>JAUIMM010000040.1:56152500-58575000 GCA_031769625.1 Taudactylus pleione
ATGACGGAGCCGGCTCCGTCGTGCACATGCGCGAGACACGACTAGCAACGGGCAATCCGTCGCTCCAGGTCTCGCACCAAAGGGGGCAAGCTGTCAATGTTGAGTGACAGCTCACCCCATTTGGTGGGCGGGCCAGGGGGGGTGGCTGCCCAAACAGAGGCATTCCCAAGGGAACGCTAGCCGTTTGGGTGCGGCCCCACTGACATCACGAGTGATGTCAGTGGAGAGCTTCCGGCTCTGTTAGAGCCAAAAGCTATCTGGGGCTTGCGATGAACGAGACCCTACCACAAGGGTCTCGTCGCAAGCCTGATGGTCGCGATAGTCTTGACCATCGCGACCATCATCATGGCTGCTCGCTATAGCTGTGGGTGGTCACCCACAGCTATGCGAGCGGCCAGGAGGCCGTTCCTAAAAAACTGAGCGCCTGCCCTGATTCAAAGCGAGCACTCGCTTTTTGCGAGCGCCTCTGAATCAGGCCCTGTGTATGAACCATGGAGATGACAAATTTATTATTTTTTTTGCAGAATTTTTGTTTTTGTCTGTTCGTTCTGGCATCATGCAAAAACTACGGTATGAATTTGGATTGCATTTTTAATATTGTATAGCTTAGTCACCGAGAAAGAAACAGGTATGTATTATCTCAATGTGACATCAGGGAGAGGAGCAGTAAAGGAAAAACCCAGGTGTTTGACACTCTGCGTGTGCAGTGTTCAGGCTCCTCAAGCCTTGTGATGGCCGCTTCCGCTTTATTGGGCTGTGGTTTAACTTGCCCTCTGCCTACAACATATCCTAGGTACTACGCCTCCACCATTCCGATGGCACACATATCCTGGTTAGCGGAGAAACTGTGTGCCCATAGAGACTGTAATACCGCCTCCACTTTTGGAAGGTGCGATTTCCAATTAGAGCTAAAAAGTACAATGTCATCCAGATAAGCAGCGGCATACTCCCTATGTGGCTGGAGCCACTTGTTCATAGCTCTTTGGAAAGTCGCCGAGGCTCCCCGAAAGGTAGCACCTTATATTGAAATAGATCCACTGGGATGGAGAAGGCTGTTTTCGCATTGGCAGCTTGCCAGTACCTTTTTGCCACGACCGGGCACTGGGGCTACCTCTGATGAGGCTGGAAACCGGGGGGTTTCGGATACCAGTAGGGGAAATGATGAATGTGACGGACTAAGTCTCCCAACTGCGGTCAAACCCAGGTTTGGCGAGACCTGCCCAGAGGCACAGAGTCTAACCCACTTGCTGGTTTTCTAAAGTGACCCCTCCAATCGGGATATGGTATTCGCTGCACCAGGTGAGCAGGTTGCGGCCCTCTGGACAGGTATCTGGGAGAGACGTAAGACTAGATCAATATACAGAATATAACTGACAGGGAACACTGAGAATAGCACGGAGGAATGGGAACAGGATTTATACACAGGGAGGGGTATTTGTACTCAGAGGTGCGGCTCCGGCCGCACTGGCAGCTGACTTGAAGATTTAAACACAGGAATGTGTATTTGTACACAGGGACATGACTTAAGACACGCAGGATGAAGCAGTAACTTGTATTGAACACAGAAACACTGGGGATGCACAGGATGGGTTTGTAACCTGTACGAAACACAGGAACACCGGGGACAGACAAGAGGAACTTGTAACTGGAACTGAAGACAGGAACTGAATACGGAGTGGTGCAACTTGGAGACACACAGGATAAACTTGTAGCTTGTAAACACAGGAACAGATTGCACAGTGGTGCAGCTGTGAGACACGCAAAATGAACTTGTAGCTTGTAAACACAGGATAGTATACACAGAGGTCTCAGGGAAACATAGGTAAACATAATATAGCCTCTGGAACAGGAGACGGTCGGCACAAGGAATGACTACATGCAGTCATATAGTGATGTTGAACAGCAACTTCCTGCTGCAGGAGTCGGACCTAAATACCCATAGGCAGCTGGTCATTTGATCCTGAGATCAGCTGGGACACAAGCAGGGCTGCCATTGGAGGAGACTGGTCAGGTGAGATGAACCAACATGGCTGCGCCCATGCCTGCTAACACAGGAGCCAGGATGCACGCATGAAAGTCCTACCAGACCCCGGGGAGAATACTCAGCCATAACCCACCACTGCCACTGACATCTAAACGCCTCGGAGCCTAAAGACACCAGTCCAGCAGTGAGTTAAGGCCGATCCCAGGCCGGATCCTGACACCTTTTGTGAAGTCAAGAGTGGTGAGATACTGACTTTTTGCTAAATTTTCAACTAGTTCGTCAACCTGGGGCATAGGGTAGGTGTCAAACTGGGAAACTGTATTTAATTTGCGGAAATCGTTGCAAAATCTTAAATCTCCTGAAGGCTTAGGGACCAAAACAATGGGATTATTGCACTCACTGGTTGATTCCTCTATAACCACTAGGTGCAGCATCTCCTCCACCTCCCGTTTTACCCCCGCCCCTTTTGGCTTCAGGAATACGATATGGTCTTTGCTTTATCACTACCCCAGATGGAGTGATAATATCATGTTGTATGATTCTGGTTTTCCCTGGGAGGGCTGAGAACACATCCTGATATCGTACTACGAAGTCAGCCGCTTCTTGTTTTTGGCTAAGAGTCAGTGGATACCAGTATTCAATGGATACCTGACACTCTGGGGTTTTCCTAGCCACTAAAGAGGGCTGACTGGTACTCTCTTTCCGGGGTTTTAATTAATATGGTAGATCCTGTAACTCCTTTCTTCTACTGTCCTGTCGCACTTTATAATTAACAGGTCCTATGGCCTCTATGATCTCATAGGGTCCTCGCCACTGAGCAATACAGCTTACCTTTATTGGTAGGCACGAGAACAATACCTTGTCTCCGGGATTAAAGGAGCAGTTGACTGCGGTAACATTTCTACATTTTTGAAGCTGTTGAGCCTCAACAAATATGCTCATTCAGAAGTGGTTCAATTTGCCTTAAACAGCCATACAGTTGGGGCACAAATTGAAAGATGTTAGGCTCTTGGGGCGACTGCTGTTCCCACCCTTCTTTCAACAAATCTAAGATTCCTCTGGTTGTCTTCCATAGAGAAGCTCGAAGGGGCGAAACCCCGTAGAGGCTTGAGGCACCTCATGAATTGAAAACATTAGATATGGTAAAATTTGGTCCCACTCTCATGTCTTCTGAGAGACAGCCCTTCTTATCATCTGCTTCAGATTTCTGCTGAAGCTCTTTACTAAGCCATCTGCCTGCGGGTGGTAAATCGAGGTGTTAATTTTATCCACCCTCAACAGATGACATAAATCTTTCATCAGTTTAGACACAAAAGGTGGTCCGTCAAGACTTCTTTTGGTATTCCTAGACGGGTCCACATCGGCACTACTGTAGTACCAGATTTTGTATTACGTAGTGGTATGGCCTCCGGTACCTGGTTGCTCAGTCCACCACCACTAGTGTATACTGATGCCCTCGAGCAGATTTTTCTACCTATCCGATCCATATCAATTTGCTCAAAAGGCACGGGATTGATAGGTAGGGAAACCAAGGGTGCTGTAAACTCCGTTGGGTGCGCTGTCTGTTGTCACACTGTGGACACTCCTGACAATATTTCTTTACTTCTGCATGAATGCTTGGCCAAAAGAACAGTAACTAGATCTGCTGGAGAGTTTTCTCCACCTCTAAATAGCCACCCCATAAATGCTCATGCTTCCGGGGAACTAGCAGCTGGTCTACCCTCTTACCCTGCAAATAAGTAACACGTTATAATACATCTAAACTAAATTTCCATCATTTTGTTGGTCCCACCCAAAATCCTGTAAAGACACACTCTCATCAAGGGGATTCCAAGGGGCCTTCAGTCTCACTTTTCCCCTGCCGCTAACTGGCCAAAGAGGATTTTATAGTTGCAGAACTTTGGCATCTGGTAGATTTGGTCTTCTGTAGGTCCTCAGCTGCTGTTTGTCTGCCCCTGTCATGCCAGGTAACCACTTACTGTAGTAGCGGAAGTCACGTACTAAGATCAGCAGGTAAGGAGGTCTGTTGGCTACTGTGGCTACCATTTTCAATGGTCTTCCTTTTATCACCACCAGCAGGTGCACTCATGGACATTCTTCTATGTTCCAATGAATACATAGCACTATTACAGGAGGTGAAACCTGGTCAGCCCGGGATGAACTAGGTTAGCAGAAATGATGGATAATTCACTACCAGTATCAACTAAGGCCTAGGTCTCCCAGCCTTCCACCTGTACAATTAGCTGAAACAGGGTGGTTTCTGCCAGAGAAATGCTTCCGGCAACCAAGCTGACCACAGGATGAGTTGTTTTCCCTGCACTGCAATCTATTGGCTCACCCTGCTTTGGGCAATATCTGCGTATATATGTCCTAGCTCGCCGCAATCAAAGCACACAGCTAGAGATGGGTTGGTTTGTTTAACAACTGGGACCCGGGTTCTGTGCTTAGGGACTGGTGGCAACCCTGGTGTGGCTTTATTACATTTTTCAAGGGTCAGGTACTGCTCCATTACCACAGCTAACTCAAACTTTTGAGGGTCAGCTTGGAGGGCCCACTGTTGTAGACAATGGTATAAAATTCGTATAGCATGGTCTAAAGCAACAATTTCTGGTATACGTGGAGCAGTATTTTTATCCGGCTGTAACTATTCTTTACTCGATCTGGCCAATTTTGCCAGTTTGACCCTTGGAGACTCAGACAGGCTCAGCCGCCACTCGTGAAACTCTTGGGCTTTTCACCCCAACCCTGTTGAGTATAGCCTCCTTCAGGCAAGGATAGGAGATGTCCTCTGACATGGTTAGATCAATATAGACTCTCTACTACTCCCCTGTGTGGCAGGGAGCTAATCTAGAAGCCCATTTTCCTTCTGGCCACTTTAACCGTTCAGCAGTGCATTCAGAGGTGCCCAAGATGCTTTAATATCATCTGAAGGGGTAAGTTTTTGTAACACCTCCTGCTCCTGCCCACCTTTTCTTATTTCGGTTAATTCAGCATGCAACAACTGAATTTGAGTTTGCTGGCCCTGTATCAGGGTTTGCTGCCCTGTAGCCATCTCATCACTCCTGCATTTTACCCTGCTTTTCCCACTTATGGACCAACTTAGCAGGCTTAATTATCTCTCTTTGGCAAGCCAAATTCCCAGCAAGCTATATCAGCTGGCTTCCCTTAATGCTGCACAACATTCCCTGAGCTTCCAGCCCCATACACAGGAATAAACAGTTTATATTGCGCACCTCTTGCAAAATACATATGAACAGATATTAATACTGTGGAAAGCTGTCATTTTATGGCTGGCCTGCCACACTCACCTACCCTGCTACAAGTATTGTGACTCAGCAAGTCGCTGTGCAGCAGGTATAGTTTTGCAACACATCTCACTGCCGCTGTGGGTGGGTCCAGTTCCCATATCCAGATTCTTGCTGCTTGGTGATGTTCAGCAATCAGGTCCCTGTTCTGGCGCCAAATGTAACAAGGATCACATAGACAGGGTAGAATCCAACTCGCTTTTATTCTCCACCACAGACTGGTTGCACAGGACAATGCAGGTTTCACAGGTCCGATATTACAGGCAGTTTACAATATCTTCAAACAGCAACACCAGTCACAGCATAAATGTTACAATTTTAACAAAGTTGGTACAGAGTACCTATGGTCCCTAGCGTAGCCCAAACCCCCAGCCTATTGCTTGGACGGCTTGTCCAGCATCAGGAACCCTGTTCTTTATTTCTGAAGCTCTTTTACCAGCCACTGACAGGTGCTTGCAATTAAGCCTTCTGCTCAGACTGGCACACATAATACCTGGCCTGGATCTGACACCCTGCGTTCTTACATCCCTGTCAGTTGTGTGCTGACCCTGTCACATAATATATAATAATTATATATTTAATATATATATATATACATGACAGTATTGTGGCAGCACTCTAAGGGGATTTTTCACAACAAGCCAAACAGCATCAAAAACTTTATTCCAACGTTTCAGTCTGACATCTTTCTTCAAGTATAAAATATATAATGAAAAGGTCTTACCTTATATACAATCTCACCCCACAATACAGTCTGTGGAAGTGTCAGCTTGTATTACCCCTGGATGTGCACTCTGGTACCTGCTTGGAATAGAGGGAGTCCCGGTCTAAAACTGTGTGTGTGTGTGTGTGTGTGTATGTATGTATGTATGTATGTATGTATGTATGTATGTATGTATATATATATATATATATATATATATGTGTATATATATATATATATATTTATTATATTCAGGGTGTGCAATAATACACATATATATATATGCACACCCTGTATGTAAACAGTTATATGTATGCATATATATCTCGGGATCTCTTTCACAGGAACATCCAACTATATGTTGAGAACTAATCAGGCAACTTATCTTGATGGCACAGCTTAGTAGATGGCACACCAAGACAAATACTATATATCATAGAGTCGCTGCTCATGTTACTTGCAACCTTTTCAGTGTTACTGTAGGTTAAGTGGCTTGCTCATGATTTAGTAGCCACTGATAATCTCTGAAGGAAAAACTGCAAATATTGTTTACTAAGACATTTTGTGATCATTGTCTACAATATAAGATATACATCACAGTATTAGATGCCACTACTATCTTTGAAAGTACTGAGAGAGTATAGATCAATATGCAGCTCACCACTGAGGGGATAGGCTGGCCCCGTAAAAAAGACTGAAGAGACTGTAGAGAATTGGAAATGTGGGAGCGCTATGATAATTAAATTACAAATAAGTGCACATATATATCAATAAAAAATTCACTACACATTTAATGATATAATGAGCGTATTGAATAAAATTGACAGCTTTGTATGTGGAGCGGCTATGGTGAACGTGTGCCGCTCTCATTCAAGCGACGTCTCGCTAAAGTGGCTGGACACCTCAGAAAAAGTGCTTCTCAGTGATGTTGATAAAAACAATGTGGCTTGTCAGCATAACCCGTTTGAGGTGGACGATCAGGATGGGAACCTCTAACGCATTTCTCCGCCCTTTCAGACTGGCCGTTTTCTCAGAGGTTATGCTGACAAGCCACATTGTTTTTATCAAAATCACTGAGAAGCACTTGAATGAGAGCGGCACACGTTCACCATAGCCACTCCACATACAAAGCTGCACCATACAAAGAAGCTTCACTTCTCCATCCATTCCTGGCCGGGACCCGCAAGTGCACGGACAGCTGACCTCTCTACGCTGCACATATACCCGCACCGCACATCTCCTCTAGCGGGTAAGACATCGGAGCTCCACATATTTGTGCTGGCTTAACCATTTTATAATTTTTTGGAACTATCTCATTATCGCATCTACACAATGTTGCTTCATGCTGATGGGTGATCTTTCGCAATACCATACCATTTATGCAAGACTATAAGGGATGTAGTCTGGAAGCCAACGGTCTAAATGCCGACCGCCAGCTTCCAGACTACTTAATCCCGGCGAGGGTTGAATGACAGGCGTCTAAATCTAGATGCCTGTCATTTTACCGACGCCAGGAGACCGGCGCACGGCATCCCGATCGAAGTGATGCCGGGCGCCGCAACGGACAGCCGTGGGGGGGGAGGAGGGTTAGGTTTAGGGCTCCCGGGGGGGACTTAGGGTTAGGCACATCCCGGGAGGTTAGGGTTAGCCGAGGTAGAGGGAGGGTTAGGGTTAGGCACCCTGGCACCCTCGGGGGGAGGTTAGGGTTACGCATCCCCCCCAGGGGACTTAGGTTTAGGCAGCGGGGAGGGGGGGGTCAGGTTTAGGCACTTGGAGGGGGGGTTAGGGTTAGGCAACCCTAAGGAGGGTTAGGGGGGTTAGGTTAGGTTAGTTGATACTTACCTTCAGGACGATCGGGATTTCCTCCTTTGTCGGACAGCCGCTGTCGGGAATTGAACATATCACACCCAACTATAATATCCCCACTTATCTCAGACCAATTCTGAGATCTGCCATCTTTGCTACATACTACTATCTATATGGTTGTTATACATGTCGGCTCTGAATGCTATGATTTTATTCATCCATCCTAATTGATTTATACTCACTTGTTGATCTGTATCATATTATGTGAGCCATATCACAAAGCATCACATTTGGAGATTCTATTATCTTTTTCTGTGTATCGACGGATGACTCATCTCATGTCACCCTATTGTTTCATTGCTATACATTGTCCATATGTTCCATTTTCATAACCTGTACACCGATTTATAGATACATTGGTTGTATTCATTTTTTGATTTTATTATTTACCCATTCCTATCAATTTTATTCATTACGCTGATTATATCATTAAATGTACTCAATGTTTTATTGATATATATGCACTTCTTTGTAATTTACATATCATACCGCTCCCACATATCCAATTCTCATCCAACTAGTTGATTGGTTGGAATTCAAATCCTGGTAAGGTATGAAAGCAAATGACAATCAGCAATTTGCGCCCAAACGCCGGAAAATGGATAAAAACTGTTGTTTGAACAAATTGTTTAGATCAAACATTTAACAAACTTGTCTGAACGACCATTTTCATCTGTTTTCATCTGTTTTCTGGCATTTGGGAGCAAATTACTGATCATTAGTTACTCCCATACGTTACCAGATTTCTATTCCAACCAATCAACTAGTTGGATGGTTGGACAGAAAATCTTTACGTGTGTATGCAGCTTAAAGCTACATTATTGTATTTAACCACTTGACGTAAGATTTTTTTTTTTTCCCAAAAAAGGTCATCCAAACTTTTTTTTTTTTCATTAGTTATGTTACGAACATCTTTTAAAAATGTATTTAAATATTTTAATGAAAAATTATACCTAGCGGGTGTGTTGCACACCCCTCCCTGTATCCACATTGTAACATTGCCCCAGTCACCCCCGGGCCAAAAAGTCTCCCAGCGGTATTACCCCCTCCTCCCGTTCCCCTTGGGGGGCATGGTCGCATGGTATTCAACCATGTCAGAGAAAGCCCATCTGGCTGCATCGCATCCTATGCGACCTCGCTAGTTAGGTGGTTGAATAGGGCCTGTCTCAATCAGCACATTAATTATTCCAATATCTAGATAGTCATAGAATTTATATACAAAACAAGTCTGCTAAGCTGGATTGTTTAATGTTTTGTGTTATACATAAATAGACATAAACATTTTCGATATAAAAATTGCATAGTCCATGCTGCTATTAAGTGAATTTTAGGAGGCTGAAATTTAAATTACGGCAATAATTAATACTTTTATGAAACAAAAAAATATTTCTTCATTTTTATTTAAATGATTCCACAGAAGAACAGAAGAGAAGCAAATAAATATTGAGGAGTCAATAATGTAACCAGCATGTTTCATGTAATATAAATATATAGACTGTCAGAGTCGGTGGCACTTGGGTAAAAAAAACATGTCAAAGAAGGTAATTCAATCAACATTTCGGAGCTTGTTTATTGCTCCGTCTTCAGGATACAAAAGCATGATACATATAAGGTACCACCACCTTACACCACGTGCAACCGCAGCTCCCGGCGTCCAGGAAGGGAGGCGCCCGACAATGACGTCATTACCAAACTCCCGTTACTGGGCAACTGCTTAATATGCAAGTAAACACAGTGTGTGTAAATACACAAAGCAAACAAGACACATAAACAAGTTACAACAGTTCAAAATAAATAGAATAGATATTTACTATACATACATAGGAAGGCAATTATGGTTTTCGCTTGTTAAATCCTCAACATACTTAGCATAGTGAACAATAAATACACAATCGAGCATATCCTATAGTTAACAGCTGGTGCTAACACATAATATCTCTTATAATAGTCAATAATATCTCTTTTTTTTTTTTTATACCCGAGTGCCACTGACTCTGACAGCCTATTGTGGGTTCTCGATTTCGGAGAGCTCAAACAGGGGGCATCGGGGACTTTATCAGTTTGATTAATTGGAGAGCCGCCCTATGGGACTATATATTGTATTATGTACTTTTAATGAAATCTATACTGTCTAGGTAGCCAACTAAAATAGAGAGCCTTTCCTGTGAGCTTGCTTGCAATCTGTTGTAGCAGGTGTGATTTTAATCTGATCTAACATTGAGTGCAGCTGCATACAATTCCTTTATGCAGGTTAAGTTTTGTCTAGTACTTGGTGTCAGTCTGAGCTCTGATTGGTAAAGCCGGAGTTAAAGAAATCAGAGTTAAGAAATTCTAATAATAGGATAAATGACACATGCTAGAGATTAGTCTTTCTTTCCTCTGCCTTTGGCATTTGGAGAGGGGTCTGGAGTGGGAGGTGGTATTTAATTTATGATTTTGTTCTACAAGCAAACTGTTGGTTAGGGAAACATTAGTTAGGCATATTAAACCACTTTTTAGATGTGTTTGATGAAGTTTCATTATTGTTTCCCAGCTGTTAATTGCCTCATCAGGATGCAAGGCAGTTCATCAGAGAAATTCTTACAAAATGCACATTATTAATAAGATTATGGTTTATCACTTTTTTTTTCTACTTTTATTGTGTACTTTATAGCTATTTATGAGATTTTTGCATTGTAGGGCTAGGGAGCTTGTAGCAAAGTTTCTTACAGAGTTTGTTTTATTTTGTTGTCGACAAAGCTAATAAAGTAATAATATGTGGAATTAAATATTGTCTTGTTTTGTAGAGTCTTAAAGCATTTTCATTCAGACTAGAATTTATTCAGAATTTAGTCCAGGCTGTGCTCAATATGATAAAAATTGTGTTGGGGTTATTGATCACTGTACTTGTTGGTGTCATCCAGTGCACCTACTAACCCTGACACCTCCATCTGTGTACTCATTGCGGAAGGGGGCGTGACCTCCATGCAAAGCCATGCTCCCAGTTGTATGACAATTTGTGGGTGTGACCGTGTGTCATTCTCGTAATGCTGGGTGATCCTGTTAGGAGATTTATGTCTTTCTGTGACCTGAAAGACACAACCAAACAACTAGAGGCCACATGTGCAATAAACTAAAAACTGTTCTGGAGAAAAGAATCTTACATCTGGTAACTACCACTTTACCAGGTGTAAGATCCTTTTCTCTATCACTACATAGGACGGGCTCAAGTTGCAAACACACCTATACAGAGGTGGGAGTTCTTTCTACTGTTCTTATACCAAAAAACACTCCAATTTGTGGACAATCATTGGTGATTATATTATCCTATGTCAGTAATGTACTGAGCATTGAGACAACCCCTGATTAAGTCTCATAGGGAGATGGAACGTTCACGAGCAAGTGGAGTACAGGAAAAATATTCACTCTGGGTACCGAAGCAATTCGCAGACGTTCACAAAGCCAATAGGATGGGATTGTCTTTCGTGCACTTGACGCAGTAACATGAAGAGGGAGTGCATTTCCTGCACTGTATAATTACACTTGATGAAACATGGGTGCAGTATGTGACCCCGGAGACCAAGCAAGCATCCATGACGTGGAAACACGCATCATTCCCACCTACAAAGAAATTCAAAACAACTCCATCAGCAAAGAAGGTCATGGCGTCCGTGTTTTGGGACCACAAGGGTTTGCTTCTAGTTGATTTTCTTACCAAGGAAGATACTGTAAATGCTGCCCTCTATTGTGACACATTAAGTCGGTTGCGGAGATCAATTGATCAAAAAAGACCTGGGCTGCTGCAAACACAAGTCGTATTGCTGTATAATAATGCAAGGCCACACTATGCCAACCACATGCTTAAGTTGTTACTGTGCTACTATTGGGTGGTACTGGATCATCCTCCTTACAGCCCTGACCTGGCACCAAGTGATTTTCCATCTCTTTGGACCATTGAAGAAGCACCTTGGTGGAAAGCGATTCGCAATCGATGGTGAAGTTCAGCAAGCCGACATGTCCTGGCTTCGTGCACTTGACACTGATTTCTTCTATGCCGGAATAGATGCCTTGGTGTACCATTGGAACAAATGCTTAGACAAGTATGGAGACTGTGGTAAAAAACATCTCTACCAAAGCCAGACTATTGATTATATGTACGAGTTGAATAAATGTACGCAATGAAGCCTTGTCACTTTATTTATTGAACCACCTTTGTATATATATGATATATATTTATGGTATAAAGATGCACAGCGCTTCAACATTTACAGAATAACACCAAAGTGTTTTTTATTCTTAAAGCATAGCTAAAGATACCAGCAAGTTTCGGGCATAGCTCTGCCCTTTACCAAGGCCTGATAGAAGATCAAATTTAATTGACATAAGTATGTTAGACTCAAACACTAGCACAAAACATTTGTCATGAACATCATTGATGTCATTAATACTGATGCTTATCTAATGCTGGCCATACACGCTACAATTATCGGGGCGATCCGCCTGATATCGGCGGATCGCTCCGATAATTGTAGCATGTGGGGGGGTGACCGAGGGTTAAATATTGCTCGGTCGGGCATGCCGGATTGTCCAGCATGCCCGTCCGATGCGATATTTCCTGTTACACTGTCGGCCGCATCGGGCAGTGTATGCCCAGCCGCAGCCGACAGAAAGACATTTCCTGTGTTCCCCGGGGGTGGAGCGCAGATATCTGCCGAATACACTGTGAGAGAAATCTCACAGTGTATGCCGGGGACATCTGCGGCTGGCAGCCGGCCAGATAAAATGTCTGTCGGTCTGACAGGCATTTTATCTGGCCGTGTATGCCCAGCATAAGCAATTGAATAATATTCAAAACAAGCTGAAAACAAATAGCAACAGTTAAAAGGTAAAACAAAGTGGATCAAACATACACAATAGGATGGTAATATATGCTCAATTACTGGGTCATTGTGTGGCATATAAATCTCAGCAACCCTTAAACAATAAAAAGTTAAATACAAAAGTGTCAAACTTATAGATTTATTTTTTTAAGTGCCTAGAAAATAATTATAAATGTGTCCATCTAAATAAAATGTATATATTGTAAAAGTGCCCAACTAACTAAAAACCTGCCTATATCTCTTGCCCAGACTGCTCATCAGAGTGACTGCTGTTGTTAAAAGAGGGCAGAATTCTCTCTCTGGGGTCTATGTACTAAGGGCCTGATTCAACAAGGAACGCAGTTGCTAATACGCACGCAGTCAGCCGATTGTTGCATGCTGCGCAACTAGCCACTGTGATTGGGACTGCAATCGGAGACGCTATGCAGACGCATCGCAGAGTGATTGACAGGAAGTGCCGTTTGTTGGTGGTGGTCGGCCAAATGCAGGTGTGCCACTGCGTTCGCATGCCGTTTCAGGGGTGTGCATAAATTGTCCTCTGCAAAGCCATACGCAGTATGAGGTCTAATAGCGTGCATGGCTGTTAGCAATTTCTGAGCAAGGTCAGGGTTTGTGCAAGTGTGCTTATGGGTCCGATGGTACTCAATTGTACCAATGGTTTCGATATTCTGCTAAGTATTACGGATGTGCGTATGGTAAAGTGGGCGTTCTTATGTAGTGCTGTGTTTGCATTGCTATACCAGTGGTTTGGCTTGCTATCGCAGTTGATAGCAAGCCAAACCACTGTCATACACAATATTGCGTATGACAGTGCATATGCAATATTGCAATCTGCACTGAATCAGGCCCTAAGTCTCAGAGAGAGATAAAAGTGGATGGAGATAAAGTACCAACCAATCAGCTCCTAACTGAAACTTTACAGGCTGTGGGGTCTATTTACTAAGCCTTGGATGGAGATAAAGTGGACGGAAATAAAGAACCAGCCAACCAGCTCCTAACTGGTTTTTTTTTTTTTCAAACACAGCCTGTGACATGGCAGTTAGGAGCTTATTGTAGATCAACAAAATAAAAGTTGCGCTGACCAGGGGCGGATTGGGCCACAGGGACAACGGGATAGTTCCCACTGGGCCGGTCCAATTCACCCCTCTGCCGGGCAGGCTGACATTGCCTGCCGGCTGACATTGCCTGCCCGGCGGCCTAACAGCAGCTGCCGGCACAGGCTAATTCCCCTATGTATGCCTGTGCCGGCTGCCGCACTTCCTGGATTTGCGTTCTACTGTAGAGCCGCAGCGCTGACAGTGTATATGGAGCTTGTGCTCCAACCAGGGAACCACAGCAGGGGCGGCAGAGTGTGGCACTGTAAGCAGGGCCAGGTGAAACCAAGTGGTGGTCCGTTTGTGAGAAGACACTCCTTAGCAGTGCGGGGCCGGGCAGCAAACAACCGACGTCGGTCAGGAGTCGGACCACCCACAATTACCACAGTCACAAGCACTGGTGGATTTAGGCTCCCCTTTCCAGTGGTCCAGCGAGGTCTATCCCCTCGTGGACCCTGTGGCAGCTGTACTTAAACAGCTCTACATTTAAAGCAGATCCTATGTGCGACTAAATCAATGACTTCCAATCCAGCTGCGATGAGACTACAAGTCCTCATTTTGTCAACTGGATTTGCAGGGACTTGTAGTGCCATCACAGCTAGAAATGCCCTGAAAAGACAAGTGTGTGTGTATATATTTGTATTGTGTGTGTGTATATATATATATATATATATGTGTGTGTATATGTATATATAAAATCTAATAAGGAGGCACTCTGGAGACTTTGCAGCATATAGTAAGATCGTTCATTATTTCCTATGTTTTGGGAGTTACCCCGTCGTCAGGGACAAGCAGAATGTACAGAGAATACTAACACAACATTTAAATACCCTCACCAATAACCAATTAACACTGTTAATCATCTCGCCCCCCCCTCCTCCCTCCCCACGTGAGCGCAAACCCTGGTTGCTAAGCAACCAACAACATCTTATTAAAACATGTTAAAAACCTGCAACAAAACACATTGAAACTTGCATTAGCAGCACCTTGTTAACACCACAAGCAGGTGTTTACAGCTACCTTAACTAGTCTCCGTGCAATGCAGCTTGTTCCACCGGAGGGTTAGTGTCAGGTAACAGTCACGCTAGGCCACGTCCCTACGCGTTTCGTCACGTGGACTTCGTCTGACGGTGGAACAAGCTGCATTCCCCAGAGACTCACTGTTTTTATGTTGTCTACACTTACGGTGGTCTGACCGCTTCCGTCGGTACGATATATATTACAGATGATTTTGTGATATGGTTTTGAATAAATGCTTTGGATAATGCACTGTGGCGTACCCTTCATTTACTTTTTAGATATGAATTGACCTGTTTCTGGATACGGGGATTGTGCAAAAGAAGGGGAAGACGCCAGCCCAGTATATGAGGCAGTGCATATGGACCGGCAGTGGATACGTTGGAATCTGACTGGGACTGTCCTTAAAAATTTCTTTTACGTTACATATATCTTGATTTGCGCACAGTTTGTGTTTTTCTAATATATTCCCCCTACCCCCTTAACTCACATTGTGTGTCCTTCCCTGCCTGTAACTCTCATTATTCCTGCCACTCATACTGCCAGTCACTTACTCTGACCCTCATAGTCCTGTCATTCAGTCACATTCACCTTTGTATCACTCACACTGACCCTCAATGTCTCTACACTCATTAACCTACAGTAGTCCTGCCAGTCACACTATCACTCAAGCCTCGTACCACACAAACACCAACAATGTCACAGTCACACACTCACCCTGGCACTCACACTAAATAACACACAATCACATCGGCATGCATGCGAAAAGTGTTGGGATGCATCCCGTCCTGTATGTTAATTTTTGTATGGATATGTTTTTTTTGCTATATACCGTATATACTCGAGTATAAGCCGAGTTTTTCAGCACATTTTTTGTGCTGAAAAAGCACCCCCTCGGCTTATACTCGAGTCATGCCCGCATGGTACGCAGCGGAGTAGCTTACCGTGCGGGCCATGGTGCAGACTGTGTCTCTGTGACACAGCTGCACCTCGTGTGTAGCGCTGACCGGACGGAGTTCGGTCAGCACTACACACTGCCAAACACACATCCGCTGGACCCGGCAGCTGTGTGTTTGTTGTAATCAGCAGCCGATGAGAGTCTGTCAGACTCGCATCGGCTGCTGCTGCTCCCACTGCGGGAGCCATCATCCGGCTCCCGCAGTGGGTAATGAGAGAGACGTAATGACGACGTCTCTCCCATAATGCAAAGCGTCCAGACGAGCTTGTAGCAGCGTCGGGACCAGGAGTGGGGTTTCAGGTAAGTGTTTGGGTTTTTTTTTTCCAGGGGGGGTATTACTACTGGGGGCACTACCAGGGGGGGGATATTACTACTGGGGGCACTACCGGGGGGGGATATTACTACTGGGGGCACTACCAGGGGGGGATATTACTACTGGGGGCACTACCAGGGGGGGGGATATTACTACTGGGGGCACTACCAGGGGGGGGGATATTACTACTGGGGGCACTACCAGGGGGGGGGATATTACTACTGGGGGCACTACCAGGGGGGGGGGATATTACTACTGGGGGCACTACCAGGGGGGGGGATATTACTACTGGGGGCACTACCAGGGGGGGGATATTACTACTGGGGGCACTACCAGGGGGGGGATATTACTACTGGGGGCACTACCAGGGGGGGGGATATTACTACTGGGGGCACTACCAGGGGGCGATATTACTACTGGGGGCACTACCGATGGGAGATATTACTATTGGGGGCACTACCAGGGGGGGGATTACTACTGGGGGCACTACCAGGGGGGGGATTACTACTGGGGGCACTACCAGGGGGGGGATTACTACTGGGGGCACTACCAGGGGGGGGATTACTGCTGGGGGCACTACCAGGGGGGGGGATTACTGCTGGGGGCACTACCAGGGGGGGGGGATTACTGCTGGGGGCACTACCAGGGGGGGGGATTACTGCTGGGGGCACTACCAGTGGGAGATATTACTACTGGAGGCACTACCAGGGGGGATTACTACTGGGGGCAGTACCAGGGGGGGGGATTACTACCAGTAGCTGCTGCATTTCCCACCCTAGGCTTATACTCGAGTCAATAAGTTCTCCCAGTTTCTTGTGGTAAAATTAGGTACCTCGGCTTATATTCGGGTCGACTTATACTCGAGTATATACGGTATGTATTTTAAGAGAGTAATAGCCGAATCCACACTAAATACCCACACGCACGTGCGCGCACACATACACTTAACTCACTCAGAAATGCAAGATCCATACTGGGCTCTATGTAAAAAGCAAAGTGTAAATCAACATAAATAGACTGCAGCTTTTTCCAAATATTTTTTGCGTCCAACCAAGAATCCGGCTCTATGAGGAGGGATCCTGCCCTCCTCGACAGACCCCACCCCCTCAACAGACCCCGCCTCTATTAGGGCTGCTTCTATAAATTTCCCGGGCTGGTTCACCAGCCCAATCGGCCCCTGGCCCTGACCTCCCCCTGTATATTATATAATGAGCTATAATAGTGCAGTAATAAAAAAACTATATATTTATTATAATCCAACAGCATCATACAGTCAGATCACATATATATTCCTACAATGCTGATAAATCCAAAACACAGATTATCTGTATAGACTTTCCTCACAAGACACAATAATACAATGTATCGCTAAATCACTTATACACAATGTATCTTTATAATATCCTGTCTTGAAGTGCAGTATTCAGAATTGTATCAACAGGTGCACATAAATTAAGAGATCTTTCGGATCTGGTAGCAGTGATAATAAATTCCTCTGGATATTCACTCTCCGTTTAAAAGTCAGTATTATTTATATGGAAAAGTGACAGTGCGTCAGTCCAAAGTTGTATCCACAGTAAAGTGCATTTTATCCACATAAGGAAGTCTTTTAATAGCTGTAACAGACTTGTATGTTAGTCCATATGTTGTTAATGCAATCAGGGCTCAATTGTATTGTCCGAACATCATAAGCTGCTCCTAATTGCATTAAAGTATGAAAGAACACCTCCATATTACTCACCGTCACTCCCTCTATCTGTATGTAGAAACCGGCAGTAGTTGTCAGCACATACGTTTTCATCAATATCTGGTATAAGCAACAGCATGTTTACCAGTTGGCCGTGGTTTTAGCCAGCGGGTCCACCCGCTGCCGGCCAGTTTGCTGTAACTCAAGATGAAATGGCCATATCCCAGAGTATAGCGGTAAGTTGGCTGCCGAGAGGGATATACAGCTCACAGTGTCCGGTGCCGGGAGTAGGATGATTAGCGGTGGCTATGTCCGGTAGTTATACCTGGCATCCATTCGGCAGCACGGAGGTATTCTTAGCGCGGTCAGATGTACAGGTTACCCACGGAACACAGGAGTTTATTGGCTGGTACTTTATCTCTCGTTACTTTATCTCCATCCAAGGCTTAGTATATAGACCCCTCTATCACTGTGTAATGCCAGCCTGAGATGGTCAAAGTTTTCTATCCAGAGAGAGGATTACTGGTTAATTCGCTGCTTGATAAATTACTTCAAGCAACTCTTCCCATCTCAGAACAGTACAACGTTACCTGGAGAAAACTTCTGCACAGCTGGAGAAAACTGTTATTTCTCAAGCAAAAAGCCTACCTTTCTCCATAGGCAACTGCTGTTTTCTCCAGAGAATTGGCTCTCCCCTGCTTGGTAAGTAGACCCCTAAGTCCCAGCAGTCAACGAACAAGAAAGTGCTGTTTTACATTAAACTTTACAATGTAATGTTGCCCTAGTAATTCTGTTAATGGGTCCATTTAAAATGATGTTTTAACACCTTGATTGTCATTGACTTGCGTAGTTTGCAATCAGTGTATAATAATGTGACTACCTCCTATTTTGTATGTCCTTGAATTTTATATTTATTTTTCTTTAAAACTGTTTATATGTAGCTTTTTAGTAGCCTTCTTTTCAGATAAACCTCTTAATTACAGATAATTTAGAATGTTAATAACTTTGTATGTAATAGTTCTACATGTTGTAGCTTTCACAATGCCCCCAACATTTAATAGTCATGTCTCATGATATTATCGTTCTTTATTTTACAGTCAGATTAATTTAGTATAAGTCTTTCTTGATCCTGATTTAAATAGGCAGGAGCAACCTTTTATAAGAAGAGTGGCCTGGGTCCATTGCCTCAAGTCCTGTTTAATGGTGTGCCCTTTAACAGTGAAGAGATGGATGTTGAAGAGATGGAGACAGTTATTCTGCAGAAGATTATGGATGCCACAGGGTTCTTCCAGAGGGCAGTGTTCATGGTGAGCTTATCACTTACAAAGCATATGAGACAGATATATCATTCTAATATTTAATTATAGTTTTGTTTACATGATGTACATTCTGTCATTTCCTGCAGCTATACTGCATACAAGTGATTGCGCTACATTACATTTACCTTCAACAGTCTGTCAGTGAGCCCATGCACAAGGCTGCAGTCAAGGAAAATTGATATTTACAGAGCGAAACCAGTGTGGTTAGAGTCGAGAGAGAATAGCTCAGACCTCATCTCATAGTAATAGTAATCTTTAGGATTCTTTCCTTAAGGATGTATGCACACTTTCCATCAGAGAGTAAAATACCATCAAGATACAAGCATCTGATATTTAAGTACAATCTCTAGAGCAAGCCATCAATAAGTGCAAAATGCAGTGATTATTAGGTGAGCATAATTCAGACGGTATGTAGTCAGGAAGCCGGAGGTTCGAAAAGCTGAAGCTTTTTTATAACTGAGTTATGGTGGGTACACACCTGTCAGATATATCTGCAGATGATGGTCGTTCATACACACTGAACGGCTATCATGTGCGGGTCCCGGTGACCAGGGGGCAAGTCCCGGCGAGCAGGAGGCGTGTCCCACCCCCTCCTCGCGGCTGCCGCTCCGTGTGTACGAACGGTCTGCCGACCGCTCGTATACACCTGCCGATGGACAGATATATATGCAGACATATCTGTCCATCGGCTGTGCAGCACAGCCAATGCGATATGTCGGTGAACGCCGATGTTCACCGACATATCGCGGGCACACACTGCCCGACGGGCAGCAGATACATTGGCCGATCAATTGATCGGCCAATGTATCTGTCAGTGTGTACCCAGCTTAAGTGTAAACCATGGTGTTCAGTAGAGAAAATAATTGAAGTCTCGTCCACCAAAGTGGTTTAATTTCAATTGTATGTTAAACTGCTTGGAATCCATAAGAGCTGTACGCAATGGAGTAGGCCCACACATGCATTAGTTGGTGCATAATAGTTCTGTGCAGTTTGTAATAATGTGCATAGAAAGGGAATATGCCGTAGTGTCTGTGTCCTCTAATATACAACTTGTGTAATATAGATTTGGTTTCTTTAATACGTGTGTTTTTTTTTGTTGTTTTTTTTCAATATGTTTATCACAGGGTCAACTAAATGACAATATGGATGCAGTGGATTTTGTGATGGATCAGCCCAATATAGTTACCCGAATCAATCCTACTGTTCTTACGAATGAAAAGACATACATTAACTTTATATCTAGATCAGGTAATGCAAATGCACATTGTGCTTAAGTATAAATTTCATTCCACAATCATAATTAAGAGCAACATGCCATTAACAAAGAGAGGAATACTGATACAATATGTATTAAAACAAACTGACAAAATAAATACATCCCATTAACCTTATCACGTGAGATTACTAAATGTGAACAATTTTGCATCAATATTTACATTTTTGTCATGGCTAACAAGTAACAAGAGAATACAGAATGATAAAACAAAAATCTCATCTGTGAAGGCAAGTTTTATCATGTAACTAGACCAGCTCTGCTTGTCAATTAAGTGTTAAATGTTGGATAGAAATGTGAATACAGAATCCATTCTAAATTGGAAGGCAAACGATATAGCCAGTGTTAATTTGACACCCATTGTGATTCAAGTATTGCATGGTGCTTTAAACACATCATATCATGTTGCCCAGGTTTCACAAAGCATTAACGTGGGAATTAAATTAGCCACAATCAGTTTTCGGGTGAATACACATAGGTCCGTGACCTTATGACAGATCCTATGTGTTTTCACGGCCACGATAGCAAAAACGGGGCTGCTTTTCGGGGAAATTTTTTTCAACTGCCTCAGACAGGTTAAAAAAAATCCCCGATGACTGCTGGCTTCGGGCTAATTGAATAGCCTCCGGGGGATCAATTAGCCTATTGAATTCCCCCCAAGTCTCAATTTCCTATTCAAGGTCCATAGGGGATCCACCATGATACCATGGAGTGTTTGGTTGGAGTGATCCCGGCACCCAACAGTTAAGCTGTAGCTCCCAGGATGCCTCAGTTCTCCTCCACATATACCCCGCCCCCAGCCACAGGCAGACAGTTTTTCGTTTGGTGCTGGACAGGATCAGTCGCACCTATATAACAGGGGGACTGCTTTAGCAATGGGTGCCTGTGCTGCTGAACCAACTACCTCTGCCGGCGCCGCAACACCAGTAAGTGGTATGGTCATTTCAGCGGGCGGAACTCTGCTAGCTGTTTCACTGGGGACCCAGGGCTGCAGCCGGGCAACGGAGAAGATCAAGTAAGGCAATTCCCCGTTTCTGTCATTTCATCTGTGGAGACCCGCCAGAAAACGCTGTACTGCTGCGTCCACTAGACCACCGGGGCAGTTAAAAGCCGATGTCGTGGACCAGGTGAGGCCAGCAGCACCCGGTGGTTGATGCGGCAATGGGGAGGTAGGCTCTCCCCCGGCAGCACTTCCCTCAGCCTAGAAAGCGATCCCTCACAAGAGTTTTCCCGCTTCTGGGCTCCTCCATCCTCCCATATAAGATGCTCAGGAGCCATTATTCAATGCTTTTCTGAAGCTACAGGTCTCAGGAGTGTCTGGTCCAGTCTCCCTGTATACCTCTCCCTGGGGCCAGATTATACAGCGCACAAATCCTACCAGCCCTTGGAGGCTTGAGCAGTTGATTTAGTGCCCAATATATGTTTGTATCCCTACTGCTCTTTTCTCAAACCCTCAACTACCAGGTGTGTAGGGGCATTTGTACTTCACATTTACTTGTATTTGCGATGGGTGTCACATTGCATTATTAACTAGACACTTTTTGTGTGCTACTTATTGGCTATTTCTATGTCTTCCAAAGGCAAGGACAAACAGGAGACTGAGGCCCCTGTAGTTACATGTAAATCCTGTTTTGCGAGCTTGCCCTCTCAGGATTTCATGCAGGAGGGTCTATGTGCTAATTGTTATAAATCTGCTCACCAATTCACCTTACCACCCCCGGTATATGAGCCACCCTGGATGTCCTCCTTATCACAGGTTATGAGGCAACTAGTGGATTGTTTACCAAATCCACTGCTGCCTCCTACCATAGGGTACCCACAGCTGTTACAACCTACAATGTCTGTACCCCTATGCATTCTCCTTGGATGGATGTTTATTGCCATCAAAATATGGCTCAAACGTCTGCCTCTCAGCAAAAATCACAGACGGATAGACCGTTAGCCACCAAAGCACATAGGCGGACTGTATAATCCTCTCAGTCCACCCGGCTCTCGGATTCTGATGCATCATCTGAAGAGGCAGATGATGCACAAGGTTCTCTCTCTGAGACACACTCTGGTGAGGAGCACCTTCAATCAACAGTGTAAGTTCCTGCTTTAGTGAGGGTGGTTAAATCAATCCTAAATATAGAGGATGATGAACCGGCCCCTAAACCTAAAACCTCGATGTTTAAATGTCAGAAGGTGGTTAGGGCGGAATTCCCTCAATCAGGATAGAGCTCATGGGGGAAGCTTGGGGTTCTCCTGCCAAGCGGTTCCAGGTACCAAAAAGACTAGCATCTTTTTACCCTCTCCCTACTAAGGAGTGTACTAATTGGAAAGTCCCTCCCACTGTTGATTTGCCTGTGGCACGCTTAGTTAGAAACACTACACTGCCTTTACTGTCTACATCTTCCCTTAAGGAGGCCACGGATATAAAGCTAGAAACTTGTCTCAAGTCAGTCTACTCGCTTTCTGGTGCTAATACTAGGCCAGCTGTGGCTGCGGCCTGGATGGCTAAGGCTATCGAATGATGGGCAGGGGCATTGGAAGAGAGACTGCCATCAGACGCTACCAGGAAACAACTGGCCTATATATCCCATATTAAGGATGCGGCCTCTTATTTGGGAGAATCTGCGTTGGATACTGGACTCCTTGCCTCTAAGGCATCTGCGACCTCGGTAGTCGCACAGCGGGTCCTTTTGGCTACGGTCTTGGAAGGCGGACATGGGATCCAAGAAGGCACTCGAATCCTTACCCTTCTCTGGAGACAGACTGTTCAATGCAGAATTTGACAAGAGTGTGGCTACCATGGCAGCCTAAAAGTCTGTTTTTCTGCCATCAGCAACTGCCCCTAAGCCTAGGCTGTCCTCTTATATGTCCTTTCACCCTCAGGGTAAGACAAGAGGACAGTCTTTTCCCAGACAGTCTAGTTCACTCCATGATCCCAGGGTGGAAGGCCGACTTCTTCAATATGCCGACTCTTGGTGTCAAACAACAACAGACGCCTGGGTCCTAGAAGTGGTCTCTCAGGGGTATGCTCTCATTTTCTTGAGGCTTTCTCCCCAGCAATTTTTTATACAGGTCCCCCATCAGGCCCTATCAAGGCCCTGGCCCTCCAGGAGGCCATTCACTCCCTGCTGAGTTCAGGTGTGATAATGCTCAGAGAGGAACTGTTTTTTTATGCCACTCTCTTTTCGGAAAAATCGAATGGGTCTCATTGGCCTATTCTGAATCTCAAATTCCTCAACAAATTTATCAGAGTGCCCAAGTTCCTTTTGATCAATTGTCCTGACAATGGAGCCTAGGGATTTCATAGATTCTCTGGACATTCAGGATGCATGTATCTATTACTCCAACCCACCAGCGGTTCCTACGGTTTGCTGTTCTGCAGCAACATTACCAGTTTCGGGGACTACGCTTTGGTCTGTCAACAGCCCCTATGGTCTTTACCAAAATAATGGTGGTTATGGCGGCACACCTCTGACTCCTGGGAGTCAGAATCCTGCCATACCTAGATGGCAGACTAACCGGTTGTGTTACAACATAATCAATGCTGACCGTGGACTGCCTGCAAACACATGGCTCGATCATCAATTGGAAAAAGTCCTCCCTAACTCCGACACAGCGGATGATACATCTGGGGGCACTCCTAGATTTTCGAATACAGAGGATCTTTCTGCCAGCAGACAAGATTTTGACACTACACTTGCGTGTTTGCAGTTTGCTCCACAATTGGAGGGTATCCATTCACTCAGCAATGCAGGTCCTGGGGTCCATGGTACGCCCCCTTTCACTCCAGGCCTCTGCAACAACTGATTCTCTCCCGATGGAAAGGACAATCCTCTGATCCGGTCCCAGACGATCCTCCTCTCTCCGGAGGTTCGGCTTTCCCTCTTATGGTGGCTACAGATGTCCCATCTGGACAAGGGTCGCCCCTTCTGGATTCCAGATTGGGAACTTCTCAAGACAGATGCCAGCATATGGATGCATCATATGCATTACATAACTATACTTAGGTAGATGACAAAAGGCTTATCACAGTTTCCCTTCAGCTTGTAACAGGAGAGTACCTTACAGATTAGTTGCATTCATCTCTTGATGTGTTTTTTTATTTTATCATTTCCCTGCTGGATTACTTTGAGGATGAACATTCTCTAAGAACTATTTCAGGAAAAAGTTTACATTTGGATTGAATAAGAAGTTAAACAAGGGATTGTTTATATGGGGCCCAATTCAGCAGAGGACAGAATTGCAAAGCCGCACACAAGCAGCTTTGCAAATCCGTCCTTGCTAAAATGCAAATGAAACAGGAGGTGTCTGACACCTCCTGCTACATCTGCGTTCCCAGCGCTGCGACCACCATAGCAACCATCGGTCGAGATGTTGGATGGCGCTAGCCAGCTGAGTAAGCCTCAGCTTACACAGGCTGGCTGGCATGTGAGGCCAGAAATCTGAGGCCAATCAATCAGAGAGGCATACGGGGGCCTGCGTGCGTTCACACAGAACGGGTCCTGCGCACATGCAGATTCCCGATAAATCGGGAATCTGCAATCAGCAGTGTACATAATGAATCAGTTCAATTGTGTGTAAAAACATGTTTATTTCTATTACTAATGTTTGTGGAACTACATGTTGTAACTAAGGAATGATGACACTTGCAGTTCCACAAGTTCCAGCATGATCAGGCATGCTGCTAAATAGACTTGAGTTCATTTTCTGTCTTTAAACAAGTACAGTGACACATCACACAAGGTTAAGACATGGTGCTGTTCAACATAGGGCTGTTTTTCACTGGATGGGATATACTGAACACCTGTTTTCACTCACTATTATAGCCTGATCAGGCATTGATCATTTTACAGAAGTACCCACGTTTTCTGTGTATCTGCATTCGTGGTTACAGCACTGGTGCTAGCTATTCATTCAGGGAGGGGGAGACTGGCACACTGTTCTTTTTATTTATTTTTACAGTTACATACAGATACATCAATGGGAACTACAGCATTGCAATGTAGGGTAGTACAAAGTGGTACTGTATTTAAAAAATAAAAAAAATTATGGTACACTTACCTTTGTTACCGCTATTTCTTTGAAGTCCATAGGATCCACGGGGATACCATGGGGTGTGTGGTTGGAGTTATCCAGGCACCAAACAGTTAAGCTTAGCTCCCAGGATGCCTCGTTCCTCCTCTACATATACCCCGCCCCCAGCCAGACAACAGTTTTGTAAACAAGCCCAAGCCAGGAGTAGGAAAGAGAAGGAAGAACATTACTCTCAAGAAACACTCTCCCAGAAAACAAAGGAATTGGTGATCAAGAGAGAAATATACCCAATGAGGCCAGGTGCATCAGGGTGGACGCCCTGTGGATCCTGTGGACTTCGAAGAAATAGAGTTAACAAATGTAAGTCTAACATAACTCTTAATTTCTTCTTCAGGGTCCATAGGGGATCTACAGGGATACCATGGGGATCTCCCATAGCAGTTTCCCTAAACCTGGGGATGCTCCTGAGCAGAAAGGAGAATCCAACTCCCAAGCATCCTGAGATGCAATGGTATCAAAAGCGTACAACCTGAGGAAGGTGTGGACGGAAGACCACATGGTTGCCTTGCACAAGTGTTCAGCAGAAGTGTCACGTCGATCTGCCCACGAGGGTCCCACAGACTGAATAGAATGAGCTGCAACCCTGTTTGGAACAGGAAGATTAGCTTGCGTGTAGGCCTGAGAGATTGTCATGCGAAGTCATCGTGCCAGAGTCTGTTAGCTGGCCAGCCTTGCTTGTGAAAGCCATATAACACAAAAATAGAATCTGATTTCCTCAAGGAATTAGTACGATCCACGTAGATACGAAGAGCATGAACCAAATCTAAGGAAGCTTCACTTGCAGAAAGATCTGAGCACTGGAGGGCCGGAACCACAAACTCTTCATTCAAATGGAACCAGGATACCATTTTAGGTAGATACCCAGCCCTGGTACGGAGGACAGCTCTGTCCGAATGAAAGATCAAAAATGGGGAGTAGCTGCCAAATCAGATACCCTGCAGGCAGAGGAAATAGCGAGGAGAAAAAGCGTCTTCGCTGTCAGCCACTTGAGGTCTACTGAGTCCCGGGGTTCAAACGGAGGAGCCTGCAGAGCCCTGAGAACCAAGGACAAATCCCACTGAGCTACCAGAAGAACAAAAGAAGGTTGAAGACTGAGAACCCCCTGAAAGAATGTTCTAACATCAGGCAGGGGAGCAATCCTTTGCTGGAACCAGATTGACTGAGCAGAAATCTGAACTCTAAGGGAGGCCAGGTGGAGACCAAGGTCTAACCCAGCCTGTAGAAAGGCAAGCACCCGGGAGACCCTAAAATCTGTAGCATCATAGCCTCTGGGAGAGCACCATTGAAAGTAAGAGTGCCAAACTCTGAAATAGATGTGGGCTGAGGCAGGCTTACATGCCCTGAGCATTGTCTGGACCACAGAAAGAGAGAAACCCTTGGCTATCAAGAGGGAAGACTCAAGAGCCACGCTGTCAAAGACAGTCCAGGTAGGTAGGTCTGGGTGCCAGCAAGGACCCTGTGGTAGTAGATCCTACTGTAGAGGCAGTGGAAACGGAGTGTCTATGGAGAGACTCCGAAGGTCGGTGAACCAATGTCACCTGGGCCAGGTCGGGGCTATTAGTATCACTGTGCCGCCTTCTTGCTTAAACTTTCGAAGCACCCTCGGAAGGAGGGACAACAGAGGAAAGAGGTATGCGAGATTAAAGTCCCACCTCACTGCCAGAGCGTCCACGAAGGCGGTTGAGGGGTCTCTGGTCCTGGACCCGTACCTGGGGGACCTTGTGGTTATGACGTAAGGCCATGAGGTCTACGTCTGGCAGGCCCCATTTGTCCACCAGGAGTTGAAAGACATCTGGGTGGAGAGCCCATTCTCCGGTGTGCATATCCTGACGGCTTAGGAAGTTTGCTTCCCAGTTGAGGACTCCTGGAATGAACACTGCTGAAATTGCTGGAAGATAACTTTCAGCCCAGACCAGAATGTTTGCCACTTTCTACATGGATGCCTGACTTCGCATGCCTCCCTGATGTTTGAGGTTCACTACCGCAGTTGCGTCGTCGTACTGGGTCTGGACCGGCCTGCCGAGTTGGAGATCCTGCGCCTGAGTGAGTGCTCTGTACACTGCTCGAAGCTCCAGAATGTTTATGGGCAAGCGACTTTCCTGAGTTGTCCACTGTCCCTGAAAGGAATGATGACAGACTACCGCTCCCCATCCACAACAGACTACTGCTCCCCATTCCTTAGTTACAACATGTAGTTCCACAAACATTAGTAATCTAAATTACACACAATTGGCCTGATTCATTATGTACACTGTTGATTGCAGATTCCCGATTTATTGGGAATCTGCAGGCCCCCCCATATGCCTCTCTGATTGATTGGACTCCATCCTACATCTTGACCGATGGTTGCTATGGTGATCCCAGGCTGCGACCTCGGTCGCAGCGCTAGAATCGCAGATGCAGCAGGAGGTGCCAGACACCTCCAGTTTCATTTGCATTTTAGCAAGGATGGATTTGCAAAGCTGCTTGTGTGCGGCTTTGCAATTCTGTCCTCTGCTGAATTGGGCCCCATATAAACAATCCCTTGTTTTTAACTTCTTATTCAATCCATATGTAAACTTTTTCCTGAAATAGTCCTTAGAGAATGTTCATCCTCAAAGTAATCCAGCAGGGAATGATAAAATAAAAATAAAAAAAACATCAAGAGATGAATGCAACTAATCTGTAAGGTATTCTCCTGTTACAAGCTGAAACTGTGATAAGCCTTTTGTCATCTACCTAAGTATAGTTATGTAATGCATATGATGCATCCATATGCCAGTATCTTCAATACAATGTACAACAGTATATTATCTAGCTGAGTAGTATTATGTTATGCATATGAGATATTTTTATACCTGCTGTAATTGACAGCTAAATGACATTGAAGTAAATGGAACCAGAGTAGCTTTATGCGTCTACCCAAGTATAGTATGTTATGCTTCAAATTACACACAGAGCATCTAATACAATGTAATATGACATTACAGTATGTTATCTATCTATGTGTAGTGTAATGTTACGCATATGACATATTTTCTGTATCTTCTAGCTAAGGGCCTGACTCAGAGTCGCTCGTAAGCGGCCGCTCGTTCACTCTGAGCGATGTTTGCCCAACTGCGCATGCGTACGAATCGTTATACGCATGCGCGAACCAGTCAGTGCGGTCGATATTCATGTGCTCACTAAATAGCGAATGCCTGCTATTTTGAGTGACAGAATGAGGCGTATGTGGGTGGTAACAGGGGAAGGTGCTTGAAAACGGGTAGTGGAGATCAGAACGCAGGCGTGCTTAAAGGTCAAAACGGGCGTTTTATGGGTGTGCATAATTAATACAGCAGCGTCATTGACCACGTCACTGGGTTATTTTATAGCCAGAACTGCTTGCAAGATTGTGGTCGCAAAAACCAACCCCAAGAATAGCGAGCAGTTCATACGCTGGTCGATGTACTCGATTAATCTAATAAATAGCAGACATGACGTAGGATGCGAGCGGCCAGGGGGCGTAGTTTTCAAAAAAACGACCGCAAGTTTTGATCGCTCGTTCAGACATAGAGGCGTGAACAGACCGCAAAGAGCGAACGGTTCATTTGAATAGCCACCCCCTTTTTCTGAACGAGCGAGCGCTAATTGCGTCCGGCTCCGAATCAGGCCCTAAGTCATTAAACTGGATGCAGCTAGAGGAGCCTTATTCATCTGTCGATATAATTATGTCTATGCATTTGCCATGCCTACTGTGCCTGTCTGTTTTTTTTCATAGAAAAGCAATATAACTGTGTAATGTAATTATGCTAATGTCAAATAAAAATAACTATTATGCAATATGAGGTTGAGTTGCAAAGTTTATATGTATATTAAAAAAAAATATGAATATATGTACAGAACACTTACAACCTCATGTGCTGTTGAAACCCTTCCCCAATGTCCTTTAGCTTACAGTGCTTAGTTGTAATGACTAGGGACATGCAAAAATGCAATTAGCAACCACAATGCAAATTCATTTAGCTGGAATACAAATACAAGTATGCCATTTTTCTCAAGGTAAATGTTGTGTACATCACATTAATTCGTATACATATGTGTCCACATACTTCTATCTTCCGCGCCCTATAAGTCGCGTTACAAATAACATATGAGCACTGTTCAACTCAGTAGCGTCGAGCGTCTTTACATGCATCTTTTTCCCCTAAAATGTGTCTCATTCGCAAAGTTATGTGAACAGGTTGCACAAGCAGCTTAAGCTCATTAAAATGATCTGCGGCATGCCTATATTCTGTTTGTGACTGTTTTATATCTACAGTCAGGTGCATTAATATTGGGACATTGACAGAATTTTCATATTTTGGCCTCTATTCACCACCAAACAAGATAGCTGCAGACTTTCAGATTTAATTTGAGGGTAATTACATCCAAATCAGGTGAACGGTGTAGGAATTACAACGGTTTCTATATGTGCCTCCCACTTTTTAAGGGGCCAAAAGTAATGGGATTATCAACTCAAAAGCTATTTCATGGACAGGTGTGGGCTATTCCCTCATTATTTCATTATCAATTAAGCAGGTAAAATGTCTGGAGTTGATTCTAGGTGTGACATTTGCATTTGGAATCAGTTGCTGTTGACTCTCAATATGAGATCCAAAGAGCTGTCACTATCAGTGAAGCAAGCCATCATTAGGCTGAAAATTCTAAACAAACCCATCATAGAGATAGCAAAAACATTAGGTGTGGCCAAATCAACTGTTTGGAACATTCTTAAAAAGAAAGAACGCACCGGAGAGCTCAGCAACACCGGAAGACCACGGAAAACAACTGTGGTGGATGACAGAAGAATTATTTCCCTGGTGAAGAAAAACCCCTTCACAACAGTTGGCCAAATCAAGAACACTCTCCAGGAGGTAGGTGTATATGTGTCAAAGTCAAGAGAAGACTTCACAAGAGTGAATATAGAGGGTTCACCACAAGATGTAAACCATTGGTGAGCCACAAAAACAGGAAGACCAGATTAGAGTTTGCCAAACAACATCTAAAAAAGCCATTACAGTTCTGTAACAACATCCTATGGACAGATGAGACAAAGATCAACTTGTACCAGAGTGATGGGAAAAGAAGAGTATGGAGAAGGAAAGGAACTGCTCATGATCCAAAACTTACCACCTCATCAGTGAAGCATGGTGGTGGTAGTGTCATGCCGTGGGCATGTATGGCTGCCAATGGAACTGGTTCTCTTGTATTTATTGATGATGTGACTGCTGACAAAAGCAGCAGAATGAATTCTGAAGTGTTGTGCGCAATATTATGTGCTCATGTTCAGGCAAATGCTTCAGAACTCATTGGACGGCGCTTCACAGTGCAGATGGACAATGACCCGAAGCATACTGCAAAAGCAACCAAAGAGTTTTTTAAGGCTAAAAAGTGGAATGTTATGCAATGGCCAAGTCAGTCCCCTGACCTGAATCCGATTGAGCATGCATTTCACTTGATGAAGACAAAACTGAATGGAAAATGGCCCAAGAATAAGCAGGAACTGAAGACATTTGCAGTAGAGGCCTGGCAGAGCATCACCAGGGATGAAACCCAGCGTCTGGTGATGTCTATGTGTTCCAGACTTAAGGCTGTAATTGCCTGCAAAGGATTTGCAACAAAGTATTAAAAAGTGAAAGTTAGATTTAGGATTGTTTAGTTTGTCCCATTACTTTTGGCCCCTTAAAAAGTGGGAGGCACATATAGAAACTGTTGTAATTCCTACACCGTTCATCTGATTTGGATGTAATTACCCTCAAATTAAATCTGAAAGTCTGCAGTTAAAGCACATCTTGTTTGTTTAATTTCAAAGCCATTGTGGTGGTGAATAGAGGCCAAAATATGAAAATTTTGTCAATGTCCCAATATTTATGCACCTGACTGTATATGCGAATGTTAGCGTCAGCAGCTCTGACACTGTAACGAAAAAACGCTTGTCGCACCACTAGAAGAGCTGTTTAACATGCAAGGAGGCTAGATGAATGTGGACACATCTGTAGCTCCAGAAAACACAAATATCCATACAGTGCATGAGACAACTCCTTCATATATGTATCACTATTTTCACTCTACAGCTACTTATAGTTTTCAAGATTATGAAACTTTTATTTACCTGGATTCTCAAGATAAGAGTGCAACGGTTTCTGAAAACATGAGATATGTGACAAAAGAAGGTATTTTTGTTTTTCATTATGCATTATTTCTTTGAATATTGTTTTTGTGTATATGCATTCCAGAGCCATAACTAGACATTTTGGTGCCCTGTGCCAGAAAAAGCATTGGAGCCCCCCCACCCCACACACACACACAATATTATAAACAGGGACAGTCCGCAGCCATGCGCACCAAAAAAAGGGGCATGGTCTTGTGGGGCAGTGGCATGGCCAAACAATAGTACCCTCTGTTCACATTAAGCCACACAGTAGTGCCCCTTATTCACATTACACTACACAATAGTGTCCCTTATACACGTACGATACACTGTAGCAGTGTCCCTTACACAATACGCCACACAGTAGTAATGCCCCCTAGACATTATGCGCACACATTAGTAATTAACCGTACACATGACCACAGTAGTAATGCTCCATACACATTATGCCACACAGTAGAAATCCCCCCTTTACACAATATATGCCGCACAATAGAAATCCCCCCTTGCACATTATGCTACACAGTAAAAGCACCCTCTTACACATTATGCCACACAGTGAAACCCCCTTTTACTCATTATGCCACACTGAAGAACTACCCTCCCCCATTTCCCCTCACCCTCCTCCTTGCCAGAGCTCTCACCCATATGTAGTCATCACTCACCTGTCAATGATACTCTGTCCAGGCACAGAGACTATCAACTATATCTGGAGTAGGCTGAGGGTGGAATTTGCCTGCCGCCTTGTGTATGGACTGACAGTGTCACACTGTCTGTCACTGTACTGGATGCTGCCTGCATGCCCAGAATAACTGCTCCTCCCTCTTGTCACTGTGGGAGTGTGGAGCCTGGAGAGGAGAGACCGAAAGAAAGTGCTCCGAGTGCGGAAGCCGGGGGGAGGCAGAGCTGTTAATGACACCTGAGACAGGCAGTCAGCAGGGCTGCAGTGAAGGACAGGAGCCAGGCACACTGATGCTAATATACACAGCAGTGGGTGGCCCGGCAATTAGAAATTTTGGTGGTCAGCCCCAGGGCACACTGTACTCTGTGCGGTGGCACCGGCTGCACTGCTGTAGTTACGGCCACGATGCATTCTGTGTAGAAAATAAAACAAATACAATATATAATTACAAAAAAAATAAAAAATCTTGTATATCAGGATAAAACGGTAAGAATTAAATTCCAACATAGAATCATCTTTAGCACCATCCAAAGTAGAAAAATCTGAAATGTGGATTTTCCAGATGTTTGTCACTGGCACATTGGTGAAACTAACACATAAATTGTAAACTCTGCTGGACACAGAAATATGAAGAGAGATGGATCTACAATAAATCTATTGTAATACCAAGTTATTGCATTTCATGATAAAAAACAACTATAACCTCTGGAGAAGAGGGAATTCAGCTTCTGGAGGAATGGGAAAAGCAGATTGAAGTTTGAGATGTAAATTGATTTTTCTACAGTACAATGAATAAAATCACTTAGGAGTCAATTCAATTATTGTTGATGTGCCGCAGATCTCTGTGATAGTCAGCTGCGTACATATTCGCCATATATGGTACCTACCACATTGTAAGGTTGTATGCATACCTCTAGCACATTGCAGACATCTCTTTTAGTTGAATCAGCCCCTTAATGTGTTGTCAAAATGTTCCTTTATCTGTCAAGAAGTTTATAGTGAATACTATGTTTTCTGTGAGTGATTTCACTACGTGGCATTATTAAATTAGTGCTAGACACTACCCCTTGCTGGTGTTAAATAACTCCATAGGCAGTTCTAAAATGCCTCTCCGGCGGTGCACACCCTAATGAAATGCGCATGCCTATCGTTGAAGCATCTCTGTTGTTCATGCACTCTGGGCTTTTCTCTGAGATTATAACTTGAGTTTATCACACTTAACTTACTAGCTAAGGGACTTTCTTTTGCTCCGAATGTGGGCTGTAATAATTATAGATTACAAATAGATTTAAGTTTATTTGCACGAAAATAGACTCTGAAACGTCACTTTCTGAGGCATGATAATAAGTCCTTGGCACCTTTAAGGAATTATGAATCAGACAATTCAAAATCTTCTTCCGGTCTCAAGAACCGTTCAGTCTTTCTTCTTCGGGGTCCATGGGGTCCACACCCATTACGTTGGGGTATGAATCCCGGTCACCAAACAGTTAACACAAACGAGCTCTCTGCTCCCAGGATGCATCGGGGTTCCTCCTCATATACCCCACCCCCTGCCTCAGGTAGCCAGTTCTTCCTGTTTGGTGTGTTCACCACATAGACAGTGGGACTGCTGGAGCAGTCCTGCAAACGAGTAACAAAAAAAATAAAAAATATATAGAGTTTTACGCTCTATCTCAGCGGGTGGTCTGAGCTGAACTGGAAGCAGCCTCGCGCCTGATTGGAGGCTCACAGGCCATGCGCTGCAACTACCTCCTCCGGCGCCGCACCGCTAGCCTTGGCAGGTCCATGGCAGGGGATTCGGCAGGGGCTCTCAGGCCCTGGACCGCAACCGGATCAAGGGGATGGCAGGTAAGCAGGTGGTTCCGGCGGCCGCTGACGCCGGGACCACGTGGCGGTCCGGCCTCCGGTGGTGAGACTGGCCGGAGGCGTGCTGCAGTCAGGAGGCATACGGCTTGTCTCCTAGCCTAGACCGCCGGGATATGATGTTCCTGACCAGCCGGGGCTTGTGGCAGTGGCCAGGTCAGTTTACCGGGCATGTCCAAGCAGCATAGTGGAGGTACGTTTCCCCGGCGGCCCCTCCCCCAATCCACACGCTAGATCAGTCCTCGCGCTGTGATTGTGGGTTGCCTCGTCCCAGCCTCCATAGGACAGCCAGAGTGTATGTCAGTTGCTCTCTGAATGCTGCTCCTTCAGGACACTGGGCAGTCTCCCTGTATACCTTTCCTACTGCTGGTTCAGGTTTTTACAGGACTCTATCCTACCTTAGCTTAGGCTGATTGTCGTAGTGAGAACTTATATGCATATGACTCGCAGAGTGTTTATGCATGACATGTGATTGTTGTTTTATGGATACTGTTTCTTATGTAAAAAGAACTGAGACTCCTGTAAACTATCACTGTCTTTTCCCTTAACCCTTTCCTACGGTTGTGTGGGTAGTTAGGGTGAAACAAAATCACGTGGGTACTCAGAACTTGTCATTATTATGTCTCAGAGTCTGAAGGACAGGCGGCTAAGGTCCCTGTGCTGGGGGGGTTTTCCCCACAGGAGTTCATACAATCTTAATTATGTGGTTACTGTGTTAAGTAGACAAACCTCCCAGCTTCTGGAGAGGAACTCCCTTGGGTTCCTTTTCCCAGATTATGGACCAAAATACCTTGCTTGGTTGCCAGGTTGAACAGGCTCAAATATCCTACTAAGCTTGTGTGCTTTTTGATTAAGAGCCTATGGCAAATATACTGCTTAAATGCGTTAAGTTTGCTGAGTTATGCTGCCTTTGTTTCTGAAAGACTATGTGTGAAGTTGAGCACATTACATTGGCCCCAGCTGTAAGCTATATGGGCTAAACTGTAATTCACATATACTGGTAGGGCTGGGTTGCCCATCCCCCCCTCTCCTAATTAGGAAGACTCAGCTGAGTTGAGTACTGATTGGGGGGGGGGGGGGGGGAGGTTGGCTATCCCTGAGTATGCCTTGTTCCCAGGAAAGTGCATATCATTGGAATCTTACCAAATTTTGTTGCTTGGAATCAGTACCGATTGATGCAAATCTACAGGTAGATCTTGCAAAACTGGTCAGTTAGGCATGGATGTGCTACTATTCAAAATTTACTTTCTTTAAACCCCTAAACTCCGGTTAGGGGTTAGAGAGTGCTTCACATGTATGTTTCTGTAAACCAACGCTTGTTGTGGGTTACTTGCAAATGTTCTCAGGATCCTGGGTGCCTCTCTGTGGATGGCCAGGTTATACAGAGCTTGATGTCCTACTTAGCCTTGTCGGCTGTTAGTAGTTGACTAAAAATTTGTTGCATGTATGTATATATGCCTCCACTGCGGTGATCAGGTCATACAGAGCTCTAGGTCCTACCTGGTGTTTTGGTAGTTGGCCAGAGAGCTTAGTGTGTATGAACAGTGGATATGCATGCATGTATGTATGTATATATGTGTATATATGTGTCTATATATATATATATATATATATATATATATAGTTATGTATCCATGTGCATTACATGTGACTTATGAAATCTGCTGTATTAGGCTGCCTTGTCAGCATAAGGCTATCACTGCTGTTTCTCCTTATGTAGCCCTCTACAAAGATACGTGGGTACATTGGATGTAAAATGATGGTCAGATTAATACTAGACATTGGATAAACCTTGTATGTCCAATGAAAAGGTAGGACAGATGGCTGGAGCCCCCTGAGCTGGTGTCATGTGTGACCTGTAGCAGCAGCCCCCTATGGTTATGCCCTCTATATTTCCATCATGAATGGACATTTGACCTAGAGCCATACCACACTGGACATGCCCAATCTCCTCTGATTTTGGAAGCTATGCCGTGTTGGTCCTGGTTAGTACTTTGATGGGATACCACCTGGGAATACCAGGTGCTGTAGGCAGTGGTTGAGGCAGTGCATCATCTTTAGTAGCCATTCAACAATTACTACAGGCTGCTAGGTCTTGCAGCCAAAGACCAGATGGCGTCGGCCCCTCACACGGGCCAGGCCACAGAGAGGGGCGATGGGGGTGTCCTCACTGAACTTAATATAAATGGGTTATGGTGGTCACTGTTCTAAAGAGTCACCACAGTAGTCAAATCTACCAGATCATAGCGCAGGTTGTGGACAGGTTGGCAAAACCTGCGCCAACCCTGATATTAAGGTATCTTCAGCAGCTGCAACTTTCCATGTTTAGGCTTCCTAGGCATCTGTCCTGGAGGGACATGTGTGCTCACTCGGGTCAAAAGGTGACTTCGTCCTTAGCAGCTTTGCAGCGTTTATGGCAAGCAGCTAGGCTAGTACAGCCAAAAGAATCAGAAGGCAGTCGCTCACGTTCCGTCCAGCCCCCAGATTCTGGTACATCTTCTGGTGTTTAGGGGGATACACGGGTCTCCTCCCAAGAGTCACTCTCAAGAGAGGAAGACCGTCTTCCAACAGTACGTCTCCTCCCAGATCAGAGGGGTCAAAGCTATGCTTGTGGAGCCGGTATAAGGCGAGGCTCCAGTGTTCTAATGCCAGAAAGTTGTGAAAGCCTCCCAAATCTGACTACAGCCAGAGGACATGCCCAAGATTGTCTGATCTTGATAGCTAGGCAGCATTGAGCCCAGTTAGTACTTGGATGGGAGAACACCTGAGATACCAGGGGTTGTAGGGAACGTAGTATGGAGTTTCTCCGGGCAGAAAAATCCATATTACCAGAATGGTTGAGGCCTTATAGCCCTTTCCAGTACCATTGGCATTCGCCTTTAAATGTTCCACTGATAAGAGATTTGAAGCCGGTTTCAGGGCAGTCTTTCTCTGTCAGGAGCTGTTATTTGCCCAGCCAGGGTACGGCCGGGGTTCCAAATAAAAGCACAGACGATCTGTCTCTCGCCAGAAGAGCGACTATCCGTTAAAGACGTTGTCGCAACAAGGGTCGCCTGTTCTGGACCTGGATGATACCAGCCTCCGCGGGTGGGGAGCAGTGACAGTTCGACACACGTTTCACGGAAAATGGAGGACAACGGAAAGCAGTCTCTCCGTAGAACGTCCTCCAACTAAGGGCAGTATTCAGGAGCGCTTTTCAAGCTCAGGAAATACTAAAGGAGCAGGCCGGTCTAGGTGCAATCTAACAATGCCACCGCAGTAGACTGCCTCATCCATCAGGGGGCAGAATGTCTTTTTCCAGCGAGATCGTACCAGGAGTCCTTAATTTGGAAGTGGACTTCTTAGGTCAGCAGCATATATGCGCCAGAGAGTGTGGGCTCGTCATCCACAGGTATTTCAGAGCCTTGTGGATGGATGGGTCTTCCAGCGGTAGACCTCATGGCCTTGAGTCACAAGCACAGGGTCCCTAGGTATGGGCACAGATTTTGTGGTTGCTCTGGCAGTGGAGTAGAACTTCAAACTAGCGTATTTGCTTCACCCGCTATCCCTCCTTCTAAGGGTAACTGGAATATGCAACAGTAATACTTATAGCCCCTGCTTGACCCAGACGCTGCTGGTTCGCCAACCTCCAGAGGCACTCCATAGACACTCTGTGGCATCTTCTGCAAAGGTCGGACCTGTTAACACAGGATCCCTTCCTGTATCTAGACCTGACTCGTCCATCTTGGACGGCATGGTTCTTCAGACCTCCGCCTTGAAGAAAGGATGTTCTGTAATTCAGAGGACAAGAAACTTACTTCTGGCTGCATTTATTACAAAACTTTGTATGTTCTCCGGGGTGAACTGAGAAAATGTGGTCCTAGGGGGTTAGGTTTTCTCGAGTATGTTCCTTTCGTCAGACTGGAGGGTCTCTGATCTAGCAGCACTTTCTTCCCGCTTCCCCATTTTAATAAGTCATCGGGAGACAGCGGTACTTCATAGTAGGGCGGAATACCTTACAAGAGTGGTATTCTGGTTCTATATGAATGAAGAGTTTGTGGTACCAGCTTTCAGACTACAAGCCTCTCGGTAGGTGAGGCTTCCTTGGATGTTGGCCGTGTGCTACATAATTATGTGGATCATGCCAACAGCATGAGGAAGTACGTTTCCTTTTTGTACTGTATGACAGTCATTAGGCTGGCCAGCCGATAAGCAGATGCTGGTCAGATGGATTCATATGACGATTTCTCAGGTATACACACAAACTAGTCTGGTGGTGCCAGACTCACTAAAAGTACATCCACACGGTCAGTGGGGCCTTAGTGGGCGACTTGCTGGGGCGCCTCTACTGAATAGTTCTGCAGGGCAGCCACATGGTCTTCCATCCACACCTTTGTCAATTTTTATGCCTTTGACAATTTGCCTCTCAGGATGCCCCCTTCGGGCGTAGGGTTCTCCTCTCTTCCGAGAGTCAGGAGCGTCCCCGCCCGTAGGTTTAGTGCTTTGGGATATCCCCAACATAATGGCTGTGGACCCCATGGTCCCCGAAGAAGAAAATAAGAGTTATGGTATAACATACCTTTTGTTAACTCTTTTTCTTCGAGGTCCATGGGGTCCACAGGACACCCACCCAGACGCACCTGTAGTTCTGGGGGAGGTTTCCGTAGTTGTCTTCTCTTGAGAGTCTGGGCTCATGAGTATGGGTTTCTTCTTTCTTACCCTTTGTTTGTCTACGCCTGCTTGAGCTTGGTAACGAACTGGCTACCTGAGGCAGGGGGTGGGGTATATGAGGAGGAACCCCGGTGCATCCTGGGAGCAGAGAGCTCGTTTGTGTTAACTGTTTGGTGACCGGGATTCATACCCCAAAGTAATGGCTGTGGACCCCATGGACCTTGAAGAAAAAGAGTTAACAAAGGTATGTTATACCATAACTCTTATTTTTATCCTGTGGAATCAAGAGGAGCCCATATTGATATGTTTACCCAGCTAGTTAAGAAAGACTTTGAGAAATTATGTGACAATACTCCAATTACCAACAGAAATTTAACTACTATAGAGACTCAGTCTTTAAGGAAATTGAAAACTAGGGTCTTATTCTCTACCAAACAGGCTGATAAGGGTGGGGGCATGGTGATTTTAGATCGTACCGATTATTAAAAAGAAATGCTGAGATTACTATCAGATAAAAAATCATATGTACAGATAAAGATCCCATGTGCGATTATTTGATTGTGTTGAAAAAAATATTCGATAAAGGGATATTTTCTGGTATTTTAATCAATGAAGAATATCAATACCTATACAATTTATATCCACGTATAGCGAACATTTACTATTTACCCAAAATACATAAAAATCGGAACACACCTCCTGGTCGACCGATAGTATCTGAAATAAATTTGTTAGGGTCACGGATATCTGAATATGTTGATATCTTTCTGAAACCCTTTGTTTCGCAGCTTGATACTTATATCAAAGATTCCACACATGTTTTACATATCCTTGATACATTTAAATGGGAAGAAGGTTTGGTTGGGAAACGGGGCGTGGTTTGGCGTTGCTTTCCATTACTGATCGAATAGCCAACGGAGTCCCCGGAGACGTTCGGGTGATATTCAGGCTTCTTAATTTTTATTATTTGCGGTGGTATCTGACCGCTGATTGTGGTACGCATATTCATGAGCGAGTTTTATGTCCACTGTCTGCAGTAAAATCTGTTTACAGTTTCATGCACTATGTGGCGCCCCTTCTTTCTTGCTCTCAAGTCCATATATATATATATATATATATATATATATATATATATATATATATATATATTAGGGGTGAGCGGGTTCGGATTTCTGAAATCCGAACCCCCCCGAGCCCCCCCGATCCGAGTCCGATCCGAATCAGGCTCGACTTTTCCCGCCTGACTCGGATTCTGAAATCGAGGCAAAACGTCATCTTCCCGCCTTCCGAGTCTCGCGGGTTTTGGATCCTATATAAGGTACCCACGTCGGCGCCATTTTCTCACTCGGCTGTGGACAGTGAAGAGGGAGGGTGGGAGTTAGGGCTGTGTAGTGTAGTGTAGTGTAGTGCTGCTGTTGTCCACTACTTCAAAGTCCATAGGGGCTGGCTGTGTTGTGCTGTGCTGCTGTTGTTAATAGGGGCTGTGTCCACTACTTCAAAGTCCATAGGGGCTGGCTGGACTGTGTTGTGCAGTCAGTTCTCCATAGGGGCTGTGTCCACTCCAAAGTCCTGTGCAGTGTCCCAGTCCTAAAGGAGTGCTGCAGTGTTGTCCAGGGGGTGCTCTGTCCATCAGGGGTGCTCCCCCCAAGTGCTAAAAAAATAATATATTTTCTGTGTTTGTGAATTGTGTGCGCAGTAGCCGCACGTGCATCAACAAAGTAGTGCCAAGCGTGCGCCTGTGTCATAAGTAAAGGGCCGGCTGGCTTGACCGTTAAGGGTGCTGTAACCCCCGAAAGTACACTCCAGTCCAAACCAAAAAAAAAATTATTTTCTGTGTTTGTGAATTGTGTGCGCAGTAGCCGCACGTGCATCAACAAAGTAGTGCCAAGCGTGCGCCTGTGTCATAAGTAAAGGGCCGGCTGGCTTGACCGTTAAGGGTGCTGTAACCCCCGAAAGTACACTCCAGTCCAAACCAAAAAAAAAATTATTTTCTGTGTTTGTGAATTGTGTGCGCAGTAGCCGCACGTGCATCAACAAAGTAGTGCCAAGCGTGCGCCTGTGTCATAAGTAAAGGGCCGGCTGGCTTGACCGTTAAGGGTGCTGTAACCCCCGAAAGTACACTCCAGTCCAAACCAAAAAAAAAATTATTTTCTGTGTTTGTGAATTGTGTGCGCAGTAGCCGCACGTGCATCAACAAAGTAGTGCCAAGAGTGCGCCTGTGTCATAAGTAAAGGGCCGGCTGGCTTGACCGTTAAAGGGTGCTGTAACCCCCAAAGTACACTCCAGTCCAAACCAAAAAAAAAATTATTTTCTGGGTTTAGCCGCACGTATATATCAAATCGATATAACATAAATGGAGGACCAAACTTTCTCCGATAAAAATAAAATAGAGAAAGATCAAGAACCACTTCCTCCTAGTGCTGAAGCTGCTGCCACTAGTCATGACATAGACGATAACATGCCATCAACGTCGTCTGCCAAGGCCGATGCCCAATGTCATAGTAGAGGGCACATACAATCCCAAATGGCAAAGTTCAGGAAAATGACCTTGAAAAAGACATTTAAATCAGCTGAAGAGAAACGTAAACTTGCCAATATGCCATTTACGACACGGAGTGGCAAGGAACGGCTAAGGTCGATCCCTAGTATGTTCATGACTAGTGGTTCAGCTTCACATGACGATGGAAGCCCTCCTCCCACTAAAAAAATCAAAAGAGTTAAGCTGGCAAAAGCACAGCGAAGAACTGTGCTTTCTAAGAAGATATCACAAATCCCCAAGGAGAGTCCAAGTGTGGTGGTGGTTGCGATGCCTGACCTTCCCAGCACTGGACGGGAAGAGGTGGCTCTTTCCACCATTTGCACGCCCCCTGCAAGTGCTGAAAGGAGCACCCACAGTCCACTTGCTGATATGCAAATTGAAGATGTCACTGTTGAAGTACAACAGGATGAGGATACTGGTGTAGCTGGCGCTGAGGAGGAAGTTGGCGAGGAGGATTCTGACGGTGATGTGGTTTGTTTAAATCAGGCTCCGGGGGAGACAGTTGTTGTCCGTGGGATGAAAAAGCCCATCACGGTCATGCCTGGGCAGAAGACCAAACATTCCACCTCTTTGGTCTGGCAATATTTCTATCCAAATCCGGACAACAACTGTCTTGCCATATGTACCATATGTAAAGGTGAAATAAGTAGCGGTAGGGACGTCAACCACCTAGGAACATCCTCCCTTATACGGCACCTGCAGCGCGTTCATAAAAAGTTACTGTCAAGTTCAGAAACTTTGGCTAAGACCGTAAGCAGTCCAGGGACACCTAAATCCCGTTGTCCTGTTGTATCCAAGCGCCTGCAAACCACACCGTCAACTCCCTCCTCGTCAATTTCCTCCTTAGTCAGGATCGGAAGTAGTCCTGCAGCCCATGTCACTGGCATGACTGACTCTCCTATCCGGGATTCCTCTGGAGGATCCTGCATTGCTACGCCTACTGCTGCCGCTGCTGCTGTTGCTGCTGCTGGGAGTCGTTCATCATCCCAGAGAGGAAGTAGGAACACCACTACTTTTACTAAACAATTGACCCTCCAACAGTCCTTAGCGAGGAGGATGAAGTACGACAGCAGTCATCCTGAAGCAAAACGTATAACTGAGGCCTTGACTGCTATGTTGGTGTTAGACGTGCGTCCGGTATCCGCCATTAGTGCAGTGGGATTTAGACAATTGATGGAGGTAGTGTGTCCCCGGTTCCAAATCCCGTCTAGATTCCACTTCACTAGGCAGGCGATACCGAGACTGTACAGAAACGTCAGAAAAAGTGTCCTCAGTGTCCTGAAAAATGCCGTTGTACACAATGTCCACTTAACCACGGACATGTGGACAAGTGGAACAGGGCAGACTAAGGACTATATGACTGTGACAGCCCACTGGGTAGATGTATCACCTTACGCAGCAACAGCAGCAGCGTCACCAGTAGCAGCATCTCAGAAACGCCAGCTCGTTACAAGGCAGGCTACGCTGTGTATCACCGGTTTCAGTAAGAGGCACACCGCCGACAACCTCTTAGAGAAACTGAGGGAAATCATCGCCCAGTGGCTTACCCCACTTAGACTCTCCTGGGGATTTGTGATATCTGACAACGCCACCAATATTGTGCGGGCATTACATCTGGGCAAATTCCAGCACGTCCCATGTTTTGCTCACACAATAAACTTGGTGGTGCAGAATTTTCTGAAAAGCGACAGGGGCGTGCAGGAGACGCTTTGGGTGGCCCGAAAAATTTCTGGCCACTTTCGCCATTCAGCGACTGCGTGCCGAAGACTGGAGCGCCAGCAAACACTCTTGAACCTGCCCCACCATCACCTGAAGCAAGAGGTTGTGACGCGGTGGAACTCAACCCTCTATATGCTTCAGAGGATGGAGGAGCAGCAAAAGGCCATACAAGCCTATACATCCACCTATGACATAGGCAAAGGAGGGGGTATGCACCTGACTCAAGCGCAGTGGAGAATGATTTCCGTGTTGTGCAAGGTTCTCCAGCCCTTCGAACTTGCCACACGTGAAGTCAGTTCAGACACAGCCAGCTTGAGTCAGGTCATTCCCCTCATCAGGCTTTTGCAGAAGCAGCTGGAGAAAGTGAAGGAGGAGCTAAGACGGAGCGATTCCGCTCGGCATGTGGGACTTGTGGATGAAGCCCTTCATTCGCTTTGCCAGGATTCCAGGGTGGTCAATCTGTTGAAATCAGACCACTACATTTTGGCCACCGTGCTTGATCCTAGGTTTAAAGCCTATGTGGTGTCTCTCTTTCCGGCCGACACAAGCCTGCAGAGGTGCAAAGACCTGCTGGTGAACACACTGTCAGCTGAAGCGGAACGTGACACGTCAACGGCTCCTTCTTCATTTTCTCCCGCAACTGGGGCTGCCAGGAAAAAACTTAGGTATCCTAAGCAACCCGCTGGCGGTGATGCAGGGCAGGCAGGACCAAGTTTGGACATCTGGTCCAGACTGAAGGACCTGGCAACAATTTCTGACATGTCTACTGTCACTGCATATGATACTGTCACCATTGACAGAATGGTGGAGGATTACATCGGTGACAGCATCCAAGTAGGCATGTCAGACAGTCCATACCTGTACTGGCAGGAAAAAGAGGCAATTTGGAGGCCCCTGTACAAGCTGGCTCTATTTTACCTGAGTTGCCCCCCCTCCAGTGTGTACTCCGAAAGAGTGTTTAGTGCAGCCGGGAACCTTGTCAGCGAAAGGCGTAGGAGGTTGCTTCCACAGAATGTGGAGAAGATGATGTTCATCAAAATGAATTATCAGCTCTTCCAGGGAGACCAGCCTCCAGAAGGTACAGAGGGACCTGTGGTGGTGGATTCAAGTGGGGACGAGTTAATACTTTGTGAGGATGAGGATGTACACACTGAAGAGGGTGAGGAATCGGTGGATGAGGAGGATGAGGATGACATCTTGCCTCCGTAGAGCCAGTTTGTGCAGGGACACATTAATTGCCAGCTTGTTTTGTGGGGGCCCAAACGAACCAATCATTTCAGCCACAGTTGTGTGGCAGACCCTGGCGCTGAAATGATTGATTTGTTAAAGTGTGCATGTCCTGTTTATACAACATAAGGGTGGGTGGGAGGGCCCAAGGACAATTCCATCTTGCACTTCTTTTTTTTCTTTGCATTATGTACAGTTTGGGGCCTAGTTTTTCTAACTGCCATCCTGTCTGCCACTGCAGTGTCACTCCTAGATGGGTCACGTGTTTGTGCCGCCCACTCGTGTCGCTTAGCATAGTCATCCAGCTACCTCGGTGCAACCTTTTGGACATGAAAACACTATTGTGAGGTGTGAGGTGTTCAGAATAGACTGGAAATGAGTGGAAATTAAGGTTATTGAGGTTAATAATAGCATAGGAGCAGAGAAACCAACAAATTCTGTGATTTTAGCTGTTTTTATGCTTTTTAAAAAAAAAATACAGATCCAAAACACAAAACCCAGAACCCAAAACACGGAAGGGTGGTTTTGGCAAAACCAATCCAGATCCAAAACACGAAGAAAGATCCAGATCCAAAACCAAAACACAAAACACGAAAAGTGGCCGGTGCACACCCCTAATATATATATATATATATATATATATATATATATATATATATATATAAACAAAACAGAAGAATGCAGGGGCACCACATCGTGCATTAACAAGATAACATTTATTGGCAAGTAAAAACAAGCAGAGCGTGCGTACCACAACAAGCAGTTAATCACCGCAGAGTTTGACAGCAGAGTAGTGGAAAAGTGCTCCCGGCAGGCGTCCTGAACATCTCCAGGACCTCTTCACCAGAGCACTAACCACAGAAACACAGATCATCAGGCCACGCCCCTATGCATTTCGTCACTAGGACTTCATCAGGAGGCTGGCTGGTGATCTGTAGAGGGCAGTTAAATAGGACTCATGAACCAATATATATAAGTATATCTAACATATTCCTTTTTTTTTTTTTTCTGTTTCCAAAACTTTAAAAATTGCATCACCACTAAAAGTAGTGAACATTTTCAGAGCCCCAAGAAAAGTGGCTTCTTGGGGCAGCCCCCAGGGGGAGGAATATTTGCACTATGTACCAATGGGGCATTGGATATTAATGGTTGTCTAGGTCTTTGTGGTGCATGCTATGTGTACTGTGTACCTACTATAGGATCCAGCCAGAAAGTCGACAGTCAGAATTTCAACATGGACTTTGTCTACAACCGATATGTTGACATTAAAATAATGTTGACATAGTTAATATGTTGACATTTAACATGTTGACACCAGATTGTCGGCATGCAGTTTTTTGCTTATTTTTAGGATTAGGGTTAGGCTAAAATCAACAAAAAACTGTCAACATTCTGGTATCAACATGTTAAATGTCAACATATTGGTTGTAGACCTATAGTCCATGACAACATTCTGAACCTGTCGACATTCCAATTGTCGACATTGTGAATATTGACTTCTCATACTGTACCCTTGTGTTATCTGGTTAGGTGTCTTACCTGGAGATTAGGGTTAGAGTGAAATGGGAACTGAACAATTCACTGGCAAAGGCTATGAGCTTTCTGTAGTTCTAGCGCTATCTGCAGTATAGTGTAGACCTGCTGCCATAAAAGCAGAAATCAATTCTATGTAATATTTTGTATTATATGAATATTTCTTCATGGTACATTTTCTCTTTAGCATTGATTGATAACCTTTGTAAGTGTGCTGCTTTGAGTATTGTCTTACATTTCACAATTAACTCATTGAAGAAATGTTGCTTGTTAACATATTTTTATTTTGAGCATGTTAAATAATCATTTCTTATTTGTGCAGTGTGTAATGTTAATTATATCAGTGCTAAAATGCTTAGACTGTGATATTTGTTCTTTTCAGAGGAGGATGTAATTTATGCAGTCACCATCTGGATTATTGCTGACTTCGACAAGCCAGCTGGGAGACAACTGCTTGCTAAAGCTGTGAAACACATGGTACAGTTCTGCTAATTTCTGTTGTTTAATGTTGTATTGTACAGTATGTAAGGTGGACATAACACCAACCTTATATTGTGCTTTATTGCATATATTCTTTGTTTCATATTTAATTTTAGATTTGCATAGTTGACGGCCACTAGGATGTTCTTGTGCATCTTGGTTTGTAATATAACATGCATACCTCTCCAAATTACCTCAAAGTCCATAGCATCCATCATAGAATCAGTGGTGCAAATAGATATTTTTTACAGGTACTTTGTATGCAAAAAAAGGGCGTGGCCACACATCACTAGGGGCGTGACCACACTTGACATGCCCCCGTTTCTCGGCACACTGGGGGTCAAATTGGTTATCTGCTTTCTGGGACCTATTTACAAAATGCATGCTGTCCTTAAAACATTCACAACAGACTGTTTGCATAGTTTCCGTGCCCAATATAATTGCACATACTGTAGTACATGTGCTGGGGTTTTGGAATTGTAGAGAGTAGAGCAATGAGCTGCAACACAAAGATGTCATCTGTGGAATTGCCTTTCCACATCTTTAGATTTGCAGCTCATTGGACTCTCTGCAATTCTTAAACCCCAGCACATGTAGTATGTGCAATTCTAATTTATTTTGGCATAGGCACACCCCAGTTTTACAGCAGGCATACAATCACTATGCAATTATTGGTCTGAACTGAAACTAAGGGCCACAGACATCAGGTGGCCATTTCACCGATTTGACAGGAAAAGCCAATCCATCGATCTGAAATTTAGATTGGCCGTCATCGATGATCTGCGATCCGTCGGGGAATCGGTGAAATTCTTCATGTTAATCTACGAATTGGTGATCACAATCATATTTTGATCGGGATCGGCAAATCGGGGAAATCCAACATGTTGGATTTCACCATTGCCCCATCTCTGATATCTGAGGATCAGGGAATTGCGAAAACCCGTCGCTGATGTTTGGGACCCATTACTAACATAAATCAAGGCAAACTGCAGCATAAAAGCTGAGCTGACTGAACTGTAGAAAGAGGGGTATATTTACTAAAGTGCAGGTTTTTAGAAGTGGAGATGTGGCCCATAGCAACCAATCAGATCCTACTTAACAATTATCTTACACCACCTAGAACATAATAGCTAGAATCTGATTGGTTGCTATGTGAAACATCTCCATTTCTAAAAACTCTCACTTTAATAAATATACCCCATAGAGTCTGAGTGAGAGACTCTCTCTAGGTCTACAGTAGATCTCTGAGGCCAGACAGGGACACCACTGGAAGTACGCGGCAGGCGCTAGGGCAGGAAGCATGATGTGACGACAGGGTCACGCTCCCGGCAGCCCTGGCTGCAGTCAGGCAGAAATATGAACTCTCACACTGCTGAGCAATGTGACTTTCTCAGTGGCTAGGGACGGTTCTAGACTAAGTAGAGCCCAGTGCGAAAAATCCCTTTGCCACACCCTAATAAAATCTGTACAGTATTTTTGTGTGTATTAAATAAAAATACACCTTACCTATATTGTGATTTCTCTGCAACGGGGAACCTCTGAAGCAGTATTCACTATTCATGTAGGATGGTCCAGAAGATGCCTATTTGCATAGGAATATAACCAATGTCATCGTACAACAGTGATTCAACCAGACTTGTACCCCCTGTGTCACCTACTGCCCAATGTGTCTTTCCAGCCACATGCCCACTATGTCACTTTCTATGTCCCCTCCAGCCTCCTACCCAGTGTCACTCCACCCTCGTGCCCTGTCACCTCCTGTGTCTTTCCACCCACATGCCCTGTGTCACTCATGCCTCTTGTGTCAATTGCACCTGTGTTACTTCCAGTCTCATGCTCCCTGTCACTCCAGCCTCATACCCCCATGTCACTTTAGCCTCATGCCCCCTGTGTCATTCCAGCCTTCTGTTGTCAAGGTTCAGCCTAGGATCGGCTATCTCTTACCTCCGTGCCTGCTTCCCCTGACTTCCTTGTGGTCAGACGCCTGGTGCAGTGAGGGGTGAGATGCTGAGTATTCTACCTTAGGTGCTTTTGCTGACTTCCATGGCCGGCTGTGTGTTTTGGGGATCGGAGTTCCCATCATGGGCGCCGCCATGACAGTTCCTCTCATGTGACAGTCCTCCTAACCAATGGTAGCATGATCTCAGTCAGCTGTCGCTGTGCTCCAATAATCTGCTACCCCTGGGTATAAATCCGCCCCCAGAACTTCAGGAAGATGCTGTTCAACTTCGTTATTCCAAGTGCCTGTGTTACTCCCACTGTTGCTCTGTGCTAAATCCTTCAGCGTGTTGCTTCAGCCTGCTCACAGTTTTCCAGTTTCCTGTATTAGCTTCCATGCTAACCCTTACTCTGAGACTTTAGCTTTCTCACAGTACTTCAGTGTTTCATGTCCCTTCCCTGTGTGTCTTTGTACATGTGCTGCTAATTCCATTGCAGCTTTCCTGTGGCTATTACCCTGTGTCACTGAGGTGTCAGATTACCTGCTAGTACTAATTAGCTCACAGCTGGACCTCCAGCACTCTCCTAGTAATTGCCTTTGTCCAGTACCAGCATTACTAGCTTCCCCAGTTTATTCCTGCCTTCCCTCTGTGTTTTACTGTGTTTATCAGCTCCAGAATCTGTTGCAGTTCCTGTACATTTTCCTGTGTTTCCAAGCTAGCCTGCGACTGGGATTACTACATGTGCCTGTGTCCACTTTACTCTGTGTCTTGTTTGTGCAGTCAACACCTACATTTATAGCTTTCCAGTGCATGTTGGTGTTCTTTGCTCTGTGTATTGTCTCTGCAAATCATCTCTAAACATATCTAGCAATTCCCAATATATGCCTCTGTTTTTCTGTGCAATCAGCACTTGGATTTCTTAGTGATTCTCAGTACACTTTCCAGTATTCCTATGCTAGCCTGTGATTTAGGATCCCTAAACAGCGTTTCAATATCTAAGCATCCAGTTTACCTCCTGTGCTCTAGCATTTGCTTTGTTAAATATAGTTTCCGGTCTTCTGCCATTCCCAGGTACCTGTCCAGGAGACCTAGTCCAGTCACTTCCTAGGTCACCCGAACCCCCCACCTTACCGTCCTCCACAGACGAACATTTGCATCGGATCGTGACAGTTTGAACAGCCCAAAAATATGCAAGCCGCCGGGTTCCAGGGTGAAGCAGGTTTTCAGGATTTACTTTTTCGTGTGACTGCACAGGAGACAGCTCTGCAATCCGTCAGACAGCAGTTGCAAGAACTCTCTAGTCAAATGATGTATTTCATTCGGTTCTAGCTGCTTTGTCCCCAGACACACCACAAGTTGCGCCAATGAATTCTGCACAGCTTCGTTCTGAAGTTCCAATTACCTATACTGATGAAAATGTTTCCGTGTATACTAGTGAACCTCTCAAGTGTCCTCTGGTTCCCCAATTTTCTGATATTCCTGACCCTGAACCTTTCAAGAGTTTCTACTGGCTTCTAGAACAACTGCAAAATCTCCGTCCCAAAATTTTTCGAGTTATTCCCAAGCTTTCTAGTGTTACTCCAGACTTGACTAACAGCCCTTCCAAGCAAACTACAGTAAAGCATCAAAGTTTCCTGTGCCCTAAACTTACTGAGGTTGAATGTCAGCGACGCCAGGAACTGCATCTGTGTTTATATTGCGGTTATGATGATCACTTTCTTAAGGACTGTACTCTGCGCCCACTGAGAAGTGGTGGCAAGTCTGTGACTCCCAACATCTGCGCTTTCAGTTCTCCCCATCATTCATCAGTGATTTCCATTTCTTCAGTTACAGATAAGGAGGTGATGTCCACTAAGCAATAGAAAGTTCAAGTTTTTGATTGGGGCCCTGTTACAAGATGCTTCAACCCTCGTCTAAGAAATATTGGGAGGATATTTCAACCTTCTAAAGTCAGGGACACTACTCATTCCATTTCTACTGGTCACAGCCCGGATTCTGCCTGTTCCAGTCCCAGCCCGGATTCTGCCTGTTCCAGTCCCAGCCCGGATTCTGCCTGTTCCAGTCCCAGCCCGGATTCTGCCTGTTCCAGTCCCAGCCCGGATTCTGCCTGTTCCAGTCCCAGCCCGGATTCTGCCTGTTCCAGTCCCAGCCCGGATTCTGCCTGTTCCAGTCCCAGCCCGGATTCTGCCTGTTCCAGTCCCAGCCCGGATTCTGCCTGTTCCAGTCCCAGCCCGGATTCTGCCTGTTCCAGTCCCAGCCCGGATTCTGCCTGTTCCAGTCCCAGCCCGGATTCTGCCTGTTCCAGTCCCAGCCCGGATTCTGCCTGTTCCAGTCCCAGCCCGGATTCTGCCTGTTCCAGTCCCAGCCCGGATTCTGCCTGTTCCAGTCCCAGCCCGGATTCTGCCTGTTCCAGTCCCAGCCCGGATTCTGCCTGTTCCAGTCCCAGCCCGGATTCTGCCTGTTCCAGTCCCAGCCCGGATTCTGCCTGTTCCAGTCCCAGCCCGGATTCTGCCTGTTCCTGTCCCAGCCCGGATTCTGCCTGTTCCTGTCCCAGCCCGGATTCTGCCTGTTCCTGTCCCAGCCCGGATTCTGCCTGTTCCTGTCCCAGCCCGGATTGTTTTTCCCAATATGGCACTCCAGTCAGTAGCCCCAGGAGGGGTCCCAACTTCCTTACCCCAAGTGAGTGTTTCAAGTCTTGCACCACAAGAGGGGGTCTCAAGTCTTGCACCACAAGAGGGGGTTTCAAGTCTTGCACTCCAGCATGTGGGTCTCAAGTCTTGCACTCCAGCATGTGGGTCTCAAGTCTTGCACTCCAGCATGTGGGTCTCAAGTCTTGCACTCCAGCATGTGGGTCTCAAGTCTTGCACTCCAGCATGTGGGTCTCAAGTCTTGCACTCCAGCATGTGGGTCTCAAGTCTTGCACTCCAGCATGTGGGTCTCAAGTCTTGCACTCCAGCATGTGGGTCTCAAGTCTTGCACTCCAGCATGTGGGTCTCAAGTCTTGCACTCCAGCATGTGGGTCTCAAGTCTTGCACTCCAGCATGTGGGTCTCAAGTCTTGCACTCCAGCATGTGGGTCTCAAGTCTTGCACTCCAGCATGTGGGTCTCAAGTCTTGCACTCCAGCATGTGGGTCTCAAGTCTTGCACTCCAGCATGTGGGTCTCAAGTCTTGCACTCCAGCATGTGGGTCTCAAGTCTTGCACTCCAGCATGTGGGTCTCAAGTCTTGCACTCCAGCATGTGGGTCTCAAGTCTTGCACTCCAGCATGTGGGTCTCAAGTCTTGCACTCCAGCATGTGGGTCTCAAGTCTTGCACTCCAGCATATGGGTCTCAAGTCTCGTACCCCAGCATGTGGGTCTCAAGTCTTGCACTCCAGCATATGGGTCTCAAGTCTCGTACCCCAAGAGGGGGTTACAAGTTTCGTGCCCCAGGAGAGGGCCATCGTTTCAAGTGTTACGCCCCAAGAAAGGGTCTCAAGTTTCAAACCTCAAGAGGAGGTTTTGAGTCACTCACCCCAGGAGGAAGTCTCTGTTCTCGCATCCCAAAAGGGGGTTTCATGTTCCATACCCCGAAAGGAAAAGCCGAGTCTGCTTCCCCAGAAGGGGGTTTTAGGTCCCATACTCCAACAGGGAGGGTCAAGTTCTGTACTCAAGGAAGGGGACTTAAGTCTCTCACCCCAGGAGGATGTTACAAGTTTTGTGCCCCAGGAGGGGGCATTAATTTCAAGTCTTTTACCCCAGGAAGAGGTTACAAGTGTTGTACCCTTGGAGAAGACTTTTGTTTCAAGTTTCACGCCCCAGGAGGGGGCCTTCGCTTCGAGTTTCACGCCCCAGGAGGGGGTTTTCGTTTCGAGTGTCAAGTCACAAGGGGAGGCCTTCGTTTCAAGTCTTACGCCCCAAGAGAGGGTCTTCATTTCAAGTGTTATTCCTCAGAAAGGGATTTCAAGTATCCTACCCCAGGAGGGGATTTCAAGTGTCTTACCCCAGGATGGGGTTCCCAGTGTTATACCCCGGGAGGGGATTTCAAGTGTTACGTCCCAAGAGAAAACCCTTGTTTCAAGTTCTTTACCCCAGGAGGGGGTTTCAAGCCTCTTACCCCGAGAGAGGGTTCCTAGTGTTTTTCCCCAGGATGGGACTTCAAGTGTCTCACCTCAGGATGGGGTTTCTAGTGTTATTCCCCAAAAGGGACTTCCAAGTGTTTTACCCCAAAAGGGGGTTTCAAGTATTATACTCCAAGATAGGATTCCTAGTGCCATTCCCCATGGGGGGATTTCGAGTATTACATTTCCGAAGGAGAGTGCAAGTGTCTTACCCCAGGAGGGGGTCTCAAGTCTTGTACCCCAAGAACAAGGGTTTACAAGTGTTACTCCCCAAGATGGGGGTTCTAGTGTCATACCTCAGCAGGAGGCTACCAGTGTTACTCCTCAGGAGGGAGTCCCAAGTCTAACATCCCAAGAAGGTGTTTCAAAATCCGTATCCCAGGGAAAGATCTCAAATTTCTTGCACCAAGAAAGGATCTCCGGTTCTTTACTCAAGGAAGAGTCTTCTGGTGTTGTGTCAAAGTCAAACGTTTTAGTGCCCCATCAGTTAAGAGGTTCACAAAATGATGCTTCCACTATATCTATAGGTATCCCTCAGGATCCATCTCATGTTTCTATGCCCATTCTTTTTGATGGAGATATAACGCAGTATTATGCCTTGGTGGATCATTTCATCGCTATTATGAAATACTCGCCATGGTCTGAAATCAAGCCTACTAATGTAGTAAAATTTATCATTTCATCTTTCCGAGGTAAAGCCTGGGACTGGGTTGAGCCTATTTATGATTCAAAGGATCCGATGCTGTCAGATTTAGTTACCTTTTCTGCGGCAGTCATTAAAGAATTTGGTCCAACTTATCCTGACAGTTCTCTCGGGAATACTCATCTCAACAAAGCCTCAAGTTCTGGGGTACCACCCTCTACTATTAAGCTCAGATACATTTCTTTGAGTCCTTCTCAAATAGATCTGGTATCAGAACAACCTGTCCCGAAGGATAAGACTCAAGGAGGCATAAGGATGATGAATTATAATACAGATTCTGACTACGATCCTGAGTACGATGAAAAAATAATTTCGGTAGTTCCCGTGATAGACACTTTGCAACTTAAGTCTTCTACTTCTAGTGGTTCGAAAAAGTCTCAGAAAAAGAAGAAGAGTCAATGACTTCCTGGTGACCAACCTTTCTATGACAAGTTGACCATTTTTTCCAATTATTTAGTCCCAATTGAAGTTTGAGAGACCATCTGGTAGTTGTGTACCTTGTTCTTCTAATCTTCAAAAACATCTTATGTCTTCAAAGATTTTTGACTTTCCTGTGTTTTCAAGTATTTTTTGTGTCTTTCTGATGAGTTCCAGCTGAGCTTTTATGGGTGTTCGGTGCCCACCCTAAAAGGAGGGGGTACTGTCAGGGTTCAGCCTAGGATCGGCTATCTCTTACCTCCGTGCCGGCTTCCCCTGACTTCCTTGTGGTCAGACGCCTGGTGCAGTGAGGGGTGAGATGCTGAGTATTCTACCTTAGGTGCTTTTGCTGACTTCCATGGCCGGCTGTGTGTTTTGGGGATCGGAGTTCCCATCATGGGCGCCGCCATGACAGTTCCTCTCATGTGACAGTCCTCCTAACCAATGGTAGCATGATCTCAGTCAGCTGTTGCTGTGCTCCAATAATCTGCTACCCCTGGGTATAAATCCGCCCCCAGAACTTCAGGAAGATGCTGTTCAACTTCGTTATTCCAAGTGCCTGTGTTACTCCCACTGTTGCTCTGTGCTAAATCCTTCAGCGTGTTGCTTCAGCCTGCTCACAGTTTTCCAGTTTCCTGTATTAGCTTCCATGCTAACCCTTACTCTGAGACTTTAGCTTTCTCACAGTACTTCAGTGTTTCATGTCCCTTCCCTGTGTGTCTTTGTATATGTGCTGCTAATTCCATTGCAGCTTTCCTGTGGCTATTACCCTGTGTCACTGAGGTGTCAGATTACCTGCTAGTACTAATTAGCTCACAGCTGGACCTCCAGCACTCTCCTAGTAATTGCCTTTGTCCAGTACCAGCATTACTAGCTTCCCCAGTTTATTCCTGCCTTCCCTCTGTGTTTTACTGTGTTTATCAGCTCCAGAATCTGTTGCAGTTCCTGTACATTTTCCTGTGTTTCCAAGCTAGCCTGCGACTGGGATTACTACATGTGCCTGTGTCCACTTTACTCTGTGTCTTGTTTGTGCAGTCAACACCTACATTTATAGCTTTCCAGTGCATGTTGGTGTTCTTTGCTCTGTGTATTGTCTCTGCAAATCATCTCTAAACATATCTAGCAATTCCCAATATATGCCTCTGTTTTTCTGTGCAATCAGCACTTGGATTTCTTAGTGATTATCAGTACACTTTCCAGTATTCCTATGCTAGCCTGTGATTAGGATCCCTAACAGCGTTTCAATATCTAAGCATCCAGGTTACATCCTGTGCTCTAGCATTTGCTTTGTTAAATATAGTTTCCGGTCTTCTGCCATTCCCAGGTACCTGTCCAGAGGGCCGTGACCTGCTCACTTGGTGCAGCGGAAAACCAAATCCCAATTGGAGGGGTCACTGGAGAAAACCACCAAGTGAGTAAGACTCCGCGCCTCTGGGCAGGTCTAGCCAAACCTGTGTTCGGCCGCAACTAGGAGACCTAGTCCAGTCACTTCCCAGGTCACCCAAACCCCCCGGCTTACCGTCCTCCACAGAGGAACATTTGCATCGGATCGTGACATCTGTTCCCTATGTCCCATCCAGCCTCCTACCCCATGTCACCCCAGCCATGTACTGTCACCTCCTGCCTTGTGTCTTTCCAGCCACACAACCACTGTGTCATTTCAGCTCCCCAATGTCATTCTAGCTCCCCATGTGTCACTCCAGTCCCCCATCACTGTAACTCCCCATTGCTTCTCAGAATACATTTCCCTCTGTCACTACAGCTCCATTCCCACCCTCCATGCCACACCAGTTCCCCCATGTCAATTCAGCTCGCCCTGTGTCACTCCAGCTGCACCCAATGTCACTCCAGCACCATGTGACACTCCAGCCTTGGCCACCCCTTTTAAGTTGCATAAGCCCAAACTTACCTTCTTGAGCTTCTGCTTCAGCACTATTCCTCTTCTCTTTGCGGCTCTTCTGCTGTGCTCTGCTGCCCTCAAGCGGCGCAATGATCTCATGCACGCTGTGCAGCTGGGTGTAGAGGAGAAAGGGCTTCTCCTCCCCTTTATGCCTGAGCCCTGCTGCTTTCTGCAGCTGTGTAGACACTAGACAGGAGCCTGGGAGGTGGTGTCACAGCGATAAGGTGGTCGGCCGGTATGGCCTACCGGCTACTAATTTCTTAATGGTACGCCATACCGCCTTACAGTACTGTCATTACTGCATAAAATATATACTTACCTGGAAACCGTTGCCACATGCCTGCATTTTTGCCGTCACTCACACAAACTGTGCTTGACTGTCAATCACCCTGTGTGAAAATAGTTGCTGCGAGTGACTATGGTAATGGACTTTGACGCATGCGTTATTCTCAACTGCTGAATAGGGCCCTATGTGCGGTATTGTATTATACAAAGTTGTCATAAATTGCACTATAGCACAGACTATATCTTGTATTTTAACAAACTGTTAATGCATGTAAACATTTGTCTGTTTACAGTGCATTTAGAATGCTACTGAGAAATTCATTATTTTACATTTGGAATGCATACTGGGCAACTTAATCACCCCCTTTCCCCCTCCCTTTCATTCTGTAAAAAAAAATGCAAAGTAACAAAAGAAAACTTACTGAATGGATTGATAAAGTGAATATAAGGAATTACATAAAAAAGTGACTTAACCTATAGCATAAAATCAGCTTTTTCTGTCATTTTTTCTAGTACCAGTATAGAAAATAAAAGCACACATTTGGTTGCTATGGGTTACTGCACCATTGTCTACTTTTAATAGATACCCAGTGTTCACTCTAGCTCCGGCGGCAGGCAGGGCGCCGGAGCTAGAGAAGGCACTGGCGCATTGAAAAGGGGGTGTGTCACTCTTGGGGGCGTGCCCGGCACTTACGGACGAGTGGGTAGTCCCCTAGCGCTGCTGACAGGGAGAATAGATGCTGGCCACATGCGCTCGGCGTCTATTCACCGGCAGTGACTGGGTCACCGCACATTTCCCCACCCGCGGGACACTGCGACCCGCGGGTGAAGACTGCACCCGCAGGCTGTGAGGGCAGGGCGCTTTTTGCCCTCCTGAAGGAGGGCAGGGCGCCACATCCCTCTGAAACAGCCTAGCGGGGACACCACATGACCTCAGTTTGTGATTGCATAATAAACTTATCATTCAATCTCATTATATAACCAAATGTCTAACTATAAAGCCCAAAGTCCATGAGCAGCATATTATTATTATTACCATTTATTTATATGGCGCCACAAGTGTTCCGCAGTGCCTTACAAAGTATGTAAACAAATAGGTGACCAATGACTTACAGTACAATGCAATACAATGCAGGACAAGGACATAGATAATATACATTGCTACACTAGCTACCATAACACCCACATAAGGAGCAGAGCTTAAGCAACCAAGTATTAGATTCCCTAGTGGGGAGTAAGAAGTAGATGAATGTAAAGTAGGGAGAAGCACAAGATGGTAGAGGGCCCTGCTCGTAAGAGCTTACATTCTAAAAGGGAAGGACAGACAAACAGGTGTGACACAGATGGGGTAAACGGAGAGGAAGGAGCATATAACAGCAAGTTAGTATGACAGCTGGAAGGCTTTAATGAAGTAGTAGGTCTTGAGAGCCAATTTGAATGATTGTAGAGAGGTGGAGAGTCTGATGGGGAAAGGTAGATGGTTCCAAAGGTGTGGAGCAGCACGGGGCAAAATCTTGGAGGCGAGAGTGAGAGGAAGTAATCAGTTGGCATGAAAGGCGGTGTGCAATAGTTGAACGAAGAGGGTGGACAGGAAAGTGAAGGGAGATTAGATCAGAGATATAAATGGGAGAAGATTTGGAGAGGGCTTTGTAAGCGAGGGTGAGAACCTTGAATTGGTTTCTGAAAGGGAAGGGGAGCCAGTGGAGGGCTTGTAGGAGAAGGGAGGCAGATGTAGAGTGTTTGGAGAGGAAGATGAGTCGAGCAGCAGCATTGAGGACAGACTGGAGAGGAGAGAGATGGGATTTGGGGAGGCCAGATAGGAGGAGGTTACAGTAGTCCAAATATTGAGATGACCCGTGAGTTTGAGGGGTTTAGTAGCATCCTGGGTGAGGAAAGGTTCTGATTTTGGAAATATTTTTGAGATGAAAATGACAGGACTGCAAGAGGTTCTGGATATGTGGTTTGAAGGAGAGCGATGAGTCCAGGATAACCCCAAGACAGTGTACTTTGGTGCTAGATGAGATAGTTGTGCCATCAATAGATAAATAAATAGTGGGAAGTGAGGTTATGGTGGAGGGTGGGAAGACGATCAGCTCTGTCTTAGACATATTAAGTTTAAGTAAAGAGACATCCAGGCATAGATAGCAGAGAGACCGTTCGAGATACAAGTTAGTAGATAGGGGTAGATATCAGGAGAGGTAAGGTAGATCTGAGTATCATCAGCATAGAGATGATAATGGAGATCGAAAGAGCTGATGAGTTCACCCTGAGATGACGTATAGAGGGGATAATAGGAGACATCCAAGAACAGAACCTTGGGGGACACCTACTGAAAAAGGCTGTGGGGGGGGTAGAGGAGTCATTAGAGGAAACAGAGAAGGATCGGTCAGAGAGGTAGGAGGACAGCCAGGATAGGGCAGTGTCACATAAACCAAGGGAGTGAAGGATGTGCAGCAGGAGAGGGTGGTCCACAGTGTATAAAGCAACAGAGAGATCAAGCAGAATGAGCAGAGAGTAATGGCCCTTGGATTTGGCAGCATGGGGGTCGTTGCTGACTATTTTGAGGGCAGTTTCAGTGGAGTGGAGTGGAGAGAACGGAAGCCAGACTGAAACGGTCAAGGAGGGAGTGTGATGAATGAAAGGTGGTAAGGCGGTTGTAAACAATACATTTAAGGAGTCTGGAGGCAAAAGTAATTAGATGACACCTTCAATATCACCATCAAAACTTATACCAGTAAGTGTCCCTAATACCAGTAGGTGTCCCTAATACTGACACACTAATTAATTTATCAAGGACTTGCCTATCTTAGAGCCCATTAGATGTGTGTAAGTCCTTGATAAATTAATTAGTGTGTCAGTATTAGAGATGTTAGGGACCCACCTGTATAAGGTTCACCGTGACGTGGTAGGTGGGCAAACATCTTTGGCCAAACATGTACTAAGAAACCTTACATTTAAAACCATGTTAATTATTGCAGTCTATTATAGATATTTTGATCATTTGTATTCTTAGTGCTTATAGTGTGCACCTGCTCCCCCCCCTCTCCTTTTTGCTGTAGAACTACTGGTCTCAGCATGGTAGCACCTATTATCATGTTTAATATTAGGATGTGCAGCCCACCCCCTCCCATGATCTGAAAATTCACAAACCTATTGAATTTCTTGAATTGAGTTAGAGGATGTTGGAACCCAGTGGGATTATTGTGGTGACTGAATGGAAAGATTGTGGGCATTAAATGATGTGTGCGCCACATAACTGCTCAGACCTCAGTAGCATAGACTACATGTGTGTATTCCAATGAGCACACAATTCTGTGAATTTGCAGCTCCACCATTTTGTGAGTGACAGCAATCTCACTCTGTGAGAGTGCTGAATATGCAGTTAACCACATGGTGTGATGGCATACCATATCTGTATTGTGCAAGGAACATGTCCATTAAGGCGTCAGCCTTAATGATCGTAATTTCATTGCTTTTTGGAGTTTGAGTGGCAGAAATTCAATAGGTTTGTGAATTTTCAGATCATGTCTACAGTAAGCAGCCTTAATGGGATATGTGCATCCATAAGGTTTTTTGTCTATGGGAATTTCATCGCTTTATTAAAATTTATTAACTATCAGGGTTTGGATGAGCAAACTGGGCCACCTGCAGGGGAGATGGGCAACAAAGTGGTACACTAACGCAGGTGGAAGAGGAGCCAGCACACAGGAGGTTGGTTTGGGAGGTGCAGAGTGCGAGACGACTGTAGGCGTGTGGGGTAGCGGCAGCAGCAGTGGTGCAGAGCAGTGACAGCGGTGCAGTGCAAAGGGGGCATCAGCGGATAACAGAGGGCTCACTGGTAGTGCACATGCCCCTGAGAAAATAAAATCCAATAAGTCACAGATGCACGAACGCAGCAGTGAGATCCATCTACGCATCTGTGTTAAAAATTAAGTGTGTAAAATAAAAGAAAGTGTGTCCCCCCCCCCCCCCCCAAGCACAACCAGCATCGGGCTTTTGACAGCCAGTACTGGTTGTGTTTAAACATTGGGACAGATGGCGTAGGCTTCCCCTGCCCCCCCCCCTCCAAGCACAACCAGCACTGGGCTAGTCAGAACCAGTCCTGGTTGCCAAAATACCTGGGACAAATGACATAGGGGTCCCCCATATTCAGCGCAACCAGCACTGGGCTCTGAGCTGGCCCTGGTTCTGGAAATACATTGGGAAAAATGCGTAGGGTCCCTCTGTATTTACCAGAACCAGCACTGGCCTCTTTATAGTGGGGAGGGGTTATTCCACAGCCAGGGGAGCCCTTTCCCCGGGCCCCCCAGCCGAAGCATTACCCCTCACCGCTAGTCTGCCAAGGCCAGGGATCCCTGGGGAGCTGGGGGACCCCCCAATAAAGGGGTCCCCCTCTCCAAGGCACCCCAGGCCCAGGCTGATAGCCCGGGGCTATCCCCAGCACCCCTGGGCGGTGGCTGCTGGGTTGATTGTGTTGTGTGGTGCATTTGAAAATATAAATATTGTCTTTTGCAGTAGTACTACAGGTCCCAGCAGGCAATTCCCGCATACTGGCATTTGGAGAAACACAAGTACCAGCACATGGGGGGCACTAAGGGCCTGCTGGTACCTATAGTACCTCTGCAAATTAAATATTAAAATAAAACAGACACCGTTTTTTAAAACATTTTATTTAGCAGCACCTTCATTTGGACGGCAATGGCCATTAAGCTCTTATTCCCGGCTGCCGCCCATCCAGGGCTTACACGGCGTCTTCTGTCTTCGGCAGCTCTTCTCTGCTGCTTCACGGCCGACGACTGAGTGGACGGCGCCTCGCGCTGGCTGTATTTAAGCCAGCCGAGGGGCAGGGTGATGACGACGTGAGCCGTGATTTGCTCGTGGCGGCTATCTTTGAATTTCAAAAATGGCGTTGAGGTGCCATTTTTGAAAAGGGCACGCTCTGTTCTCACCATTGAAGCCAAAGGTGAGAACAGCTCATTAGCTGAGAGGCGGAAGGCTCGCCTCTCTCCGCCAATGAGCGCTCCGCACCGGGATATCTGAACTGACATCCCGGGCGGAGCTGTTATTCGGGTAGTAGTATCCTTTTTTTTCCCCAAGACCCTGGATTGCCTTAAGAGGACAGATCCACGCATAGGAGGAGGTGAGTATGGAATTTTTTTTACAGGTACTCCATTGGATTGTCTACTGGAGAAGAGGACAGAATGGCTACAGGGATACATAGGTGAGTATGTGAGATAGTGTGTGCATGTGTGTGTGCGTGTATGTTTTAATAAAATGTTACTTTTCTACGGAGTATGTGTTCTGTGGTTTTTTAATATTGCTTTTGCTGTGGAACTACAGTTACCAGGAACCCCGTAATGCCCTGCATGCTGATTCTTGTGGTTCTCCAAGTACCAGCATCCGGGGGAGGCTTGCTGGGACCTGTAATTCCACAGCAATAGACAATATTTTAACTTTACTTGCACAACACTACACAATCAACCCGGCACCCACCGCCCAGGGGTGCTGGGGATAGCCCCGGGCAATCAGCCTGGGCCAATGGTGCCCTGGAGAGGGGGACCCCTTTATTGGGGGATCCCCAGCTCCCCAGGGATCCCCAGCCTGGGCTGACTAGCGGTCAGGGGTGATGCTTTGGTTGGGGGGGCCTGGTGAAAGGGCCTCTCTGGCTGTGGCATCACCCCTCCGCTAGAAACAGTCCTGTGCTGGTTCTGGTAAATACAGGGGGACCCTACGCATTTTTCCAGAACCAGGGCCGGCTCAGAGCCCAGTGCTGGTTGCGCTGAATACGGGGGACCCCTACATCATTTGTCACCCGTATTTTGGCAACCAGGACTGGTTCTCAAAAGCCTAGTGCTGGTTGTGCTTCATACGAGGGATCCCTACGTCATTTGTCCCCTGTATTTAGCACAACCAGTACTTGCTTTCCAAAGCCCGGTGCTGGTGGTTGTTTTTGGGGAGGGGGTCACGCCACTTTTTTTCTTTTTTTAAACACTGGTCCCTGCTTCTGTGTTTGTTTGTTTTTTAAACACAGATGCAGGTATTACGGATATAGGGCCAAATGTAATAGGGTGAGAGTTTCTGACACTTTTTAAACTTTGCCAATGTAATAGAGTCCAAAAACAAAGTAACAGAGCGAACTTGCATGTTTTTTTTATACTTAAAAAACTCTCACGATTTAAAATCTCATTCAGATGTTTTCCCATTTTTAAGATAAAACTCAACCAATGTGAGAGTTTACTGCTAAACTCTCACATTTTCTAAACTCTCACCCGATTACATTTGGCCTATAGTGTTCACTCTAGCTCTGGCGGCAGGCAGGGCACCGGAGCTAGAGAGGGCACTTCCATGCGCGCGTGGCCATTGAAAAGGGGACGTGTCTATAAGACGCATCCCATTTTCGTCACTCTTGGGGGGGTGCCCGGCACCTACGGACACCCCGGGCAGCCTCCAAGCTCTGCCGACAGGGAGAATAGATGCCGGGTGCGGTGACACTGTGACCCGTGGGTGAAGACTGCTCCCGCAGGCTGTGAGGGCAGGTTGCTTTTTGCCCTCCAGGAGGAGGGCAGGGCGCATCACCCCACTAAAACAGCCTAGCGGGAACGCTAGGGTATTCCAGATCCGAGCCTGCATCTTTGTGCTGCTACCTTTCCCGGGTCCTAACGCCTGCACCACCACCGCCCGCACTGTCGCCGCACCACCACCACCGCTAACGCCCGCTGCCGTCCATGGTTCCCGGCTGCAGCTAACGCCTGCTAACCCCTACCCCGCATCACAGCTGCAGCAAACGCCGAATTCCTTCCCCCCTGGACCAAGCTACCGCCCGCAAACGACGGCCATCTTGGTACACCCAAATGAAGCCACAGTGAATACACCTGCTGGAGGCTCCTACTGCGGCTGCGCAACAAGTTGAAAAGTCCTATCTATTCAATGGTGCATTCTAGAGGTAATAGTTTAAAAACTGTAACTTTCTAACTTACCTGAACCCCAAAAGCACGTACCCTGGCACAATAGCTACCTAATAAAACAAACCCCAAGTCTAAATTCGCCCCCTACCCTGAGTTATGTCTTCCCAAAAAAAAACGCATAGACTACAGTAGAAAAGTGGTCCTAATTGAGAATGTCAGAAAAAGGTGACAGTTTAAAGCTTTAGATCACTCCCAAATCCTCATTTTTTGTTTTTGCCCTGAAATTTGGCATGCAGCACCGAGCGACAGTTCTACCCGCCCGTGTCAAATTTCAGCTCGATAACTCCAATAGCTTTTGAGGTGAAGCCCTTAAACACCTGCCCCCCCCCCCTCCGGAATTCTCAATGGGAGAGTTGTCGTTTTTTACACGCAGCCTTAATATAAGGGTACAATTGTGCCCTTATAATAATAGAATATTACTAATGCTGCATGTTTTTCTCAGTATCACAAAGAAATAATTAGCACCACCTGTGGATCTTTTAACATGTCAGCCAGTAAATAATGCACCTGTGCACAAACTAGGAGATCTGGAAAACATACACTATTAGGGGTGCACTGCTATCGACCATCAATAGGATTAATTATTAATACTGTATAATAATACACTATCCAGTGCGTAAGGAGACCAATATGTACATATATGTCCAGGGCAGTGCTAGGTTCTTCTGCTGCTCCACGACTTGCTCTAATGCTTTGGAATGGTGCCCACATCTGATATAAACGCATTCAGCTCAGACAGGAAGGCCCTACTGCCGCATATAATGGCTTACTGTGATCGCTGGTCCTGTATATGCTGGAATTAGGGGACACAATACACTTTGTATGATGCATATTAAAGCTGGTTAAGTGCTAATTACACTGTCTTCATGGACTGGCCACACTCACTCTAAAATCAAGCATTTGGAAACCCCCCTCTAAAAATCCTGTGTTTGCCACTGACACCTGCAACATTATTTTCTTTGCAGAAGGTACTTGGTAGATATAGTTAGCATTCACAGTTGTGATGATTCTGAATTAAGGAAAAGATTGGTAACATTAGTAGTGTGTTATGGAAGTGGTTCTATTTGTAAGCCTTCACATGCTTATGGATCACTTTCTTTATTGCACCTGAAATTGTTTTTGGAAAGCTGTAGCTTAATATATTCAGAATAGATTGTCATTTCTCTCGGCTATCACACTCCATAACCTGTTAGATTAAGTAGATGCCAGTTTTTTTCTGCCAAACCGTTTTCTTAAATAAGCTGCAGGTCAGGATTTCTATACATCACAATTAGCACAAAAAGATGGGTTTTGGTAAGACAAGGCAAAATTAGGCTTTGTAGCATAACCTTTCTGTCATTTTCTCAACTATTTTGTAAGATATACTAAATTCAGTGAAACATATATTCTTTGTTGTGACCTCCAGTAGCAACAGACTGTCAGTCTAAATTATAAGCGTTAGAGACCAGTGATTCTAAACTTCAGTGTTATTATTTAAACTTGACCCCAGGGCTAAAACTTCATGGCATCATCTGCTCCAGACATTGTCAGGTTTGATTAACTGCAAGGGAAAGCTTTCTCCTTTGGTACTGTATATATTAAGCGAAACATGACTTGTGAACAGCGATTTGCTTGAGTCATACAGATTGCTGCATTCCTCTCCATGCTTTGCAAACACTGAAACACTGCCAGGGTATAATTGGTCATGTACTTGTTTGTAGAAATACGTTTTATGTACACACACTTCTAGTTTTGAATGATCATTGTATGTATTGTCAGGGCTACAACTAGGGGTGTTCAAACAGTGCCAGTCCAGAGCTCTGGGGGCAGTGCCGTTGCTGCCCCACGAAACCTGCATGATACCAGGTAGCCTACTTTCTATTACAGGGCAGCATAGAGCCCTGTTCCTGCCCTGTGTATTCTACCGCAATTTTGATAGCATAGAAGAACTGAATCCAGAGATAGGGACATGTGTCCGAACATGATTATTCTGTCTAGGGTCATGGAAGTAGACCATTCGCGTCTTCTGATGCACAATAGTGTTATTTATAGTATAATATGTGGCAATGTATAGTGTGGGAACATGAAATGTTTTATTGTTGTAGTCATTGTGCTTTTGGGAGAGTGTCCCCACAACCAGATATACATGGAACCAGCTGTTCCAGCGATGATGGGATCAATGAGGATATGGTGCATGCTATAATAACTCCAGTGGAGTGTTTACATCAAGATGTACAGGTACAGAATCTATAATTGAGACTTAGACTAGTACAAGTATTGGATTTTTCAATAACTTGGAGCACCAAGCCTAGATCTAGCAAACTACAGTCAAAAAATTACCCATTTTCCCCTCTTCATGAATTGTCAAAGTTACTATAGGGAGAAGTGCTTAAGGTGCGTACACACGTAGCGATCTTTTGAACGATTTAGTTATAACAATGAATGAAACTCGTTCAAGCGCGCTCCCGTTTGTAGTTCATTTCAGACTGCCCAACATAACAATTTTCATTAAGGAAAGGAACATTTTTTGTTCATCGTTGTAAAAATCGTTTATTACACTTCAAAAAATCGTTCACTTTTTCAAGGGAAAATCTGACAGAAAATCGTTGGTTACAAAATCGTTACGTGTGTATGCACCTTAAGTGGTCATATCTGTATATATGGCATTATCACCTTGCAGTAACAATTACACTCATCAACACTCATTATATTGCCAAGCATATTATAGCAATTTTGGGGTAACTGTGGCATTGATTCTGAATATGACATCAGTTTTCTAGATTGACTCTAATTTTTGAGATACACGGATGAGAAATCAAGAAGAACACTAGTTGGGTGGTCAATCACTTATTTATGGAGGGGGAATATTCTAAAATGATCGCGAAGTGAACACCTAGAATAGTCGCGTGCCTCACCTCCTAGAATGTACCAATATATATTCCATTCCATTATATCAAGAAATAGAGACAATTAACTGGTGCACCCCAGCTTCCAATTAATTTTCCTATCCTAGTTCAGTACACAGAATAGAAACCATGTATTGTAAACCTGACACGGTGAACAAATAATGTGCACATGAAATTCTAGTGAGTATTTGTAATTCAGAAACTATTTGCAACACTGCTGTAATTTTGGTAGTCTCTTTTATAGGGTGGTAACATAATACATTTAGTGGAAAATTTCAGTGGTACAAATCTTCTTCTGTGCAAAACAAATCATTTAGTTATGAAAATTATTTACTGCAAAATACATTACATCTACCAGAAGGTGGTGAGTTTGGGGGTTATATTTGCGCAGTCTTTTTAAATTGGTACTTTTGGTTTCATTTTGACCTTGTACGTCTACAACTTTACTGTTTACTGGTAGGGTATAAATTGAGGAGTCAGATCTGAAGGTGCCTGGGTAGGTTTATTGAACAAGTGTACATTTGCGGATGGAGTGATATTTGCTGTATTGTCCTTAGTGCATTTGGGTTAATTGGGTATGTGATGTGAAGTGAGTAAGCAGTTAATGAGTAGCACCTACATTATGCTGGAGCCAAACAACTTGAGAGCATGGATAATGTGTGTCAGTGTGAGAGGTCTGCTCAATGACCGTGCTACTGGCTGTCATCTGTAGGGATTTAGATTACTTCCTTCCTAGGTCTAGCCTACTGACAGAAATAACGAACTCTTATCCTTGGCAGACATATCCAAATCTTAGTCTTTTATTATGAAAGATAAAATGAAATGTTTGTTGTGAAGCATTTCATATAAATAGGCATGCAACCTTTCCCTAACACACAATTTCTTCCTTTGTCGAGCTGCCTGCTGCAGTACATGAAAGAAGCAATAAAGCAGGGATTATTCTATAAGTACAGATCATTTTCACAGTGACAATTTTATTTTTGTATCGTGAAATGAAAGGCTATTTTTTTCCATCATGTTTTAGAAAAAAAGCAACATTGCTCGACTTGGAATCATAAACAATCCCACCTCCAAAATGACTGAATATAATACTGTGATATCCCGCGCTGTATGGGCCACTCTTCTTACACAGAAAAGCCATAACATGCTGAAGTTTCTTGCAAAGCTTTCAGAAGAAGAAACCTTGGATGCACTTATTAAAGGACAGAAAATAAAAGAATTCCTTGTTACGGTAAGCAGACCTTTTATTGTGGTGTGGATTCTTTCAAGGTGAATATATAGAAATTACAGACATACTGTACCTGCAATTCAATTAAACCCAGCTGTTAAATGCTTCTCTACCCCCAGGAATTGAGCATAAACAAATTTTATTTGACATCTTGTACAGTGACAACATTTGCTACATCTATGCTCTGGAATAAAATAACCCTCTCTACTATAATTGTACGGGTAAAAAAAAATTACTTTGCAATCTATTGATTGTGGTTGTACTCATTCAGAGTAATGTTATACACTCTTTATTACAATATTGTTTGTTTTCGATCGCTCTCATTCTTTGGTAATTCATTTAAAACATACTTTGTTGAGGTTCTGATAACTTGTACTCTCTCAAGCCCTCTAGTAATAGACTAGAAAGATACTAGTCCTCCTTCAGAGCGAGGAAGGTAAAAGGCTATAAATGAAGAACACAAATTCTCTTGTGCCCCCCTTACCTACACACACCTATTACCTAGAGGTCCCTCTCCTACCTAGGGGTAGAAAGGACTTTCGGGGTCCTGGGAGTCACTAAGGTGCACTGGCCAGTTAAGTTGCCATTGGGAAAGTTGTTACATTTTTCAGTGGGGGAGTTTTGGAAACTTCCTTAACGGTGACACATTTCTAAGGCATGTGTTCCACTCAGTTGTTTATGGACACCGGAGGTTGTCTCTGGGATCTGTTGCACAGGGGTCAATCAGTGGAGAGGGATATGGACCAGTAAAGTCTGCAAGGTGTAAATAGTAAGCAGATTGCATTGTCAGCGTCTTGTCTGGTTTATTCTAGTAGGCTAGTTTGGCATTTTAGATTCCACCTTTTTTCTCAACTACCTTGTAGCTGTCGAAGGTTATCACATTTTTATTTAAATGCAGTTGCTCTGAAAGAATGTTGATAGGGTGACACAGTGCTGCATACCTTGTATTGGCCTTTCATTTTTCTGCCTTATTCTGTGGCTTCAGCCAAACCAAAGTTTCCACCATTCTTCAAGCAGCCCAAACTAAAGTCTAAGTTCTGACAACTCCTAATCTGACAGCTCTGGAATTGCCACATAGTAAATTTAGCCCATATTGTTTTGAAATACTTTGTTGTTTCAGACTGTCGTTAGTCTCTCTGACCAGCCCTGTCAATAAAGTCCTCTTGTCTATCATATGGTGTGGCAGTAGCAGAGTCCGGCTCTCCCTGGAGGAATAATATCCAGCCGGGTACACGCACAGAAGTGACAATACAGAAATAGAGAGTTTGGTACAGCATAAAAAAAAACTCAATTTTACAGCGGCATGTATGTATATATAGGTTGGGTCTCTCATATCCAAATTTTCCAAAATACTGATTTTTTTTTTTTTTTTAAGCATGACTGAGATAGTAACACCTTTTGCTTTCTGATGGTTCAGTGTATGTAAACTTTGTTTTAAAAATATAGTATAAAATTATCTACAAGCTGTGTGTATAAAGTGTATATGAAACATAAATGAATTTCGTGTATGTGCACAAACTTTGGTGTACAAAATTATTAAAAATATTGTATAAAATTCTTAAGCCTGTGTATAAGGTGTATATGAAACATACTGTAAATGCATTCTGTGTTTAGACTTGGGTCCCATTTCCAAAATATCTCATTATGTAGTCTCACTCCCAAGATATCTCATTATGGTATGCAGCTATTCCAAAATTTGGAAAATCCGATATCCAATATACTTCAAGTACCAGTCATTTTGGATATGCGAGACTCAACCGGTATTATGATAACAGGGTAATTAGGTCAGTGGTGTAGTGGCTATATGCATGATAAGGGTCCACACGCAGCTTTTCAATTAAAATAAATGGAGGTAACTAGAAAATCACTGCGCATAGGGTCGTGTCCTAATGGACGGGCTGTGCTGCAACTATGGAGAAGGGTGTCTTACCTTCTGATAATGAACAAACAATAATAATATAAATGCCCACAAAAACCCCTATTATAGTGTGGTGATAAATGATTGATATGCAGCCATGAAAAAAGTAAATCTAATCTTTAGTGATCAAATAAGTAAGTAAAACTTGCAAAAACAAACAATATTTGTGCATCATAGGTGAATGTAATCCTAGAAACCTATGTAATCAAGAATGTCCGAACGGTATAGTTCAAGGTCAGGCAAACCTTATTTGGTGACACACAGGGTAATATTAATGGCAATGTAGATTCAATAAACTCTAAAGAAAATATATATTGTTAATGGATGAGGTAGGAAACCACAACAGTTAGATATAGAAATGTCTAACATTTATGTTATTGTTGCTTGTAAAATAAATGTTTTACTGTCGGCATTCAGGAACAACATAAACAACCTAGCTCCACATTCAGGGAACTAACTTGAACCCTGACTATTATGAGCAGTTAGTTTACAAACATAAGTTTCTCAAAAGTCTCAATCCTGTCTCTCACAATTGTAAACATGGCCTCCTGGTCTTAACACAGTCTCTTGTGGTCCTCCCTGCCTCCTGCAGTTATGGACGCTGGCCGCCTGGCCTGGCTTGGCTGCCACAACTTCACACAAACAGTCAGATATTGTGGTCCTCCCTGCCTTTGGCAGGTCTGGACACTGGCCTCCTGTCCCCCACTGGCCTCCAGGCACACTGGGCTCTGTAGCTGCCACAGTCACACTTAGCCTTTCTTCTTGCAGCCTGACTGGTCTGCCTATTTAGCTTACTTGATCTCTGTACACAAGGCAACCTCTGGGTGTGGTCACACTTACTATTTCAACATGTGTGGGCGGATCCTTCCAGCCCCACATAAAATCCATGGGACGCTATCGCCAGCTAGCTTTGTATTGTCACACATTTTGGAATGATGCATTTTTATGGTGAAGTCCCTCTCTTGGGTTTCCTTTTTTCCTCATTTTGTGGTACCATTTGAATTCCTCTCTAACTTTCAGCCTTAAAGAACTGTATTGGCTACTGGCATGTTTCACTGGTAACTCATCTTCTTTCAAAGAGCCATTATCATTCTGAGTGCCTCCAGCATCATAAACTTCATACCATTGCTTTATTTCAGAGGATGTACAGTACTAGCACAGCCACTTAAAGATTTGGACTCTCTTGTCTACTTGATTAAGTTTGTGGATCAAAAGAATAAACAAACAATCTCATGGATCTATTTGGGCATCTATTTATTGGGCACTGCAAATATGGTGAACAACATCAGCAATTTCCATCAGCACAGATTCCGATTCACCCGCCACAGAGGTCTTTAATCTCAGCTTCTGTTTAGCTGGTTTACTTGCTTCATGCCTTGTAAATATGAGACATCTTCTCTTCCTCACTGACCTATTCAGCTGCATTGCAAGTTCCATCCTGGTTGCATAAAGACACTATTTCACATACAGGGTTATTACTCTTCACCAGACTGTCAATATTATCTTTCTTTAAGGCTTTGCTTTCTACTGCAAAATTGTGTGACCTGGTCACATTCACATCACTTTGATTACATGGCGACACCAAAAGTCTCATCCTTGGGAGCCATCATTACCTCTGTAGACTTTTGTATATCTTGTACCTTTTCTTCAAGAGACAAACGACCATCATCTGTATTTGTCAGTTCCACAGCACCAACTTTAGTCACTGCTTTATTATCTGGAACTTTAACCCTTTGGGAAGACTTCAGACATAACAGGAAGCTGAATGTCCATGCAAGGTATCTCATCCACTTTTGCAACACAGTCTTTTAGAGAGTTTCAAAACTTTGATACTTTGGTCCCATTTTGCATTGGGTACATTTGAAGGGGATGTAGTTAAAATGCTGGTGGAAGGAATACCGCCTGCCGGAATTCCGACCGCGGGCAGAAAACCGGTGCCGCTATCCCGAAAGATATCAGGATACCGGCGTCTGCATCACGAACGCCAGAAGTCCGGACGCCAGTAAGTACGGCACTATCCCCTGGGAGGGGCGGTTAGGTTTAGCCACCCCCGGGGGGACATTAGGGTTAGGCACCCCTCAGGGAGGGTAAGGGTTAGGCTACTGGGAGGAGGAGATGAGATTAGGCACCCCCGGGGGGAGGTTAGGGTTAGGCACGCCCCAAGAGGGTTAGGTTTAGGGTGCAGGAAAGGGAAGTTAGGGTTAGGCACCCCCGGGGGGAGGTTAGGGATAGACACTAGGGGGAGGTTAGGGTTAGGCAGGGAGAGATAAGAATAGGTTACTTAACTCCCCTGTCGGGATCTGCAGTGTTTGGGGTTCCGACGACGGATTTGAACAGGCAGCTATTGAGCGGCCGCTATTTCATATCACTCCTCATCTAAAGACATCTCCAATGCCCCACTGCTGCTTGAGTTTTTTGTATTTCTGTCCCACTAGGTTTAGAAAAGACATCCAGGATTCAACTTCAGAGTGTTAACCAACTTCTTTTCCTCTGCTTTTTCCACTTTCTAGTGGCACTTTTCCTGTTTCACAGAGAGCTGTTCTTTTAGCTGTGTAATTTTTCCCATGACACTTTCCAATTTGATCTCGGACTGTATAAGATTGCTCTTCATATCTTCAAATTCAATCAGTCTGAACTTTTGTACAGCCAATTCAGATTCTGCTATGTTTAATTTACACAGAAACTCCAGTTCTCTGGCATGCATTTCCATTTGGAGATTTTGGAACTGGTTCTGTGTACTTAGCATAAATTTCTTATGGTTTTCATTCTCTCCTTGCAACTTTTCAATCTCAGCACGTGCATGATACAGTTCTTTTCCCAAAACATTACTCTATTTTGCTGATTCATGCAAATTTTCTTCCAAACTTGCTTGAAGACAATCTCCATGTCCTTTTCTCTTAACATCAGAGTTAAATCAACCATTTTTCTTCGTTTGCGTGCGCTGATTCACTCTGATGTCCCTTTACACATTTTTTTTAATTCTTCCCCTTCCTTCTGAAGTTCCAAACACCTCTGACGCAGTTCAACAAAGTCTTGCTCTTGTTTTGCAAAAGCACCTCATTCTAACGCTCTTTTTTTCAACAGCACTTTATTCTTTGCGAGCAGAACATAATTTTCACACTTTATCATAGACTTTAATGCTTCAGCCTCCTCAAGGCATTCAGACATAACCGCTAATTTGAGGTCGGTCTCTTTAAGAACTTTCTTTTTTTTTCTCTGTAATTTAGGGTGAAGCAGGCCATCTCTTTTACATATAAACAGTGCTGGATTAAACCCTGTGGAGGCCCCTAGGGCCTCCCTCACAAATTATCATCTAATACGATTTTAATTTTACCAACCAACAACTTTAATACACAGTACGTAGGTTGCAAAGAAATTTTTTACAAGCTGACAGAAGATGAGCTTTTAAGATACAACTGTAATGTGAATCTGATGTCTATGGTTTATGTACTTTAAGTTGTTAATGGGTACATTAATACAGTATTTTCTCTATAGAGTCTTTAATGTAAAGTTTTCGTTTCTTTGAGTTGATTCATTTTTTTCTATCCTTTGGAAACAATTTAAGAAAGCTCGATTTGTATTTTTTTTTTCAAGATCAAATAAATATTATTTTGATCCGTTGTCGCAGGGCCCATCGGCCGGTGCCTACTCTGCCTATTTGGTAATCCGGCACTGCATACAAAACAGCAGACCAGACTGTACCAGTCGGCATTAAGACATTTTTTTTTTAAATGCATTGGCATCCTCAAGGACTTCAACTTGAAGCTCCTTCACACCTGTGATACACTGCTGGCTGTATCTGCCTCTGGAGAAGCTGCTTTTGTCCATTCCATTGTCCTTTTAGTCCACTATTTTTAACCCATCCTAGTAATTCAGATTTATGTTGCTGGTATTGTACTAAGGGTAATGGAAGGATTCGTTGAATTTCTTGTATGAAAGTTCCATTTCCTTGGTGTCTTTCATAGCTGCACACAGATTACTCACCATTTTCAGATTTTTTTACTATAATTTTGCCTTTGTTGGGCATTGGGCGTTCCTATTTAAAGAAGCGTTTCCTGTCCTGCCAGTGGGGTAGGAACATTTCTCTAGTTTGATGATGTGGAGCACCAAAGGGAAACAAAACTTACCATTTGTTAACCAAAGATATCCATCACTGCTGCCAAAATGGGCTTTGCTACTATGCTGGTACAATAGAACACATAGCAAGAGTGTTTTTGTTAAAGATGCAGATTCCAGCGGACAGGCCCCTCCATGGTGCTTGTAAATTAAAAAAAGGTTTAAGTTAATTCTCTTGGGTGGTAGACATCTTCTATAATAGTACAATGGGCCTGATTCCGAGTTATACGCTATGCCGATGTTTTCACAAATGGAGCCAATTTTTGGTCACTGCTCATGTGTCAAGGTACAGTACCGTAGTCACAATCAGGGAGCTTTTTAGGGGAGGCAAAGGGGAGTGTCAGCTAAAAACGCAGGCGTGTCTCGACCCTTTCAGGTGTGTCTCATCCTGTGTCTGCAATCTTGTAAGGATGTGTCTCACCGCTGTTCTGCACGACCAAAGGGCTCCCCAGGAATCCGATGATTGAAGACTCTGCGTCCAAACTGTGTATTTCTACGCAGTTGCTTGGAATTGCGATGTCACCAGTGGGCATCTCAATGCAATCCCCAACGGCTGTGACATTTGCATATTTTCGCAGAGCAGTTGTGTACGGAATCGCATCTGCGGTGGCAATAGTGTGCAACTCTGAATCAGGCCCAATGTGTCCTGTAAAAAATTGCCGCATATTCCACTTTACTCTTAATGTTTTCTTTTTTCACGTATAATTGTTTTGAATACTGTAATCTGCTAACATGTTATTAAATGTCCACAGCTAATAGATTTTTATTGCTTTTAAGATATGTAAAATTGTAGCTGTAGAGTCTAAGTATGGAATTGATTTCACAAATGAGTAGCAAGATTACTTCATAAATGAGTAGACAAAAATTGTGTATTCTGCATTACTTCTGGTCTCTGACCCTTCCTCAATACAAATGCTAATCAAGGTTCTGAAGGACTACTTCTTGCCAATCAAAACCCGGATATAAAGTCATTTCTAGAATTTACATATAGATTAAAACTGGAACATATTATTTTGGAATTTAATTCAATGATACATATCCTTTTCAGATGTTGCGGGGAATGTAATCTGTTTAAGGCATTGTTTGCATAAAGGTGTACAGTATCACAGGCACATTTTATCTAGGTGCCACAGTAAATATGGGTCTAGGGAAAATAAGTGCATAAGAACGGATGACCCAATTAATACATTGTATTAACAGCAAACCGGTCACCCTTTTTGTGTTATTACCCTCATATTTCCAGTGGGGTGTAAAAATCAGTAGTTGTATTTCAAGATATTAAACTGTTACATATATTGAAGTTGATTGACTATTTTATAATGATTTAAGAACCAGAAGATGTTCCATTTGTAATTTAGGATAGTTCACTATAAATTATTGTGTACTACCGACTAATAAATTGTCAATCACATTGTAAGTTTTTTGTGCAAATAACTTCTTAACTACTATTAAGGTTATTAAGGAATGTAATTGAATGAGGATTACATTTTAAATTCATAGTTGAACCTTGGGTCAAATAAAGTTGATATATATACAGTCAAAAATTAAGAACTTCTGTTATACATATTAATGTTCTATTTCTACTTATGGACAATGGGCCAGATTGACTACCGATTGGAATAGCGATTATGCTCGCAGTCTCACTGCATACATTGTGATCGCTATGCCATCGCAGCACTACATAAGGACGCCCACTTTACCTTACACACATCCGTAATGTTTAACAAGACTGCAAAACCATCGGTACAATCGAGTACCATCGCAGCCTCACACACACTTGTACAAGCTCTGACGTTTCTCAGAATTTGCTAACTTCCTCGCACGCTATGAGTGCTCAGGCTGCGTAAAAGGCATCGCAGTGGTTAATTTATGCACGTCCATGCAACGGCTTTTAAACGTACTGGCACGCCTGCGTTTCCCTGACCACCCCCCAATCACCACCCACAAACGGCATTTCCTGTCAATCACTCTGTGGATGGGTCTGCGTAGTCCCGATGGATCGCAGTGGCTGTTTCACACTGTTACTGCGATGCATGCGCAGTACGCAACAATCGGCCTATTGCATGCGAATTAGCAGTTGTGGTACTTGCTGAATCAGGCCCAATGTGTTTTTTTTTTATACTGCAGCAGAGCAAATTGATCCTACTTACAACAATAAAGGGGCAGGGTCCCGTTTGGATATAGGATATCCTAGACATTTGACTAAATATGTCCTAAATTATGTACCTTGCATTCTCATGGCCTTCTATCCAATGCTTCTCCCGCCATTACTTCTAGTAATAAAAAGAGGTGGGTACTAAAAACTAATAAAGTTAGTAGAATAAGCAGAAAACAATTTCCATACAGCAATTGCACTAGTCTTGTGCCTACTGTACTTTGCCTGTATGACGAATACAAATATGATAGAATTACTGTTATTTCGTATAATGATCTATTAATCCAACTATTAAAAATTAAGAATGTCTTAATGACAATTCTATGCATGATAAACATCATCATCAGAAATTAGTAGCATCTAATGCTCTAATTAAAAGGCAAAATGCTGCTTTTGAATAAAAAATTTTAAAGAAGAACATGCTGCTGCTTTTTACAGTAATCCTCATATGGAACAATTATTTAGGGAAATACAGTGGTGGAAAATAATTAAGGCTAATATCTTTTACCTTTTAAAGCTTCTTTGACAAAACCTCTAAAATCTGATTTTTTATTTAATTTTTTTTGTTCTAATGAAATAAATGTAAAATGCAGCTGTGATTGTTCTCTTATAAATATGTTCTAACTAAACTCTCTGCATCTATCATATGTGATTGTTTTCCAGAGTTACTTACTTTTTATGTTTTGTCTTTAATTTTGTCCCCCTTTTTTCTTGAATAATTCCCAGTGCATGTAAATGACAAGGGGGAGGGGGTAGATATAGGTTTATAGAAGCATTTTTGTAGTTTAAAAATGAATATGTCCCCTACTGCTGGGCTTTGGGAAGTTACATGGGGGTAATAGTCTCTTAATCTAGACATTGCATGCTGACTGTTAAAGATAGCACTATTAAGTTAATGTTAAGTTACTGTTGAGCATTATTAAGTGGTAAGGACATATCACCTATACTAGATCTTACGGGTTTGTTTCTTATACATGATTTGTTTCCTCAGGGGATGGATGATGATGCATTTGAGAAGAAGTATAATACTATGGGGGTAGACCTACTTCGAACTCAAGCATTATACTGCCGCCAAGTTCTCAAATTGCTTCCTGGGCAAATCGCTGTGATCAGTAATGGACGGGTAAGATTACATATTAGAAACTCCCCTAGTGGGGGATTTATCTGAACTACTAAAAAGAAGTGGAGGTCTTGACTTTAGCAACCAATCAGATTCTATGGCCCGTATTCAATATTGGAGTGAAGAAATTCCATGCTGGACTTTTCGCTCCACATCGGTGCTTTTCTGGAGATAAAGTATCGGGCGCGTGCCCGCTTTATCCCCGTATTCAATTTGGAGCCGGCGAAAACAGGAGCTTGCGGAAAGGTAAGTATCGGGAAAAATAGGGGAATTTTCTAGAATTCATCCTGGGACCCCCCTAATGATGTACAGACATGGGGGATCACTGTGGGTACCCCCGTTTAGCCCTGCAGAATGTGTTCTGAATTTTTTAATAGCCGCTGCAGGTGTTTTTTCCCCGACATTGAAGAAGTGATGCAGAAGAGCAGTTAGGTTTTTTTTTTTGTTTGTTTTTTAAAGTGTTCCCATCAAATGTGGGGTACATGAAAATGGGTACTAGCATGTTTTTTAAGTCCCTAAACTAATTTTTTTAAAATTCTGCAAAAATGCACCTGCCGCTAATAGCCTATTCTAGAAAACACTTGCCGCATACTTACAGAATACCCCTGAACCTATTTCGCTATTTTTAAACACTGTTCCCCATTTTTTTAATTTATTTTTTTTAACCACAAAATTCAATTAATTTTTTTTGGGGTGTCCCTATTTTTTTTTTTTTACTTTTTTTTTACACAGTTTGTTTTTAGGGGCTATTCCAAGGAGTGCAGGCTACTTTTTTTAAAGCCTGCACCCCTAAACCCCAATTCTGCACTTTTTTTCGCCATGTAAAACATGGTGAAAGTTGTCCCTGTTTTTTTTCAGACTTTTCGAACCTGCAAAAAGTCTTTGAAATTTAATATGGGGATAATCGAAATAGGCAAAAAATGACGTCATCGGTGATAAATTGTCGCCGATTCCGACTTTTCACAGCCTAATTGATTACCTCCCTAATTGTCATGTATCTAGTACATTCTAAAAAATGATAGCTACAATCTAATTGGCTGCTATGGGCAACGCCTGCACTTTTCCATTTTAGGAGTGTTGATAAATATTCACCCTTGTTTATTAAAGTAAGATGACTTATTGTGATTACTAATTGCTCATTGATACATGTGATAGATTAAAATGTACGAAGGTGGTTCAATAAAAAAGGTAACAAGAGCTCTCATTGTGTAAATGTATTCAAACTGTGTATATTAGGGGTGAGCGGGTTCGGATTTCTGAAATCCGAACCCCCCCGAGCCCCCCCGATCCGAGTCCGATCCGAGTCAGGCTCGACTTTTCCCGCCTGACTCGGATTCTGAAATCGAGGCAAAACGTCATCTTCCCGCCTTCCGAGTCTCGCGGGTTTTGGATCCTATATAAGGTACCCACGTCGGCGCCATTTTCTCACTCGGCTGTGGACAGTGAAGAGGGAGGGTGGGAGTTAGGGCTGTGTAGTGTAGTGTAGTGTAGTGCTGCTGTTGTCCACTACTTCAAAGTCCATAGGGGCTGGCTGTGTTGTGCTGTGCTGCTGTTGTTAATAGGGGCTGTGTCCACTACTTCAAAGTCCATAGGGGCTGGCTGGACTGTGTTGTGCAGTCAGTTCTCCATAGGGGCTGTGTCCACTCCAAAGTCCTGTGCAGTGTCCCAGTCCTAAAGAGGTGCTGTAGTGTTGTCCAGGGGGTGCTCTGTCCATCAGGGGTGCTCCCCCCAAGTGCTAAAAATATAATATATTTTCTGTGTTTGTGAATTGTGTGCGCAGTAGCCGCACGTGCATCAACAAAGTAGTGCCAAGCGTGCGCCTGTGTCATAAGTAAAGGGCCGGCTGGCTTGACCGTTAAAGGGTGCTGTAACCCCCGAAAGTACACTCCAGTCCAAACCAAAAAAAAATTATTTTCTGTGTTTGTGAATTGTGTGCGCAGTAGCCGCACGTGCGCCTGTGTCATAAGTAAAGGGCCGGCTGGCTTGACCGTTAAGGGTGCTGTAACCCCCGAAAGTACACTCCAGTCCAAACCAAAAAAAAAATTATTTTCTGTGTTTGTGAATTGTGTGCGCAGTAGCCGCACGTGCATCAACAAAGTAGTGCCAAGCGTGCGCCTGTGTCATAAGTAAAGGGCCGGCTGGCTTGACCGTTAAGGGTGCTGTAACCCCCGAAAGTACACTCCAGTCCAAACCAAAAAAAAAATTATTTTCTGTGTTTGTGAATTGTGTGCGCAGTAGCCGCACGTGCATCAACAAAGTAGTGCCAAGCGTGCACCTGTGTCATAAGTAAAGGGCCGGCTGGCTTGACCGTTAAGGGTGCTGTAACCCCCGAAAGTACACTCCAGTCCAAACCAAAAAAAAAATTATTTTCTGTGTTTGTGAATTGTGTGCGCAGTAGCCGCACGTGCATCAACAAAGTAGTGCCAAGCGTGCGCCTGTGTCATAAGTAAAGGGCCGGCTGGCTTGACCGTTAAAGGGTGCTGTAACCCCCGAAAGTACACTCCAGTCCAAACCAAAAAAAAAATTATTTTCTGTGTTTGTGAATTGTGTGCGCAGTAGCCGCACGTGCATCAACAAAGTAGTGCCAAGCGTGCGCCTGTGTCATAAGTAAAGGGCCGGCTGGCTTGACCGTTAAAGGGTGCTGTAACCCCCGAAAGTACACTCCAGTCCAAACCAAAAAAAAATTATTTTCTGTGTTTGTGAATTGTGTGCGCAGTAGCCGCACGTGCATCAACAAAGTAGTGCCAAGCGTGCGCCTGTGTCATAAGTAAAGGGCCGGCTGGCTTGACCGTTAAAGGGTGCTGTAACCCCCAAAGTACACTCCAGTCCAAACCAAAAAAAAAATTATTTTCTGTGTTTGTGAATTGTGTGCGCAGTAGCCGCACGTGCATCAACAAAGTAGTGCCAAGCGTGCGCCTGTGTCATAAGTAAAGGGCCGGCTGGCTTGACCGTTAAAGGGTGCTGTAACCCCCGAAAGTACACTCCAGTCCAAACCCAAAAAAAAATTATTTTCTGTGTTTAGCCGCACGTATATATCAAATCGATATAACATAAATGGAGGACCAAACTTTCTCCGATAAAAATAAAATAGAGAAAGATCAAGAACCACTTCCTCCTAGTGCTGAAGCTGCTGCCACTAGTCATGACATAGACGATAACATGCCATCAACGTCGTCTGCCAAGGCCGATGCCCAATGTCATAGTAGAGGGCACATACAATCCCAAATGGCAAAGTTCAGGAAAATGACCTTGAAAAAGACATTTAAATCAGCTGAAGAGAAACGTAAACTTGCCAATATGCCATTTACGACACGGAGTGGCAAGGAACGGCTAAGGTCGATCCCTAGTATGTTCATGACTAGTGGTTCAGCTTCACATGACGATGGAAGCCCTCCTCCCACTAAAAAAATCAAAAGAGTTAAGCTGGCAAAAGCACAGCGAAGAACTGTGCTTTCTAAGAAGATATCACAAATCCCCAAGGAGAGTCCAAGTGTGGTGGTGGTTGCGATGCCTGACCTTCCCAGCACTGGACGGGAAGAGGTGGCTCTTTCCACCATTTGCACGCCCCCTGCAAGTGCTGAAAGGAGCACCCACAGTCCACTTGCTGATATGCAAATTGAAGATGTCACTGTTGAAGTACAACAGGATGAGGATACTGGTGTAGCTGGCGCTGAGGAGGAAGTTGGCGAGGAGGATTCTGATGGTGATGTGGTTTGTTTAAATCAGGCTCCGGGGGAGACAGTTGTTGTCCGTGGGATGAAAAAGCCCATCACGGTCATGCCTGGGCAGAAGACCAAACATTCCACCTCTTTGGTCTGGCAATATTTCTATCCAAATCCGGACAACAACTGTCTTGCCATATGTACCATATGTAAAGGTGAAATAAGTAGGGGTAGGGACGTCAACCACCTAGGAACATCCTCCCTTATACGGCACCTGCAGCGCGTTCATAAAAAGTTACTGTCAAGTTCAGAAACTTTGGCTAAGACCGTAAGCAGTCCAGGGACACCTAAATCCCGTTGTCCTGTTGTATCCAAGCGCCTGCAAACCACACCGTCAACTCCCTCCTCGTCAATTTCCTCCTTAGTTAGGATCGGAAGTAGTCCTGCAGGCCATGTCACTGGCATGACTGACTCTCCTATCCGGGATTCCTCCGGAGGATCCTGCATTGCTACGCCTACTGCTGCCGCTGCTGCTGTTGCTGCTGCTGGGAGTCGTTCATCATCCCAGAGAGGAAGTAGGAACACCACTACTTTTACTAAACAATTGACCCTCCAACAGTCCTTAGCGAGGAGGATGAAGTACGACAGCAGTCATCCTGAAGCAAAACATATAACTGAGGCCTTGACTGCTATGTTGGTGTTAGACGTGCATCCGGTATCCGCCATTAGTGCAGTGGGATTTAGACAATTGATGGAGGTAGTGTGTCCCCGGTTCCAAATCCCGTCTAGATTCCACTTCACTAGGCAGGCGATACCGAGACTGTACAGAAACGTCAGAAAAAGTGTCCTCAGTGTCCTGAAAAATGCCGTTGTACACAATGTCCACTTAACCACGGACATGTGGACAAGTGGAACAGGGCAGACTAAGGACTATATGACTGTGACAGCCCACTGGGTAGATGTATCACCTTACGCAGCAACAGCAGCAGCGTCACCAGTAGCAGCATCTCAGAAATGCCAGCTCGTTACAAGGCAGGCTACGCTGTGTATCACCGGTTTCAGTAAGAGGCACACCGCCGACAACCTCTTAGAGAAACTGAGGGAAATCATCGCCCAGTGGCTTACCCCACTTAGACTCTCCTGGGGATTTGTGATATCTGACAACGCCACCAATATTGTGCGGGCATTACATCTGGGCAAATTCCAGCACGTCCCATGTTTTGCTCACACAATAAACTTGGTGGTGCAGAATTTTCTGAAAAGCGACAGGGGCGTGCAGGAGACGCTTTGGGTGGCCCGAAAAATTTCTGGCCACTTTCGCCATTCAGCGACTGCGTGCCGAAGACTGGAGCGCCAGCAAACACTCTTGAACCTGCCCCGCCATCACCTGAAGCAAGAGGTTGTGACGCGGTGGAACTCAACCCTCTATATGCTTCAGAGGATGGAGGAGCAGCAAAAGGCCATACAAGCCTATACATCCACCTATGACATAGGCAAAGGAGGGGGTATGCACCTGACTCAAGCGCAGTGGAGAATGATTTCCGTGTTGTGCAAGGTTCTCCAGGCCTTCGAACTTGCCACACGTGAAGTCAGTTCAGACACTGCCAGCTTGAGTCAGGTCATTCCCCTCATCAGGCTTTTGCAGAAGCAGCTGGAGAAAGTGAAGGAGGAGCTAAGACGGAGCGATTCCGCTCGGCATGTGGGACTTGTGGATGAAGCCCTTCATTCGCTTTGCCAGGATTCCAGGGTGGTCAATCTGTTGAAATCAGACCACTACGTTTTGGCCACCGTGCTCGATCCTAGGTTTAAAGCCTATGTGGTGTCTCTCTTTCCGGCCGACACAAGCCTACAGAGGTGCAAAGACCTGCTGGTGAACACACTGTCAGCTGAAGCGGAACGTGACACGTCAACGGCTCCTTCTTCATTTTCTCCTGCAACTGGGGCTGCCAGGAAAAAACTTAGGTATCCTAAGCAACCCGCTGGTGGTGATGCAGGGCAGGCAGGACCAAGTTTGGACATCTGGTCCGGACTGAAGGACCTGGCAACAATTTCTGACATGTCTACTGTCACTGCATATGATACTGTCACCATTGACAGAATGGTGGAGGATTACATCGGTGACAGCATCCAAGTAGGCATGGCAGACAGTCCATACCTGTACTGGCAGGAAAAAGAGGCAATTTGGAGGCCCCTGTACAAACTGGCTCTATTTTACCTGAGTTGCCCCCCCTCCAGTGTGTACTCCGAAAGAGTGTTTAGTGCAGCCGGGAACCTTGTCAGCGAAAGGCGTAGGAGGTTGCTTCCACAGAATGTGGAGAAGATGATGTTCATCAAAATGAATTATCAGCTCTTCCAGGGAGACCAGCCTCCAGAAGGTACAGAGGGACCTGTGGTGGTGGATTCAAGTGGGGACGAGTTAATACTTTGTGAGGATGAGGATGTACACACTGAAGAGGGTGAGGAATCGGTGGATGAGGAGGATGAGGATGACATCTTGCCTCCATAGAGCCAGTTTGTGCAGGGACACATTAATTGCCAGCTTGTTTTGTGGGGGCCCAAACGAACCAATCATTTCAGCCACAGTTGTGTGGCAGACCCTGGCGCTGAAATGATTGGTTTGTTAAAGTGTGCATGTCCTGTTTATACAACATAAGGGTGGGTGGGAGGGCCCAAGGACAATTCCATCTTGCACCTCTTTTTTTTCTTTGCATTATGTACAGTTTGGGGCCTAGTTTTTCAAACTGCCATCCTGTCTGCCACTGCAGTTTCACGCCTAGATGGGTCACGTGTTTGTGCCGCCCACTCGTGTCGCTTAGCATAGTCATCCAGCTACCTCGGTGCAACGTTTTGGACATAAAAACACTATTGTGAGGTGTGAGGTGTTCAGAATAGACTGGAAATGAGTGGAAATTAAGGTTATTGAGGTTAATAATAGCATAGGAGCAGAAAAACCTACAAATTCTGTGATTTTAGCTGTTTTTATGCTTTTTTAAAAAAAAATACAGATCCAAAACACAAAACCCAGAACCCAAAACACGGAAGGGTGGTTTTGGCAAAACCAATCCAGATCCAAAACACGAAGAAAGATCCAGATCCAAAACCAAAACACAAAACACGAAAAGTGGCCGGTGCACACCCCTAGTGTATATATACATATAATCAATACTATGGCCTTGGACATTACGGCTTGCTGTATTTCATCGTCTGTTGCGAATTGCCTTCTACAAAGGCGCTTCCTCAATGGTCACTTAAAACATTTCTCTTAAAAATCTAAACGGATAAAGTGCATAAAAGGAAAATGTCACCAAAGGCACTGTTACTATACACATGTTCACATATATAATGTTTATAATGGAAAGTAATCACCCTGTTAAAGGTGGATATTTTATCCAGGTTATTCTCCAATAACGTATGTTCAGAAGGTAACTGCTCCACAATCAAAGGATCAAATACACTTTAATAAATGGATTCCCAATCTGGAAGACAAAAAATGTATCTCCCGCTTTCCATACCATAAGGAAAGGAATTGGGCCGATACATCAAACAAAGTGCTAGTGCAGACACCTTTTTACAAAGGATTAATTTAATGTAGACAATGCACTCACAATGTAGCAAAAAATCACAAGCATATAGTATACTCTTTTCTCCAGTGTTTACAATGAGGGTACGTGGGTCCGCCTACTCGGAGTCCAGTTCAAATTTAGACCACGATCACATAATCTCCGGAAACTATGCGTCCATAACCAGGAGGTGATCCCCAAGTCCCCTACAGCAGTACTGGTAGCAGAGTCCACACAATGGCTTAATGCGTTTCAGACAACTCTGTGTCCTTCCTCAGAAGCATGTGTGTGGAGAGTGGAGCATCTAACCCTTATATACCATAACTAATACAACAAATTAACCTCAGCTGTAACACATGCATCAAACCACCTTTTATTAAGCTTGATTGTTTTTTAAAGCCAAAAAAAATCTATAGTTCATTAAGCCATTTGCACATGCCAAACAGCCCTCCGTACCAGGTCCCATGCGACTCTGCTTACGGCTGAGTCTAAATATGTGCGGAACTTGTCGTGAGAAAAAGAACATGGCCACTCCATTGAGGCACTACTCATACAGAGTCTGACTCAGTCGCACACAGATATAGAAGTGTTGCATATCAAATTAGTCACATGAAGCAGTTTTGTAACATTGTGTTGTGACAAAGACGCACATTTGAGAGTAAAATACATGTAAAAGATGCTACACCACTCTGCACAGTTCTCTTGTGCTGCATGGCATATTGAGGCTAGGTGTATGGTGAAACATCTGTATAAGGTCTTTGGGAAAATCCAAAAATATACTCTTAGGTTAATTGGCTCCCAACAAAAATGAACCCTAGTGTGTATGTGTGCGCGCATGTGATAGGGAACATAGATTGTAAGCTCCACCGGGGCAGGGACTGATGTGAATGGATAACTATTCTCTGTAATGCGCTGCGGAATATGTGTGCGCTATATAAATAACTGGTAATAAATAAAATCTAGCAGTCCACCAACATTGACACCCTTTCTCTCAGTCTATAAATGCAGCCCATTAAAACAGATAGTAACATATCCCTCCAGCCACTGTTGCTTTCAAGACACATGGAAAAGGACAGCAATCAGCTCTTTCTATAGATTCACAGATTGATTTTTACCTGATTTACTCCAACAATTCACTAAACTAGAAGAAATTAACGCAGCTAATGAAAGTGATTGTAATTGAACAGGAGAAACTACTGGTGGCTGGTGCCGATTTTGATCAATATGGTCAACAGATGACTGTACTCACTGGTGAGCATATGCACTTGTATACATGTCAGACAGGGCTACACCTATACAAACTTTGAACTACTAAAAACTTTGTACCACTGATGGTTTAACTTTTTGTGAAAGTCACCTTCAGTGCTCTCAGGTTGATATTTTCGGTACAATTATTATTTAAAAATCATCAGCAATCATTTATATATATGAGTTATCAGTAATCAGTTCAAAATCATTATTTTTCAGTAGCAAAAACTTTGAACTGCTGGACAATTGTAACTTTTATTCATTTAGTTATTTTTATTGTTATTTTATTATTTAATTCATGGATTATTTTACAAGACATTCTATGTTTTGTGAAAACCCAAAGTTGTACTGTATATCCATGCCTTTTTATTTTCAGACTCTTGGGCAAGGGGCTGTGGCCAAAACCGTTTTATATACCAGTTGCTCCACATGCCATTTTATATACCATCAGGGGGGTAGGAGTCGGGAAGCTGGCAGGGGTCTGATGACAGGCGTCGAAATCCCGGCGCCTGTCATTAGACCTACGCCGGGAGCCCGACACCCGGCTTACCGATCGAGGGTAAGCCAGGCGCGGACAGCAGCGCGGGGGGGAGGGTTAGGTTTAGGGCTCACGGGGGGGGGGCAACCCCCCCAGGAGGTTAGGGTTAGGCTAGGAGAAGGGGGAGTTAGGCTTAGGCACCCCTCGGGGGAGGTTAGGCTTAGGCACCCCTCGGGGGAGGTTAGGGTTAGGCACCCCCGGGGGGAGGTTAGGGTTAGGCATCCCCTGGGTGATTTAGGTTTAGGCAGCGGGGAAGTGGGGGTTAGGTTTAGGCACTTGGGGGGGAGGTTAGGGTTAGAGGGTAGAATAGGGTTAGCAAATACTTATCTTGGATGATCGGGATTTTCAGCCGGGCACCCACTGTCGAGATTTGAACCATGCGGCCGGTGGTAAATCATACTGCTTCCCATCAGGGCCCCCTCATGCACCTAATATGCAATCAAACCCCTCCAAATGCTGCTTTATATGCCATTAGAGCCGCTCATGTACCTTATATGCCATCAGATTACTCCACATGCCACTTTAAATGTTATCAGACTCTCAAGCACCATATGTCATAAGACCACTCCACATACCCCTTTATATGCCATCAAAGCTAACACATGCATTTTATTTATCATCAAAACTTCCATGTGCCACTATATATACCATCAGACCTCTCCATATGCCGCTTTATATGCTATCAAACTCCTCGTCCTTATGCCACATTATATGCCATCACAGAACTTCATTACGACTAGTACGCACCAGCAGACTGTGCTGATTAATTTGATATGCGACACTTGTATGTATGTGTGCACCTGAGTATGTATATGAACCACAGTAGAACTTGCAATGAAAAAAGCTGCGGCCGCTACATTGTAGCACATCACATACAAAATCAGAGACAAGTGCTGGGTACACACTGGCGGATATATTGATTGATCAATTGATCGGCCAATATATTGTGTGCCAATCGGCCAGTGTGTACCAGCTATATGTCTGTGAACGATGTCGTTCACTGACCTATTACTTCGGCTGTGCTGCACAGCCGATGGCAGATATATCTGTCCATCGCGTTGTGTGTACGGGCGATCAGCCAACCACCCGTACACTGTAGCGAAAGCCGCGGGGAGGGGGTCGCGTCGCAACCCCCAGCCAGCGGGACCCATGACAAGATGACAGGTGATGGTTGTTCAATGTGTATGAACAACCATCATCTGCACATATCAGCAGATCACTCGATCTGCAGATATATCTGTTAGGTGTGTACCCAGCTTAAGTCGCACACAGATATAAAAGTGTCACATATCTAATTAATCAGCACAGCCTGCTGGTGCGTTCTAGTTGCATCACATTGTGATTTTTTGCGAAAAAAGACACCTGGTGAGCCAGGAAGGGATTTTTAGTGCGACTGCAGCAAAAGTGTATAAGGACACCTCTTGTATAAGGACACCTCTGTTTGCATCGTTTGCTGTCAGACTCCTAGTAACATTACATACCTTGGCTTACCTTGTGATTGTGTATTAGTAGGGCCGGCAGCAGAAATTATGGGGCCCGGTACCCATGTTTTTGGGGCCCCACCATCCCTGGGTCCCTGGCAGATAAAGGCCAGTCCCTTGAGAGTCTGCCTTACCTACAGTTGTGTCCTCACACATCATTGCTACAGTCGCGCCAAACAGTGTCTGTTTTGCATCATTTTTTTTGCCAAACATGCTTCTTGGTCGCAGTATGATGCGACTAGAATGCACCAGGAGATTGTACTGATTAATTTTATATGTGACGCACGTATATTTGTGTGCCTGGAACCTCTGGGTCTGGTATAATTATGCTAGTCCACTCCTGGTGCCGGGCCTGTGTATTAGTACTGAATCCGATGATCATGCCGGCGGTACTGCAGAGCCGGAGTCTGAGCACTTCAGCCAGGAAGTAGCAAACTGCAGTGTACAGATGTCATTATACACCAAGCCCCAGTATGCCATATGGTGCAAGGCACCTGGTGCGACTGAGCTGCGCCAAGTGGTCTACTGACTTTTTCTTTAAATTGTGCAGCGTAGTCGCATCGCATACGCTGCAAAGCACCACTCAAAAGTGAACTAAAGATGCTGAGCTGCTACTTTCACAGCCGCTACAGAAATTAGTTTTAAACATGTACAAAGGGAGTGATTCAGCCTCTGACGGTTTTGCTATCGCAGCTGCTAATATGGTAGCAGCTGTAATAGCACTATTATGGTAATGCAGCAGGAGGCATCACGCCTCCTGCGTGCATTACTGATTCGAGCTGTGTCCATGGACGCAGCATTTGATCATCTGTGTGATCTTCGGCTGGCTGAGTAACCACACTCTAGCCGACCACTGTAGATACACAAAAGAGGTCAGGAAATCTCTATCAGCTGGCGGAGATCGAGGCTTCTTCCCTCCCCCCAACGGTGGCAGAAGGAATCCATTTGGGGAAACTGAGGCTGTCGCTGCCCCCTCCCTGACCAGAAATGACAGCAGACTGTCAATCACTGAGAAAGGGCTGACTGATATGTGAGATTTCAGGACACAGCCCGTGCGGACAGATGTCCTACTTTCCAGATTTTCCAGAATAATCTTAGACGGATGGCAACTGAAATTATAGTGTTAGTTGTAGGGGTGTGCACCGGCCACTTTTCGTGTTTTGGTTTTGGATCTGGATCTTTCTTCGTGTTTTGGATCTGGATTGGTTTTGCCAAAACCACCCTTCGGTGTTTTGGGTTCTGGGTTTTGTGTTTTGGATCTGTATTTTTTTTTTTTAAAAAGCATAAAAACAGCTAAAATCACAGAATGTGTTGATTTTTCTGCTCCTATGCTATTATTAACCTAAAAAACCTTAATTTCCACTAATTTCCAGTCTATTCTGAACACCTCACACCTCACAATAGTGTTTTTATGTCCAAAAGGTTGCACCGAGGTAGATGGATGACTATGCTAAGCGACACGAGTGGGCGGCACAAACACGTGGCCCATCTAGGAGTGACATTGCAGTGGCAGACAGGATGGCAGTTTGAAAAACTAGGCCCCAAACAGTACATAATGCAAAGAAAAAAAAGAGGTGCAAGATGGAATTGTCCTTGGGCCCTCCCACCCACCCTTATGTTGTATAAACAGGACATGCACACTTTAAAAAACCAATCATTTCAGCGCCAGGGTCTGCCACACGACTGTGGCTGAAATGATTGGTTCGTTTGGGCCCCCACAAAACAAGCTGGCAATTAATCTGGCCCTGCGCAAACTGGCTCTACGGAGGCAAGATATCGTCCTCATCCTTCTCATTCACCGATTCCTCACCCTCTTCAGTGTTGTGTACATCCTCATCCTCACAGAGTATTAATTCGTCCCCACTGGAATCCACCACCACAGGTCCCTCTGTACGTTCTGGAGGCTGGTCTCCCTGGAAGAGTTGATAATTCATTTTTATGAACATCATCTTCTCCACATTTTGTGGAAGCAACCTCCTACGCCTTTTGCTGACAAGGTTCCCAGCTGCACTAAACACTCTTTCGGAGTGCATACTGGAGGGGGGGCAACTCAGGTAAAATAGAGCCAGTTTGTACAGGGACCTCCAAATTGCCTCTTTTTCCTGCCAGTACATGTACGGACTGTCTGACATGCCTACTTGGATGCTGTCACCGATGTAATCCTTTAACAGACAGACGCACGCTTGTCGCTGCTGCTTTGAGGATGCAGGTGTAGCTACACCCCACACAATTCACAAAGACAGGAAAAAAAAGAATTTTTTATTTTTTGTGGAGCGCACTTTGAGGGTTACACCACCCTTTAACAGACAGACGCACGCTTGTCGCTGCTGCTTTGAGGATGCAGGTGGAATCTAGACTGGATTTGGAACCGGGGACACACTACCTCCATCAATTGTCTAAATCCCACTGCACTAATGGCGGATACCGGACTCACGTCTAACACCAACATAGCAGTCAAGGCCTCAGTTATACGTTTTGCTTCAGGATGACTGCTGTCGTACTTCATCCTCCTCGCTAGGGACTGTTGGAGGGTCAATTGTTTAGTAAAAGTAGTGGTGTTCCTACTTCCTCTCTGGGATAATGAACAACTCCCAGCAGCAGCAACAGCTGATCAAGTGGTTCTTGATCTTTCCCTATTTTATTTTTATCGGAGAAAGTTTGGTCCTCCATTTATGTTATATTGATATATACGTGCGGCTAAGGCGCACACAAACACAGAAAATATTTTTTTATTTTTGCTGGAGAGTAGTGCACTTTGTGGGTTACACCACCCTTTAAGAAATGAGCCAGCCGGCCCTTTACTTATGGGACACAGGCGCACGCTTGGCGCTGCTCCTTTGTTGATGCACGTGCAGCCACAGTGCAGACAATTCACAAACACAGAAAATATTTTTTATTTTGTTTGGAGTGTACTTTGGGGGTTACAGCACCCTTTAACGGACAAGCCAGCCGGCCCTTTACTAATGGGACACAGGTGCACGCTTGGCACTGCTCCTTTGTTGATGCACGTGCGGCTACTGTGCACACAATTCACAAACACAGAAAAAAAATATATATTTTTTTGCACTTGGGGGGAGCACCCCTGATGGACAGAGCACCCCCTGGACAACACTACAGCACCCCTTTAGGACTGGGACACTGCACAGGACTTTGGAGTGGACACAGCCCCTATGGACAACTGACTGCACAACACAGTCCAGCCAGCCCCTATGGACTTTGGAGGAGTGGACACAGCCCCTATGGACAACAGCAGCACAGCACAACACTACACTGCACTACACTACACAGCCCAGCCAGCCCTAACTCCCACCCTCCCTCTTCACTGTCCACAGCCGAGTGAGAAAATGGCGCAGACGCAGGTACCTTATATAGAATCCAAAACCCGCGAGACCCGGAAGGCGGGATGATGACGTTTTGCCTCGATTTCAGATCCGAGTCAGGCGGGAAAAGTCGAGCCGGCCTCGGATTGGGGGGGTTCGGACTTCAGAAATCCGAACCCGCTCACCCCTAGTTAGTTGGCAGAAGTGCTGAAAAGTCAAATGAGTAAGATTAGTTGTTGTTTGAATTTGTGCTTAAATGTACACATGAATAGATGCATTGATGATAAAGGCATGTTCATTTGGACGCATATTTCCAGTTGTAAAAGCATTTGCACCAGGGTCGTTTCTAGAAAGGAGGGGGCCTGTGTGCAGTCTCCGACACAGGCCCCCTCCTCTCCGTCCGGCTGCCGGCAGCGCACTGAGCTGTGCACAGCCAGCGCCGGAGTTATAGACTCTGGGCACTAGAGTGTGCCCAGAGTCTATAGTGTATGCACAGGGCACCTGGAAAATGTCTGCGGCGGCCATTTTCCCTGCACTGCGCATACGCAAACAACGGGAAAATGGCAGCCGCGGCCATTTTCCAGTCGTTTAACAGCGCCGGACCCCCGCGCCGACGTGGGACTCCGGAGGGGTAAGTAAGATTATGAGTGCAGGGCCCCCCTAGACCCAGAGGCCCGTGTTCCCCGCTCACCCTGCACCCATTATAGATACGCCTCTGATTTGCACCAATTGTACAACCAATGTGTAATTGTTTAATCATATACCCCAAAATAAAGTAATGTACATTTCTGCAGTCTCATTACCCTATGTATACAAAATATAATAATGAAGTTACAAACATATACAAATTATATTAAATTACAATTAAAAAAGTAATAGGTTAAATTAAATAATATGTTGTTTTCACCTATTTCTTCCAGCAATCCAAATGTCAATTAAGTAATTTAAATACTGTTACAACTTCATATTGTATAGCTATGACACTAATGATTTAAACACAATTAGCTGGACCGGTCGTGTATAATTGGCCAATCAAAGGAGATATCTAATGCTGCTCATCACCTTTATCATTATTACATATCGTTGCACTAAGAACCCACAAGAGATACGCCTGACGGAGGCACCATCTATCAGGTCACCCTCATCTACTTGAGTTGCAGATATGTAATGTTATGCATCTTCACTGTTCGGCCTATTGCTTCCCTGTTTCACCGATTTAGGGGTAAGGAGTCTTAGGAGATGCAAGAATCTGGAGCCAGATTTTAATTTTATTTTTTTGCTCTGCATGGATATTCTGCATAAAAAAGTACAATGGCAAATTGTGCAGGAGCATTTCTGCCATTTGTTATTATTGAGTTCCATGGAATAGGAGTAGTGTTACAGAAACCCTTGAGATAAAAGAATAGATAGGATGGTAGGACGCCTTGTGAAGTGGAGGTGAAAATTGAAGGATTACTTAAAGTTCTAGAAAGAAGTCTGAGGAGTTGTGACACTGCTGAGGGCTTTGTGGGTTAACATTAGAATATTGATCTGTACACTGTTAATATTATTTATTGCAACATACCATTACTATGCTGTAGTTTTCCCATTATAATTTATACTGACTTATGTGGGGTTATTTTTGTAATTTATTTTTAAGGTAATACATGGAATGCTGTTTTAAAATGCATTTTCAATGCACTTACAGTACATTGCACTGGGAACATCATTGTACATTTTTTTTATGCTGTGTGCTTCCCTTTTTCTACATTTAATTCTTGGATGGAGTGAAATTGTTTATTCTTTGTAGTACTAGAAGAAATATGGCCTAATCATAAGTGTATGCAGTTAAAAAGAGTTAAGTGCTGTGGTTTATGGGCTATCTTGTGCTGCTGTGCATGCCATTTAACCATAAATAAAGGTTTACAGGCAATTATTACACTGTGCTTTGAAGATAATTATATAAGTCTTTAATGGATAGTTTAATGCTTCAAGTAAATTTAATGCATTTTATTTTCACATTATCACAGAGATATTGAAATTTGCATTTTTTTTTACTTTTTTTTTTTTTTCTCTTCTCTTGTTTTATATTCCTTTGGCAATTATTCTTGCAGAGATGAAACAATTTGTTTTTATTTTATTTATTGTGCTATCTATGAAGTCATTTATGGCCACTTCCTTGTACAGCCTACAGAGCATCAGAAAATAGACTAGCATAGGGTTGCAATCTATCAATTATGCATTTTATGTTTTATTTGCAGAGTCAGCAGCTGGAAATAGTTGTTTTCCAAATATTCAATATATGAATCGTGAATGGAAAAGGTTTTAGTAGTAGAGAGAGATTTTTGGAGACAAGTGTATTTAAAGTGGAGATGTGCGGGTTCGGTTTTATTAGTTTCTTATCGCCAAATTATTGCAAGTTTGGATTAGTTCGGATTTCTCTTATTGGCTAACCAAAACATGTGACAGCTGGATAGCCAATATGATGCCATTTTTGAGATCCGAACATATCCGAGTAAAACCGAACCGGGTGCATCTCTAATTTGAAGTGCAGACCCTATTTATTATCTTTGTAGTTATATGGGGGCTGTAGTTAGAAAACCTACAAACGGGATGCCGGCTGCCGAAATCCCGGCATCAGTGTAGATGCTGATGCCGTAATTCTGACAGCCGGCATTCCGATCGTAAGTATAGTGGGCCGGGTTAGCTGTTAGCCGCGGGAAGGGGGGGTGGTTAGGTTTAGGCGCTAGGGGGGTAAGGGTTAAGATGCGGGAGGAGGGCGGTTAGGGTTAGGCACCACCGTGGGGGGGGGGTAGATATAGATACTAACGAGGAGGGGTAGGGTGCGGGTGGGGGGCTTAGGGTTAGGATGCAATAATGGAGGAAATGGCGGAGAAGGGGGGAGGGTTAGTATACTTACTGAGCCACAATTAGATTCAGGCGCTAAAAAATATACTTAAAAGTATGCAACAATAATTCCAATTAATATAATAGTCAATTGCTGCTCCTACTGAGTACCTCTGGAGTACTTACTGAGCCCCTGTCAGGATTCTCAGCATTGGGATGCCGACTGACATTCTTCCATACCCAGGGGCGCCGAGAGAGGGGAGGAGCAGGTACAAATTACCCGGGCTTGCTGCAGGGACCTGGCGGGGGGCCTGGGTCTGGAAAACCGCTCCCCCTTCCTCGCTACTGTGTGCTGGGCTGTAGTGGGAGACTGCTTGTGGCTGCTAAAGCAGCAGCCGGAGCAGTCTCCTATGCCTATGGGGGGAGTGATCACGCTGATCGCGCCCCCCATTTTGCTGTGCGCCGGGCTGAGGGGCACACAGCGCCCCCCTCGCCAGCATGCAGCAATAATTTTTTTCTTTCATTTTTGTTTCTAAGGGGACGTGGCCACGCCTCCTGCGATTAGGCCAAGCCCCCTGTCACCTGGGCCCGGCGCGGCTCTCATCAGCCCTGCCCATACCCAACCCTTATATGGTGCTGGCAAACTCAACAGTACTGTTTGCAAGTACATTGGTCCCTGCCAATTGTACTTGCAATCTAATCTCCCTTCTACAGGCAAACAAATGCGGCCTGTTTTAGTCAAACACCATTTGCCCTACCCGTGTATTTTTATACCACGGGAGAAAATTGGAGCACTCTAAGATAGCATCCTGACGGAATTGAGCCATAGGCGCCAGCACTGCAAGAGGCAGCCCAGCTATTCAACCTGAAGTAGTAAATAAGCATGTATGTAACAGCAATAAATACATGCTGTTAAAAGGTAGTCTTTTCTAGATCCATGAGGTTTTTATTTATCCATAAAACATACCCCGTATTGATTAGATGGACATAAGTTGTGTAGCGTGCATCGACAGCCCAGTATTGTAAGTAAAATCACAGCTCAAATGATGGCAATCAACTGATGAACTATGTTGCTGCCTTGAAATCTTCATATCTGCCAGTGCAGGCCAATATGAAGATCCAAGGAACGACACCATGCATCTGGATGTGGCAGGGGAATAATATGTTTTGCTTTCGTACACCAGATCGTGCAGTGTGTGCGGAACACACAATTTATATTGTTCCGTCGCTGGGTACACACATCGTCTAGTGTGTACCCAGCTTTAGACAGGCATAGGTGTCACAATCATACATGTCTGCATAATCGAATGTGCAGAGCAATTTCATACAAGGTACGCTATCTGTAGGTGGGAGTGATGAATGGTTATGAGAGAAAAGATAAAGTATAGGTCAAAAGTAGACCTAAGAAACGAAAGGAGAGCATATGAAGATGTGTAAGATATAGCGTTCTGATCCGCAACGGAGTGATGCATCATATAGTGTGTACCCAGCTTAAATGTCATTTATCTAGCACAGAAATTACAGTTACAAGCTGAAAGAGTGAGGGCAGATTGATGAGAACAATGAGCAATAAATAGTGAAGACAGGGCCTGATTCAGACCCACTCGCGAGCGGCTGTCCGCTCGCAAGTGGGACGATGGTGTGCACTGCGCATGCGCACGACGGAGGGAGCTCCGTCGTGCGCATGCGCAAGACGTGACGAGCGAAGGACTTTCCTTCGCTCGTTGTGTCTGATCAAAGGGGGCGTGCTGTCGATGTTGATTGACAGCACGCCCCCTTTGGTGGGCGTGCCTGCCAGACGGAGGCGTTCCCAAGGGAACGCCTACCGTCAGAAGCCGGCCCCACTGACATCACTAGTGATGTCAGTGGGAGTGATTTTGGCTCTGATAGAGCCAAAATCACTCCTGGCTATAGCGGTGACCCACAGCTATACGAGCGTCCAGGAGGACGCTCCATAGTTATGGAGGTGGGCCCTGATTCAGAGCGAGCGCTCTGGTCAGAGCGTCCGGCTCTGAATCAGGGCCACAGTCAGCATTGAATCCAAAATTGCAGAGGTGTCAGCAGCTTCTCACCTTTCACAAGTGCTACCTGCTTTAGCAAGTGTCTGCCATTGGAAAGAAAAGTTTTTGTTGTGCTTCATAGGTGTGTTGCGCCATTTAGCAAGGCTCTTATAGTTGCTTATTTGCATGTGTCTAATGATGGATTTTTTGGGGAACCTCCTGCCAGTTTGTGAGTAAGTATAGAGTACATCAGAGCATACATGCCTACTCTCCCGGGAGTCGCGGGAGGCTCCTGATTTTTCGGGTAATCCCCGCAACCCCCGAAATAGTAGGTATATCTCCCGCATCCTGCCCACTTCCTAGTGAAGTGGGCAGGATGGGGGAGATTTTAGGACAAATTTGCAGTTACGTTTGTAGGGGGCAGGGCTAAACAATGTGAATCGCGTAATTTAGCCCCGCCCCCTAATCGCGGACCCGCAAATTACGGGCTTTCTAGCAAAGGGGGGCCTAATGACAGCTGAAGCCTGGACCCGCCACCCAAAACTGAGATGACCAGGCTGCTCCCGGAAAAGAAGTAAGAAAAGTCGGTAAGTATGCATCAGAGACAGCCAAAAGGAGATTTTCAAAATGGTTATGGGTTTGCTGAGTTCATGGGCATTTTGAAAAGTGTTGTTAAAAATCTTGAAACTGTGTGTGACCCAAGAAATCTAATGTATTCATTGAAGGAAACACCACCTAGAGATGTTCTAAAGATCTCAGATGGTGATTTTTACACACATGGAGGATTAGAAATTTGTTATTTTGCCCTAAGGACTGCAAACGTTAGAAGCTATTCCTGGTGGAAAATGAGGGTGGATAGAGTGTGCGGGTAATGATTGCCTGGGATTTGATTTTACTGAATTATTTCAGGGTAAAATAGTGAGGAGAGGTAAATAATAGTAGGTTTCCCTGCAGTGTATCCAAGGAAGAACTACCAGACATGGCATGCGACCATGTTTGAGGAGTCGTCATATAATTTAAGATCTGGGTTTCCCATTCCTGCAAACCTTTTAGCACCTAAAGGGAAACAAATGTTCTGCAAGCTTTCAAAAGACAGTGATTCACCAAGGCTTGGAGAGGTTTTTTTTTTTTTTTTAATTAAACAGGATTAGATTGTAGCTGTGAACATTTAATACAAAATAAGAGCCTGGGCAGAATTCTAATATTACTGACAGCGACTTTCCCCAGGTGCATTAAGGGTGGTGAATAATGAGTATTATATGTAATAAAATAAGATTTATTAGTTTTTAAAATTAGTTATTAGCCAAATCTGAAATAAAAAAAAAATATATATATGTCTACATTTGGCTTGCCAGTGTTTTTTCTTAATGGTTGTCTATCGTTTTAAATGTAATATATTATTCTTTTTTAGCTTTTGAGAGACATTAATTTAGATGAATTTCATGAAGAAGACTTTCATTTACTGGAAAAGATTACATATACTACCTCAGGAGAAAAGATCAAAAACATTGTGAAAAAGATGAATGAGCCATCAAAACGGTAAATATATGGTCTGGTCACATTAATTGCTAGCTTGCAAAGCCAGGTAGATAAAAAATGTATAGCATGTTCCTGCTTGGTCTCTACGGGATACGTGAAATATCCCGACACAGGGGATGCCGGTGCTTAGAATGCGTGTGCCGGAATCCCGACAACTGTCAGAATCCCGGCGACGGCATCCTGCAGGCAAGTAGCAGGGTTGGGGGGAGGGTTAGGGTTAGGCACTAGTAGGGAGGGTTAGGTTTAGGGCGCGGGGAGGGGAAGGTCAGGCAATGGGAAGAGAGGGTTAGGATAGGGAGATGGATACCAATAAGTGTCGGTATCCTAACCCTGGATTTTGACCGCCGGGATCCGGGAACCCACTTCCCGTTCCCATCCTGTCTGTACCGGTGATCCCTATATATTATCAGAGAGACAAGACAAGCAAAATCAGAAGATCTATGATTAAAATATTTTGTATTATCAAAGGAGCCAGATAATAGTTTTAAAATGTTTTGCCTGCCATGTACTGTTACCTGACCATTTTAAAATGTTCTTGTTTTAATAGAAATGACTTTGCTATGCAAATTGTCTGTTGTGCATCATCATAATGTAGTCTAGCAATTTTGTGGTTAACAGGTGAAGATCAAGAGGATCCTAATTGGTGCACCTGTGCTGGAGAGTTTTCTCTTTATTTGCCTTCCTATAGGTTTGCTATCACGAAGTGAACATTATTTGTAGGGAAATATGTTTAAATATGTTGATTAGGCTGTGTCAGCATCTGCTGACCTACTCATTATGCAGGGTAGTGCACACATGGGTCTATTTACTAAAGAGAGAAAGCCCCTTCTAATCTAAAAAAAAGTCACCAGGCCTATTATAGCTATTGCCGGATGTGACCAAAGCAAGAAAGCCTATTTAAGGCTCATGATGGTACATGTACTACCACCATCCTTTTATTAATATCAATATAAATAGTGGTGATAGCAAAGTACACGTTCAGGAAAAATATGCTTTATCTTTGGAAAAAATGCTTATTTAATAATATCTTAAAATATTTTTTCTTATTATTTTACTGGTTTTTTTTTCCTACTATATATTTATATTGTACACGAAAGAATAAAAAGTACTCTCTTTTGTGGGGCACTCAAACTACCTTATTAATATAAACATAAAACATGACTTTTAATAGTATGCCGCTAAAAGCTTACATATGTAGAAAATTAAGCATATGATATCAACAAAAACATCTATACATAGACAACATAAAACATAGAACAGACAAACATTACACATTAAATCTGGCCACAATAAGGCCCAATAGATAAACAGCTGACTGACTTAAAGCAAAGAGATCATCAAAATATCTAATCTCTGAGTTCCTGTTAATGGTAAATAAAACGTGATAGTTATAACGCCATTTAGTCAGACCGGTGGCGAAAAATATAAAGATGATATTATGTATATTAGGAAGGAGATTATTCCTTCTACTGATAGCGTAGGTGACCACCAATTCAAATCCAAATCCTATTTGTTTCAGTTAATCCACTTGTTATATATTGAGCAGTAGAGAATAGTGACAAATTCAGGATTACATATATATATATATATATATATATACACATATATGTGTGGGGAGCTTACACAATTCTCGATCTTGACGTAGCATATAATAAATCATCCACAAGGTATAAATCGTGATTTCAACAATATTTATCCTCATTAGGTAGTTGTGCCAAGATATACAGTGATTATTTCAATTTAAGAAAAACAAGAAAGATAGTCCATCAACTGATATATAGCAGAGATGGCTGCAACAAAAAATTGTGGCAAATCCAAAGACAGTTGTGCCAGAGTATGCAATGAAAATTCCAAAGTGTCTCCACTTTTAAAGTAGATAAAAAAGATAGTCTCTCCACTAAAGTATGGCAGGAATGGCTGCTGCAGGGCGTCTTACCTATGTATGGGACGACCTGTGAGCGGATCCCTCCCTATACATGGAGATAGAGGGATAGGTCATAGGCATCTGCTGTTACACAGAAACACTGAGATAGGTGAATCTGGTGAGAATCAGTGAAGATACACCTTCTTTTGTCCGTTAATGAGAGTGCCTTAGCAGAATAAATTAAGGGTTAAATAAAAGTGAAAGTAAAAGGTAAAGATGTGTGGAGAATAGGGTAATTCTCCAGGGTGCTGCTTCTCACAGTGTGTGTCCAAATCACAGTGGACTGTGAGTGAGCGGTCCTGTGAGTTCCCTATCACACTGAATAGTGCAGGTGCACTGGGATACCCATTTTAGATGACCACCACGAGCAGCACAATACCTCTTCATACAGGTACTCTGGGAAGAGTGCAGGAGCGCTCCCCTTCTCTGTCCCTGCGCTGGCTTATCCCATCAGGGCGCAGGAGGGATAGTACTGTGCACGGATTCCCTTCTCCTGCACTATTCAGTGTGATAGGGAACTCACAGGACCGCTCACTCACAGTCCACTGTGATTTGGACACACACTGTGAGAAGCAGCACCCTGGAGAATTACCCTATTCTCCACACATCTTTACCTTTTACTTTCACTTTCACTATTTAACCCTTAATTTACTCTGCTAAGGCACTCTTATTAACAGACATAAGAAGGTGTATCTGCACTGATTCTCACCAGATTCACCTATCTCAGTGTTTCTGTGTAACAGCAGATGCCTATGACCTATCCCTCTATCTCCATGTATAGGGAGGGATCCGCTAACAGGGCGTCCCATGCATAGGTAAGACGCCCTGCAGCAGCCATTCCTGCCATACTTTAGTGGAGAGACTATCTTTTTTATCTACTTTAAAAGTGGAGACACTTTGGAATTTTCATTGCATACTCTGGCACAACTGTCTTTGGATTTGTCACACTTTTTTGTTGCAGCCATCTCTGCTATATATCAGTTGATGGACTATCTTTCTTGTTTTTCTTAAATTGAAATAATCACTGTATATCTTGGCACAACTACCTGATGAAGTTAAATATTGTTGAAATCACGATTTATACCTTGTGGATGATTTATTATATGTGACGTCAAGATCGAGAATTGTGTAAGCTCTCCACACACATTTATATATATATATATTGAATTTGTCACTATTCTCTACTGCTCAATATATAACAAGTGGACTAACTCAAACAAATAGGATTTGGATTTGAATTGGTGGTCACCTACGCTATCAGTAGAAGGAATAATCTCCTTCCTAATATACTGTGCATAATGTCATCTTTATATTTTTCGCCACCTGTCTGACTAAATGGCGTTATAACTATTACGTTTGATTTACCATAAACAGGAGCTCAGAGATTAGATATTTTGATGATCTCTTTGCTTTAAGTCAGTCAGCTGTTTATCTATTGGGCCTTATTGTGGCCAGATTTAATGTGTAATGTTTGTCTGTTCTATGTTTTATGTTGTCTATGTATAGATGTTTTTGTTGATATCATATGCTCAAATTTCTACATATGTAAGCTTTTAGCGGCATACTATTAAAAGTCATGTTTTATGTTTATATTAATAAGGTAGTTTGAGTGCCCCACAAAAGAGAGTACTTTTTCTTCTTTCGTGTAAAAGCCCAATATAACTCTTATGGGTGCACCTCCATAAAAGAGATTATCATACAGATACTGTTCTTAAATCTACATAATTTGGAATACATCTACCTTTTAAATGATTTTTTTCGTGTGTTCATTATCAGTGCTTGGGATATCCCCAACCCCCTTTCCTTACTTGCTTCAGTATATATTTATATTGTAGGAAGTGGAACCCAAGACTGGGTTTGCATTTTATTGCACATATGTAAATCTACAGAGCTGAGTCTTACAAGACCCGTTGGATTGCCTGCCAGTATCACTCAGTTGACCCAGTAAAACAAGTTATTTTATCGCTGTGATAAGCGATAATAGAAAAATAATATCATAGTTAGCACCGTTCCATAGTTAATAGACCCCAGATGCAGTGGAAAATGTAATTATAGAGCATTGTGATTTGATGTTTCTTAACAAATGTGCATCTGGTTTTAGGAACATATCCTCTTAAAAATATCAAGTTGACAACTACATGGATATTTATTATTTATTCATTTCTCACTATTTATTATTGTTGCATTTTGCTGTGTATATTCTGTACTTCATATGCATTTGACATCTTTTTACAGGATTAGCTTAATTTGCTTAAAATATTATTATTATTATTATCCTTTATTTATATGGTGCCAAAAGTGTTCTGCAGCATCTTACATAGTACATAGAACTAATAGGTGAACAAGAAACAAGTAACTTACAGTACAGTACAGTGCAGGACAAGGACACGACTTATATACATTGCTGAAATAGTGATTAAAGCACTCGCAATAAGCTGCCGGGAGTTGGCAGTCCCGTGTTAGGTGCCCTAATGGAGAGTAGAAGAAAATGTAAAGAGAAGCATATGAGGGAAGAGGTCCCTACTCATGAGAGCTTACATTCTAAGGGGAGGGGCAGACAGACAGGCGTGACACAGAAGGGGAAGATAGGAAGGAAAGAGCATGAGGTGGGTTAGGTTGAGTGCTGAAAGGCCTTGATGAAGTAGTGGGTCTTGAGAGCCCGTTTGAAGATTTGTAGAGAGGTGGAGAGGCTGATAGGGAGAGCATTCCAAAGGTAGGGAGCAGCACGGGCAAAATCTCGGATGCGGGAGTGGGAGGAAGTAATCAGTTGGCAAGAGAGGCTGCATGCATTAGTTGAGCGAAGTGGACGGGCGGGAGTGTGAAGGGAGAGCAGGTCAGAAATGTATGCGGGAGAGGATTTGGTGAGGGCTTTGTAGGCGAAAGGGGAAGGGGAGCCAGTGTAGGGCTTGAAGGAGAGGGGAAGCAGATGTAGAACGTCTGGAGAGGAAGATGAGCCGAGCAGCAGCATTGAGAACCGATTGTAGTGGAGAGAGGTGAGAGACTGGGAGGCCAGCTAGGAGAAGGTTACAGTAGTCCAATCTGGATATGACCAGTGAGTGGATAAGGGTTTTAGTGGCATCCTGGGTGAGGAAGGGTCTAATCCTGGAGATATTTTTTAGGTGAAAACGGCAGGACTGCGAGAGGTGCTGAATGTGCGGTTTAAAGGAGAGGGAGGAGTCTAGGATAACTTCAAGACAGCGCACTTTGGGGCTAGAGGAGATAGTTGTGCCATCAATAGATAATGAAATTGTGGGAAGTGATGTAGTGGAAGAGGGTGGGAAGATGATCAGCTCAGTCTTAGACATGTTAAGTTTAAGAAAGCGCTGGGACATCCACGAAGAGACAGCAGAGAGACAGTTGGAGATACGGGTAAGGAGGGAGGGGGAGAGCTCAGGGGTGGAAAGGTAAATTTGAGTATCATCTGCACAGAGATGATATTGGAGGTCAAAGGAGTTTGAGTTCATCTAAAGAGGATGTATATAGGGAGAAAAGGAGAGGTCCAAGAACAGAACCTTGGGGAACTGTTAGTGGAAGTGGAGGGGAAGAGGAGTCATGAGAGGACACAGCGAAGGAACGATCAGAGAGGTAGGAGGAAAGCCAGGAGAGGGCAGTGCCACCTAAACCGAGAGAGTAAAGGATTTGCAGGAGGAGAGGGTGGTCTACAGTGTCAAATGCAGCAGAGAGGTCAAGGAGAATGAGCAGAGAGTAGTGGCCCTTGGATTTGGCAGCAAGGAGGTCGTTGCTGCCAAAAATATGGACATACCCTCTGACATTCATTGATTGCATACAGATGCAGCTGAAGTCAAGGCTCTATGCTTTTTTCGATTAGAGGCAAAAAGTCGCGGCCGGCAAAATGCATTCGCCACTGCAATGTTTTCGCCGCATTTGCCTGCCTGTTCGCGAAGTTATCATATACTTTCACAATGCGCGTACCCGCTTTTCACCCTATTTAATTCCAAAACAGGAAAAAACGCAGATGTGCGAATGCCGCAATTAGCAAAAAGGACAGATCATTTTGGGAAAATCAATCTGTACCCCATAAAAAGCCTAACTGACCCTGTAAATCAATATAGAAGTGTTTTAATAGCCATAATACAAGTATTTAGGGTTCTTAAAGTGAGTCAAATGGCTGTTATATGCATATTTGCATTAGTGCGGAAAAATGATCTAAAGCAATTTCTTTTGTGAAAAATAATTGCTATAGTTAAATTGGGGGTAAATTTAAATGAGTACTAGTATATTTTTGGGTCACTAAAGTGCCTTTTAATAAACTTAAAAAAACACCTGCTGGAGCCTCCTACAATCCTAAAAACACCTGTCCCATCCTTACAGACCCCCAAAATATCAGACCCAGTACTTTATACCCATTTTCAAACACTTTTTACATTTTCACTCCAAAAATGACATGACTCTTTTAGTGGGAATTAAGATATTTTTTTATTGTTTCGGGGCCTATTTAGTCATTAGGGGAGTGTCCAAAGTGTTCTGAACCAAGGGCCTGATTCAGAGCCGGACGCAATTTGCGGACGGTCGTTCAGGAAAAAGGGGTGGCTATTTAAATGAACCGTTCGCTCTTTGCGGTCTGTTCACGCCTCTAAGTCTGAACGAGCGAACAAATCTTGCGGTCGTTGTTTGGATAACTACGCCCCCTGGCCGCTCGCATCCTACGTCATGTCCGCTATTTATTAGATTAATCGAGTACATCGAACAGCGTATGAACTGCTCGCTATTCTTGTGGTTGGTTTTTCCTACCACAATCTTGCGAGCAGTTCTGACTATAAAATAACCCAGTGACGTGGTCAATGACGCTGCTGTATTAATTATGCACACCCATAAAACGCCCGTTTTGACCTTTAAGCATGCCTGCGTTCGGATCTCCACTCCCCGTTTTCAAGCACCTTCCCCTGTTACCTCCCACATACGCCTACTCCTGTCACTCATATTAGCAGGCATTCGCTATTTACCGAACAAACGATTTTCGGCCGCACTGACTGGTTCGCGCATGCGTATTACGATCCGTACGCATGCGCAGTTGGGAAAACATCACTCCGAACGAACGAGCGGCCACTTACGAGCGGCTCTGAATCAGGCCCCAAGTTCCTAAATCATTGTTGGCTAACCTTGACACTCCAGCTGTTGTGGAACTATATATCCCAGCATGCCCTGCCACAGTTTTAGCATGCCCTAATAGCAAAACTGTAGCAGTGCATGCTGGGTTATTTAGTTCCATAACAGCTGGAGTGTCAAGGTTAGCCAACACTGTCCTAAATGTTTAGCCCAAAATAGAGATTTTGCACAACTTTTCTCCTGCCTCTGGGTGAAGAAACTTTTTCGCCTGTTTTTGCCTATGGACATTTCTCACATGCAAAAATGTCCTGGAATTGAATAGGGCGATACACGGGAATGTGGCAAAAACATTGCATCGGCGAATGCTTTTTGCCTCTAATTGAATCCCGCCCTGTGCCTCTAACCTTTTCAATACAAGAATATTTTTAAGTCATTAGTCTTAATTAGCGATGCTGTGAATTAAAAAGATATGATTTGGCTGGACACTTACTAAAAGCGTGAGCTGAATATTACACAGAAAGTAATACGTTTCATGTTCGAAAAAGAATTCTAGAACCAGAAACAAACAACATTTTGTGTAATTCATCAGCTCTGAGCAAACTAGAATGACATTAGAATCTTAACCCAGTTCTACAGTTATTCATTGACTCCTGTATATCAGTAAGAGCAAACAACATATATCTGTGCACCATATGCTGCACTCTGACTGCAAGTACTGTATGTTCTAACTATGAATCCCAAATTCTATAGAAGCCCCTACATCATTTAACTAGGCCGACTAAGTGGCCTATGTATCAAGCTTTTTTTTTTTACATACAATTATGTAGAAACTGCATTTTTTTTATTTATTTGTCATAAACCATTATTACTGTTATCAAATGTTTATATATATATATCTATATATATATCTATATATATATATATATATCTATATATATATCTATATATATATATATATATATATATATATATTGGAGGGTACAGACTGTTCGCTATTTTTTTTTTTTTTTTTTTAATTTCAGCTGGGTTTTGCCCGAACAGATGTTTGCTCAAGTTTTTTTTTCTAGTTTATACTGCTGGTATTGGTCTCAATGCCCGTGGAAATATTGGCATGGAAAGTCTTGTTAATTGGATATGCCCCATAGTGGCATCCTGCGCTGGCTCTCAGTGTAGTCAAACCCTTACCGGGCAGCTGCAGGGAAGGAGGGGGCGGGCACATTGATTCATGGGAATCGGTATGAAATACCATCGGTCGCATGGCCGACGGTTCGATTCCCGGCAGCGGCAGCCCGACATTGGCACAGATCCCGGCAGCGGCAGCCAGACAGCACTGGAAACCCCGATCATCCCTAGGTAAATATTAACTAACCTAACCCACCCCCCTAACCCTAACCCTCCTTGGGGGTGCCTAACCCTAACCTGACCCCCAAGTGCCTAACCCTAATTTCCCCCTTCCCCGCTGCCTAAACCTAAGTCCCCCAGGGGGGTGCCTAACCCTAACCCTCCTTCCCCCTAGCCTAACCCTAACCTCCCGGGGGGATGCCTAACCCTAAGTCCCCACCGGGAGCCCTAAAACTAACCCACCACCACCCCCCGCGGCTATCCGCTCACGGCGCCCCCGGCATCCCTTCGATCGGGATGCCGGGCGCTGGTTTCCCGGCGTTGGAGAAATGAACGGCGTCTACATCTAGACACTGGCCATTTCACCCTTGCCGGGATATGACAGTCGGGAAGCCGGCTGTCGGTAAAATGTCACCCGGATTCCCGATTGCATCCCGATCATGATGTGAGTCTGAGGAATGTGTCTGCAGCATCAGGTTCCTCTCTTCTGCCATCACAACATAAATCATTGATTCAAATGTATTATAATATTATTATTTTGGGGTAAAATATTATATAATATTAATTTTAAGATGGAATTGGTCTGAACAATCTTTAATATTTAACACCTAATTGTAGTACTCTCTCTATTGAGTGATTATGCTATAATTTTACTTTCAGGCTTTAGTACCCACCCCCCTGTCTTAAGTGACTCGGGCTCCCAAAAGCCTTAATCCAACTCTGCTAACAGTATTCTTTGGGCTTTAGGAAGACATAATATACTCATCAATGCCAGGAGACAAATTTGAGATGTGGTAACATGAGCAGATAAATAGTATCTTTGTGTTACTGCTTCTGGAAGACCCTGGAGGGGGAGGTCCCAAGGACAAATGATGAGGACATGGTGCAGAAGTGGGCGGTATGAGGGAGGGTTGTCTACACTTGGAAGTCTTATTCTGGGAAGTAGGAGGAGTTTGACATTTTAACTGTTATTTAATTATTAAGATTTATTATTTTCAGCAGTTTATTGGTAACAAAAAACAAAGTGTTGAGAAGAGTGTTGTTTTGTACATTTCAGTTGTAGCCATAAATATAATTAAATGTTAGTTTGAAAGCAGGTCTTTATCATCTTTAATCGTTTCCACACAGGAAGCGATGATCTGTCTGTGATTTGTAAATGTAATCTTTATGTAAGAAAAAGTTAGAAAACTGATTAAAAAAGACCAAAACTATTCTCATTCTATCCAAGACAACAGCAGACTATTCCAATTAGACTGCCTAAAAATGCTACAGCTTCTTCAACGGAATGCTTCGAAAATAAAAAAGTAATTATGTGGAGAATGCCAAATAAAATGGATGAGAAGAAGTAATAAGAAAGTAGCAGATGAGATTCAGCAAATTAGATAGGATGTATGAGAAACAAATCTAAAATGTTCTGTACAAAATCTTCAAGTGTGGAGCAGTTAATATATAAAAATGTTAACTGTGGTAGGCTGACTTTATTAGCTGTACATTTTTTTTACTAACAATGTAAATTGATTATATTTACAGTATGTGCCAAATAAAATTAAAATCACAATATATAATAAATAAAGGTAAAAAAAATTCACAAGCTCCTGGAAAGGAATCCGTATGCAGCTGTCTAATCCATAACTTTGAAGCTCTTCTGCTTTTGCAAACGCAGTTTCCCTGGAACTTTGCTGCATCCCATTGCATTGTGGTTTACCTGACGTATTATTTTGTCAGTTTATCTTATGTAAACCTAAGTATTTGTGCCGCCCAAAACTTAATTTTCCTTGCTGAATACCTTCCCTTCAATTTTGTAAAACTTTGGTTGATACATGACAAAAGGCAAAAATAAGAGCAAATACATGTGAAAAGCAAAGAAAATCTTTAACTAGTCTTAAGCTGCTCATCCACTAGGCGACTAGGGAAAGACAGTACGATTACGACATCGTAATTGTTCTGTTGTTCCCCATCCCCTGCAGTGCCTACACTGAACGATTAGTTGTTCAGTGTAGGCACCCTCCCTCATCCCCGAACATGGTCAATCTGTCGTTATCGGCACATTGATCGGCATGTTCGGACGATGACTGATGTCAGAAGCGACCAACAGGAGCGCGTATCGCTGGTCGTTTCCCACATTACAGTGCACGATTTGTGCTCGATTAATGAGTGATTGCATGATTATGATGTCGTAATCGTGCAATCGCTCATTAATATCGCCTAGTGGATGTCCGCCATTATTCATGCATTTTGGTATTCGTTTGTGGCTGTACTATCAGATGCTATTCAACCATAGGGCAAATTTTGGGTATGAACTGTGTTTAGTGTTGTGATCATAGAACCAGAGTCCATAATCCATGACAATGCAGCCTATCCATTTAAAACCAACTAGTGACATCACTGAGGCACTTCATATTTTTATGTTCAGCATCTAAATAGGTTGCATATATGTTCAGCACTCATAATGGCTGCCTTTATTATGTGTAGGTGCACTTAATTAATAAACTAACCCCTTCTATACTATCTCAGTTGCATTAAATACACTGTATACTATAGTTGCTTTAAAAAGTATTCCCCCGTTTGCCATTTTTACAATGCATGCTGGGACTTATGTCATGTCATTTTAAAAAATATATATTGGGCAAAATAATGATACATTTTAGACGAAAACTTGCTGCATTATTTAAGAGACTGGAAGATTTAAAGTTTATAGTGTATAACCCACAGTAGAGTGGTTTAAATTAAAATAATTTAAAAAAAATTTTTAATAGCACCGACATCAGTCCCATTTAGAATTTGGAATCATTTCAAGATTGCCATTTACCAATGGGTCCCCATCCAACCTGGAACTTGAGCTATATTTGAAATAAGATTTGCCTAAAAATTGCTGTGCCTATTAGTGCAAACCTGTAAGAGAGCTTCCCAAATAGTCTTACAGCTGTAATCAAGCAAATTTTTATTTTTTAAAGTCATTTAGGGGTCTATTTATCAAGCAGTGAAAAGTGTGGAGAAGTGAACCAATCAGTTTTCAACTAGCATTTATCAAGTACATGTGATACCAAGAAAGTGGGATAGAGAACTCCCAGGGCGCAGCAGAGCAAATAAGCTGCCTGTACTTAGATGAGGGTGCACTCAATTCGCATGTAGTGAGGGAAAGGGGAAAAGGGAGAGATTGTCGCACTGGCCGAATAGCAATATGGAAAATATAATAATAATAAGAAGAAGATATGTATGGATAGAAGAACCGCTGTTCCTTTATTGTCACACTACCAATAGTAAGTTATTGAGGTCGCAGTGGTGCTCACTAGAGTTGGGGTATAGAGATATCAGTAAAATGATAGAAAAAAAGGAACTCTGTTTGGTGAGCACTCTGAAAAAATGTAATTGGATGATATTAAGAATTAACTTTTAATATGCAAATGTTCAAATATTACTGTCATAATGAGCAAGAAAATAAAGTTTAAAAAGGTTGTTGTGCATACTATTCCTTGTAGATACATACACTCTATATGTCAGTGATCATACAACTGACACTAGGTAGAGATGGTATACATAATGCTACCAAGCAAATATTTAAATCTCTTTGCACACATAAATAAAGGTTATTTTAAATAATATAGAGAAATCGTAAAAAAGTGCATATAGGAGATATAAATTCCCCTTGCCTATATATTAATGGCGAAATATCACACAGTTGTATGGTAAATGAATATCATAATAAAATTGCTAGTATTCCTAGACTTCAATTTGTCTCCATGTTATTATCCTTTTTAAGAAAAAAAAAAAGGTATAAGGATGGTCAGGGTAAAGAAGCTGCTATTTCTGATGCTGCTACTCCTCACCTCGGCCCGGCGCTACCACTAGGCAAACTTAGGCAGCCTGCACTACCCTCTAGGAACAAACACAGAGCCGCTAGCGCCGGCAGCTGTGTGTTTGTTTTAGCAGCTGATGAGAGTCAGACAGACTCTCATCGGCTGCTGCGCTCACTGCCGGAGCTGGGCTGGAGCTCTTGCACCCACAGTGTGTGATGGGAGAGACGTCATGACGTCTCTCTCATCTTTTTTTAAATCAGGTGTTTTTTATTGAAAGTTTTCCATAAACATAACATTCAAACAAAAACGAAAATAAAATAGCATCATCATTATATTGAAACACAGTCGTGAGTAGACTGTTATAGATTATACTGTTACAATAAACAGAGAAGAAAATTATTGAAATAGACATTATATAAGCAAACATGACGTGTGATTATTTTGCGCCGACAAAAAGGTTATAAATGATTACGAATGCAACTGTTGCATAGTAACATGCAATGTACAAATTGCCGGAAAACAATTAAAAAAAAAAAAAAAAAAAAAACAGGTTATTACATAACATCACATGAGTATAACACTTTAATTAGTAAAATATTGGGAATACATTTATAAATTCAATACAACCCAAGGTAAGCCAGATACAACTCGACTCCAATCAGTATATTTATACGTCAGTTTCTGCCTCATTCGCTCTGCCCAATTCTGAGTGACACCATCTGTCCCATTTTTTGTGATATGTATTCATAGCATTGCGGGACCTAAACATATATCTTTCATGTCTGATTACAACATTCACCAACGCTCTCCACTTATGTAGAACGGGGAAGTCAGCTGTAAACCACGTGCGGGCCACAATCACTTTAGCCATTGTGGAGAGACACATAACATATCGATAGGGTACTGGGGAGTGCGTTTCTTCCAAATCCAGTCCGAACAAACAAGTCACAGGACTAAAGTCTGGCAGAGAAGGTTCCTTAACCAAAATATCCCCCCATACCTGCCTCCAAAATTCATTTAATAATGGACAGCTCCATAATAAGTGCCAGAAACCAGCACTCTCTTCCTGACATCTAGGACAAAGTGAGTCCATTCTAAATCCAGCTCGGTGCAGGGATACAGGTGTACGGTATACTCTGTGCAATACGTAATAATGCACCTGTTGATACCTAATACATGGAGTAGTATAACTAATTGAACCCAAGATCTGTAGCCAGTGCTCATCGGAGATGGGGCCAAAGTCAATTTCCCACTTCAGCCTGAGTGGAGCAAGCAACTCTGGGTTTAATTTATTATTAAGAGTCGCGTAAATACAGGATACCTTACCGCTAGACCCCAAGGCAGAAAGTAGAGTTTTAACAGGAGATGGAGATAGTATAGGAGCAGCTCCAGTAAACTGCGCCTGCACAGCATGTCGTAACTGTAAATACCTAAATAAGGCTACATTGGGGACAGCAAATTCAGTTTGTAATTGTGAAAATGATTTAAGATGACCATTCTCATATAACTGACCTATAGATTTAATACCCCTTAAAAGCCACAAATTGTCATTAGACAGTTTGAACAATTCAGCATAAGAACTGTTAAACCAGAGGGGGGAGTCCGCGTCTGTCCCAGACCATTCAAACAGAGTATGGGTATATCGCCAAATCAGCATAGCTTGTCGCAATAGAGGGGGCAATCTAGAGGTGGACATGCCTGATAGTAAAAATAACAAAGGGGTAAAAGAGAATCCCACCCGTTCAGTCAAGAAACCCTGCAACGTCAAACTGGAGGTATCAGATATCCACTCAGATAAATGTACTAACTGGGCAGCAATGTAGTAAAACCGGAGATTAGGAAGACCTAAGCCCCCAGAGGTTTTATTTTTACAAAGGGTTTTGATAGAAACACGAGCAGTACGACAACCCCAGATGAAAGATATAATAATACTATCAATACTACTGAACACCCTTTTAGGTAAATAAACTGGAGAATGCTGTAAGATGTATAGATACTTGGGCTGGATAGACATTTTAAACAAGTTTATACACCCCAATACTGACAGAGGTAATTTTTTCCAAACGTGGATTTTTGCTTTAAAATTAGTGGTTATGGGGTCTATATTTTGTGAGATATAATCTGATGCCAATGGAGTAATCCATACACCCAAATATTTAAACCTTAGGGTCCACTGCAGGGGGCAAGGCAAATGTTTCTGTATAGGGATACATCCCGATATGGGAAAAATATTGGACTTATCCCAATTAATATGTAACCCCGAAAAGTCGCCAAACACACTAATAATACGTGAAACTGATTCCAATGAGTGTGCATAGTCCTCCAGAAAGAGGAGCATGTCATCTGCATATAGGGCCACTATATCCTCTGCCACACGTGACCTAATTCCTCGGACATCAGGATCCGCCCTAAGCATACAGGCTAATGGCTCAATGGCCATAGCGAAAAGAGCAGGTGATAGAGGGCATCCCTGACGAGTCCCCCTCATCAGGGGAAATGCATCTGACATATGGCCGTTCACAGATACCCTAGCTGCCGGAGAAGAATACAGAAGCTGAATCCATTTTATAAAACGGGGACCAAAGGCAAACTTATGAAGTACTGCCCACAGATAACCCCATTCTATTGAGTCGAAGGCCTTGGCGTCATCCAAAGACACCACCACAGCCCCCTCCCCAAGCATATCTTTTCTCTGCAAATGATAGAATAATCTACGGAGATTTTGAACCGTAGACTTCCCCGGCATGAACCCAGTTTGATCAGGCTGTATAAGTGAAGTGATAACTAAATTTAGGCGAGTGGCTAACAATTTAGCTAATATTTTAACATCTGTAGATAATAATGAGATAGAACGATAGGATTCAGAGAGAGTAAGGTCCTTCCCCGGCTTAGCCAGTACTACAATAATAGCCTCACACATAGACGGTGGGATAGCTCCATAGTCAAATAATGAGTTGAATAAATTTAATAAATAGGGATTAAAAAAATCTTTAAATTTCCTATACACTTCTACAGGAATCCCATCACTGCCCGGAGCCTTAGAAGCAGGAAGGGAAGACACAGCCAAATCTATCTCCTCCAAAGTGAATGGTGCATCTAAACGTGATAGCCTCTTGAAATAGTTTCGGTAGAGTAACACAATCCAAATATTCCCGAAGTCGATCTGGGGAATAGGAAACTCTGGAGGCATATAGGGAAGAATAGTAGTCATGAAATACCTTAAAAATATCGACACCAGAGTAGCGTAATTGGTCATCAGAATCTCTAATACACTGTACAGTGCCAATATGGGAGTCTGCCTTAGCTAAAGAGGCTAAATATCTACCCCCAATCTCCGACTGAAAATACTGATTGTGTCTAGAGAAGAGTAGCCTACGTCTAGACCTGTCAAATAAGTATTCTGTCCACTCCCTCTGTGTACTCAACCACAATTCACGATCACATGGTAATCGAGAGAGGACATATTGACCCTCCAGCTGTGAGCACAAGAGCTCAAGACGAGACCCCTCCCCCCTACTATACTTTTTAATCTCAGACACCCATCTAATAAACGAGCCTCGCATGTAAGCTTTGAAAGCATTGTGCCTAATACCTGGATTTGGACATTGGAAATTATCTATCTGGAACTCCTCCCATGCCGCAACCAGTTCAGAGCCAGCTCCCATCATAGATAGCCAGAATGGATGTAATTTCCAAAACCGCACCCGTCTATCTTGAGACATGTTTATAGCAAGTAAAATGGGAGAATGATCTGAGATACCCCTAGACAAATATTTTATATCGCTTACCATGGGCAAAATATGAGAGGACAACAAAGCTAAATCAATTCGGGACAGTGTCTGATAGGAGGTAGAATGACATGAATATCGAGTGGCATTCGGATTTCTACTACGCCAAGCATCCAACCCAATTCAGCTATAAGATTGGCGAATGGAGTGGGAGAGGGAGAGGGCAGCATCAAATCAGTACTCTCCCTCCACCTGTCCAACCGACGATCTACAACGTTATTAAAGTCCCCCACACAGATCACAGGGGTATCAGGAGATTGAACAACAAACATAGCAGCCTGTCGCATAACATCATTGCTATATGGAGGAGGGATGTAAATCGCTAGTATATGAAGATGAACACAATTAACAACAGCACGCATAAAGACATATTTACCTTGGGTATCAATCTGGCTGGATTCCAAATTAAAACATAGTGATTTACTAATAAGGACCGAGACTCCTCTTGCATTGTTTGAGAAAGTAGAGTGGTACATGTGACCTATCCAAGGCTTTTTAAGGGCCAATACCTTACTACCATATAAGTGAGTCTCAGAGAGACATACAATTTCAGCCTGGTATTTCTTAATTTGCGTCAGAACAAGAGAGCGCTTGACTTTATTGTTCAGGCCTCGGACATTCCAACCCAATATACGTAAATCACCTACAGACGTAGCCATGAGTTATATATCTCGACAGATATAGGATGGCGCAGCAGGGATAATTAATGGGGAACAATACTAAGAGAGCGATGAAACATAAAGAAACGAACCCGTGTGCATCTAGCCGGCAGGGCAGCAACGAACAGCATATCACATTCAAAAAAGCAGAGACATTACAACCTGATGACAGTAAAAAAAAAAGAAATAAACATCCACCCCTTCCCTAACCCTCCCTGTATAACCTCGAAAACCTAAGGCATACCTAGTTCCCATGCCCTAAACTCCCCCCCCCCCACCTAACACTAATTAACTAACTAACCAGTATACTTCAATTTAGAGCTTGAGTTATTAGGGAATAGGAAATATATCCTACTGCTATATTCAGCAAGGAACTCCCTAAGAAAAAATAAACTTAATTGGTCCCCTGGTGGAGACAGACATCTATATATAAAAAAATTTTCTTCCCCCCCAGAGTCACACTGGAGAAAAAAAAAAAAATCAAACCATTACAAAATATGGACAATAAAATTTGCAAGCATTAATTCCTTTCAGCGAGGAGCACGGGGCTGGCGTTCCAGCCAGGATTCCGCCTCCTTAGGATTAGCAAAAAAATGGGTGTTATTATCATGTACTACCCGCAATCTAGCAGGGAATAGCATAGAGTACTGAATATTACAGTCACGGAGTTTGCGTTTGACTTGTAGGAACTGTGAACGACTCTTCTGCACCTCCAGTGCGATATCAGGAAAGAATGAGACAGATTGATTTTCAAATTGAAGTGGACCCCTGGTGCGGGCCAATCGAAGAGCAGTGTCCCTGTCTTTAAAGTGTAGTAAGTGGGCAATGAAGGTTCTGGCAGGAGCACCCGGTGGAGGAGGCCTGAAAGGAAGTCTATGGGCATGTTCCACAGCAAACTGCGGACTAAACGCCTCACGAGAAAATAGATGAATTAGCCAGTCCTCGAGGAATTTCTCAGGCGTCGAGCCCTCAGCCCGCTCAGGGAGCCCAACAATACGGATATTATTGTGCCTGAGGCGCCCCTCCACATCCGAAAGTTTGGCCTGGATAGATACTACTTGCGAAGACAAATCCTCCACGTTATGTTTTAGGGGCATGGTGATGTCCTCTAGGTCGGAAATACGGTGCTCAGTTTCGCCGACTCTCTTATTTTTTGCATGTCCTGACGTAATAAAGACACATCGATCTGCACCTGACCAATTTTATCGGTGACTCGTTGTTCGGATGTGGATATTGCCTGTAAGATCTGCTGAGTAGATTGTGATGTATCATTAGAATCCGTGTCACCCTCGACAGACAAAGGCAACGGGGGATGAAGAGCACCCTGACCAGATGGTTGATGCACCTGAGAATTTCTAGCGAACTTTTCTAGTTTAGCAGCCGCTCCAGCAGCATTGCTAGTTTTCCCCATGATGTAACTTAATATGTGGGCAGTCAGGCAGTGCTAATAACAACTGATAAATCCACCCTAAGTGAAAGAATCACTATATGTGCCCAAAGTAACAATGGTCAGAGCAGCCCAGCAAAACAGGGGAGTTGTAATGGAGGAACACAGCGTCAGGTGACCTAGGAGCCGAGACACAAAGGAGCCTCCCGGAGCGCCGATCGCGCCCTCACCAGACACCGGAGGCTTCAGCGGGAGTTCATACACCCCCAGGTAAAGAGCCAGCATTAGACCACCAGGGGAACAGGATATTTGCTCGGATCTCGTCGGGAGTTGTGCTGCTACTCCATGCTGTGCCAGGCCACGCCCCCCACATCTCTCCCATCTTGCAGAGCGGGCCCGCCCTCTGGGGGTCAGAGGAGCGGGCGCCAGAGCGGGGATTAAGGTAAGTGGGGTTTTTTATTTTTTACATGTGTGATTGGCTTGGATTACTGCTGGGGGGGAGATCACTACTGGGGCACTGCTGGGGGGAGGCTACTACTGGGGACACTGCACAAATACTACTGGGGGGAACTGCTGGGGGGGGGATCACCACTACTGGGGGCACTGCTAGGGGGAGGCACCTACTGTGGGCACGACTACTGCTGGGAGGAGGCTACTACTGGGGGCACTGCTGGGGGGGAGGCTACTATTGGGGGCAATATTACTACTGGGGGCATTGCTGGGGGGAGGCTACTATTGGGGGCATGACTACTGCTGGGGGGGCTACTACTGGTGGCACCGCACAGGGGGGGACTAGTGACTAGTACTGGGGGCACTATATAAGGGGTACTGAACAGGGGGGGGGCTAGGGGGTATTATATAAAGGGCACTGCATAGGGGGACCACTACCTGGGGCAATGCATAGGTGGGACTACTACTGTGGGCATTATATAAGAGGCACTGCATAGGAGGACTACAACTGGGGGCATTATATAAGGGGCACTGCATATGGGGTACCACTACTGGGAGCACTGCATAGGGGGCCACTACTGGGGGCACTGTATAAGGGCTTGTGTAGCTATCCGAGGGTGGGGGGCGCAAGGCTGAAGAAATGCCTAGGGTGCCAAGAAACCTTGCATCGGCCCTGCCTCACCTGGGCCTAAGCTCATCTATGAGGAGTGAGTGATCATTAAAGAGCAGGTTGCCCCTAGAAACAACAGTGTAAGAGTGATGTTGCTCAGCTTTTCATTTCTGCTGTTGAAGGTCTTACTAATTTAGCATTGGACCCACAATGAGAGAATTACTAAACCTGAGATAATCATTAGGGGTGTGCATCGGCCACTTTTCGTGTTTTGGATCTGGATCTTTTTTCATGTTTTGGATCTGGATTGGTTTTGCCAAAACCACCCTTCCGTGTTTTGGGTTCTGGGTTTTGTGTTTTGGATCTGTATTTTTTTTAAAAAAAGCATAAAAACAGCTAAAATCACAGAATGTGTTGGTTTTTCTGCTCCTATGCTATTATTAACCTCAATAACCTTAATTTCCACTAATTTCCAGTCTATTCTGAACACCTCACAATAGTGTTTTTATGTCCAAAAGGCTGCACCGAGGTAGCTGGATGACTATGCTAAGCGACACAAGTGGGCGGCACAAACACGTGACCCATCTAGGAGTGACACTGCAGTGGCAGACAGGATGGCAGTTTGAAAAACTAGGCCCCAAACTGTACATAATGCAAAGAAAAAAAAGAGGTGCAAGATGGAATTGTCCTTGGGCCCTCCCACCCACCCTTATGTTGTATAAACAGGACATGCACACTTTAACAAACCAATCATTTCAGTGCCAGGGTCTGCCACACGACTGTGGCTGAAATGATTGGTTCGTTTGGGCCCCCACAAAACAATCTGGCAATTAATCTGTCCCTGTACAAACTGGCTCTACGGAGGCAAGATGTCGTCCTCATCCTCCTCATCCACCAATTCCTCACCCTCACAGAGTATTAACTCGTCCCACTGGAATCCACCACCACAGGTCCCTCTGTACGTTCTGGAGGCTGGTCTCCCTGGAAGAGTTGATAATTCATTTTGATGAACATCATCTTCTCCACATTTTGTGGAAGCAACCTCCTACGCCTTTCGCTGACAAGGTTCCCGGCTGCACTAAACACTCTTTCGGAGTACACACTGGAGGGGGGGCAACTCAGGTAAAATAGAGCCAGTTTGTACAGGGGCCTCCAAATTGCCTCTTTTTCCTGCCAGTACAGGTATGGACTGTCTGACATGCCTGCTTGGATGCTGTCACCGATGTAATCCTCCACCATTCTGTCAATGGTGACAGTATCATATGTAGTGACAGTAGACATGTCAGAAATTGTTGCCAGGTCCTTCAGTCCAGACCAGATGTCCAAACTTGGTCCTGCCTGCCCTGCATCACCGCCAGCGGGTTGCTTAGGATAGCTAAGTTTTTTCCTGGCAGCCCCAGTTGCGGGAGAAAATGAAGAAGGAGCTGTTGACGTGTCATGTTCCGCTTCAGCTGACAGTGTGTTCACCAGCAGGTCTTTGCACCTCTGCAGGCTTGTGTCGGCCGGAAAGAGAGACACCACATAGGCTTTAAACCTAGGATCGAGCACGGTGGCCAAAATGTAGTGGTCTGATTTCAACAGATTGACCACCCTGGAATCCTGGCAAAGCGAATGAAGGGCTTCATCCACAAGTCCCACATGCCGAGCGGAATCGCTCCGTCTTAGCTCCTCCTTCACTTTCTCCAGCTGCTTCTGCAAAAGCCTGATGAGGGGAATGACCTGACTCAAGCTGGCAGTGTCTGAACTGACTTCACGTGTGGCAAGTTCGAAGGGCTGGAGAACCTTGCACAACACGGAAATCATTCTCCGCTGCGCTTGAGTCAGGTGCATACCCCCTCCTTTGCCTATGTCATAGGTGGATGTATGGCCTTTTGCTGCTCCTCCATCCTCTGAAGCATATAGAGGGTTGAGTTCCACCGCGTCACAACCTCTTGCTTCAGGTGATGGTGGGGCAGGTTCAAGAGTGTTTGCTGGCGCTCCAGTTTTCGGCACGCAGTCGCTGAATGGCGAAAGTGGCCAGAAATTTTTCGGGCCACCCAAAGCGTCTCCTGCACGCCCCTGTCGCTTTTCAGAAAATTCTGCACCACCAAGTTTATTGTGTGAGCAAAACATGGGACGTGCTGGAATTTGCCCAGATGTAATGCCCGCACAATATTGGTGGCATTGTCAGATATCAGAAATCCCCAGGAGAGTCTAAGTGGGGTAAGCCACTGGGCGATGATTTCCCTCAGTTTCTCTAAGAGGTTGTCGGCGGTGTGCCTCTTACTGAAACCGGTGATACACAGCGTAGCCTGCCTTGGAACGAGCTGGCGTTTCTGAGATGCTGCTACTGGTGACGCTGCTGCTGTTGCTGCGTAAGGTGATACATCTACCCAGTGGGCTGTTACAGTCATATAGTCCTTAGTCTGCCCTGTTCCACTTGTCCACATGTCCGTGGTTAAGTGGACATTAGGTACAATGGCATTTTTCAGGATACTGAGGACACTTTTTCTGACGTTTCTGTACAGTCTCGGTATCGCCTGCCTAGTGAAGTGGAATCTAGACGGGATTTGGAACCGGGGACACACTACCTCCATCAATTGTCTAAATCCCACTGCACTAATGGCGGATACCGGATGCACGTCTAACACCAACATAGCAGTCAAGGCCTCAGTTATACGTTTTGCTTCAGGATGACTGCTGTCATACTTCATCCTCCTCGCTAAGGACTGTTGGAGGGTCAATTGTTTAGTAAAGTAGTGGTGTTCCTACTTCCTCTCTGGGATGATGAATGACTCCCAGCAGCAGCAGCGGCAGCAGGAGGCGTAGCAATGCAGGATCCTCCGGAGGAATCCCGGATAGGAGAGTCAGTCATGCCAGTGACATGGCCTGCAGGACTCCTTCCGATCCTGACTAAGGAGGAAATTGACAAGGAGGGAGTTGACGGTATGGTTTGCAGGCGCTTAGATACAACAGGACAACGGGATTTAGGTGTCCCTGGACTGCTTACGGTCTTAGCCAAAGTTTCTGAACTTGACAGTAACTTATTATGAACGTGCCGCAGGTGCCGTATAAGGGAGGATGTTCCTAGGTGGTTAACGTCCCTACCCCTACTTATTCCACCTTTACATATGGTACATATGGCAAGACAGTTGTTGTCCGGATTTGGATAGAAATATTGCCAGACCAAAGAGGTGGAATGTTTGGTCTTCTGCCCAGGCATGACCGTGATGGGCTTTTTCATCCCACGGACAACAACTGTCTCCCCCGGAGCCTGATTTAAACAAACCACATCACCATCAGAATCCTCCTCGCCAACTTCCTCCTCAGCGCCAGCTACACCAGTATCCTCATCCTGTTGTACTTCAACAGTGACCTCTTCAATTTGCATATCAGCAAGTGGACTGTGGGTGCTCCTTTCAGCACTTGCAGGGGGCGTGCAATTGGTGGAAAGAGCCACCTCTTCCCGTCCAGTGCTGGGAAGGTCAGGCATCGCAACCACTACCACACTTGGACTCTCCTTGGGGATTTGTGATATCTTCTTAGAACGCACAGTTCTTTGCTGTGCTTTTGCCAGCTTATCTCGTTTGATTTTTTTAGCGGGAGGAGGGCTTCCATCGTCATGTGAAGCTGAACCACTAGTCATGAAGATACTAGTCATACTAGTATGACACACACTAGTCATAGGGAAAGACCTTAGCCGTTCCTTGCCACTCCGTGTCATAAATGGCATATTGGCAAGTTTCCTGAACTTTGTCATTTGGGATTGTATGTGCCCTCTACTATGACATTGGGCATCGGCCTTGGCAGACGACGTTGATGGCATGTTATCGTCTGTCATGACTAGTGGCAGCAGCTTCAGCACTAGGAGGAAGTGGTTCTTGATCTTTCTCTATTTTATTTTTATCGGAGAAAGTTTGGTCCTCCATTTATGTTATATCAATTTGATATATACGTGCGGCTAAGGCGCACACAAACACAGAAAATATTTTTTTATTTTTGCTGGAGAGTAGTGCACTTTGTGGGTTACACCACCCTTTAAGAAATGAGCCAGCTGGCTCTTTACTTATGGGACACAGGCGCACACTTGGCACTGCTCCTTTGTTGATGCACGTGCGGCTACTGCGCACACAATTCACAAACACAGAAAATATTTTTTATTTGGTTTGGAGTGTACTTTGGGGGCTACAGCACCCTTTAACGGTCAAGCCAGCCGGCCCTTTACTTATGACACAGGCGCACACTTGGCACTACTTTTGTTGATGCACGTGCGGCTACTGCGCACACAATTCACAAACACAGAAAATATTTCTTTATTTGGTTTGGAGTGTACTTTGGGGGTTACAGCACCCTTTAACGGTCAAGCCAGCCGGCCCTTTACTTATGACACAGGCGCACGCTTGGCACTACTTTGTTGATGCACGTGCGGCTACTGCGCACACAATTCACAAACACAGAAAATATTTTTTTATTTGGTTTGGAGTGTACTTTGGGGGTTACAGCACCCTTTAACGGTCAAGCCAGCTGGCCCTTTACTTATGACACAGGCGCACGCTTGGCGCTGCTCCTTTGCTGATGCACGTGCGGCTACTGCGCACACAATTCACAAACAGAAAATATTTTATTTGGTTTGGAGTGTACTTTGGGGATTACAGCACCCTTTAACGGTCAAGCCAGCCGGCCCTTTACTTATGACACAGGCGCACGCTTGGCACTACTTTGTTGATGCGTGTGCGGCTACTGCGCACACAATTCACAAACACAGAAAATATTTTTTTATTTGGTTTGGAGTGTACTTTGGGGGTTACAGCACCCTTTAACGGTCAAGCCAGCCGGCCCTTTACTTATGACACAGGCGCACGCTTGGCACTACTTTGTTGATGCACGTGCGGCTACTGCGCACACAATTCACAAACACAGAAAATATTTTTTTATTTGGTTTGGAGTGTACTTTGGGGGTTACAGCACCCTTTAACGGTCAAGCCAGCCGGCCCTTTACTTATGACACAGGCGCACGCTTGGCACTACTTTGTTGATGCACGTGCGGCTACTGCGCACACAATTCACAAACACAGAAAATATTTCTTTATTTGGTTTGGAGTGTACTTTGGGGGTTACAGCACCCTTTAACGGTCAAGCCAGCCGGCCCTTTACTTATGACACAGGCGCACGCTTGGCACTACTTTGTTGATGCACGTGCGGCTACTGCGCACACAATTCACAAACACAGAAAATATTTTTTTATTTGGTTTGGAGTGTACTTTGGGGGTTACAGCACCCTTTAACGGTCAAGCCAGCTGGCCCTTTACTTATGACACAGGCGCACGCTTGGCGCTGCTCCTTTGCTGATGCACGTGCGGCTACTGCGCACACAATTCACAAACAGAAAATATTTTATTTGGTTTGGAGTGTACTTTGGGGATTACAGCACCCTTTAACGGTCAAGCCAGCCGGCCCTTTACTTATGACACAGGCGCACGCTTGGCACTACTTTGTTGATGCACGTGCGGCTACTGCGCACACAATTCACAAACACAGAAAATATTTTTTTATTTGGTTTGGAGTGTACTTTGGGGGTTACAGCACCCTTTAACGGTCAAGCCAGCCGGCCCTTTACTTATGACACAGGCGCACGCTTGGCACTACTTTGTTGATGCACGTGCGGCTACTGCGCACACAATTCACAAACACAGAAAATATTTTTTTATTTGGTTTGGAGTGTACTTTGGGGGTTACAGCACCCTTTAACGGTCAAGCCAGCCGGCCCTTTACTTATGACACAGGCGCACGCTTGGCACTACTTTGTTGATGCACGTGCGGCTACTGCGCACACAATTCACAAACACAGAAAATATTTTTTTATTTGGTTTGGAGTGTACTTTGGGGGTTACAGCACCCTTTAACGGTCAAGCCAGCCGGCCCTTTACTTATGACACAGGCGCACGCTTGGCACTACTTTGTTGATGCACGTGCGGCTACTGCGCACACAATTCACAAACACAGAAAATATTTTTTTATTTGGTTTGGAGTGTACTTTGGGGGTTACAGCACCCTTTAACGGTCAAGCCAGCCGGCCCTTTACTTATGACACAGGCGCACGCTTGGCACTACTTTGTTGATGCACGTGCGGCTACTGCGCACACAATTCACAAACACAGAAAATATTTTTTTATTTGGTTTGGAGTGTACTTTGGGGGTTACAGCACCCTTTAACGGTCAAGCCAGCCGGCCCTTTACTTATGACACAGGCGCACGCTTGGCACTACTTTGTTGATGCACGTGCGGCTACTGCGCACAAAATTCACAAACACAGAAAATAATTTTTTTTTAGCACTTGGGGGGAGCACCCCTGACGAACAGAACACCCCCTGGACAACACTACAGCACCCCTTTAGGACTGGGACACTGCACAGGACTTTGGAGTGGACACAGCCCCTATGGACAACTGACTGCACAGTCCAGCCAGCCTCTATGGACTTTGAAGTAGTGGACACAGCCCCTATTAACAACAGCAGCACAGCGCAGCACAGCACAGCACAACACTACTCTGCACTACACTACACAGCCCAGCCAGCCCTAACTCCCACCCTCCCTCTTCACTGTCCACAGCCGAGTAAGAAAATGGCGCCGACGCGGGTACCTTGTATAGGATCCAAAACCCGCGAGACCCGGAAGGCGGGATGATGACGTTTTGCCTCGATTTCAGATCCGAGTCAGGCGGGAAAAGTCGAGCCTGACTCGGATCTGCCTCGGATCGGGGGGGGGTTCGGATTTCAGAAATCCGAACCCGCTCACCCCTAATAATCATCAGTTAATAGAGAGACAAAAGGAGAAGGTTTTAAGATGTTAACATATATAAGTATTAAATGATATTCAATAACCTTCAGTTTGCAATCCAAAAAAACATTTAAGCATTATTGTCAGATTATTATGTCTTTGTTTTGATACAAAGATGGTAATAAAATTTGCTGTATTTCTATCTTAGTTTCAAAAATATGTTACACTTTCTCAGATGCATAGTAATACATGTAGCTATTATAATCATTGAAACAAATAAAGTGCATATAGGAGATATAAATTCCCCTTGCCTATATATTAATGGTGAAATATCACACAGTTGTATGGTAAATGAATATCATAATAAAATTACTAGTATTCCTAGACTTCAATTTGTCTCCATGATATTATCATTTTTAAGAAAAGAAAGTATAAGGATGGTCAGTGTAAAGAAACTGCTATTTCTGACTCCTCATTGTTACAATGATTATAATAGCTACATGTATTACTATGAATCTGAGAAAGTGTAACATATTGAATATCATTTAATACTTATATATGTTAACATCTTAAAACCTTCTCCTTTTATCTCTCTAAGTATTAAATGATATTCAATATGTTACACTTTCTCAGATTCATAGTAATACATGTAGCTATTATAATCATAGTAAAATTGAGGAGTCAGAAATAGCAGTTTCTTTACACTGACCATCCTTATACTTTCTTTTCTTAAAAAGGATAATATCATGGAGACAAATTGAAGTCTAGGGAAACTAGCACTTTTATTATGATATTCATTTACTATACAACTGTGTGATATTTCACCATTAATATAAAGGCAAGGGGAATTTATATCTCCTATATGCACTTTTTTACGGTTTCTCTATATTATTTGAAATAATCTTTATTTATGTGTGCAAAATTTTCATTGTGAACAACGTCAGAGATTTAAATATTGGCTTGGTAGCATTATGTATACCATCTCTACCTACTGTCAGTTGTATGATCACTGACATATAGAGTATGTATCTACAAGGAATAGTATGCACAACTACCTTTTAAACTTAATTTTCTTGCTCATTATGACAGAGTAATATTTTAACATTGGCATATTAAAAGTTGATTCTTAATATTATCCAATTAAATTTTTTTCAGAGTACTCACCAAACAAAGTTCTTTTCTATCTATCCTTTTACTGGTGCACTGAATTCCCCAATAAACTGCTCAAGATAAAAACAAAGTTCCTGGCGCTTTTTACTAATATGTGACAGTATATAGGCAAATCACACAGTAGTTATGGAAATAAAATTATACTTAATTGCTTCCCTTATATGGTGATAGTCTTCTTGTCACTTAATAGTGATTGGATCATGTATATTTCGTTAACATGAAAAATAAACATCCTCATAGCGTAAAAACATTTAATCAATTTATTCTGTTTCTCTCAACAATGGTTATATAATGTAGATATTCATTTAAGACATAAAATCAAATAAAACGAAATCACAATGGTACAGATGGGGACGTTACCAGATATGTGATTGTTGAGAAAGGAAAACAGGTCTTTCTTGAGAATGAGGCTCTGGAGCCTCGGACTCTGCTTGCTCCTCTTAGGAACTGAGGTATTAACCGAGATAAATAAATCCTGCAACAGCCTTGGGGGCTGGTAAGTTCTTGACTACTAATGGCCTAGGGGTCGTAGAACAAAATGCGGCCTTTGGGCCGTGCTGCAGCTTTGAGAGCTATAGAGTTCTTGGCTAGTAGTGGCCTAGGGGCCGTAGAACAAGGTGAGGCCTTTGGGCCGTGCAGCAGCCTTGAGGGCTGGTAAGTTGCTAGATTGTGGCCTGTGTCGCCGGGTTGACACAAATGGTGGTATGCTGGATTGCGTACTTTGGATGCTGGATTGCGGCCTGTGCTGCTGGGTTGACATAAGCGATGGTACACTGGATTGCGAACTTTGGACGCTGGAGTGCGACCTGTGCCCCCGGGTTGACACAAGCAGCTGGATGCTGGATTGCGTACTTTGAACGTCGGAGTGTGACCTGTGCCGCCGGGTTGACACAAGCAGCTGGACACTGGAGTGCGCCCTGTGCCGCAGGGTTGACACAAACGGTGTTATGCTGGATTGCGTACTTTGGATGCTGGATTGCGGCCTGTGCCGCTGGGTTGACACAAGCGATGGTACGCTGGATTGCAAACTTTGGACTCTGGAGTGCAACCTGTGCCGCTGGGTTGACACAAGCAGCTGGACGCTGGAGTGCGGCCTTTGCCGCCGGGTTGACACAAGCAGATGGATGCAGGAGTGTGCGGCCTGTGCCGCCGGGTTGACACAAGCAACTGGACGCTATCACCGGCATCGGAGCAGTGTTCGCACCAGAAGGAAATAGCCCTAGGAACCAATCCAAAACAGAGTAGGGATGATGGACAGTTGACAGGAGGAGTTCAGCGAACGGTCCCCAGGCATTTGCATGAGCGGCTTGTGAGAGTACCCCCACTTGACGAGGGGTTAAGGAAACCCTAAACCCTGGTTTCCCAGGAAAGTTCTCAGAAAACTTTTTCTTCTGGATAGGAGCATGTAAGGCTCTTTCGGGAACCCAGGAGCACTCCTCTGCTTCATATTCCTTCCAGTGGACTAAGAATTGAAGGCTGCCCTGTGAGAGTCTGGAATCAAGGATCTTCTCCACCACAAACTCCTGGCGACCCTGGATGAGCACTGGTGGAGGACTGACTGAACGCCTAGAAGTAAACCTGGAGGAATAGAACACCGGCTTCAGGAGAGAACAATGAAATGTATTGTTGATCCTTAGAGTACTTGGCAATTTCAGTTGAAAGGCCACAGGATTAACTTATGAAATGATTCTAAATGGGCCAATGAATGTGGGGCCCAACTTCTGTGATCTCTGCTGTAGATTAATGTTCCTGGAGGACAGCCAAATCAAGTCTCCTACTTTGAAATGACAGGTCCTACGACGTTTGTCAGCCCACACCTTGGACCGACCTGATGCTTGTAGGAGAGTATGGTGCAACTTCATCCAGACTGACCATAGCCTTGAAACAGAAGAAGATGGAGTTCTAGTTGATGTGGTTTCAAAAGAATTACTCCTAGGATGCATCCCAAAATTGCAGTAAAAAGGAGAGACGGAGGAAGCAGAATGTCAGGAGTTGTATGTAATTCAGCAAAGGGCAGAAGTGGAACCCAGTCGTCTTGACACTTAAGCTGGGGACACACATAAAGATTTTCTGTCCAACCATCCAACTAGTTGATTCGTTGGAATACAAATCTGGTAAGGTATGAAAGCAAATGACAATCAGCAATTTGCTCCCAAAAGCCGGAAAATGGACAAAAACTGTTGTTTGAACAAATTGTTTAGATCAAACATTTAACAAACTTGTCTGAACGTCCATTTTCATCTGTTTTTTTGGCATTTAGTAGCAAATTGCTGATCATCAGTTACTCCCATATGTTACCAGATTTTCATTCCAACCAATCAACTAGTTGGATGGTTGGACAGAAAATCTTTACATGTGTACCCAGCTTAAGAGACAAAACAGCAGAGATACTGCTGCAGAGACTGATTGGCCTGCTCCGTCTGTCTGCTGGACTGTGGATGCTAACCCGATGACAGGCTGACATTGATACCCAGGGCCGCACAAAAACACCTCCAGAAGCGGGCAACAAATTGAGTCCGTCGATCAGAGACAATATGCAATGGAAGTCAATGCAGTCTAAAAACATGTTGAATAAAGAGCACTGCCAACTCTTTGGCTGAAGGCAATTTGATGAGGGGGACAAAATGAACCATCTTAGAGAATTGATCCACAATGATCCAGATGATAGAACAGCATGAAGAAAATGGAAGATCAACCACAAAATCCATAGCAATATGGGTCCAAGGTTTAGAAGGAGTAGGCAGTGGACATTAGACAACAGACATTACAAGCCGCCACAAACTCTTGAACATCATGAGACATGGACTGCCACCAAACTGAATGGGAAAGTAGTTCAAGAGTTCTAGCGATGCCTGGATGACTAACAGCTTTGAACGAGTGGAAGTCATTCAGGACTGCCTTAAGAGATTTCTCAGGGAAAAACATCAATCCTGGAGGCATTTCAGGAGGAACTTCAGACTTGCATTGCCTAAGGGAATCAGCAAGGTTCTAGTCAAGGCTAGATGAATCCGGGAAGCTGGAATGATGGTCTCTTCTTTAATACTAGGACAATGAGCGATGGGAAAGCTACGAGAAAGGGCATCCACCTTCACGTTCTTGGAACCTGGTCGAAAGGAGATGATATAATTGAAGCAGGTGAAGAACAGGGCCCATCGTGTTTGCCAAGTATTCAGGCCCTCATTCAGAGGCGGTCGGAGGATGCAAGCGGTCGCTCAGAAACTGTCCATCCTGACCGGCCGCCTCTGTTTCGGTCGTTAGGCTGTGGGTTTACACCCACAGCTCTAACGACCGCTAGGGTGATGGTCGCGATGGTCATAAGCCATCGCGACCATCGGGGCTTACGACAAGACCCTAGGGTAAGGTCTCACTTGTCGTAAGCCCCAGAGAGCTTCTGGCTCTGTCAGAGCCGGAAGCTCTCCACTGACATCACTAGTGATGTCAGTGGGACCTCCCCCAAATGGCAGGCGTTCCCATGGGAACGCCTCCGTTTGGGCTGCCACCCCCCCGGCCCACCTTCCAAATGGGGCGAGCTGTCAATCAACATCGACAGCTCGCCCCCTTTGGAAAGACCCGCTACGACCGATGCTGTCGGTCGTAGCGGGTCTCACGCATGCGCACGAAGGAGCCGGCTCCCTCCTTTGCATGCAACCTGGACAAACATTGAGGCGGCCGTGCGGTCGTAGACCGTACGGCCGCCTCTGAAAGAAGCCCTTAGTCTCTTGGCAGTTTCAATATAGGCCAGATTTTTATGGTCAATCAGAACAGAGATGACATGGTTAGCCCCCTCTAACCAGTGTCTCCAGTCTTCAAATGCCCACTTAATGGCCAGAAGCTCTTGGTTGCCCACATCATAGTTTCTCTCCGCTGAATCAAATTTCCCAGAGAAAAAGGTGAATGGGTGTAGCTTGTCATCTTTCATATCCCTTTGAGAAAGGATGGCTCCAACTCTAATCTCGGAAGCGTCCACTTCAACCACGAAAGGAAGATCTGGATTGGGATGTCGAAGGACAGGAGCAGACACGAAAGCCGTACTGAGAGAGTTGAAAGTGTGAATGGCGCTGGAGGACCAATTAGCTACATCAGCCCCTTCTTTGTCAACTCTAAGATGAGTGAAGTGATTGAGGAGAAAGATTTGATAAACCCGCGCTAATAATTTGCAAACTCAAGGAATGTGGGTTGCTCCCAAACCAGGATGGCCTTCACCTTATTAGGATCCATGGCGAACCCATGAGAGGAGCTGATGTAACCCAAGAAGGAGACCTCTTCCACCTCTAATTCACATTTCTCCAACTTGGCATATAAATTGTTGTCAAGAAGTCTCTGCAACGCCAGTCTTATGTGCTGTCCATGCTGTTTCACGGACTTGGAATAGATGAGAATATTATCCAGGTAGACTACAGCAAAGATTCCCAGGAAATCTCTTATGACCTCATTGATAAAGTCCTGGAAGATGGCTAGGGCTTTGGAGAGACCAAACGGCATGACAAGGTATTGGAAATGCCCCGAGTGGGTGTTGAATGCCGTCTTCCACTCATCTTCCCGAATGCGGATAAGGATATATATGCTCCCCGCAGGTCAATCTTCGAAAAAATAGAAGCCTCTTGCAGTTGTTCGAAGAGGACTGAGATGAGCGGCAGGGGATACGCATTTTTGACTGTGATCTTGTTCAATCCTCTAAAATCAATGCAAGGTTGGAGTGATCCATCTTTTTTCTGAATGAGAAACCTGCTCCTACCGGGGACTTGGATGGCCGAATAAATCCCTTTTCCAGAGCCTCCTGGATATACGCCTGCATAGCTTTACTCTCAGGGACAGACAAGGTGTATAACCTGCCTTTGGGGAGCCTGGTACCAGGTAAAAGATCGATGGTACAATTGAACTACCGATGAGGTGGTAGAACATCGGCCTTAGTTAGAAAATACTTCGGCAAGGTCACTATAGGGAGCTGGGATTGGCAGAGACTCTGATGTAATGGCCGCAGCTAGATGAACAGGGTGAGAAAAACAGTGGTCAAAACAAAAAGATCCACACTGCAGTATTTCACCAGTTTGACATTGGATCACCGGGTTATGCTTCTTTAGCCAAGGTAATCCCAGTACTATGGGAGCCAGCAGACATTGAAGAAGGAGAAACAATAACTCTTCAAGATGCAGAGCTCCAATGGCCAATTGTAATGGAGGAGTCCGTAAAGCAATCAAAACCTTGAAAATATTTCTGCCATCCAGACCAATGACTGTAACTGGACTACATAACGGTTCAGGAGTAAGTCCCAGTGTTTCAAAGAATGCCAGGTCCATGAAGTTATCTGCAGCTCCACTATCAACAAAGGCAGAAACAGAAACTTGAGCGTATGGTGACTTGAGTACTGTGGGAAGAGGACTGAATTTTCTGGAGAGATGGATGCAAAGCCTAGATGCAACTCTCCACTACCATCTAAACCATGCCTTTACCCGACTCAACGGAACGCAGTACATACAAAGGCCCACTTACGGAACTCCATACAGTAAGCCTCCGCTGCCCTGTTCTCCTGTTTTAAAATCCAGAGGCTAGCCTTAGCCATGGCTGCTTTGTCTGGATCGTCATAGAGCAATTCCAAGCCTGTGAAAAAGGAGTCCACAGTCTGTAGTGCAGTTGAGGTGGAAGGAAGGCTGAAACCCAAGTTTGGGGGTTTCCTCGTAAGAGGGACATTACAATCCCAAATCGTTGAACCTCAGAACCCGAGGATATGGGTCTGAGCGTAAAATAGAGTTTACAGCTCTCTTTAAAGTTTAAGAAGTCCTTGCGGTTCCCTGAAAACTGGTTCGGCATATTCAATTTAGGCTCGATTACAGTAGGACGGGCAGGAGCCGCTAGAGTCTCCTCCATTCGGAGGGAAAGTTCCTGCACTTTCTGGGTCAGAACCTGAATCTGGACTTCAAGAATTTGCGCAGGATTCTGAGCAGGTCCCATGAATAAAGAGTTAAACAGATGAATGCCTCTATGTAAAAAAAAAAAAAAAGTTCTCAAAACAATTCTTTTTTTGCCGGTGATAATATTAGGAACTGAGGTATTAACTAAGATAAATAAGTCCTGCAACAGCCTTGAGGGATGGTATATTTGGCTAGCTGCGGCCATGGAGCAGCCTTGAGGGCTGGTGAGTTCTTGACTAGTAGTGGCCTAGGGGCTGTAGAACAAGGTGTGGCCTTTGGGCCATGCAGCAGCCTTGAGAGCTGGAGATTTCTTGGCTAGCAGTGGCTTAGAGGCCGTAGAACAAGGTGCAGCCTTTGGGCCGTGCAGCAGCCGTGAGGGCTGGTAAGCCTTGGCTAGTAGTCACTGGATTGTGGCCTGTGTCCCCGGGTTGATACAAACAGTGGTATGCTAAATTGCATACTTTGGATGCTGGATTGCGGCCTGTGCTGGTGGGTTAACACAAACGGTGGTATGCTGGATTGCGAACTTTGGACGCTGGAGTGCGACATGTGCCGCCAGGTTGACACAAGCAACTGGACACTGGAATGCGGCCCGTGCCGCCTGGATGATACAAAAGGCAGGAAGTAGACATGCAGACCATGCCGCCTAGATGACTCAAAACGACAGATAGTTGGTATGCAGACTGTGCCGCCTAGATGACACAAACGCCAGGTAGTGGATATCAAAGCAGACAGGAAGACTGGGTACTCGACTGGAAAACAGGAGACAATGCCAGAACCGGATACATGTGAAACGCTATCACCAGCATCGGAGCAGCGTTTTCACCAGAAGGAAATAGCCGCAGGAACCAATCCAGAATAGAGCAGGGATGATCGACAGTTGATTGGAGGAGTTCAGCAAACGGTCCCCCAGCATTCGCATGAGTGGCTTGTGACAGCTCCCTTCACACAGAACTGTCAACGCTATCCTCATTGTGCACATAAAATCCTGGAACTCTCCTGTTATAGGCCAACGCGTATCGAGCTAGTGCTCTTCGTCAGGGCAATATGGCAGGAGATCAATAACGCTATCCTTATATAAGATGGGGGATCATAGCTTCCGGGTCATAGTTCATCTATTTTTTTCTAACTCAATATATATCATAACAGATCCATACAGGTATAAAAGTCATATCCATAAAATATAATCTCCATATAAATGAATATATGCCAATTATTGCATACTTTGATGTACGGGAAGTGGTGCATATCCCCTTCTATGGAAGCTTTTCCTGTACTCATAGTCCCGAAAAGTTAATTTCTTCACTGTTAAGGTCAAGTGTACTCACGTACCTCTCTATCTTAATGGTTTTTAGGGATATCCGCTATGTTAATTGTTCATAAAAAGGGACAAGTACAGTCTATAAAATAATAGGTAGGAGCTGATTGGTTGCTATGGGCAACTTCTCCACTGGTTCACTTTTCACTGCTTGATAAATAGACCCCATAGTCCCCAGGTGCATTAGTGCACATCTAGCACACCATAATGTGGTGGAAGCAATTATGCAATTATCTTATAATATAGGGCATTATGAGAATGTTATAGTTATTTAAACCTTGCTCTTCATCATATTTCTTCTGTCTCTTAATATTAATTATAAAAATGTCACATTTTGGTATTTTTAAGTAGTTCAAGTGATTTGGTTATGAAGGTGGATTCTCTTCTCTCATCTATGCCCAAAGGAGAGCCAAGGCAAGATCTGAAGTTTGTGAAACAGAAACATAGGTAAGTAGCCTACATGTTGTTCTAAAAGAAATCCGGTTGTGGATGGAAAGGGAGAAGGCCAAATTTGAAGAAACGAGGGAGCAGAAGTTGGGTGATAGCAAAGATAGTGCGTTTGTGAATGGGAATGTTGAAATTGCCTAATTTGAGAGTATGTAAAGTAATTGAATTGGAAATAAGTTAGCTTGGCAGCAAAGAGGTCAAGGAATACAAATATCCATATCAACTGCTTATAAGGTAAATTAAAAGAAAAACTTAACATAAAATTTTACAGTAACATGCAGTTGTGTAAGCATTACATCATAAATAACCTATGTACTGCACTTTTTCATAACTCTTAAAAAAAAGTCAAAGACAAATTGTAGAACTGTAGAAAAAGCAACTGTTTTGATGTTGGTAAACAGACTCTTCTGTATTTTATCTGTCACAGACCATGAGCAAACAGTCACGCTGCAGCTCTGAAGAGTCAGAACATTTACATTATATATATATATATATATATATATATATATATTTGGGGTTTTTGATCAAACTTCAATTTTTTTTTTTTTACAAATCATATCCGTTAAATATAGTGGAATAGTTGATGTAACTCCATGTATCCATCTTGCTTGCTGTGAAGAGGTTTTTCTGGCTTGATTGTCATGAAGAGCCGCCATTATATGCTATATTATCTAATGACAAAGATTGGAGGCCAAGTACAAAATATACACTTTAAGGATAGATAGAAAATTTTGTTTTCAGTGTGTTTAGGAACTATTTCAGATGACTTGACATTAGTTCTACATAGATTGAAGTAGAAATACATTTAAAAAGTAAACAAAAAAAATGTTTTGCCCCAAAATACTTATGCCCATTTTTGTGTAAATATTAGGTTTTTGACCTGTAAATCATTAAAACCATATGGTATATTGACTGTAAAAACGAAGTGTGAGGTGTCATCTTAAGTGAGATGTATATGGTGTGGGGGGCGCAGGGAGGATAATGATTTTTTTTTCTCTGGCTTGCCCTGATCACCAAATTGGCCAGTTCGCCATAGAAAGTGTCTTTATGTCTTGACTTAGGAGAATGGCTTTTTTGGAGTATGCAGTTATGTTCGATATATCTAGATCACACCACCAGGTGGTTTTAAAGGCAGTCAGTCATATTTTAGGTCTCTTCTCATACTCAATAAAATATAAAAATTAGTTTGGATCTTTTAATTACTGAAATATCAGTAAGAGGATTGTAGCAGTGGTTATGGCTAAGCTCCAGTTGTCCACAAGCTCCCCTAATCTCCCAAGAGTGCCCCCTGTTCCTACCAATCTTACTTTCACTACAGCTGCATGTGACACTCATTCACTGCTGATTTGTTGTGAGCTACAGATGTTTCTTCATACATTGTTGCTACAGTCATGCCAAACAGCCACTTTCGGCGCACCAGATCTTTTTGCGTCTTTTTCGCCCCAACATGCTTCTTTGTCACACAGGACCTGGCAGGTCAGTCAGACTAGGCATATTGTGCCACATGGAATATTGAGGCTAGATGACACAACTCTAGGTCATATCATTTGTACTACCCATATAATGGGACAATGGAGACCTGCTCTGCTTGTGACAGTAGGATATAGCTCTCATTTCGGGACTATCCTGCCGAAATTGGGATGGTTGGGAGACCTTTAGCCATACACTGAAGAAATGCATGTGTATATCTGTTTATACGTGTGTTTGTGTGAAAAGTGTTTGTCCGCTGCCTGATTTCTTGCATATTTGCCACACTTAATTGTTTGAGATCCCCAAACAAAAGTGAATATATACAGTAAGATAGATAAAACCTGAGTAAACACAAAATGCAGTTTAAGTAATCATTTAATTTTCTTTAAAGAAAAAAGTTATCCAATCCCTATCACCCATGTGAAAAATGAATTACTCCCCAATTGGTTGTGCCAACTTTAGCAGCAACAACTGCAACCAAACACCTCTGATAAATGGAGATTAGTATTTCTCATCGCTGTGGAATTGCTTTAATTCAACCACGTGGAGGGTTTTCAGACATGAACCGTCCGTTAAAGGTCACAGCATCTTCTTTGGATTCTAGTCAGGGCTTTGACTAGGCTTCTCCAAAACATATTTTTTTTCTTATGAGCCTTCTAGAGGTTAACTTGTTCTTGTGCTACAAATCTTTGTCTTGCTACATAACGCAATTGCGCATGAACTTCACAATTATGAACTGATGACAGTACAATCTCCTCCAGAATTTTCTGATCAAAAACCGCAAAGCATCCCACCACGATCACACTACCACCACCACCATGTTTGACTGTTGGTGTGATGGTCTTATTGTGGAATGCTTTGTTAGCTTTATGCCAGATATATTGGGACCCAAGTCTTCCTCTTGGTCAGCAGTGTATTTTGCCTAGTAACTTACAGCTATTTTATTGTGTAGACATTAACTGAGGCAAGTGAGGCCTGCAGTTCCTTAGATGTTCGTTTGGGTTGTTGTGCGACTTCCTTGATGAGTCGTGGATGAGCTCTTGGGGTTATTTTGGCAGGCTGACTACTATTCTAAGGGGTCTATTTACTAAGCTTTGGATGGAGATAAAATACCAACCAATTAGCTTCTAACTGCCATGTCACAAGATGGGTTAAAAAAATGACAGTTAGAAGCTGGTTGGTTGGTACTTTATCTCTGTCCACTTTATCTCCATCCAAAGCTTAATAAATAGACCCCCATTTTTTTCTCCAGTTGGAGATAATAGCTCTCACTGTGGTTTGCTGGAGTCCCAGAGCCCTAGGAATCGCTTTGTAATCCTTGCCAGAATTATATATTTAATTAACTTTTTGCAATTACTATTTCACACAAGTCCAGTTGGTGATGGATAACTTTTTCCCTTCAATAAATGAAATGTTCATTTGAAAGCTATTTTTGTGTTTACTGTTGTTGTCTTTGTCTTATATTCAATCTTGATTGAAGATCTGAAACAAATGTGACAAATATGCAAAAATATAAGAAGTCGGGGACAAAAACTTTCACACCACTGTGCATATGCAGATGTATCGCTCTTCATCTAGCCACCATACACCATGCCTGGCGTGAGTGAGCTGACAGGTCCCATACAACTCTGCTAGCATCGGGCACATATCAAATTAATCAGCAACCTCCTGCTGCACCGTAGTAGATGCATTTTGGGCAAAAAAAAGACGCTAGCAGACTCTCACAGGACCAGGCACGCAGAGAGGGTCTGTTTGGCATGACTGCAGCAAAGATGAAAGAGGACACGTGTAGGTGTGTATGTGTGACAGGCATTATTCTATGTTGTCCAGTACCTTTTATTACTGCAAATTTTCATGTTGGTCATGCATTGATATTCTGTTGTAGTTCTTTTTTTTTTTTATTTTGTTTTGCAGTTTGATCAAGGTTGAGCCTCAAACTTCAAACCCTTTCATAGAAGTAATTGCTGTGGTTGAACCTCTATCAAGAGAAGCACAAAAGATGTCACACTTACTGATTGTAAGTTGCAAAACCCATGAAAACATAGTGTGTTAAGGTGCGTACACACGTAATGATTTTTTGAACGATTTAACTATAACGACGTCGTTATCGTTCAAAAAATGGTTCAGTCTATGAGTTATAACAATGAACGAAAATCGTTCAAGCGCGCTCCCGTTTGTAGTTCATTTCAGACTGTCCAACATAACGATTATTAAGGGAAGGAACATTTTTTATTCATCGTTGTAAAAATTGTTCACTTTTCAAGGGAAAGTCTGACAGAAAATCTGACAAATAATCTGACAGATAGTCGTCACAAAATTGTTACGTGTATATGCATCTTAAGTCTTCTAAAATAAGGTTGCTCCACCCATCCATCCTCTACGATAGGGGTGGGCAATAAGTGGCCCCCAGCTGTTGTAGAACTACACATCCCAGCATGCTCTACCACAGTTTTGCTATTTGGCCATTCTAAAACTGTTACAACGCATGCTGGGATTTGTAGTTAAACAACAGCTGGAGGTCCGCTTATTGCCCACCCCTGCTCGACGACCTGTAGATATCAGAGTATGCCTGCTAAAATCTGCTTAAGCTCAGTGTTCTTTCTACTGTGTGTGTGTGTGTGTGTGTGTGTGTGTGTGTGTGTGTGTGTGTGTGTGGAGAAATCAGTTTTTTTAGATGCAGCCTATATATATATATATATATATATATATATATATATATATACAGTATATATGCAGTATATATACACACATAGATGCACTAATATTGCCCCCTTAATATAATAATAAATATTTCTCTCTATTCAATATTCATTTTGCTTATTTTTTGCGACTGTTCGAGGGTGGTTCAATAAATAAGATAACATAAGACCTCTCAGTGCTTAAATTTATTCAACTCACACATATATGTATAATCAATAGTACAGTTTATTTTTCCACATTGTCCTCATACATGTCTAAGCATATGCTCCAGCAATACCCCATGGCATCTATCCTGTCATAGCAGATATCAGTGTCCAGCACCTGAAGCCACCGTCAGTTGCAAATTGCCGTCCACCCAGGTGCTTCTTCAATGGTCCAAAGAGATGGAAATCGCTCGCTGCCAGGTCAGGGCTGCAGAGAGGATGTTCCAGTACCTCCCAATGGTAGTGACGTAACAACTCAAGTGTGCGGTTGGCTGAGTGTGGCTGGCATTATTGTGCAGCAATACGATGTCTGTTCACAGTAACCCAAGTTGTTTTCGACTAATTGCCCTCTGCAACCAGCTTAAAGTGTCACAGTAGCGGAATTGGTGAGGAAATCAACAAGAAGCACGCCCTTGTGGTCCCAAATCACGGTCACCATGATGTTCTTTGTTGATGGAGTTGTTTTAAATTTCTTTGAAGGTCACAGAAACTTGCTTAGTCTACGGTGTCACATGATGAACCCACGTTTCATCGCTTGTAACAATACGCTGCATTAACTGTATTCCCCCCTCATGGTACCGCATCAAGTGCATGAGAGACAATCCCATCCTAATTGGTTTGTAAACTTGTGTGAGTTGCTTCGGTACCCAGCATGAACACTTTTTCCTGTACCTCAGTTGCTCATGAACAATGTTGTGCACAGTAAACAGTGAGATGTTCAGTTAATCAGCAATATCACTGTGCCTGTCCTCCTGACTCAGGCCTTCAATGCGGCACAAATTGTCATTTGTGGTGTACGTGCTTCACCAGCCGGATCGCTGCTCATCATGAACGTCTGTCCTGCAGTGCACCAACCCCAAACTGTTTCCTTGACAGGACATTATCATGGTACACCTCGACAAGTTGACGATGAATTTCAGCTGCTGATGTGCCATGTAGATACAGAAATCTGATCACAATATGCACTCAGTGTTTGACCATGTTTCTGCCACACCTGCCATTTTACAGCTGATATTGGGTCAGTATTACTGATATGAGGCGCAGTCTAATGACTGTGAGGGGGGCAGTGGTCTTACTGCTCTGGTCTGGTGGGAAATTCTAATGAAATAGATAACATTACATTACACACATGAAAGGTTATGTTACGTTACTTATACCCCTTTCAGACTTAAGATCTGGGAAATTCCCAGGGTCTATTAACCCAGCAAAATCCCTGATCTCATCCTGACCCTGGTAAAGAGCTGGGTTGTGTTGCTTTTCACACATGCCGATATCCCAGGTCGATGCATGTTCACGTGCAGAAACTCAGGTTTTCCATGTAAGTGTGAAAGCGGTATTATTGAACCACCCTCGTTGTATTAAAATAATTTTCTCCCATAAAATACAATGAATGTTAGTTGCCTCTTTAATACATAATGATTGCCCTTATAAATGTAAGGTGATTCCTCACCTACTGATTGACCAGATAGCTGAAAAATGCTGTTTTGCCTGTCACCACCTCGTCATTTTTTTAAGGTGGTGGTTGTGACGGTTTTCTGGCACTTGCAAAACTGCTGCTTGATAACTTTGGTGGTTTCTTTTCTTCCCCAAAAAATGGGTTGGCGATGTGTTTAGTGGTGTCTAAATTGGTGGTTTTATGGCATTTTTGCCTTTAGTAAATCTGGAATTTAAAAAAAAAAAAATCTATGGTTAGAAAATTTAGCCTGGAATGGCTTGTTACAAATATACCCAGATTAGATGTATTGTGAATAATATTATACCATCAGAGGTTTCTATTGCATTCGGTACACTGTAGTTCTTAAAGTGCAAAATATGGAAGTAAAGTTGAGTACATGGCTGCCAGGAACCAACCCAATATACTGAAAGGTTTAATGCAGAATACCAATATAAAACATTAATATATCACTTTAATCATTCTCTCGCTGCTTTCTCATCTCTCACCAAGTACTGTAGTTCAGCAGCTCCTATTCCAGCCAACATGAATACTGCTGATTATCATATGTTACCCCCACTTGTCTTTCTATGCCATGTGCCTTATTGTGCTTATATAGGATATTTGGCCCCAATTATATAATTTATGTAAGAGGTATACATACAAGTCTTAATGTGCATGTTTGTTATTTAGGTGCTTGGTCAACTAATGGATATGAAGCTGACAATGTTCATGAACTGTAAAGCAAAATTATCAGAAATGCCCTTGAAAAGGTAGGTTGCACGTTTTGCATAATCATAAACTATCATTAGTTGTTGTTATATTAATATATTACAATCATTTTATTATCCATTAGTGGATATCACTATCGTAGAACCATATTTAATGTCTTTGTGTATTATGGACTAATAAGACAGTATAAAACAATCTAGGCAGTATAAAAGATAACTGCAAACATTCTGAGGAAGTACTCCTAGCATTGTCCTTCTAGGGATATTTGTTCTGTATTCTTCCTATAAGCCTTTCTGCCAATTGCAGATCAACTATTCCCCACAAAGACATTTTTTGTTATTAAAATGACCGCAACATATTGTATTTTCTCTGTTCCAGTTTTTACCGACTTGTACTTGAGCCAGAAGTTTCATTTTTAAGTAACAACAGCCTTTCTCTGGGTCCTTCGGCTAAGTTTCTGGATATGCCTGAATCACCTCTGCTAACACTGAACATGATCACCCCAGAGAGCTGGCTGGTGGAAGTGATGCACAGCTCATGTGATCTCGATAACATCCATCTACAAGATGTGAGTCACTGAAATGTACCTTAAGCTGGCCACACATCTAAAGATTATCTGTCCAACCAGCCAACTAGTTGATAGGTTGGAATGAAAATCTGGTAACATATAGGAGTAACTGATCACAAATTTGCTCCTAAATGCCAGAAAACAGATGAAAATAGTCGTTCAGACAAGTTTGTTAAATGCTTGATCTAAACAATTTGTTCAAATAACAGTTTTTGTCCATTTTCCAGTGTTTGGGAGAAAATTGCTGATTGTCATTTACTTTCATTCCTTACCAGATTTTCATTCCAACCAATCAACTAATTGGATGATTGGATGTAAGTTGGTCTAGTGTGTGGCCAGCTTTACTGTCTTTTAGAACTAATGTTTTTAAACAAAGCTATGATGTAGTAGCAATTTTATGTATAGTTTTTAATCGTATGTATTGTTATATCTTCAAAGGCAGCAGCAGCAATGTATGGACTTGTACACGTTATGTATTGTTAACAGAAATGGTTGCCCCGTCGCTAATGCCTTTATGTATTTAGCTGGCTAGTGACATGACAGTTCTTGTATTTCCAGATAGAAGGAATTGTTACTGCAAACTACGAACTGGAGTACTTGTTGCTGGAAGGACACTGCTTTGATGTGACCAACGGACAACCACCTAGAGGACTCCAGTTCACCCTGGGCATGAAGAATGATCCGGTTATGGTAGACACTATAGTGATGGCCAATCTTGTGAGTAGCTTGCCAGCTTGTCTTATATAGTTTACAGTTAATTTGTCTTCTTAGAAAACACTTTTACAGCCGCTTACTCAAGAGACAGACTAGAACAGCAAATCTGCCCTCATGGCTGACATGTTGCTGTGTTTTCACTGTATAACAGACAGCAGCTACACAGGCACATTGTGTTTTTGGATCACCTCCTCTTGTATATGATAGATAAGTATCTGCTTTATTTTATTTGTGCTGCAGCAGTGCAACTATGTTATTTTTATTCATTTGACTTAAAACAGAACTTCAAAGATATGAAGCAAATACTATATAACAATAGTCTGATGCATTAGGAATCTAGTTTACTATTGTTTTCTGCTATATTTCAAATCAATGTAATATGGCACCGTTAGAGCATAACCAATGTGTCTATAAAATTCTTTGGGGAGGCAGGGGTGTTATTTGATGCTGACACATTTACACCAGTGTTTCTCTTGCAGACATGGAGATAAAACATGTTCTTCAAATGAAACCCGAAATTAAATAGTCGCCTTTCTGCTCTAAACTTGGCTTATACTAGCTGTCCTCAATCATCAAAAGATGAGTCACACTAAGGGATAAACTTACTAAGCATCGGTTTTGGGTCTATTTCAAAAAGCAACGAACAACGCTGTCTATCGATGTCTGATTGCAGTTGAAAAAAAAACAGCATTTACTACTGTAATCATCAGTTTTGACTGTCATTTAAAATCTGACACCGTTACCCGTCAGATTTCTTTCCCCTTTGCCGTCGCAGATCCAACAGCAAAGTCGCTGTCAATTGGATTTTCAATAACTAGCCCCAGATTGAACAAGTCAGGGGGGCACTGCTCAGACCTTCGCTTCTCTGCTCTGCATCTTCTGTCTCTTGGCCTTTCTCTAGAAGGCTAAGTACCCCAGTGTCTTTGTGTCCCTAAGGTTTTATTTTTTACAGTGTTATTATTACCATACATTTGCATTCCAGCTGTGTTTTGCATGACTGTTTTGATAGATACCTGTAGGTTTGTATTGCCGTTTGCTAGATTCCTGTGTGTAAGCTGTGTGATCTGCAATCCAGCTACCTTAACAGTTATTTATGTCAAAGTCCTCTAAATCTAATGGAGGTGTGGAGGCCATGTCGTTTTTTAACTTGAGCTCAATGGAAGGTTAAATTGCCTTGTGGACATTTGGGCTCTATGCGCTGACTATCAAGTGGGATCTGGTGACGTCTCGCTTCCGTGGAGCACTAATTCCTGTCATGGCGGAGCCTGCATGGGCTCAGGCAATGGGCAGGTCTGTGACTAAGCAGGTTAAATTGGTGGCTCAACACTGCGAGAAACAAGCTAGGGCGCCTCCTGATTATGCTGTCCTGGTGTATGTGCAGGAAGTAGAAGGGGTGACGGGGTCTCTCCGTGCCCCTGTTGGGGAACCTGCTTGAGTTAATACAATGGAGTGCTTGGCTTCAGGGTTCACAAAAGAGAAGTTCTTAAGGAACCACGATACAGGGACTCTCAGAAACATCAGCACTCCTCCTGGATTCCCTTGGAGAAGTCGGAGGAAAAGGATGGTGAGCTTTCGGGTGACTTGCCTCTTAGTTTGGAATCCTCTTCTGGTCAGGGTATAAGAGGACCTGATTACGGCGATCCATCAGTATTTGGACTGCTTGAAAGTGGATTGTTCAGCTGAGATTGAGGGCCCTTTTAAGCGTAAGAAAAAGATCTTCAGATCTTTCTAAATTATTTGAGGAGACTTTTAAACCTCTAGATAAAAAATTCACAGTACCCTTGAAAGTTTCTGTGTCTCTATCTGCCTGTGGATCATACACTGAAGTGGAAGTCATCTCCAGTGGCTCGCTTGGCCAAGACCACTACTGTTCCAGTCCCAAGGTCAGTGTCCTTTAGGGGAATCAGTATGAATGGGCAAATCCTGACGCTGGCAGACCGACAGCAGTGAAAATCCCGACAGGGGATTTAGGTAAGTATAACTAACCCTACCCCCCTAACCCTGTCTTAGGGCTGCCTAACATTAACCTCCCCCCCCTAGTGCCTAACCCTAAACCCCCCCTAAGTACTTAAACCTAACCCCCCATCCCCACAGCCTAAACCTAAGTCTCCCAGGAGGGGGTGCCTAACCCTAACACCCCTTCCCCTAGCCTATCCCTAACCCTCTCGGCCGGGAGGTGCCTAAGCCTAAGTCCCCCCCAGGAGCCCCTAACCTAACCCTTCCCCCCACAGCTGTCCGCGTCTGCCTCTCGGCTTACCTTCGTTTGTTATGCCGGCCATCAGGCTCCCAGCCTGTCATTAGTACCCTGCTGGGATTTGACAGTCAGAAATCCAGCAGTCAGCATTTCGACCGTTGACTTCCTAACTGTATCCCCTTTAGGGAACCGTTAGACAAAAAGGAGGGGTGCCTTCAGTCTATTTTTATGTGCACAGGGTTGTCCATTCGGCACATGCTGGCTACGGCATTGGCAGCTATAGCAATAGAGCATTTGTCAGACCAGCTACTCGCAGGACTTCAGGCCGATACTTCTAAGTTGGATCTGCTGGATTTAGAAGAACAAATCCGAGGAGCTGCAGAGTAGGTTTGTGAGGATAGGGCACAAGTGACTTCCAGTGTTTTGGTGATGGCTATATCTGCCAGACGGGCTCTGGGCAGTGGACTTGGAGTCCAAATGTTCCCTTGAAGAGCTTTCATTTGTGCGCGTGGCGTTCTCTTTGGGCCAGAGTTCGACAAGATGATTGTATTGGCCAGTGTCTGTGCTGAAGCCTAAAGGTTCCTAGTTCCATTTCATTTCATCCTTCAGGACGGGGCAGTGGCCAGAGGCTAGGTCATTTCCTGGCCGGAGCTCGGTGCAGTTAGGTCAATCCACCTGGTAAAGTTGGTGCTCAGGCCCCAAAGAGCTTGAGAAGCCTAGCGTCTGACAGGGTTGCTTCCCGCCTGCCTAGGCTGGAAGTGGAATGTGCAAATGGTCCTTCACAGACCGCTTGGTGTTTGCGGTCATTTGTCATCAACCAGGATATTTTTCCCTACCGCACTACCAAGACATGGGCAGCTTTGATTTGGGCCACTGCGTCCATTTTGTCAGACAGCGTGATTGTTCCAGTTCCGGCTGACCAGGGGGTTTTACTCATGTGTTTCTACTCCAGAAGCCAGACTGGTCGTTTCATCCCATCCTCAACCTCAAGGCCCTCAACAATCCTAGGGATGATTGGTTTTGGATGATTCCTTGAGGTCAGTGATTTCCGGCTTTGAAGCCAACAAATTTTTGGCATCCATAGACAACAAGGATGCATACATCCACATCCCCATCTGGGAGGGACATCACGCGCTCCTCAGATTCGCTGGGGGGGAGCTCACTATCAGTTTCTGGCTTTTCCATTCAGTCTATCCACCGCTCCACAAGTTTTTACGAAGATCATGGCGGCGATGGGGTGTACATCTTGTGCAAAAAGGGTATAGCTATTCTACCCTACATGGACAATCTCCTCATCAAGGAAGATTAGGCTCAATTTTTGAAGAGTCACCTCGACTGCACAGTTCATTTGTTTTATTAGCACGGTTGAAAGTTGAACTTCAAGAAGTTCCATCTTGTACCCTGTCAGTGCTTGTTTATGGGCTTGATCTTCAACACCAGGCTTCAGCACATTTTTCTTATCGCTGGACAAGGTCTGTTCCTTTCAGGCATTGGTTCTGAGGGTTCTGGCCTTGAAGCGTCGTCGGTCCTGTTATACAAGTATTTGCGTGGAAGATGGTCTCAACTTTTGAAGCCATCCACTATGCCAGGTTCCACTAGTGGGAGCTTCAGTGGGAAACTCTGCGGGGTAAGTTAGGCTCAAACAATCATGATGGCTCAGCTGCTCAGCCTTTTATGTCAGATCCTTCATTAATGGTTGATGCAAAACAATCTCATCAGATTAATTTCAAAGGTGAAAGGACCAAAGGCCACTCAGTCGTGGGTCATGATGACCACGCATGCCAGCCTTCCGGGTTGGGGGCTTGTCACCCTGCACCTTTTGTCTGCAGGGCCTTAGGTCTGTGCAGGGTTCAGGTTGGCATCTTCTTTTTTATCCAGATCAGTTACAGCAAGGTCCATTTCTACACTAGTAGTGTGGTGTGAATGAAAAAAGCTCCATACCTGTCTATTTTCACCTTTCCCAATTTCTTGCTTTGTTTTAGGATAGTTTGAAGGTGGTTCTCAACTTGAGTTCGATGAAAGTGCAGGTTTTTTATGGTATCTCTTTACTTTCAATGCCAGCTGGCCCTCCTTCCAGAGAATTGTACTTTTTTGCAGGTTCAACCACCTTTTATCCCTCCAGTGCTTCAATGGGATCTAAATCTTGTCCAGTCTTCCCTTCAAATGGCTCCATTATAGCCTTTGGGATTGGTTTAGCAAGTGTTTAACCTAAAAGCTTGTTTTTCTGATGGCCACTCCATCAGCCCAGCGTGTTTCAGAGATTGGGGCCTTGTCTTGCAAGTCACCTTTCTTTGACTTGCATTCAGATTGGGCAGTTTTGCATATGGTACCGTTGTACCAGCCAGAAGTAGTGTCATCTTTTCACATTAACTAGGAGATTGTTCTTCCTGTCTTCCATCCTTCTACTTCTTTTTGGAATCTGGAATGTTTGGCTCTGTTGAATGTGATATGGGCACTTTGCCTGTATTGGGACAAGACTCTTTTGATGTTTTCTGATGTCAAGAAGTGTGGTTGGCTGACTGGAAAGCATACTATTGCACGGTGGATCCGCTCTGTTATCCCCAGGCTTACTCCAGTGTGGGGTGGCCAGCTCCAGAGCTGGTGTCAGCGCAATCGATCAGGGAGGTGAGTGCTTCCTGGGCTGTGCAGAAAGGGGCTTCTGCGCAGTAGTTGTGTCATGCGATCACATGGTCCTCTGTTCACCCCTTCACCAAATGTTACCAGTTTCCAGTTTTCACATCCAAGAAAGCTAGTTTCGGATGAAAGGCATTTCAACATCCCATGGTCCAATGTCTCCCAGATTAAATCAAAGAATAAATGGCATTTTTGTACTTATGGTTAATCCATTTTTCTGATCTCATCCTTACGCTCAGTTCTTTTGTTCGTTCGTTGGTTTTTGCTGGTTATTAAGCTACACTATGTTGTTCAGCCTTGGTTTTTGAAGTTATACTGACCACCAGGGGTTGCAGAGGGGATGAGCTTCTGTCTTAAGGTGTATTAGTCTAATAAGTGCCAGCTCCTACGATCCCTTCGAGCAACCAATAGGTCAGTGTCACCCACATGGAATGAGAAAAAGATTTAACGGTAAAGTACTAAAATTTAGCTTTATACTTTATTTTAATTTTGGGGCTGATTTTGACCAACCTCTGTTCACGGGCACAAATTGTGTTTTCGCATACAGCGCATTCGCAGATGCAAATTTACACATTTTTGTGCATGCAGCTAAAGCTCCATACATCTCTGAGTTGCACACACAGTGAGGGGAAGCCAATTTTTTGGCACCTAACATGGTGGGCTAGTGCAAGTGCCAATACTACTAATGATAATGGTTGCGGCACATGCATTTTCGCTTGCAGATGCACAAACCCGTGCCTTAGTCCTACAAAATGTCATATTACCACAACTACAGCCACTTTGCCTGGGACTCAGAATCAGTCCTTTTATGTTTATATATACTGCAGTGGCTGGTCTTTAATTTCAGATGTACTACTCAGAGTGGCACATAGATAGTAGCAACATAGCAGGAGGAGCCTTAGCTGCCTGCAATATGATGGACTATACTGCAGTCATTATAATTTTCTGGTTGCATTGCGCAGGCCTTGATTTAATAGATATGCTGGCCTACACAGAGCAGTTGGAAAGTGACACTGGGGGAGATGCACTAAGCCTTGGAGAGTGATAAAGTACCAACCAATCAGCCCCTAACTGTCCGCTTATAGGCTGTGTTTGAAAAATGACAGGAGCTGACTGGTTGTACTTTATCACTCTCCAAGGCTTAGTGCATCTCACTTAATGAAGCAGTGGTATTATCTCTCATGCCAGTATGTTGCAGCAAGATGAACCTCTGAGGCGCTTGGTCAACCATCTACCTCTAAGCTGAACACCAGCTGAGAGGCTGTGTGTAACAGCAAAGCCGGAGCCATATGTTAGAGGTCACGGTCTTCATAGGGTGCAGAATGTTATTCAGTATCACTATGTACTATCCACCAGTACTGCATAGATTTGTCATGAGCAGAAAACTTGAAAAAAAGATTTACAGCTTTATGTGCTTTTGTAAATAAAGAACTGGAGATGGTAAAGTATAGAGGTGTGGTTATAGATCTGAATACTATTTGTTAATCCTATAGGGGTATTTCCAGTTGAAGGCTAATCCAGGGTCATGGATGTTGCGGCTCCGTAAAGGAAGATCAGAGTACATCTACCATATAGTCTCGTAAGTACTTGAGAGCAAAACTTTGCAGGAACATTTTTGTGTTCATGGTGCAGCCAGGGATAGACATAACTGCTCTTCACAAAGCAAGTAAATTATGCTCCACTCATCCTTTACGGTAACTAACATAAGCAACTAGTGTGCTGTGTGCAGGAAAGTATCGTAACACATTAGGTCTAACAACAACCAGGTACCAACTGCCGGTTCATACTGTCAGCCAGATATTTAAATCCTGATGTATGAGATGGCTTCCTTATTTTAAGGTTACCCCCCCCCCCAATAGTCTAATGAAAGAGAATAGAATATTTCCATTAATGATTTTTATTAAATTATTGTATACCTTTTACCCTATAAGGAAAATGTATACAGTGACAAAATTTGAATAGGTAATGCAAATGATCTACATTTACACAGAGTCCCACTTATAAAGCTTTGGCAGGTTCTTAGACACACAACTTTGGGCCTGATTCAGAGCCGGACGCAAGTAGCCGTTCGCTCGTCCGCCGTACGAGCGGAAATAATAAAATTCAAGCGCTCGCTCGTATGTTCGTTCGCAGCTAATTTTCCGCCCCATAGTCTCCCAACCCCTCCTCTAGCTAGCGAACGTTCTAAATAGCGACCGTCCGTCTCCTCTTTGGTTGCAGGGAACGCTCGCACAAGTCAATTCCGGAAGTGGCCCTGTCAGTTTTCGATTGCCTGCTATTTCATTCAGCAAACATACTTGAATCGATTAATGGCAATCACTATATTAATTCGCTTAATTGTTATTCACATGTTTGCAATCCTTTTTTTTTTTTCAATGTCAATAAACGTATTATTGTTAGTGTGTGTCATTGCTTCCGAAGAATACGTACGGTTGTGCCAAGGGGATAGTTCTTCAAAATTAAAAGTTGGTTTGAATGCTACTATTGTTTTGCGTTTTTTTATAGGCCGATTTTTCAACTTTTTTTTATATTTAAATTAGCTTACGCATGTCACTGCATCAAGCCTATCATAACTCACATTATATTTGTGAGGGTGTAGGTCACATGACTCATACAATAACCAATAGAATGTTTTTTGTTAATTTACAAAGTACATTAGCCAATCAAATTTTTTCTAGGACCTTTATTAAAACTGTTTTGTGAAAAAAAAAAAAAAAAAAAATCATTGCCATCATGAGAGCCGCCGCTTTTTGTCGCCGTGAACTCCTGGTCTTCACTGAAGTGATGGACCAGAGAATCACAAATTACCCGCGCCCCATCACTAACCTCCGCAAACGGCTGGCCTACTCGGAGGTGCGGCGCCGCCTGCTTTCGATCGGCTACCGCAGAAATATCGGCCAACTTGAAAGAAGGTGGTCCGATCTGAGGCGCAGATCCCCACGCCTGTTGGCCAATTTGCGACAGCAGATCCATGAAAGTAAGTGGTTTTTTTTTATTTTTTTTTAAATGTAAGCATACCTGCGTGTGCATGTTTACCGTATAGCCCTGTTTCTTTATTTTGGACATACCTGCGTGTTAATGTTTACCGTATAGCCCTGTTTCTTTATTTTGGACATACCTGCGTGTGCATGTTTACCGTATAGCCCTGTTTCTTTATTTTGGACATACCTGCGTGTGCATGTTTACCGTATAGCCCTGTTTCTTTATTTTGGACATACCTGCGTGTGCATGTTTACCGTATAGCCATGGTTTTTTTTAGTTTTTTTTTGGTGTGTAAATTTTTTTCCCAAAAAATGAAATATGTAATAATATTAATTTTTCTACATCATTTAGGGACTGAGCGCATACTCCAACGCCAGCGACGTCAGGCTCGTCCCCTATCCCCCACTCCCACCCAGACATCCTCTGCCCACTCTTCCCCAAATTCCCCCTCCAACCCAGACCTGGCTGACCGTGAGGCCCCTCCTTCTCCTCACAATCCCATCCCTCCAACGTCACACTCCCCTCCACCCCCCTCTCTTTTCCTCACCCTCAACTTCCTCCCAAATAACCCCTCCTCCATCCCTGCAGCACTGGCCCACCTCTGATGACGACGATTTTGGGGCTCAAGGCCCAGTCAGCATTATGACCAGTATGTTTCCCTTTTAAACTATGGTTGTTTTTTCATTATTTTGTTTTTGGTTGATGTTGTCCTTTTGCCTGTGCAGTTCAAAATTGTAAAGTATTTCTAATGTTTTTGATATATATCTTTGTGAAACAATGTCTAGGATGTTTTCCCCTTACACATATGACACATGTCCAAACACTCATACTTGTGTCTTTCTTGTTTACGGTACCAACAAATATTGTATTTTTGCGTAGTTGTAACTCTCTTTTGTGTTATTTTTGAAAAATATTTTTTGTCTTTTTTTTTCAACAATGTTTTCGTTTGGCATTCCTTTTGTTTTGGAGATGTTTTTTTTCACCTTTTTTTGTATAGTCTGATTTTTTACTTGTTTTGTAAAATATAAATTAAGGTGTCATTTTAGTAATCCGCACATTTTTTTACCCACAGAGGACCAGAGGCGTAACGCAGAAATTTATGCTGGCTTGCAGATCTTGAGGGGCCATGTCGTTGCCATGCTTGTGGCCTTGGATCAGATTTTGGCATGCCTGTGCCACTAATTTTTTTATTTTTCGCTAAAAAAATGTTGTAAAAAATAAAATTTATTTTGAGTTATTTAAGTCTCATTCCTTGTGTGTAAATCTTAGATTGTTGAACCTTACATAAGTCTACTATTTGTCCCTGATTTTTAAAGAAATGTAAATTTGTTTGTCGAAAGCTCAAGTAAGTATGTAAGCTTGCACATTAAACACATAACAATACCAATAGGTTTGGAGAAGTAACCTCAAAATGTGATTATTTTTTGGTGTGGGTAATGTTCAATTTAAAGCTACCTGCTTAGGCCTACAATTGCAAACATACTGATTCACCATAATACCTTTGGTGTTTGTTTTTAGCAACAAAGCAGGGTACTAAACTTTTCCAAATAAGAAATTACAGTATTAGGCATTAAGCAACTTTGCATTTTTAGAAATAGGTTACACTTGGTTGTAATTTACGATGGAAATGGTTGGTGAACGTAAAATTAAATTTTAATGCACACAAATAATAAACACCAAGTGAATACACACAATAAATTCAAAAATTCAAAACACACACACAAGTCAAAAACACACCAAAACCCCCCAAAAAACACAATCAGGAACTGTTTGAAGAAGTAGCATGCCAACATGAATCCACAAATGAGGAGAAGAAATCATTGTTCCCGAAGTTATATCCAATGTGTCCACATAAAGTCATTTGTGTTGATCAGGTAGTAGGCATGGATTTTTATGGTCATTTTAGGGATTAAAAACAAAAAAACAGTTAAAAGTGTACTTTAAAATATTACATGTCTACATTGTGGCATTTTTAAACATTATGAGGAAATACCTAAAAAATCTGGCCACAACTTCATCGCGTATGGCCCCCCCACATACTGACCTCCGACCAACCTCGGGGGGCCGTCCTCAGGCAAGGCATCCTCTGGCTGCATTGGGACACCACTCCTTATGGCGATGTTGTGAAATATCCCACACAGGACCACAATTTTCGAAACCATAGCCTGCAAATACATGAGGTCGCCACCAGAGCGGTGGAGGCATCTGAATCGGCCTTTTAAAAGGCCGATACAGCGCTCCACCACCTGCCTGGTGGCTGTAAGTGTGGAATTATACTGACTTTGTGGCCCTGGTGTTGGAGCCAAATAAGGAGTGAGCAGCCAGGGCGTGCAACGGTAACCACTGTCTCCTGTGAAAATATATAAAAAAACATCAGGACCATTGTGTAACAAGCTTTGTATTGGTTTCAACAGAAGGTGTCAACTTACCCAGAAGCCACGCATCACCAGCTTGTAGGTTGTTTAATTTGTGCCAAATCCCTGATTGCCGGATGACGAAGGAATCATGTGCACTGCCGGGGAATTTGGCATTCAGGGACAGGATCTGGAGGGAGGCATCACATACCACCATTACATTCATCGAGTGAAAGTGCTTTCGGTTCCTAAATATAGCCTCCAGCCTTGCTGGAGGCTGAAGTGGTATGCGAGTGCCATCCACAACCCCTATGATGTGTGGGAAGCCAGCTATTTGGTAAAAAATTAGCCTTCGCCACATTAAGGGAACCCATATCCAATGGCATTTTAATAAAATGATGAAGGTGTTTAAAAAGGGCCTCCATCACTGCCCTCAGGATCCTTGAACAGGAGGATTGGGATATTCCAGCGACTATTCCCACAGTGGTTTGAAAGGATCCTGAGGCACAAAAATGTAACACCGACATTAATTGCGTAAGTGGTGGTATTGCTGTAGGACTGTCTCTATTAATGAGAGAGTGTCTATGATGAGTTGTGGCGGAAGACGGTAGCGCCTTAACACCTCATCATCTGGCATTCCAAAAAGGGTGACATGTGTTCTATATATCTGGGGCCTTGCACGCCTACGAGGCCTACGCCTGGGACGAAGTTGAGGTTGGTCGGGTTCTGGAACCATGGCCAATATAATACGACCAACATCAACCTGAAATGTTAAGCAAGGTAGTTATTGGTTTAGACAAATGTGTTAAGAAAAATATACTTATCTATTCCAAGAAAACCAAAGATGCTTACAGACCTGGAACGTGTCATGTGCAAATTAACCTACATTTCAAATTTTGAAAATTTTTAAGATATTAATTTAAAAAACTATGATTGAAAACAAATTTCGTATTCTAAAAAATAGAGAAGGGAGCACACATTAGTTCTTAAAATAGTACGCTACATTTAGTGGTAAGACATGATTTTACACTGAAAAATTGAAAACACATTAGTATGCAAAATAATACGTTAATTTTACATTTAAAATATAAAAAACCATTAGTTCGCTAAATAGTACGCTACTTTTATAGTTAAAACCACTAAAACATTAGTTCGCTAAATAGTACGCTACTTTTACAGTTAAATAAGGGCACATTAGTTCGCTAAATAGTACGCTACTTTTACATTTAAATAAGGACACATTAGTTCGCTAAATAGTACGCTACATTTTGTGGTAAGACATGATTGTTCACAGAAAAAAAACAACATTACTTAGCGAAACATATGCTAAGATCAACACATCGAATTTGTAAATTCATGAAACCAAAACCACTTACCAAAACAGACAAATATCCCAAAGTTCAAAAACGTCACTGGGTCACTGCCAAAATAACTGTAAAAAAAAAAATATTAAAAAAATTTGTAATCTATTTACTATTATTTTTTACGGTGGTTTTTTAAAATACTTACTCAAAAATTCAAATTAAAATAGCCAAACAATAAAAAAAAATCCTAACGGAAAAGAAAGAAGTAAGAAAAAAAAACAAAAGATCCAAAAAAACAAGTCCTCCTTCTACACAACAATCACCAACAATCCACTCCAACGCAAAACCTCCAACAATCATAACATGTCACCTCGACTCGAGTCACACCAAGCCATAAATAGGCTTTATTTTCCCGCTCAAATTAAGGACGGACAGTAGGAGCGCACGAGGAATGATGCGGCCGAATAATGCTGACGCATGTATAAAAACGTCACTGAAGGCCAAAATCGGTCTGCTACATTGACAAAAGAAATGAGTACAGAGCAGCAAAGTACTAGCCAACAGGCACCATGTAAGTGTTTTTGGTTTTTTTTATGGGAAAATGCGTATGTTTAACATTACATTTTAAAACATTTTACTAAAAATCTTTTTTAACATTTAAAAAAAAAGGTGTGGAGGATGCCATGGAAGAGGCTGCTGGCCCTAGTAGGCAAACTAGGGCCACAAAAAAAAAGGCAGCCACAATTCACAAGGAAGGAGATGGAGGTTTTGGTGCAAATGTGCAATGACAACCTGGCACAGGCACCAAGGAATATGGGTGCAACCCAGAGATGGAAACTGTGGGACGACATAGCCAGTGGTGTCAATGGTGTGGGTGAGTTTGAACGTTCAACCCGGGAGGTCAAACGCCGGTACGTAAAAACTACATTTTAGTAAAAAGTGTTTACAGGTCAAAATACTGCAGGAATAATGCCAAATTTTAAACCAACAGATGGAGCGACTTCAAATATCGACTTAAACAAAAACTGGCTGATAGGGCTAGGCATGCAGGGGGGACAGGTGGGGGTCCCACCCCTGTGTCACTTGAGCTCACAGATTTGGAGGAGCTGGCCCAGGGGTGTGTGCAGGATGAGAAGGTGTTTGGCATGTCGAACATGGATACCGACATGCCAGACTTTGCGGCTCCTCATGTTGCCCCAGGTAAATGTTGTAATGTTACCAACTCAAATGTGTTTTTGACAATATCTAGATTATAATTTTACTCTTTTTTTCTCTTTTTTTTCTCACAGAGACACAGGCGGATGAGTCTGCTCCAGAAGTGAGCTTTGGCAGCAGAATTTCTTCTGGCTCTGCAGGGGAGGAAGCAGTAGATCCGGCTGGGGACCCTGTGGCAGACAGTCCAGGGCATTCCCCCTCGCAGGCAGTGACCCTCCTCACTGATCTCAATGGTAAAACAGATCAGCAGACTGAGATTTTGCTGAGGATGGACGCCAATCTGCTACGGGTGGCGGACGCCCTGGAGCAAAGTGCTGTGGCCAACGTGACCATTGCTAAGGCCCTTGCGGAAAATACTGGGGCCAACGTGCGAATAGCAAATGCCCTGGAGCAGCTCGTTCGCCAGCACATGTTGGAGCCGGCCTCCCTTCCTGCCGGAACATCAGGACCCTCCACCTCTGGCACAACAACAGCCATCCCTCCAAATGTGCCTAGCCCTATGCCTAGTCCAGAGGCCACAACATCTGCCTCTGGCCAGGCCAGCCGAAGGACTTCCCGGACCCGTTCAGGCTCCCTCCAACCCCCGGCCAAACGGCCTAAAAGGCGATGACAGCACTGGCTAATTTCCCCACAATCCATCTCTGTGTTTGCCCCATATTCCTGCATGGCAAAAACCTCCCTCTCCTTTCTTGTGAATTGTTTTTATTTGTTTTATTTCTGTTCAAATGCCACTTATTTTGTGGGTGTGTGGGCAAAATGATTTCTAGATTTTGTCCCATGAAAAAAAATGTTTACTTTAAAAAAACTTGAAACAAAAATAACAAAAAAATTATTACACTTTGGAAACAAAATTGCAAAAATCTATTCTTGATTTATTCACAAACTGGTTAAAAGGTAATCCCTCTAACAAACTTACAAACAGTACAATGGAAATAGAAACATTTCATATTTTGCCTAAAAAATAAGGGTTAAAATCAATTTATGAGTTTTAATTAACAATTATCCAAAAAAAAAGGACGATTGGTTTCTTGGTCCAAAAAAAAAAATAAAAAAAACATGCTTACAATATTGTTTGTCTACAAAATAAACACTTAAAAATATGTAAAAAGCACTCAAAAAATCCAAACATTTGTTAGCTAATTGATTGTATGCCCCAGAAATTAGCAGCTGAGTAGTTCACCTGCGTTCGGTTTTTAGCTACTAAAAAAGGTCTATTTGCGAAACACCTTAGAAGCTGTTTAGCAATTAAATGTTAATTGTTTTTTTTGCCTCACTTGATTAATGGCAACACCATCGATGAGTCCGGGGAAGTACGAGGAGACCATCGTCATTGCGGTAGACTATACCAGACCACAAGCTGAGCGAGCAGTCTTAATGGAAATTGGATCACACAGTGATGTGTACAAAATAGCGTCCACATTGGACGTTCGCACAAGATAATACATGTACACCCAAAAAACGCCTTGCCACGCCTGCGTTTTCTTATCTCCACCCCCGTTACGACCCATAAACGGAACATTCTGTCAATCAAATGACATAGGTCACTTCCTGTTCGCTGTGTATACGAGCGAACTAAAAATGACCGCAATGATCCGGCCGCACATGCGCAATGAGAACCGGACGCATGCGTGGTTTAAAACAATCGAATGCGTACAAGCGAACGACTGATAGCGTCTGGCTCTGAATGAGGTCCTTTGTTCTCTATCCAAATAATCTCTCCTTTTCTACATTTTAGCTTTTTCTTAAATGACTTCTATCATTTGTTAACCAGCTTTTACTTTTTTTATCGGGAAATATAATGATAATTGCATACCATGATATATATAATGTGTGTTAGAATTTGCTAATATGTTTTGTTTTTAAAGTGCTTTGCCATACACTTTCTAATAGCTAGAATAATTGTATATTGTGGTATATTTCTAGAGCAGAGACCTCCAGAATAGAGGTGACTGCAAATATTTTTGCAAAAAAATGTGTATTTTAGTACATTAAAGCTGAGTTCCTTTCTTTCTATTTAATGCTGGGATAATAGATGAGAGTTTGGCAGACAGACAGGTTGCACTTTTGATCTATGGTCTGGTAATTGTCAGTGATCCTACCTTCATCCTGTCATTTTAAATGTCTTTTGTCATAAACGGCCTTAATTAAATTATTTCTGGGCTCACATTAAAATAATTATTGTAAAGTGTATATTTCCTGATATAACTGTATTAAAATGTAATACAGTTTTATCATTAATGGCTGTATTTTAAATTATAATATCCCTTCTTTTTGTGGAGCGAATTTTGATAATTTTAATGACGATTATTTTCAAAACCCTTTCCAGTCTTTGAAAGATATTGATTCACTAAAATAAATCTATGAAGTACCATAGTTAACTCTGCTAATTATCAGCTAGAAACTTCTGTTAATTAAAATGGTCCCTTTGTTTACATAGAGTGTAAGATATATAGGTTTGTGTGTTTATAAATTTATGTTCAAGCTTTTTATGTTTTACAGTAGAATTCACTGTATTTTATGTAAAGTATGACTTGTTGCAAAATACAGTGCACAACTAAGCTAGAAGTTTTATTGAGTGCATGGTCTAGGTATTCTATTAGTGCAATATAACTAATCATTTATGGATATTTACTAACAAGTTCTGTGCCATTCTACCTCAGGCAACTAGTTGGATATGTGCTCACATTCGTCATACTTGTACTTCATGAATCAAAGCTAATTGATGCGTTACGGGCTTACGGCACACTTGAAATTTTGGAAGTTTGTAACACGCCATATTAGGATGTACAATTTCTGTGTAGTGTAATCAGGGGTGTATCTAGTGATCCAAGCGCCCCTGGCAATGTAATGGACTGGCGCCCCCCCTATGCAGTGCCGCCAATAGTATTCCCCCAGTAGTAATCCCCCCTATGCTGCATTGCCCCCAGTAGTAGCCCCCCTATACAGTGCCCCCAGTAGTAGTCCCACCATACAGTGCCCCCCAGTAGTAGACCCCAGTAGTAGTCCCCCCCAATACAGTGCCCCCAGTAGTAATCCCCCCTATACAGTGCCCGAAGTAGTAGTCCCCCCATACAGTGCCCCCCAGTAGTAGACCCCGGTAGTAGTCCCTCCCAATACAGTGCCCACAGTAGTAGTCCCCCCTATACAGTGCCCCAGTAGTGGCCACCCCCCCTAAATTGCCCCCAGTATTGGCCACCCCTATACAGTGCCCCCAGTAGTGGCCACCAACCCCCTAAATTGCCCACAGTAGTGGCCACCCCTATACAGTGCTCCCAGTAGTGGCGGTCCCCATAAATTGCCCCCAGTATTGGCCACCCCTATACAGTGCCCCCCAGTAGTAGCCCCCCTATACAGTGCCCCCAGTAGTAGTCCCACCATACAGTGCCCCCCAGTAGTAGACCCTAGTAGTAGTCCCTCCCCATACAGTGCCCCCAGTAGTAGTCCCCCCTATACAGTGCCCCCAGTAGTGGCCACCCCTCCTAAATTGTCCCCAGTATTGGCCACCCCTATACAGTGCCCCCAGTAGTGGCCACCCACCCCGTAAATTGCCCATAGTAGTGGCCACCCCTATACAGTGCTCCCAGTAGCGGCCACCCCCATAAATTGCCCCCAGTAGTGACACTCCTATACAGTGCCCCCCAGTAGCGGCCACCCCCTATTTCAGTGCCCCCCCCCCCCTGTAGTGCCAGGCTTACACACACAAACACACACACAAAGAACAAAAAAAAATGTAACTTACCTGATCCCCGCTCCTGACGCGACTGCCGCTGTCTGCTCTGAGCCCCGGCCACTCTTCTCCTGCATGGGAGAGACGTCATGACGTATGATGTCTCTCCCATCACATGCTGCGGGGGGATCCGGCACACGGAGCTCATCAGTGAGCTCCAGCCGGCTCCCTCCGCGGACGACGCAGCAGCAAATGAGAGTCTGTCTGACTCTCATTAGCTGGCTGCTATTACAAACACACAGCCACCGCTGGCGGATGTTTGTTTGTAAACTGTGTAGGGCAGACCGCTATCACTGCGGTCTGCCCTACACTTGTGGGGCCAGGGGACTTTTCCACCCTTTGGCTACTGGTGGCACTGCCGGGCGGCGCCCCCCCTTTGGTCGGCGCCCCTGGCGAGTGCCATCCTGGCCAATGGGTAGATACACCCCTGAGTGTAATCAGTTACAGCGCTAAAGATAATCTCTTGTTCAGTTCTGTTAATCGTGAAATTGACCATAGGGGTATGGGGTGGAATTAAGAGACTCTGTGCGTGTGTGTTGGGGGGGTTGTACTGTGGAGCTGTATGATTGTCATAAGAGTAACAGTTGGATGATTTGTCATAAAAGTTAGGGGTATGATAAGAATATGTTTGGTGCCTGCGACTGTTATGCTCACCATGCTAGTGTATACGATTGATACACAGGTAAGTTAATTGGATTCTGACTAAAATAGCCCTTGTGTGTATGCATGTGATAGGAAATATAAATTGTAAGCTCCGTTGGGGCAGGGACTGATGAATGACTAAATATTCTCTGTAAATTGCTGCAGAATATGTGTGTGCGCTACATAAATGACTGTTAATGAATAAATATAAATAATATTTTGCTGGACATGTGATGCACTGCATTTGCTTAAAATTAAATATATGGATAATGTACATGATTGGCATATGATTTATTTACCTTAGTACCTTATGCCGTATACGGTATGCATAAGTGGTTAGACAAGCACATATATCCTTTTTACCTTACAACACATGCCAAGTACAGATATGTATGCTGCAGTAAGTTTGTCCTTTTCAATACTAAACACTTGTGACATATGGGATGTAGTCAGCATCCCGACAGTCAGGATGCCGATGGTCAGAATACCGACAGTGGCATCCCGACTGTCAGAATACCGACAACTTGCAGTGGTAAGTATTAGGGTTAGAGGGAGGGTAGGGTTAAGCTGGGTACACACTAAACTATGTGTGTACCCAGCGATGTCGCCAACGGGCCGACCTATCGGGTGGTCCGTACACTCTGGGCCATCTGGTGCTCGACCCCCCGATATGCTGGCCCCCATGCATAGCGCTGCATGGGATGGTCAGCCGCATCGCCTGATCTTACATGCAGTACATAAGATCAGGTGATGAGGCTGACGAGCCCACAGGAGAGCGCACTACACAATGCAGTGCATACACACTACACATTTAGAACGATTTGTCCTTCTGATGTGTCTGAATCGGCCAAATCATTTCATTTATTGTGTAGTGTGCAGGGGCATTTAGAGTTAGGAATCGGGAGGGGAGGGTTAGGGTTAGGCTGCAGAACAAGAGGGTTAGGGTTTAGGCTGCGGGATGGGAGGGGTAAGTTAGCGTTCGGGGGAGGGTTAGGGTTATAATAGTATTATGACCCTCGGCATCCTGATCGTCAGGATCCCGTACCCAACCCTGACATATATATTAGTCATTGTACTGTGTACCCTGTTTTGCAGGGTGCAAAGAATATGGTCTTTAGAGCAGTGCACTGTACCATAATGGCACACCTATTTATACATTGCTTATTACATCATATGGAGAGCTAAGATGGTCACAGGGACACTGAAATATATTTTCAACTTGACAGGTCTGTCTCTATATTGTATGTTATAGGTCAGGGGTGGCCACCCGCGGCTCTCGAGCCGCATGCGGCTCTTTTGTGTTTCCCTTGCGGCTCCCGGCTCGGCAGACCCCCACTGGTACTGAGAATGCTGGTCTCTGAAACAATCGGAGACTAAAGACACCTGCGCGAGTGACGTCATGACGTCACCTGCGATGTGAGGAGCCCGCGTCTGCTGGATCCAGAGACAAGGTTATGCTCCTGCGAATATCATACCAAAGGCGCGCGCACAAAACGGAGGCGTGGCCTTGTGACAGCTAGGCCACGCCCCATTTTTTGTGAAAGCGCGCGCATGTTATCGTCTCTTTAAATTGACTACAGATATTTATTGGCTCTTTGCCTCTGACCGATTGGCCACCCCTTTTATGGGTGATATGGTTTGGGGCTATCACACCATTACCCAGTGACTGATGCTGAAAATGTGACTGAAGCAGAGTTGAACATATGACTGAGTTTTCTTCTGTAAATTTGCAATTCACATGCTTGGAAGATAGCTGCAATGTGGCAATGCCTTTTGATTGCATCTACATTCCTGACCAAAGAGGTGTAATTGTATTCAGGGGAGTAGTGAGGGTGGTTCTGGTGGAACATGAGCTCCGGGCGCCAAAATGGACAGAGAGCGCCATCCAGGGTTCTGGAATTCATGGGCGCTACTAAGTATGACACATCTGAAGTAAAGTCCTAAACTTCAATTATAAGGTATGAGATTAAACAAAGTCACTGCTTTGCTATGTAAAGTAATGAGGTGTTCCCAGGCATGACCACACACTGTTATTTGAAAGGTCTTTTAAAACATATTAGGAGACCTGAAATAATAATAATGGTGGTAGACAGAACATGATTAGTAGAACTCACATTAATATAGGTGCAATGTATATATGTGAAGTAGGAGCATAGCTGAGAATGGAGCTTCCCATAGGTGTTCCCACTCCAGTGAAAGCTGCTTGGGGCAGTAGTTGCAGTAATAAGCTGTGCACCCTGTGGAATCTCACTCTTGCTCATATATTCTGTCAATTTAAGTTAAATGATCAGAATATATAATACAATCTGCTCTATTGACTAATAACAATGATTCAAAGGAGATAAAAGTCAGATCCTAGGTGCTATACATAAATAAAGCAGTGCCAAAGGAACTACCCCTTAATGTCAGATAGCGCATCACTGAAGCATTCTACTCCCCCAATGGGACCTCCATACCCCAGCATGATACTGCCACTGCGGCTTTTCTCTTCGCTTCAATATTCCCCCGCAGGCTGGCCATACCCCACTGGCACAGTTCAGTACAGTACAGGGAAGGGGGTCGGTATGACATGCACTTTCTCCAGGTGCTATGGTTCCACGCTACTCTTCTGATTGTATTGTGATGGGGCATTCTCATGTTGGTGTGTTCATGCTAATGTGTGGGCAATGTAGACCTGGAATATATGGAAATATGCATGTTTAAAGGTGTAAGTGTTGCACCTAGTACACGGCAGATGCAAGTGCACACTGATGATGATGCCTTGTAGGAAACCCGGCACACATACTACAGACGCAGATGCAGTCACATACATACATACATCTCAGCATATGGGGGAGTTATTATTGTTATCCTTTATTTTTATGGCACCACAAGAGTTCCGCAGCACCTTACAAATGAGCAAATCAAGAAAACAGTGACTTGCAGTACAAAACAATGCAGGACATGGTATATAAACATTGCTGCATCTGCGATTATAGCACTCATATAAGCAACAGGGATACAGCAACAAAGGGTTAGGTGCCATTGTAGGAAGTATGTGACATACAATCTAAAGGGGAGGGGCAGACAGACAGGGAAATATGCACATTTTATGCTTCTTTTGAGCAATGTACATCTGATTTTACTTCCAGCTCTTCATCATGTTTAGTGAACACCACTTGCCATATATATATCTATAATATATATTGTACTGTATATATAATATCCTGATATACAAATATTGAAACGTTGATTGAACTTACCTGCAGCCTCAGCCTGTTTGAAGTTTCCTGAGTGTTGCACTGGATTTGTTGTGTGTACAGTATATAGATATATACTGTGCAAAAGTCAGTACTGTGCAAAAGTTTTAGGCAGGTGTGGAAAAATGCTAAAAAGTAAGAATGCTTTCAAAATAGAAGTGTTAATAGTTTATTTTTTATCAATTAACTAACAAAATGCAAAGTGAATGAACAGAAGATGAATCTAAATCAAACCAATATTTGGTGTGACCACCCTTTGCCATCAAAACAGCATCAATTCTTGTAGGTACACTTGCACACAGTTTTTGAATGAACTCGACAGGAAGTTTTTTCCAAAACATCTTGGAGAACTAACCACAGATCTTCTGTTTATGTAGGCTTGCTCAAATCATTCTGTCTCTTCATGTACTCCCAGACAGACTCAAGGATGTTGAGATCATGGCTCTGTGGGGGGCTATATCATCACTTCCAGGACCCCTTGCTCTTTTTTACGCTGCTTAATGACATTGGCTGTATGTTTGGGGTCATTGTCCTGCTGCAGAATAACTTTGGAGACAATCATATGCCTCCCTGATGGTACTGCATGATGGATAAGTACCTGCCTGTATTTCTCAGCATTGAGGACACCAATAATCCTGACCAAATCCCCAACTCCATTTGCTGAAATGCAGCCCCAAACTTGCAAGGAACCTCCACCATGCTTCACTGTAGCCTGCAGACACTCATTATTGTACAGCTCTCCAGCCCTTCGGCAAACAAACTGCCTTCTGCTACAGCCAACAATTGCAAATTTTGACTCATCAGTCCAAAGCACCTGCTGCCATTTTTTTGCACCTCAGTTCCTATGTTTTCATGCATAGCTGAGTCGCTTGGCCTTGTTTCCATATCGAAGTTATGGCTTTTTGGACGCAATTCTTCCAAGAAGACCACTTCTGGCCATATTTCTCCGAACAGTAGATGGGTGTACCTGGGTCCCACTGGTTTCTGCCATTTCTGACCTGATGGCACAGCTGGACATCTTCTGATTTTGAAGGGAAGTAAGCATGATGTGTCTTTCATCTGATGCACTAAGTTTCTTGGCTGACCACTGCGTCTACTGTCCTCAATGTTGCACGTTTCTTTGTGCTTCTTCAAAAGAGCTTGAACAGCACTTCTTGAAACCCCAGTCTGCTTTGAAATCTTTACCTGGGAGAGACCTTACTGATGCAGTATAACTACCTTGTGTCAGGGACGTTTCTAGAGAGGAGAGGTGGGGGCCCGTGTGCAGTCTCCGTCATGGGCCCCCTCCTCTCCGTCCGGCAGTGCACGGAGCAGTGCACAGCCAGCGCCACACTGGTAGACTCTGGGCACTAGAGTGTGCCCAAAGTCTATAGTGCATGCACAGGTCACCGGGAAAATGGCTGCAGCAGCCAATTTCCCTGTACTGCACATACGCAAACGACGGGAAAATGGCCATGGCAGCCATTTTCCAGCCATTTTTTTACAGCGCAGACACCTGCGCCAACGTGGGACTCTGGAGAGGTAAGTATAATATGGGTGAAGGGTGTGTGGTGCGTGTGCCCCTCCAGGACCCAGGCACCCATTATAAATACGCCCCTTCCTTGTGTCTTTTTGCTGTGCTCAGTTTTACCATTGTGTATAACCTGTGACAAGTAACTGTCTTACACGACTTCACCTTTGAGCCTAAATCTAATCCTCCCCCTATTGCCTAACCCGATAGTTCCCAAGAGAATTTCTCTCTTGCTCCGGGGCTTGCGCACACGCAGTTTGGACGCTGCGTGTGTGCAGGGCCTAAATATCGACCCGGTTGCGAGCGCTCAGTGCTTGCAACCGGGTCTGAATGAGGTCCATTGTCCGGAAATATCTTGATGGGCAGTTTCCCAACCGGTGGATTGGCCATAGAGGTCCAGTCCAGTGGCCACCGAGATCCCCAGATTTAACTCTTTTGGATTTTTTCCTGTGGGGTTACCTGAAGGAACGTGTTTAAGCTGTGAAGATACTTCATCATTCTATTCTGCAACAACAAATTGTTGATGCTTGTGCTCAGATCCAGCCAGACATGTTGATCAAGGTCCATCAGGAATGGAAAAAAAGAATAGCCTTAACACTGCAACATGGTGGATAGCACTTCAAACATATCCTATAAACTTGGGTAAAACTTGAGAATTAATAAAGAGACGTTAAAACAAAGACCACCATTGTTTTTCTTATGAAATTCTGCATCTGTTTGATTTGTCACTTGACTACCTTCCCAATTACAAAATAGAGTTGAATCCAAGATGACCGTCATACTGGTGGCATACCCTAAAAGGTTTTCCCCCACTCCCATATTATCTGTGTAGACACTGGATTTATATTTCCTTACTACTTTCCTTTTTACAGTATAAGGGTGTTTCCACACGTATGGACCACCTTGTATAAGTACATTACTGGTTTGTTTTTCATAAGACTCAACACACTTCCTTAAATATTCATTTTTTTCTTCAACAGCTAAATGTGATAAAGAACTTTCATGCTGTGTGCTGTAATGTCTTTGAACACTGGATGTGTAGTCATAGATTCACAACACAAAGAGCAATGAGCTCACCTTGTTTCACATAACCGTATTTGATTTGACATTCTTGCTAACTGGTTCTTGATTTTTTTGAAACTTCCTATAAATGGTACAAGATACAAAAATAGTGCAGACAAGATACAATTTTTATATGCTGGTTAGATGCGTAGAGAATTGATGTATTCTGATATACTGTATTCTCATTTGACCAATCTCCATATTACAGCAACAAACTACATTAAGGGTCTGATCTTAAACAGGGCATTTTAATAAAACATTCCATGTATGCATACCTTGGCTGCAACACATTAAATGTATCTCTAACCATGTGTGTGGCCTATGCCAGAGACCGTTGGTCCCAGTCTCCTGTGCTGCATTGTCCAGGAGCTGAAAATAATCTGCTCGAGAAGAAACAGAAGGAGTGGGAACAAAAGCGCAGCCTGACGGACTGCCTGCGTGATGGAGCTCTGGACTGTTTCCCGAGCCATCCTGAGTGGTGACTGACATCTCTGTCTGACTGCACGAGCCAGCCTGAATGGGCAAAGCGGCAAGTGTCACCCGAAATATAATCTAGCATATCTAATTCACTAATATTAGGATTGTTTTACACTACCATGTTTTCTTTGAAGCTCCTTCCTTGAGCTCCAACAAAGTTGCACTTTGGGACTATGCAAGAAACACTCACTTGTTTAAGTGCACTTTCATGTTTGGCAGTTCCAGCAACGCAAAGTAAAGGAAATGCTGTGATATTTTATTCTCTACGCGTAATCATTTTTTTAGCACGTCAGATTTGTACAATAACTATTTTACCTGCATTTTATAGAAGTGTCATAAATTAGTATTCAGTTACTGTACAATAAACCTTTTGCAGCTGATAAAGGCAAGTTGTCAGGTAACCAGTATATCTGGAAAGGAAAGGGTTAATATCCCTGCCGGAGAGTAACTAGAGACGCACAAGAGTGTATCAGACAATACTCTTACTTTATTAGGCGTGACAGACATTTATATAGCTTCTTCATTGGTTATCTTATCATTTCTGAGCATGCGTAATCGTTGCTTAACAGTTTGATTAAAGTCATGTATACACTGCAAATTCTATTTGTATAAACGGCAGGGGGCAGCATTGTACTAATAAGCATATAACTACAAATTTCTAGACTTTTCTAAAGAGACTTTGGCCCTGATTCAGAGCCGGACGCTCTGACAGAGCGCTCGCTCTGAATCAGGGCCGTCCCTCCTACTTTTTGGAGCGGCCTCCTGGCCGCTCGCATAGCCGTGGGTGACCACCCACAGCTATAGCGAGCGGCCAAAATGATGGTCACGATGGTCTTGACGGGCTTGCGACGAGACCCTTGCGGTAGGGTCTCGCTGCCGCAAGCCCTGGAGTGCTTTTGGCTCTATCAGAGCCAAAAGCACCCCCACTGACATCACTAGTGATGTCAGTGGGGCCGGCCCCAGACGGTAGGCGTTTCCATTGGAACGCCTCCGTCTGGGCAGCCACGCCCCCGACACGCCTACCAAAGGGGGCGTGCTGTCAATCACCATCGACAGCACGCACATGTGCACGACGGAGCCGCCTCCGTCGTGCGCATGCGCACTTGGGCAACATCGACCCGCTTGCGAGCGCTCAGCGCATCAGGCCCTTTGTTCATTTTTCATGAGAAAGGTGCAGACAGTGAAATTCTAATTGCAAGATTATATATATCTCTTTGCCATTGCAAACAATAAGCACACAGAAATCCTTGGTGAGAATATGTGAAAGCTCCTGTATCTCTATAGGTGCATACACACACAACGATTTTTTGAACGATTATCGATAACTATATCGTTTATCGTTCAATCGTTGAAAAAATCGTTCACTTTCTGAGCTAAAACGATGAACGATTATCGTTCATGCGCGTTCTTGTTTGTAGTTCAGTCAGACTGGCCAACTGAACGATTTTCATTAAGGGAATATGCAAAAGTCGTATGTAGTTAAAAAAAATCATTCATTACACTTTAAAAAATCTGATAGATAATCATTCATAAAAATCGTTCATAAAATCGTTGGTAACAAAATCGTTGTGTGTGTATGCAGCTTAAGTATTATATTTTTCCTAGGACAGTCACTACTTTTTCAAGAGGGACATGCTCTATTGCCTAAAGGGATTCTCTATCATGTAATGCTGGCAAATGATAATCAGCTGACCTAATACCAATTAGGTTTACATTTTCTTAACAGACTGTCAGACAAGTATGGTTGTTGAACCTTTATTTTGTCAACTATAGGATATGAATTGATGGAGATAATAGTTTTTACCTAGAATACATTTGCTAGTGTTTATATTATTCCCTTTAACTTCAGCTTATTTGTTTGGGACATATTAAGTACCATAACACAAAATCTAATTTGATTCATGAGCCAATTTTGGGTGTTCTCCAGCATAACTATATGGTTGCGAAATTAATGAATGTAAGTGCTCATACCTACATAGACATTTTGTAACGTACGTAGGTGGTGGTTGTCTGCTTCCCTGTTGGTCAGTGACCAATTAATTTTGCTAACCAGGGATAGATTTAAGATATTTTTGCCGATCGATCTGCATTGTAGTACTTAATATGTGATTTGACACAATTATTCTTTTTATATACATTTTGTTTGTTTTTTTTGTGTGTTTTGAGTGTATCAATTATCACTCTTTTTTTATTATCAGGGTTCCTAATAAAAGTTTTAAGTTTTATCCACTTTTTTTTTTCCATCCATAATATAATTTCATTATATTTTCTTAAATTGATTCTAGAGTGCCCCCAAAACAGTTTTTGTTATTTTTTTCCTCTTTGCATTTGTATTCATGAACCACAACTCTGACATGTAGTATCTCCTGGCACATTACAAAATCCGCAATTTAGACATCTCCAATCAGGATAATGGAGATTAATCTGACTTCTTTTCCTTTTCCTAACCGCTGACTCTACGACCATCTGAGTTTGTCCGGACTCTGGCCCTGATTCAGAGCCGGACGCTCTGACCAGAGCGCTCGCTCTGAATCAAGGCCCACCTCCATTAATATGGAGCGTCCTCCTGGACGCTCGTATAGCTGTGGGTCACCACCCACAGCATATACGAGCGTGCAGGATGATGGTCGCGATGGTCTTGACCATCGCGACCATCCCCACTGCGAGCAACAGCCTGCGGTTGAGGTTTTCAACCGCAAGGCCAGGAGTGATTTTGGCTCTATCAGAGCCAAAATCACTCCCACTGACATCACTAGTGATGTCAGTGGGGCCAGCTTCAGACGGTAGGTGTTCCCTTGGGAACGCCTCCGTCTGGCAGGCACGCCCCCGGCATGCCCACCAAAGGGGGCGTGCTGTCAGTCAACATCGACAGCATGCCCCCTTTGATGAGACACTCCGAGCGAAGGAAAGTCCTTCGCTCGGCGCGTCTCGCGCATGCACACGACGGAGCTCCCTCCGTCGTGCGCATGCGCAGTGCAGACCATCGACCCACTTGCGAGCGGACAGCCGCTCGCGAGTGGGTCTGAATAAGGGCCTCTGTTCTCAGGTTCATGGAGCACATCTCATCCTCCAATTCATCTAGTTCCATCTCCCATTTCAATCTGCTTGCCGTTTCAAGCCACTGATTCACTTGTTTGTGCAAATCTTTATCCTGTGTATATACTTTGTGTCCCCGTTCAGTGTTCTGTATCTCAGTGGTTCTCAAACTCCGTCCAGCAGGTGCACAGGTGTATTCATTACTTACTGACACATTTTAAAAGATCCACAGGTGGAGCTAATTATTTCCCTTGTGATTCTATGAGGATACATGGAAAACATGCACTGTTTGGGGTCCTGAGGACCGAGTTTGAGAACCTGTGCTATAACTTATCTGGATCCAAGGTGCCCTGTATCAGTAATCTGCACATTTTAAATAATATCTCCATTCCCTTCAGAATCATTCACCGTGTACCATGCGCATTATGGAATACAGTCAGGAAGCTGACGGTCAAAATGCTGACCGTCGGCTTCCTAACTGTGCAATCCCGACAGGGGACTAATGATAGGCATCGAAATCCCGATGCCTATCATTATCCCTACACCAGGAGCCTGACGCCCGGCATACCGAATGAAGGTAAGCCGAGTGGCGGGCGCGGACAGATGCGGGGGGAGGGTTATGTTGGGGGCTCCCAGAGGGGACTATTAGGGTTAGTCATCCCCCTGGGAGGGTTAGGGTTAGGCTAGGGGAAAGGGGGTTAGGGTTAGGCACCCACTCCCGGGAGGGTTAGGTTTAGGCTGCGGTTATTGGGGGGTTAGGGTTAGGCACCCTGAAGGGAGGGTTAGGGGGGAGAGGGTTAGGTATATTTAGTTTACTTACCTGTTGGGATCTTCACTGCTGCCATTCTTCCGGTGTCAGGGTTTGAACCGCCTGACATAAGTCCAGTGGTCATTCATATTGATCCCATGCATTATATCCATGGCAGTCTATGGGTCTAATCCAAGGGATGGCTTTCACTGTTCCCCATAGTCAGTAGACTATCTGAGAATCCGGGGTTTAAGTGTTCTCAGAATCTGGGTTGTTCCCCCTAGTCTATAGACTATCTCAGAATCCAGGGTCTAATGGATCTGTCGGACACTATACTATGTGGTCGTCTATTGCAATTATTTACCACTGTATCCCACTCTTTCCCTATGTCACTGACTTGTGGCAACAGTGTGGAATGCAAATGGTTGATCCTTTTTCATAAGACTCACAGACTACAACTCATAGGGTAATCTCCTTACACAATCTGGTGCCAACAACTAACTCTAAATGTGGTGTTCACTAGCCAAAATTCAAGTCCAAATATCTATAATCACACCCCTCCCCTCCCGTTATAATCTACTGAAGTATGTAATCTAATACTTAAGCATTTAAGACATATTTTCTGACCCTAGGTGCCTCATATGGGTACTAACAGGGACCTGCAAGAAATCTTTCCAGAGTCAATGGGTGGCTTTATGCACTGTTACTTTACTATTCAATTTACCCAGGCAATGTCTCTCAGCCTATTCCACCAAGGAGTCTGGCACCCAAATGAACCTGCCGGGCAAGCCAGCCGTGGTACCTGGGTTAGTCTTTACTCCAAGGTTTCGAAAGGGACTGACACACATCCCAGTGTGCAACATAAGTCAATCACTAAATCATATGTTTAATAACACAGAAGCACATATAAGCATATGCAAAAGCCTGGTTACTGAGATTTATAATCCCCGAGTCTTACTCAGAAACAGACTGACTATTTGGACATGGGAGGACAGCAAAGCTTTGAGAGCAGACAATAATTCTATGTTTTTGCAATTCTGTCGTCCAACGCCCACCCAACATAGTGTCCGTCTCTGGTCAAGAGCTGGGAATCTCGGTGGAAACCTCAAATTGATAAAGGCAAGTTGTTAGGTAACGAGGATATCTGAAAAGGAAAGGGTTAATATCACAGCCAGAGAATAAATGGAGACACACAAGGGTGTATCAATACTCTGACTATTTAGATAGTACACCACACTAAACACAGCCATTGTGCCAGGAAAGATCACTAAACACAGCCCTTGTGCAGGCAGGTATCACTAAACACAGCCCTTGTACAGGAAAATTTCAAAACACAGCCCTTGTACAGGAAGGAATCAGGCAGTATGATAGGGGGATGGGGTCTGCTGCACAGGAGTTCATTTGATAATACCGGTTCAGTTCATAAGTACCATGGGAGGTGCTCCCAAGAGAAAGTAATATGTAAGCAAAGGAGAGAGACAAGACAATATTATTTTTGACATACTGTATGTATTTTGGCTCATCTACAATTGAATAGTACTTATCTAATTTGAGCAGAATTGTTAGGATTTATTTAAATGGGGATGTAGTCGGCATCCCGGCAGTCAGAATACCGGCTCCAGAATCCCGACCGCTGACATCCCATGTTAGGGTTAGGCACTAGGGCAGTGATTCCCAACCTCGGTCCTCAAGGCACACTAACAGTACTGGTTTTAGTGATATCCATGCTTACGCACAAATTGTTAAATCAAAACAACTGAGGTACTAATTAAGTCACATGTGTTCAAGTATGGCTATACTTAAAACCTGGACTGTTTAGTGTGCTTGAGGACCGTGATTGGGAAACCCTGCACTAGGGGGAGTGTTAGGATTAGGCTGCGGGAGGAGGGGCGAGGGTTATGTTGCTGGAGAGGAAGGTTAGGGTTAGCCTGCGGGACAGGTGGGTTAGCGGGGGGGGGGTTAAGCATACTTACCCAATCCTGTCTGGATTCTGACTGTCAGGATGCTGCTATCTCTATTCTGACTGCCTGCATCCCGACCGCTGGGATTCTATACCCAGGCCATTTGAATGTAATTCTGATATATGTGTCTTGGCTCTTGCGCATTTGATTAGAAAGTGCCTATTTTATTTTAGCCGTCCTACTAAAAGTTATATTTTAACTTGGAAGTGTGTCCTACTGTAGGAGTACTGTTTTTGCTCTATTCTCTCTCCTTTGTTTACAGGGAGGAATCACTAAACACTGCCCTTGTGAATGAAGGTATCACTAAACCACAGCCCTTGTGCATGGTGGTATCACTAAACACAGACCTTGTGCAGGGAGGTATCACTAAACACAGACCTTGTGCAGGGCAGTATCACTAAACACAGACCTTGTGCAGGGAGGTATCACTAAACACAGACCTTGTGCAGGGCGGTATCACTAAACACAGACCTTGTGCAGGGAGGTATCACTAAACATAGCCCTTGTGCATCACTAAAAAACAGCCCTTGTGTATGGAGGTATCACTTAAAACAGACCTTGTGCAGGGTGTAATCACTAAACACAGCACTTGTACACTCAAGTACACTCATTTATGGAAGCATCCCTGAACCAAGCCTTGGTTAGGAATTGTCCCACCTATTATCTGACTCCCTAATTAACAGAGTACCCAATATTCATGTGAGGAAGTATGACTGAATACTGTACTTTTCTAGGGAACTATAATTGAATGCAGCACTTGTATAGGGAATCTGGACTATACGCAACACTTGTGTAAAAGTCAATGGCCTGTTTCTGATTTGGGAATAAAGGGCATGATTCAGCAAGAATTGCAGTTGCAAACACGCATGCAATCAGCCGATTGCTGCGTACTGCGCATGCGTTCGTGAATTAGCCATTGCGATCGGGACTGCAATCGCAGAGGCTACGCAGACCCATCACAGAGTGATTGACGGGAAGTGCCGTTTGTGGGTGGTGATGGGGGGGGTCAGGCGAACGCAGGTGTGCCAGTGCGTTTCAATGCCGTTGCTTAGTCGTGCATAAATTATTGACTGCGATACCATGCACATCCTGAGGCCTTATAGCATGCTCTGAAGTTAGCAATTCCTGAGTGAGGTCCGACCTGCCTTAACTGCGTATGGGTCCGATGTTACCAATTATTTTGCTATGTTGCCAAAGTATATGGATGTGAGTAAGGGGAAGTGGGCGTCCTTATGTTAGGCCGCATTCGCAATTTGAAAGCAATTATTTGCATATCACCTCTGATATTAGCAACTGCGTTGCGTGCATACAAGCAGAATAGCGATCCTTGCTGAATCAGGCCCAAAGTAAGAAACAGTAACTCTGTACCTGGACAAACCATGTTGCAATGCAAGGGGTGCAGATACATACTTTTTTTTTTTTGCATGCTGGATAAATGCTGACTGTTTCTGCATGCAGCCCACAAATGCTGTTTTTACACTGCAATTTAGATTTGAGCTAAGGACACACCCTTCTCAAATCTCAATCTCTCTATTAATCTGCCCCACCTGCAATGCAATATGGTTTTGCCAAGGTGCAAAGTTACTCAGGTTTGCCGACTAGTCGGCACTTGTGTAGGGTAATTTTACTGTTGTCAGCACTTGTGTATGGATGGATGGCTGCACATAGCTCTCGGAATAGGATAGTAGGACTATACGCAGAGCTCATGTTGGGCAGAATGACTGAAGGCAGCTTTTGTGTAGGAAGTATAACTTGGGACATGAAACCGCATTCGTGTAAACTCATGTAGGGCAGGATGACTAAATGCAAATATATGTTATGACTATACACAGTACCTGTGTAGGAAGAGAGTGGAGGAGCCTGTACCCATTATCCATGTAGGAAGGGAAGAACACAGAACACTTGTGCAGGGCAATATGACTGAATGCTGCACTTGTGTAGAGTAAAATGAATGAATGCAGCACTTGCATACAGCAGGATGACTTGACTCAATACTTGTATAGGGGACCATGACTGAGTGCAGCAATCGAAATATAGCTGAATGCGGTAACTAGGGTTATGCGAGCGGTGCCACTGCACAGAGCCCCTGACTTGGTTAGCAGGGTGCTTTGATTGGCACCTTGCAGCCTAAATAGCTGCTGCAGCTCCTGAGGACGTGCACACTGCAGCTGTTACAGTCCCCCGGAGCATCATGAGGATGCTCCGGTCAGTGCTGTAAATCCTGGTGTTGCCGCCCCCTGCCCCTCCATATGTTATGCGCTCAGGGGCATGACCAGTGCAGGAAAGTCCGGTTACGGCCCTGGAAACTACAGCTGATCACAGCACTCGGGTAGGAACTACAGCTGAACACAGCACTCCTGTGGGAACTACAGCTGAACGCAGTCAACGCGTCGGAACTGCAGCTGAACACAGCCCACACGTCGGAACTACAGCTGAACGCAGCCCATGCGTCGAAACTACAGCTGAAGGCAGCCCACGCATCAAAACTACAGCTGAAGGCAGCCCACGCGTCGAAACTACAGCTGAACGCAGCCCACGCGTCGGAACTACAGCTGAACGCAGCGCACGCGTCGGAACTACAGCTGAACGCATCCCACGCAACAGAACTACAGCTGAACGTAGCCCACGCATCGGAACTACATCTGAACGCAGCTCACTCGTCGGAACTACAGCTGAACGCAGCTCTCACATAGAGAAATATTGCAATTGTTATTGTGCAGGTACATCCTGTAAATTCCAGTCATACAACAAAATGGGTAGAAGTGGGTTGGACTTGACTGTTTACTGGATTCAACAGTGCTGGTAATTTGAGAGATCCATTGACATATTTTCTTCTTCGGGTTCCATATGGTCCACAGGAATTATCTTGGGGTATGTGGTTGGAGGGATCCAGGCACCAAACAGTTACAACCTTTAGCTTCCAGGATGCACTGGGTCCTCCTCCATATACAGTATACCCCACCCCTGGCTACAGGCACTTAGTTTTTTATCAGTGCACCTTGTAGACAGGGTACTGCTCTTGCAGTCCCAAGCTTTGTTTTTTTTTTTTTTTAAAAGAGTAAGCAGCGTTAGGCGTCCGGATGGACGCCTGTGCTGCAGCTCCATCTACCCCTTGCCGAAAACACCAGTGAGGGAATTGGTGATTTTGGCGGGTGCCAGTGCAGTTTTGCTAGACGCTGGGCATGGGACTGCAGCCAGAAGATACGGGGATGCAGTTAAGGTGGTTCCCCGCTTGTGGGGAACCATGTGGCAGTCTGTACCTCTGGCAGTGGAGACCTACCGGAGGTTGCTGCAGTTGGGAACCAGGGACGACTGTTTCTCCCACTAGACCACCAGGGCATGTAATTCTGGCGCCTGGGGCAATGGCAGCGGGCCATGTAAAAAGCCAGTGCGCCTGGTGGATTGATACAGCCTAGGAGAGGTAGGCTCTCCCCGGAAGCCCCTCCCCCAGCCCAGACGCCGATCCAGAGATGGTTTCCAGTGTCTGGGTTGTTCCTCCCTGCCTCCCAGGTATATGAGGTGCCCAGAGACCACTTTGAAGTGCTCTACTGTAGCTGCAAATCTCGGGAGGTTTGGTCAGTCTCCCTGTATACCTCTCCTTTGGTGGCCAGGTTATACGGAGCTCAATATCTACTATGCTTTGGTGCTTTTCGTAGTGGACAAATAGCCTATTGTATGTATGTGTGTGTGTGTGTATATGTGTGTATATATATATATATATATATATATATATATATATATATATACACACAGTCAGGTCCATAAATATTGGGACATTGACAGAATTTTCAGATTTTGGCCTCTATTCACCACCACAATGGTTTTGAAATGAAACAAACAAGGTGTGCTTTAACTGCAGACTTTCAGATTTAATTTGAGGGTAATTACATCCAAATCGGGTGAACGGTGTAGGAATTACAACAGTTTCAATATGTGCCTCCCACTTTTTAAGGGGCCAAAAGTAATGGGACTATCAACTCAAAAGCTATTTCATGGACAGGTGTGGGCTATTCCCTCGTTATTTCATTATCAATTAAGCAGGTAAAAGGTCTGGAGTTGATTCTAGGTGTGACATTTGCATTTGGAATCAGTTGCTGTCGACTCTCAATATGAGATCCAAAGAGCTGTCACTATCCGTGAAGCAAGCCATCATTAGGCTGAAAAATCAAAACAAACCCATCAGAGAGATAGCAAAAACATTAGGTGTGGCCAAATCAACTGTTTGGAACATTCTTAAAAAGAAAGAACGCACCGGAGAGCTCAGCAACACCAAAAGACCCGGAAGACTACGGAATACAACTGTGGTGGATGACAAAAGAATTATTTCCCTGGTGAAGAAAAACCCCTTCACAACAGTTGGCCAAATCAAGAACACTCTCCAGGAGGTAGATGTATATGTGTCAAAGTCAACAATCAAGAGAAGACTTCACAAGAGTGAATATAGAGGGTTCACCACAAGATGCAAACCATTGGTAAGCCACAAAAACAGGAAGACCAGATTAGAGTTTGCCAAACAACATCTAAAAAAGCCATTACAGTTCTGGAACAACATCCTATTGACAGATGAGACAAAGATCAACTTGTACCACAGTGATGGGAAGAGAAGGAAAGGAACTGCTCATGATCCAAAACATACCACCTTATCAGTGAAGCATGGTGGTGGTAGTGTCATGGTGTGGGCATGTATGGTTGCCAATGGAACTGGTTCCCTTGTATTTATTGATGATGTGACTGCTGACAAAAGCAGCAGAATGAATTCTGAAGTGTTTCGGGCAATATTATATGCTCATATTCAGTCAAATGCTTCAGAACTCATTGGACAGCGCTTCACAGTGCAGATGGACAATGACCCGAAGCATACTGCAAAAGCAACCAAAGAGTTTTTTAAGGCTACAAAGTGGAATGTTATGCAATGGCCAAGTCAATCCCCTGACCTGAATCCGATTGAGCATGCATTTCACTTGATGAAGACAAAACTGAAGGGAAAATGCCCCAAGAACAAGCAGGAACTGAAGACATTTGCAGTAGAGGCCTGGCAGAGCATCTGATGATGTCTATGCGTTCCAGACTTCAGGCTGTAATTGCCTGCAAAGGATTTGCAACAAAGTATTAAAAAGTGAAAGTTAGATATAGGATTGTTTAGTTTGTCCCATTACTTTTGGCCCCTTAAAAAGTGGGAGGCACATATAGAAACCGTTGTAATTCCTACACCGTTCACCTGATTTGGATGTAATTACCCTCAAATTAAATCTGAAAGTCTGCAGTTAAATCACATCTTGTTTGTTTGATTTCAAAGCCATTGTGGTGTGAATAGAGGCCAAAATATGAAAATTCTGTCAATGTCCCAATATTTATGGACCTGACTGTATATATATTATTGCATATATATATATATATATATATAATTGCATTGTATGTGACTTATGTAAGTTCTGCTGTGTGTTATACTGCCTTTTTTATTCCTGAATAACTGTCAGTTATAACTATCACTGCTATTTCTCCTCACAACCCTCTGCTACAGGTGTGTGGGATGTTTTGGGGGTGAACACTGTCACATTGTATTGTATTGCATAACGTTACCTCTAAAGATAAGGAGAAGCAGGAGGGTAAAGCCCCTATGCTGGTTTCATGTATGGCCTGTCAGGTGGGCTTGTCCCCTCAGGATTTCATACAGGATGGATTGTGTAGTCGCTGTTATAAGGAGCCACTACATCATTCCAGCCTACCAGCTCCTGAGCAGGAACCATCCTGGGCTTCCTTTTCTCGGTTATGGTGCAGGTTGTGAACCGTTTAGCTACACCCACGCCAACCCCTACTATGGGGTACCCTCAGCAGCTACAACCTGCTATGTTTATGCCTCCTATGCATCCGTCCTGAATGGATATTTATGCCCACTCAAGCCAGAGTATGGCTCTGTCTCCTACTGCATTTCAGCAAATGCTGCAAGCAGGCAGGCCGGTAGTACCTAAAGCCAGAAGGCGGTCGGTTGCTTCTTATCAGTCCATCCAGCCTGTAGATTCTGATGTATCTTCAGATGAATTTGAAGAGGAGTCTCTCTCAGGAGAGAAGGACCATCTGACAGCAGTGGATGTTACCTCTTTGATTAGGGCGGTCAAAACTATTTTAAACATAGATAGTGAAGAGCCAAAACCTAGTAAGGCTCCGGTGTTCAAGCGCCAGAAGGTCGTTAAGGCTGAGTTTCCCAAATCTGAGCAACTCTCTGAACTTATGGGGGAAGCATGGAGTTCTCCTTATAGACGATTCCATTTTACAAAGAAGGTTACAACTTTATACCCCCTCCCACCTGGCGAATGTGCTAAATGGAAAGTTCCGCCTACTGTGGATGCTCATGTGGCACATCTGGTTAAGAGCGCCACATTGCCCATACCATCTGCATCCTCCCTTAAGGATCCTACAGATAGAATACTTAAGGACTGTCTCAAGGCAGTTTTTTCTCTGTCAGGAGCTGTTACCCGTCCGGCCATGGCTACGGCCTGGGTGTCCAAGGCCATTGAAGAATGGACAGGGGCACTGGAAAAAACTCTTCCAGAAGCTTCCAGGGAGCAGCTGACATTTATCTCCTATATCAAGGAGGCAGCCTCCTATTTGGGGGAGGCGGCATTAGACACCAGCATTCTAGCTTCTAAGGCAGTGGTGTCAAACTCGGGCCCTCCAGCTGCTGTGGGGCTACATATCCCAGCATGCCCTGCCACAGTTTTAGCATGCCCTAATAGCAAAACTCTGGCAGTGCATTCTGGGATGTGTAGTTCCACTGCACTGAAGGGCCCGAGTTTGACACCACTGTTCTCAGGCATCAGCTACCTCAGTTGTTGCTCGCAGAGCCCTATGGTTAAGGGCCTGGAAAGCAGATGCAGGTTCCAAGAAGCCTTTGGAATTCCTGCCGTTTGCTGGAGGCATACTGTTTGGCACAGAATTGGATAAGATTGTGACTACTCTGGCAGCTTCTACAACAGCCGGTCTGCCTTCGACGACTACCCCTAGGCCTAGGCAGTCGTAGTTTTGAGCTTTTCGCCTGCAAGGAAAAGCAAAAGGACAGACTATCTTTAGACAATCTAGTTCTCGTAGGAGACCGCAAACTAAAAGATCAGAGCAGGGCAATCAAACTTCCGGCTTCCAAGCCAGATGACAAACCCTCAGCCTGATGGAGCGAGCCTCCTCTTGGGAATCCCAGGTTGGGAAGCTGTCTTCAGTTTTTGGATACCTGGCATCAGACAACAACAGATGCCTGGGTCCGAGAAGTGGTCTCTCAAGGGTACGCCCTTACTTTCTGGAAGGGTCCCTCGCAAAGGTTTTTTTGCACAGGTCCTCCTTCGGAGTCTACTAAGACCTTAGCTCTCCAGCAGGCCATTCGTTCCCTGCTGGGTTCAGGGGTGATAATCCCAGTTCCGTTGGATCAGCAAAAAAAGGGTTATTATTCCAATCTGTTTTTGATCCAAAAGCCCAAAGGTCCCACCAGCCTACTCTGAATCTGAAAGGCCTCAACAGATTTATCTGGGTGCCCAAGTTCTGTATGGAAACTCTTCGGTCAATTGTTCTGGCAATGGAACCAGGAGATTTTATGGTGTCCTTGGACATTAGAATGCGTATCTGCATGTGCCAATTACACCTTCCCACCAAAGGTTTCTGCGGTTTGCTGTTCTGTAGCAACATTTCCAATTTCAGGCGCTGCCTTTTGGTTTGTCAACAGCCCCATGATCTTTACCAAAGTAATGGCTGTAATGACGGCCTACCTCAGGCATCAGGGAGTCAGAATACTGCCATACTTGGATGACCTCCTGATACTGGCACAGTCTCCAGATGTATTACAACATCATTATAGACTGACGATTGCCTGCCTACACAGGCACGGCTGGATCACAAAATTGGAAAAAGTCATCTCTTTCTACAGTACAGTAGATGGTGCATTTAGGTGCACTCCTGGATTCTCTGGCACAGAGGATATTTCTGCTAGTAGGCAAGATTTTGGCACTTCAATTATGGGTTTGCAGATTTCGCCACAATCAGAGGGTGTCTATCCACTCAGCGATGCAGAGTCCTGGGGTCCATGGTGTCCATGATGACATGGTGGAATATGCTCAGTTCCACTGCAGCAGCTGATCCTCTCCTGGAGGAGCAGGGAGTATCAATAAAGTCACAGATGATCCGTCTTTCTCCAGAGGTTCGGCTTTCCCTCTCATGGTGGCTGCAGACGTTTCGTCTGAACAGAGGTCGCCCCCTTCTGGATTCCAGATTGGGTGCTCCTCACTACAGATGCCAGCCTCTGCGGATGGGGCGCAGTGACGGGTCATCACACTTTTCAGGGAAGATGGATGACCAAGGAGGGTCACCTATCCATAAAAATCCTGGAACTTCATGCAGTATTCAGGGCACTCGTCATACTGAAGGGCAGGCCTGTCCAGATGCAGTCTGACAACACAACCACAGTAGCCTACCTCAACCATCAGGGAGGCACTCGAGGTCTGGCAACTATGGCGGAAATGACAAACATTCTGGTCTGGGCAGAATGTCATCTTCCAGCAATCTCAACACTGTTCATACCAGGAGTCCTCAACTGGGAAGCGGCCTCAGGCCACAACAACAAGGTTCTCAGATACGGGTCCAGAACCAGGGATCCCTCAGCTGATTTTGTGGACACTGTAGCAGTGAAGTGGGACTTCAAGCTAGCATATCTCTTTCCTCCGATCTTCCTCATCCCAAGGGTCATCAGGAAATTCAAGCAGGAGTCGGCACAGTAATACTGATATCCCCTGCTTGGCCCAGACACCATTGGTTCACCGACCTTCAGAGTCTCTCCATAGAGAGACAGGCATCGGGAGTTTGACGCCTGTCATTAGACCCTTGCCGAGATTAGAAAGTCGGGATGCCGATAGTCGGCATTTAGACCTGTCGGCATTCCGACTGCATACCACCCCGAGAGTTCAGGTGTCTGCACTCTGTTTGGTTTCAGGTAAGGATCGCCCCTCTGTCTGATGTTAGAACATTTTTTCAGGGGCTTCTGGGGAATCAGCCTCCCTTTGTCCCTCCGGTAGCTCCGTTGGTTTTGTCTTTGGTTCTCAGGGCTCTACAGGCTCCCCCATTTGAACCCCTGAAATCAGTAGACCTCAAGCGGTTGACAGCGAAGACAGTTTTTCTTCTTGCTATCTCTTCTGCCCCCAGGGTCTCTGATTTGTCAGCCTCCGATTTTGATTTTTCACCAGGATAGAGCTGTTCTTCGTACCAGGGCGAGTTATGTTCCTAAGGTAGTACCCCGGTTTCATGTGATTGAAGAAATAGTGGTTCCAGCCTTCCAGTTTTCAGACCTCTCTGTAGGTGAAGCTTCTCTGGGTGTGGTGTGCAAACTACATATCTACGTGGATCGTACCAACTCCTTTAGGAAATCAGATTCTCTTTTTGTGTTGTATGGCTGTCATAAGCGAGGCTGGCCAGCTAACAAACAGTCTCTGGCTAGATGGCTTCGTATGACGATTTCCCAAGCTTACACACAAGCTGATCTCTCTGTTCCAAACACAGTGACCGCACATTCTACTTGATATGTGGGACCATCGTGGATGTTTCATCGAGGTGCCTCGGCTGAACAATTGTGCAAGGCAGCCACGTGGTCTTCCGTCCACACTTTTCTCAAATTTTACGCCTTTGATACCTTTGCCTCTCAGGATGCTTCCTTTGGGCGCTGGATTCTCCTTTCTGCTAAACAGGAGCGTCCCCACCCTTAAGGGAACTGCTTTGGGACATCCCCAAGGTAATTCCTGTGGACCCTATGGAACCCAAAGAAGAAAATAAGAGTTATGGTATAGCATACCTTTTTGTTAACTTTTTCTTCAAGGTCTACAGGGCACCCACCCTAACGCACCTGGTGTTATTGGGTAATCTTTATTTCTTTTGTATTTCAATGATTCCCTTTTCTTAGAGTGTTTCTGGTGTATGATTGTCCTTCCTTCTCCTGCCTTTTGCTTGGTAACAAACTAAGTGCCTGTAGCTAGGGGTGGGGTATATATGGAGGAGGACCCAGTGCATCCTGGGAGCTAAAGCTTGTAACTGTTTGGTGCTTGGATCACTGCAACCACATACCCCAAGGTAATTCCTGTGGACCCTATGGACCTCAAAGAAAAGAGTTGACAAAGGTATGTTATACCATAACTCTTATTATGCGACTAATTGAGGTATACATTGGTTTAAACAAATGTACAAATAAAATAAGAGATACAAAAGTAAAAGATTAAAAATTAATAAGTTTCTTAAAAATAAAATATAAACTTTTTGTTATGAACCTTGTTACAGCATCAGACCTTAGGCAAGGTGTACATATTTGGATATACCTATAATTGGGAAAAGTAGCTGAGTAAATATCCCTGACAGCTTCCTCAGGGCTAAATATATAGAAGATATAACAAGATGTATAGTAAAACAAAAAAATTGGCTTTGTTATGGTCTCTTCCTATGGTTTACATTGAGCTATAAAAATAGAATCCAGCGTTCAGTTAAGTCAGTAACTTTTCATCTTGTCATACTTTGTTTTTCCTACATCAGACTTGGAAGCAGAAAAGTCAGGCTTTTGCTGGCAAATAAATATTGCATTGTGAAGATGTGTGCATGTGACCAATGTACGGGGTGGTGCTAAAAGTGTTGTGACTGCAAACACTCTGAAATGGGACAGTGAGAAATCTATGCAATAAAACACCAATTTTATTTAATTTTTTTCCAGATTTTATTAAACACATGAGTAACAAAACTCAAAGAGGTGCCATGCTTAGTGTGGTGATTTAGAATGTGTTTCCTAATAAATAAAGTGCTTTATACTCTGTGTCACAATCCAGACGTTTTCTATACTAGGAATAGGGCTTGACGTGGGAGCTGAACTGGAGGATATATGTTGGAAGCTGGAAGGCTTTATTAGGTTTCTCCGCATAGAGGCCATGGCATAGAGTTTGTAGAACCGTCAGTAGATATTGGAAACAGGAGATACGGTGTAGATGAAGCAGGTACACCCGGCTGAGACTGGTAACAACCAGGCTGGAACCAGTATAGCAACAGTAACCTGGCTACAACCAGTAAGACAGGGGTGGGGAACTTTTTTTCTGCCAAGGGCCATTTTGATATATATAACATTATTTGCGGGCCCAGTGCAGGTAACGCCCCCTACATGTGATGTCACACAGGGGCGGGGCCATAATCACTGGTGCTTACAGCAATGCCTGGAGCATCCTGAGGATGCTCCGGGGCGCTGTAAGGGCAGCGGTGTGACCATCTGAAGCATCCTAAGGACGCTCCAGGCAGCACTGCTGCATATATTCTGGCTGCAGGGTGCACCCAGCTAGCCAGATGAGGCTAGCAGAAAAAAGTTCTGAGGGCCAGATCAAATGATTCCGCGGGCCTTATATGGCCACCGGGCCTGAGGTTCCCCATCTCTGCGGTAAGGCAATAGTGACCAAGTTGAAACCGGTAACACGTGTTATGGAGACCGGGATGTAACCATTTAAGCAAGATTAACTGGGCTGGAACCGGTAATGCAATAGTGACAGGTCCAGCAACAATAACCATGCTGGAGCTGGAAATACAGTAATGACCAGGCTGCGACCAGTATAGCAATAGTAACCGGGCATGCAGTAATGACCGGGCTGGGACCTTAATAGTACAGTAAACCATGCTAGACCAGCAATGCAGTAATGACCGGGCTAAGCCCAGTATAGCAACAGTAACGGGATGGAATTAGCAATGCAATAATGACTGGGCTGGGACTGGTATAGCAACAATACTATAGAAGACGGGAATAGAGCCAGAAGGGTATCCTGAAAGAAGCGACATTGTACTGACAAGTGATAGTTGCCCAGGAAGTGTTTAAATAAGGTCTCCTGTATCCCTATTGGTTGCTAGGGTCAGCTGAGTAAAAGTCATGTTCCCACTGGTCGAAATGTGTTCAGTTGATCTATTTCAAATTTGCGGTATCAGCATGGAAGGCTGGCGAGCCGTGAGGCTGGAGGAGACTTAAGGAACCGGCAGACAGAGGTGGACCTGAGGGTTAGCCGGGAGAGATCGAGTTGCAGTAAGTATCCGGGCACTGAGTCCCAGGCCGTGACACTCAGGTCACCAAATCACATCTTAGCTGGATAGATTTTGCATATAAAAACCCTGGCGCACATGCTGACCCTGTGATAGAAGGTTGATTTGCACAATCAGCATTTGCTACCTGCCGCTTAAAAAAATTAAATAAAATCTTGATGTGCAGTTTTTACTTTGATATTTTGCTGTGTTTACCACATAAAAAAGGCATTTACAATTTAGTTTGGATAAAACAAACTAACACATAATTTTCCCTATTTAAAATAATTTTTTGTAAAATTTTATTTCTGCTATATGTACAGTACAATTCACAGCTGCAGGGTTATCACTGTTATCTGATGCAGTCTTGCAAGTTTTAAAATATGTGTTCACATTCAGTATAATGATCTTCTTACCAGCAGTATGTGTGCAGATTCAGAAGTACTGCCACTCACATCATGCTAAGAAAACCTATATCACAAATGTCAGCCTCAACAAGCTGGGTCTTGATTAAAATGGAGGGGACTGATCCATCTCTTGTTTGTAGCTTCTTAAGAGAAGGGCTATCAATCCTCTCTGTAATTAGGTGATTCATTTCTCTACTATCAGGTCATCCAAAAATAGTCTGTACTGCTTGAAAAGATTATTGTTGAAGAGACTGCTCTCAGTTACTGGTGAATGTAATTTGGCCCAAATAATTGTGTGACACTGCTTATACTAGATACAATGATATTTACATCTAACCAAGGTAAAGGTAATAACTGTAGTATCCGTATAGAGAAAGTAACATTTGTTCACATTTGTTTTGTATAAATTTAAGTTGGGTCGCCTGTTGCCGAAATAAATTGTTTCTGTAATGCTAGGCATATACTATACAATTATCTGTCAGACAGCTGTCCAATCTGGCTGGTTGGAATGAAAACCTAGTAATGTGTGGGAACAAATTACATTTGACCATATGGTCCAAAACACTGGAAAATAGACAAAAATAGTTGTTTAAATCGGTTAAATTTGTTTGATTTAACCAATTTGTCTGAACAACCATTTTTGTCTGTTTTCCAGTGTCTGTGAGCAATAGGTCGATTGTCATTTGCTCACATATATTACCAGATTCTCATTCCAACCAACCAGATTGGCAGATGTGTGACAGATAATTGTATGCCCAGCATGAGTGTTTTTTGTTTTTTTTATATATATATAGTTTTTCTAATAGTGACATCTGTAAATATGATTTTTTTATATATACGACTTCCTATTTAAAAAACCCCTACAAGCCTTTTTATTCTGTTTTTGGAGCACATTTTTCAGAATAGTATTAGCTCATTCATTTATTTTTGTGTTCTACTATATTTCACAGGCCATTTTTTTAACCATCATTAATATATTGGTCGACATTTTCATATTTGCACACATCATTATATTGAAAAAGAATTGCACTTAAGGGGAGTTGTATGAAAAAGCAGGCAACGGTAGTTGTGTCTGGATCTGCTTCGTCCATTTACCGTGGCAAAGCAGGTCCCTTCATCGGGGGCATGTATTATTAACTTAGTTGCCGAAGAGAGTGTGTTAACTCACATCACCGGCACTCTTCCTCTTTTCGGCTTCTGACTGGCACTCTGCGCCTTCTGAAGCCCCCCAGTGGCACCTGCGGTTCATTTAATTTTTTTTTTTTTTTAATACACAATGTTTATGCATGCATCAGGCAACAACAGCTATAGCTGAAGCTGTCGGAATGGTCAGTGCCACTGACCGTTCATATATTGCCTTGCACATCAGCCCTGTTGTCTTGTAGGTAGCGCCCCTGTCATTTACCACCCAGCCCATATTTATACTTGGGGGTAGAAGCGGTATCAGCGCACATAACATGTGCTGCAACCACTCCTCCCCCATATTGCCCCATCATACATCACCCCCTCAGTGACTTAACTGGGTGTTATGGTGCCCTGTGCTGGCCACTCCTGAGTGCATAACATAATGCCAAAGGGACAGGGCCGCCAGCTCCTGGAAGAACATCAGTGCTCCGAGCATCCTCAGGATGCTCTGTGGGGCTATGAAGGCTGGTGCCCATGTCTGGAGCTTCCAAAGGACACTCCGGGCAGCACTACAATAGCGATTCTGGCTGCAGGGTGCCTTTCTATACACCCTGCTAGCCAGATGCAGTGACTGTTGAGCAGCGACGGTGTCACCAGCAGGGCCCTGCGCTCTATGCAGCACCCTGCTCGCACACCTCTAGTTACGGCTCTGCTTACACTCTGAAGTGTTCGATTGTTGAGTCCGGTGGTTGTGCAGAGCAAGTTCTTCATAGGGGCATCTGATTCATGTTTGGCTCCTAATAGCTACATGTACTGTATTTGCAACATGGGCATGTAAATCTTTAGCAAATAATCCTAAACTATACTTTCTTTCTCAGAAGATAATCTATATTCATAATAATGGAGGATTTTTTTATTTACCAATATCATATGCTTATGCATTTATATACTTATTTAACAGTTACTTAATTAGCACCAGCATATTCCATTGCACTTTACAATTGGGAACCAAACAGTAATAAAACAAGACTGAATAATAACAGACAGAGGTAAGAGGGCCCTGCTCACCAGCTTACAATATATAGGCATGATTTCATAAAAGCATGCAATCGCTGCCATGTATTGGTGTCTGCTACTTTTAGTACCATGGCTTAGTTCTTTACCGTAAGAAGTATTTATGTGCGGAAACTAGAAGTATGCATTGCAGATAGTCCTTCACTTTCCATTGCTAAAAGAAAAAAAAGGAAAGCTCAGCACATTGCAGTGATTGGAAGCGATAGCAGAGAGCGACACAGTAATATACTGCCTTATGCTTCTATCTCTCAGAGCCTGTGTGAAGATTGTCTGACCTAGAACACATTTCTAGTGGCTCATACTTTGCTCTGGCAAATAAGTTTCCCATTGTAATTGTATTTGAACTGATGTAGGAATCAATATCATCTACAAGTGTCATGTACAGTATATCTGCAGCAGGAAATGGGATACTTCAAAATCCTGTTAGTTTACGCCTGTTAGAGAACAATCTATTGTGGCTGAGTGTGTCAGGGTGAAAGAAGCACCTTTTGCATTTAGTAATGGGAGGAATGAGGACTATTGATTAGGAAATGATCTACACAATCTGTATAACAAAATAAAAGCACAAAACAACATATATTTATATGCAAATGACAATAAATCCTGGAGCTAATGGAAATATATCAATTAGGCGCACACAAATAAAAATCAGGAATATATTTATATTCTAATAATACTACTAAAGTTATTATCCTTTCAATAATAGATTCACAGCTCTCAAAGGACTAACTAGGGGTAAAAATTTTAGACCTAAACATTCTCCATAAAGATAATGATAGATTTCACAGAAGCCTTGCAAGTTTTAAATTGAGTTCACGTTCAGTATAATGATCTATGATGACAAAGGATTATACTGTATCCCAATAAGTGGTGGGACATGTTAATCCTCCTGATTAAAATTGTGGGTCAAATAAAAACTGCCTTCACAGGAAAAAAAAAGCAGCATTTCTGGTGTCGACATTTAACATGTGGTTGTCAACATATTGATTGTCGTCCTAATGTTCATGTCAACATTCTGACTGTTGACATTCAGAACCTGTAGACATTCTGGTGATGATATTACAAATGTCGACTTTTCATACCACACCTGCAGATTGTATGAAAAGTGGCAACAGCGGTGAAAGTATTTCATTGGTAATATTCAAAAATGCAGCACGATTAATATATCCACATAAGCTTCAATCCAGAATGCTCTCCTACAGAGCTGCAGCTAGACATTTTGGTGCCCTGTGCCAAAAAGATCAGTGGTGCCCCCCCACGCCCCCCCATCCCATATATTTTATACAGGGAAAGTGCGCAGCGAAGGCATGCGCCAAAAATACAGGGGTGGGATGTGGCCACACAACAGTACCAGTCCACATTACAATGCACATTAGTGTTCATTACTCACAATACACATCAGAGTACTGTAGTACCTCAAACCCCTTTATCATGTTACGCCACACAGTAGAGCCCCTTACACACATTATCCCACACAGTAGAGCCCCTTATACACATTATGCCACACAGTAGTACCCCTTATATATGTTATGCCACACAATAGTACCCCTTTTACACATTATGCCACATAGAGACCCTTATACACATTACGCCACACAGGAGTGCCCCTTATACATGTTATACCACCCAATCACAGCCCACACTCTTACTGCTCCTATTTATAGCTATCACTGTCCCCAATCACAGCCCACACTGTTTCCTGTCACATATCTCAATGCCCCCACTCTCACTGCCCCCTTATAGCTATCAGTTCCTCAAATCACAGCTCCCACTGGTCCCACTTATAGCTATCACTGTCCTCCTCACACAGCTCCCACTGTGAAGCTTCACCTTCTAGACCTAATCCTCAGCTCACGCCATGTCTCTGCAGCAACCTCAACCCTGCCCCCATGTTTGTCTATAGCCCTCAGCTCAATCCCTGTCTCCCAATAGCCTCAGCCCTCCCTCCTGTGTCTCTCTATAGCCTCAAATGCTTTCCCCCCTCCCCTCCTTCACTTACCTCAATGATGCTCCTCCAGAGTCCTTCTCATGGCAGCGGCGACAACAGGCTTCTCACAGTCAGTCTTTCTCTGAGAGTCTGTTCTGCTTCACCGCGCTGATGTCATTACGGCCCACAGAGAAGAAAACTTTATTGTTCCGGCTGGGTAGTCAATGTCTGAGTCCTGCTGATTACTGCAGCGGCGCAGGCACAGGCCAGGACCAGTCACAATCTCCGGACTGGTCCTGTCATGCAAGGGAAGCAGCTACAGCTGGGGGGAGCAGCTCCGGCTGGGGGGCCCCCTGAAAGAAGAGGGCCCGGTAGTACTCGCCCCCTGTACCTCCCCTTCATCCATCTCTGAGCAGGGGCGGCAGATGCTGAACCTGGTGAGTGAGGCACCAGCCGCACCATCCTCCCTGCAGCCCTCCCCTCTTTCCCTCAGCCAGCGCAGCCAGAGTTAGACACTGAGCCTGCGCTGGCTTTGTTCAGACACCCTTAGAGCATTATGGTGGACGGCCGGTTCCACCCTCAGGGCTGCTCCGCTCTGTGCGGCGGCACCGGCCGCTCCACCCTAGCTACTTCCCTGCTCTCCTACCAAAGGGTAGCACAGGTTTTAACAACGATCCAAAATACATGCCAATCACATTTACAGTGTCTGATTGGTCAGTTCAAATTATGTATACAGTTTTCCTTGTTCCCAGTCTCTGGTAATGTCGCAGCATGGCTGGTGCCATTTGTAACAGTTCATTAAGCATTGGGTCTTTTGTTCATTTCCTAGGTCAGTTTATGGCTAAACAATCAGTTACAGTGTGTTGTTTCTGTTTAAATAAAGTAACAAGTCCATTGTATGGTCATCAGATAACCCTCAGCTGCCATCTTTTGTATTTATCTTAATCTCTTAACTGTTGATTTTTTTATTTCTAAAAACCACTCATAAATTTGTAATTTTTTAATGAGTTTATTAGGTGAAGAACATGCATTTCAACTTATCCAAAATGAGTTAATAAAAAAAATTTAAATATTTTTAAGATTTGTAAAAAAATAGTATTTTCAAACATACGAACATCAGATCACCACCATGGGAACATTTCAACCATCGCAACCTTCTTTTTTTACAGTGGCTTTTAATCTCTGCAGCATTTGGCTGGGGGGAGGGGGGGAAGGTCCTGCTATGCTGGCCGATCAGCAGTGATTCGTAGCATGGCAGACACTGGGGGAGGGTGCAGGCACACAGAGCAGCACCTCTAGAAGATTCTTCTCCTGCAGCTGCTCACACTGTTTGTGACTGGTCGCTTTGTTGGCGACCAGATAGCCTGGTGTGGTCGCAAAAAATGCAACCATATCAGGCAAGTGGTTAAAGAGACACTTTGGTTAGCAAAAGACACTGAAGTGCCAAAAGTCATGTGATAGCAATATATAAACTTAATGGTAGGTGGCGTCACCGTACTGTGACAAGTTGGAATTGCCTAGACCTGCAATAGTCAAGCACACACCTCCTGCATCAGACAATCAGACAAGCTACATGGACTCAAATCACATCGACATTTAATTCCAGAGGTACCAGACGCATATCCAGCAGGTCAGTGCAGCATTATGTAGCTTCCATGGGATATGTGATCAGAAGACCCACCAGAGTGCCACTGTTAACACCGAGACACCTGACACAGCTCCTCACCACGGCTTGTGATGTCACTAATTGGACCCTGGAGGACTGGCAACGTGTGGCATGGTCCGGTGAGTCATTGTTCCAGTTGTTTTGGGCTGATGGTAGGGTTTGGGTGTGGTGCAGACCCCATGAGGCCCTTGACCCCAGTTGTCAACAAGGCTCCGTGCAGGCTGGTGGTGGTTCCATAATGGTGTGGCGTGTGTTCACATGGCATGGGTTGGGTCCGCTTGTCCACCTGAACACATCATTAACTGTTGCATGGCTTGGTGACCATATGCCCTTAATGGACTTCATGTACCCGCACAACGATGGAATATTCCAGCAGGATAATGCACCGTGTCATCGGTCCCAAGTTGCCAAAAATTGTTTAGAGGAGCATTCTGGAGAGTTCTGATGAATAGAGTGGCCACCACATTTGCCCGACATGAACCCAGTCAAGCAATTATGGGTCGTGTTGGAGAGGTCCATTCGCACCCAAGATCCTGCACCTAGAAGGGAGTTGTGGGTATCTATACAGACGGCATGGGTCAACATTTCTCCAGAGGTCATCCGTCCTCTTGTGGAATAGATTCCACATTGAGTTGCTGCATTTCACCAAGCTAGAGGGGGTCCTACATGATCTTAGGCATCTATCCCATGACTTTTGGCACTTCAGTGTACATTATTAAATTACTAACTTTGCACATTTATTAAAAATTACAATACAATGGTTGTAATATAACATAATATAATGCAATGATTAAATATAACAATAATATTGTTTTATATGTGCATTTAAAAGAAACAATGGGTTTTATGTATTAAAGTGAGTAACTGAAAACAATTTATGACAAATATAGAAACATAACAAAACTAATAAAAATATACTTATGCAATGTAATTGATTTAGGGAATCGTCTAGCAATTGGATCTTTTACCAATATTTTCTCGCTTTAACAGTGTAGATGAGGGAGAGCCTCTTAAGCCTCCAGGCCCCAGAGCATCGGCACCCCTTGCACCCACTATAGTTAAGTCCCAGGAGATAGAGAATGAAGCTTACATAAATGAATGAATTGCCTCTATCAAATTATGTACACTGTGTGATGGCTTAAATGTGGGTGTGGTATGATATGTCAACAGCTATAAAGTCGACATAATGTAGACACTGATGAAATTTTGACATGTTAGAATTTCGACATATAGTCCCTGGCGGCCTAAAGGTAACAGTGACTTACCTGCTCCTGGCGACTGCAGCTGCTGCTCCAGTACGGCTTCCGGGTCTGGAGCATCACATCCAATCCAATCCTCCTGCGTTACTGTTAGTATTCCCTAACTCTAACCGCCCCCCTAGTGCCTAACCCTCATGCCTGTAGTCTAACCCTAGTGTCAACATTCTGACAATGTTGACATGTTGCCTGTCAACATTTTAATAATGTTGACATAACTGTGACATTGTAAATGTCGCCCAAATAACTATATACCCTTAATTATGAATAGTTGTTATGGTAAACAGGGCCTTATTCAGTAGCGGACACAAATGCAATCACTTACGGATCACAGTTGCTAAAATATGTTAATGTTTGCCTAACACAGCCAACATAAAGACGCCCACTGCTGCCTTCTCATATCCGTCTAATGTGTCTCCTGCTTAAACGTCGGTACCATCGACTCACATTAACCAGTCACGCAGCATGTACAGCAGGTCTGACCAGCCGCAAACACTGCGGGTCTCCTCACACACAGAAAGGTCTTATGCTGCTAATGTATGCACTCTATGAAATGGCGCTGAAACAGTCAAACACGCCTGCGTTTACTTAACCACCACCCCCACGTTACCACCCCGAAACGCTGACCACATGACACTCACTTTGCAAATGGATCCTCTGTGCTTATGTAATTGCAATACAATCACGACACGTGCATAGTGCGACTTACACGCAAGCGTAATGGTATATAATCGCACAAACTGCGTATACATCGGCATTGCATCTGCTGCGGAAGCACACCCATAATATGAATATTAAGTGTAGTAACACATTGAGCATGTTCTAAGACACAAGTGTAAAATACATTTTGTGTACGGTAGTTTGTTTGACTTGCTATAATATTGTGGAACAAATTAATTTAATCCTCAGTGATGTAATAGTTAATGTCTGATTTCTGCAGTGAGATCCATGCAAATGTATTCCTCAAATGTATTTCAAATGTACTTAATCACAAATATCCACATGTATCTATTAGACAATGCAATTGCAATAAAAAATGCATGCTACCTAATGGCTTACATAGGTTCTATAGGAGAGTGCAGAGCCGCATTAAGGGTGTAATAAAAGGGGCAAGTGATCCAAACCACCCCTTCTCCCTCTATCAGGGGGTCCCCTAGAACAGTGTGTCTCAATCCAGGTCAGTTCAAATTTTCCCAATCACCTAGTTGGGCACAGGTATATTACCAATTATCACATTTTAAAGATCCATAGGTAACTTGTAAACCATGAACTGTTTGAGGACTGTGTTTGAGAGGGAGGGGTGGAATCTGAGCAAGGTGCTGGGCTACACTGCAATGTGTACAGTAGTTCTGCTTCTGCAAGCACCATGGGAGATAGGAGGGGTGAAGCTGCTGCAGTGTGCCCCAGTCTGCATCTCTGTTTGACCCTGTATGTGTTTTAGACCCTCATATATATATATATATATATATATATATATATATATATCTCAAAACAGAAGGTGCGGCACTCGGGGCTTGGTCAGACAAAAGACTCAGACACGATGTAATAAGTTCAACGTTTCAGGATGACAATCTAACATGGATTGAAACGTTGAACTTATTACATCGTACAGAAACAGACAAATCTCTGGACTGCACAACCTGACTATATATATAATGGGAGGTGCTACCTGATGATACTAATTGCAGGTACAGAAACAGACAAATCTCAGGTGCACAACTCCAAATTATTAATAATATGTATAAATGCAATAACATTTTGCAATCAATAGAGGTTTTTAGCATAATCATGGCCACTCTATGCCTGATGTGTGCCTACGTGCCCTCTGCCACCCAAACCCTTAATCCAGCTCTTGAAAACTGTAGATGTGTGTTGTTGTGCCAGAATTTTTTAGAAGTAACATCACTGAACAGGTGGGAGGGCTCAGAGTTCATACCAACTGTCATTACATGCCAACGTGTTGAGATAATTCATATCAGCAGTTGATTTTATTTTTTATATATATAGTTCACATTATGCCACATAAACATATAATTCATTGTGTCATATATCTTTTGTGTACTCTCTCTTTTAGACACATGGGGACAGATTCTCCATCAGATCAAGAAAAGGTGATCGTAGTACTCCATAACTTCAACAGTAAAATTATTAAAGTTCACGTGAGTAGTCTAAGGTTTTCTGCTTTTACATGAACCTGCTTCATCAGATGATACTATAATCTTATATATTATGTGGAAGAGGTTGTCTGTTACCAGGTCAAGAGCCTCTTTTGAAGTTTAATTGTTGGCAATAGAAGGTTGCTGATTTATGAAAGCATTTTCATCCATTTATTATAGGAATACTTACTATGGCTTTACAATAATGTTATTCTCTTCCATGTCCTTTGCTGCAAGCGCCACCCTAATGCCAGTGGCATTCACTTTAAAGGAGAAAATGGGGACAGAATCAGCAGTTTAATTGAAGCTCAAGGCCTTGATTAAAGTCTTTCTCATCTAGACCAATACTAGTAGTATATGTATTATTGCTTGTGAATGAACAAATATAGATACTGACTTTAGGAAATACTGAATGGAAAAAAATATAGGTTCAGTGTCTTCATAATATTGTTCTCAGAATGCAGTACAGAAGAGACCGGCTGTAGATGTGAAGGGCCTGTAATAGCAGGGACAGCCTGCAGGAGATGTAGATAATTGGATGCTGCAGACTGCTGTTGAGGAATGCACAAGCGTGTAGTGGGACACTTCTGGAATTGATGCAAAGTGCAGACCTGCCCAGGTAGTATAATGCTTGAGATGAATACATACAGAATAGGATGCAGAAAGTACTTGCAATTCAGCTAAATGTATATTGAGTCCACTGTAATATGTACTTGTGAGCCTGATTCAGAGATGGACGGAAATGCAGAGCCACATACAAGCGACTGTGCAATTCCCAAATGCAGCAGGAGGTTTTTGTTTTTTTTTGGAAAAGACACCTCCTTGCTTTATCTACGTCATCCCAGCGCTGCGACCGAGGTATCTGAAGCTTACAGAAGTCTGACCGGGTCCTGGCAGCTTGCAAGGCCAGGATGTGCGCTAACCATCAGGTGGTTCCAGGAAGTTGGTAACTGAGTTAGATGCAGATGCACTTTGTAAATGCAGGAATCCAGTTGGCAGATGCAGTTATATGAGAAAATCCAAGATGGACGCACCCATGCTTTGCCGTTGGGTAAACGCCAGACACATATGCAAAAGTGCCAGCGCAGGTTTCAGTGATGCCAAATGCGACTAGGGATTGCATGGATGACAGTGACATGACACCGCTGGACCTGGTAACTTGGGCTAAGACCCTGATTTGTGACAGCACACCCCATCCTATTACAAGTTGCCACTGGACACTTATTGTGTGGTTTAAATGGAAACTTCAGATTAATTCTTTGAATCAAACCTGGAGCATGTACATCAGAGGCATTGATCCAAGCCCTCTTTTCTGGACTGTGACCCTTCCAATTTACAAGATACTGGAGATGGCCATGTCTGAAGTTAAAGTCCATGATGTTCTTGATCTCATATTCCTGTCTGTGCTGGGTCTGAACCTTTGGAGAACCTTGGTTTGGGGAATAAAACTGATTCAGAGGTTTCAAAACTGAAATGTGAAAAGAATTGGGTACCCAAAGATATGGAGGCAACCATAACTTAGAGTAAACTGGATTGATGGCTTGGATGATGCTGAATGGCCTAATGAAGCTGGAAGCAAATTTCATGGATGGCATCCTGAGTCGTAGTTTACGGGTAAACAGCCAGACTCTGTCTCCTGGTCATAGGCTAGGAATGTCTCACCTTTTATCGGCATGAATCTTATAGAACTGGGACAGATATTCTTGTTCTTGTTGCCATTTCTTAGCAAAAGTATTGAGAATTTATTCAGAAGCTGGAACAGATGTTGCAAGTAATGGAGTATTTGCTGGTACCTAGACTGTAGATCATACATTGTGAATGGAGTTGAAGCAGAAGATTTGTGGTACGGTTGATAGGCGCATATTCTGCCAAAGGAAGTAAGTCTGACCAATCATCCTGAGATGACGAGACATATAACCGGAGGAAGGTCTCTAAATATTTATTAACTCGTTTAATCTGCAGAGCGTTACACAAAGATTGCCAAAATTTGGCTACAAACTGGACACCACGATCTGATGCAATTTCTACTGTACACCCGTGAAGGCAGAACATTTCCTTGATGGACAGTTGAGCCGATACTGGAGCTGACAGAAGACCACGAAGAAAAACGAAGTGGGCCATATTTGAAAATCGATCCACTATGACCCATATGGTGGTAAATTTATTAGAGGCAGGCTGGTCAGTCACAAAAATCCACTGAGATATGAGTCCAGGGGGTACTCTGAACTGGCAGAGACAGAAGTGAACCTGTTGGAACTTGTCTGGGGCTTTTTTGCTGAGTACATTTAGAGCAGGCTGCAACAAATTGATCTCATCTTGAAGTATCGGTAATTACGGAGAATAAATTGTGTCTTTCGAACTTCAGATGCCCAGCAAATCTAGAGCAATGAGCCGACTGAAGTACTTTTTTGCGTATATTCTGAAGAATTAATGTTTTCCCCTGAGTAAGGGTGATGGCCGGAGTAGTAGCAGCAATACATTAAAGATTGTTGATGGGATGTTGCTCGAAGACTGCAGAACCTTCATTCTCCATCATAGATTGTGATATGACACTTGTTTGTCAAATCATGAGAAGAATAATGACCAACAGGTTTGATGCAGACTCATGCGTTGTGCTTATTCGAAATGGAGTAACATTTTATGATCTGTGCAAATGGGGATCGGACAGCGTGCCCTTTCCAACAAGTGCCTCCACTCTTCAAGTGCCAGTTTCATAGTGAGCAATTCTTTGTCTCTGATGGCATACTTTCTATCTGCAGGCAGAAATTTCCGATTAAAAGAACTTGCAGTGATGCTTATTGGAGAGAGGACCACACCTACACCAACAGATTATGGGGGTCATTCAGACCCGTTTGCGAGCAAAGGACGCTCGCAAACGGGTCGATGTTGCCCCACTGCGCATGCGCACGACGGAGGGAGCTCCGTCGTGCGCATGTGCGAGACCCGGATAGCGACGGGCTCTCCATCGCTCCGGGTCTCGCACCAAAGGGGGCGTGCTGTCGATGTTGATTGACAGCACGCCCCCTTTGGTGGGTGTGCCAGGGGCGTGACTGCCAGACGAGTCCGTAATGATGTCAGTGGGAGTGATTTTGGCTCTGATAGAGCCAAAATCACTCCTGGGCTTGCGGAAGCGAGACCCTACCGCAGGGTCTCATCGCAAGCCCGATGGTCCCGATGGTCTTTGACCATCGCGACCATCTTTTTGGCCGCTCGCATAAGCTGTGGGTGGTCACCCACAGCCATGCAAGCGGCCAGGAGGCCGCTCCAAATTTAGCTGGGACGGCCCTGATTCAGAGCGAGCGCTCTGGTCAGAGCGTTCAGCTCTGAATCAGGCCCTATGTGTCTACCTCAAGAAAGAACAGGATGGATATGCCTGACTAATTGAGAATGGGAGTTGAGATGAAAGTCTATATCAATTGGTGGAATGTGATTTGGGCTTCTGCTGACCATTTAACTGGGTTTGCCCCCTTTCCTGGTAAGGGTGGTAAATGGTGCAACCACATATAGTACCCCTGGATATATTTAAAATAATTAGAGAAGCCTAAGGAATCTTTGAACTGCCTTTAAGGTGGTGGGCTGAGGCCAATTGAGATTTGTTTGATCTTTGCCTGTATCAATTCGCAGCCCTGACCCAGAGATTATGTATTCAAGGGAAAGAAATGGAGTCCACCTGAAAGACATACTTTTCCAGTTTGCAAAACAACTTTTTGTTTGTAAGCCGACGGATAACCTATTTTACATTATGGCAGTGAGTCTTGATATTAGCAGAAAAGATGAGAATGTCATTTAAATAGCCTATTGGCTGAGCGGGTAATATGAACGTGGCTGCTGAAATCCGATTGGCAGATGCAGTCATGTGCGAACATCCAAGATGACCGCACCCATGCTATGCCGCCACGGAAATTACTGGCAGGGTAAACTGCAGGACCATTCAGAAGTGCCAGCACAGGTCCCGGGGATGCCAGACGCGGCCAGTGAGGGCACAGATGGCAGTGACTTGACACTGCCGGACCCAGCAACTGGGGCTAAGACTCAAATGTGTGATGCACATTACATTAATTGCTCTACTGCATTATTTTAATGCCACCACATTACATTAATAACACCCACCACCTTGTATTACATTTATAGCCCCACTACATAATAATAGTAATCATGTACTTATATAATGCTTTTCTCCCAATAGTCTCGAGCAGTTGGGTCAGCTTTCTTGTGAATGCTCAGTGCTGGCCTGCACCATGAGAGCTTACATCTAAAATTTCAAACCACACGCACACTGGGGTCCATTTTCAGTGGAAGCCATTTAAACAACTAGTTTGTATTGTGAACTGTGAGAAAGAAACTGGAGTACCTGGGGAAGTCCACAAACGCATAATTGAAGCCATGTCCACAGTGCTGTCAGGCAGTAATGCTAACCACTGTACCATCCTGCTGAATAGGCCCCACTAAACTCCACCTTGCTAGCCACTATGGCTCCACATTAAATTAATGACCCTGAATAAATAAAGGAAATAGCTTAAACACACACAACATTAATACCACTCACACACAAATATTACATGAATACCATTCCAACACATAGAAATATCCATTATATTAATACCATCCCACTACATTAACATGGGTTGGGTACGCAATCCAGGCGCTGATAATGCCAGCAGTCAGAATCCCAGCAGCGGATTTCCGACGGTGGAAATCACGATGCATGCAGGTAAGTATTATTACGCTTCCCCTAACCCACCCCTCCTGCAGCCTAACCCTAACCTTCCCTTTCAGCAGCCTGACCCTCCCCTCCCGCAGCCTAACCCTAAGTATCCCCCCTAACCCTAATACTCACCGTCGGGTTTGCAGCCATCGGTATACTAAGCCGGCATTGTGTGCGCTGGGATGATGACTACATTCCCATTAATACCACCCCCTTGCATATATCAATACCACCATCAGCCCCAACATTAAATTAATACCACTCACAATCACACAAAGTACATTATTACAAATAATAGCACCTCCCCCATACACACACATGCATTGATACCACTCCTGACACACACATGTACATTACTGTAATACCATCCACCACACACTACTTTTATCAATATTGGTCTATGGGAAGGTGCCAGACACCAGCAAGAACATCAATGCCAGAGCAAAGACCCACTCCTGCCTTGCCAGCACAACTACGTGTGCAGAATAGGTCCATAAGTTATTGGGCAGGTAGAGACACCTGGCTCATGGGCCAAGGTGGACCTCACACCCTGCACCTGTATAGTTACTATGCCACTGGAAGTTCCCCTTTCGTAAGACACAGTCCGACTGTACAGTGCTTTAAAGGCAATGGGGGAGATTTATTAAGGCTTGGAGAGAGATAAAATACCAACCAATTAGCCCCTGTCATTGTTTAAACACAGTCTGTAAAATGACAGAAGGTGATTGGTTGGTACTTTATCTCTCGCCAAGCTTTGATAAATCTCCCACAATATTTGCTCTTTACCCTGTGCAAGTCAGAGTTCCAGAAATAAATTATTCAGATATATTCTGCAAGTTTTGATGTCCTTAAGCGACCTTACAGCACGAATGACAACAAAACACAATAAAACAATGAACTTGAGCTTCCCTTTGAAGCTCAGTGTAAGCTTATGTGAGCTTGATCACACTACAAGTAATGCACAGTAGGGTTTAGCAAATTCCATTGCCATATGGAAGGTTCAGATTTACTTTGTTTTCATTCTGCTACCCAGGTACAGAAGAAACCAGATCAAGTACATGCAGATCTCCTGAGCAGTGAGCCTGAAGAGAAGACAGGCTTGTGGAATTCAATTATGAGGTACCTAGACTTCTTATTTCATAGCAAATTAAAAGATAAAACAAAGCCTACAATAATCATGTTATGAAGTAATATTACAGAATTTTAGTGTACCAGTTTTCTCTTCTAGGCATTTATGAGTACCTAAACACAACACTGACATAGCTTTCAAAACAGTGGGAGAACATTGCTTACTTTTTTTTTTAGGTGATAACCAGTTCATTCAGATTATGAAAGCGATTTCTTTTTTTTTTTTTCCTTTTAATGTGTACTCGTCACTTTCTCACATAGTGGAAGCAGCTATTTTCTGGTCTTAATCAGTATTCATGACTCGCTATTAACTCAATTGTGTTTAGTGAAGCTGTTTTTCTAAGTTAGTTCATAGAATGAACATTAGTTCAGTCCATATAAAGGCTGAAACTTCCCAACCTCCAAATGCATGGCAAAGTTTGATAGTTCGTAGAACATTTTGTAATCATTGCTATTTGCCACTTCTGAGAAGTTTTGGCAGGTAGCGTTTATCAGTGGCATGGAAAAAGTGGTTAGGGTGGGCTGGTACAAAGTACAGAGTCTGCGACAGTGGTTTCGCCAAGCCCCCAACATGTTTTGGCAACCACAGTGCAGCAGCAGAATAATAGTGTGTATTACACTTAAATCACAATTGCCAGCAACCCGTGCATTTGCGGAGGAAGTGATCTCACCACAAAGACTTCCTATCTTCCTATTCTCCAGAGTCTAAAACATTGCATCAAGGACAAGTTCCCTCTGTGATTAGATATGGTGTGTCCAATTTTCCAAATGTTTTGTGGCCATACCCCCTACACAATTTAATACAGTAATCGGGTTCACACTAAGAGATATCCCAACCTCATAGATGTAATAAACAAGAACAATTTCTAAAGCGCTCTGGGGTACTGGGAATAAGCAAACTAGATGGTGATAACTGAAACTCACATTATACATAAATTAAATCCTCATCAATAAACAAAAGTAATGCATATGGTGTATATGGTCTTGGGATAAACATGTGTGATGTCCGTCTATGTGTCTTCAATGGTTAAACGATGAAGTCAGAATGTTGTTATCAGCAATTCTGGGTATCCTAGGGGATGATAGGCTTAGGGCAGGTACAGTCTATGGACTAAAAATCTGTGGGTAGGGTGGTCTTAAAACGTTGATTGTTAGAATCTGTTGAGCCTGCATGCAAAAATTGTAGGCAGAGTGTTCTCAAAAGGTTTATGGCATAGTCATTGCATATAGGGGGTCATTCAGACCCGCTCGCGAGCAAAGTTCGCTCACAAGCGGGTCGATGTTGTGAGAATGCGCATGCGCACGACGGAGGGAGCTCCGTCGTGCGCATGAGCGAGACCCGGCGAGCGACGAGAAATACGTCGCTCGGGGTCTCGCACCAAAGGGGGTGTGCTGTCGATAGTGACTGACAGCACGCCCCCTTTGGTGGGCGTGCCGGCCAGACGGAGGCGTTCCCATGGGAACGCCTACCGTCTGAGTCTGGCCCCACTGACATCAGTAATGATGTCAGTGGGAGTGACTTTGGCTCTGATAGAGCCAAAATCACTCCTGGGCTTGCGGCAGCGAGACCCTACCGCAAGGGTCTCGTCGCAAGCCCGATGGTCGCGATGGTCTTGACCATCGCGACCATCATCATGGACGCTCGCATAAGCTGTGGGTGGTAACCCACAGCTATGCGAGCGTCAATAAGGCCGCTCCACATTTAAATAGGATGGCCCTGATTCAGAGTGAGCGTTCTGCTCAGAGCGTTCAGCTCTGAATCAGGGCCATAGTCCCCATAGCAGGAGAACCACACAGTTGGTATGTTCATTAGGGTGGTCCACTTTAACATTGTCAAAAACAAAGATGCTTGAATCATGCCAACACATAGACTATTTTTGGCCATTATAATGTAGTAACTTGTGTAACAAATTTTAGCTCTGTACTTTGTAGTTTAGTGGTCACCCAGAAGTTTACTATTTGGAAGCTGACACAAATGGATATTATGGGGTAAATTTACTAAAGTGAGAGATTTTAGAAGTGGAGATGTTGCCCATAGCAACCAATCAGATTCTGGCTATTAACTTCTAGAAGGTGCTAGTTAAATGCTAAGTAGAATCTGATTGGCTGCTATGGGCAACATCTCCACTTCTATAAACTCTCACTTTAGTAAATTTACCCCTATGCTTTCAAATGTCTTCTCATGTATATTCAGCTCTATTGGAGGCCCAGAAGTTGGAATTTTCATCCGCTTTCAGAAAGAATGGAGAAGTATTGATAAAAATGTTTAGAGTGCAGTGGATATTGCCCTCTTCCAAGATCCTGTATTAGACAGATTACGACAGGAAATGTTATAATATTTACCAAACTCACTGGAAAAACAGCAACCAAGAGACGATTATCGAGAGCCTTTGAATTTATCTCTTTTGTTTCTTGGTGGTGGAAATAGCAGGGAAACATTTCAAGCTCCTGGTCCTACTCACCACGCTAGATGGACGGGTAAAGGTAGGTACACTCTGAAAGTATGTCTCTTTCTAAATCAGTTCCACTTATCACCTAGAGAGGCAAACAACATGGTGAATTTGGCTTTGTTTGTAAGAGCCTCATTTATTAATGAGTTTTATCAGTCACATCGAGTGATAAAACTCGTTGCATATGATTGTGCTCCAGCCAATCAACTTGCAACTGTCATCTGTTTGAAAAATGTCAGTTGGGAGCTGATTGGCTGGAGCACCATTTATCATACACAATGAGTTTTATCACTCCTTGTTAATGATAAAAGCCCTATTCATCAAAACTAAACTTCAGTTTATAAGCTAATTTTTACCATAATTATGTATCCCTTGTATTCATTAAAAGGCTTAACGCAGGAGATATGACTAATATCTCCTGGTTAAGTAATTCTCCGTTAATTTCCACACTTCCCATATAGTAATATGGGGATGTCGAAATTCTTGTATTCATCAAAGCCCGAAAATCTTAGATTTTCGGTAATTGATTATGTAAATTTACACCATCTCCAGCTCCCGAAAGCACTCACAAGCTACCGTTTAGATGGCAGCTTGTGTTTTACTTACCTGCTTCCAGCGTGGTCCTTCTCCGACTCTCCATTGCTCACTCCTCAGACTTCCGGCTCCGGCTACAATGTGCTTTCATTGCATGCTGCTGCTGCCGCCGCCGGGAAGCATCTCCCCCTGTTCACCGGTAGCACTTGTAAGAGCTTATTTACTATAAACAGTTGATTCAAGAAGCACTTACAAGTGCTACTAGGAAACAGGGGGAGACACTTCCCGGCAACAGCATCTGTAGCATGAACATAAGAATGTGAAAAAAAAAAAAAATCTGCAGCACCCTCTGCTTGTACCTTTGAAGCCGCTTTTAAGTGTAAGGCAGCCGGGTACACCAGCGGCTGCCGCACATATGAAACCCGGGCAGTCCCGGCCGGGGTGGGGGCTGCGGGGGACATCTAGGAGAGAAGACTGGTCTGGAGCCGCTGCCAATGACACGTGAATGGAACGGACAGCAACCTCTGCTCGTCTCTTTGAAGCCACTTGTAAGTGCAAGGCAGCCGGGTCCACCACATATGGCAGCCGGGTCCAGCACATATGGCACCCGGGCAGGCCGGGGGTGGTTGCGGGGGATGTAGGAGACTGGTCCGGAGCCACCTCCGCTGGCGATGACACCGTGGATGGAGCAGACAGCAGGCAGTGCAGAGGTGATTGAGCAGGCAGACTGAGGACGGCAGGGGATGGACATGTAGGACACGGTCCAGAGCCTCCGCGGCTGCGGAAGACGGAGTGGATGGAGCGGGCAGCAGGCAGTACAGAGGTGATGGAGGGGACAGATGGAGGATGGCAGGGGATGGACATGTAGGAGATGGGTCTGGAGCCGCTGCCGATAACACAGTGGATGGAGCATTCAGCAGGTCTGAGCCAGACATGGCCCTGGGGTACAGATCCCTGCACAACACAGGCAGTGCAGAGTTGATGGAGTGGGCAGACAGAGGACGACAGGGGATGCAGGCAGGGAAAAGTATCTATTTTCCCGAAAAGCTGTCATCACAAAAATGACAGCTTTACAGAATAGATACTAATGTAGAGGAGGAATGATGAATTCCTCCGGTAATTAGGTAGAACTCAATGCGAGTTCTAAACCTAATTATCTCCAAAGGATATTTAGTAATGATGAATAGGCCCCTGAGTCTGGTTTATGTAAAGTATTGGAATGAAGCTCCATTGGGAATTAGAGCACCATATAATGACATCGAGCTCTTAAGTCTCCTATAAATCTACCCTGATATAACAATTGGTAAGAAAGCTTACATTGCTTTTACCAGACACCTCTGGTTTCTTTCTGAACACTTTGTAGCTTTAGCATTTTTTAACAAGTGTGTACGAAAACCAAAAAAAAAATGGTAAAAAAAATCCGAAACGTCCACAGGTACTCAATTTTCCGCGACTTATTCAACTGTCTGAGGACACATATCTATGTCTAGAAAATTTCAATATAGGGCGACCCCTAAATATTGCTTGTTTGGAAATTGTTTTGGTGTACTACCCATTGATGTACTAAGGAACAAAAATAACCTTGTGGAGAAAGAAAATGTTAATGTTTTATTTTGGACCACCCTAATGTTCATAGGTAATCTCCCTGCAAAATTTGGCCAAGTGCCCACTCCCACCCATGCCCCCGCGTGCAGAGTAGGCAAGTCCCCTCGATACAGGGCCAAAAATGTTTCATTTTTACCCTGGCACTTACTGAAAAGATAGCTGCAGTTTTCATAATTCTATACCTCTATAATCATATTATCCTTATAGCTAGTTGTGGAATTTACTATATTAACTGTATCATATACACAAATAAACGTAATTATGAAATTTATATTTTAGCAGTTTATTCAGCAAGATTTCACAGATCCCAGTGTAATTACGACTTGCAGATGTTTCTGCTCTCTGACATTCTGAATTACCTGAATCCATCTTAAAATACAGAATTATAATATCCCAATACTTTCCAGCATTATAATAAATCACCTAATAATGGCCAGAATTGTAATATAAACCAAGTAGCTTCCAGTATTGTTATATTTCTTTTATAATGTCTAGTAATGTAATGCATCCCTCTGATGTACAGTATATTGCAGCCACTAGATCCCCAGTTCCCCCCTCCTCCAGTCTACAGCTGATTTTTGCCCTGGTCTGCTGGAGGCAATTAATCATATTATATCCAAATGTAGCATCATTTAGTCAGTCCTCTTTTAATGTATTTATGCAGGTGCATGGCGTGCCCCAAGCAATGTAACTGAATAAAGAACGAGTACACCAGGTCGATCTCAGCAGTTTTTTGTGTTTATTCCAACATTTCAGTACACTTGTTATCAGTGTATAATATAGGTTTAGGAAGCAAAAATCACAATTATGTTTTCTAGTGTTTATTTCACATCCCACAATGGATTACAGAAAGTATGTTCTATATCCATGGTTATTAAGGTTAGGCTTTAGAAGTGGACAATCTTTCATCATTGGGGCGTTAGTATGGAATATTAGTTGTTATACCATGATATATATGTTGGTAAAAACTCCAAATCAGAATATGGCTATGGTAACAATAGAAACAATGTTAGGATAAAGATATCTTGTTATATAATCTCCCATTTTTACATAGTTGCTTTACCCATATGTCTCAGTCATTAATATGTTTTGAATTGGGGAAGTAGGTGTCGCTAGTTCCTTCACGCACTCACTACCTGCAGCTACTCTCCCGGTAGCCAGCCACGCAGTCGAGGGAAACGGGGCCAGAGTACCCTGGAGCTACATAGACTCCTGAAGTGAAGGGGTGGGACACTTATACCCCTTTCACATCGCCAAAATAACCCAGGTTATTGCCGGGTCGACGTGATTTTAAAAAGCACCAAAATTAATAACCCTGGTCGACCGACCTGGTATTTCAACCCGGGTTAAAAGGAGGGTTAAACACAGGTCGGACCCGGTTTATTTGGCTCTTAAATGGTACAGACCCGGGATATTCGAGCAGGGTCAGAGAAAATAGTGCTGATTGGCTTTTTCCAGTCAGCTGACCAGCTTACACACAGAGCACATGTCTCTGTATTTACATTACTGTCCTGCACTGCACACTTTGGGGAAAAGGCAGCTATTAATAAGCTATATACAGACAGCATAGTGTACTATACTGCATATTACTTTCACTTTGGAGGAATCATGGCAAACTGGAGTGATGAAGAAGTAATGGAGTTGCTGCGGATCAGGCATGAGGAAGAAATATGTAAACAGATAAAAAACTGCACTTTAGTAAATATACCACTCAGACTCCCTGCAGCAAACATATACACAGTAGTCACCCAGGTCACTTGCCCTGCTTGCTCCCTCCAAGCTTCCCCCTAGCTGTTGTAATTTTGTTAGATGAAGGTTATGTGGGAGGTAGAATGCACATGGATAACCTGCAGGCAGCTAGAGGCTACTGCACCTTGATGAAGTCACTGCAATTTGCCTAACTTCTTTTTAGTTCTCACTCACAGCATTTAGAGTGCACCTATTTTAATCCTAGGGAGATCTATACAATATTAATGTGAAATGATTGTTCCCTTTCTAAAAGTAGACCGTTTTTATGCTGTGTTTGGATTAAATGTGTATTTTGTACAAGTGCTCTTAGGCATTTGTGGGAGCTGCACTATGATTAATTAGTTTGTTTCATTCTGCTGCCTATGAAAGCACATAACCAGGTTTGTCTCTGCGGCTCAGAGATTTGTGTTTTCTTACATACTGTAGTGTTATTTGGCCCCAAAATACTGATTACAATGCATTATGGATAAAATGCTGAAAGTATATGGAAACCATCCATCCTGTTATTCTGCAGGCAAAAGCAGTGTTTCCAAACAGTAAATTCACCGGCTTCCATTATAATATTGGTGAGGCTTTAAATGAAAATATATAATCTAATTAAATTTAACTAAACCTTTTTTGCTTTTTGCAGTGAGCTGTATTTGTCGGCACAGGAAAAGGACAAAACCATTAAAATGCATTGATTGCTTTTGCAATACTGCCACATCTTGCTGTAGGAATTAGAGGCGAAACATGTATATATTATTCATTTTGTGTTGTAAAAGACAACAATTATCAGAGTGTATAAGTATATGGCTTATGTGTATGTATATGTGATTGTGAGCTAACTGGCCAGATGGCCTGATTCGTTTGTATACAATGCTAATAATTGCTACATATAAAAATGATAGAACATGAGTTTAAAATTACATGTGCAAATTGTCCAGAAGGGTCATAAATAGTTTCTGTAATGCCTTCAGAAAATGAAGCTTCAAATTCTTGGTGGTCAGTTCAATTGTGGGCGATGCCACACTAATGGTAGCCCCAAGACTGCATATTTTAATATCCAATCCTGTGCTGGTATGAACAAAAAAACCTGTTTTGGTAGTGAATTGTGGACGATACGGTGTGCCATTGCTGGCGAGCCATTGTAATGGCACACTGTGTGTGTGTGAGCAGGATTCGCCCGCTATTGAATTGACCCCTTGGTCTGTTACTATGTATGCCACTTCTCAAAATGGCTACTCAATGTTTTGTGTTTTAATTACTTTTTTGTGCATAAACTCTAATGTATTGTTTCTGGAATTAATAATACAATTGATACTGATTGGATCATTTTTGTCTACAACAAAGAATTAAGCAATTAATTGGCGACAACATTAAGTCTTCACGCAATTTGGTTACAGGTTCTCTCGGTAGTGAAAGGTAAAGATGCGTACGTAGATAAAATAACAAAAGATAAACTTTTTAAAATTATTTCCAGTAACACTTTGCTGCTTAGTAAAAGCAAACCTAGAGTCCCTATCACTTGGTTGTAATTTTTTTGTATTTTAAGTACTTATTTGATAAATATTAACTAGAGAGAATAAGTTTAGGAAATGTAATTTGCTTTCAATACACTAAAAGATGATTTGTACTCATCACTTGTTGAGTTCTGAAAAATAAGGGTATTTCGATCCACATTCAATTTCATGGACCTTTTATTTCATAAACCTGTTAATGCCCTACCAAATCAGGGACAGTTGGCAACCACACAGCATGGCATAATTAGAAATTGTCAGCAACCCAATACATAATAAAACATGGTAAGACCCCCTCATATACAGTGCATCAGGAAAGTATTCACAACGCTTCACTTGTTCCACATTTTATTATGTTACAGCCGGGGTTCCCAACCACGGTCCTCAAGGCACACTAACAGTCCAGGTTTTAAGGATAGCCATAATTGAGCACAAGTGCCTTAATTAGTACCTCAGTTCTTTTGATTTAACCATCTGTGCTTAAGCATGGATATAACTAAAACCTGGACTGTTAGTGTGCCTTGAGGACCGAGGTTGGGAAACCCTGTGTTACAGCCTTATTCCAAAATGGAATAAATTTATGTTTGTCCTCAAAATTCTACACACACTACCCCATAATGACACCGTGTAAAAAGTTTTTTTGAGATTTTTGAAAAATTAATAAAAAACAAAAACTAAGAAATCACATGTACATAAGTATTCACAGCCTTTGCCATGAAGCTCAAAATTGAGTTCAGGTGCATCCTGTTTCCATTGATAATTCTTGAGATGTTCCTACAGCTTAATTGGAGTCCACCTGTGGTAAATTCAGTTGATTGGGCATGATTTTGAAAGGCATACACCTGTCTATATAAGGTCCCACACTTGACAGTGCATGTCAGAGCACAAACCAAGCATGAAGTCCAAGGAATTGTCTGTAGACATCCGAGACAGGATTGTCTCGAGGCACAAATCTGGTGAAGGGTACAGTAAAATTTCTGTTGCTTTGAAGGTCCCAATGAGCACAGTGGCCTCCTTCATCCGTAAATGGAAGAAGTTCGGAACCACCAAGACTCTTCCTAGAGTTGGCCGACTGTCTAAACTGAGCGATCGGGGGAGAAGGGCCCTAGTCAGGGAGGTGACCAAGAACCCGATGATCACTCTGTCAGAGCTACAGCAGTCCTCCATGGAGAGAGGAGAACCTTCCAGAAGGACAACCATCTCTGCAGCAATCCACCAATCAGACCTGTATGGTAGAGTGGCCAGACGGAAGCCACTCCTTAGTTAAAAGCTTGCCAAAATGCACCTGACGGACTCTCAGACCACAATGAGACAAAGATTAAACTCTTTGGCATGAATGCCAAGCGTTATGTTTGGAGGAAACCAGGCACCGCTCATCACCAGGCCAATACCATCCCTACAGTGAAGCATGGTGGTGGCATAGAGGGAAAGATGAATGTAGCAATGTACAGAGACATCCTGGATGAAAACCTGCTCCAGAGCGCTCTTGACCTCAGACTGGGGCGACGTTTCATCTTTCAGCAGGACAACAACCCTAAGCACACAGCCAAAATATATAAGGAGTGGCTTCAGGACAACTCTGTGAATGTCCTTGAGTGGTCCAGCCAGAGCACAGACTTGAGTCCAATTGCACATCTCTGGAGAGATCTGAAAATGGCTGAGCGATGCTTCCCATCCAACCTGATGGAGCTTGAGAGGTGCTGCAATGGGCAAAACTGCCCAAAGATAGGTGTGCCAAGCTTGTGGCATCATACTCAAAAAGACTTGAGTCTGTAATTGCCGCCAAAGGTGCATCAACAAAGTATTGAGTAAAGGTTGTGAATACTTATGTACATGTGATTTCTTAGGTTGTTTTTTTTTCTTTATTAAATTTGCAAAAATCGCAAAAAAACTTTTTAAAAGTTGTCATTATGGGGTATTGTGTATAGAATTTTGAGGACAAATATGAATTTATTCCATTTTGGAGTAAAGCTGTAACATTACAAAATGTGGAAAAAGTGAAGCGTTGTGAATACTTTGCGGATGCACTGTATACAATAAATACTGGTAATGCTGACAAACTTGCCCCACAAAATCCTAGTAGTTGGTTAATTAGTAAGCACATATATATGAACACTTTACTGTTACAAAGGGGAGAATGTACATTTATTTGTAGGGTTTATTATTGTTTTCATTGTTGGGGAAGATACATTTTAATAATAATAAATTATGTGTTGAAATGTTTGCAAGGATTTATTAAGAATATAGGAATTCAAAAATTTTATGCAAGTAAATCTCTAAAAATGGCAGCTCCAATGTATTTGAAAATAAGTCAGATTAAACCTTAATGCAATGTATAGAGTAGACATTGGTGAAAGTGTGAAATGCCGCTCATTGGCATGTTGAACATTTGAACGGTTGTGGGTCTGCCTAGTAGTGGGTATAGAAATGTGGAGTGCTGGACTCAACTTAATGCAGCTTGTCTGAAATAAATCTCTTATCCTGTACATAGACCTTTATTATGTATATTATATTACACTTTATAAACTCATCTTAACAGAGTTTGAGCAATAAATCACTGAGGATAAAGGGGTTTGGCTGTTAATTGTTGCCCTAAATAAATTTGATAAGACAGTATGTGGTTTTCTGTAATATAGTAATTTAATTTGTATCAAATCTGACTTGATGAGTTAAAACTCCCAGCATCAATGTGTCTGTTATAAAACAGCATACATACTGTAAAAGTCACTGTTGTTCTTAACCCTTGTTCACTTTCAAACACAATTAACTTGGAGATTCCTTACCATGAAAAATAACATATTTGTTTTGTGTAAAGCTTTACAGGTGCAATGAATGCAGAAGCACAAGAAAAGAAATATGACATACTAAATATCTTCACTGTTGCATCAGGGCACCTGTATGAGCGGTTTCTCAGGTAAGGATATAATATATTAAGAAACCCGGTAAATAATTCATTCAGCACATGAAGAATCTTTAATTACATTTCATTGTTTTACTATTGGAAGCATGAGAATATTTTATGAGCTATTTAAATTTTTGATTTTGTCGGGGGGGGGGGGGGGGTTTAATTGGTATTAACAAACCTTCAGTTCAAGTACATTTTCATTGTGTAACATATGCATTATTCAAAAGGAATTGTTTAAGTACTTATTCTATGTCAGATGATAATGTAAGGATGAAATCAATGTCCACTTTGTCAACAAAGAGGCAATTTGGACAAGTTACGCTACTATCATAACAGAAGGGGAATATGATCAAGAAGCTAGCTTTAAACATTTTAATGACAAATAAAATAATAAATAACTTACATCAAATATAGTAGCAAAATCTTTGTGTTTTATTCTGAACAGTCAGAGGAGTCACTGCTGCAGTCACCAGTACCCCAAACTTGGAAGTCAATATTGGGAAATCGGAAGTTACATTTTCAGCTCACCATGTGTGCCAGGGACATTCCCGATTAAGCCACATGATTGTCCCTTTTTAATGGTCCATGGGATAACATATTTGTAACCCTTAAAATACTTTTCTACAAGGTTTTCATTAAATATCAAAATTTAAAATTTATAACTCATTATAGAAGTACATCCACCCACACATTTATAGAAGTACATCCACCCACACATTTATAGAAGTACATCCACCCACACATTTATAGAAGTACATCCACCCACACATTTATAGAAGTACATCCACCCAGACATTTATAGAAGTACATCCACCCACACATTTATAGAAGTACATCCACCCACACATTTATAGAAGTACATCCACCCACACATTTATAGAAGTACATCCACCCACACATTTATAGAAGTACATCCACACACACATTTATAGAAGTACATCCACCCAGACATTTATAGAAGTACATCCACCCAGACATTTATAGAAGTACATCCACACACACATTTATAGAAGTACATCCACACACTAAGCGCATTAGAGAACATATATTTGGGAAAAATAATGATTTTTTTTTTTTAAACTATTTTCAGTCCTAATTTCTATTACATCACTTGTTTTGCATCTTTTTATTAATAAACAAATTACTCAAAAAGAAAAAGTAACTATAATAATCAATATATATTTTCAGCTTTATATCTTGCTGTATAGATCATAAACCATTGACTATTCAATACATATGAAAGCTTAACAATTCCTATTTAATGCAGACTACAGTATTTGAAGAAAAAACACTGGTGCTATAACTGACACACAATCACCAATGAATATCAAGGTGGAAAAAATATAATGGTAATTATTTGAGGAAAAGCATAATGTTAAACATTTCATTAAATTGGTGGCCATCTGGGCAAGTGGCCTGGACAAGCATGGAGTAAAACGCAAATTAACACATTTCAGCCTGTATATCCTGGCTAATCATCCTGTGGCCACTGGAAGACTCCTGTTACTTCTTTGCAGCGGATTTTCTCTTGCTGAACTAGTGCTGTTTTTGCTGGGCTCTGGTGTCTTCTGCATGTCTCTCCCCACCGCGTTGTGCAGCCTTGGGGCCTACTCCTGTTGCAGAATCTGGCCTGCCATCTTGTCACTCTGCCTGATTCTCCACTGTATTATCTGATTCTTCCAGCAATCGGTAGCTCCTGCGTCTGACACCAGAAGCATAATTTCATACCTGGAGCCCGAAGGCAAGATAGTTGTTGGTGCCCCCTCCACTCCGCTTACATTCACTACCAACACCTCAGTCCCAGCAGCAGTCTCATCCACTCTCCCTAAACCACATTCACTACCAACACACCAGCAGCAGCCAGTCACACACTCTCCTCCCCCTGCATTAATTTTCAACACCCTGCAGCACCCAGACACACAATCTCCTTCCCCTGCATTCACTGCCAATACCCAAACGGCACCCAGACACATACCCTTACCCACCTTCATTCAGTACTAATAACTTAGCAGCACCCAGAGACACCCTACTCCATATATTTACTGTAAATATCCTGCAGGATCCAGACTCACCCCCCCCCCCATCCATATTCACTAGTAACACCCTAGTGACTCCCCGCAACACACTCTCTCTCCCTTGCATTCACTCCTTTCCTGAAGTCACTACTATCACCCCAGCAGCACCCAGACACACAATATATCCCTTAAATTTACTTACAACACCCCAGCAGCTCCCAGACGCACTATTCCCACCTGCATTCACTGCTAATACCCCAACAGCACCCAGACACATACTCTCCAACAATGCATTCACTACCAACACTCCAGCTCTGCACCGAGACACACTCTCTCCTCTTCTGCACTCTCTGCCAACACCTCAGTAGCACTCAGACACACATCCTTCCCCTCTGCATATAGTGCTTACACCCTAGCAGCACCCGGGCACACACACTCTCTCTCCCCCTGCATTCACTACCAACTCTCGAGTAGCAGCACCTAGACATCCACTCCTACCCCAATTAAATACCAAAACCTTAGCACACAAACGCTACCTGTTGCTGATCAAGGTCTTCCGTTCTTGCTATTTGCTGCTCCCATAGCAACAGCAGTGGCAGGAGGTCCCGCATGTATGAGGGAGAAAAACCAACAAAGGAGGGAACGACCATGCATTCCAGTCTCTGCCTTGCCCCTTTTATGTACATTGGTGCTGGAGATCCAGGGTGGGGGCCTTAGGAAAGGGAGGAACCCATGGCACATACCCCCTCTGCTCCCTGCTTATTCGTGCTCTCGGGCTCATAAAGCAGAACCTGGAGCAATGGAGGATGTCAGTGTACCCCTTTAGAGTTGGCAACTGGAGGCAACCACCTTCCATTGTCTCCTCTAAGTACCCCCCTGGCTGAGCGGACTCCTGGGTGCCGCTGCTAGCTTCTGGCTGCTTCTCTACTGATTCGCTGTGATAATGATTGCTGAACGGACCTCCCGACCACCGTGGCTATCTGGAGAGCTGGTCTTCGCTCCTGTGTAGATCCTGGTGCTGCTGCTTTTACTGCTGTTTCTTCTGCCTACCTTTTGAGAATCTGGTAATGTGGGAATCTCCTGAACCTATTGGGAGATAAATGGTACTGTATTTACACTCCTTACTACTTCTCTTGCAGCCCTGGTCTCCTATTCAGCACTACCCTCTGGACTTTTGCTTTATAGCTTTTTCTCTTGGAATTATTCTGTGCCTCTTTGGGTCGTAAGGTACTGTGCTTCTCCTTCCTGCTGTTTACCTTCCAGCCCAGGTCTCCTTTGCAGTGCTATCCTCTGGACTTTTATGTTTTTGCTGACACTTACCTCCTGTTATGGTCAAATCTTCTCTGGGCACCATGGAAAGACTCCTTCAAGCCATTATCACCTCAGAATGGAGGGTGGTGTATCAGGTGGAGGCTCTGCGTGTTTACTTGTCTCTTATATGTCAGGATATGAGACTTGCGCGTGTTCGGATTGCTGAGACAAAGAATACTATTTTCTCCCTTGCGTCCTGTAATGCTTTTGCCAGTGTTCAGCTGACCCCCTTGGAATCTCAGAGGGTGGCACATCAGAACAAACAAGTACAGAGATGTCTTCATGATAGCCCTCTCTCCTGCTCCTTGTTGTTTCCTCTTCACCTATGAGTGGTTTCGGCAGGCAGTAATTATTTCTTTGACTGTTCTCGGGAGGTAGTGGCCTGGCTCGGGCTACGGACTTTGGACTGGGATGATCCTCGTTAAATGACTTCAGTGCACCTGAGTTTTTACCCTTGTTTGATTTTGTCTGCCTACCTTATTAATGCTTTCTTAATGCTTCATTATCTGTATCTGTTTTTCAATTCTGGCTACGGATATCTCCTGTATTTAACTTTTCTTCATCCACTAGTATATATCCAGGGTTTAATCTGTGATCCTATTATCCTGTTCATCTATATTTTATATTTGGTTGGGTTACTTTGTTGACATCAGTGCGACTCGGTCATTTGTTAGGTGTTAATGTATATATGCATTGCAATGTTCCTCGAGCTGAGGGCCTGATTCTGAGATTTACGCAGTGCCGACATTTACACAGATCAAGCGATTGTTTTTCAATTGCGCTCACACAGAGGATTCATTCGCAAGGTGAGTGACAGGTAGTCTGCATTTGGGGGAGGTAAAGGGTTGGTTAGTCAAACACAGGTGTTTGACCATTTAAATGCCATTTCATGGACGTGCATAAATTAGCCATTGCGATCTCCTTTGCAGTATGAGGGTTCTTTTTATTATCCTAGTATCTACATGAGATAGTGCTATGTGTTTATCCTTGTATTCCTGCACATTGGCCATGTACCTAATTATTTAGCTTCTTGTATTTTTGTGGGTGTAAACTTCTAAATTTGTAAATGTCCACATTTGTTTTTTGTAAATCATGTTTATCTAAAGGTTTATAACTCCTATATTCCTCCCTTCTTAGCAATGTTAACTTTAACTCCCAATCATGATGCATATCCGGTTTGAGTAAAATGGGTTACAATTTGGAACCCTATCCAAAATTTATGAGTGTATGGATTTGTATATGTACTGTATTTGCAGTCTATTTTCTCTATCCTGTCTTTGGAATATTCCTTATATTATTTATATGCTCAAGTCAATATATTTTTTAATGTTATAATTATCTTTCCTATGTACTTAACATATCAATAAGAAAATCACACAATTTTTAAAAAACATTTTATTGTTGGATTGCCAAAAACAGTACAGTTGAGCAATAAAGCGAAAATAACGTAATTTGACAATAAATAAAACATTCTGTTTTGTATTTCTTTTGAAATATGGAAGGTAAAATATTTGGTATTCATTGGGAATGAACATTTGACTGTATCTGAAAAAACATATGCTTCTATATGTATTGTTTTACAAGAGCTAATATACTATAACACACTAAGGACCGTATTCAATTAGCAGCGAAAAAGTGCAGTTTGGAGAAAAGTTTTCGCCGATTTGGACTTTTCACCTGTTTACAACTTATCTCCGTATTCAATTAGTTTTCCCCTAAGCCGAAAAAAACAGGAGAAAATTTAGGCATGCAAAATGGAAGTGCAAAATCACTATTTTGGGGTGCAAATGTGGGGATTTGGTCCAGAAACTTTTGGACACGCCCCCTCCGCCCTTAATGACTAATCACTCCAAAAAACTTTAAAGAAAATTGAGGAGACCCCAAAAATGACGTAATTTTTGGGGTGAAAATTAAAAAAAGTGTTGGAAAATTGGTAAAAAAGTGGTACTTTGGGTTAGTATATGGTTGTGACAGGTGTTTTGGGGATTGCACGAGGCTGCAGCAGGTGTATTTTCACTTTAGAGGCATCAAAATATGCTAGTACCCATTTTCATGTATTCCAAATTTGACTTCAGTACTTATTTTTCCCACAAAAAATAGCTTTCTAGAATTTTTCAGCACTTATGCATATAGCAGCAAATTCTGACACTTTAAATTTAAGAACACAAAACACTTTTATTAGGGCTATTAGAACACTTCTATATTGATTTCTGCTGTTAGTGCAGGTTTTTCTGGAGTACAGACTGATTTCCCCAAAATCTTAGGCGAAATCGGCCAATAGCGAAACTGTCGAAAAGTCCCTGTTTGCCTTTTTGCGCCTTTTGGAATTTAATACGGAGATAAGCGGGAGTGCGCATGGAAAAAGTATCTCCTAAGAACAGGTGAATGCGGCGAAAACATCGCGGATTGGCTTTTCCTGGCTAATTGAATTCAGCACTAAGGTGGAGATTAACAAAATCTCATGTGTTTTGCCGGTATTATGTGCAATTCATACACTGATATTTACCGAATACAAAACTGCACATGAAAGTGTCCGTTCTGAAGCCGTACACATGTAAAGCGTGAAAATCTTGCAAAGTAGTAAGTTGCGGTTTGCAAAACTGCAAAACAAACCGCCTGAGAAAATGGCTTTTAAAATGTCTGCAGGTATAAAAAGTTCCTTGTGTACTAATATTCACCAGCAGCTGTGAACCAAGGGTCAGGTATCAGTCACTATTGAAATTGGTAGTGAGGTTTTAATGCTAAAAATATTGTGTCTGGAATTCTCCTTTAATAACAAATTCTTACAATGTACTTTAAGGGGAGAATTTATGAAGCAGCGGCTTCTGTAAGCCGCTACTTCCCGGCAGGTTGTGGGTCCATATTTAAAACTGCACCCGCAGTCAGTGTAAAGCCTGGGGTGCTTTACATTGACTCCGGCTGCCATTTGAAATACTCGCAACTCGCCAAAAAGCAGCGGCTTACAGAAGCCGCTGCTTCATTAATTCTCCCCTAAGTCTCTTCACTTTAATTGTTAATATATCATTCAAATGCGAAACACAGGAACAGAACTCAATTACAGAATTGTTTGTTTACAGCTTTATTTTAGGTACCAATAAAACTTGCTGCAGGTATTCAATATTTTAGAGCATTAATATTTTAGAACAGATTTTGTAATATACTTAGTAGAAAACTTATTTAAGTGTGCATTTTTAAAAAAATCATTGTTTCAAGCTCTACATCATCTTCAGTCGGGAATTGCAAAATGGGGTTTTAATATCAAATTGTATCTAACTGAAATTGATTTTTTTGACACCTTAAATCTACTGTTTGTACATTCACCAGCAAAACAACCATAAAGACGTGCTTATAAGCTCAGCTATGGAAACAAGACAAAAACAGGAGCAAGAATATACTGGAAGAAATCTCCATGTATTCTACATAGGCAAATGTCATTATATGACATGATTGACAGCTGATTGGGAGTAAAGATTCCAGTTTGTTGTAATGTTTGGTGAAGTATGATACAATAATCATGTCAGTGTGAGTTATGAAATATATACTTAACAGTCCCCTTACAAATTTAAAAACTAGGAGAATTATTGTAATGCAGGAACTCAGACATATTCCACAACAGTGCAGTGTGTGTTTGGGGGTGGGGGAGAGTAAAATGTACTGCAGTGTATAATGGGTAAGGGGTTAGCAAGAGAAGAGAGTGTTGGATAACAGAATGTCTGCTTTGTTAAACTTATCATTTAAACGTGTTTTCTGCTTTACAAGTTAGTAATGCATTTAATTTTCCTTTGATGGTATCAGTATGTGTGAGGAGACCCAGAGAACAACTAAACAGGGTGACCAGGTGATTCTCTAGAGAGGAAGGTTCCTCAGTGGCAAATTGCTTCTTTCTTCTTCGGGTTCCATAGGGTCCACAGGAATTACCTTGGGGTATGTGGTTGGAGTGATCCAGGCACCAAACAGTTACAAGCTTTAGCTCCCAGGATGCACTGGGTCCTCCTCCATATATACCCCGCCCCTGGCTACAGGTACTTAGTTTTTTGTTGGTGCGCAGGATCAGTGCACCTTGTAGACAGGGGACTGCCCGGGCAGTTTCAAAAGATTCTTATACATCCCCGTCATTCTGACTGAGCTGTATTTTGCTGTCGCTGACCACAAGAAAGACACATACAGTATGTGCCTTTTTGGAGATGCTTCACTGGCGGTTGTTTGAGCTCCTGATGCAAAATGAGAACAATGATGATCAGCAGCCACTTGTGATGGCTGGAATGCCTCTTAATTCCTCACAGTTATACTAATACTATAGCATACAGATGTGTCCTCATACACTATTGCTGCAGTTGCGCCAAATAGCCCTTCTCTGCGCCAGGTCCTGTGCGACTCTGCCTACAATGAGCATATTTCTTGCTTGAATGTATGTCTTAGTAGCAGTGTGATGCAGCAAACCTGTTTAGTGAGACTACACTGATTAAATTACTAAGTGACACTTGTACATCTGTGTACAACGGAGTCCGAATCTGTATATGAAGTGCTATGATGCAGCTGCCGCAGCTTTTTTTTTTTACACTCTAAATTCCATTGTACAGATTGAGATTATAGCACTCTTAATTTCCCCCTCAATGATGTCTCTTCTAAAGTGGCTGGATGTTACTGTGTCAAGTTTTGGTAAATTGCTTGAGGATAGTTATACTTGAATTCTGCTGGTCATCCCACCATTAAAAGCACTACGATTGTCTACATTGTATAATGATGCACAGTAGTTATTTAAAATGTAAATTATATTACTGCGATAGTATTAAGGGGTCCATTTATCACCCTTAATGAACTGGATGACATGGGAAACTCTTTGTGCCTTAAACTGAGGTACAAACATAGTGTCCGCCTTGTAACTCTATTCATAGAAATGCTGGCCAAGCCAGCAAAGGAAATTTTCCATTATTTCTAAATAAGATGCTATTACGTTCACATTTAGCAGCCAAGAGTTTTTGGTAATGCTTTTTAGAGGGTTTTTGTCTGTGTAGTAATTTGAGTGATTATACAGTGGAGGAATTTTTTTATTTTCTAAGCACTGTTTTTGCTGGGTTGCACTACTAATTATTCTATCTCAAATCACTCTTTTTGTGAGCTTCCCATTCTATGGTTATACTGGTGTCACTACCAGATGTTATTGTTTGGCAGTCCAGAATTTTCAATGGAGTATCTTTTAACCTCTGTGCGATTCTGTTGTGAGGAGAACAAATTAAGATATGACAATGGAGTGGTCAGACCAGGGATTAGTTAGAAACTGGTCTAATTTACTTTGAAATGAAACCACATCTCCTGGTGTGAACCAAGCACATAAAGGTGCTTATGGCTACCCTTGCCAGTCTGGATAAATTTTGTGTATATAGCCAGCTCTGCAAGCTACGCAAAATCTTGTCTTTATGGGCATATGCGGTTTCATTTGAGATTCAAATTTGACACAACTCAGCATAAGCCTCTGTAAGCTTAATAATATGTATAAAAATAAACCTTATACCAGAACCAAGGTACAGTTAAGAAACAGAAGATTGTCCTAAATTATATGATCATTGAAGGAAGAACAGAGTAAAGCCGGGGTACACATTAAACATCCTGGCAATCTTAACCATATGGTCAGGGCAATTACCCGTTACCCCGGACCATGCAAGATTGCCAGTACACACTAGGGGGTAAATTTACTAATGTGAGAGTTTTTAGAAGTGAGTTTTAGAAAAGATGTTGCCCATAGCAACCAATCAGATTCTACTTAACATTTAACTAGCACCTTCTAGAAGATCATAGCTAGAATCTGATTGGTTGCTATGGGCAACATCTCTTCTAAAACTCACTTCTAAAAACTCTGACTTTAGTAAATTTACCCCTAGACCACAGGTTCTCAAACTCAGTCCTCAGGACCCTAAACAGTACGTGTTTTCCAGGTCTCCTCACAGAATCACAATGAAATAATTATCTCCACCTGAGGATCTTTCAATGTGTCAGTTAGTAATGACCTCACCTGTGCACCTGGTAGGTGACCTGGAAAAAATGAGCTGGTTGGGGTACTGGGGACAGAAATGATCACTCGTTCCGCCCTTCAGTAACCACTTAACTGGCTAATATTTAAAAAAAAAAACGTTCACAAAATTGTAAAAAAAAAATTATTAGCTAATCACGCAAATAAGAGATATTTACACCTAATTCAACATAATTTCTTTAAAAAAAAATGTTAAAGCAAGTTTATATAGCTATTAATTACACAATGTGATGAAAAAAAATTACCATTTTGGGGACATTTTTGAAAAAAATTACTTTCTAGTTTTAAAAAATAAGCTGGGAATAGACGGAGTGGAGGTTAGGTGTGTGTGTGTGTATATATATATATATATATATATATATATATATATATATATATATCCAAATACTCGCCACTATAGCCTAAATAGCTGCAAATGTGTGGCCGGTGCCTTCCTCCAACAATACAAAAGTGCACAGCAATATTGGTGGCACTCAGACCACCTGAGTGCCACCTTTATTGCTGTGTACAGGATTTTCCACCTGACTCAGAGGCAAAACGTCATCCTCCCGCTGTCGGATTCTCACGGCTTTTGAATTATATAAAGTTTCCCGCAATCGGCGCCATTTTAACTCTGGCTGTGGAGAGAGAAGCTAGCAGACGTGTAGTCAGTCAATGTCAGTCACTCAGTGTGTGTGTCCAGTTGGAGTCTTGGCCTGAAGGCTGCTGCTGTGTTGTCCATACAGGGGCCTAGGCTGCAGTATATAAAGTGGGACTTCCTTCAGTGGGTGCTGCAGCTGCTGTGTCAATTAACTGTGGCTGCTGCTGTGTTTTTGTCCTGTCCATCAGACTAGGGCTGCAGTCCATAAAGGGGTGCCGTGTTGTCCAGGGGGGGGGGGTGCTCTGTCAATTAGGGGTGCTCTTCCCACTGTAAAAAATTTTTTGTTTTTTTTCATTCTTTTTTTTTTTCTTGCGTGTGTGTGTGCGTTAGCAACTTAGTTGCGCTATTATTGTCCGGTGACACTGCCGCAGTTTATCGTCCACGTATTTGCGACTTTGCAGGGGGTCTGTCCACACGTGACAGGGGTGCTTTTTTGTCCATAAAGAAGGGATGCTGTCTGTGTTGTTCATCAAGGGGCTGCTGCCTCATTCAGGGGTGCTCTTCCCCAGTGTCAAAAAAATAAGTGTTTTTTTGTGTGTGTGCGTTAGCAACTTAGCTGCGCTATTATTGTTTGGTGACACTGTCGTCCAGACCGCAGTTTATTGTCCACGTATTGTGACACTATAAGTCATAGCGCAGTGTGTTAGTCTTATTCATAAAAAATATTGTGACACTGCAAGTGGTAGCGTAGTGTTTTACTCATAAAAAATATTGTGACACTAAGTGGTAGCGCAGTCTAATATTCAACTTTTCACTTCTTTCCTCAATCGTGAATAAATGATTAGTCTACACTACGACTACAAGACCACAACAAAATTAATTTTAAAAAATCTTGTGACGCTAAGTGGTAGTGCAGTGTGTTCTTTTCTTATTCATAAAAAAATCTTATGACACTAAGTGTCACAAGATTATTTTTGAATAAGAATTACAAACTGCAATACCACTTAGTGTCACAAGTTTATTTTTGAATAAGAATAACACACTGCGATACCACTTAGTAGCAGTGCAGTGTGTTGTTCTTTTCTTATTCATAAAAAATCTTGTGACACTGTAGGTCGATACCGCAGTGTAATATTTAAAATTGGTACAAAATGACGTGTGTGTTTTACCCCACTTCATTCGTGTTTGTTGATATGGAGAATGATCAGTTGAGAGGAGAGCAGGAACCACATACTTGTGCTGGAGCTGCTGCATTGCCACCAGTCATGACAATACTAGTCCATGTACATCATCTATTAAAATCGATGCCTGAGGGCATACAGGGCTTAAGTCAGGACATCTAATATCAAGAACCAATCTTTTACAGTGGTAAAGAAAAAACATCAAAGGGAAACTTAGCTGCATAAAGACATAAAATTGGCAATATGCTTTTCACCGCATGAAGTGGCAAGGAAAGGCTAAGGCCTTGGGCTTTATTTATGACTGGTGGTTCTGCCTCTTTTGATGATGTAAGCACAAGTGAACATGCTGACATAGAAATCGAGGATGCTTCTGTGGAAGTGCACCAGGTTGAGAAGGATATTTATGTAGCTGACGCTAATAAGGATAATGTTGATGAGAATGTTGTTTGTGTAAGTCAGGCACCAGTGGAAGAAACTGTTATTGCCCATGATAAGGAAAAGCACATTGTCATGACTGGGCACAAAACAAATGTGTGGAATTATTTCTACCCAAATCTGGACAACAATTGTCAAGTCATCTGTACCCTTTGTAAAAGTCAGAGTAAGTAGAGGTAGGAACCTTAACCATCTAGGAATCTCCTCCCTGTTACATCATGTACAGCGTATCCATACAAAAAGTTTTTGTGTTGACTCATCTGCATCACCAGTGGGTCTTTTGGGAAATTTTAGTCTTTTCTCGGCAGAAACTGAAGGCGATGTCATCGCTGCATCACGTGCCACTTCAGCTGACAATTTGCTTGCCAACAGCTCTATGCATCTCTTCAGATCTGTCTCCATTTGGAAAAAAGACACAACATATGACTTAAACCTTATATCTTAAATCTTGTGTTTACTCTGTTCAGCTTGTCCACCTATCTGTGGTTAACTGGACAGTGGGTACAATGGCATTTTGGAGGCCACTAAGTACGTTTTTTTTTTTTTTTTTTAACGTCCCTGTACAGGTTGGGAATTGCTTTTCTAGTGAAGTGGAATCTAGATGGGATTTGTTAGCAGGGACACAGGACCTCAATTAACTGTCTAAAACCCACTGCATTATTGGCAGATATTGGACGCACATCTAATACCAGCATAGATGTTATGGCGTCAGTGATCCGCTATGCAACTGGGTGACTGCAAAGGATTGTTTAACAGTCAATTATTTTTAAAGTACTACTAGTAGTCTTCCTGGTCCCTTTCTGGGATGAAAATCCACTCCCAGCAGAAGCAGTAGTCCTAGTGCTAAAGGATTCTTCTGGAGCAAGGACTGATGTGAATAATTTAAATATTTTTTTGTAAATGCCTTCCCTCCCTCATATATTTGCTTCGGAATAAAAAAATTAAATACAAATTTACTATTAATCAAATCTTCCTTTCCCTGCCTTCAACTACATACATACTCCAACTCCCTCAGGCCTCTTGAATAATAAAAACATTTGTTTCCTGATGTGCCATGTCGGAAGTTGAACTGCCACTGCTGCTGCAATCTTTGACATGCGGTTGCTGAATTCCAAAAATGTCTAGAAATGTTTGTGGCCACAGAAACCATTTCCTGCATACCCCTTTAATTTAAAAAAAAATATTCTGAACCACCAAGTTGATTTTGTGGGCAAAGCATGGGACATATTTGTTCACCCATGCTCTTCCCTCCGTCCTCATAAATTTGCTTTGGAATCAAAAAATTTAATTTACTACCAATCAACCCTTCCTGTCCCTGCCTAATGTGCCATGTTGAAAGTTGAACTGCCACATGTTTGTGCCGCCCACTGCTCCCACTTATCTTAGTCAACCAGCTAGCTTGGTGCAAATTTTGGGCCTAAACCAGATGAAAACAATATTGTGAGCTGTGTGGTGGTCACAATTGTCTGGAAACAAGTGGAAATTAATGTTATTGAGGTTAATAATACTGTAGGAACAAAAAACAAAAGCCAAATGATGTGATTTTAGCAGTTTTTATACAATTTTTCTTTTTTTAAAATACAGATTGAAAACCAAAACATGCAAGGTTTTGGCAAAACCAAATCCAGATCCAAAACACGAGGAGAAACAGATCCAAAACCAAAACACGGGGTCGGCGCACATCCTTAATAAATAAATATATGTATATATATATATATATATATAAAATGAAATAGCAGTGGTGAATTGTACTAAAAACAAGTGGTGGAAGTCCAGGATAATAGAATAAAGTCCTTCTTACAGTACCACACTCTAAAAAAAAAAAGCGGGGATACACTCCTCATTCATATTGAGTGGCAGCTTTAAAGTTTCCAATACAAGACCGTTGTTCCAAAAGTCCAAATAATAGTTCAACAATAGTGAAACAGTAGCGCTATCTAGTGTGTGAATATCAAAACTGTATAGTTATTCCAGGAGTATAAAATCTTCCTTCAAAACTCTGGGTACCAATGAGTAATATATAAAAAAAAAATCACATTTAATAAAACAGCATCTAAAACGTACATCAAAGAACAGAATTTTGAGCTTAGCTGAGTCAGGTCACTAAACGCAGGGTATGGACTACTCCTCACACCAGAAACTCAATGCGTTTCGTCAAACTGTCAAATGGCAAGACTTCTTCAGGAGGATATCTACATGTCACCCAAAGGCCCCTTATATACCTGTATTAATTAGGTTGATTATTCCAATTAGGAAAGATGGCTGCCGTAGCACTCATCTGAGCATGTGCTGTTCCTCAGACTCATGGGAGGTAGGTCAAAAGCTTATGGAACAAATATAAATAAAAAACTAGCATGGCAATTTCATAAGTTTCATTTAAACCTTTGGGAAACAAGGTATTTAAATTGTAAATCCAATACATTTCCCTTCTGGATAACCTATTTTCCAAATCTCCACCTCTGCTTCCTAATTTGACACGTTCTATTGCACTGAATTTTAAACTTCTAGGATCTGCATTATGATGATTTAAAAAATGTTTGGGCACTGCATGAAAATCTTGTTTATTTTTGATGCTCCTGACATGTTCCTGGATGCGGATCTTTAGAGGACGTTTTGTTTTCCCCACATATTTCTGTCCACACCCACATTCTAAAAGATAAATAACGTTCGTGCTATTGCAATTTAATTTTAAAACTTTGAATTATCTGAGTTTGAAAAAGTGCAAGGTGTGGGATGTGCAAATTTACAAATATTACAATGACCGCACTTGTATGAACCTACTATTTTTGTTCCCCAGATGCATCTATTATCTGGATTTGTAGACTGAAGCATGCTAGGAGCTAAAAGGAGCTAAAATATCCTTTAAATTACGTGTCCTTCTATAAACAAGTTGTGGTTTATCAGGTAAAATCCTAGAAAGTGCCGGGTCATTTTTTAAGAGGCCCCAATATTTCTGAAGTACTTTCTTGATTCTGCTATCCTGATTATTATAATCATGATAAAAAGAATTTGATCTGGGTTTTGCTCATCTCTAGGTTTATATTCTAACAATTTATTTCTATCCACATTTTCAGTTTTCATCATGGCTTTTTCAATTAGTTCTTCAGGATAACCTCTATCTGTAAATCTTTTTCTGTAAATATTGATTTTTTTTTCGCATATATCCTCTTTATTGCAGTTACGCTTAATGCGACAAAATTGCGAGAAGGGTATATTATCCTTCCAATGTTTAGCATGTCTGCTCTTATAATGAACATAACTGTTCATGTCTACTGATTTTACTAGTTTTCTGTATTTCATCTCCATTTGAGGACAGTTAGATCTAAAAATTCTATTGAGTCTTTATTTAAATTTGATGTAAAAATTAGATTATATTCATCATTATTAATATATGTCATTAAATCAGTAAAAAGATCAGGGGAATCAACAGAACATAATCTATATATATTTTATACAAGACAATATTACTCTTAAATGGGTTATTTTCATAAATATATCTCTGCTCCCAGATTCCCATATGAGGGTTAGCGAAGCTGGGAGCAAAAACGGTACCCATAGCCGTTCTGCAGACTTGTAAATAAAAACTTTCTAGGAATTTAAAATTGTTTTAATATAAAAGCAATCAAATTGCAAATAAAATCCTTATGTTCAGTACTTAACGTGGGATCCTCATTTAAAAAATTCCTACATGATGAGACCCCCTTCTCATGTACAATCGAGGTATACAGTGACTGTATGACGATGGTAGCCCACATAAAACTTTCTTTCCAAGTTAGCTCTTTCAAGGTTTGTAAAACAGCAGTCGTATCTTTAATATAAGATCTCAAATCCTTAACATACTTATTTAAAAATACTTCTACATACTCAGAGGTATTAGCTGTTAGGGAGTCGAATACCCAATATAATCGGTCTCCCTGGAGGGTTTATTAATTGCTTATGTATCTTTGGCAAAAAGTAAAACGTCGGGATGACTGGATTATTTTTATTTAAAAAGTCATATTCATCTTTATTGAAAATGTTATCTTTTAGTCCGTTATTTAAAAGGGGTTTTAATTGGTTTAAAAATTAGTTGGTGGGATCCTTAGATAATAATTGGTATGAGTTTATATCCCCCAATAGTCTAAAAGCCTCCATTTTCATAATCTGTGCGGTTCATAATAACTAAACCGCCGCCTTTTATCTGCCTGTTTAAAAACTAAATTATCATTAGACTTTTAGAATGTTTGTCAAAATTACTCAAATTACTTTTATTATTGTTCTTAAAATTATCTTTACATAAGTATTTTTTAACCATCTCATAGAATGTATCAATATGGCTAGTCCTTGATTCTTGTGGATTATATTTTGATACAGGTCTCAGAACGGATTTCGAGGTACTGTTAAAATTTTTTATAATTCCTGAATTTTTCTTTAAAAAATGCCTCTTTAAGGTTGATTTACGAACAAATTTGTTTAGATCAGTAAACAGTTGAAAACCATTAGTTTGTGCCGTAGGGTAACATCTGATTGGGATAATGGTTGATCAGATAGATTGAAAATGCCCTGTTTTTTTGGATCATTGTCATCTATTGGTATCGCATATTCCCTCGCCTTTTTATGTTGTAGTTTGTTTTTTCCTCTTCTGTTCCCTCGTCCTCTGAAAACCCTCTTTTTAGAGGGGGGATATTCTATGTTGGTTTGCATATATATATATATATATATATATATATATATATATATATAAATATAAAATAGACTTTATAGAGCTATACAGTACTGTGCAAAAGTTTTAGGCAGGTGTGGAAAAAATGCTTCAAATTAAGAATGTTTTCAAAAATAGAAGTGTTAATAGTTTATTTTTATAAATTAACAAAATGCGAAGTGAATGAACTGAAGAGAAATCTAAATCAAATAAATATTTGGTATGACCACCTTTTACCTTCAAAACAGCATCAATTCTTCTAAGTACACTTTCACACAGTTTTTGAAGGAACTTGACAGGGAGGTTGTTACAAACATCTCGGAGAACTAACCACAGGTCTTCTGTGGATGTAGGCTTGCTCAAATCCTTCTGTCTTTTCAGACAAACTCGATGATGTTGAGTTCAGGGCTCTGTGGAGGCCATATCATCACTTACGGGACTCCTTGTACTTCTTTACGCTGAAGATAGTTCTTAATGACATTGGCTGCGTCTGATGCCACCACACCAGGCAAGTGGTTAATATGCACTGTGCCGCATTCAGTATCATGTGATTGAACGTGCAGTAAGACCCAATGAAACTATTTCAATTATAATAAGATGCAGGAGAGCGCAATAGTGCGTACACACTAGATGATGTGGATGATTTGATATTCCAATTCGTCTAAAATCATCAAATTGTCCAGTTTATCATCTAGTGTGTACCCAGTTTAGTAATCCGAAAAATATCATTTACATATTAGTCTGTCTTTGAAATGAACTGCAGTCAAAGTTACATATTTCTGCAAAGGGACAAAGATCCTATGAGAACAGTCAACTATAATACGTACCAATAAGTCATCTTATGTTGTACTTAATAATGTATTGTCATCTTGTCAAACGAGATACCGGGAGAGACGACAACCCATTGCTCTCGCCAATTGGCAGGGTGAAAGTGAAGATTCTCTAACTCAGAAGAGTAACCTGGAAAACAGATAGAAAAAGGAGGTCCTTTTGTATCAGTCCGCATGGAGGAAAGTAAGTTTTATCATGAAGGTGCAGTTTCCTCACATGGTGTTTAACTGGCTAGATGCTGGTGGGATGTGTATAATGAGATGTTCAAAAGGTTAGAATACAATTTAACGTTATATGTAGGAAATTGCTATCGCCACTGCATTTAACTGTTGGTTCAGTCTAAGCAATAGCTGATCTAATCTACAGTTGAAGGGTTGACCAAGTTCACAAAAATGTAATAAGATGACTTTGGTTCAACTGTATATCTACTAATCTATTAAGACGTGACAGTGAAATCTAGGCTCTGTAGTGTCAAAATCAATAGTAATCTGTGCTGCTTGTAGTAGTTGTTAGTCTGCAGTTGGGATGGTGTAGGCTCCCTGCCTCTGGTGGATGTCAGGAAGAGCACAAGTAGTGATCTGATGGGGGACTATATGAAAAGTTGCCGTTTAAGCCTGGATATGCTTCCGTCTAGTCACAGACTCTGAAATGAAGGTCTGTTCAAGACCCCAGGAGTCCTAATTTTGTCTGTGTGGATGAGGAGTTAAAGTGGTCTGGAAAACACCTCCTAGACTCTAAAGGATGCAATTTGTTGGGAACTGGACCCAGGTCAGCAGACACCCAGGAGTAGAATGCAGGTCCTTTTCTCTTCAAGACTAAATGGAGCACAACTGGCAACACAATTCATAACACAAAGAAGCCTAGAACTGACTGTCTAGAAAGCAGGACTTTAATACTGGAGAACACTCAAGACTATGCCTAGTCCAGCTATCTAAGATATGAGCTCCACCAAGTATTATAATATAGCTTAGGAGAGTTCCCTAGCCAGGGATAACCATGGCTTTGTGGAGGGTTGGGCCTCATGGAAAACAGTGGAGAGCACACCTCTCCTAGAACTAATGGTGTGTAGTTGAAGTGCCAGGAGCCACAGTACTTGGATCCAGTGGTGGGAACTTGGGCCACTCACTGTCTTGTCTCTTTTATGAGATCTATTCAAACCACGGTCAGCCATATGGGTTGCCTAAGGTGAAGATTGGCATGCATGTTAATGTCAGAGTAATCAGGAACGCTCTGATGGGAAAATAGTGACTCTTTTAAAGTGCACTGTTTCAAACAAAAATGTCTATTTACCAGTGAATCAGCCATTTAAGACACAGGATTCTATTTACTAAGCAGCGTTAGGAGACAGAGTGAAAAGTGATAAGGTGCCAGCCAATCCGCTCTTAACTTTTCACTATGTCTCCTAACACTGCTTAGTAAATAGACCCCACAGATTTTGTCACAGGCACCTCAGGTGGTATTATATATGTATTTTCTACGCTGATTTAAAATATGGTCTTAAAATCTTTCTATCACCCATCGTTTTAAAGTTTTTTTCTGCAGAAAAATTCCATTGTTTTCTTTCATTATATTGTTCTGGGAAGATTAGTATAAGTTAACAAGGGTACAGCTGGATGATGCTTTTTGGACATGAGTCATAGGAGTGATGACAAGTAATTCCTAGCCAGTTGGTCAGAGATCATTCTGTAAACATTTAATGCTGTGTTTTTCTCTGTCATGGGTTGATATTTATAGTAGTATATATTTTATAGTGTGTAGAATACCAAGTGGCACAATGCCTAGAAATTATGTTAACCGTCCAGACTCTTTTGGGACAACAGAGACCAGAGAAATCATTACACTTAGAAGCAGTGGCTAAGCGAGTATCACTAACCCCAGGAAAGAAGAATGTTGTCAGTACACCACATGTTTATCTGGAAAATGTATATCTACCTCCTCTCCATATACAGTATATGCTTGGTCTTATGAAGAACTTTATTAAACCAAAGGATCAAAGTGCACTTGGATTTACAAAACAAAATCCAGAGAATCAGTGATACAAAGATCAAAGAGGGGATCTTTTGTAGGACCTCAAATAAGAGACCTGATTCAAGATGAGAGCTTCAATGGTCATTTGAATCAGGCTGAAAAAGCTGCATGGGTGTCTTTCAAGAGTATTTACCAGAACTTCTTAGGGATACATAAGGCAGACAACTACGAAAGAAATAGTGGACAATATCTGAAAATCTTACAAGACCATGGGATGTAACATGCCTTTGAAAATCCATTTGTTGGATCTGGATGTCTTCCCAACAAATCTTGAAGCAGTCAGCGATGAATATGGCGAACGGTTCCGCCAGGATATTTCCATAATGGAAAAGCGGTATCAGGGCAAGTGAAGTATGCTTGCTTGACTATTGTTGAACCCTTAAAAGGGAGGCTCCTGAGGCTAAATACAGCAACAAATTCCATACTTCTACATTTTAAGTGAGTTAATCGTTACTATGTATGTATTAATAAACTTAATATTGTAAACGTTAATTGGGTGTCACTCAAAATCGTTACGTGATAGAGACAATATAAAACAATGTTTGAATTCAGCACAGAAAATACTATTAGGTTCACCTACATTGTTAGAAAAATTATGTTAACCAGTGCCATGTTTATTTTATGTTAATGTCTTTTTAGGTTTCCCTCTACACTGTCTTGTCATGTTGTTATATTTCAATATACTTGCAAACGTCCATTAACTTTTAGAATTCTTAAAAAACTTTTCTAATGGTGCATACACACGGTCAGATTTTCCTTCAGATTTGTACAATAACGATTTTAAAAATCTGAAAGAAATCTCACGTGTCCCTGCAACGATGAACGATGCGTTCCCGTTTATCAGATAGCAATATCTGACATCTGATGTGTTTGCAGTCAGATTTGGTCAATGTTCATTCATTTTAATACAGTCTAAAATCGTTCGTAGTTCATGAAATCGTTGGTAAAATCGTTCAAATCGTTCGTCGTTTATCATTCGTAGTTCATCGTTCAACGATCGTCTGATAGATCTGACCGTGTGTATGCACCATAAGACTAAATTTAAATGAAAATAGTAGGTTTTTTTACATACTTCTCTTACCTTCAGAAGTTTAGAAAACAATTCAGTACTTGAGAAATAAATAGAATTCTCTTTTTACTCTCTCTAGAATTAGACATTTCTGATGGACTGTTCTTGCTTTCTATAGATTGACCATTTGTAAAAAATATTTTAATGCTATATCTATATTATATCACTAGGGATAAATTACTGGAAGGAAGACACAGGTAAATGCAGGAGGACCTGACATGTGCAAGGCAGAACTAATAGATAAATGCTGAACTCGATCTGATAACTGATGGATCAGTTACTATTAGTTCTATTCTACATTAATGTACATTAATTCTTCAAGGGTTTTGCCAAAAAAGTTATAACCAGCAATACTGATTTCAGTGTAAATATGAAAATGAACCTGGCCACCGCATTGCAAACCAAACAGCGTTTTCTAAAAATAACATATTTTTCCTCTACATTAGCTAACTAAAAAAATTGCATACATCTACCATGTCCCAATAACTTAAATTATTATTGCATCTTATTTATGAGATATTTTTAGTCTTTACTTTTTAAATCAGGCAATTTCTACCTGTAACATAGGAGAATAATTTTCTGTTGAAATGAGGGTGATGAAAAAAGTGTCCAGAACAGTCTTGCTCTGTCTCCATTGCCCTCTCTTTGCGATGAAGAGCAGTTCCTGCTGTTGCTTTGAGTTATAAATATTATTTATTATCCGCCATGTTAAGGTAGGGAAATGAGCATATATGCTTGAATGCCTTATGTTTCAAGGTCACACAATCTTTTGTGGCTTAAAAAAGATGAATTCATAAGCAGAGCCTGTTGTAAAATGACAATATTATTGGGCATGCCAAGATACATCATGCAGACATTTTATCAAAAGATGATTAAGTTATATTTACATTTTTTCTCCTTTTAAATTGTTATGGGTCCATTTTTTGCAAGTGAACAGGCATAAATATCCGTGCTGTTAATCTTTGATAAGGATGAAAGCTTGCCTCTACTAAAGTATAGCATCAACTAATGTTGGAATATTTTTAGAGCACTTTATATTTGTACTCTAATATCTTCTGTGCTATGAATACTAAAGTATAATTAAGCTATATATGTTTATCTCAGAACAGTCCTGGAGAATTATTCTAAAGTTGCTCACTCCATGCTGCCTTATGTTTGGTGTATCCAGAGATTAGCAGTTAGACGATGAAAGAAAGTGTCTGGTTGCAATATTTGTTTTGATTTTTTTTTTGTCTATATGCAATGTTAGAACATGAACGATATTAACTTTAATCCATGGCTTTATGAGCCATTTCTGAAAATGGTGATTTGGTTGTTATGTGTAACATGACTTATTGCGCACGGAGGATAGATGTATGTGCACAGATCTGTACCAACTCTCTTAAAAAACAGTTAGGCTATATTAATGAAGCAAACCACTGCTTCTCTGCGAGTTGGAGATGAAAAGTTAAATCATACTTGCCTACCTTTAGGCTGTCCCTTCCGGGAGGGGACAGCCAGGTCGGCTCTCTGAACACAGCAGATGAGCGGAGCGGGGGGGCGTGGTGTCTCAATCGCGTCATCCTGGCACCGCTGTGCAGAGCCGGTAATACAGGTACTGTATAGCGGGGGGCGGGGCTTTTCATGACGCGATTAACGCGAATCGTGTCATCTGATCCCCCAGACTGCATAGTAAGTTGCCGGCAATGGGGGGTGTGGGCTGGCTGCGACCGGTTTCGGGAGACTTGCCTAGTCTTCCGGGTGGTCGGGAGCGCAACCCGATTTTCGGGAGGCTCCCGACCATTTCAGGAGAGTAGGTAAGTATGAGTTAAATCAATTTTGCAATATCATTGCTTTATACAGATAGTGCTGCTTTAAGTCACTATGACTTAATTTTGCTAGTATTGCATAGGTGTCTAATGGGCTTGCGTGCTTAGCTTAGCATTTATGCTTGATATTTACCTGCATATAATTGACAGTGTAAATGGCCAGCTCCTTGAATACTTGTGCTGATTATCTCTATCAACGCAGTGTTTCACCAGCCTCATTATAAAACATGGACAGGAATGATCATTAGTCTATATGTATTTTTTTTTACTTTTCACACAATTTCATTTACTTTTTAAGTAATTTGATTCTATCACATAAACAAAAGAAAACAACATAAATCTCCAAATACATGTATCTATTAAAATCTTATCCATACTGAGGGAGCACATTTTATTTTGCATTGTTATTTTGAGTGCTGCTTAAGCACTATCATTAGTTATTTAACTTTTTATTAAAATTTGATTATGCAATATGTGTAGGGATCAAAAGTGCAAACAATAGAATAGGTGTACTGCACATGTGTAAATATAGGCTGCTGGGGAGGGATCCGAAGATGGTCTATAGGCTGCAATGGCATTAGCTATCAAAGCCTTTCTCAGAAAAATTATATTTTAGGAGTATATTGGATTATATTAGACTACATCGCTGTTCCCGTATAGGTCTATGGAAACAGCAGTGTTCTGTGAATCCTTAATAACGCAGGTTTTATATTTGCCATCTCTTGCATTACAGCTGAATTACAGTCCCACAATACTAAAATCATGAATATACAGCAGTTCCCTAATGGCCCCTACACACTAGACAATTTTGTTAACGATTTGGCAAATTCCGATGCATCGGAATTTAAAATCGTTAAAATCCTCTAGTGTGTATGCACTATATTGTGCGTTGCGAGCTCCCATGGAGTCATCGGCCGCATCGCCTGATCTTTAGTACATGCAGTCAAATCAAGCGATGCGGATGATAATCCCGTGTAGCGCTATGTGGCGGTGGCCGGCATATCAGGCAGTCGGGCACCGGATCGCCCAGTGTGTACTGACCACCCAGTGTGTACGGACCGCCCAATATGTCAGCCCAACGGCAGGGGGATCGTGTGTCGCATTGCTGGGTACACACGTCGTTTAGTGTTTACCCAGCTTAAGAGAGCAAGCTATGAAAAGGGACAGATTTGTACCTTTTGTAAATGACAGTTATAGCAAACCTTGCATGTAGGCAAATCACAGCTCTGGCCCGTATTCAATTTGAGCCGATACTTTTTCGCCGATTACGTAATTTTCGCCTGTTTTGGTTTTACCCCATATTCAGTTAGAAAGACTTTCCGCCTAGGCAGAAAGTCAATGCAATGTACCAGGCGAAAAATTTTCGGCTATGAATAGCATGTGGATAAAAGTGTAGCCCTCGCTCCAGGGCTCACTACAAAAGGGGCGGCTGTCAATGGTGACCGACAGCTCGCACCATTTTGTAGACGGGGTGGGGGGGGTGGCTAGCCAAACTGAGGCATTCCCAAAGGAATGCCTGCCGTTTGGCGGTGGCCCCACTGACATCACTTTATTAGAGCCAAAAGCTCACTGGGGCTTGCGGCAGACCCTACTACAAGGGTCTCGTCGCAAGCCGCGATGGTCTTGACCATCGCGACCATCAACCTGGCCGCTCTCTAAAGCTTAGCGAGTGGCCAGGAAGCCAGCTCTTTACAGAGAAGCGGCCACTCTCATTCAGAGCGAGCGCTAGCATTTTGCGAGCGGCTCTGAATGAGGTCCTATGTCTCAATCTATTTCGGAGTCTTCTCTTCTTTGTGCACAGACTGTTTCTGTGGACTCTTCGATTGAGCCTGCTTTGGTCCATAATATGGGCAAGTGCTTATCTAAGATATCTACGTGTATGGAGAAATGTTTTGTTGCTTCTTCAGCCCCTAGAAAATGCTTTTTGCAGACTTTAGCCTTTGCTACAGGGGACTCAGAGTCTGCAGCTTTCTCTCAGGAGGAAGGGAAATTAGAAGATCCAAACTGGATTAATCAGATTTGGAAGAAGATGTTCCTGCTTGTCTTGATATCTCAGATTTAATTGAGGCAGTGCATCAGACTTTAAATCTCAGAGGGGTAAATTTTCTAAAGTGAGAGTTTTTAGAAGTGGAGATGTTGCCTATAGCAACCAATTAGATTCTAGCTATTATCTTCTAGAAGGTGCTAGTAAAATGTTAAGCAAAATCTGATTAGTTGCTATGGGCAACATCTCCACTTATAGAAACTCTCACTTTAGTAAATATTCCTCCAAGAGTCTGAAGTTCCGGAGTAAAGTGCTGCTACATCATTATTTAAGCGTAAAAAGAAATCGAAATTGGTTTTTGCTGCTTAGTCTCATTTTGATGACATTTTGAAGGAGGCTTGGCTTAAGCCAGATAAGATATTTCAGATTCCTCAAATTTTTAATTACCTTTACCCCTTTGTTGAGGGTGACACAAAGGTTTGGGAGATTTCCCCTAAGGACCACACAGACATCAAATTAGAAGGATTGCCTAAATTTTTTATTTACCTTCGTGGATGCCTCCCTTCATGCCATTCAAACCATTGCTTGGGTCAATAAGACTATTCAGTCTAGGAAGGAGCATTTGTCATATAGACTCTAGACACAGGGTAATGTGTCCAATCTTATGGACTTGGTGGATCAGATCTGTGAGGCTTCTGTCTATAGGCAGCCACCCTGCAGTCCCGGATATCTGCCTTTGCAATTCTTCCAGGTAGGCTTTTTGGCTTAGGTCTTGGGACGCTCACTACGAATCAAAGAGGACTTTGGAAGCGGTTCCTTTTTGAAGATTACTTACTGTTTTGGTCAGAACTTACCAGGATCATCACCCATGCCATAGAGGGTAAAAGCCCTTACTTTCCTGCCTCAGCTCCTAAGGTGAAAGATTCTCATTTTCGTTCCTCTTGCTATATTGTCATAGGTAGTTCTCAGTCCTTTTGGGGCTCCTCCAGCTTCTTCTGTAGGCAAAGCTTCAAGGGCAGAACTTCCTTTGTCCGCAGCCTGTGGACATGCGACAGCCCACAGGTGGTGGGGGCTCATTTGCTTCAATTCCAGAAGTCTGGTGTCAATATTTTCCAGACATCTGGGTCAGAGGAGTTGTGTCCAGGGACTATGTTTCGGACTTGGAGGGTTCCTGTTGCTGCAGATTTTAGGTCACCCTTTCTCCCAGAGACTTGGTCAGAAAGGCAGCTCTGCTGTCATAGGTGCAATCTTTTATTCAAGTCTCTCTTTTGTGGACAATTCGGATGGGTCGTTTTGTCCAATTCTCAATCTGAAACATCTAAATCATTACTTTGTTTTAGTCAAGTTCAAGATAGTCGCTTCATACAGTGATTGCTGCAATGGATGGAGAGGAGTATCTGGTGTCTGTAGAAATCAAGAACGCATATTTCCATGTCCCCATTTGCGAGGCTCACCATTCACTTCTCAGTTTAGCAGTAGGAAATCTGCATTTTCAATTCCAGGTCTTTCCTTTTGGGCTATCCACGCGCCCCCCCCCTCCATGTTTTTACAAAGACCATGGCATATATGGTGGCCTTGTTGCGTCTCACAGTCATCTCCATCATCGCTTATCTGGGCGATCTCCTGTTCAAGGCTCCATCCAAGCATTTGCTGATTCAACATCTACAGCTTGCAGTGGACATTTTGGAGTCACACGGCTGGATCATCAATTATCTCAAGTCAAGCCTTACTCCTTCTAAGGAGATGTTATTCTTGGATTAGGTGTTTAACACTTTCAAATGGAGAGTCTTTCATAATGAAAGATTCAAGAACTTCAGGCCTTGGTGAAGTCACATCTTCAGATTCTTCGAGTGTCGGTGCATGCAGCTTTTGGGAAGATGGTGTCTTCCTTCGAGGCTGTCCCTTATTCTCTGTTTCACGCTCACCCTCTGCAATAGCAGATTATGCGCCATTGGTCCAGGGCAGGATTGTATCTTGTCAGCCAATTATTTGGCTGTCTTTCCAGACCTGGCAGTCTTTTGAGCAGTGGCTTTAAACTCCAAATCTGGTGAAGGGCTCCCTATTTTCAGTATGGGATTGGGTGTTAATCACCATAGATGCCAGCCTGTCAGGCTGGAGAGTGGTTGTGCTAGATCGTGGCTTTCAGGGTCATTGGTCAGAGGCCAAGACTATAAATACAAATTTAAATATTCTGTAGTAGAGTGCAGTCATGTATTCCTTGATGCAGGCCCAAGAGGTCCTCCAGGATCACCCGATTTGGGAAACAGTTAGACAATGTGACAACTGTAGCCTATATCAACAAGCAGGACCCTGATGGAGATCTCTCACATTTATTGTTGGGCGGAGAGATGGGTTAACACCATCTCAGCGGTTCACATTCCAAGTGTGAACAACTGGCAGACGGATTTTCTCAGTTGCTAAACTGTTCACTCAGGGAATGGGAACTTCATCAGGAGGTGTTTCAACAGATTGTGGACAATTGGGGGTGCCCAGAGGTGGAACTGATGGCCTCCCGCCTAAACAAAAATCTCACAGCTTATGGAGCGTGATCAATAGATCCTCAGGCTCTGTTCATGGATGCTATGACGGCCTCTTGGACTCGTCAGCTGGGGTAATGTTTTCCACTGATTCCCATGCTGTTCAGGGTACTACATAAAGTTTTTAAAGAGATGGTCTTCCAGTCATTTTGGTTGCTCTGAATTGGCCTCGTTGTCATTGCTACTTCCTGCTTCGCCACGTGATGGCTGCTCCACTTTTCTGACTGCCTCTTCATCTGGACCTTCTTCATGAGGGACCCTGTCAGCACCCAGGCTTACCTTGTCTAGCTTTGAAACCCAGATACTAAGAGTTCAGGGGTTCTCTAAGTCTGTGGTCCAGAACATAATCAAGCTTGTAAACTGGTTGCATCCCAGATCGTGGCTATTTACTGTAAGTTTCTCGTTTGCCCTATCTATTGGCTTTTTTGCAGGCTGCATTTTTCTGAAGGTCTTCAGGTGTCTGCCCTGTCTGTCTTGTTTCAAAATAGGTTAGCCATCATTCCAGAAGACCAGACTTTTTTGCAGAGCATACTTGACATTCAGTCCTAGTATTATGTCCCTCCTGTTCCTTCAAGGGATTTAAACTTTGTGATGGAGACTCTTTAGCGGCCTTCTTTCGAGCTACTGGATACTGTGGCATTAAGATATCTCACTTTGAAGGTAATTTTTCTTTTGGCTATAGCATCTGCTTGCAAAGTTTCGGAACTCACAGGCATCCATTGACAAATCCCCATGCGGTAAAACGTACGACTTGCTGGAGGGGATGGAGGCACAGCCGTCACCCTTTGCAGTCAGTCACCCGGCATATAGCAGCAGCTAAGGTACCCTTTCCCTTTTTACTGGCACAATTGGTTTCTTACTCCCTGGGTCTAGCCTGCACTGCACCAGCAACAGGCAGCCCTAGGAGAGAGAACCATATACTGTGTTCTGTTACACTTTCTCCTTTCAGGGATTGGGGACCTGGGCAGAGAACGCTCACTCTTAGGTCTTGATTCAGACCTGCTCGCTAGATGCGTTCGCATGCATCCAGCGTATACAAATCTGGCAAAGGCAGGCAATCGCATGGCAAGGCATTACCACACCCACTATGTCTTGGCGTGTGATCACTCTGTGTATGCAGACGCCCATCAGCCTGTCTTAAGGCGCCCACTTGCGCACGTCATCTCCAGGAAGTGTATGCAACCATCGGTACAATCGGAAGTAAACGGAGCGCTTGTGGTAGACCATACCCTACCACAAGCACTGTGAGCACTTCAGTATAAAATCCTGCCAGGTGACGTGTACTACGATGCAACGTCTTTATTATGCACGCCTCTGAAATGGCGTTGAGCCGCTCAGGCACGCCTGCATTCGCACCTCCACTTCCCAGTTTTCTCAGACCAACCCCTGTCACCTCCCACAAACGACTTCTCCTGTCACTCACTCAGCTGTGTAGTCTATGCGCAGCAAGCAAATGCTTCCCGATCGCTCGGACTGGTTCGCGCACTGCAATGCGTACGCATGCGCAGAATGCAAAAATCATCTGGCTGTGTGCGAACGCTTCCTTCTCTGTGTGGCACAGGCACACATGCTTCGAGCAGCAGCACCACAGCCCAGTGTCCTTTTCCCTTCCCCCACTTTCTTGCAGCTTGAATTTCTGATATTTCATTTAGCCTGGGACTACAGATTGTCTGACTGCAATACTATGTAACAGACAGACGCTGGAAGGATCGCTGAAAAGCAGATATCACTTACTTTCTTCTATACCACTATGTAGTCTCAGCAAGTCCGCTCACTATTACTCTTTGCATCTGCACATAATATGCAGCAGCCACTTGTCTATGTGAGGTGAATAGGGGTAATTTACTTCTGAATCTAATTATCTAGGATCTGATCATACTGATCTCTGTCCAAATACAGGCTCAATTGTGTATACAAAAGTATGATTCACACTACTGACTGCCAAAAGATTATTAATAAGCTCTTATTGATCATCACGTAATTTTCATTATTGCCTTAGTACTGAGTCTTAATTTTTAACCCAGTACTGAATCACATTGGTGTTCAAATACTCTTACATGTTATTATTTTGTACAGGAATATGGTTGCTCTATATCGTATACTGTCTTAATTGTATCGTATACTAAGTGTTTCTAGATTTACATACATGATATTTTGCACTATGAAGATGACCATCTCTTTTTTGAAGACCATGGGAATTGATGAGCTGCTATTTAGGTTTGGTATTGCCGTGGTGACTGCTGCTTACTTTCATTAAGGAACTTTCTCCTTTAAATTTGATATAACTTTATTCTATATATTTTCGCTAGGGGATAGTATTGCATTATTTCTTAAGAAAGAAATTGAATATTTTTGCATACGCTTTGATTGACTATATGATATTTGCCAACTGTTTCCGATTGGATCTAATATGATTCTTATCATACACATAAATCTGTTGTTATTTAAAGTATACATCTGATGAGTCTGAACCATATATTTATTGATTCAACTATTATGGGACCAAGAATTATACCACTGATTTGTGCCATTGTTGTGTGTTGTTGTTTCTTTGTAATATATGTGAGCTTTTTCTTTTTATCTTTGATATATCTCATTAAAAGTTAAGTTTCAGCTAATATCGAAAATTACTGATTTCATATGTTGGATTAGTGCCCCACAAAGGGGAGTACTGTCTCTTTCCTCTTAATCTGTATACTCTATACAGCTCTCATGGGAGCTCTGTGTACTAATTTTTAACTAAATATTGGGTTAATTTTTATCATGGTAGCATATCCACCACTACTATCTCTGCACATATCTTTTACTAATTAAGAGGTTTCATACCAGTGCTCAGGTCTTATCCCCATTCCCCTTTCCTACCATACTCCAGCGTTTCAGAACTGACAGCTTTATACTGTAAACCTCCATTAGTCATTTTTCATCATGATCGGATGTTTTTTTTTTTTTTTTGACTAAGCCATTTTTTCTTCTTATGGTGGTGTCGAAGTTCCATTGTAAAGAGGATATTGTCCTTCAAGCCTTTGAAGGTTCTAATTCACCAACTTTGCGTCTGTTGGATGTGGTCCGGGCAGAACACCTCTACATTGACCTTACAGTTTCTGTTTGTTGGACTGAATCTTTCTTGATGTTGATTGATGCCCCTAAGAGTGGTTGGCTTTCTTTTTAAGACTTTTATTGCCTGTTGGATCACTTCGCCAGGCTTATCTTTCCGAGGATGTCTGTTCCGCCTCCTCTTCAGGATCATTCCACTCGTGCTATGGAAGCCTCCTGGGCGGTTTGTGGCTTCTGTGGATCAGCTGTGCAGAGCTACGACCTTGTCTTTAATGCACACTTTTACCAAATTTTACCGTTTTCATACTTTTTGTTCTAGTGATGCTAGCTTTGGGCGCAAAGTTTTGTTTGCGGATTTGGCAGAGAGTGCCCCCCCATTGATAGTCTTGTTTTGTGAAGTCTCAATGTCATTGCAGTGTCCCCTTTCGTAGATGAAAAAGGAAATTTGATTTTGGTACTCACCGTAAAATCTCCTTATCTTAATCCTACTGAGGGACATTGCGCCCCCTCCCTGTTGTTGACATTTTTTTGGCATTTGTTGTTCCTGAGGGTTCAGGTATTTTTTCCTATTTTTACTCCATATGGCTTTGTTAGAAAATTATGCTGAAGTGCAGGTGGAAGGGGCATGTATTATATAGGGGAGGGGGTGGTCGTTTAAGTGCCTGAGCCGGCCCTACGACCCAGCGTCATGGCAGTGACCTCCAGCTGGATTAAGAGGAAGGGATTTTACAGTGAGTACCAAAATCACATTTTTCAGCTATGTTTCCCCTTTTTGCTTGCCTTGATGTAATCATTGTATAATGGATTTAATAGAGCTGCTTCTTTTACAAGGATCTTCTACTGTTTACAGACAGGTTTGACCTGCAGTGCTCGAGACTACTTCTTCTAATGAGTAGTTGGCACATAGGCCCTGATTCAGAGCCGGACGCTCTGACCAGAGCGCTCGCTCTGAATCAGGGCCCACCTCCATTAAAATGGAGCGTCCTCCTGGACGCTCGTATAGTCACCACCCACAGCATATACAAGCGTCCAACAAGATGGTCGCGATGGTCTTGACCATCGCGACCATCGGACTTGCGAGAGAAACCCTGTGGTCGGGTTTCTCAACCGCAAGGCCAGGAGTGATTTTGGCTCTATCAGAGCCAAAATTACTCCCACTGACATCACTAGTGATGTCAGTGGGGCCGGCTTCAGACGGTAGGCGTTCCCATAAGAACGCCTCCTTCTGGCAGGCACGCCCCCGGAACGCCCACCAAAGGGGGCGTGCTGTCAATCAACATCGACAGCACGCCCCCTTTGGTGCGAGACCCGGAGCGATGGAAAGTACTTCGCTCGCCGGGTCTCGCGCATGCGAACGACGGAGCTCCCTCCGTCGTGCGCATGCGCAGTGGGGAACATCAACCTACTTGCGAGCGGACTGCCGCTCGCGAGTGGGTCTGAATGACCCCCATAGGGTAGAATTGCTGGTCACAGCCAGCCAGGATGAGCAGTGTCAACACTTTTTTTTTCTAATTTAAAATGGCATGTCTGAATAATTAGGCTACTACCACACCATTGTAAGTAAAACTAGGAAACTATATGTATAGTTGGTAGTTTTGTGATTTGACTCATTTTGGACTAATCCCAAAGTATTTGTTGTCATAGGTCATGAATACCAGACACACTACCAGCCTAAAAATGAGCTCTTCTCTTAATTAAGTTGATCTTCCAGCCAAATTTGTGTGTGTGCAAAGTATGTTGGAAATGATTGTATGTACAAAACAGATCAGTTGTACTTAAGGGCAACAAATGTGTATAAACTGATCCTACTACACAAAATAAATATTCTTGTGTCCTCATCACTTATTTTGCAAATTACAATTAATCTGTTCTCTTTTGTTGTAGAATCATGATGCTTTCAGTTCTTCGGCATACAAACACACATGTGAAATTCTGGTTCTTAAAAAACTATCTTTCTCCACGGTTTACGGTAGGTGTTTGTGCTTTCTGAATTTAGCATTATTACATAAATTACTTTTTTTTAGCATCGAATTGTAAAAGAAAGTTTTATGCTTTAACACATTATTTACTCAACACATCACAGTTTGGCTAGAGTAAAACAGCAGCAAGATTTATAGTGGTAAAGAGCTTAGTTCACCCATTACAGGATTGTAGTTAGTTCTTGCTGAAATTAAATCTATACTATGGTGCATTTAATTAAATCTAATTTTAGCATATTATTTTATAACACATATATAAACACATTTTTGAGGGATTAGTCAGAATGTTTACATAAATGTCGGGCAGTCAGAATATTGACACATGAAATTAGGATTAGGCTGAAACTAGGGTTGGAGGTACTATAGACTGAAGTTAAGGTTTGGCGAAAATAAGTGTTGACGCGTTAAATGTCAAAATTGTTGACATTCAGTCGACATTACATGATACTGAGAGTATTTTTTGCACCTTTGAAATGTTTCTATTTTTTTGTATTTTGATTTTCTGTACTAAGTGCACAAATGCAACATAGTACATCCTAAATCAATCGTTCTCAACATCAACTCAGGTTTACACAACAGGTCACGTTTAGAGGATTTCTGCCTGTGGAAGCAGGTGGGATAATCACTGACCCAGGAAAATAGAGAACTCATCTGTGCATGATAAAATAAAATACACCAAACATGACCTGTTGGTGGTACTGGAGTTGAGAAACCTTGTTCTAAATTATTCTGTACTAAGCTACCAGTGTTCAAAATTCTGTAAATCCTCACAATAAACACAAATTGTTTTAAACTCAATGTGGTTTTCTTTTTATCCTGCAGAATAAAGTCCATATACATAATGCTATTTACAATAAATAGCATTATAGTGACTTGTATACAACACAATGCATTCTACTTACCAATTTAAAATCCCCAAAATATTTTACTGATCAATTTACAATACACAGAGGACACTATTAGTGTGATATGCCATTCCTCATACAAACCAGTAGTGATATAGTTATTCAAAATATAGTTATTCAAAAATACCATTTGATAATATTAAGAAAAATACCCAGAAAGGTTTTGATTCTGATACAGAATGTATAACAGTACGTATATAATCATATATTTGCTCCTCACAAACTTTGGCTTATGAATTATGAGTTTGAACATTTACTTTGAGTCTACTGGTTTGCAATACAAATACTGTCTGAAACAATCTGTGAATGTGTCATTTGTAATAGGAACAAATTTGTTGATATTTCAGGGGGTTGAATACTTTTGAATGCCACTGTATATGGTTTTGTCTTTTTCTGGAAAGGCAAATTTCTTTTAAAACTCTGTGTTTTGATACAGACTTAAATATTTGGACAAGCTATTCAACGTTTGCAAGCCACTGTATTTAATCATTGATGCCCTTTTAAATTTTATTCTGGATTATTTTGCCTTAGGAAATCATTCCACACATGGCAAGGGAGTATGGCTTCCAGTATGAATTAGTGCAATATAAGTGGCCTCGATGGCTTCACCAACAGACAGAAAAGCAACGGATAATTTGGGGTTACAAAATCCTCTTCCTTGATGTTCTTTTCCCACTTGCCGTAGACAAAATAATCTTTGTTGATGCTGACCAGGTACGTATGAAATAAAGCATGACTTTCTAGCAGAATCAGGTGCCAGTTAGTGTGAAAACCTATTTTATTCTTAACCTAAATATCACGCTTAGCGGCAAACAGACTGATAAAGTGAATCCATCTCAGGTAATTATGTGAGCATTCTGTCAATCCCAGAGGGATTTTGAAAGCTCATTACCTTCTCAATCTAGTCTTTTTAGAATATCCTTGCAAAAGGTTTTCGTTGCTGTACTTTCCATGTCTCTTCTTTGTTCTTATAAGTTCAGGATGTTCAGTGTTTAAATGATCTGTGTCTTGCCTGTAGCTCCTTAGGAAAGGAATCTGAGCTTGCGTTTAATGAGAAAATCGCAAGAACGAATGCTTCACAGATCCTCACAAATCCAGGCTAGACCCTGGAGTTGAGACATATTTAATCCGAATATTGACAGTTAGAAGCCAGGCACATCATTTTATTGTGTGTTATTTGGAAAATGTTACCTTAACTATTTTTGTCCCCGATTCCTCCATCTATTTCAAACACACTGACCTTACATTTAAACATCCAATCTCTCTCTCTCTCTCTCTATATATTTATATATATATATATATATATATATATATACACATTTATTTCATATTTAAGTTCATTTTCTCTTCCTATCTGTTGCTGGTTGGCCCCTACCATTTCTCCCTATTCAGATTTAACTAACATGTACGCGTTTTAGATTTTTATACATATATAGATATTTACACATACATACACATATACTGTATGTATTTACACCTATATATCCATGTGTGCATATCTATCTGTATATTTATAGCTATCTATATCTCTAGAGAGAGAGAGAGAGAAAAATACAAGATAAACCTGATCTGGCAGCTTTTGACATGTACTGTCTTAAGGACAGTAAGGAACTGTGTTATTCATCCACATTACCTGCTGTTACACAATGCAACAGACAGGCAGGTTGGAGACTATTAGTGACTACTGGGTGACTCATCCTCTGGTATCTTTCCAGCAAACGCAAATGACATTCTGAAACACTATATGCACTAAGCAATATAATACCCATCATCCATAGCATTAAAAGGGCTTGGGTACAGGATGACAGGGTTATGATACCAGCACCTTTCTGTAAGTATCGTAACCCTACCCCTAACCCTCCCTGCAGCCTGAACCCAACCCTTTCCTCCTGCAGCCTAACCCTCCCACCCTCCGCAGCCTAACTGTATCCCCTAGTGCCCAACCTTTAACCCTCCCCCTAACCGAAATGCTTACCATCGGGATGCCGGATGTCGGGATTCTGATTGGTGTCGAGATTCCAGCGCTGACATTCTGAACTCCGGCATCCCGAACACTGAGATATAAACTTCATCCCCATTAAAACCACCTACCTAATATCGTATAAGTCCCCCTCTTGCCACCAAAACACCTGACCTGTCAAGGCTTGGACTCTACAAAACCTAGAAAGGTGTCTTGTGATACCTGGCACCAAGTCTTTAGCAGCAGATCCTGTAAGTTGACTTGTTTTTCCAGCACATCCCACATATTGAGATCTGAGGAATTTAAAGTCTAAGTCAACACCTTGATCTATGTCATGTTCCCAAAGAATGTTTGCAGTGTGGCAGTGCTCATTATCCCGCTGAAAGAGGACACTGCCATCAGGAAATGCCGTTGCCATGAACAGTGTACATTTGTCTGCAGCAATGTAGGTGGTATATGTCAAACTAACATTCACATGAATGCTAGCACCCTATGTTTTCAAGTAGCACATTGTCCAGAACATCACATTTCCTCTGCCAGTTTGCCTTTTCTTCTTCAAGGTCCATAGAGATCCACAGGGATAATATGGTTGGAGTGATCCAGGCACCAAACAGTTAAGCTTTCAGCTCCCAGGATGCCTCTGGTCCTCCTCCATATATGCCCCGCCCCCAGATTTTGCTAGTTATCATAGTACACAAAGACAGACAGTCTAGTGCTGAAAATAATAATAAATTAATCACACAGCTGTTTTTAGAAAACCATAAGACTGCAGCTTCAAATATCAAAACAGGCTGTACTCTACCTGTCAATACGGACAACAACTAATACTAATAGAACAATGAAGCGCAATCTCAATATCAGATAATATTTAATAATATTCATATAAAATTATGTATGTAAATAAAGATGATCACAGTGAAAAAAAATTGCCTCATTTAAACAAATCTCAACTTAAAATCCAGATGGATAATGATAACAATTATAATGTGACAGATCACAATTGAAATACCCAGTCCGGTTGTTATAATTGTGACATTTAGAATTATTTCTGACACATTTAAAAGTGAATAGTATATTCAGAGGAAGTCCAGAATAGTTAAAATTAGATATTTGTCAATATCTATATAACCAGATAGTCTTGTGAAATGCTGATTGACAGGTTATAAAACAATATAGCCAACTTGATTTAGACTGGCATCCAGTGCATAAACATTGCTTCAATAAGTATGGAAAAGTCCCTCCAATTAGTATGGAGATAGGAGTGTTCAGAATATATACAACTTAGATAGTTTTGTCCGTTGCAATGGACTGATTTGTCTTATAGCAAGTGTCCGTGGGAATGCTTCAATATAGCCAGCTCTATTCGCGCTATATGCGCTAAAATCCGATAATTAGTCAATACATATATTGGCCCACAGTGACCTAGTGATTAAGCCAGCAGATAAGGGAGGAGGAGTGATCCTATTAAACAAACAGGAATACATTGCAGAATGTACTAGATTAGTGAGTGACACAAACACCTACACTGTACTACCAATAGATCCCACCAGACATTACCAAAACAAACTACGTAAACTGCTGGAAGAAGGTCGTGACCTAGGCATTCTCACATAACAAGAACATAAGTACTTAGATAATCCTCATCTGATGATCCCAGTTATCTACCAAAAATCCACAAAAACATTACCAAACTGCCAGGGTGCCCAATCATATTAGGTATAGATCCATTGACCAGCAACTTGTCACAATACATTGATTCTTTTTTACAGACCCACATACAAAATCAAAAATCCCACATAAGAGACACCACGGATATTCTGAGATCTTTAGGGAGTTTTGAATGGCACACAGATTACTAGCTATGTACAAGTGACATAACTTCACTCTATACCGTGATAGATCACCAGCAGGGAACAGATGCTGTTAAACATTACTTAGAGCAAGATCCATATATGGGAGCCCAACAGATTCAGTTCATAACTGACTGCATGCTTTTCATATTGAAACATGACTCTTTCTGGTTTGAAGGATCATTTTACAGACAAGACACAGGGACAGCAATGGGGACTAGGTTTGCCCTAAGTTATGCTAACCTGTTTCTCAGCAGATGGGAGGACCTCAACATCTGGTCGGAGCATGAATTTGGGGCAACCTAGTCCTCTGGCGCCGTTACATAGATGACGTGCTATTTATTTGGTGGGGTGAAGAAGGTAGACTCGACCAGTTTCTCAGTTATATAAATCAGAATGAAAATCATCTCAGCTTCACTACTCACTACAGCAAATTGGAGGTAAATTTTCTGGACATAACCATATACATTGAACAAGACAAAATAGACACAAGAACATACCAGAAAACAGTAGATGTTAATAGTTATATATTGTCAAGTAGTGGCCACCACCCCAATTGGCTGGAAAACATCCTCCTGTGCCAGTTTATGAGCGTTAGGAGAAACTGGAGCAAACAATCAGACTACCAAAGACAGGGACAGATGATGAAGCAGCAGTTTCTAGAAAAAGGTTACAAACAGGAGACAGTTCAGTGCACATTTGAGAAAGTAGAAGAGGAAGAGAGGGATTCCTTACTGACATACAAAAACAGGTCCACCACACAGAAGAAACCCAACACTCCTTTTATTACCCAATAGAGTAAAGATCACAAACATCTGAACAAAATAATTCGAAGACATTGGCACATCTTCCTTGAAGATGAGACTGTGAACCACCTCCTCCCACCCAAACCACAGCTGATTTTTAGAAAGGCACCTGACTTGAAACAGAAACTTGTCCATAACCATCTAAAGAACCAAAACACCATTACAGAAGACACTAATGGGTCATTAACTGAATCCAGGTTTCTACTATTGTGGTACATGTAAATTCTGCAAAATAAACCCCAAATCTACAAAAAAAAATGTTCCTTTAGTTCTAATCAAAACCAGAATACATATATAATAAGAGACCATCTCTCATGTAACAGCATGGGGGTCATTTATCTTGTAACATGTCATTGTGGACAGCAGTATGTATGGAGAACTACAAGAAAACTAAAGATTAGAATTTCAGAACATATTAGGAACAATAGGAAGGGACTTGAGACCTACAGCCTCTCCAAACACTTTAGACCAACACAACCAAGACCCTACAGGTCTAAACTACATCGGGATAGAACAGATCAAAAAGAATTGGAGAGGAGGTAACTATGACAGAAATATCAATAGCGCAGAATTTAAATGGTTTATGGAACTTAGGACCCTTGCCCCATATGAACTCAATCTGGATAATGAGATAAAGGCAGTCATCACAGGTTAATAACCAAACAATATGAGTCCTAAATTCAAATTTTAGTCCTTTACCATAGTTAGTGTCTGTGGTCATTAGTATTCCTATCATATTTTCTCTACCGTGATAAGCCTTCAACATGCCATACCGCGAATCAATGTGCCAGCGTATGGCCATTGGATGTGTCCCCCCCGCCCCTTACTCACAGTCATACCGAATCAGTCCCCTAACAGTGCAACAAGGATTTAGGTATGTCATACAGTCTCATGTACACCACTTCCAATTATTAGCGCTTGGTTCAGTGCGTCTCCCCTTTTCTTTTATATTTATACCTCCATGCATGTATTTTTTCAGCATGTCATTGCTTACTGACAAAGGTATGCTCCCATCCGAATCAGTTCACTAGCAAAGCAATTACAATTTAGGTTACATTATACCAGGCCTGGCCAACCCGTGGCTCTCCAGCTGTTGTGAAACTACAAGTCCCAGCATGCCCTGCCTGTTTTGCCATTAGGGATTGAATAAACTGTGGCAGGGCATGCTGGGACTTGTAGTTTCACAACAGCTAGAGGCCATTCCTGCATTATACAGTCACAACTATACCCCTTTCTATTCAATAACCCATGCATGACCTTTATCCAATGGTTGAACATACTACAGAGATCATACTGGAGCCAGCACCTTGGGCCATATTTACACAGAGCTTTCTGTAGCCCCCTTACTGTCTAACATTCATTGATTGCATTCAGTAACCATGGTAACCTTTTCTGAGCCCAGTGTTTTGGGTATGCATCACAGATTTGCCCGCCCATCAGACTTTATATCTCCACCCCCAAGATGGCGCCAACCATTACTCCCTGAGGAAGGCTGAATACAGCCGACACGCGTAGGAGCTCTACACCAACCACCATCACCGCTTTCAACAACGTTCCTCCTCCTACCCCAGTCACCTCTAATAGGTGAGTTGAGTAGTCCGGAGTCGTCAGATCCCTCCAGCCTGCAAGATTGCGGGACTGGACGGAAAGTGCTCAAGCACACTGCGGGGACCAAGCCAGTGGCTGCACCAGCAGTGACCACTGGAATACGGCCCACACCACTGGCAGAAGCAGATGAAGACCGGAAGGAGAAAAGAACAGGACCACGATTAAAGACCAGGGCAAGGTGAGGCATCACCAGTACTCTTTGCTCTGCTTTGACAGACGCTTATCAGACTGTGCATTAACACTGGTTACCACACACCAAGTATCACGCTTGGGACTTTGTAACTCTTAAGTTGCAGCGGGTTGTGGGACGCCCTCCCCCAGTACCTATTAACCACCAGGTACTGAACGCTCTGTACCTGGTGGTTAATAGGTACTGGGGGAGGGCGTCCCACATCCCGCTGCAACTTAAGAGTCACAAAGTCCCAAGCGTGATACTTGGTTTTACATTTAATACCTTCCATTCACTTGAGTCTCAGCCCCCCCTTCACCACCCCTCCTCGCCCTCCATGTCAATACAGCTTTACTGTTAATATAGACTGTTTTTTAGTATCCAACAAAATCCTAAGAGTTATTACACCAACAGCAAATTAGACCCAGTTTATTTCCTAGCACACTCATTTTATATACATTATATATAATTTTATATATATATATATATATATATATATATAATTTCTCACCACCAATAAGAGCGCAGTCCCACTTTTGGCATATTTGTGGACCCACACTCATATGCAATTTCTGATTAATAGGCCCACAGGCCTCATCCAGCCCAGAATCTGGTACCGGCCCAAAGGCCGCATCTCAACTAATAGGCCCAAAGGCCCCATCCAGCCCAGAGGCTGCTACCGGCCCACATGCCGCATCTCAATTTATAGGCCACAGGCCTCATCCAGCCCACAGGCTGCTACCGGCCCAAAGGCTGCACCGCAACCAATTGACTCTAAGCAACATTTGGAGCTAGCTCCCTCAGCCACCAAGGCAACCACCCAGCCACATCCTGCCAAGGCATTCCAGCCCTCAAGGCTGTGCAAGACCGTTCCTTTCGGCTACCACGGAGTCGGAACAGTTACATTTAGTGAGAGTAATTAGCTTACCAATGATGTGAAGACAATGCTAGCATACAGGATGGTGTCTCAAGTGAGCAGTTTTTTGTTCCCAAGAACTCTCCAAAGAAAAATGTTGATAAAAGACTGCATTGGCAGTTGGTTTTGTTGATGTGGTTTCAGTTGGAGGGCCTGATTCAGATTTGGGAATAGAGTAAGATAGGGCAAGTACTGTAACTGTGTACCTGGACAAACCATATTGCAATGCAAGGGGTGTAAATACATATTTTTTTTTTTACATGTAGGATAAATACTGGCTGCTTTTGCCTGTAAACTGGACATCTTTATTTTTACACTTTAGATTAGATTTCAGTTGGGAAACACTCCCCCCCCCCCAAATCTAAATCTCTGCACATTTTAAATCTGCCCTACCTGCAGTGCAGCATGGTTTTACCAAGATAACAGTATCTTACTCTAATACCAAAGCTGAATCAGGCCCAGAGTCTCCAAAAACATTTATAAAATGAAACACTGTGTTAAGTCCCCAAAAGCTCTGGAGAAACATATCTCTGCGTATCACAGTAGAAAAAAAAGGAGAAAAAAAAGGGGGGTAGCACTCACCAGTCTTCTTAAAAACATCTTTTTATTGCATCTCAGTAAAAATGTTACAACATTTTAAAATCCGACGTTTCGGTCCTGTGCATGGACCTTTGTCTGCGTATGACAGTGTATATGATGACATACAGAAGCCAATGGACAGTAGAGATATCTATTATAGGCGGGGCGTGGCCTGGACAGATATGAAGTGAAATGCAAGTCCTCCAGCTCTCCATCCCGAATATCCTGCTGATTAATCCTGAGACTACCCGGGGACTCCTTGCTTTCTTCTGTCCTTGTATATCCTCCTGCTGCCCTGTGGGTCTTTTTGCCAGAATCCGGACCTCTGTTGTGCCCTCCTGTCCCTGCATTTCTTCAATAAAATGGGCCGCCATTACTATACGCACCTGCTAATATGTGGGACTTTTCTTAGTGCCCCACAGTTCCTGCCTTCAAATTACTCTCTATTGCTTTTTGGTGTCTCTTCCTGCCTCAGGTCCTGTGGCGCTGACCCTCTGCTGTGTTGTCCGGTCCGCCACCATCTTGGGGGCCTGCTGCTGGTCCCTGTGTAGTTCCAGTTTCAACTGCTGCTAAAGTTGCTTTCTCCTATGTTGAGCTCCATGTCTCTGGTTTTCTGCAGTGGTCCCTTGCCTCTTCTGTCTTGTGAGCTGGTGTCCATCCCTGCCTGGCTCCTTTAGCTGCAATTACAGCTGAGACTGTTGCTTCTCCTGCTCCTTCTGGTTTAATTATTTTTCACTTTATTACCCCCGTACCCAACACTCCAGGGGTGCGGGGAAGAGCCCTGGGCTTCAGTCCAAGCCTGGGTTTTTTTGGGGGGACCCCTTTTTTCTGTGGTCCCCACCTCCCCTGAGATCCCTGGCTTGGCCTGACCGGCTTGGGCTGATAATGCTTTGCCCCCGGTGAAAGGGTCTCCGGGCTGTGGCATTACAGCCCGGCCGTTTTGGGTCAGGTGCTGATTTTAAATATAGGGGGTACCCTACGCATTATTTTCCTCCCTATATTTAAAACCAGGACTGGCCCTGCAGCCTGGTGTTGGTTTCTAAATTACAGTGGAACCCTACACATTTTGTTCTCTGTAATTATAGAAACCAGGACTGGTTGGCAAGTCCTGGGCTGGTTAAGCTTTAGGGGGGGACCCTATGTCATTTTATTTTTAAACTTTTAACCTTTTTTTTCTATTTACAGGCAGAAACATACATGGATCACAGTGATCTGTGTATGTTTCTGCCAAACTCACAGATCACAGGCAGGTGAATTTTTTTCACAAGTTTTTACAGGAGTGTTATACATTCTCATAAGAGTTTAAAAATTCTCTGCTTGGTAAATTCCCAAATCCTAACTTCACTAGTGAAAAGGTTCTCGAGTTTTGTTGATGGGGAATTGAAGAGAGTTTGCTAACTCTCCAGTATTTTCCCGTAGCAAAGGAGATCTCTCCCAGAGTTTTACTTTAGTAAATTTGCGAATGGAAAAAATGGCCAAACTCTCCAGAGATTCCAAACTCTCCCAGACTCGATTCTTAGTAAATTTACCCTAGTCTTCACAGGATTAGAAGATTGTTGGAGTTTGTAGGTTGGTGGGTGCCGGTCTTCCGGTAATTTTCTGCTGATGCCCAAGGGACTTCGACTTGGGACTCTGGGCAGTGTCGGACTGGGATATGAAGGGCCCACAGGAGGAATGCAATGGTAGGGGCCCACTGAAGGGAGGCGGTGCAAAGCTAAAGGGGTGTGGCTGGCCAAGGTTGTGGCGAGCTAGCAGTGGAGAATAAGTAAAAAAAAAATGCACAGGCCCAGAGCTAAATAAAAAATAACAATAACGCTGAATCTGGTATTCTAGTTATAGATTAAAACCAGGTAAATAATATTTTTTACGTCCAGTCTCCAGAAGGCATAGGGTTTAGAAGCTGTAGCTCTAGTCACCTTGGGCTAGCTTGGATACAGCTATCAGCATTGCAAAGTCTGAAATGTATGTATGGTGAGGGAAAAAACATTGTTAGTCCCATTGCATTAAGATGCCAGCACCTGCTACACTTTGTGCCGCAGTGCCCACCATATAATGCAGAGAGTTGTCGCATTACTCACTATATAATGCAGAGAGTGCCGCAGTACCCACTATATACATAATATAGAGTGCCGCAGTGCCCACCATATAAGGCAGAGCGTGTTGCAGTGCCAATCATATAATGCAGAGGGTGTCGCAATGCCCACCATATAATGCAGAGTGTCACATTGCTCACTATAAAATGCAGTGAGTGCCGCAGTCACTGCTATATAATACAGTGCCGCAATTAACCCATATAATGCAGAGTGGCGCAGTGCTCACCATATAATGCAGAGCACCGCAGTGCTCACCATATAATGCAGAGCGCCGCAGTGCTCACCATATAATGCAGAGCGCCGCAGTGCTCACCATATAATGCAGAGCGCCGCAGTGCTCGCCATATAATGCAGAGCGCCGCAGTGCTCGCCATATAATGCAGAGCGCCACAGTGCTCGCCATATAATGCAGAGTGCCGCAGTGCTCGCCATATAATGCAGAGTGCCGCAGTGCTCACCATATAATGCACTGTCGCAGTGCTCGCCATATAATGCACTGTGTGTCGCAGTGCTCGCCATATAATGCAGTGTGTCGCAGTGCTCACCATATAATGCAGTGTGTCGCAGTGCTCGCCATGTAATGCAGAGTGTCGCAGTGCTCGCCATGTAATGCAGAGTGTCGCAGTGCTCGCCATACAATGCAGAGTGTCGCACTACTCGCCATACAATGCAGAGTGTCGCAGTGCTCGCCATACAATGCAGAGTGTTCCGCAGTGCTCACCATATAATGCAGAGTGCTGCAGTGACCGCCATGCAACAGAGTGCCTCAGTGACCGCCATATATTTACAGAGTGTCGCAGTGCTCGTCATATAATGCATTGTGTCCGGCAGTGACCGCCATATAATGTAGAGAGTGTCGCAGTCTCACCATATAATGCAGTGTGCTGCAGTGACCGCCATGCAACACAGTGCCGCAGTTTGCTAAGCCCCGCACCTCACAGAAAGGGGCATGGCCACAATGCACTGGGGCCACCGTGGTATTACCCGATTCCCTGGCAGCCCAGTCCGAGTCTGTCTCTGGGTGGGTCAACCCTCCTTTGTACCTATGTTTTGTATCCTGTTTTAACTTAAGTACACCTGATGTATTGCCATCATTTGTTTTTCTTTAATCTGTTTTGTTATTGCTCTGTTAATTATGCTTTTGAAATCTGTGGGGGGAAGCGGGTACTGCTCCTGGGCAGGGAGATAGGAGACAGTTGTGTGCTGTGTGCAGAGGGTCCAGGGACCAGGGACCCCACCTACACCCCACCCCACCCCTTGGAACTGCCTCCTGGCCAAGGCAGATAAATCTGTCCCACTTCCTACGTAAACGTGGTAGCCACACCATTCATTGGAACTCTCCAAAATACTCCTTGATCCAGTTCTGGATAACCTGGGACCAATGACACAGTGCATCAACCTGCTGTGGAATATTCTATCGTTTTGGGGGTACATGAAGTTCATGAAGTGCTGCAATTGTTCATCAAGCAATGCAACATAGCAGTTTCTGGTCAATGACGTGCCCAGGCGGACCAGCGGACTTAACCCATTCCATGTGAACACACCCCACACCATTATGGAACCACCCCCAGCCTGCATGGTGCCTTGTTGACAACTGTGGTCCATGGCCTCATTGGGTCTGTGCCACACCCGAACCCTACCATCAACCCGAAACAACTGGAAGAAATGTTGAATGTCTGCACAATTCTGAAATGGAATATCCCATCCATCGGGCAGCCACTATCATGTGCCGTTCGAACTCTGATAATTTACATCGCCTTGAGCAGAATAGCCGGTGTTCAAAGTGACTCACAATTGGACTATGCCACTGAATTGCAGATATAAAATGTCCCAAGCTTCAAACAGAAGAGCAGCAAAGGAAGTTGTAAGAATCAGCATTGTCTTGAAGGTATGGAAAGACCAGAACCAAGTTATGGAAGAGGGACCATGGCATAAATAGTGTCAACCCAAAGTTGCTCACACCAGATGTTGTGAGCTGGGGAAGGGGATGTATTTTGGTTACAGACTAGATTGTACTATTTGACCACCTGTTCAAATCCTGAAATCTAAGATGCTTCTTGTAGGATTAAGAGCTGGAGAGAGACTATTAGTGAACTGAGGGCCTGATTCAGGTTGGAACACAAGGCTGCGTTTGCACGCAGCCAGCTGATGTTCGCATTTTGCGCATGCGTATAAGTCCCACTGCACGTGTGCGAATCGGCCACTGCGTTCGGGAAACGAACAGTGATTGACATGAAGTGACCGTTTGAGGGTGGTGACGGTGGGTGGTCAGAGAAACGCAGGAGCACCTGGGCATGTAAACGCTGTTACAGAGGTGTGCATAATTAAGCCCCTGCGATAGCATACGCTGGCAGAGGTCTAGATGGCGACAGGAAGTTTAGCAGTTTGTGCGGTAGGGTCAGGTCAACCACAACTTTTTTGGATGGTTCCGATATTACAGATGTTTTTACTGACTTGCAGATGCATGTCATTATACTGTGGTGGGCGTCTTGGTATAGAGCTATGGTTGCCGTGCAATTGCATTCATTAGCATATTTTTGCAGCAAGCGGGGTGCGTGCGAATGCAGCATTGCGAACCAACCTGAATACAGGCCCTGAGACAGCAGAGTCCAGAGTAATGCCAGAACATAGGCTAAGCCAACCTGAGAGTGACACAGAGAAGTCAATAAGTGGATTAGCTAAACATATATTAGAGAGGTGTTAAGAAGGGACAGTGCCTTGAATAGAGGTCAAGCCTTAATAATTTTTAATTTCTGATTGCTGCTTTATTTTAAAAAGTTTGCTGGCTGTAGACCCTTAATTGACGCTGAAAAATGGCATAAGTACTGATATAGAGGGATAGAGATATTTATAATTTATGCGTACAGTGCTTCTAAGTTTATTCAACCCCCTAAGTCACAGGTTGTTCAAGAAGGTATTTTTATTGCAAACTAGTAGACTACTGAAGTGCAAACTTATAATTCATTCTTTGTATAAAAAAATAAAAACTGAAAAATGATGCTTGCATAAGTATTCAATTCCTGTAGACTAGTACTTGGTAGAACCATCTTTTACTGCAATTACAGCTTTAAGAGTGGAATTCAATTTGCTGCAGGACTTACCAGTTGCCTTTAGCTCCCGGGTTAAGTGCCTGGAATTATTCAAATATACCCAGAGCTATGCTATTACCACAGACCTGCAAACAGAAATCCACGTTAAGTGCACCATCGGGGCTTGCCGCGGTCGGTAATTGAATATCTCTTAACCCGAGATCTAAAAGCCTGCAGGAAGGCCCGCTGCTAACTGATTTCCACCTTAAGTCTGTTGGGGTAAGTTTTGACCAGGTTTGGGGGTGATTTTGGAAGTGATTTTTGCCCATTCTTTCTTGAAAATTTGCTCCAGTTTGTTCAGGTTGGATAACGCTGTGGACTGCAATTTTTAAAAAGTGTCACAGGTTCTCAATTTAATTGAAATCTGGACTTTGACTTGGCCACTGTAGAACATTCACGTTTTGGTTGTTTAAGCACACCAGTGTTGTCTTGTTCTTGGGAACATTCTCCTGAAAGGTGAACTTTCTCCAAGCTATAGTTTCCTAGCAAACTGAAGCAGGTTGTCTTGCAGCATCTCCTTGTATTTTACACCATCCATCCTTCAATGCTAAAAAAAAAATGCCCAGTCCCCGCAGAAGAAAAGCATCCCCACAACATGATGCTGGAATTCCCATACTTCACTATTGGGGTGGTGTTTGCGGAATTAGGGCCAAAAATATAATTTTTTGTTTAATCTGACCACATAACCTTATCCCACGTTACCTGGGTCACTGTGATGTTTTCTGAAAACTTCAGACATGCTTTGATGTGGTCATTCTTCAGTAATGGCTTCTTTCTAGCCACCCCTCTACAGGCCAGTTGTATGCAGAGCTCTTGATAGTATATTGTTGCACCTTCACTCCAGTTTCAGTCACTAACTCTGTAGGCTCTTCAAAGTGATTGCGGGTTTCTCTCTGGCTTCCCTCACAAGTCTCGTTCTTGCACTGTCAACCAGTATTAGAACCGCCTTGTCTAGGCAGTTCCTGCGTGGTATAATACAAATTCCAGTTCCTCACAATTGATCTAACACTGCTTACTGGGAAATCCAAGCAATTTGATATTGTTTTGCAGCCTTTTTTGTGCATGTCTTGTGTGTGTGTGTGTGTGTGTGTATGTATATATGTTCAAAGAGAGCTTAGCACACCGGAGTCTCAGATAAACATCTAGCTAACTGACTTTCCTTTCTCACTTTCTCTGAACTTTCTTTGTGACCAGATTGTAAGGGCAGATTTAAAAGAGTTACGTGATTTTGACCTTGGTGGAGCACCTTATGGTTACACTCCCTTTTGTGACAGTCGCAAAGAGATGGATGGTTATCGGTTCTGGAAATCTGGTTACTGGGCATCACATCTTGGACATAGGAAATATCACATCAGGTAGATGAACTTTGTTTGATATCAATATGTGTAATGTACAGTTCTTTGTAAATGCTCACAACCAAATCTGGTAATTTACGTAATCTCTTTTCCTAAATAAATCCATCTCTGTTTTGCAGTGCTCTATATGTAGTGGACCTTAAGAAATTCAGGAAAATTGCTGCAGGTGATCGTCTTCGTGGACAGTACCAGGCTCTTAGCCAGGATCCAAACAGTTTGTCTAATCTTGATCAGGTGAATATCTTTTTATTTGTAATTATTTTAAGATAAAATCTTTATCGCTTTTATGCTGAAAAACTATGTATGCGCAGAATGACATCCTCATTTCCAACGATAGCTTTATCAACTACATTCTAGTTGAAAACCAATAATTGATCACAAAACCTTTACCTCTGTATACTTGTCACCATTACAATTGATCAAAATAAGGGGAAAGGGAATAGTTGGAAAAACGATTCTGCACAGGAATAAATATCAATTAGAGAAATGTATGAAAGAAACCAACAGTGATATGATCGCATAGATTCAAAACATCTATCTTAGATTCATGGTTGGTGGTGCACCCCAGAGTCAGAGAAGTCAGAACATACAACAAAAACGTTGCCAAGGCAAGTCAAGATAACTCCTTTGTGGGGCACTCTTGTTCAAAAATTAGTATTTATCAAAGTAATGAGGATTGAATTAAAAAATCAAATTTTAATAGTGTACTCCTTAAAAATATATAGGAAATAATTGTGAAGCAATATTTTATCTCCTGGATATAATAAATGTTTGATATATAGTATCTTGTATAGTATCAGTGAGTCCAACTGATCACTGATAAATATGGCGAATATAATCACAAATAAATACTCCTAAGAAAAGAAAAACATTTTTTGTCCCAGTGGGATAAATAAGGAGTAGGTATCTCTCAATCACAGACATACAGTAGGGAGATACAGTCATCCCTACTTCGAATTCCGCAGCACTGAAGCTGCATACACAAACAACGATTTTGTTACCAACGATTTTATGAACAATTTTCTGTCAGATTTTTTAAAGTGTAATGAACGATTTTTATGAACTACAAACGATTTTTGCATATTAACTTACTGAAATTCGTTGAGTTGACACGTCTGACTGAACTACAAATGTGAAAGCGCATGAACGATAATCGTTCATCGTTTGACTCAGAAAGTGAACGATTTTTTCAATCGATTATCGTTAAACTATATCGTTTAACGATAATCGTTCAAAAAATCGTTGTGTGTGTGTATGCAGCTTGAGAGATTCAACTGGTAGTAAGATAGAGGCTATATTGAAGTCCTTATTTGCACTTGCAAGAACAGTTCTGCAACTGGCCCTGGCTGTGGATTGGCAGACAAGGCCATGGAGACATGGATTGATTAGTTGGCAGAGGAGTCTAGTCCGGTATGGATTCATCAGACCTCCTTCTCATGCTGGATAATGCTAATCAAGCTTCCATCTATAATGGCCATGCATCTTTGGATACAGCCTCTTTTCTTTCATATCAGCCTTACCGGTTTCTACCAGGCGATCTTTACAGTTAAGGTCATAGCAGACAGAACCTCCTTGGGTCAAAATTCATAGGTTTTAGCTTGTTTGTTTCCCTGGAAAGTCTTGGGCTCTGTGTTCCAGGGGACAGTCAGATACCTATAGAAGGGGATATGCCAAGGGTACCATGGCCATGGCAACTAGATGTTCAGGGACAAAGGGCCTGATTCAGACCTGCTCACAAGCAGGTCGATGGTGCGCATGCGCGAGACCCGGATAGCGACGGCCAAGCCGTCGCTCTGGGTCTTGTACTAAAGGGGGCGTGCTGTCGATGTTGAGTGACAGCACGCCCCCTTCGGTGGGCGGGCCAGGGGCGTGGCTGCCAAGACGGCGGCGTTCCCATGGGAACGCCTACCGTCTGGAGCCGGCCCCACTGACATCACAAGTGATGTCATCACAAGTGATGTCAGTGGGAGTGCTGTCGGCTCTGTTTGAGCCGAAAGCACTCTGGGGCTTGTGGCAACGAGACCCTACCACAAGGGTCTCGTCGCAAGCCCGATGGTCGCGATGGTCTTGACCATCGCGACCATCTTCCTGGCTGCTCGCTATAGCTGTGGGTGGTCACCCACAGCTATGCGAGCGGCCAGGAGGCCACTCTAAAAAAACAGAAGGCCGGCCCTGATTCAGAGCGAGCGCTCTGTCAGAGTGTCCGGCTCTGAATCAGGCCCAAAGTCAGGAGATTAGTCTTCAGCGTGACATTCCGCAAGCCGGTACTGAACTGCTGTTAGTTGGGAATCATCTGCTTCAGTTCCGGGAAACATGGTTTAGATCAACCTTGGACCTTTGGGTCAGGGGTGTGGTGTCCTGAGGATACAATTTAGATCTTCCGCGTTCTCGACTGCACAGATATTTTTTCTACTCCTCCAAAAGACCCGGTCAGAAGAGTGGATGCCAGCAGTGCTAGCACTGCCCATTGCAAAGCCAGAGTCAAGAAGGTTGAGATTCTACTACAAACTTTTTTTGGTTCCAAAACCGGATAGCTCTTTTCACCCGTAGCTTAATCAAAGGGTTGAACTGTCATTTACTTGTAGGCATGTTCAAATGGAATCTCTGACTTTAGTCATTGCTTCAATGATGGGTGGGGAATTTCTTAGCGTCGTTGGACATCAGACTCTTATTTACATGTACCATCTGGGCAGGGGATTGCAAAGTTCTCAGGCTTGCAGTGGGTCCTCTGCATTACCAGTTTCAAGCCAAACCCTTTGGGAATGCTATGGCACCACCAGTATTTATAAAGTTATGGCAGCCATAACATTACCATTCTCTCTTACTTAGATGACTTAATGATCAAGACACTGTCTAGTTCAAAGCTTAACCTTCATTTGTAAGTTGTAATGGAATCTTTGGAGGAGCACAGTTGGACCAGACATTTTCCAAAGTCCAAGCTGGTGCCGTTCCAGCATATGTTTTTAGGGATGCTGTTGGACAAAATTTGCAGGGGGTTTTCTTCCAGAGGGAAAAGTGGCCACTCTACAGTCTCTGGTGAGATCATTGCTGCATGCACAGTGGGTGTCAATCCTGGCATGCATAATACTATTTGGGAAGATGGTGGCCTTTTTCAATGCCATCCTATTGGCAAGGTTCCACTCTAGAGGTCTTCAACGCCGAATTCTACTTTGTTGGTCCAGACCATAGCAGAGACTGGATCGACAGTTATTCAGGCTTTCTCTTCAGATATGCCAGTAATTCCTCTGGCTTCACAATCCAAATCTGACTAGGGGGTGCCAATTATTAGTCTCTAACTGGACCCTTTATCTGGTTGCGGGGTGCTTTTCAGCTTCAATAGAATGAACATTTTAGTGCCTACTCAGTCTTCCCACTTAATTCCTCTAGGTCAATCTCGGGGACACTGGAAACAATGGGTTAAGTAAGACAGCTGAGCAGTAGGAAGGCCGTGACCTGGAGTAGCTAAGAGAAGGGGGAGCATTTGACTGGCTCTCCTGCCTACAGTATATCCTTTTAATTATCCTGCTATCATTGGTTTGTTCCCCAAGCTGATAATTACTGTGGGATACCTTTTCCTGTATATTGGTGGTTTGGAGGTGGAATCCTGCTGGGTGCCTCTTGTGTTATACCCATGGTGTTCTCAGCGTCCGGGCTCTCTCCTTGTGGTGTGTGGCGTCCATATCTCCGGCTCCAGAGTCTGTATTGTGTGCTGCACTTCCCTGAAGACATTGTCCTGCTTCCTGGCCACATCCTTTGAGATTCCTGCCATCTACCTCCACTTCTGGTCCCGTTCGTCTGCTGCAGTGTTTGCAGTGTGCTGGTCGCGGATTGCTGGCATCTTGCTGTCGAAGGACTTATTGTTAATGTGTATTTTTCTTTCTTTTTTGGGGAGTCAGGGACAGGACTGTTCCTGCAGGAGGTTGAGACCTGGCGGATTAATATTTGTTTTTTAAATCTATTGCTCTCAGCATTAATGTTTGGTCATTTTCTCTAATTGTTTGAGTTATATGTTAGTTTGATACCTAGCATTATATATTAGAGGAACACCATTTCTGTTTATCATGCGAGAGAGTTGGTTGACCTAGCTCAGGGTCATTCGTATATTGCCTCTGTTAGTCATGTGTATTCTTTTTGCTATCCTTCAATGGGGGGGCTAGTAGGTATGTAGGTAGATTAGTGTAGCGTAGGGGGGGGGTGGTTATTAGGGGATCCAAAGTATAACTAGATTGGGTTAGGTTATACAGGGTGGGGGGTTATGGGGAGGTTTGTTTGGGTGTATTTGTTTAGTTTTGATATTTTGGCAGATATTTTCTTGTGTGGTATTTAGGATTTTACTGGCAGTGTATTTAAACATTTTGTTTTGCCTCCTCTAATCATCCTTCTCTATAGGATTCGTAAACCTGAATGGCGCCTCTGGGTTCTTATCTACTTCTTCATGTTAAGGGGTTATGAGTAAATCCTGTTCTGTTTAAATGTTTTTTTTTTCATTCTCTATACTGGCGTAAGATCATTTGTATGCCGCATTTTCTTTGCTTGCCATGTTTGATTATTTTACTTCTTTGTAATCAAAAATTTCAATAAAAATGAAGGCTGTGCAGTAGGCACTAATTAGTTCTATTCAGGCTGATCAGGATCCATAGGGATCCACTGGGATACCATGGGGTAATGTGGTTCGGAGAGATCCAGACAAACAGTTAAAGCTTTCAGCTCCCAGGATGCCTCGGGTCCTCCTCCATATATACCACAGCCACATGCCTTCAGTTGCTCATTTGTTGCTGCAGGATTCAGACGCACCTTTGTAACAGGGGACTGCTTAGGCAGTCCTAAGCTTTTATTTTGTTTTATTTTATTTTCTATGTTTTTGGGTTGGCAGTACTGAGCGTCTGAATTAAGACGCACGTACTGCAACTCTTTCTACCTCCGCCGGGCCGCAACACCAGTAACAGGGCTGATGATTTTCGGCGGGTCTCAGCTGAGCTTACTAGCAGGGATGTTGGGACCCAGACTGCAACCGGACGCATGGAGATGTCAGGTAAGGTGATTCCTCGCTTACGGGGAATCGCGAGTGTCAGTCCTTGCTCACGGCGCAGGAGGCAGATCGGAAGCCGCTGCAGTCAGGGCCCGGAGCATCCGCGTCCTCACTAGACCACCGGGGCCTTATCGTCTGAAGCCGGAGATTGGCAGCAGGCGCTTCTGCAGCCACGAGGCCAGCGTACACGGCCTGTTGATGCAGCTTAGGGGAGGAAGGCGCTCCCCTGGGAGTTCCGCCCCCGTCCCAAACGCAGTCCCTTCAAAGGTTTTCGTACATCTGGGTTGCTCCTCCTACCCGCCTTGTGTATATGAGAAACTCGCAGTCCACTATCTGCTGTAGCTGCTGGTCTCAGGAGGTTTTGGGTCAGTCTCCCTGCACAGTATACCTCTCCCATGGATCAGGTATATAGTGCTCTATATCCTACCAAGCTTTGTGTTTTGAGTAGGTGATTCAGAGCCCAGTGCAACTTAATTTACATATGCATTGTATGTGACTGTTTGCTAGAGGCTTTGTTAATACTGCCTTTTATTTATGACTGTCAGTTATAACGGGATGCAATTTATAGACCAGCGGACTAAATGCCGGCGGTCTATATCCCGACAGGAGAAGCCCGACAGGGGACTTAAGATAGACGCCGATCTTAATCCGATACCGAAGGACGACAGCTCAAACAAGGTAAGCCGTGCGGGGCGGGGGGGGGGCGGTTAGGTTCAGGGAGTGTAGCGGGTTTAGAGTTAGGTTTTGGGGGGCAGGTTAGTGTTAGGCATCCCTTGGAGGAGGGTTAGGCACCCTACCCGGGAGGGTTTGGTAAACCCATGGTGCACTGCAGGTGGGGAAGATTTAAAAAGTACAGAGAGGTTTAGATTTGGGCGGGTTTGTGTCCAAACTATAATCAAAATTGTAGTGTAAAAATAAAGCTTTCCAGAATTTGGGGGCTACATGCAAAAGCAGCCAGTATTTACCCCACATGTAAAATTAAATTTATGTATTTGCACCCCCTGCGACTCAACATGATTTGTCTAGGTACAGAGTTGCTTTCTCTATCTTACTCTATTCCCAAATCTGAGTCAGGTCCTCTGTACTGTTAATTAGTATTGGCATTGCATAGGAAAGGCATTAGATCTCATGCATCTGTGGTTTTTGCCAGTGACACCGGTAAGGAGGCTTGGGCTTTTCTGCTCTCAATATGCAGTTCACAGTCCCCTGCCGAGGCTCCTTATTTAGTAGGATGGTAATATATAGAAGAATAGTCACAGACCAAGAGCTGGCGCACAGAGCAGTGGTTGATAAGATGCAGGGTAATCCAATAGAATGGTCAGGAATAGCCAAGGGTCAGAATCGCAAGATACCAAGTGTCTCATTCACTACTGAATGCAACTGTGAATGCAATAGCGATTACGCACGCAGTTCAACTGCGATAGTATGCTAATTCATTGCAATGCCGTCACTGCACTATATAACAACCCCCACTTTACCTTACACACATCCATGTTTAGGAAGACAACGAAACTATCGGTACAATCGAGTACCATCGCAGCCTCACACACACTTGCACAAGCCCTGACCTTACTCAGAAATTGCTAACTTCCACGCATGCTATGAGACCTCAGACTGCTTAGGGCATCGATGTGGATAATTTATGCATGCCCCTGCAATGGCGTTCAAATGCACTGGCATGCCTGCGTTCCCCCGACCACCCCCCCCGTTACCACCCCCAAACGGCACTTCCTGTCAATCACTCTGCGAGGGGTCTGTGTAGTCTCTGAGATTGCAGTCCCGATCGCAGTGGCTGGGTCGCGCACGTGCATTGCGATGCATGCGCAGTACGCAACAATCAGCCAGATGCGTGCGTATTGCTGAATCAGGCCCCAAATTAGCAGTCAAATTTATAAGGTCTGAACAAGCAGAATCGCACTGGGCAAAGCAATCTAGAAATGTCAGTAGCAGTAGAAAGGTGCTGATACAATATAGCTCATAACTACCTATTTCTCTGGCAGCTGGTTAATGCCAAAATATGTTTAAAATAAGCTGTGCTATTTGAATTTGGAGTCAGCCATGACGTAGGTGGTCACATGACATCATGCCTAAATCTAGGAGAATGCTGCATATCCCTATTTACATAGCGTGAAGCCAGCCAATCAGGATAGGCAGCAGCAGCAGCGATGCCCAGACAAAGAAGCTACAACCCCCAGTGCAAGACCTGGTAAAGAAACACTGGACTCTAGCATAATGTGATACTCACTGTATCTTGCATAGTGCACAGGATGCTTATTATATACTCTATGATTAGATTAAAATTCTAAGTATGTCCACTTTTGATGTACCATACTTGTCTAGTATTTTGTTTTTACATGATCCAGTACCTTTCCTTCTGCTATTCATGGTTCACAAAGTATAATGTTTTTGTACTGTATTCATAGTGTTCTGCCATAAACTCCTCAAACCTAAACTCCTGCAGGCCACTAAAATCATTTTCAAGCACAATATGAGCCCCTTTCTTACTGTGGGTGCATGGGGTGCTTGGCAGGTCACAGAGAGCACACTGTTAAGTTCCTTTATGTCTATTTTGTAACATAGGTGCAAAGTACAATTATGCAGTAACAAACTTTTTCTAAATCACTCAGAGCTCGTTGGTTTCACATTTTCTATTTAATATACTAACATACATTGTTATTTTACCTCGGAAAATATTTTATAAGGCACAGTTGCAGCTCCTTAGAATTGTGCACTTATTCAGATTTCTGTAGCTTCTCTTTAGTATTGCGCACTAACTTCTAACTCCTTCAGAGGAGGTCGGAATTTACAATTCGTTGTTGCTTTTGGGTGTGTGGTGGTGGACATTTTATTTATTTTGTTGCCACTTCTTGCACTGTTGGCACTTAAGACTGGTTTGGAGGGAGTAAATAACAGACTTTCTGCTGATTTGATGTGTGGCAACTTTTCCAACTTCAAGTCTTGGCGATAACATCTTAAATGCTTCAGCCATCAATTTATGTTCTAAGTCTTCACTCTCCTTTTTAGTTAAACATCTACACCAGTTGTCATAGTAACCAAAGAGCAATAGTCTTGTTGATTGACACAGAAGACTAATAAGAAAAAAAATGTAATCTTGAATTTCTAAGGGAGTTACTTTATTGGTGTGGAAAAAGTAATGCTACTGACCACTTTTACTCAACACTGAACTTTGTACATTTTCATATTACACCTCCTCAATTACATTGAATCCATATTAGTCTTGTATTTGGTGTTGATTACTACTGTTGCATCTAATTTTGTTTTAAAAAAAAATGTTGTTGTTGGTTTTTTTTATTATTATTATTAACTGTGTATTAGGATACACAGTTACTGGTGTGAATTTTTTCTTTTTTTTTACCTTTTCTTATTGAATTGCATTCGTGGGAAAAAGCACACTAAAGATCTTTTATTCTGCAGAATTACTGATAACCTCTACTCTCTCTTGGTTGAGTAAAGTACATTGGTGGCATTGAACAGCTTTTGCTAATGATATAAATGAGTACATATTTTCGTGATTGTAATAATGTTAAAGAGAAAATGTCTAAAAAAAGACACTGATTAATAGAAATTGCAAGAGTGTGATTTAATCCATTAGGGTAACTCTCATATTATAGAGATATATATATATATATATATATATATATATATATATATATATATATATATATATATATATATATATATATATATATATATATAGTGTGTGTGTGTGTGTATATAATCTTATATCTAGCTAGTTGCTCTGCATTTGATGATGTCTATTGCATTTTCTAACACTAAATATAAAAAAACAGGGGCTGCATTTCAAACTTTTTATTTTTAGTGCCAGGAGAATATATAGGAATAAAAATTGTATATTTTTTTTTTTTTTACAAATTTGTTTTGAAGTTTACAAAAATAAAATAGTACAACAATATGTGCATAGGCAAAATAGATATCGGGAATATACAAAAAAAAATATACGGAATTGCATAGTAACATATAGGCACATATAGCAATAGACTGATCTGAAAAATTAAAAAATATAGAGAAATGAAAACTGCTAAATATCAAAACACATTGAAATAGACTGTAGATAACAATGCAAAACATTAGAAGAGAGCAATTCGAATCGTAAGAGCATGAAAAAGAGAAGGAGAAAATGGAGAGAGAGGAAGAAGAAAAGGAAGAGAAGAGGAGGGTGTTGGGAGGGGAGGGGGCAGGTAAGTAAGAATCCGGGTCTAAGTTACACGTTGGGGAAGCCTGAACAAATATCACCATGGCAGAAATTGAGGGAAAAAAAAATAATATAAACAAATTGTAATCATTAGAGTAGGAGATCCCAAAAGCCTGAGGGCAGGGTCCCATGTGGCATGGTGCTATTATATAAGAACCAGTCACAACAAAGCATGAGAAACTTATGAGAGGTATTGTGGAGGTAAGCTGATATTTTCTCCATGGCTGCCACATGGCAAATTTTATTTATAAGTTTTTGGCGAGATGGAGGGTCAATAAGCATCCACTGTCTTGCAATTAGGCATTTAAAATATGTGGAGAGAGCTTATCAGCATGTTTGTTAAGGTCCTCAAGTGGACAGCCAAGGAGAAAAGACCAGGGAGACTTAGTTAGTGGTACTTTAAGAACTTCTGATATGAGACTGGCAACCCCATCCCAGAATTGGGCTATTTTAGGCATGACCACCATATATGTAGGTAAGTACCATCTCACCACAACCTCTCCAACACCGGTCAGAGGCTGAATGATACATTCTGTGCAAATGGGCAGGTACCATCTATAACAAACCTTGTAGGCTTCTCCTTGATTAAGGAGGAAATAAAGGACTTCGATACCCTCTCCCGCACCACAGACCATGTTTCCTCAGCAGGTGGGCTCCCTAGATCTTTTTCCCACTGGAGTTCATGACTTGGTGTGTATGGTAGTTTAACATAGAGCAAGAGGTTAGAAATTACATATGATACCTTTCATGAGAGGATTGTGGAGACCCAAAGACTCTTATGAGGTTAAAGATATATCATTTGAGTTAAGGCGGAGTGAGTTAATGAAGTGTCTGACTTCAATGTAAGCAAAAGTATTGATAGAAGGTACATCAATGGCACGAGACAGGGCTGCCCACTCTCGCCACTGTTATTTAATTTGGCAATGGACGCCCTCATCAGATCTTTTTTCAATGAAACTAGATGGAAAGGTATTAAATTAGCGCAAATGGAGATTAAATGTTCTGCATTTGCAGATGACCTATTGCTATACTTTGCGGACCCACACTTATCAATACCATATTTGATGAGTATATTTGACTCGTTTGAATTGATGTCGGGATTTAAAATCAACTGTACAAAAACTGTAGCTTTGGCTTTTTTTCCGGAGGCTAAATTAGGCTGGGGAGACCAATTTCCTTTTAAATGGGCTACCGATGATTGCATCACATATTTGGGAATTAGGATACCATTATACCCCACTAAACTATATGATACAAATTTCTCTCCCCTGTTATCGCGGACTATATCGGATTTTGATAGATGGTCACATCTTCCTTTATCTTACGTAGGCAGATGTCATCTGTACAAAATGATTTGTTTTCCTAGATTTCTTTATGTTTTACAAATGCTCCCAATAATACCATCCAAATCAGACCTAGTAATCTTAAACAGAGCTCTGACAAAATTTATATGGGCAGGTAAACGCCCGAGGGTATCGTTGTTCAAGTTACAGCAAGGACGGGATCTGGGGGGTATTAATCTCCCATGTCTCCGCACCTATGCTTTGGCGGTGAACTATAGAGCAGCACTTGATTGGATAGGTGGCTCTGATGTTTATATGAAACGACATATAGAACAGGCCTTTATCCCTGATTGTAACCTGATCTCTTTGTTGCACACCCCTCCACAATTTTTCCCAGCTTCAATAAAGGAAAACATCCTAATACAGTCCACATGTATGGCGTGGAGATTGACTAGGTCTGGCTTGAAGGTATCAAAGTCGAACTCATTATTCTTACCACTGTGGGGTAACCTAAATTTTATTCCGGGCGTGGCCTTGTCAATCTTTGAAGTGTGGCACGTTGCAGGTTTATGCTATGTATTTCAGTTTCTAAACACGGATGATCTTTCACCTATCTCTCGCTCACAGCTACAAGATAAATTCCCTCTTCTTCCAATACCACTATTTCCCTTCTTACAAGACGTGAGTTATGCTCAAAAAGTATCACAAGGCTTGAAGTTAGATCTACTTTGCTCCCTAGACAGAATGTTATTATTTAAACCTAAAGACCCCCTCTCCACCTCATCCATTTATGCACATTCACGTTCTACTCTAAATTTAGAATCCGGTTCGACAGGATTACTAAAATGGAAAATAGACTTACTGGACCTTTCTATGAAAAATATTCTTGAGGCATATACAAAACTCAGTAAAATTTTGTCCTCATCTTCCTACACCGAAATGCACCAGAAAATCCTGCATAGAGCATACTTCACCCCAAAATTAAAATATATTATTGGAAACGCAGAAAATTCTAACTGTTATAAATGTGGTGCTCCAGAGGCAGATATTATACATTGCTTTTGGCTTTGCCCCCAGGTTCAAGTGTTTTGGAAGGTCCTTCAGTACTATATAGTTAATTGTTTGAAGATTAGTTTTGAATTAACTAAAAAATGTTTTTTTTGGGGTATTTATTCCAATAGAGGTAGTGACGGTCTGACCAGGGGCAACCGCGTTTTACTCATTAAACTGGCAGCAGCTGCTAAAAAAGTCATTTTATCACAATGGATCTTGACTGATACACTTTCCATAACTTTATTTTACACCAAATTTTCATTTTTATTTTTTATGGATTGGACAGAAGCTTCTTTACATAAAGAAAAACAGACTAAAACCTTTTTTGAAACATGGCTCCCCTATGTTCATACAGTTTCGGATGTATTAAAAGAAGCATTAAGAAAATGTTTTGGTTTGACGGAGTGGTATCAGTCGGAGATCCTAAATTCAGGAATACCTTTTTGATTGATGCGGTTGGCCCTCTTGACCAAATTTTTTATATGGGATTTATGTATGTGTTTTTCATCCCCTTTTCTGCTATATATTATTGTTCACATTTGTTTGTATGTTACTGGATATTTTTTATCAAATATCTGTACCTGACATTGCCAAAAAAAAGCAAAATACAAAATACAATCTGTCAATAAAAAATTGTTTGAAAAAAAAGAAGGTACATCAAATTTATTCTGTAAGGAACTCAGAGAGGCGCATCCACCTGCATCGAGGAGATCATATCCTACAGTACCCTAACTCCACCTTTAATCCATGAAGAAAAGTGAGTGAGGTTGAAACCCGGGGAGAATGCTGAATTAAACAACATAGGAGTAATGGGGGATGTATAGGAGGTAATATTGTAGTGAGAGACACCGTAATCCCAAACGGAGCATGTAAATGAAATAACCTGTTGTGAGCGAGCAGACTGAGGCCTATCAGATGCAGCCATTCCTACAATAGAAGACATAAAGGGTATATATCACGAATTAGCTTCAACTTCCACCAACCTAGGTGTCTGGGATGATGCAAACCATGATGATGCCTGACTTAAATGGGTAGTGTAGTAATAAAGGTTAACATCAGGAAACCCTTTGCCACCATTGGTAGTGGGACATCGGAGAGTGAGAAAACGGATATGGGGAGGTTTGGTTTTCCATTCAAATTGGGCAAACCTGTGTAATTGTAATAAAGTTGATTTAGGGACAGCAACAGGGAGGGTCTGGAAGAGGTAGAGTAGTCTAGGCATAACGTTCATCTTAAATGCCACTATCCTCCCCAACCAGGATATAATTAGATCTAGCCATCGGAGATTGTTTTAAGCATAGGGGGGAGGTTCACTGAGTATAGGGTGTCATACCTACTTGTTATATAAACTCCCAGACATTTAATTTTAGAGGGGTGCCAGGCAAAATTATAATTGTGGTGCAGGAGATCCAAGGCCATGGGTGAGTTGTTGAGGGGAGGGACTCCATTTTTGAAAAGTTGATCTTGTCGCCCGAAAGTGAACCATATTCAGCCAAGACATGAAACCGTTTTGGAAGAGACATATGAGAAGAAGTTAGGGTTAGGAGAACATTGTCAAAAAGGGATACTTTTAATTCTGCCTTTCCGAGTGAGGTTCCCTAATATCAGAGTCAAGGCAGATTTGAGCTGCAAGGAGTTCAATAACCAAAGCAAAGATCAGGGGTGACAAAGGGCACCCCTGCCTAGTGCCATTGGTTATAAGAAAAGGGGACAAGAGAAGACCATTCACGGAGACCCTAGCTGAAGGGGTAGAGTAGAGGGCCTGGATGCCTTGGAGAAAATCACCACCTAAGCCAAAGACCCCCAATGTTTGGACCATGAAGGGCCAACAAATCTGATCAAAGGCCTTCTTAGCATCTAGGGAAAGCACCAGGGCTGGAGTGCGGGTGGAATTGATGGAGTGAATGAGACTAATAACTCGCCTGGTATTGTCCCTGGCCTGTCTCCCCGTACAATGCCAACCTGAGTTCAGGTGGTTGGCAAGTATCTTCGCATATATCTTAACATCGATGTAAACACCTAGCCTCAAGGGCCTCCTTGGAGAAAGTAATCAACAGTCAAACCTGAGGTTTTATAGTTTCTGTCTAATTGAGCAACCAGGTCCATAAGTTCAAGGAGTCTCTTATTCCTAGCCCTCCTAGCAAAGGCCGCAGACTTGATCAGAGTGTCTCAGATCACTGCTTAATGGGCGTCCCAGAGAAGCTGGAGAGAGACAGCAGGGCTGGAGTTAAAACAGAAATACTCTTTTATCTCAGAGGTCAGTTGTGACCGTAGGGAAGGATTTAAAAGGAGCTTATCATTAAGGCACCAGATATTAGACTGATTACGAGGAAAAGGAGATTCAATATCTACTGTAAATGGGGAGTCAGGGGCATATCATTAATGGGTGCACATAGGCCCCCGGGTCCAGGGGGGGCCGCACCGCACACCCTGCACCCATATTATCTAAAACTCACCTCTCCGAGGTCCCGCGTAGGGTCTCTCAGCACTGCTCAAAACGCCAGAAAATGGCCGCCTTGGCCATTTTTCCAGCGTTTTGTGCATGCGCTGAGGAAATTGCAGGGAAAATGGCGGCCGCACCATTTTCCTGGTGATCTGCGCATGCTCAGTAGACTCTGGGCACACTCTAGTGCCCAGTGTCTACTGATACTGCAGTGGCCGGCATGAGAGGAGGGGGCCCATTACGGGGGATGCACAAGGGCCCCCTCCTCTCTAAAGACGCCCCTGCAGGGAGTGGTCTGACGAAGTGATGAGGCGAATGCTGGCATCTAGTATTAATTGCGCAAGATCAACACCTAGAAAAATCATGTCTAGCCTTGTGTGGACATCGTGAACAGGTGAGTAAAAGGTAAAATCCTTAGCAGTAGGCTCTTTCACGCGCCATGTGTCAAATAGGAGTTGTTGATAAAGAAACTGTTGTAAGGTATCCAAATTAGCACGAAAATAAAATTTGTATTTAAAAATAAATTTGAACAAGTATTCCAATAATTTGTAAAATTATGGTCTTGTCTGAGATATTATGGATCTAGGGGTCAGGCTGCCACTAGCATAGCATTTTTGGCCGCCCTCCGTCCGTCACCCTCCAGTTTTATTCTTTTTATTATTAGGTTATATGGGAAACTGGGAAAATGTGTAGAATATACTGAGTTCTGTATACATACAAAAAAAATGCACAGTTCTTCCTTATAAACTAGATCTTTGTTTGTGAAAAGCTTCCAGTTGAAGAGCTCCACTTGCAGTTCAGCAGCAGTAACAGGTAGCAGCAGGCAGCCTGTCACATGCACATCACATTACTGCTGGCTCTGTACCCTTTAAGTCGGGGCTGAATCCTCAACCTCACCCACACACACACCTCCACCAGTATATGAATTGTGTACGACTTATACTGCAGAACTGTTGTCGTACATGAATAGTGTTTCTGAAAATGTTGCACATACTGCCAATTACCTTAATGATTTACTACAGATATTGGTCATTTAATGAAATTATGAAAATGATTTTGACTCCTTAATTTGTCACACAGGACCTGCCTAACAATATGATTCACCAAGTGTCAATAAAATCGCTACCTCAAGAATGGCTTTGGTGTGAGACCTGGTGTGATGACAAATCTAAACAAAAAGCCAAAACTATTGATCTGGTGAGTAGATGTTATGGAATAAAATAACACATGTATTGCGCTGAAGAGAGCACATATACAAACTAAATTTTGCTGTTTAGAATTTTATTTAAGTGAGATTATGCAGCTCATACTTGCAGGATAGATGCAGGCATTAATGACACTCTGCTGGTGACAACCATAGATTATTAGTGTTCATTATATATCCGTGATGGGTAACAGACAGCATCTGTGCCCCAGCTACTCCCTGCTTTATGGTCAGATTTGTTTCCTATAGCTTGTTACACTTGTTTATACTACATTAAATTGCCTATTTATATTTTGTGTGTAACTTATTCCTGAGATTAAGGGTAATATGCAGTCCTTGTGAGGTTATATGGTTGCCCATGTAGCACCTGAAGTGTATCAAGTCATACCTGATTTTCATTATCCTCTTAACAGAAGTAATCATCCAAGAGGGTCACATGCAACATGTGGTCAATGTTGGTTCAATCTTTTCAGTAAAAAAAAAAATAAAAAGTAAAATTTGTCTTTGCTGTTTGAAATTCTGCATCTGCTGTTGGAAATGTAAAGGAAGTTGAGATAATTTTTTAGGTCAGATCAATGGAAATACAGATAATTTGTGTTAATGAAAAAAAGGTATACATATTGGCATTAGTGTACAAATCAGGGGCTAATGCAGTGGTTCCCAAACTGTGTGCCTAGGCACCCTGGGGTGCCTTGGGGCACTTGCAGGGGTGCATCAGGTTGGTGGTCTAGAACAAAATCGAATTATATATGGTCAATGTAATTTAAATATGTGGACAAACAGAAGTCCACCACCACATAACTGACCCTAAGGATGACAGGTAAGGGCAATTTGCTTTACTACATTTTTTCCTGAATTTCTGAATAACAAACTTTTGGATTAGGGGTGCCGTGAAAACAATGCTGATATTCTAGGGCGCTGTGATTCCAAAAAGTTTGGGAACCACTTGGCTAGGTTAGGCTGTATCAAATGCCCCCCAATGCCTCTAGAGAAATCTTTCTGCATGCACTTGTTTATTTTATGCCCCATAGCAGTGCCCTAGTTCTCACATTATGCCACACAGTGCCCCCAGTCCACATTATGTCGCATAGTGACCAGTTAACAATGTTGCCACATTGTAGTGCATCTAGTTCATATTTTTGCTAAATTGTGGTCCACCCAGTGTCACATTATGGCAGCATAGTAGTGCCCCCAATTTACATTATTGTCACATGTTATTTCCACTAGTTCACATTATTGCCAGACTGTAGTTTTCCCAGTTCACATTATTCGCACATTGTAATGTCCCCAGTTCACATCAACAGCTCTGACTTACTGCGCTCCTCAACCTCTGATGCTTTCTGCTTTTCCTTGTGATCTGCTCACCAAATCTGTTGCATGCATTCCATTGCGAGGTGGCAGGCGGGTAGAAATAGACGATCTACAAACTACTCGGCACAAACTAGTGTATTCTGTACATTGTATCGTGATGTACATTAGCATCATGGTGAGTAGTTTGTAGACTGCCACTTTCTGAATTCAATACAGCGTGCATCACTTGTTCTTATCACACCCTTCAGCAAAAATGCTAACATGAGCTGGGTGGGGTCATAGAAGTTCCCTAGTTCACATTACACTACACAGTGCCACCCGTGCATATTATGCCACAATGTATTACCCTAAGCTAACAACATGCTACATTGTTGTGCTGACAGTACACATTATGCCACACAGGGGGCAAGGACAACCAGCTCCTACCTGGGGGGTATACTTCCTATTGCAGGACATCCATTTTGAGTGGAAATCTTTTAGCCACACTGTCCCTTTCTGGGACAATCCTAATATCAGAGCTGAAATCCTGCCCCCCAGCTTCACAAGGACTGTAAATAAGGAGAAGCCTACCGTGCTGGGCTTATTGTCTAGCTCAGCTGTGTCTGTGATTGTGGGAGATGGATCATATCAGTGTGGAGCTTTACTAAAAGGGAGAGAGAGACATCACCACTGAAAAGTTCCCCTTTTCAAGCCTGGGCAATAGACTTTACCTAAATTCTTAGCAGGCAATATCGGGAGTCTACTTCCTGATCAAAGGAGCAACCTAATGTGATTCAGTTACCTCAAATTACAGCCTGGAATTCTTGTTTTTAAATGAGCTTGTATTTAGAACATTTAATATAAAACTGAATTTTTATGTAATATCTCTAATTCTGAATAAATAACCTTTTTAACATTTTTTGGTAATGGAACCTTTACTGTTGTATGTTTTAATTTAACCATATCATGGAGAGAGGATCTTTTTGGCTGTTACATTACCTTATTTCCATTATATCAACCCTGATATTGAGATATTATGTAATAATTTAATCAAACACATAATTTGCATTGCTTTATATGCAAATGGATGAAAGTCTGCCCATAATATTGCTTTCATTCAGTGAACATTGATAGTTTAAAGAGCCCTAATATGAAGTACTCGATCACAAATCAAAATTATTTTCCTCTATTAGAAAAATAGAGCACTTTAACTGATTAATAATGCCAACATCTTATACCGGTGATGACTTATGTTTTAGGGGCCTATTCATCAACACTAAATTAACGTTTTTAAAGACATTTTCCTTAAATAACGTTATTTTAGTATTCATGAAGCCACTTAGCACAGGAGATATCACTGATATCTCCTTGCTAAGTCCCCCTGCATTAATTTCCACACTCCCCATACATTAGTATGGGGATGTGGAAATTATGGTATTTATCAAATTCCGAAAATTATGAATTTTCGGAATTTGATGGAGGTACAATCCGCCACTGTGAGGTGGCGAATAGCAGGTGAAACTTACCTGCTTCCAGCTGGACAGCCCCCGGCATCTTCCTCCGGCGGTCTGGTGCATCCTCTGGCTCCGGAGGCTGGTCGGACACTGTGTTCTCCCAGCAGAACACAATAAAGATTAGAGAAATGTTTTTTTTTTTTTTTTTTCTAATCTGTACTGTGGTCTGCTGGGAGACCATGTGACAGACCAGCAGGACGGAGACGGAGGCGCGGACAGGTAAGTGCTGAAGGGGGGGGGGGGAGGTGAGCGGGGGGGGGACACACAAACTTACCTCATGTGTAGGCAGTGCTGCGCATGCGCTGGGTTGACGAATTTTACAGCGCATGTGCAGCACTGATTACAGCTGCGGTAAGTTAGTGTGGACAGGGATAACTATCTATTTCCTGAAAAGCTGTCATCGCAAAAATGACAGCTTTTCGGAATAGATAGTTATGGAGAGGAGGAATGATGAATTCCTCTGTAATTAGGTAGAACTCCATGCGAGTTCTAAACCTAATTACCTCCAGGGAAAGTTTAGTAATGATGAATAAGTCCCTTAGGCTCTACAGTATGTTCATATTCTCATGGAATTGCTCTTATTTAGGACTCTGAATATAGTGTAAAAACAAATAGATAAGAAATTTATGTATCTGGCAAAGATGGCCAGCATGGTGGACATTCAGATTTATTTGATAGACAAAATAATAGGTAGGACGTCCTGGCTGGATAACTGGAGCCTGCTCATCTTCAGTATGTTGATGTGAGAGTTATTGTTGTATAGGCTTCCAGCTACTTTAATTAAGATCTGAATGAAGCACTAAGTTAGTGTTTCATTTCAGAAACTCATTTTCACTGCATAAACCATCCATGGTGTATCTATAATGAGAGCAGGCTGTTTAGGCCATGTTTTAAGAGAGTCAATCCTTCCTATTATGCCCCAAGGCACTGTAAGCCAGGATCATATTTAAGCCATTCTTTACAGAGGTGGTAGTGAGATTCTCTTCCATGACCGCATCCGAAGAGTGCGCGGAAATATGCTGCAGGTGGCTGCCCAAAAGATAGCAAGCACTATGACATAGTGTCGGAATATTTCAATCTTCTGGACAGGACCAGCAACCATTATTTGGAGGAGAGGGGTAGTCTCCAAAAACCTGAACAGACTCATAAAGTCTAAAATCATACATGCGCTCTCCAGCATATGTTTTTAAGTCCTTTAGGGCCAACACAATCCTGGCAAAGCAGTGGCTGGTGACTGTGGCCAGGCACATGGAGCAGAGTCTAGAGATACCACTACTAAACAGATGAGGTGTTTTTCTGCACTATAACCACTCAGTCACTGAACAGGCTCACAATCACACATGACAGATAAAGAAGTGCAGTCTGTGTTGTAGTATGTGTTTTTGTTGTTATACTTTTGTTGTATTGTTGTTTACTCTATGCACCTAAAGGGATCCTCACTGAGGTAATAGTCATTTGGTGGAATACAGATGGAGCATGAGAAATTGCACTGCAGAGTGTCCTATTAGCTTGGAGCACAGAGTAACAAGTGATTTACCATGTCACTTGGCTCCAATAAATGTTCTCTAGCTATAGATCTCAAATGAGTCATGTATTTGAATTAGTGATGTCCCTTTCTGTAGCCTGGAAGTGACCCTAATCTATATGATCTTATTACAGATTAATTTAGGGTTTTTCATACAGTAAGCCTAATGTTCCAAGTGGCTGAATATATACCAGATACTTTATATCTCTGACATTCTGCTTCCCTCTCAGTGTTAGAAAATTGGTTCCTCTTTGTTTTCTGTACTTAATCAAATATAGCAGCATCTTGTTCCACCTGTGCCTAAAGGGATCAAGTCTAATAAGCTGTGGGAAAGATCTTATCCGTAGGCTTGGAATTCTCATTCCATAGCAAATGTGTTGAGAGAGAATGAAGAGAAAATATACAGCACACCGCCTGGGAGCATGTCTTATTCTGTAAATGCTCAATTTGTGGAAGTCAATAAACTATTCTGTAATCTGTCATGGTCTAGAAAGTAGAATTGCATTATTGCCTGGGGTAGTCAGGGTAAAAACAAATGGCAGCCATTCAAACAGCACCTTAAAGATCTTCATAGACTGTGGTGTAATATATTTATTCAAAGAGATATCTGCAACAATCTGAAAGTCCAGGAAACGTGCAGTTATTGTATTATGTTTGCTTTGAGAAATAATTTCAGAGTGGAATTTTATAGCAAGTACATCTTACATCTCCATCTGTTATCTTGTTGTTTTCCTATTGGTTGCTAGAGATGCTATTTTCCTATTATTCCGACATATCTCCAAAGGCCAAAAAAAATAAAAAATTTATGTCACATCTGTATGTATGAACCATATTGTTTTAAACCAATTTTATAACCTATTGAGCTGTTTATAGTCCATAACTGTGCTTTATATAGTATGACGTGGGTGCCAATACTGTTGCAAAAATGACTCGTTCACAGTGATTAAGAATTGCACCTACTACTTTAGAAATCATTTTTATGTAGAGGAATTCAGACACATTTGGGAACTGTATGTTGCGCCAAGGGCCGGTGCAAGGTTTCTTGGCACCCAAGGCCTTTCTTCAGCCTTACGCCCCGTCCCCCACCCTTGATAGCTACACTATTATACCTTGCCCCCAGTAGTGGCCCCCCCTATGCAGTGCCCCCAGTAGTGGTCCCCCCATGCAGTGCCCCCAATATAGTTTCCCTTATACAGTGCCCCAATATAGTTCCCCTTATACAGTGCCCCCAGTAGTAGTCCCCCACCTATACAGTGCCACTTATAAAGTGACCCCAGTAGTAACCTTCCCTATGCAGTGCTCCCAGTAGTGATTCCCCCCGATGCAGTACTCCCAGTAGTAGTCTCCCTCCCTGCAGTGCCCCCAGTAATAATCACTGCAGTAATCCCTCCCTATGCAGTGCCCCCAGTAGTGGTCCCACTAGTGCAGTGCCTCCAGTAGCAGTGCCTCTAGTAGTAGCCCCCCCAGCAGTGCCCCTAGTAGCAGTCTGCCCCAGCAATGCCCCCAGTAGCAGTCCCCCCCAACACTACCCCTAGTAGTAATCCCCCTCTATGCAGTGCCCCTAGTAGTCCCCCCAGCAGTGCCCCTAGTAGTCCCCCCAGCAGTGCCCCTAGTAGTCCCCCCAGCAGTGCCCCTAGTAGTACCCCCAACAGTGCTCCTAGTAGTACTCCCATCAGTGTCTCTAGTAGTACCCCCCACAGTGCCCCTAGTAGTAGCCCAGCAGTAATCCGTCCCCCGCCAGACACACACACACATGAAAAAAAAAAACCTCCACTTACCTTAATCCCCGCTTGGCATGCTCCTCCATCCGGCGTCCTCCCGGGCCGGCCCACTCTGTATGATGGGAGAGACATCATGACGGGAGCCCGGCTCCAGCAGTGGGCGCAGCAGCCGATGAGAGTCTGTCTGACTCTCATCGGCTGCTAAAACAAACACACAGCTACATACACACACAGCAGGTAAAATAAGTATTGAACTCATCAACATTTTACTCAGCTGAAATCTATCCGTAATTGGAAGGCAATCCTGCCCCTTGTCAGTGCAAATTAATATAAGTTGGTTCAGTCCCAACTGATGGCCTATAAAAAGGTGCCTCATTACCAAGGTGTCACACAAGAGACAATTCATGATGGGTAAAAGCAAAAGAGGAGTAAAAAAGAATTATCAGAAGAGTTGTCCAAGAGCCAAGGACCACTTGTGGAGAGCTTCAGAAAGACCTGGAATTAGCAGATACAACTGTTTCAAATAAAACAGTAATGCACTCAACCGCCATGGCCTGTATGCACGCTCACCATGCAAGATTCCAAGAAAAAGCATATTGAAGCTCGTTTAACATTTTGCTGCACAATATTTGGACAATCCTGTGAAATAGTGGGAGAAAATAGTTTGGTCAGATGAGACCAAAATGTAACTTTGGATGCCATAATACACACCATGTTTGGAGGAGAAATGGCACTGCACATCACCCCAAAAGCACTATACCAACAGTGAAGTTTGGAGGTGGGAACATCATGGTGTGGGGCTGTTTTTCAGCATACGGTACTGGCATACTTCATGTGCATGAAGGAAGGCTGAATAGAAAAATGTACCGAGACATTCTTGATAAAAATCTGCTGCCATCTACCAAGATGCTGAAGATGAAATGTGGGTGGACATTTCAGCAAGACAAATGATCCCAAACACACAGCCAAGGACACACTCAATTGGTTTCAGAGAGAGAAAATAAAGCTGCTAGAATGGCCCAGCCAATCACCTGACTTGAATCCAATTGAAAATCTATGAAAAGAACTAAAGATCAGAGTTCATAGAAGAGGCCCACGGAACCTTCAAGATTTGAAGACTGTTTGTGTGGAAGAATGGGCCAAAATCACACCTGAGCAATGCATGCGACTAGTTTCTCCATACAGGAGGCGTCTTGAAGCTGTCATTACCAACAAAAGCTTTTGCACGAAGTATTAAATAAATTTCAGTAAGCGTGTTCAATACTTTTTCCCTGTGTCATTTCACATTTATTACACATAACATAATTTATGGACACCTATGGTTTGATTTCTTTGCATGTGTGGATTGCATGGGTTGTTGCTGACATGTGGTGAAAATTTAATTACAATAGCCCCATTACAAATATATTAACTGTGAAAAATGTTGATGTGTTCAATACTTATTTTACCCGCTGTATATATATTAAAAATTGTATAGGAGAAACTCCGTGGTGCACTCACCAGTCTTCTAAAATATAGCCTTTATTGTTAATCCATAAAAGTAATTACAGCAGCAGAGCTATTTTCTCAAGGGGAGTTAGGTTATGTCTAATCCTCTGTTGTGTTTTCAGAGAATCATGGATACCCTGATCTAGCAGTCTAGAGAATGTTTTGATGCTAGAATTTTGTGAAGGCGGGTCATAAGAACTTTTTTTCTTAAACTTAGCGGTCTGGACCCCAGGTGAATCTTTAAACTTTTCTTTGAGTCTTATTTTACGATTGAGTTTATAACGATCTATAGACCATCAAAAATTGTTGTAATAGGTGGTAGGAACAAAGGTCAAACCTTTGGATAAAAGACTAATTTCAGTCTCACTCAATTTTTATGTGGATATATTGATCACCGATTCTTCTGTACTTTTAGTTGTTTCTTTCCTCCTTTTGAAATTGCCCCGCCTCGGATGGGGCCTTCTGCTTTTAAAGGCAACTAGTCACAACACACTCCTAAATTACAAAAATCATTTTATTTATTACCAGTTATTTATATAGCGCACACATGTTCCGCAGCGCTTTACAGAGAATATTTGTCCATTCACATCAGTCCCTGCCCCAGTGGAGCTTACACTCTACATTCCCTATCACATGCTCACACACATACACATTAGGGTTAATTTATGTTTGGAGCCAATTAACCTACCAGTATATTTTTGGAGTGTGGGAGGAAACCGGAGTACCCGGAGAAAACCCACGCAAGCACAGGGAGAATATACAAACTCCACACAGTTAGCGCCGTGGTGGGAATCGAACCCACGACCTCAGTGCTGTGAGGCAGTAACGCTAACCATTACACAGTCTGTTCTGCCATCCAGTTTTGTTAAAACAAAATTTACCTGTCTCACAATTTATTTGAGTTTTTCTCAATAATTCTGACCCTGAGGTGGCTAACCTCCAGCTGGAAGAGATGCAAGATCGGTTTATAGAAAGGGGCTACAACCTGAAAACTACTGAAAGATGTTTGGAGAAAGCGAAAAAGATCTTTACTGAAAAGGAAACAAATTGAGGGTGCTACTAACCCTTTTGTCAAAAGTACTACTTTTGACACGGCAGGTTCAATTGTCCACAGTGCCATCAAAGAACATTGGAATGTAGTAGCTACTGATCCAGCTCTGAAAGATCGAATACCTGACAAACCATTGGTGGGCTTTAGACGTGGTCGGAATCTTAAAGACATCCTTATGCGACCAGAATTGACCTTACCACAGGATATCACAATATGGCTTAATCGATCAAAGCAGGGTTCCTACCAGTGTGTAAGTTGTACCACATGTAGGAGCATGATGAGCGGTCAATTTTTTCACCACCCCATACTGAACGCAAGATCCAAATCCAGCATCATATCACCTGCACTACTGACCATGTGATTTACATATTGATTTGCCCTTGCTCCTTATACTATGTGGGCAAAACTATCCGTCCATTTAGGGAACGCATGGCCAACCATAGGTCTTCTATAAGGGCTGCCCTAACCAATCGGACATCAGATAAGCCTGTTGCTAGGCACTTTAGTGAAGCTCATCACTAAAGTGTATGATTATTGATATTGTACCACCACCGAATAGGGGTGATCGGCACAAGTTGCTTCTTCACAAAAAGGCCATGTGGACACGATTCATCCTCGTGGCCTAAATGAAGCCTTTCATTTAAGCATGTTTTTAGATTAAGTATGCTACATTTATGACTACTTTGGGGTGCATCACCAGGGAATCGGTATGAATTACCGCTGGACCACTGGCCGGCGGTTCAAATTCCTCCTCTGGCCAACAGAGGAGGAAATCCCGACCGTCCCTAGGTAAGTATTAACTAACCTATTTTTCCCCCTAATCCTCCTTTGGGGTGCCTAACTCTAACCTCCCCCCCCCCCCGTGCCTAACCCTAATCCTCCCTAAAGTGCCTAAACCTAACCCCCCCTTACCCGCCACCTACACCTAAGCCCCCCTAAACGTATACCATCACCAGAGTTACTATCAATAATTTTAACTTTTTCATTCTTTATTTTTAAGTTTTTATTTCTATATTTTATTTAGTTTTATTTTTTTTGATACACGGAGGTTTTTTGCTTCTACTAATGGCTTATCTGTGAAGTTTGTAACCACTTATATTGGTAATTGACATTATTACAATTGATAAGATTGATATAATTGGTATTATTGCATTGAATTTTGCCTTTTTTTATTGACTTTTATGATTTATTGACTTGACGTATTGGATCAGTGTTATTATAAACTATATGCTTGGTTATCAGGGCGTGATAATATGATATTTCGTTGGTTATGCTGATGCTAGTCTCACTGATGGTTACACTGATACATGTCTCATTCACACTAGTTATGCTACTGGAGGATGCGCGCACCCTCCTACTGCCCACACTGTGTAACTGATGATGCTGACAAGTTAGTATTGGCACCTAATCAACAGGAAGTATTACTGGCGTTACCTAGGCAACGTGCTGAGGTGCGTTCCAATGAAAGGAAGTAGTCGGTAGTGGAGCTCACGCCGACTGACACCGAGGTGTCTGAGACATGCACAGATCGTGAGTGTGATTTGATATTGATCGCTGATATGTCTTAATGATGACACTGGTTTAATGACATACACTGTAGGTATGCATGACATTTGGTAATTATTGATTTAATGTACTAGCGTTTATTATCACCAGATCATCATTGCTAATCTTCGGGGGGTAATAATGATGCTGCTGTAATTACTTTTATGGATTAACAATAAAGGCTATATTTTAGAAGACTGGTGAGTGCACCCCGGAGTTTCTCCTATTCAATTATTTTTTTCTTATTTATGTTCTCCCTGCTGCTGCTGACTGGAAGCGTCCCCCCTCTGTCTGTTCCCCAATGGCACTTGTAAGTAAGCTTAATAATTACCTGTTTATTTACTATAAACAGTAAATTGAAGAAGCACTTACAAGTGCCACCGGGAAACAGAGGAGAGATGCTTCCCGTCAGCAGCATGCAGCGGCGGGGAGAACACACGGTGCAGCCGGAGCCAGAGGAGGAAGCGACTGAATTGGATGGAGGAGGGCGGAGGAGAACCTGCTCACCCTGAAAGCAGGTGTGTATATTCAATTGCTACACAAGCTGCTGTGTAAACGGCAGCTTTTGAAGCATTACTGGGGCTGTATGCCATCTCAGGATGGCATATAGTAACACCATCAAATTCCAAAAATACATCATTTTCGGAATTTGATGAATGGCATAATTTCTACATCTCCATACTAAAGTAGAGTTTGGAAATTAGCACAGCAGGACTGTAACAAGGAGGTATCAGTGATATCTCCTTCATTACAAGTAAAGGCCCCCATACATCAGAAATCTGAAAACCACAATTGAACAATTTGAAGATTTATTGCCCGATTTTAGGATTTCCCAAATTAGCAATCTGCGTTCATACAGTGATTTGCAGATCGATTGCAGCAAACACAGAGTTGCCAATCTTGAAAGACCCATCCTTTTACTGGTAACGGTCTGCAAATCTGCTGATCATGGCCATTCACTAGTAATCTACAGCCCCAATCGATCTGTGAAATATAACATGTTGGACAATATGATTTAACAATTCCAATCACTTTTTGGTTGCAATCTACGATCTGTGAAGCCCATACATTGCAGATTTTTATACACAATCGATTGCAAATTGCAGAATTGCCACAATCAGTTGCTGATGTATGGGGGGGCCTTTAGATGAATAGCAGTTATACTTGAAAATAGTGTCCATAGTAAGTCCATTTTGGATAACAAGAATTATTGATCAGTTTGAAAAAGAAGGGGTTTAAAATAATGAATTTACTACTCTGATATAATTATTAAGCAAGCAGATAAGGGAGAATGCATGATGATTATTACTACTACTACTACCAAATAATAGACGTTTATACAGTTACTAATATGCTATTGTCACTAGTTGTAGGATTCCGTAATTTAATTTTTTATCTAAATTAAGTAAACATTGGATTAATCTATTGAGTAGACTGAACATTTTATTTTCCATCAGTTGGACTCTCAAGTTACTTTTGTTGTTTCTTATTTTTAAATAAATAGTGGTTTATATACCTTTCTATCTGGATTATTATAGGTACATATGAAGGTTATCCCTTTGTACTGCTATCATTATGTCCCAATGGTATTTTTCTTAAATAGAGATGGGAGTCTTGATAAGACATGGATTTTCATACTGGAAAGACCTGATTTTATTTCAACAAATGTTTATCAAACTTCAAGATTTTTTTTTTTTAAAGGGATAGCCATGGGGATGTTTCATGATAGCTATGTAAATTTCTTTATGGGATTTTAATTATATATGGAACAACAATCATATTCTCATGATACATTTCTAAGGCTAGGACATGTTGGAAGAGATACTGTACTTATGGAGACGAGGAATGATGAATTCCTCCGGTAATTAGGTACTGTAGATCTCAATGAGAGTTCTAAACTGAATTATTGCCATATATGTTTTACTAATGATGAATAGACTCCTATGTGTATCTGCTTTCCAAACCTGACCTTGTATATCGTTACATATTGTATCATAGTGCAACAATCCCAAAACTAAGGAACCCAAATTAAAAGCTGCAGCACGGATTGTCTCTGAATGGACGGACTATGACAATGAGGTCAGGCAGTTTTTGAAGCAGATTGAGGAGCAGAAGAGAAATAAAACACAAGCCTCTGCTGGAGGTAATTTTTATGACATTTTTATGTTAAATAAAAAATAATGACATAAGTCATAATTTGTCAGATGTGAGAGGACAGCCAATGCCAGTACACATCGATAAATATTTTATATTATTTTGGTACTTGCTTTGTGAACAGACCCCTTTCTTCTTCGGGATCCATGGGGTCCACAGCCAATATGTTGGGGTATGAATCCCGGTCACCAAACAGTTAATACAAACGATCTCTCTGCTCCCAGGATGCACCGGGTCCCTCATATACACCACCCCCTGCCTCAGGTAGCCAGTTCTTCCTGTTTGGTGTGTACACCACATAGACAGTGTGACTGCAGGAGCAGTCCTGCAGACGAGTAACAAAAAAAAAAAAAAAAAAAAGTTTTACTCTCCATCTATGCGGGTGGTCTGAGCTGTCCTGGAAGCAGCCTCGCGTCTGATTGGAGACGCACCGGCCACACGCTGCAACTACCTCCTTCGGCGCCGCACCGCTAGCCTTGGCAGGCCATGGCTAGGGCTTCGGCAGGGCCTCTCATGCCCTGGACCGCATCCGGATCAAGGGTATGGCAGGTAAGTGGGTGGTTGCGGCGGCCGCTAATGCCGGGCACACGTGGCGGTCCGGCCTCCGGCGGTGAGACTGGCCGGAGGCCAGCTGCAGTCAGGGGCAGAACAGCCTGTCGCCTACACTAGACCGCCGGGATGTGATGTTCCTGACAAGCCGGGGCTTGTGGCGGCAGCCATGTCAGTTTATCAGGTAGGTCCAAGCAGCATAGGGGAGGTCCGCTTCCCCAGCGGCCCCTCCCCCAATCCACACGCTAGTCCAGTCTTCTGGTGGAGCGGGGTGGGTTGCTCCTCCCAGCCTCCATATAAGGCAGCCAGTGTGTATGTCAGTTGCTCTCTGATCGCTGCTCCTTCAGGACGCTGGGCAGTCTCCCTGTATACCTTTTCTACTGCTGGTTCAGGTTTTACAGGGCTCTATCCTACTAAGCCTAGCGCTGATTATGGTAGTGAGAGCTTATATGCGTATGACTCATAGAAGTGTTTATGCATGACATGTGATTGTTGTCTGCGGATACTGTTTCTTCTGTAAAAGAACTGTAATTCCTGTATACTGTCACTGTCTCTCCCCTTCCCTTACTGCAGGTGTGTGGATTGAGAGTAGAAAGCAGAACATATACACTCAGAACCAGTGGCATAGTGTTATGTCTAAGGAGTTTGAGGGTCAGGTGGCAGGAGCCCCGTTGCTGATATCCTGTATAGCCTGCAAGGCATGCTTGTACCCACAGGACTTTCTACAAAATGGGCTTTGTGGGAACTGTTTTAGACAGCCACCACACCAATTAAGTTTGCCTTTTACAGGCCCTGAGCCCCCTTGGGCATCATTTTCTCAGGTTATGGCTCAGGTGGCGGAGCGGCTGGCTGCCCCGGTACCACCGGTTTGGGGTTTGCCTCAGCAGATGCATCCTATGCACACGATGTGGCCGCCTTGGATGGACCCTGGTGCTGGTAAGGTTATGGCATCATCCTCGGGGGGTTTTCAGTCTCCTCAGGCTATCAAACCAAAGCAGCCTAAATCTAGGCACCATTTACTTTCTCATATGGGTGAGTACTCTAGTGCCTCCTTCTCCGAGGAACAGGCACAGGACTCTTCTCAGGAGTCTAGCTCCGAGGAGGGGGGTGATCATTTCCCACTAGCCGATGTCCCCTTTCTGATTAGGGCTGTGAAATCGTTATTAAATATCGATGAAGGGGATCCTCCGCTTAGGAAGGCACCCCTGTTCAAGCGCCAGAAAGTGGTCAAGGCAGATTTCCCAAAGTCTGAGCATTCATCAGAACTTATGGAGGAAGCGTGGGTCTGTCCGGATAAGAAAAGCCATCCTTCTAAAAGAATGGCATTTCTCTATCCTTTTCCAGCAGAGGACTGTGCTAGGTGGGAGAATCCACAGTCAGTTGATGCACATGTGGTGCAGCTGATTAAGTGTACCGCTCTGCTGATCCCAGCGGCTTTGCTGAAGGAAGCCACGGATAGGAGACTGGAGAGTTGCCTCAAATCAATCTTCTTGCTGGCGAGAACGGCCACCCGTCCAGCTGTGGCTACTGCTTGGGTAGCAAGAGCTATTGAGGAGTGGGCTAAAACTCTAGCAGAGTCCCTACCAGATGCCTCTAAGGAGCAGCTGGACATGATCTCCTTTATTAGAGAAGGTGCGTCTTATTTGGGAGATGCCGCCTTGGATGCAGGGATCCTTTCCTCCAGGGTTTCAGCGGAATCCGTGGTGGCACGTAGGATTCTCTGGTGTTAAAGGATTGGAAGGCGGATGCCGGGTCCAAAAAGGCCTTAGAATCCCTTCCATTTACAGGGGGAGTCCTCTTTGGTCCAGAATTGGATAAAATTGTAGCCTCCATGGCAGCCTCAACGACGGCAGATCTGCCATCAGCAAACTCGTCTAAACTTAGACGGGCGTCCTTTCGGGGGTTTCAGCAGCAGGGCAAGGCCAAGGGTCAGCCCTTGGCGAGATTTCCACTAAAAAAGGCAGGACCCAGGAAGGCCTGGCAGAACAAACGTCCAGTATCTAGGGTCCAGGATAAACCAGTGGCCTGATGGGACGGGCCTCCCTCTGGGGGATCCCAGGGTGGGGGGCCGACTACTTCAGTTCTCGGAGCCCTGGCACCTCACGACGGAGGATGCCTGGGTTCGAGGAGTCGTCTCCCGAGGGTACGCCCTGACGTTTTGGAGGACTCCTCCTCAAAGATTTTTTTGTATAAACCCACAGGAGGGTTCAGAAAGAGCTTTGGCCCTTCAGAAAGCAATTCTTGCGCTACTAGCATCGGAGGTAGTGGTTCCGGTGCCAGAGAATCAGTTCTGAGAAGAATTTTACTCCAATCTGTTCTTGGCTCAAAAACCGAACGGGTCGTACCGGCCCATTCTGAATCTGAGAGAGCTCAACAAATTTGTTCGAGCCCCCGGGTTCAGGATGGAAACATTGCAATTGATTGTATTGGCAATGGAGCAGGGGGACTATATGGTATCCTTAGATATAGAGGATGCCTACCTCCACATACCAATCCCACAGGCTCATCAAAAGTTTCTTCGTTTTGCGGTAGAGGGGGAACATTTTCAGTTCCAGGCCCTACCTTTTGGCCTGTCCACAGCCCCTTGGGTATTCACCAAGGTGATGGCGGTGATGATGGCATGCCTCAGACGCCAAGGCGTCAGGATCTTGCCTTACTTGGACAACCACCTGTTGCTAGGGCAGTCCCTGCAGCAGTTACAGGATCATTTGGGGCTGACAGTATCATGTCTGTACAGTCACGGCTGGATCATAAACTGGAAGAAGTCGTCACCCTGTCCGGTAGAACAGATGTGTCGCTTGGGAGCAAGATTGGACTCTGTGGTGCAGAAAATATATCTGCCGGAGGAGAGCATTCTTGCCTTACAATCGCGAATATGCAGATTGCTCCACAACAGGCAGATATCCGTTCTAGTGGCCATGCAGGTCCTGGGGTTGATGGTGGCCACCTTCAGGATGGTGGAATACGCACAATTCCACTCCAGACCACTGCAGCAATTAATTCTGTCTCGCTGGGACAAGGATCACCGCACGATCAGGTCTCAGTTGCTGCGTCTCTCTCCAGAGGTGCGGTTGTCTCTGTCCTGGTGGCTGCAGACAAAGCATCTCAGGCAGGGTCGCCCCTTTTGGGTGTCAGATTGGACATTGGTCAAAACTGACGCCAGTCTTCAGGGTTGGGGGGCGATGACGGGGTCACACACTTTCAGTGGCGGAAAACCGGCTACCGATAAACATCCTGGAACTAAGAGCTATATTCAAAGCTTTAGTGCAGGCTCAGGAAATCCTAAAGGGCAGGCCGGTGCAGATACAGTCAGACAATCGCACCACTGTTGCCTACCTAAATTATCAAGGGGGTACAAGGAGTCGGGCTGCCTTGGCAGAGGTATCAAAAATCCCGGTGTGGGCAGAGAGTCATCTTCCCACGATATCTGCCATATTTATTCCGGGGGTCCTGAATTGGGAGGCCGACTTTCTCAGTCGGCAGGAGATAAATGCAGGGGAGTGGGCCCTACATCCACAGGTTTTTCGGAATCTTGCATCAGGTGGGGTCTACCAGAAATAGATCTTACGGCATCAAGAAGGAACAACAAGGTTCCCAGGTATGGATCCTGGACCAGAGATCCGAGAGCAGAGTTTGTAGATGCACTAACAGTAAAGTGGCGTTACAAGCTGGCATATCTGTTCCCCTCGTTTTGCTCTTCTTCCCAGGGTCGTCACAAAGATCAAACAAGAGGGCAGTACCGTGATAGTAATAGCTCCAGCATGGCCGAGGCGGCACTGGTTCACAGATCTACAGTCTCTCTCCATAGACACTCCATGGCCTCTGCCATTGAGACTGGATCTGTTGCTACAGGGTCCCTGCTGGTACCCAGATCTTCATCGGCTATCTTTGACGGCATGGCTCTTGAGGCCTCCGTCTTGAGGAAGAAGGGGTTTTCCGAGTCTGTTATACGGACAATGCTGAAGGCACGGAAACCATCCTCAGCTCATATAAACTATAGATTTTGGCATACTTTCTTTCAGTGGTGCGAACTGAAAAGGTATGACCCAGGAAAATTTCTGATCTGCAGAGTGCTTGATTTTCTGCAAAGCGGTCTGTAAAAAGGGCTCCGCCTGGCCTCTTTGAGAGTACAGGTGTCTGCTCTTTCAGTCTGGTTCCAACAAAAAATTGCTCTGAGACCAGATGTAAAGACCTTTTTTCAGGGGGTGTTGAGGATTCAGCCACCCTTCGTTCCCCCGGTTGTTCCGTGGAATTTGACTCTAGTTCTGAGGGTTTTACAGGCTCCTCCGTTCGAGCCTTTAAATTCAATAGACATCAAGTGTCTAACAGCAAAGACAGTATTTCTTCTTGCTATAGCATCTGCACGCAGAGTGTCGGATTTAGCTGCACTTTCCTTCCGTGAGCCGTTCTTGGTGTCTCATCAAGATAGAGCAGTACTAGGGAGGGTTACCTTCCGAAGGTACTGTCAAAATTTCATATTAATGAAGAAATAGTAGTTCCAGCGTTTCAGGGCACTAGTCTCTTGACAGGAGAGGCTTACCTGGATGTGGTCCGTGCATTGAGAATCTATGTGAAACGCACAAGCAAATGGAGGAAGTCTGATTCACTCTTTGTGCTTTATGGTTGTCATAAGCGTGGCTGGCCAGCCAATAAACAGACACTGGCCAGGTGGATTCGCATGGCAATTTCACTGCACATTCGACTAGGGCGCTAGGTCCGTCGTGGTGCTTCTGCTGAGCAATTATGCAGGCAAGCCAGATGGTCTTCCATCCATACCTTTGTCAAATGTTATTCCTTTGACACTTTTGCCTCTCAGGATGCCTCCTTCGGGCGTAGGATTCTCCTCTCTTCCGAGAGTCAGGAGCGTCCCCGCCCGTAGGGTTAGTGCTTTGGTATATCCCCAACGTATTGGCTGTGGACCCCATGGACCCCGAAGAAGAAAATAAGTTATGGTATGACATACCTTTGTTAACTCTTTTACTTCGAGGTCCATGGGGTCCACAGGACACCCACCCAGACGCACCTGTAGTTCTGGGGGGTTTTTCCGGAAAATGTCTTATCTTGAGAGTCTGGACTCATGAATATGGGTTTCTTTTTTCTTACCCTTTGTTTTGTCTCTGCCTGCTTGAGCTTGGTAACGAACTGGCTATCTGAGGCTGGGGGTGGGGTATATGAGGAGGGACCCGGTGCATCCTGGGAGCAGAGAGCTCGTTTGTATTAACTGTTTGGTGACCGGGATTCATACCCCAACGTATTGGCTGTGGATCCCATGGACCTCAAAGAAAGAGAGTTAACAAAGGTATGTTATACCATAACTCTTATTTTTTGTTATGTCCTGTTTAAAGAAAAATAACTTTATTCTCTCATGACAGATTTTTTTTCAGCAGAATTTTTCGAATATATTTATGTGGGTTATAAAAGCAAAATTAGATGAAAACTCTAAAACAAATTACAAACAATGCCATGATTATTCTCAAATTATATTAAGTATGTCACTACATTGGCGCAGTGCGCACTGCCATTTGTCTCAATGAAAGGTCATTATTTAAAGTTAAAGATCTATAAAAGAGTTGCCCCTCCACACAGTAACCTCCTTGATCTCCCCCACTCACACTTTGAGTAAAAACTCTATTTTTTGTGAACGGCTGGCACGTGCTGTAGCTCAGATTCGTAAAAAGCACTCGTCAGCCATAGAGACTGCCCATGCCATTCAGCAATAAAGTAAGAGTATGCTCAGAAATATGGATCTAGATATCATAACCATATATTATCTATTGCACATTGTTGTAAACTCCATATATAGGATAGTACCTAAACTCATCTGGCTCACCTAACCACAGACGTAGTAGAAGTTTTTTGGCAAGAAAAGAATAATAAACCAAAATAAACAGGGTGATACTTTCTTAATGGAGGTCTCTATGTTACAGAACCCTCCTTCACACTGACCAGTTTAGTTGTTTTATGACAAATTACTTTATTGAAAGTTATGTATATTCTTCTATAAATTCATAAAGGGGGAATTCAATTAGGCGTGTGGTCTGCTGTGCGGGGAATAGATCTGGGTTTCATGCCCGGCGCTGTTTAATTAATATGCATTGAAATGTTTCTTATATAACAGTCAAACCAAAATATCTTATTTTGTATCTCTACCACGGGACTGGGGTGAGCAGAGTGGAGGTGAGTGGAATGCATGTTCCAAGGAGTGCAGGACTGGAGGTGAGTGTGAGCAGGGATAGGATGGAGCGGAGGGGAGTGGGACTAGATGGAACAAAGCAGTGTGTAGGGTGAGAGGAAGCACGGTGCTATACTGTGTCTGCAAGGTGAACAGGACCTGAGGGAGCAGAGCAGCAGTGAGTGGGGTACAGTGTTGGATGGTGAGTTTGAGCAGGAACTGTAGTGAATAGTGGGATGGCAATTGGTATGATATCCCGACAGTTTGGATGCTGGCTGTCAATAGACTGACAGCCGCATCCCGATACCTACAATCCCGACAGGGGAACGGTAAGTTGTGTTCCCCTGCCCTATTAACCCCCTAATCCTCTTTTACTGTACTCTAACACTAACCCTCCCAGTAAGTGCCTAACCCTAAGCCCCTGTTTAGAGCCTAAACCTAACCCTAACTCCCCACAGGGTGCCTAAACCTAACCCTCCCTTCCGGCGTCGGCATCTCTATCCATGTCGGGATTCTGGTGCCGGTCTACTAGCGCTGATAGGGATTCCGGCAGCTGGCATCCCGGCCGTAGGTATATTAACCGCATCCTGTGGTATGATCAGGGACCAGAGGTGCAGTGCTAGACGGGGAGCAGGACTGGAGGGAGCACTGGTGAATGGAATACAATGCTGTAGGGTTAGCAGGATTAGAGGAAGCAGAGTCGGAAAAAAAAATCGATCTAGATACACACACACACACACATATATATATATATATATATATATATAAATTGCCACATTTTCTAATTATCCATATCCAGTTTATGTTCGCAATTCATTAACACTTGTGATTTTGTTATTTACCAGAGAACGCGTGCACCATCCTCTGACTCTCATCATAGACACACAGTTTAGTAGAATTATATAGTAGGAATGTTTGGTGAGTTTACAAATAAGAAAATAAAGGAGAAACAAAAGAGGGAAGTAATATTAGAAAAACAAAATGACAGGTAAAAATAACTTGGTGCTTTCCATTTACAAAGTTATTTTATTATTGCAATAGGGACATTTAACATGTAGCTGGTTCTCAAAAACCAGTATTTTACTTTTAATGCAGAGTTAGACAGATTAAGATTGATTACTAATAAAATCATATATTGACACTGTGTCCCTCATCTCATGGATCTTTGTAAATAAGAATAGACTTCTTGTCAACCTAGCGCGCTCATAGATGCTTGCCCACAGTCTGGTAATTGGAATGACCCCCAGAGAATCCGTTTATACCAGTGGTTCTCAAACTTGGTCAGGGCCCCACACAGGTCTCGCTTTCCAGGTCACCCAGCAGGTGCATAGGTGTATTCATTACTCACTGGCACATTTTAAAAGATCCACAGGTGGAGCTAATTATTTCACTTGTGATTCTGTGAGGAGACCTGGAAAACATGCACTGTTAGGGGTCCTGATGACCGAGTTTGAGAACCTGTGGTCCATACCTACTTGCTGTGTTTTAAGTCCATTTGGAAATGTGTATAGTGGAGAAAGAAAAATTTAGTTTCAAAGTTCTGGCTGCTACCACTTATTAATTTAATCCTCTTTGTTCATCTCCTTCACAGTTCAGCCTCACTTACGGGATGTTAATTATAGGGTGCAGTGACATGGGAATGTCTTTAATAACATTCAAACACAGAAAAGTATGACATGTAATACAGGTTGAGTCTCCCATATCCAAATATTCCGAAATATGGAATATTCCGAAATACGGAATATTTTTAGCATGACTGAGAAAGTGATACCATTGCTTTCTGATGGTTCAATGGACACAAACTTTGTTTACAGAACAAACTATTAAAAATATAGTATAAAATAACCTTCAGGCTGTGTGTATAAGGTGTATATGAAACATAAATGAATTTCATGTATGTACACAAACTTTTTTTTAATGCACAAAATTATTAAAAATATAGTATAAAATTACCTGCAGGCTTTGTGTATAAGGTGTATAGAACACAAATGCATTCTGTGTGTATATTGGGGTCCCATACCCAAGGTAATTCATTATGATATGCAATTATTCCAAAATACGGAATATTCCATTATCCAAAATACCCCTGGTCCCAAGCATTTTGGATATGGGAGACTCAACCTGTACTTAGATTTAAATTATCTTAGATTAATGTCTGAGTACATCCACTAAAAGTATACAGTACTTATTAAGGTGAAGCTACTTTGCGCCCCTCCATAAAACGTACTCTCACGTTGTCCACATGTTGGCTGCATTAAAACAAATAGTGATTCTAAATATTTACAATTTTGCACCCTGCAGGCACCACTATTTTATTCCACAAATCCTGTACATACCAGTGATCTCATGCAAAAATACATGTGTGTTGTCCTAAGATAACATTTGTAGGCATGTAAATGAACGTATATGTGTAAACCAGATGATGTCCTATAATTTCATTTTTTGTTCCAGACTTGAAGCACGATGAACTTTAGCTGATGTCAATGCTGTGGAGGAAAGTAAGGTTCTTGCAATTGACTCTTCATTCCACAAAGGTGTTTACAGAAGACACGTGAAATAATAGTGCAGTTTTTGCTGGATGCAGTAAAATATATTGAACTATCTTTTGGAATGGCTGAGGAAAAAGTTTTTTTTTTTTTTTTTTTTTTTTAACAACTAAGCATAAATACTGAGGGTTTTTATATTTGTAAATTATGTATTGTAATAATGTAATAGTACAAGGCTTTGGTACATAGACACAAGTTTCAGTTATTTATTTTTCAGACTAAAATATACCAATAATTTTTTTCTATTACCCTTATATCAAATGCGCGTAGTACAGCATTCTTCAGGACTCGGCCCTTGTGCTGTTTGAGGTTCTCCTGAGAGTACACCCTATAAGGACAGAGTTTCTATGGTAAATCACACATGCACATAAAGAGCAGATGTGCTATTAGCAGCAGTCTTCTCAGGTTAGTCTTTCTCGCTCGTTCCCTATACTGTAAATTCAGTATGTAGTCTAAGCACGGCCGATATTAGTGTTCAGTTACTAAGCTTTATTCACTGTTTTTGGGTGGTTGTTTTTTTTTTTTTAATTTAAATGGCAACCAAAAAAATTAGATGGCAAAACACATCTGTTTAACTGCAGTAGTGACTTTTTGGATGCAATGTACCAGGGAGTATATATCAACTTTAAAATGTGATTGTTGTGTATTATTTTAAGGTATCAAACAATATGTGAAAGATACATCTATATTAAACAAAGTCCTGACAATATACAATTGAATCACATGCACTTGATATACAGTGATGGCTGCTTACACTGTATGCTGCTAATATTTATTGCCCATAACTCTGTACAGCAATCATGTTTTAGTATGTATACTGATTTATATACATGTGTATGTAATTAGTTGAGTAGAAAATCTATAATATCTACATGTGCAGTTTTACACTAGGTGGCCACTGTTGTAAACATGTTTGTTAAGCCACAAGAATATCCATAAAGTGCTTGATCTACTGACTAAACCACCGGTCTCATCTTGTTCAACATTCTACGTACAACACTTCCATCTCACGGTTCCTGTTGTATCATTATCAACAAACAGATTGAGGTTATTGAGGTGGAGACTGAATAAAATGTTAAAAGAGCCACAAAATGGCAGCTACACCCTTGTCAGTCTCCAAATATTAATGCAATTTGATCACGTATTTACCATAATACTACATCTTTTAGTAATTGGCCTTAATGAAACACAGAGACATACATTTTCAAAGTTACTTTTTTTTTTTAACGTGGAAACGAACTATAAACTGCATTTTATGTCTATTTGATCTTTACTTCTCATCAAAGTTTAAAAAGGCTAAAAATGTTAGTTCTCTTAAAAATGTAGAGTAAATTATATTCTTGAGTATTAGGCGCACATGTGAAAATGTACATATAAAATATTGCACAGTCCTTAATAGCTAAGACACAAAACTTTTTTTCAGCCAGCAATATTTTCTGCATATTTGCGAATTTTGTAAAACACTCCATCATTTAGCAGCAACCTGTCCTTGGCTATAATTTCCCTTTAATGTAATTATTCAGGGTTCATACTGTGCGTATCAAGTATGATTAGCTCTGCACAATTTGTAGAGATTTCAAAATAAAAGTCATGTGAATTTCAAGCTATTTCTGAAATGACAAATGATTAGTACTAATTGTGGCTGATGAAGCATTGATTACTTTAATTAGGAAACTTAAGTTCGGCTTCAGTGTCGTGGTTGTGCAACATTTTACAAGAATGGAAAACCATCATTCATTACAACAATAAACCATTTATATTCTCAAAATGGATTTGAGTAGAAATAAAAATAACACAGAAAATAGCATTACTTGACTTAAATGTAACTTTATATTTTTGGTACAAAAAAAAATTAGAATTTTTAGTTTTTATTTATACCAGATTTCCTCCATTTACTAAACTAAGGGCTCGATCCAATTAGGTGTGAAGAGGGCAAAATTGCTGCTGCAACAGCATAGAAACGCAAACAACGACGCAGCAATTAACCCACATTGCAGCGAGATCTTATCTCACCCCGGACTGATATTTTTGTTTGTGGACAAATATGCGAGTCTGGAGGTACTGTAAGTGCGACATCTGCACTTGTGGGTGCAAGATAAATCACACCTAATTGGATCGGGCCCTAAATGTTGTAGAACAAGACGTTATAGGAATGCTTATTTTAAAAAAGTGTTTTCACTTTTCAGTCATTGACAAATTATGTACTATTACTATTTCGTGTGCCATCTGTTGATAATTGATAATGTTATATTATTTTAGACCCTACGAGGCATTCATAAACATTGGGTAACAGCAACCAGGTATATATTCGTATGCTGACATTTGCTAGTAATGGACATGTTATTTTCTCCTTACTGTGCATATTTTAGCCTATTTTACTTTACATTTTTTACAATATAGACCTTAAGCAAGCATTTTCATCTTTTTGTATTGCCTTTTGACCACCAATTTATTTAATCCAAAGCTATTGTCCTCTAGCTGTGCGGCCCAATATAAACTGCAACAGTGTATGATTTAGGAGGCCCAGCTTGTAGTTGTGTAACTGTACTGTCATTGCTTGTCCGGCTTTTTCCATGGAAGAGTATGAGCTCTAAATGTAGAATCTACAAACCTCGGAAAGCCACAGCCTGAGTGAGGATGCTTTATTTTATTTATAGACCTGTTAATAAATGGCAGCAAAAGACTACATTATATAGTTATATTTGACAGATGTTCATAAACATAACTATCTATTTTACCCAGCAGAGTTCCCAGTGTTGGAAAATTGCAGCAAAGAGATGTAAAAGTAAAGGCAATGAGCATGTGTGGAACGTTGTATTTTGAGCTGGGTGCTTTGCAAGTTTTAAAAGTAAAGTTGAATCTCAGATTGCATAGAAAGGCATTGAGGGAATAGCAGGTTATGCTGAGATCTACAGACCATCGTGTTACTGTATATGACACTGTAATGGTGCGTACACACGGTACGATCAGTCAGCAATAACGATATCCCTAACTGATCTCCCTGTACCTTCCCGATGTGCTGGATGATCGATATCGATCACCCAGCACACCATCGATGGGCCAGCGACCCGCGATCAACGACGTGGGTCCCTATGTAACCTGGACGTTATCAACCAGGTTGGCCTGCATGCACGCCCAATGGTCAATATAGTTATCGTCCATACGTGCCCGTGCATCACTGGTCATCTGAGGGTTGGAAGGCACAAAAAATAGTTATTGGTCATATCGTGCATTTTTATTATACCGTGTGTACGCATCATAACTGTATGTTCCGGGGTACATACTGACTTACCGCCTACCTCTAATAACATTCTTCACAATCTTGGTTTATGTGACCTCATTTCAAATAATAAAAACCCTTCTTCTATAACATTTGGTCTATTTGGTTTTATTTACATTACAATTATATTGTACAGGAACTCCTCTCCATATGCCTGTGGAAACCAGAATGCTCGTGTGTGGTTCATTCATTATATTTCACATAATGGACAGGTGACATTTATATCACATATACAGAATAGTGTGTGGGCTATAGCAGTATGACTAAAGCAATATTTGCATTTTATATACTGTAAAATATGCATCCCTGCATTTACACTTTGTTGTTTGCAAGCAACAGTAAAACATCTGTGCTGCTTCATCTTCTGCAATGTCTATGGCACTGGCTTGTATGAGGAATAGTGTAAAAGTGAAGTGAGTTTGTTTAACATGAAGCATTCTGATTGCTGTAAGAGAGTATCAAAGTAAAATAATTGGATCTCCAGGTAAGCTGAGCGGACTTCAAGGTCCAAAAGATTTATTTGCACAAAGATATAAACTGAGTACCGCCCCTTACAATGTGCATGCACGGTTGGCACCAGCACAAGGCTTCAATTCTGAATGCACTGACTTCCAACGGTCACTGCAGTACAATTTTTAGGCTCAAATTCAAATAGTCCTTAGGGAATAATATCATTGGGTACAGGCAGGGATCTGTGTATACTCGACGTTGGATAGGTCAGTTCCTTCTCCTTTGTGTGTGCAGCCGGATCTTCATAAAGCCAGAGGGCCCCGCCGATGACTATCCCATGCTGGGATCCTTTGTTTTACAGTATCATGGGTGAGGGGAAATATAGAGCTTCAGAGACAGCACATTACATTGTTTAACTGCAAATACAGGAATCTAAAACAATACATAAATATTACATTTATATTTACAGCAGAGATGCAGTATTTATCTATAAAACAGTACATATTAAATGATTAAAATAAGACTAAACATCAATATACAGTTATGGAAAATTATAAATATACTTAAAGAAATTTGTATTAATCATATTCCATAACCGTATGGTGTGATCATTTCTGCAGGGTCAAAGTTATCCTATTGAAATACAGAACAGAATAAGCCCAAGGAATGATGCAATATTATAAATCACAATAGCATACAATCAGATCTCATACAATAAAGATTGGCTGATCATTTGTAACTTGTATAAGTAAATGCCTTCATCCAAGATATCTATCTTTAACTAGAGATTTTGTTCATTTTTTATTTGAGCTGTGGTTTAATTTGCAAATGGTTTACAATTTGTACAGCATTATACAATTACTACGGCAACAGACACATAGGGTCATATTTAATTAGCCGCGGGAGTTCACCCGCGTCTAATTGCCCTCCCAAAGTCCCGCGGCGCGGGGATTGGCTATTCAATCAAATATATTTATCCCCATGTCTTAGAACCGTGAAAACTGCAGAATCAGTGTGTTATTCCCTCGCACGCGAGGGTGATTAGGCCATTTTTACACGGATTTTAACTCGCACCTCCATGATGTGCGTGGTGAAGTCCAACTGCAGGGACTCCCGCGCGAGGAATCCCCCCTAACAGAATAGTGTAGAAATCCAAGCTATGCAACAAAAACAAAATGACTGATCGAGTCGGGAGAAGAGAAGCCCAACATGTAGCCGAGTTAAGAATGAGGAGTGAACCCTATTCATCCTACAAGCCCATGTTGGAAGGAGGGGAGGGGTGGATGGCAGTTAAATAAAACAAACAAAAAACCTGTTCTCAAGAGTTGACATGGTGGGAATAAGGGTGCATTGAGATAAGTTTCAGTCTACAGCAATGCCCAGAGGAAAGTTCTTACAGACACAAGAGTTCTGTGATAAAAATATGCTCCTTGGGAGGTACATTATTTATTCCTGGCCACACACAATTATCAAATGCACATGAGTTTGATTCATTTGTGGCCATGCGGAAGAGTAAAATAATGTTTGGGTGTTTTGATTGGACAACTTGGGGACAATGGGATTTCAACGCGGAGGTGGGGTGAATGAGGAGTGTAAGCACCGGTTACTGAAATAGGCTGGGCTGAGGCATCTGCCTCTAAGATCTGACCTGATGGAAGCAGGCCAGGTGAAGAGAGACTGTGTGACATGGCCCATTGTGAGAGAGTCAGGTAATAGAGGGTCTACTTCCAGGGGACTTATGAGGTGCTTGCTGCAGACACTCTGTGAAACTAGGAAGTTGAGAGATGCAGAATATCTGAATGTGAGTTAATGTTTTTTTGTCTTTATTGAGACTATAAACTGATGTGTAGTAGGAATGCCCTATACATGTGTAACCTAAGAACTGTGCAGGACTGAGGGTATGAGCTCTATAATAACCATTATGTAACCGCTATGACTTAGGAGTCAGGAAATTTACTTTATTGGTTAATGTTGAACCCTTTGATGCAGAGGTTCCAAACTCTGACCTCAAGGCACCCGAACAGTCCAGGTTTTAAGAATATCCATGCTTGGCCACAGGAGACTTCATTAGTACCTCAGTCAATATGATTTAATCACCTGTGCTCAACCGTGGATATCTCTAAAACCTGAACTGTTGGGGTGTCTGCTTTAGGACTGGAGGTTGGAGATTGTCTGGGTTTACAAATTCAAAGCCATGTGGTAACCAGCCCACTCAGCTACATTATTGGAACAGGTTAACTCTATGGGTGTATTCCGGTGTTTTACCATATGTGAATTTTAATAGACTTTTATGCACTATGGAGCACCCCCTTCTCATTCTATTATTACAGATACACATGTTCCTGAGGAATTCCAGGATTTTTTTTTAAAAAAGGGAATCTGCGGTCTTACAAGTGCGAACTTTGATACACTAAGGTGGATCCTATTAGCTGGACTATATAGTAAGAGTATATCCATCAGCCTGGATTATAAAAGCACCCCCTCATCTATAATGGTGTATATACACTTTCTTCTGATCTGGTTTATGCTGTATTCCAAAAGTGTAATTTATGTTTGAAGACAATCATAAGATATGTATTCTCCAAAGTAAAAAGATAACCTGAGAAGAATGCTGAGGCAAAACGCATAGGGTTAAACAGAGGACTCATTTAAAAAAACCTGAGACTGAAAAAAAAAAAGGGTGAAATTTATACATGTTGATGCAAAGTATTGTATGACAAAATGTCTAAATGTATTTGATATTATCCATTTGAAACTTTTAAATTTTAATAAATTAATAAAAGTCAAATTGAATAAGGGTGTAAAAAAATATTTTCAGCGACAATATATGGGCATTTTTTACATAAAATAGTGTGGTGGATCTAAAAGTCTTTATATAGAATCAAGGGAATATACTAGTGTTTTAGAATCCATTAAACCACTAGTTCTCAAACTCTGTCCTCAGGACCCCACACAGTTTACGTTTTCCAGGTCACCCATCAGGAGAACAGGTGCAGTCATTACTCACTGACACATTTTAAAAAAATCCAGAGGTGCAGATAATTATTTAAATTGTGATTCTGTGAGGAGACCTGGAAAACATGCACTGTTTGGGGTCCTGTGCATTAAACACTTTAAGAGTGAAGTGCCTTCTTATAGATATAGATATATATAATTTTATATAACAAAGAAGTGCCCTGTCCTCCAGGGTACAATTCCACAACAGCGCCCGATGCTATTCCCTAGTATCAGCATACAAGGGGGAGAGGTGGATGGCACTCCCAGATAACAACTAGAACAAACCACGCTTACACCAGCGCTAATATACAAAAGTGTCAGCCCCCTCATAAGAATCATATATGGTTAGTAGTGTATAATGTAGGGGTGAGCGGGTTCGGATTTCTGAAATCCGAGCCCCCCCCGATCCGAGGCCGATCCGAGTCAGGCTCGACTTTTCCCGCCTGACTCGGATCTGAAATCGAGGCAAAACTTCATCATCCCGCCTTCCGAGTCTCGCGGGTTTTGGATCCTATATAAGGTACCTGCGTCGGCGCCATTTTCTCACTCGGCTGTGGACAGTGAAGAGGGAGGGTGGGAGTTAGGGCTGGCTGGGCAGTGTAGTGTAGTGTAGTGCAGAGTAGTGTTGTGCTGTGCTGCTGTTGTCCACTACTTCAAAGTCCATAGGGGCTGGCTGGACTGTGTTGTGCAGTCAGTTCTCCATAGGGGCTGTGTCCACTCCAAAGTCCTGTGCAGTGTCCCAGTCCTAAAGCGGTGCTGTAGTGTTGTCCAGGGGGTGCTCTGTCCATCAGGGGTGCTCCCCCCAAGTGCTAAAAAAAATAATATTTTTTGTGTGTTTGTGAATTGTGTGTGCAGTAGCCGCACATGCATCAACAAAGTAGTGCCAAGCGTGCGCCTGTGTCATAAGTAAAGGGCCGGCTGGCTTGACCGTTAAAGGGTGCTGTAACCCCCAAAGTACACTCCAGTCCAAACAAAAAAAAAAATTATTTTCTGTGTTTGTGAATTGTGTGCACTGTGGCTGTACGTGCATCAACAAAGGAGCAGCGCCAAGCGTGCGCCTGTGTCCCATAAGTAAAGAGCCGGCTGGCTCATTTCTTAAAGGGTGGTGTAACCCACAAAGTGCACTACTCTCCAGCAAAAATATAAAAATATTTTCTGTGTTTGTGTGCGCCGCACGTATATATCAATATAACATAAATGGAGGACCAAACTTTCTCCGATAAAAATAAAATAGGGAAAGATCAAGAACCACTTCCTCCTAGTGCTGTTGCTGCTGCTGGGAGTTGTTCATCATCCCAGAGAGGAAGTAGGAACACCACTACTTTTACTAAACAATTGACCCTCCAACAGTCCTTAGCGATGAGGATGAAGTACGACAGCAGTCATCCTGAAGCAAAACGTATAACTGAGGCCTTGACTGCTATGTTGGTGTTAGACGTGCGTCCGGTATCCGCCATTAGTGCAGTGGGATTTAGACAATTGATGGAGGTAGTGTGTCCCCGGTTCCAAATCCCGTCTAGATTAAACCTGCATCCTCAAAGCAGCAGCGACAAGCGTGCGTCTGTCTGTTAAAGGGTGGTGACACCCTCAAAGTGTGCTACACAAACAATAAAAATATTGTTCTTTTTTTTTCTGTCTTTGTGAATTGTGTGGGCTGTAGCCGCACTTGCATCCTTAAAGCAGCAGCGACAAGCGTGCGTCTGTCTGTTAAAGGATTACATCGGTGACAGCATCCAAGTAGGCATGTCAGACAGTCCGTACCTGTACTGGCAGGAAAAAGAAGCAATTTGGAGGTCCCTGTACAAACTGGCTCTATTTTACCTGAGTTGCCCCCCCTCCAGTGTGTACTCCGAAAGAGTGTTTAGTGCAGCCGGGAACCTTGTCAGCGAAAGGCGTAGGAGGTTGCTTCCACAAAATGTGGAGAAGATGATGTTCATAAAATGAATTATCAACTCTTCCAGGGAGACCAGCCTCCAGAACGTACAGAGGGACCTGTGGTGGTGGATTCCAGCGGGGACGAATTAATACTCTGTGAGGATGAGGATGTACACAACACTGAAGAGGGTGAGGAATCGGTGGATGAGGAGGATGAGGACGACATCTTGCCTCCGTAGAGCCAGTTTGTGCAGGGACAGATTAATTGCCAGCTTGTTTTGTGGGGGCCCAAACGAACCAATCAATTCAGCCACAGTTGTGTGGCAGACCCTGGCGCTGAAATGTTTGGTTTGTTAAAGTGTGCATGTCCTGTTTATACAACATAAGGGTGGGTGGGAGGGCCCAAGGACAATTCCATCTTGCACCTCTTTTTTTTCTTTGAAAAACTAGGCCCCAAACTACACATAATGCAAACTGCCATCCTGTCTGCCACTGCAGTGCCACTCCTAGATGGACCACGTGTTTGTGCCGCCCACTCGTATCTCTTAGCATAGTCATCCAGCTACCTCGATGCAACCTTTTGGACATAAAAACACTATTGTGAGGTGTGAGGTGTTCAGAATAGACTGGAAATGAGTGGAAATTAAGGTTATTGAGGTTAATAATAGCATAGGAGCACAAAAACCCACAAATTCTGTGATTTTAGCTGTTTTTATGCTTTTTTTTCCAAAACAATACAGATTTCAAAACACAAAACCCAGAACCCAAAACACGGAAGGGTGGTTTTGGCAAAACCAATCCAGATCCAAAACACGAAGAAAGATCCAGATCCAAAACACGAAAAGTGGCCGGTGCACACCCCTAGTATAATGGTATCATATAAAGGGCTTAAACTAGTACCTATCTGTCCCATATAGCATATTAAAACCCAACTATATTTACACAGCATTATTTTTATTAAAACAAAGATAAAACACACGGCAGTGATGTGGACAACTGACAATCGATCGGTATTTCACATACAATGTAAAAAAACAAATTGCTTATCTGTCGAAATGAGGAGTCAGGGCAATTGCAGAATCCCAATGCGTTTCATCCGTAGGTCAGACTTGATGAACTATACTATGTGTAACCACAAGGGCAGGAATCATTACCACACTTACTATGTCCTTTTTTATTTTCTAAGGGACTTCGGTATCATGGGTATGATTGGGAAAACCTATCCAGACTATATTGCCATTTTAATAAGAGTAGAACAAACAGGCATCCACTGCTATGGCTCGGTTGTGGAACCTGGGCAAAATACATGGTTATGTGGGGATTTGATATTGCCATCAGGTCAAATACCCATACTTAATGGGTGTAACATCACAGCGTAAGAAATCTGCCCTGCTATATGGTTTGCCTATATTCCCTCTATTGCTCGCTGCTTATAGTAGTAAAAGATTCCTCTTATCATGCTGTGACAAATTACTTTATGCTGCAGCATCATCTTTCATAGCTATTTCTCCTTCATTGAATATTGGAATTGGAGAGCTTTGAAACATATTTTCCCTGGAGGCAGAACTGTAGCACATATCAGTTTCTTATTACTGCTCAAGTCCATTCATATGTAGTAGTACATTTTTCTAGGGATCCTAAATGTCTGCCTCCCACTGTGAATTCCTTTGAAGAGTGGACCCTGTTGGGGGTCTGAAAGATCCACAAAATTCTTTCCATTTTTCTAGCAAAAAATAATAAATAAATAGAATTTACCTTGATGCATCAGATTGATAACATTTGCCCGGTCTGTAGAGACTGGTTACCGTGGAATATCTGTGTGGGCTCCCATCACCAGCTTGTTTTTGAGAATATTTCTTGCCATGTCTGTCCTGCAGCAGCCAACTCCACCTGTCACCATGAGTTTATAAATGAAAGCATACAATTTCTGACCAAAAAGCGAGACAAGCCTATTCTTAGACTGTCATCTACAATACGGTCTTCCTTCTGCTTGCCATAGCCAAGCATTATTCTTTAGGACAGTCTGACTGCATCTAAGGAGGCTTCACAATTGTATTCTGTGGCAATTTGCACAATATTTTATACCATCTTGTTTACAGTATTCTAGATTGCCCCCTATAATCAGAGCTCTAAAGGTGCAGTTTTCAGGCCTGGAGTCACAATCTACAGAATGTAACTTTTTTGCTCTTTTAATTCTTCTATACATTGGATCCATCCTTGAAAAAAATATCAAATCTTCATGGAGGAATAGTTGTTCTCCTGTGTAATCTGGCTATTGCTGTATATATTTTTGCCGCTGTGTCTAAAATAAAAGTCTAATCAGAGGAGATTAGATACATATGAGCTAGTTGCTGTACACCTGATTCTTGATTGTCAAAGTAGATACTGACTAATGGGGCCCATACATCTATGGTGGATTGCCCCAATTCCCTGTTTTGCCAACCGTGGGGTTATGGGAGATCCAACATGTTGGACAATCTTGACTGCCCAATTCCAACACAAAAATGGTCAGAATTAGGAGAGTCAGTGATTTTCAACATGCTTTTTTTTCCTGACCTGTTGACAGATCAACGATGCCCATGGATCACTGCTTTTGATAATTATCAGCGTCGGCAGAACGGGAAATTCGGCTGTAGATGGCTCGCTTAAGGATGGCGACCTTTTGGATTTCAACGGGTTCAAATGACCCTTAGTTAAAAATACATCAACATATGCCATTTTCATGCATTTAGTAAGCTCAACTCTTTGAGACTGTAGCTGCCTCTGATCATTAGAAGTGCAATTAGTGCAAATCTTCCCTGAAATGTGGCAGCCAGCTTCTTGTCACAAACAGTACAGCTTAAGGCTTTTAACTTCTGGATAATTTTTTCAGCTGTATCAGATGCCATCCTTCACTTAGGTTTTAGACCTATGATTAATGCAAATACTATAACAAAATAGAAACCATAGCTAAAATTAAACATATTAGCACAGGCTAAGCCTGTCCTTGACGGAGAGTCTTTTGATCCCAACACGCAGACTGCAATACAGATCGGAGACTGAAGCATGACTCATCAGATGAAAGCTTAAGTGGGCAAAAACCACTGCTCTTAGCATAATGTCATTGCTATGTTTACCATAATGCACTGGAATTAAGGTGGATAATGAGAACTATGCAAACTATGACATATAAAAAGGATGCAATTCCCATGTAAGGCAATCCTCAGTCACAGGAAGCCAGTAGGTTTCTTTCCTGTCCTGACTCTGGAGAGGTGTATTAAAAATCTCGTGTGTGTGATCATGGGCAAGAAAAGAGGATGTATCAATATCACTGACATTTAACAATGATTCTATGAGCTATGGAACATGGCCTGTAGTAGGTACCATTTATTAGAATGTATGTGGTTCCCATTCTGGAGGACTCTAACAGGAAGTTCTTAATTGAACATGTGATCATTTGTACTCATGTTTGCAATAGAGCATTGAAATTACCAGCTGTTAATCATGTTTTTTTTGCTCATTTATGGTGCCACAATATAATACTTTTATTGTTCATATCCATTGGCTAAATAAATGGAGTGCAGACAAACACCACTGAAGTGCATGGGTTTGCACAGCCAGAGGATGGCATTTGCAGAGCAGCAGATTTTTTGCAATGACCAATGCAAGAAATAGGCAGAGTGGGGGGGGGGGGGGGGGGGGAATAGAATAGTTTACCAAAAATGTGACTGAAATGACATGGTGGGGATGGGACATTATAAGGGACTTTCCTGGCTTAGTGGAAGGGTTCACAACGCTACTTGGTTTTTGTACAAGCTCTTAGTTGCACCTTGGTAGAGAAGTGCTTTTATAGCCATGTCCAACGTAGTAATAATACATTTAAAAAGAAAAGCTTCAAACCCCCAGATGTGCCACATGGATCCCGAATGGGTAGAATAGATATGAACTTTGAAGACCATCCATGTGCCAAAACCATCATGGTGATTATGATCAATAAATGATTCATCCATTGTGACTGGGTCAGAATAAGACCATGTGTGAATGTTATACTACATGCTCATTATGTCACTTGTCCGCTACATTCTATAACTAATTGCGGTTGGTATATGCGTTTACAATTGAATATTACCGAGCAACTCAACAAATCAGGATGAAGGGGAATAAAAGAAGTCTCACAATTGATACTGATGGGAGAAAGATTCAGCCATCTATTTAGTGAAAAGGGGAAATATGTTTGACGATTTGGTATATTTAGGCATGATACTTGATCAAATTACAGGAACCCCCAAAAATGTTATTTAAGAGTATCCTAAATTGCACACCTTCTGTATAATAGAGCCCATATCTGCGGTACATTGAGAGACAATATACAGATTAAATGTTCAGGTTTTCCCTAGCTTTGCTGAAGGATTGTGGGCATTGTATTTCAGCCACATTCTGTAGGATTACAGGTCACGCGTTTGGTTGAGTTTATGGATTCCATGGCATCAAACACGCTTGCATGCTAAGCGATTAAATAATAGATTCAAATTTTTCAAAAATAGTGGATTTTTAATCTTTAATTTGTTCATATTTCTTTTGTGAACAGCTTAGGTAACAACTCTTGGCACTGGTTTATACTGTCAGTCCATCATCATTTGGTATCTGTGATAGGTCCCCACTCGGCATTTGTTTTTGCACGTTGTTCCAGAATAATAAAGTGAGGAAAATTAGTTTTGAATTTCTTCCTGTGGAAACACTATTTGTTTGCTCTGTGCAGATGACAGAGTAATGGTTGCACACTAATTCAAGTCAGTCTCCAACATTCAAAAAAAATATATATATGTTTTCCTTACAACATATCCAAACTGGTCATTGTTTGAAAGTCTTTACTGCACTTGAGTGGAAGCTTGCACAGCAGTCATTCCAACCAATTTCCCAGGGTATTTCCTGTACAGCACTGTAACAAAACATTTCATTTTCTCTGCTAGACGTGCAGAAGTGACACCACTTCAGTCACTAGTTGAAGTGGAATTTGAAATTGAATGGTCCTCCTGAGCTGAATGGGTTGAATCCTTGCCACTGGTTCCAGCCTCGATGGAAGTGTCCCCCTCCTCCTCCTTGCTGGCTCTCAGGGTCCAACGGATCTTCACCCGCATCAAATCGATTCCTCTTTTCTATGGAAACAAATACAAAAACAATGCTCATGTGTTGTGAGGGAGGGGAGGAGGGGATGGGATACCCTCTTCTAACCCTATGTATTGCTTAATCTACCAAAACAGTCCTCTACTATAGCAGGTGTTCTAAATATTTTGTCATTTCATTGAGCAAAGAATACTACATTGTTACCATCTAGATCCAGAGATTTTATTTATTACTATTGTATGTCAGTGTCATGTAGTATTTTACATGGAGAACGTGGTAGTAAATGTTAGATACATTCTGGCTAGAGGGCAATCGGTGTATGCATTGATTAAAGCCCTTACTGCAGTTTTACAGATAAATATTTGGGGACCAGGAAAGTTTCCTCATTGCATTCCTAGAATAATAGCATACACATTGCAGTTTGGGTTACATATTCTAGTTCTTCTTTTCTACTGCTAACAGCCATTGTGTGGGGAAAGGTGAGATCTGGCCCCACAATTACATTACATGAGCATGGTATAATATGCATTAGTAGTCTATGTATTATTAGTGTAATGCCCACCACCTTCTAAGCATTCACCCAGCACTGTAGTGCACACCAGATAGCCAGCAGGTGGTCCCAATGAAGGCTATGCCCACTGTACACACACACACTACTGTCTATATAAAACTCTACTACTACTACTGTATAATGGGCACAACACAACTCATAGCACCAAGACAGTCAAATTAATTAATATAACGTGCACTAGAAATGTTAAAGTTGGTGTCAATGTGACTGGTATCTATAGGTTACAGCACAAGTACTAGACTAACCATGAGAAAAGAGTAGGAATGCACAGACATGGACAGATACACTAAAATACAGGGCAGGAACACACTTATAGCCTAGCCTAGGCTTGGCTTGGTATTTATGAATTAATGGTATATGAAGACATTACTACATAAGTCTTTATTTGGACAGCTGTGTCTCACTAACTGAGATTAAGCTTATGGTGCATACACACGGTAAGATTTATCAGATGAACAATTTTTACCAACGATTTGAACGACTGAAAGATTTCAGAAGGTGTTAAAATGAATTAAATCATCCAAATCTGACTGCAAACACATCAGAGGTCAGATATCGTTATCTGACATCAGATATGAACGGTTTTTAAATCGTTATTGTTCAGATCTGACACAAAATCTGACCGTGTGTATGCACCATAAGTGTTTATAAATGTGAGAGTGACATCTGAACTGTGTACCAAGAAACAGGCAGCTCTTATGTACTATGATTAGACTCTACAAAAGTGTATACATCTTTTTAGATATTGCCTGACTGTTTTTGGAGCGTACCTCAATAAATAGAACTTGCCTGATAAGGAACAGTCTACAGATTTCCCAAAGGACCATCTGTCACCTGGCTCTGCTGATTGCTCGTTCAGACATAGCTACTGTATATCACAAGGTAGTGACTAAGCTGCTGGTGTTTGGCACACTGTTTGCCTGCATTGGTACATTACACCTCACTAACAAATGGTATTATCCCATGAGGCATCAGTTTACTTTGCTCCATATTACTAGATTGATTAGTAATATAAACAGCTGAAGTTGTTACTCTTCTTTAGCCTTTGGAGGATCTGATCATTTTAATTGCCTGAAAAGACGTGAAAAGCTAAAAAGTTAATGTTAGTAAGTTTACCTGATGAAGAAAGTACTTTAACATGTAATTCCAAAATGCATTATGCACTTTTGTGTTTTAACTCTGCAATTACTAAAGAAAGAGGAATTTAAACTGAGCAACATTCCCGAGTGTCTGTATATACAGCATAAGGTTCTGTGGATTCAGCGCTCCTACACTCTGAAATCCATATCCCCGGGTGGAAGTGACATTGGCTGAGTGACAAGGATTGTGTGTTTCTGGTGCTAAGCTCTCAGACACAACGGTTAAGTCACCCATATATGGCGAGGCATCGGGAAGTGAACAGGAAAAATATTGTGTTTTTTTCCATCTTGCGTTATTTTATGATAGCAAAGCAACGGTTAGTGTATGGAAGGATCCTAAAGAATCAACAATCTCTCAATGGCCAGAGTAGATTAATACCACTGTCCAGGTTTACAAAATGTATCTATTATATGGATGCTTGTAAGATTTAGGGAAGACTTTTCAATATTGTTCTGACAAAAACACTGAAATATCGCTTTTATATTGGTTTGGACATAGTGCAATGCATGTATAATTAGCATGTAAGTACTTCACTTTCCCAAATAAAGTTTAACAAAAAATGTAAAAATAGCACATCTTGGGGTCATGGCCAATTATCATTTCTTATTGAGCTAAAGTAAACACTCTTATCAACCCCATAACCAATATTCAATGACTATCTCCTTCTCTCTCTTCAAAGTGTTCCCAGACATCATCTACTTTATACGGCTAAAGGTCAGATTGCCCCGACTTGGAAAAGCACAGACCCTCTTCTCCCTCATACTCTTCCCTTATCAGTGCTGTATGGAGCACATTACAGCCAATACTACATAGCACCCCGCATAGCTTTAGGAAATCATGGTCTCCCTGGGTGGATCATTTTGAGGCCACTGCCTCCTCCTATGTTTACCTATGTTTATACTCCTCTGCCGCTATATTACCTTTCCTTTCTTTATGTACCAGCTTGTATTAGTGCATTTAGATTTTATTTCCACATTTGTAAAATGTCAATAAAACATTTTAAAAAATATATATAATTTTTTTTAAAGAAATAAAAAATGTAATATTACAACCTATAGGTTTGTATAGCATTCAAATATTACTAAGGCATTATTTCATACTGAACCCTATGGAATGTGTACTCTCAATTTAGGTGGCCTGGATATCTGTATTTGATATTTGTTTTATCCCAAAAATAAAAACATGTAATTTGGGACTGTATGGATATCCTTAGGTCAGTGCAAATAACAGTAAGAGAGACCCAGCCTCTGCTGTTCTAACACAACACACATAAGTGAGCATAAATTTCACATAGCAGTACAAGGTTACCTGGATCGGTTAAGACTTCTTTCGCAGATGCAATGTCTATGAATTTTGTTTCTGCTCGCTTTTTTTCTTTCTCGTCTTGGAAGTTATCAGGATGCCACTGCTGTGCCAGCTTTCTATACGCTTTTATGATTTCCTGTTTTTTGGCATTCCTGTGTGCCACAGTAAGACAGCAAGTGAGCCACTTTACATACAAAGCAGATTTGACTAGATCTAGCACTATTACTATGTAATCATTCAGTACGCATTAAAATATTTACTTCTATACAGTTACCAAAAGGCAAGCATTCATTTTATTATATTATCGTAAGTAGTGGGCTGTGGAGGAGACAGAAGAGTTAAGATTACGTCCTATATTTGTCTGAATTATGGCAGCGAATGTTCAGATCTCAGCAAATAAAGATACATAGCTCCATATTAACAGTTACATGTGATAATTCCTTTTTTAAGTATGGTCTCATCCTATGAAAGTGTCAGAAAATGTGTATGTGAAAGATTATGAGAACAAGACACCTATAGGGATGACTCAGAATAAACTATTTTTTTTTTATAGTGCATAAAAACTACAGTACCATCTACATACAGTATGTTGCTAGAGGTTTGTTACTTTCCTTTTGGTCAGATAAAAAATCAAATTAAAAATATTTTTCATCAAAAGATGGCCCAAGGTACTCGAGTTTTAGAATGTGGAGTTAAACAGGGTTGGGTATGGGATCCCGATGGTCAGAATTCCAACATATTTTTGTATTACAACCCTTACCCTAAACCTCTTGTCCCGCTGCCTAACCCTAAACCTCCCCCAAACCCTGATATTTACTTCTGCAATCTGTCTGTCACAATCCTGACAGCAGCACCCCGACTGTCAGAATACAGTCGGCATCCTGACTGTTATCCCAACAGACTAGATCCCGTTCAATGTACCCACCACCTACACATGGGGGGGAATTCAATTACCACGGTTAATTGATCCCCCATGGGCTATTCAATTAACCCCGAAGTGTGGCTGCTGGCAGCCCTTATCTGGGATTTTTTTCAGGAGCTCAGCAGGTTCCAAAATAATATGCCCGATAATGACCCTGTTATCAGGAAGCTGGCAGCGAAAGCACATAGGTTCCATGAGAAGTTCACAGACCTATGTGTATTCACCCGAAAACAGGTCATTTTTCGGGTGGATAAAGCGAGCTTTAATTGAATTGCCCGAAACTAAAAATATGCAGCAAGTCTAGTTTTATCTACCAGAAAAATTATCAAGGTTAACTGAATTCCACCCATAGTGAGCTGAACCACTTCCCCAGAAACTTGTGACATTTTGGATTCCTAATGCAACTTTTTCAAAAAATATAGAATGGCTCGGACAAAAATAGCTGCCACAACTATGGGGGATTTCCAATTGAACGCAAGGTTTTTGCTGAAAATATTAAACTTTTGCGGCCATTTTTCAATTACCGAGGCAATGTACGCTCCCTATCCCTGCACTATCCAATTGAAAAATAAATTGGCGGAATATTTTTTTTCTGCCAAAATGCATGCGGAAAATGTAAAACATAAAGAAATAAATAAATAAAAAATCTATAAAAAAAAAGAAATCCGCCTGTTCCACAAAAAACAAAACAAAAAAAAACTAAAAACATTGGGACAATAATTTATATCTATACTATTACCCAAAGAAAATATTTTGAGCTTTAAATTTTTTTTTAAATGGCTGATTTGTGCATTAAAAAAAAAAAATCTAAAAAGGTATTTTTTTCCCTTTCATTTAAATATATAGTTTACTTAAATTTGGCGTGCATAAAAAAATGAATAGGTTGATTTAGGTTTGGGTAATTTGAGGCCACTAAATTTGTACCTGCAATGTTTAACTTTGCAGAATAATACCCAGGTAATGACTTGTAATTATTGACCCACTTACGCAATTTGAAAACTTCCAATTGATTAATTAATCATTAGAGGGGGGTTGTCCCAAGGGTTCTGAACGAAGTTCCGACATTTTTACCTTTGATTGACAATTTTTCCCAGCTCGGAAGCTGCGAGAAAAAAGCCACGTTAATGTCTATAGGAAATTACCACGGCTAATTGAATACATAAAAACTCGCACTGCAGGGGGGTAAAAACCTGGATATGCCCCTATGAGTAGGTAATCTTAAAATTAATTTGAGAAATTAAAGAATTACCTTTTTACTCCCAAAATCTTGTAATAATCCCTTTTCTGAGACTGCTTCATGAGTCTTTGTGCTTTTTCTAGGCCTTCTTTAATCTGTTTATCATTGTCACTGTGTTGCTGTGCAGTTTCATAATCCCGAATAGCTGGAACAAAGAATAGAAAAGAATTCTGAAACACATAAGGTGCAGATACATCTTCTGATGTCATATCAGTAGTATAGCAATACTGTACAGTCACCAGCAACACTGGCTCCATCTGAGAGACCACCTGCAGAGTCCCTGCCGCTCTAACAGACGTAGCTGGGGGTGCTGATCAGAAAGCATGAATAACGCCCAGGTCTACCCCATATTTTTCAATACTATTAAGCAGATCATTTGCAGTTGCCTCTTTCTCACCCAGGAGAAAAATAGATCAATTGTTTGGTAGAAAAACTTCAATTTGACATGTGACCAGCATCTCTCAACTAGTCGCTCAGATCTATTTTAAGTGTACAACTGCAAGGTGTCTTAAGTAAGACAAAGTATTTGCATCAGATGATTTCCGAGCAGATGTTCTCTCTCAGCAAGTGTTACATTTGTCTTTTGTGCCGTTTCCCGGCAAGACAGCAGGAGGTGCCAACCAATTTATATTACTTAGACACTTGACAGCTCAGTGCAATGCTATCCTAAAGTATGACATGAATACATGAATCTGCAAACATCACTTCTAAAATCCTGCCAATAATAAATAGAAAGGCCACTAAAAACCTAAATTTCTAGTAAGCAGAGTCTTATTCAACATACAGGAGTAACATTAACATGCATCAGTGTCAAGCTTTAGCTTTCCTGGGAGGCTTCAAGCAATACTTATGAACATTTCATTCCTGATCAACAAGTGGCTTAATAACCTGCAAAGGAAACAGAACTGTATTCGTCACCAGGTGAAGATAAGCAGATGCTCTCACTGACATTTACCACTTTGTCACAACACTTTGCCTGCTCGCTGCTGACAACTAATATACTGTCCAGTTACCGCTCAGCAGGAATTCACATGTTCATTTGTACTTTGTAAGAGAAATAATAGCATAAAAGAGCATTACATCTGTGGCCATGTCAGCGGTGAGATGGAGGCGGTTAGCAGTCGTTTAACACCTGAAAAATATTTTATTATCAAAAATCCCTAAGAGTCTGACTGCAATGCAGATTGCTGGTTATGACATACACGATGATTGGGATATTGACAAGTTTCCAAGCTTTTATCTAAAAATTATATGATTTTTGTACTTCAATCAGACACAAATAGATAATAAATGGTCAGACTTGTAGAACAGGCAGCATCAACATGGAAAGAGGTGGTTTGCTCTGGTATAATCACATTATATAAAGCTACAGGTGCAGGCTGAACAGTATACCTGGCAGGAGAGGACATCAGATCACACCCTTACATGCGATGCCCTCTGTGTGCAGGTATGCCCTGCTGGCTGCTTCTGGGTCAACAGTGTGCTAAGAAATGTGATTTGCCCAGGTGTATTGAAGCAAACAAAAACTATGTTCATAGTTTTTCATTTAAAATCTCCAAAGATGACACCACAGAAGCCAGTGGTGGGATCACTCATGAGCTATGTGAGCTGCTGGTCCAATTTCGCTAATAGAAAACTTTGGCAAGAAGGTAATTTCCGATCTATTTTCGCTGCTATTTGATTGGTAAATCCTGTACTTGGGAGGGACTTTCTGTACAGATTTGGGTCAGTGTTACATTTACGTTTTCTTCCCCAGTCTTTTGCCCTATACACAGAATAACGCGTATGCTTACTAATATCGCTTATTTAATTCTGCAAGGTCATTATATATTATGGTGCATACACACGATCAGATTTTTTCTTCAGATATGGACGATAACTATTTAAAAATCGTTCAGTCGTTCATATCTGAAGGAAAATCGTTCATATCTGACAAGCCTGAACGATGGACGATCAACGATGCGCGTTCCCGTTTGTCAGATAACGATATCTGACATCTGATGGGTTTGCAGTCAGACTTGGACGATTCCATTCATTTTAATGCAGTCAAAAATCGTTCAAATCGTTCAAATCGTTCAAAACTTTGGTCAAATCGTTCAAATCGTCCAATCGTTCAGTCGTTCATCTGACAAATCTGACAAGTCTGACAAATCTGACCGTGTGTACGCTCCATTAGTTGCCCAAAATTTCTATTCTTGGGGGTGGATTTACTAAAGATTTTAAAACAGAAAACTGGAGGTGTGGCTCCAGACACCAATCAGATTCTGCCTATCATTTTCAAGGATACAATAGAGGGGTTGGGTATGATATTCCGGCAACTGAATAGCCGCCAATTCAAATCCAGACACCGGAAGCCTGACCAGTGAAGACCCCGACAGGGGCGGTAAGTACAATAACCCTTCCCCCCCCCCCCCCACCCATAACCCTCCCTTGGTGGTGCCTAACCTCCCCCTGTGGTGCTTAACCCTAACCCCCCTCCCCTAACCCTCCCAGGGGGGTGCCCAACCCTAATCCCTCCACCCCCACTCCTCGGGGAAACTGTAATACTTAACCGGGTCCTAATGTTCGGAATTCCGGCGTTCGGGATGCTTTCATTTTTAGAAGCTTTAGTAAATCTACTCCTAGGTCTACATTAATATTATGACACAGATAAGGTAAATGGATTTAAAAAATCTAGCAATTAGAATAGGCCGGATACATTTTTTTTCCTTTGTGTTTTTTTCTGTATGAGATGCATACTTAGAACAGTGTAGCTCCTGAGATCACAAGTAACATATTCATCTAAGCTGATCCAATGTACCTAGTCTCAGGGAAGAAGAGACATCCTGTGATCACCTCTGTAATAAGTCACAATCTGAGAGGTTATTTCTGAGAAAATAATCTGAAGGTGACATAAATCCTGTTTTATCCTGATTTATAGCCTATTCCTCAAAGTAGAGCACAGGCTGAGGGGAGCTGCACCAGGTCTCCCCACATAAACATCTCTCTGACATGACTTTGTGACAGCAGAGATGACACATAAATGATTTACAGTCGCTGTAAATAATCTATTACAAACTTATTGTACTGGCTGATAATATTAATAGGTGCACTCATCAGTTGGCTAAATAACACATCAGTTGGCTGAATACACATACAGAAATGGCATCCTTGTTTTGCAAATACACCACATAAAATATTATACATGGCTCGCATACAAAAGAAAAAGGCTGAAAGCCAAATAGAGATCCATTATGCTCAAATACGATTTGGCATTATGCATACAAATCCCCATGAGTAAGCCAGTCACAATTTTCCTAACGAGAATCAATCAGCTTAAAATTCAAATGTCAATACGACATCTTTCAAATTAGCATATCTAGCAGGCTGGGAGATTTAACCTTTTCGTACAACATCAAGGATCAGGTCCCTGGTGGTGCACATAAGCAGCACTTCCCTTTTATAGTGCAGTCACACAGCACATGCTAATGAAAAGGGCTTGTGTTAGGGAGCTGTTAACAGTAACTGTTACCGCATAATGCTCAGAACTCTATAGTAGTCAATGTGTCAGAATCATTATTAGTTACAGTTATTAGTAGAGACGTAATCTGGATTAACAGGGAGCACATGCCACAGTCTAGGACAGTCTTAATGTATGCTAGAGATGTCTCACTGGAAGCCTGTAAGCAATATATTGCTTTATCTGCTTACATCTAAAATATGTTACCAGGAAGAAATATGTTGCAATTATATTAATTTTCAATCATGTACTCCTGAGAATAACCATAATTGTGGTAGTGCAGATGCGTCATCATTCACGTAGGAGTTATTGTGCCATATGGCGTGAGAGGCTATAAATAACCTAGGATACTTGTACCTCAGTCTTTTGCCTGGTTACCCAGATTAGCGACTGAGCAGCACACAAGATGCATGAAATGCCAGCGTCAGTATTCCGGGTACTCATGCTTTGTACTTTTGTTGCATTAGTAATGTGAATATGATTTTGTGAAAAATAATCTGGTAGGACGCTTGTATGCTATATCGTATAGTCTTTGGCTGGCTGAACTGGGCTATTTGAGGATAGGTGTATGTGGATACATCTGTACATTAGGCGTCATGTAAATAAGATCTATTTACAGTCTACAATAGTAATACTTACTTTTAATCGCTCAGAGTGTCCATGTAGCCTTTAAAAAGGAGAGCCGTTGGCTGTGGAGTTACAATGCCCAGCATGCACCTCAAGCCTCATATATAGAATGGTGCCTCAGAGAGAGAGGGGTGTTGTACTAATCTGTAATCTGTGTGTATACCAGGGCTGTTCAAGTACTAATCATTTATCGCACAACAGAGTTTTAAACACAATTAAAGCGTAAACTAATATTTTTAATTTGATGTTGGATCTTGATGAATATACTAGAGTATGTCAACAGGCTATTCCATGTATAGAATATTCCTTTACTTTGCATATTTTATGGTTTGTACTGTAGATTAATTAAATGAACTTTCTCCTTTTAGTTTATTTGCTCCTTGAAACAAATGTCTTGGTCTTAGATTAATATGGGTTTAAAAATATGATTAATAGTTGCTGTGGGAATACCTTAGGAACATTTCTTCATTAAAATTGTTCCAGTTTGAAAGGTTACCTCGATACAAGTAAACATTGCTCTGTCACCACACTACACCTAGGCTACCTTTATACAAGCAAGCATTGCTCTGTCACCACACTATACCTAGGCTACCTTTATACAAGAAAGCACTGCTCTGTCACCACGCTACACCTAGGCTACCTTTATACAAGAAAGCACTGCTCTGTCACCACACTACACCTAGGCTATCTTTATACAAGCAAGCATTGCCCTGTCACCACACTACACCTAGGCTACCTTTATACAAGAAAGCACTGCTCTGTCACCACACTACACCTAGGCTACCTTTATACAAGAAAGCACTGCTCTGTCACCACACTACACCTAGGCTACCTTTAAACAAGCAAGCACTGCTTTGTCACCACACTACACCTAGGCTACCTTTATACAAGCAAGCACTGCTCTGTCACCACACTACACCTAGGCTACCTTTATACAAGAAAGCACTGCTCTGTCACCACGCTACACCTAGGCTACCTTTATACAAGAAAGCACTGCTCTGTCACCACACTACACCTAGGCTACCTTTATACAAGAAAGCACTGCTCTGTCACCACACTACACCTAGGCTACCTTTAAACAAGCAAGCACTGCACTGTCACCACACTACACCTAGGCTACCTTTATACAAGCAAGCACTGCTCTGTCACCACACTACACCTAGGCTACCTTTATACAAGAAAGCACTGCTCTGTCACCACACTACACCTAGGCTACCTTTATACAAGCAAGAACTGTTCTGTCACCACACTATACCTAGGCTACCTTTATACAAGAAAGCACTGCTCTGTCACCACACTACACCGAGGCTACATTTACATACGAAAGCACTGCTCTGTCACCACACTACACCTAGGCTACCTTTCCACAAGCAAGCACTGCTCTGTCACCACACTACACCTAGGCTACCTTTATACAAGCAAGCATTGCTCTGTCACCACACTACACCTAGGCTACCTTTATACAAGCAAGCACTGCTCTGTCACCATACTACACCGAGGCTACATTTACATACGAAAGCACTGCTCTGTCACCACACTACACCTAGGCTACCTTTATACAAGCAAGCACTGCTCTGTCACCACACTACACCTAGGCTACCTTTCCACAAGCAAGCACTGCTCTGTCACCACACTACACCTAGGCTACCTTTATACAAGCAAGCACTGCTGTGTCACCACACTACACCTAGGCTACCTTTATACAAGCAAGCACTGCTCTGTCACCACACTACACCTAGGCTACCTTTATACAAGCAAGCATTGCTCTGTCACCACACTACACCTAGGCTACCTTTATACAAGCAAGCACTGCTCTGTCACCATACTACACCGAGGCTACATTTACATACGAAAGCACTGCTCAGTCACCACACTACACCTAGGCTACCTTTATACAAGCAAGCACTGCTGTGTCACCACACTACACCTAGGCTACCTTTATACAAGCAAGCATTGCTCTGTCACCACACTACACCTAGGCTACTTTTATACAAGAAAGCACTGCTCTGTCACCACACTACACCTAGGCTACTTTTATACAAGAAAGCACTGCTCTGTCACCATACTACACCTAGGCTACCTTTAAACAAGCAAGCACTGCTCTGTCACCACCAGGGGCTTAACTCCCAGAGACAATGGAGGTGCCTGCCTCCGGGTGCCAAGCCCTGAAGGGGCTCCTCCATCTATAGCATGTACAGCAGCAATAGTGTGATTCACAGGGGAAACGAGTGAGACCGCTGATCTTCCATTTTAGCTCTGCAGCAACGTACTTGCTGCTGCAGCATTGATTAGCTCTGTCCCGGGAGCCCTGCTAACACCTGCAAAAGGGGACAGGAAGGCTCCCATCTGATACCCCCCAGCCTGTGCTGCAGCAAGCAACAGTGCACCAGTCACTGCTGCTGGACAGTGTGCTGGGACCTGAGACACCTATCCCAGAGACCACCAGTACAGAGAGCCACACACTGGTAACCGCCGATTATGCATCACAACAAACGACTGCTCACCAGCATACAGAATGCTGCTGCAGAGGTGGCTGAAACTCTGTGATTCTGTCTGACAATGACCCAACACCTGGAGCCATGGAATAAAATGTATATATTAGGTATAATGGTATATGAGCATCTGTGACTGATTCGGTGCTGCCAAGGCTAAAAGCCACAGCAAAATGCATGTCGGTGTCCTGTGGTATATCCGATGCCTCATGTACATATTGTGAATACTACATATTTATGTTTGTACCTATAAACTAATGTTAGGAGAACTATGCCTGGGTCTGGACACTGCAAGAACCTGGGGCTTGGTAGCACTAAATCAGGCACAGACACTATTATTCATTTATACCTGATATGTAAATTATCATACACCTCTAGGCCCCATTGAATCATTTTCATATATTCTTTCCAGGTGTGATTGCGTGGGTATATTTGTTTTGTGGGGGGGCGCCAAACTCTACATTGCCTCCGGACAACTGGAATGAACTTATGCCCCTGGTCACCACACTACACCTAGGCTACCTTTCCACAAGCAAGCACTGCTCTGTCACCACACTACACCTAGGCTACCTTTCCACAAGCAAGCACTGCTCTGTCACCACACTACACCTAGGCTACCTTTCCACAAGCAAGCACTGCTCTGTCACCACACTACACCTAGGCTACCTTTCCACAAGCAAGCACTGCTCTGTCACCACACTACACCTAGGCTACCTTTACACAAGAAAGCACTGCTCTGTCACCACACTACACCTAGGCTACCTTTATACAAGCAAGCACTGCTCTGTCACCACACTATACCTAGGATACCTTTATACAAGTAAACATTGCTCTGTCACCACACTACACCTAGGCTACCTTTACATACGAAAGCACTGCTCTGTCACCACACTACACCTAGGCAACCTTTATACAAGTAAACATTGCTCTGTCACCATACTACACCTAGGCTACCTTTATACAAGCAAGCACTGCTCTGTCACCACGCTACCTTTATACAAGTAAACATTGCTCTGTCACCACACTACACCTAGGCTACCTTTATACAAGTAAACATTGCTCTGTCACCACACTACACCGAGGCTACCTTTACATACGAAAGCACTGCTCTGTCACCATACTACACCTAGGCTACCTTTACATACGCAAGCACTGCTCTGTCACCACGCTACCTTTATACAAGTAAACATTGCTCTGTCACCACACTACACCGAGGCTACCTTTACATACGGAGGCATTGCTCTGTCACCATACTACACCTAGGCTACCTTTACACAAGCAAGCACTGCACTGTCACCACACTACACCTAGGCTACCTTTACACAAGCAAGCACTGCTCTGTCACCACACTACACCTAGGCTACCTTTACATACGGAGGCATTGCTCTGTCACCATACTACACCTAGGCAACCTTTATACAAGCAGGCACTGCTCTGTCACCACACTACACCTAGGCTACCTTTCCACAAGCAAGCACTGCTCTGTCACCACACTACACCTAGGCTACCTTTATACAAGCAAGCACTGCTCTGTCACCACACTATACCTAGGCTACCTTTATACAAGTAAACATTGCTCTGTCACCATACTACACCTAGGCTACCTTTATACAAGCAAGCACTGCTCTGTCACCACGCTACCTTTATACAAGTAAACATTGCTCTGTCACCACACTACACCGAGGCTACCTTTACATACGCAAGCACTGCTCTGTCACCACACTACACCTAGGCTACCTTTACATACGAAAGCACTGCTCTGTCACCACACTACACCGAGGCTACCTTTACATACGCAAGCACTGCTCTGACACCACACTACACCTAGGCTACCTTTACATACGCAAGCATTGCTCTGTCACCATACTACACCTAGGCGACCTTTACATACGCAAGCACTGCTCTGTCACCACGCTACCATTATACAAGTAAACATTGCTCTGTCACCACACTACACCGAGGCTACCTTTACATACGGAGGCATTGCTCTGTCACCATACTACACCTAGGCAACCTTTATACAAGCAAGCACTGCACTGTCACCACACTACACCTAGGCTACCTTTACATAGGAAAGCACTGCTCTGTCACCACACTACACCTAGGCTACCTTTATACCAGCAAGCACTGCACTGTCACCACAGTACACCTAGGCTACCTTTACACAAGCAAGCACTGCTCTGTCACCACACTACACCTAGGCTACCTTTCCACAAGCAAGCACTGCTTTGTCACCACACTACACCTAGGCTACCTTTACACAAGCAAGCACTGCTTTGTCACCACACTACACCTAGGCTACCTTTACACACGAAAGCACTGCTCTGTAACCACGCTACCTTTATACAAGTAAACATTGCACTGTCACCACACTACACCTAGGCAACCTTTATACCAGCAAGCACTGCACTGTCACCACAGTACACCTAGGCTACCTTTACACAAGCAAGCACTGCTCTGTCATCACACTACACCTAGGCTACCTTTACACAAGCAAGCACTGCTCTGTCACCACACTACACCTAGGCTACCTTTCCACAAGCAAGCACTGCACTGTCACCACACTACACCTAGGCTACCTTTACATAGGAAAGCACTGCTCTGTCACCACACTACACCTAGGCTACCTTTACATACGAAAGCACTGCTCTGTCACCACACTACACCTAGGCTACCTTTATACCAGCAAGCACTGCACTGTCACCACAGTACACCTAGGCTACCTTTACACAAGCAAGCACTGCTCTGTCATCACACTACACCTAGGCTACCTTTATAAAAGCAAGCACTCCTTTGTCACCACACTACACCTAGGCTACCTTTCCACAAGCAAGCACTGCTTTGTCACCACACTACACCTAGGCTACCTTTACACAAGCAAGCACTGCTCTGTCACCACACTACACCTAGGCTACCTTTCCACAAGCAAGCACTGCTCTGTCACCACACTACACCTAGGCTACCTTTCCACAAGCAAGCACTGCTTTGTCACCACACTACACCTAGGCTACCTTTATACAAGTAAACATTGCACTGTCACCACACTACACCTAGGCAACGTTTACACACGAAAGCACTGCTGTCACCACACTACACCTAGGCAACCTTTATACAAGTAAACATTGCACTGTCACCACACTACACCTAGGCTACCTTTATATAAGCAAGCACTGCTCTGTCACCACGCTACCTTTATACAAGTAAACATTGCTCTGTCACCACACTACACCGAGGCTACCTTTACATACGGAGGCATTGCTCTGTCACCATACTACATCTAGGCTACCTTTATACAAGTAAACATTGCTCTGTTACCACACTACACCTAGGCTACCTTTATACAAGCAAGCACTGTCACCACACTACACCTAGGCTACCTTTACACACGAAAGCACTGGTCTGTCACCACACTACACCTAGGCTACCTTTATACAAGAAAGCACTGCTCTCTCACCACACTACACCTAGGCTACCTTTATACAAGCAAGCACTGCCCTGTCACCACACTACACCTAGGCTACCTTTACATACAAAAGCATTGCTCTGTCACCACACTACACCTAGGCTACCTTTACACAAGCAAGCACTGCTTTGTCACCACACTACACCTAGGCTACCTTTACACAAGCAAGCACTGCTCTGTCACCACACTACACCTAGGCTACCTTTATACAAGTAAACATTGATCTGTCACCACACTACACCTAGGCAACCTTTATACAAGCAAGCACTGCTCTGTCACCACACTACCTTTATACAAGTAAACATTGCACTGTCACCACACTACACCTAGGCTACTTTTATACAAGTAAACATTGCACTGTCACCACACTACACCTAGGCTACCTTTACACACGAAAGCACTGCTCTGTCACCACACTACACCTAGGCTACCTTTATACAAGCAAGCACTGCTCTGTCACCACACTACCTTTATACAAGTAAACATTGCACTGTCACCACACTACACCTAGGCTACCTTTACATACGAAAGCACTGCTCTGTCACCACACTACACCTAGGCTACCTTTACATACGAAAGCACTGCTCTGTTACCACACTACACCTAGGCTACCTTTCCACAAGCAAGCACTGCTCTGTCACCACACTACACCTAGGCTACCTTTACATACGAAAGCACTGCTTTGTCACCACTCTACACCTAGGCTACCTTTACATACGAAAGCACTGCTTTGTCACCACACTACGCCTAGGCTACCTATACACAAGCAAGCACTGCTCTATCACCACACTACACCTAGGCTACCTTTATACAAGTAAACATTGATCTGTCACCACACTACACCTAGGCTACCTTTACACAAGCAAGCACTGCTCTGTCACCACACTACACCTAGGCTACCTTTACACAAGCAAGCACTGCTTTGTCACCACACTACACCTAGGCTACCTTTACATACGAAAGCACTGCTCTGTCACCACACTACACCTAGGCTACCTTTACATACGAAAGCACTGCTCTGTAACCACGCTACCTTTATACAAGTAAACATTGCACTGTCACCACACTACACCTAGGCTACCTTTACATACGCAAGCACTGTTCTGTCACCACACTACACCTAGGCTACCTTTATACAAGTAAACATTGCTCTGTCACCACACTACACCTAGGCTACCTTTACATACGAAAGCACTGCTCTGTCACCATACTACACCTAGGCTACCTTTATACAAGTAAACATTGCTCTGTCACCACACTACACCGAGGCTACCTTTACATACGCAAGCACTGCTCTGTCACCATACTACACCTAGGCTACCTTTACATACGATAGCACTGCTTTGTCACCACTCTACACCTAGGCTACCTTTACACAAGCAAGCACTGCTTTGTCACCACACTACACCTAGGCTACCTTTATAAAAGCAAGCACTGCTCTGTCACCACTCTACACCTAGGCTACCTTTATAAAAGCAAGCACTGCTCTGTCACCACACTACACCTAGGCTACCTTTATACAAGCAAGCATTGCTCTGTCACCACACTACACCTAGGCTACCTTTATACAAGCAAGCACTGCTCTGTCACCACACTACACCTAGGCTACCTTTATACAAGAAAGCACTGCTCTGTCACCACACTACACCTAGGCTACCTTTATACAAGAAAGCACTGCTCTGTCACCACGCTACACCTAGGCTACCTTTCCACAAGCAAGCACTGCTCTGTCACCACACTACACCTAGGCTACCTTTATACAAGCAAGCACTGCTCTGTCACCACACTACACCTAGGCTACCTTTCCACAAGCAAGCACTGCTCTGTCACCACACTACACCTAGGCTACATTTATACAAGCAAGCACTGCTCTGTCACCACACTACACCTAGGCTACCTTTCGACAAGCAAGCACTGCTCTGTCACCACACTAAACCTAGGCTACCTTTCCACAAGCAAGCACTGCTCTGTCACCACACTACACCTAGGCTACCTTTATACAAGCAAGCACTGCTCTGTCACCACACTACACCTAGGCTACCTTTACACAAGCAAGCACTGCTTTGTCACCACACTACACCTAGGCTACCTTTACATACGAAAGCACTGCTCTGTCACCACACTACACCTAGGCTACCTTTACATACGAAAGCACTGCTCTGTAACCACGCTACCTTTATACAAGTAAACATTGCACTGTCACCACACTACACCTAGGCTACCTTTACATACGCAAGCACTGCTCTGTCACCACACTACACCTAGGCTACCTTTATACAAGTAAACATTGCTCTGTCACCACACTACACCTAGGCTACCTTTACATACGAAAGCACTGCTCTGTCACCATACTACACCTAGGCTACCTTTACATACGAAAGCACTGCTTTGTCACCACTCTACACCTAGGCTACCTTTACACAAGCAAGCACTGCTTTGTCACCACACTACACCTAGGCTACCTTTATACAAGTAAACATTGATCTGTCACCACACTACACCTAGGCTACCTTTATACAAGTAAACATTGATCTGTCACCACACTACACCTAGGCTACCTTTACACAAGCAAGCACTGCTCTGTCACCACACTACACCTAGGCTACCTTTACACAAGCAAGCACTGCTTTGTCACCACACTACACCTAGGCTACCTTTACATACGAAAGCACTGCTGTGTCACCACACTACACCTAGGCTACCTTTACATACGAAAGCACTGCTCTGTAACCACGCTACCTTTATACAAGTAAACATTGCACTGTCACCACACTACACCTAGGCAACGTTTACACACGAAAGCACTGCTGTCACCACACTACACCTAGGCAACCTTTATACAAGCAAGCACTGCTCTGTCACCACACTACCTTTATACAAGTAAACATTGCACTGTCACCACACTACACCTAGGCTACCTTTACATACGCAAGCACTGTTCTGTCACCACACTACACCTAGGCTACCTTTACATACGCAAGCACTGCTCTGTCACCACACTACACCTAGGCTACCTTTATAAAAGCAAGCACTGCTTTGTCACCACTCTACACCTAGGCTACCTTTATAAAAGCAAGCACTGCTTTGTCACCACACTACACCTAGGCTACCTTTATACAAGCAAGAACTGTTCTGTCACCACACTACACCTAGGCTACCTTTATACAAGAAAGCACTCCTCTGTCACCACACTACACCTAGGCTACCTTTATACAAGCAAGCACTGCTCTGTCACCACACTACACCTAGGCTACCTTTATACAAGCAAGCATTGCTCTGTCACCACACTACACCTAGGCTACCTTTATACAAGCAAGCATTGCTCTGTCACCACACTACAACTAGGCTACCTTTATACAAGAAAGCACTGCTCTGTCACCACACTACACCTAGGCTACCTTTATACAAGAAAGCACTGCTCTGTCACCACGCTACACCTAGGCTACCTTTCCACAAGCAAGCACTGCTCTGTCACCACACTACACCTAGGCTACCTTTATACAAGCAAGCACTGCTCTGTCACCACACTACACCTAGGCTACCTTTCCACAAGCAAGCACTGCTCTGTCACCACACTACACCTAGGCTACCTTTATACAAGCAAGCACTGCTGTGTCACCACACTACACCTAGGCTACCTTTATACAAGCAAGCATTGCTCTGTCACCACACTACAACTAGGCTACCTTTATACAAGAAAGCACTGCTCTGTCACCACACTACACCTAGGCTACCTTTATACAAGAAAGCACTCCTCTGTCACCACACTACACCTAGGCTACCTTTATACAAGCAAGCACTGCTCTGTCACCACACTACACCTAGGCTACCTTTATACAAGCAAGCATTGCTCTGTCACCACACTACACCTAGGCTACCTTTATACAAGCAAGCATTGCTCTGTCACCACACTACAACTAGGCTACCTTTATACAAGAAAGCACTGCTCTGTCACCACACTACACCTAGGCTACCTTTATACAAGCAAGCACTGCTCTGTCACCACACTACACCTAGGCTACCTTTCCACAAGCAAGCACTGCTCTGTCACCACACTACACCTAGGCTACCTTTATACAAGCAAGCACTGCTCTGTCACCACACTACACCTAGGCTACCTTTCCACAAGCAAGCACTGCTCTGTCACCACACTACACCTAGGCTACCTTTATACAAGCAAGCACTGCTGTGTCACCACACTACACCTAGGCTACCTTTATACAAGCAAGCACTGCTCTGTCACCACCAGGGGCTTAACTCCCAGAGACAATGGAGGTGCCTGCCTCCGGGTGCCAAGCCCTGAAGGGGCTCCTCCATCTATAGCATGTACAGCAGCAATAGTGTGATTCACAGGGGAAACGAGTGAGACCGCTGATCTTCCATTGTAGCTCTGCAGCAACGTACTTGCTGCTGCAGCATTGATTAGCTCTGTCCCGGGAGCCCTGCTAACACCTGCAAAAGGGGACAGGAAGGCTCCCATCTGATACCCCCCAGCCTGTGCTGCAGCAAGCAACAGTGCACCAGTCACTGCTGCTGGACAGTGTGCTGGGACCTGAGACACCTATCCCAGAGACCACCAGTACAGAGAGCCACACACTGGTAACCGCCGAATATGCATCACAACAAACGACTGCTCACCAGCATACAGAATGCTGCTGCAGAGGTGGCTGAAACTCTGTGATTCTGTCTGACAATGACCCAACACCTGGAGCCATGGAACAAAATGTATATATTAGGTATAATGGTATATGAGCATCTGTGACTGATTCGGTGCTGCCAAGGCTAAAAGCCACAGCAAAATGCATGTCGGTGTCCTGTGGTATATCCGATGCCTCATGTACATATTGTGAATACTACATATTTATGTTTGTACCTATAAACTAATGTTAGGCGAACTATGCCTGGGTCTGGACACTGCAAGAACCTGGGGCTTGGTAGCACTAAATCAGGCACAGACTCTATTATTCATTTATACCTGATATGTAAATTATCATACACCTCTAGGCCCCATTGAATCATTTTCATATATTCTTTCCAGGTGTGATTGCGTGGGTATATTTGTTTTGTGGGGGGGGCGCCAAACTCTACATTGCCTCCGGACAACTGGAATGAACTTATGCCCCTGGTCACCACACTACACCTAGGCTACCTTTCCACAAGCAAGCACTGCTCTGTCACCACACTACACCTAGGCTACCTTTCCACAAGCAAGCACTGCACTGTCACCACACTAAACCTAGGCTACCTTTACACAAGCAAGCACTGCTCTGTCACCATACTACACCTAGGCAACCTTTATACAAGCAAGCACTGCACTGTCACCACACTACACCTAGGCTACCTTTACACAAGCAAGCACTGCTCTGTCACCACACTACACCTAGGCTACCATTCCACAAGCAAGCACTGCTCTGTCACCACACTACACCTAGGCTACCTTTCCACAAGCAAGCACTGCTCTGTCACCACACTACACCTAGGCTACCTTTATACAAGTAAACATTGCTCTGTCACCACACTACACCTAGGCTACCTTTACATACGAAAGCACTGCTCTGTCACCACACTACACCTAGGCAACCTTTATACAAGTAAACATTGCTCTGTCACCACGCTACCTTTATACAAGTAAACATTGCTCTGTCACCACACTACACCGAGGCTACCTTTACATACGCAAGCACTGCTCTGTCACCATACTACACCTAGGCTACCTTTATACAAGCAAGCACTGCTCTGTCACCACGCTACCTTTATACAAGTAAACATTGCTCTGTCACCACACTACACCGAGGCTACCTTTACATACGCAAGCACTGCTCTGTCACCACACTACACCTAGGCTACCTTTACATACGCAAGCATTGCTCTGTCACCATACTACACCTAGGCTACCTTTACATACGCAAGCACTGCTCTGTCACCACGCTACCTTTATACAAGTAAACATTGCTCTGTCACCACACTACACCGAGGCTACCTTTACATACGGAGGCATTGCTCTGTCACCATACTACACCTAGGCTACCTTTACATACGAAAGCACCGCTCTGTCACCACACTACACCTAGGCTACCTTTATACCAGCAAGCACTGCACTGTCACCACAGTACACCTAGGCTACCTTTACACAAGCAAGCACTGCTCTGTCATCACACTACACCTAGGCTACCTTTCCACAAGCAAGCACTGCTTTGTCACCACGCTACCTTTATACAAGTAAACATTGCTCTGTCACCACACTACACCGAGGCTACCTTTACATACGGAGGCATTGCTCTGTCACCATACTACATCTAGGCTACCTTTATACAAGTAAACATTGCTCTGTTACCACACTACACCTAGGCTACCTTTATACAAGAAAGCACTGCTCTGTCACCACACTACACCTAGGCTACCTTTATACAAGCAAGCACTGCTCTGTCACCACACTACACCTAGGCTACCTTTATACAAGCAAGCATTGCTCTGTCACCACACTACACCTAGGCTACCTTTATACAAGCAAGCACTGCTCTGTCACCACACTACACCTAGGCTACCTTTACATACGAAAGCACTGCTCTGTCACCACACTACACCTAGGCTAACTTTACACAAGCAAGCACTGCTCTGTCATCACACTACACCTAGGCTACCTTTCCACAAGCAAGCACTGCTCTGTCACCACACTACCTTTATACAAGTAAACATTGCACTGTCACCACACTACACCTAGGCTACCTTTACATACGAAAGCACTGCTCTGTCACCACACTACACCTAGGCTACCTTTACATACGAAAGCACTGCTCTGTCACCACACTACACCTAGGCTACCTTTACATACGAAAGCACTGCTCTGTCACCACACTACACCTAGGCTACCTTAATAAAAGCAAGCACTGCTTTGTCACCACTCTACACCTAGGCTACCTTTATAAAAGCAAGCACTGCTTTGTCACCACACTACACCTAGGCTACCTTTATACAAGCAAGCATTGCTCTGTCACCACACTACACCTAGGCTACCTTTCCACAAGCAAGCACTGCTCTGTCACCACACTACACCTAGGCTACCTTTCCACAAGCAAGCACTGCTTTGTCACCACTCTACACCTAGGCTACCTTTATAAAAGCAAGCATTGCTCTGTCACCACACTACACCTAGGCTACCTTTACACAAGCAAGCACTGCTCTGTCACCACACTACACCTAGGCTACCTTTACACACGAAAGCACTGCTCTGTAACCACGCTACCTTTATACAAGTAAACATTGCACTGTCACCACACTACACCTAGGCAACGTTTACACACGAAAGCACTGCTGTCACCACACTACACCTAGGCTACCTTTACATACGCAAGCACTGTTCTGTCACCACACTACACCTAGGCTACCTTTACACACGAAAGCACTGCTCTGTCACCACACTACACCTAGGCTACCTTTATACAAGTAAACATTGATCTGTCACCACACTACACCTAGGCTACCTTTACACAAGCAAGCACTGCTTTGTCACCACACTACACCTAGGCTACCTTTATACAAGTAAACATTGATCTGTCACCACACTACACCTAGGCTACCTTTACACAAGCAAGCACTGCTCTGTCACCACACTACACCTAGGCTACCTTTACACAAGCAAGCACTGCTCTGTCACCACACTACACCTAGGCTACCTTTACATACGAAAGCACTGCTCTGTCACCACACTACACCTAGGCTACCTTTACATACGAAAGCACTGCTCTGTAACCACGCTACCTTTATACAAGTAAACATTGCACTGTCACCACACTACACCTAGGCTACTTTTACATACGCAAGCACTGTTCTGTCACCACACTACACCTAGGCTACTTTTATACAAGTAAACATTGCACTGTCACCACACTACACCTAGGCTACCTTTACATACGCAAGCAATGTTCTGTCACCACACTACACCTAGGCTACCTTTATACAAGTAAACATTGCACTGTCACCACACTACACCTAGGCTACCTTTACATACGAAAGCACTGCTCTGTCACCACACTACACCTAGGCTACCTTTACATACGAAAGCACTGCTCTGTTACCACACTACACCTAGGCTACCTTTCCACAAGCAAGCACTGCTCTGTCACCACACTACACCTAGGCTACCTTTATAAAAGCAAGCACTGCTTTGTCACCACACTACACCTAGGCTACCTTTATAAAAGCAAGCACTGCTTTGTCACCACACTACACCTAGGCTACCTTTCCACAAGCAAGCACTGCTTTGTCACCACACTACACCTAGGCTACCTTTCCACAAGCAAGCACTGCTTTGTCACCACACTACACCTAGGCAACGTTTACACACGAAAGCACTGCTGTCACCACACTACACCTAGGCAACCTTTATACAAGTAAACATTGCACTGTCACCACACTACACCTAGGCTACCTTTACATACGCAAGCACTGTTCTGTCACCACACTACACCTAGGCTACCTTTACATACGCAAGCACTGTTCTGTCACCACACTACACCTAGGCTACCTTTACACACGAAAGCACTGCTTTGTCACCACACTACACCTAGGCTACCTTTATACAAGTAAACATTGATCTGTCACCACACTACACCTAGGCTACCTTTACACAAGCAAGCACTGCTCTGTCACCACACTACACCTAGGCTACCTTTACACAAGCAAGCACTGCTTTGTCACCACACTACACCTAGGCTACCTTTACATACGAAAGCACTGCTCTGTCACCACACTACACCTAGGCTACCTTTACATACGAAAGCACTGCTCTGTAACCACGCTACCTTTATACAAGTAAACATTGCACTGTCACCACACTACACCTAGGCAACGTTTACACACGAAAGCACTGCTGTCACCACACTACACCTAGGCAACCTTTATACAAGCAAGCACTGCTCTGTCACCACACTACCTTTATACAAGTAAACATTGCACTGTCACCACACTACACCTAGGCTACCTTTACATACGCAAGCACTGTTCTGTCACCACACTACACCTAAGCTACCTTTCCACAAGCAAGCACTGCTCTGTCACCACGCTACCTTTATACAAGTAAACATTGCTCTGTCACCACACTACACCGAGGCTACCTTTACATACGGAGGCATTGCTCTGTCACCATACTACACCTAGGCAACCTTTATACAAATAAACATTGCTCTGTTACCACACTACACCTAGGCTACCTTTATACAAGCAAGCACTGCACTGTCACCACACTACACCTAGGCTACCTTTACATACGAAAGCACTGCTCTGTCACCACACTACACCTAGGCTACCTTTACATACGAAAGCACTGCTCTGTTACCACACTACACCTAGGCTACCTTTCCACAAGCAAGTACTGCTCTGTCATCACACTACACCTAGGCTACCTTTCCACAAGCAAGCACTGCTCTGTCACCACGCTACCTTTATACAAGTAAACATTGCACTGTCACCACACTACACCTAGGCAACGTTTACACACGAAAGCACTGCTGTCACCACACTACACCTAGGCTACCTTTACATACGCAAGCACTGTTCTGTCACCACACTACACCTAGGCTACCTTTACATACGAAAGCACTGCTCTGTCACCACACTACACCTAGGCTACCTTTACATACGAAAGCACTGCTCTGTCACCACACTACACCTAGGCTACCTTAATAAAAGCAAGCACTGCTTTGTCACCACTCTACACCTAGGCTACCTTTATAAAAGCAAGCACTGCTTTGTCACCACACTACACCTAGGCTACCTTTATACAAGCAAGCATTGCTCTGTCACCACACTACACCTAGGCTACCTTTACACAAGCAAGCACTGCTCTGTCACCACACTACACCTAGGCTACCTTTCCACAAGCAAGCACTGCTTTGTCACCACTCTACACCTAGGCTACCTTTATAAAAGCAAGCATTGCTCTGTCACCACACTACACCTAGGCTACCTTTACACAAGCAAGCACTGCTCTGTCACCACACTACACCTAGGCTACCTTTACACACGAAAGCACTGCTCTGTAACCACGCTACCTTTATACAAGTAAACATTGCACTGTCACCACACTACACCTAGGCAACGTTTACACACGAAAGCACTGCTGTCACCACACTACACCTAGGCTACCTTTACATACGCAAGCACTGTTCTGTCACCACACTACACCTAGGCTACCTTTACACACGAAAGCACTGCTCTGTCACCACACTACACCTAGGCTACCTTTATACAAATAAACATTGATCTGTCACCACACTACACCTAGGCTACCTTTACACAAGCAAGCACTGCTTTGTCACCACACTACACCTAGGCTACCTTTATACAAGTAAACATTGATCTGTCACCACACTACACCTAGGCTACCTTTACACAAGCAAGCACTGCTCTGTCACCACACTACACCTAGGCTACCTTTACACAAGCAAGCACTGCTCTGTCACCACACTACACCTAGGCTACCTTTACATACGAAAGCACTGCTCTGTCACCACACTACACCTAGGCTACCTTTACATACGAAAGCACTGCTCTGTAACCACGCTACCTTTATACAAGTAAACATTGCACTGTCACCACACTACACCTAGGCTACCTTTACATACGCAAGCACTGTTCTGTCACCACACTACACCTAGGCTACTTTTATACAAGTAAACATTGCACTGTCACCACACTACACCTAGGCTACCTTTACATACGCAAGCACTGTTCTGTCACCACACTACACCTAGGCTACCTTTATACAAGTAAACATTGCACTGTCACCACACTACACCTAGGCTACCTTTACATACGAAAGCACTGCTCTGTCACCACACTACACCTAGGCTACCTTTACATACGAAAGCACTGCTCTGTCACCACACTACACCTAGGCTACCTTTATAAAAGCAAGCACTGCTTTGTCACCACACTACACCTAGGCTACCTTTATAAAAGCAAGCACTGCTTTGTCACCACACTACACCTAGGCTACCTTTCCACAAGCAAGCACTGCTTTGTCACCACACTACACCTAGGCTACCTTTCCACAAGCAAGCACTGCTTTGTCACCACACTACACCTAGGCAACGTTTACACACGAAAGCACTGCTGTCACCACACTACACCTAGGCAACCTTTATACAAGTAAACATTGCACTGTCACCACACTACACCTAGGCTACCTTTATACAAGTAAACATTGCTCTGTCACCACACTACACCGAGGCTACCTTTACATACACAAGCACTGCTCTGTCACCACACTACACCGAGGCTACCTTTACATACGCAAGCATTGCTCTGTCACCATACTACACCTAGGCTACCTTTACATACGAAAGCACTGCTTTGTCACCACTCTACACCTAGGCTACCTTTACACAAGCAAGCACTGCTTTGTCACCACACTACACCTAGGCTACCTTTATACAAGTAAACATTGATCTGTCACCACACTACACCTAGGCTACCTTTACACAAGCAAGCACTGCTCTGTCACCACACTACACCTAGGCTACCTTTACACAAGCAAGCACTGCTTTGTCACCACACTACACCTAGGCTACCTTTACATACGAAAGCACTGCTCTGTCACCACACTACACCTAGGCTACGTTTACATACGAAAGCACTGCTCTGTAACCACGCTACCTTTATACAAGTAAACATTGCACTGTCACCACACTACACCTAGGCAACGTTTACACACGAAAGCACTGCTGTCACCACACTACACCTAGGCAACCTTTATACAAGCAAGCACTGCTCTGTCACCACACTACCTTTATACAAGTAAACATTGCACTGTCACCACACTACAGCTAGGCTACCTTTACATACGCAAGCACTGTTCTGTCACCACACTACACCTAAGCTACCTTTCCACAAGCAAGCACTGCTCTGTCACCACGCTACCTTTATACAAGTAAACATTGCTCTGTCACCACACTACACCGAGGCTACCTTTACATACGGAGGCATTGCTCTGTCACCATACTACACCTAGGCAACCTTTATACAAGTAAACATTGCTCTGTTACCACCCTACACCTAGGCTACCTTTATACAAGCAAACTTTAGTAATATCACATGTACAAGCAATTACATTCTGTACAGGAGCTTAAAATTGATGATCAGAAGTGAAAGAGAAAAGTACCTTCTTCATACATTTCTTCTTGTATGTAAGCTTCAGCCCGGTCTTTCAGAGCATTCACATTATCAGATTCCTTCTCCAGAAACTCTGTGCACTCTTTAATGGCTTCAGTAGATTGCTGGTTCTAGAATAAAGAAGTCTACATTTTATACACCCAAGAAATGCCCAGCATTAAGGTCAACTCTGCATCTTGCCTTGCTACAATCATTAATGCCAGTGTCCTTCTGTAAGTGATTGGTATGAAATACCGCCAGACCTATGTCCGACGGTTCAAATCCCGATGCCGGAAGACAGCAGTGAAGGTCCAGACAGCTAAAAAGTTAAGTGTTCACTAACCCTACTCCCCCCCCCAACCCTCCTTTAGGGGTGCCTAACCCTAACCTCCCCCTAGTGTCTAACCCTAACCCCGTGCCTAAACCTAACTCCCCTGTCCCCTCAGCCTAAACCCAAGTCTCCCGGGGAGGTGCCTAACCCTATCCTCCCCCCGGGGGTGTTTAACCCTAACCCCCTTCCCCTAGCCTAACCCGAACCCTCCCGGGGGGGGGGGGGGGGGGTGCATAACCCCAAGTTACCCCCGCGGGTGTCCGCATTACCTTCCTTCGGTATGCCGGGCATCGGGGCTCCCGACGTATGTATGACAGGCGTCGGGATTTCCACGCCTGTCATTAGTACCCTGCCGGAAATTGAAAGTCGGGAAGCCGGCGGTTGGCATTTCGACCGTCTGCTTCCTGACTGCATCCCTTCTGTAATACCCCACTGTAGAGAATACAGATGGTGTGGTGCAGATGTAACTGGTGGCAATTCCTAACTCAGTCCACACCCACAGAGAGGCAAGGGTCCCCCAATCAGACACTTACAATGGGAGACAAAAGGTTTGGTACAATAAACACACAATAAATCACATATATTACAATAAACAAATTATTACTGCTTTTCTAATTGACTATTCCTATACTAAATTAGCAATATCCTTTTCAAATTAATAGAAAGTCCCAATAACCTAACACAGATGACCTGTCCTTTATAACCCAGGTTACAGGTAACTCCTTGTGCACACGTCGGGGCCCTTAAAGCATATTTACAACTGAAGGTCAAGCAGCAATGTTGACATATAAATTAGTAGCAGTGTCTCTATACCACACAGACATTGTGTGTAATAATGGATTCCCCTCACCGAGTCTGAGGACCAAAATTAGGATGCAAAATAAACAAGCAAAAACAGTATATGTTTATATAGGAGAAAAAGCCCAAATGCATAGTGCCATCACTGGCCATGACTGCCGTGTAGGTACCCAATACTGCTGAAACAGATATTATGCTGGACACATTCATTTGCACTTTGATCATGTCAGGTATATTATTTAGCTTAGACTTATGAGCCAGAACGGTGGATAACATTACATTATCTGCATTACTTTCAATGCTGCTATACAGGAGTAAAAGACTGCAATAAAACATGCACACAGCTGTCTTGTTATTTTTCCCAGAAAAATATGGTAAGTGGAACAAAATGTCTATGTGCAAGGTCTAATAATATGTAATGCAATGGCCTCAGACAGTGTAATGGGCAGTAATACACAGTCTCTGATATATATGTACTATGTATTGGTGCTCTATTACAGGCCTGGCCAGCCTGTGTCTCTCCAGCATACACGCTCACCATCAGCTAGTAAAGCATGCTGCTACTTGTCATTTAACAACAGCTGGAGAGCCACAGGTTGGCCAAGCCTGCTCCATTATAAGCCTGTAACAAAACACTACTGGGCTTTTGTCACATGTAGTGCATTAAACCACTGGTATAAATAAGCTATAATTCCCTGACTTACGCTACCTTTTTACTGTGTTACAATGCAGGTGAGGGGACACAGGCAACAACCAATAATGTAGTGCAATACACTCGTCTTTCTAATGAAAATCACATGGATGAAAACAAAAAAAAGGGGAACAGAGGTTGCATACATACACACGTCGCACATACATTACACACACACATGCTTACCTTGCAGCAGCTGTGGGCTGTAGATCTGATGAGGACAGGACCTGACAGGCTGGCACCATGTCATTAGGCACACTCCCCCTAGCGGTAAAATGCCACGATTCAAGGGGAAAAATGACGATTCTAACGGAATCGCATCAAATTGGCTCCACCTCCTCCCTATTGACCCGCGAATCGTGGCATTTTATTGCAAGGGGCGGGGCTTAATAAAACGTTGCCTGCTCTCCCCTCTGTCAGGGGGGTTTCTGGGTACGCGGAAACCCCTCTGTGTGCGTTAGTGTTCCTGATTTTGTTGCTGCTATTTTCTGTCATCAAAAACTCTTGATTTCTACACCACATCACAGCAAAGATATCCAGTCATCAGAGCAAGGAGAGATCCAGTCATCAGAGCAAGGAGAGATCCAGTCATCAGAGCAAGGAGAGATCCAGTCATCAGAGCAAGGAGAGATCCATTCTCATCCTGTACTTTAAACATTGTAGTTGTACTTCAGGGCAGATGCAGATTTCTAAGTGCACTTCGAGCAAAGTAAAAAAAAATAAAAGCTTCAAAAACATACAGAACTGCCACCTGTAATAAAGACAGCCCTCACATAGCCTCACTCATGATTAAATCATTCATACATGAGGCTAAACAGAGCAGTGCTTTAGAAGAATACAAAAATGTTGGTACTCATATGGGGTGGATCTAACAGGTTAGGAAAAATACAGAACTCTGGGCCTGATTCAGCAAGGAACGCAGTTGCTTATACGCACGCAAATCGGTTCGATTGCTGTGTTCTGCGCATGCATCACAGTGCACGAACTAGCCACTGCGATCGGGACAGTGGTCGCAGAAGATACGCAGACCCATGGCAGAGTGATTGACAGGAATTGCCGTTTGTGGGTGGTGACGGGGGGTGGTCGGGCAAACGCAGGCGCGCCAGTGCGTTTCACCGCTGGTGCATGGGCATGCATAAATTAGCCACTGCGATACCAGACACCGCCTGAGGCCTCATAGCGTGCACTAAAGTAAGCCTCTCCTGAGTGAGGTCTGAGCTTCATTAACTGTCCGATGTTACCGATTGTTTCTCTATGTTGGCCAAGTATACGAATGTAAGGGGAAGTGGGCGTCCTTATGTCAGGCTGCGATCGCAATGCGAATGCAAACATTTTCATGTCGACACTGATATTAGCAACTGTGTAGCGTGCGTATAAGCAGAATAGCGATCCGTAGTGAATCAGGCCCTCTGACACTACATAAACACTGTGCGCCTGTTTTGGATATTTTTGAATACCCACAAACCTGAGTGCTCCTCCAGTTGGCAGAGCACATACAAATGACTTGAAATTAGATGTGCAACTTGAATTGCACAGGACAGAACATAAAGCAGCATTGGTGTAAAATCAAAGTGTCCAAAATTAGGGCTACTATGTAATCTCTGTTTAAAACAAAAAGTGGCAATAAATAATGTTGGATGTAAACCCACATGCACACATTCTACACAATGACATTCTGGATCAATAAGGGTGCTCAGATCTGTGCCTTCTTTACACAAAGTAAAACCATCCACCACTTACTTTGGAGTAACTGTGACATCTACGTTCCTGGACCAGTAATGAATAATAAGGAATATTTGGTTCCGTTTTCAACACTCCTCCATATTTACTGATGGCATCTTCATACCTGCAAGGAAACACCTTAGTAATACAGAATATGTGCATTACAGTTATTCTGTCATTTGTGAATAATAATTTAATCAGAAAATCATGTACAGTGGTGGTGTCAGACTTTTATTTACCAGTGTACATGTGCAGCAGTGTTTGCATGGAAGATGAATGTACATACTACTATTATAACAACAACATAAGACCACATTTAGAGTAAGGAGACTATCCAGCTAATATACTGCCTTCCTTTCCATGTAGCACACAACTACTGGGCAGCTTTATTCTAAAGAATGAGGTTTAGAGCTGAACTAGGACGCACCCTACTGTCAACTCTACCCAAACATTTTACATTTACTTTTAATATAAGTATTTTACTTATGTGCAATTAGTCCGACCTCAGATAAATGATGTTATAGGACACACATACAGAAAACATTGATTTTTTTTTTTTTACATATTTATCACTCATAAACAACTTCTAATAGGGATTTTAATTTTTATGAAGTGGTTTTGATTTTTCAAATAAAAACATTGGTGATGCAGATATTTGGTCAATCAGTTCTATCTATGTAGACTGCAAACTATTAAAGAACAGACCCCGCATATAACTGAAATTGTATAGCGCAGATGTACTAGGTTTTATTCTTTCAATCTATACATAGCTAAAACAAATATTCTATTAAGCTTTCAATATGGTTTTGTGTAATATTTTTTCACTAGTAAAGTCATAGTTTGGTTGCATGAAATGACTTGTTGTGTGTTTTTTATAGAGTTGTGCATCACACCACAATTTAGCCAAGTCAGCGTTAAAGCAGCCTCACATCACTATTCTGTGCTATTGGGGACCCTGCTCCTTCCTCTAACTAACCAAGGGGTAGATGTACTAAGTCTTGGAGAGTGATAAAGTACCAACCAATCAGCTCCTGTCATTTTCAACTCTCCACGGCTTAGTGCATTTCCCCCCCGCAAGTCTGTGGGTTCTTAGTTACCTCTCTTCCCCTTCTCACATCATGACACATGTAGTCCTGATAGTCACATGTCTACTGTTCATTATATTCTTACTCCTACAAGATCAGAACATTAAACTTCCTGAACAATACTACTGTGCTGCTGTGCACATTCCAATAATCCTAATGGCTATTAAACATGCAAGACAGTAGAGGAAGTATGAATACAATGAAAGGTTCTTCCACCCCAGTCAAATACACCTTACAAAGATGAAGTAGGAATGCCAAACATACTGTATACTAAATAAAATATAATTTGGTGCAGATGGCGATTTTTATACAATATATTGGGAACCATGAAATACATTTTACAATGGATTAGTAATGTCACACCAAAGGGCATTAGTGATATATCAATTGTAAGAGGACATAGCCAATCAGTTATCTCAAAGAACTTTCACAAATGGCATTTCAATCTGTAGGTATTATGACAGCTTGTATTCCTGGTTTCCCTCTTTAGAATGACTTAGAAACATCAGCAGGAAACCTCTCACCTTCCTTCCTGTATCAGTTCTTCAGCACTTTGGATCTGTTTATTTAGCTTTTTCACTTGTTTATAGTGTGAAAAACAGTCTTTATGGTCTGGATCTAGCTTTAAGCACTCCCGGATTTCACTATTAGAGACAGGGAACACAAGACGTTAGTAAAAACTGTACTTTTTCAGGATTATTAAATTAAGCTAATCTCCAAATTGCTAAATAAAGGATGCACTATGTACTTACTGTATGTACCACATAAGAACAGAGAGCAGCCTTATTACTTACATCTCACATTAAAGAACATTTTAAATTATGATGGAGCTACCTGCAACACTCATAGATGTGTGTGCAAAACATTTCAGTTAGCGAAGGACACATAACCTAAACAAAAATAAATAAGCCCATATGTATAATAAAATTTTATAGCATTTTTACACAAGACTGGACCATAACCCCTCCTCCCTATATCAGATGGAACTAAAAAAGATTTTGGATGAGGCTTTGGAAGATGGCATTTTATCCAGGGAGGAATGGAAGATTTTATATATTCTTTTTCCCATCACACCGATTTATTATCACTTACCAAAAATTGATAAGTCACTTTCTACACCACCGGGTCGTCCTATTATTTCGGGAGTGGGATCCCTCACTAGTAATCTTTCACACTATATTGATTAAAAAAAAACAACTAATGGTTGTAAATGTGAAAGTCTTATTTTAAAGATTCTACACACATTAGATCTTCTCAAAGGCTTCCAGTGGAGGGAGAGCGATGGCTTCCTCACACTGGATGTTGAATCTGTATATTCAAACATTCCTCACGATAAAGGTGTTAACACTATGAGGAGTATCCTTGAGAAATCAAGTACTCTATCCTCTAAACATCAAAAAGTTCTAATAGACTATTTGTTTATATTTATACACAATCACTTTTTATTTGATGAGAAGCACTTCCTACAGGTGATGGGAACGGCCATGGGAACGAGGTTCGCGCCAAAGCTGCCACTCCAAACATAGTCGTCCTCAAGTGCACCCACGTAGAGGTTTGCATAACTCGGCTATGGTTCTCTATGGCCATTATATTGATGATTTATTTATTATTTGGGATGGTGATGATTTATTTTGTTAATTCACTTAATTTTAACAATTATAACCTCACCTTCACACACCATTTCCATAGAACTTCCATATCCTTCCATGATCTTGACCTCTCCATGGTTGACAATATTGTGACTTCCACCTTCAAAAAGAAGGTGGATGCTAATAATTTTCTACACTACAAAATTTCTCACTAAAAACCATGGAGAGCTAACATTCCAAAAAGTCAACTCATGTGGTTAAAAAGAATGTGTAGTATTGACTCCACCTTCCTAGCCCAATCCAGAGAAATTATACAAAATTTTCTTGACAGTGGTTATCCCCAAAATCTGTTAGATAAAGCTTTTAAGGAAGTCATCCAAATGGATAGAGAAGCTTTGTTACAACCATTAAACCACACAAAAAAAGACAGAGATTGGATTCTAAATTCAGCAATAGAGAGAGAAAAAAGAAAGTATACCATATATTTGTAAATACAACAAGTCTGCTTATCAAAAACATCATAAATAGGAACTAACCCCTGCTTAGAAGAGACCCAATTCTCGAAGATCTAATAGCTGATAAACCCAGGGTTATATTCAAGAAAAATTGCAATCTCAAAAACTTACTAGACCCAAGTTTTCTTAAATGTAACACATCTCAACTTACTCCAGATAATCACACCTGGCTTCCAAATATCCCAACGGGATTTTATAAATGTGGAGGTTCACGATGCAGAATGTGTCCCCACACTAATAAAACTAAAGATGTATTTTTGCCATATTCAAATAAGACCTATAATATCAGAGAATGTATAAATTGTGGAACACAAATAAGTTATTTATCTGCTTCAATGTGAGTGTAACTTATTATATATCGGTAGGACTATTAGAAATCTCAGAACCAGATTTGGGGTGCACAGGAGAAATATCTTGAATAAAGTTATGCCACATAGCGTATCTAGACATTTTGCTCTGTGCCATAACAGCAATCCAGAAAGTATAGAAATTACAGGAATAGAACATATCAGTAAAACTAACAGGGGAGGTGATCAATTTAAACAATTATGTAAAAAAGAGGTTTTACTGGATTCATGAATTCAACTGTCTGTATCCAGAGGGTTTGAATGAGACATTAGATCTAAACTAAGTACTGTAATATTATTCATAATGGTAGTGTTCGCCAAGTTGTTTAGACATGGAGATGTTTTGGATCATTGGTGTGACCAAAGGTGCTCAATGTTCTTAAAGCTGCATGTCACATACATAATATGTATATGTATATGTATATGTATATATATATATATATATATATATATATATATATATATATATATATATATATATATATATATATACATATACACACACACACACACATATACATACATATAATCCCGTCTCTACATCAATTCTTTTCCCTTTTTTGCTTTTGTTTTCATCATTTTTTTCTGTTGTATAGTATGAGTATTCTTGTGATGCATATCTGTCCTTAGTGTCATCATTTTGGGATTCTCTATATTTCATTAAACCAAATATAGTATCCAGGTAGATTCTCTATCATTTAGACATGTCAAATTTGGGTTCTTTTTAGCCGACTGTTTATTTCTATGTTAATGCATACTATTCTAATGACTGTACATGTTTTGATTATAAACATTCGTTTAATACCTATACAATTCTTTATATGGCTATTTATTTTTTGAGTCTAAATAAACCATGAGAAAATTGCTATATTTCTTATAGATAATTACAACATATTTAGGATAGAATTATATGTTGATTTTAATTTATATATATTCAAACTTTACTAATATAGATCTGAATATTTTTGGTTTGGTAAGCCATTCTGGAGAGTTTTTGAAAACACTTTTTATATTTATTTTTACTTGTATTCATGTGATAATATCTTTCAAATATGCATTTTTATATTTTTTGCATACCAATTAATTTATAACAACTTTTTTAAGGTATTTATTATGAGTAATTGTAGGTTACATTTATAAAACATGCAACTAATTATGTTTTATAATCCATTACTTATTAGTATTATTTTTCATCAATTATAAGTTTTTGTATCCTTTATTTATGGATCAGTTTAAAATCCTTCTATACTGTAAAATGTGCCCATATCAGAAAAGCATTGGTTGTCTATGTGTTAATTTGTAACCGGTAGAAACTAATTTAATTCAGCCACTCAGGTGTTTTCATTTTAATTAACTGTTCAGGTATTTAAAAAGGTATTTAAAAGGAGGGTGACCCTCCAGATCGTTACACCCCTCTGATGAAATCCCAAATAGGGAAGAAACGCGTTAGTGCTACAGAGAGAAATCCACACAGTATTACACGGGCTGTCCGCATATAGCATTTTCTGCTACCTGCTGTTCCTGGACCTTTAACCGCTAACTACCAGCTACTGCCTTGAATGGATTACAAGCTACGGCTCTAGGTGCTACCTACGTGAGCCTTGCCAGTGTGACAGGATTCCCCAGGCCTGCACCTGTGTGCTGTGCGTCCACCTCACAGCAGGACGGAGGCAGAGATTAGAAGTCCCGTCAATTACACTGGACTTCTCAGGCTGGTGCATTCACATACTCTCCGGAGGCAGAGATTCACATACAGGACGGAGGCAGAGATTAGAAGTCCCGTCAATTACACTGGACTTCTCAGGCTGGTGCATTCACATACTCTCCGGAGAATGGGAGGCTGAGATCGGGAGTCCCGCAAGCTACACCGGGTCCCTACAACCGGGGCATCACACCATATACTCTCCAAATAGATGGAGACTAAGAGGCACACGGAGTGTTTAACTCAGGCGGCTCCCTTCATATAAAAGACCGAGGTAAAAACCACTAACTGCATTTTTTTCATTTAAAAATCAGCTGATATAGATCTGTTTGCTCAGCATTTTACATCCTCATACAGCTCGTCATTAAACATCAGCAGTGAGCATAATAAACAGCTTGTTTCCAATCATAAAAGCTGGAACATTGTTACAATTTCAACAACATTTTGCCTTTCCGGTTAAACAGCTACATTTATATGGAACATCCAATTGTTCATTTCTTCTATATAAATGTAGACATTATATTGCCATAAAATCTGGTGTCTCCTTCTATTTCACATCGTGGGACAGATTATTTCAATTGTTGCTGACTATTGGAGCTGGCAGTAAATTCAGTGGGCATATAATTATGCTGAGGAATTTTCCTTTGATGTCACAAATCCCCTCCTATTAATAATTAAGGTCATGATTCTTTTTTATGTTATTATTTATTGCAAAACATTTCAGGAAATGCTTATAATTAAATACATTAGATATTTATATTATATGATCAGCAGACTTCCTCCAGTTTAAACTAAGACATTTTACATGACAGACATAAGTTACATACATGTACTTTGTAGAAGTCGTGTATATAATTGCTGCAATAGAAGTGACAGCTCACTGTACACTGCCTCACCTGAGTGACATCTCATGGTCTCCCAGCTCATAATATAGGCGGCTGACTTTATAAAAGGCTCCTGTATTATCACTCTTTAGTTTGGAAGCTGCTCTTAGGTCACTGATGGCTTTTCCAGGCTCTCCTTGATTGATGTAGCATTCAGCCCGCAGCTCTCGAACCTCTGCATCCCATACACATGTCTCAAAAGAAAATAAATGGCTTTATTCACCTACAGAACGCATGCACAATATGTGAACATATTACTGGAGGCTGGTTCAGCATAAAAAACTCAACAAAATGCGGCCACTTCTTAATCTGCTAGCAGTTACAGTCATTACGGAGAATCTATCGGAAGCAATGTGAAAATAAACCAACAGAAAACATTGAGGCATAAACAACAATTTGAAAGACTTTCACCTTTTCAGATCATATAGCACTAAGGACTAGTATCTAAATAGAATCAGCTAGATGTTGCTCCCTATTTTTATGGATGGTATTCTGTAATAAGGCGCATGGATAAAGAGTGTATAACAGAGCTAACTCCATTCTAGTGCTATAATATATAGGCTAACTGGAAAATAAAGAACTCTCTCCTTGCTATAACTAGTACAGGGTGAATCTCCCATATCCAAAATGCTTGGGCCCAGAAGTATTTTGGATATCGGATTATTAAGTATTTTGGAATATTTGCATACCATAATGATATTTATAGGGGATGGGACCAAAGTCTAAACACAGAATGCATTTAGCTTTCATATACACCTTATACACACAGCCTGCAGATAATTTTATACAACATTTGTAATAGTTTTGTGTCTTAAACAAAGTTTGTGTACACTGAACCATCAGAAAGCAAAGGTGTCACTATCTCAGTCACGCTCAAAAAGTATTTCAGAATATTTGGATATGGCAAACTCAACCTGTATTACCTTACATTGCAGCTACAATACAGCAACACATCAAACTGATAACTTGAATTTTTGTAAAAGGTCTGATATGAATATTAGAGAGAAAACAGTAGTATAGCCAAGTCTTTATTAATAAAGCTTTCCAAATCAACAAAATTATAATATATATATGTAATTCCATGAAATATAGGACACAATCAGGGCCGGACTGGTCATCTGGCAAATGCCAGAAGGGCCAAAGGCTGAGCTAAGGCTAACCAAGCAGCAGCACCTCCCGGATGGCGCCAAGCTCAGCAGGTGGTTGGATGTGTGGCAGCGTCATTGCGTCATGACATCACGACACGGCCATGTATGAGAAGTGCAGTGGGGGAAATCTGGGCAGGCGGCCAGATGCCATTCTGACAGCTCCTTTGATCTGGAGTGCAGGGCTGGCTTGCAGCATCGCCTCCTGGACGGCACTGCGCTCAGATTGGAGACCTATGTGTGGCTGCTTCATTACGTCCTGACATAATAACGCGGCTGCGTCATGATGTGATGGCGCAGGCCGGTGTGAGAAGCGCGGCAGGGGTAATCTTGGAGGAATGGCGGAAGCTATTCTGTCAGTTCCTATGAGCTGGCGTGCACGGCTGCCCCGTAGCACTGAAGTAGGTCTCGTGAGCTCTCCCGGCGCAGGCATCATCTGGCCCAGACAGGCATGATCATGAGGAGACCAGCATGCAGGGCCCGGATTGGAAGCAGCCTCCCTGGGGGGAGGGAAGTTGCTGGGGCATAGTGTTTTAATGTTCATTACTGTGTGGCAATGTTCTGGGGGGCATTACTGTGTGGCAATGTTCTGGGGGCATGTCTTCTGGAAGGCATTACTGTGTGTCATGTCTTCTGGGTGGGGGGGGGATTTTTTTTTGGCATGATGTCTTCTGAGGGGCATTACTGTGTGGCATGTCGTCTTCTGGGGGGGCATTACTGTGTGACATGATGTCTTCTGGAGGGCATTACTGTGTGGCATGATATCTTCTGGAGGGCATTACGGTGTAGCATGATGTCTTCTGGGGGGCATTACTGCATGGCATGAGGTCTTCTGGGGGTCATTACTGCATTGCATAACAAATTAGGGGCATTATTACTGTGTGGCGTGATTTGCATTTGGGATACTATTGTGTGGTCGTACCCCTTCCCAACGAGACCACACTTTTTCAGTGCGGGCTCTCCCTGCTTCGGTTGTGGATGAGGGCACCAATGCTCTTTATGTACATAGGGCACCAAAATGTGTAGTAACGGCCCTGCTTTGGTGTGCATGGATGTGTCCTCCTCTGCGTTCAGCATCCCTGTACTAAAAAAATCCTGCAGTGAACACTATCTAAGCCTCTACAAATGCTAAGCTAGGGCTTTGTCAATTGGGAAAATGCCTTCACTTTTCTTTGTGTAAGACCTCGACCAATGAAGTGCCAGCTTTACCTAAGAACCAACCAAATACCAAATGTCTGACTATGGCAAATGCATGAATCCCCTGCAGGATGAGCTCTGTAGTGTCTGTATTTTAATATAGAGAATGACGTCAAGTTTTTTGTTGTTCTAATATTAGATTTGTATGGACTAAGAAGTGGGAGGGGTCAGAAATAGTAAGGGGAGGTGTCTGTGCCAGGAGCCAGGTGCTAACGCGAGGTGTACCTGTGTGCTGTAAATGCCAGGGCCTATTTTTAGTGCCATGTAGGGCAGCACAGACGGTGTAATGGTTAGCGTTACTGCCTCACAGCACTGAGGTCATGGGTTCGATTTCCACCACGGCCCTAACTGTGCGGAGTTTGTATATTCTCCCTGTGCTTGCGTGGGTTTCCTCCGAGTACTCCGGTTTCCTCCCACACTCCAAAAATATACTGGTAGGTTAATTGGCTCCTACCAAAAATTATCCCTAGTGTGTATGTGTGTGCGTGTACATGTGGTAGGGAATATAGATTGTAAACTCCACTGGGGCAGGGACTGAAGTGAATGGCCTGATCTTCTCTGTAAAGCGCTGTGGAATATGTGTGCGCTATATAAATAACTGATAATAAAATAAATGTACACAATACATAAAAATTAAATTGTATCACAACAGACACAGAGACATTTACAACTTAATTTCTTTCAACTGATGAACTTCGACTTCATTTATGTTCTTAACGTTGGTGACGGGTTCTATGTTGAATATGATGGAAAGAGTAACCCAGGTGAGATCAAGGACATCAGAGATGGTGAATACTTAGGGAGCACAATGGAGAAAGCAGGCAACAACTGGAAATGGCCATAATCACCAGATTAAATATTTTATACTGCTTCAGTTAATCAGGAACATAATTTGGCCTACATTGATTAATTAACATGGATTCTACAGGTTTGAATAAGTTGTATCAGAGTCCTTTGACTGGGCACAGAAATGTAACATTAGTCACATTCATATGTAACATGAGTCACACATAAAAATAGATTTTAAGTATAGTTTTGTTAACATTCAGTTTTTTGTTTGTAAGTCAATCAGATGTTAAGGGTCTTTTATGTGTATAACAATCATATTGTAAAAATAATTAGGAGAGCAAGATTAAATAAAAATATAAGTCCCCTCAGTTCCAATGTAGATTCTGTTGTAACATGAGTCACACATATAAAGTTTAACTACTAAGAGTGTACATTGTTCTCTACTTCTAAGCATTAATTATGACTACCTACCCCATATATTATTGTCATTTTTAAAATGTAAAATTTCAGCTTCATTCTTGTGTGTGGTGCATTTAAGCTTCTAAAACTTAACATGAAGTGTAACATGAGTCCCATAGAATGACATCTACTAAATATATAAAATTATATATATATATATATATATATATATATATATATATATATTAGATTTCACAAAAATAGGGCGGCACTTCTTTATAGGTTAAGCAAGAGCAGTGTTTTAATGATCAACGTTTCATGGAATGGGTCCCCATCTTCGAAACGTTGATCATTAAAACACTGCTTTTGCTTCACCCATAAAGAAGACTCTTGAGTGCCACCCTATTTTTGAGGATTATATTTTAGGGGTGCTGTCCCCCTAAGGAGGGCACCGGAGCAAGTGACCCCAAGGTGGGAACCGAGTGTCGGGTTGTTGTGGTGATAGATATAGAGAGATATACACACGACAAAGATTAGAGTTTCATCCATTCTAGTTGCGAGTTCAGGTGTATTTAATACAACTACCCTGTCTGGTACGCCTTTTTACTTACTTTTGGTGGATACTGTAAGACTACATGTTCTATGTTTAATTTATCTTGATTGACACTACCACTATATAGTTTACTATCGTGGATTCCACTATCTCCTTCTGTTTTTCATATGGATCCATATATAATGGGAGAATAAGGAGTACACATACGATAAAGATTATTTAAAGTTTCATCCATTCAAGATTTATTTGGAAAAGAAGAAACTATTTTTTCGTCTTGAGGACTGTGACTATAATGTTTAAGACTTTTCTTTAACTTTGGTTTGTGTGTTGAAGGTTATACATAAGGGAAGTGCGCTGGGTGTTCCATATTCTATTATAATTACATAACAAATGTACCAGTTTTAACAGTAGCAAGAAATGCGTTTAATTCATTAGTGACATGGACTAGGTAGACTGGTGCATGCTTGTGAAAATCGGCGGTATGTCTGATAAACTGTGGGGTCCTTGATTGCAAATTGTGAAGTACCTTAATGTAATGTACAGAGGGCCTGATTCAGCAGCAATTGCAACTGTCGGGGAATGGGGGGGGAGTTTGATCACCGTTACAGGGGCGTGCATAAATTAGCCACCGCAATGCCATACGCAGCTTGGACTTTCACTGTGTGCGATAAAGTTAGCAGTTCCTGAGTAAGGTCTGACCTTGTGCAAGTGTGCGTGAGGCTGCGATGGTACTCGATGTTACTGATGGTTTCTAAGTCTTGCTAAGTATTATGGATGTGTGTAAGGGAACGTGGGCGTCCTTATGTTTTGCTGAGATGGTATAGCAATCGCAGATATTAGTATATCTTTGCAGTGAGACTGTGCGTCTAATCGCTATTGCGATCACAGGTGTGATACGTACTGAATCAGGGCCTGAGACATTTACTAAAATGTGCTGCTCAAAATTAGATAACATTTTTTATTTGCCATGAAAATCATTAAAACAGATTCATTAAAGTTTTTATTTTTTTTTTATTTCATTGTCTTAACGGGTTGGGTATGATATCCCAGCTGTCGGGATGCCACTGTTCAGAATACAGACAGTGGCATCCTGACAGCCAGAATACCAGCATCCATTAGAACGCAAGGTAAGATTTTTTCCTACCCCTACCCTAACCCTCCCCGGAGCCTAACCCTAACCACCCCCTCCCCGCACCCTAATCCTCCCTCCTGGTGCCTAACCCTAACCCTCCCCCTAATGCCTAAACCTAACACTACCCTCCTCCTGCACCCCGATACTTACCATTCGGGATGCCGACAGTCATTATACTGGTGCCGGGATCCCAACCTGTCGGGAATTCGGCACCGGTATTTAGACAGTCGGCATCCCGCACACCAGGATGCCGACTACATCCAGTCTTAACAACAGCCGTCATAACTAATTTTATCTTTTAAAAATTAACCACCTCCAAAATGTCAAGTTCTGTTTTTCTCATAACATTTGATTCTTGAGGTTTGGTTAGATCGCGCACATCACTGCTGTTTACTGACTAGAATGATAATATCGATCGGTGTGTAATTATGTATGTATGTATATATATATATATATATATATATATATATATATATATATCTATATATATATATATATATCTCCCAGGGGTAACGGGAGGCACTCAAAGAGACTTCACAACTCACAAATCACAGCAAGACTGTTGCTAGTAGTCAACGTTTCGTGACATTTCACTTATCAAGACATCTGAAACGTTGACTACTAGCAACAGTCTTGCTGCGATTTGTGAGTTGTGAAGTCTCTTTGAGTGCCTCCCGTTACCCCTGGGATATTTTTGCAAGTTGGGAAAGGCACCGGAGCCATACTTATCCTTACTGCGAGTGAGTGTCTTTTTTGCATATTTTATAAAAAAATGTGTCTAAGTCGCAATGCGATGCAACTAAGACGCACCAGGAGGCTGTGCTGAATAATTTGATATGTGACACTTGTTTATCGGTGTGCGACTGAGTCTCTGAATCAGCATACGGAGTGCTACAATGTAGCGGCCATGGCTTTTTTCCTCGCAACGTTCCATATACGGAGTCAGTCGCACACAGATATACAAGTATCACCTAGCAAATTAATCAGCACAGTCTCCTGGTGCTTCCTAGTCACACTATTGCAACTTAGACGCATTTTCAAAAAAAAAGACACCCAGCAATAGATGAGCCTTACGAGACCTAGTGGCTCACTCACGCCAGGCACGTCACGCTGTAAGCCATGTGGTGGTAATTATGTAGTAGGGCAAAGCTGCTGATGAATAAAAAGGGACAAATACGGCCTTCCAACCACATACGCATTACTGCAACTTGACTTGAATAATCCAAAAAGATAATTGCAGAAGGCTGAATGTATAGGAAAACATTTTATTTCAATGAACTGGTCATCCTAAATACAAGATAACTATGGTCTAGATGTCCACTTACCTCCAAAACAATATTTAGTAAGCCTTCTGCAGTTGTGTAATCTTCTTTTTTGTAGGCAGCCACTCCTTCTGCGCGCATGCGCTGGATCTCATCAGACTTTGCCAGTTGGCCGCTGGCTTCTCTCTCTTCTTGATCACTTGGGTTAGACTTGAGCTTTAATAATTTAACAAGATCAAATTAGAATTTAAAATGATGTAAGCCCCTCTCTGGAGGTACAGGTTTTATTGTTTTTGCTGTTCATTCTTTCAAAGTAGAGAACGGTTATTCCACATTATACAAGGTGTGCTCAGGTTGTAACAGACATCACTTGACTCCTTTTATAGGTCAGAAGTGTTAGTACCAGATTACACCATACCAATAAATGAGCATAAGCAAAGAGTCAGGCACTGCCAAACGCATTCTGATCACATCTAGGGCAGGTGCCAGGACACACTGATAACGACTGGTAGGAAACTAGGTGCATATGCTACTAATGCAGAGGAGCAGGCATGTGAGGATGCATACAGCCCTGCATATGTGAGTAAATGCACTTTTCCCATCAGCACACTTTTCAGTAATGTACAACCACTTACTGTACTTCCAACTCTGCAATAGCTCCTATGTATTGGAATCATTTGCATATATACATTAAATGATGAACTGCTCTAATTGTGCATGCAATGTTACCATGATTGCAAGGATTTAATAGTATGCCAAATGCTACAGTTCATACTGTATTATTTTTATATAAACAGTATTTTTGGACTTTCTATTGCAAAAGATCAAAGTGTATAACAACTGCTGTGCACATTTTCCCTATATTACTTCTGTATTAAAGGCCAATGTGTTCGTTAGGAACTGTTGTAGTAAGATGTCACATAGCTGAAGTAGAAAGTTACTTATGTAGGGTAGTTTGCTAGAATAAAAGGTACATTGTATGAGAATAGGTCTCTTTTGGAAACTATAAAACATTACTCAAAAAATATATAGTTATTTCTCCTTTGGGATATCCAAACTCCTTAGAGAAATATAATACAAACCCCATAGGATGGTATAAAAGTTTGGGGTCACTTAGAAATTCCTTTCTTATTTTTTAAAGAAAAGCACTGTTTTTTTTTCAATGAAGATAATATTAAATTAATAAGAAATACACTCTATACGATGTTAATGTGGTAACTGACTATACTAGCTGCAAACATCTGGTTTTTAAAGGAATATCTACATAGGTGTATAGAGGCCCATTTCCAGCAACCATCACTCCAGTGTTCTAATGTTACATTGCGTTTGCTAAGCGTGTTAGAAGATAATTAGAAAACCCTTGTGCAATTATGTTAGCACAGCTGAAAACGGGTTTGCTCATTAAGAGAAGCTATAAAACGGTCCTAACCTTTGGGCTGGTTGAGTATCTGGAGCATCATAATTGTCGGTTCGATTATATTCTCCAAATGGCCAAAGAAAATAGAACTTTCATGTGAAACTCAACAGTCTATTCTTGTTCTTAGAAATGAAGGCTATTCCATGTGAGAAATTGCAAAGAAACTGACCAGAGTAGAACGAAAAGTGGGAGGCGCCAGTGCACAACTGTGCAAGAAGACTAGTACATTAGAGTCTCTAGTTTGAGAAATAGATGCCTCACAAGTCCAGCTTCATTAAATGGTACCCGCAGAACGCCAGTGTCAATGTCTACAGTGAAGAGGCAACTCCGGGATGCTGGCCTTCTAGGCAGAGTGGCAAAGATAAAGCCATATCTGAGACTGGACAATAAAAGGAAGAGATTAATATGGACAAAAGAACACAGACATTGGACAGAGGAAGATTGAAAGAAAAAAAAAAAAAAAAGTGTTATGGACAGACGAATCGAAGTTTGAGGTGTTTGGATCACACAGAAGAACATTTGTGAGACGCAGAACAAGTGAAGAGATGCTGGAAGAGTGCCTGACGCCATCTGTCAAGAATGGTGTAGGTAATGTGATTGTCTGTGGCTGCTTTGGTGCTGGTAAAGTGGGAGATTTGTACAAGGTAAAGGGTATTGTGAATAAGGAAGGCTATCACTCCATTTTGCAATGCCATGCCATATCCTGTGGACAGCACTTGATTGGAGCCAATTTCCTCCTGCAACAAGACAATGACCCAAAGCACACCTCCAAATTATGCAAGAACTATTTAGGGAAGAAGCAGGCAGCTGGTATTCAGTCTGTAATGGAGTGGCCAGCGCAGTCACCAGATCTCAACCCCATTGAGCTGTTGTGGGAGCAGCTTGACCGTATGGTACCCAAGAAGTGCCCATCAAGCCAATCCAACTTGTGGGAGGTGCTTCAGGAAGCGTGGGGAGAAATTGCTTCAGATTACCTCAACAAATTATCAGCTAGAATGCTAAAGGTCTGCAATGCTGTAATTGCTGCAAAAGGAGCATTCTTTGACTAAAGCAAAGTTTGAAGGACAAAATTATTATTTCAAATAAAAAATCATTATTTCTAACCTTGGCAATGTCTTAACTATATGTTCTATTCACTGTGCAACTCATTCGATAACTAAAAGTCAGTTTTCATGTAAAACACGAAATTGTCTGGCTGACCCCAAACTTTTGAACACACACACACACACATACACACAGTATATAATATATATATCTCTCAGAATCTCTTCAAACAATTATTATTAAACTCCACTAGTTGTTCAGATTAAATTAGAATTTTTTTGGCAACATTGCTGCAAATACTCATTGAATTGGTTCTGGCAAAGCTGATATATCAGCGATAAATACCAGGGATATTGCTGAAATATTCAGGTTACAATATATATCAGTATCTACTGTATACAAATATAAATCAGACTGAGCATACACAGTAGTTCATCCATAGTGCATACACATTTACATTAGACATAAACATAAACAAGTACATGAATGCATTAGAGAGCACTGATGCACATGTTGCTTGTCTATTTTTCAAGGCTTTTTTGTGAATGTTCAACCTATAGACCTGGTCATACGATTTGTAGTATGGTGGCCAGGTTCTCGTACTAAGACTTCTGTACATAGACTTGTGCTGGTCACGTACTGGTACTTGTTCTAATTCACACAACATTTTATAGGTAGAACAATATGAACAAAATTCCATTTTTATGATGCATGGCTCATCAGAACTGACTATGCAATGGGATATTCTTAGCTATCCTTATACAACTTATGCAATACAGAAAGATACATCTTTGTATTAAAATAGATGGAGGTATTACAATGCCTGTGCTCTGTGACTTAGGTGACAACGCTCACACCTACGGAATGCTGGAATAGGTAACTTATTTATTTATTACCCGTTACTTATTTAGTGCCAGCATATTCTGTTGTGCTGTACAGTTGGGAACAAAACAGAAATAATACAAGACTGGGCGATAACAGACAAAGAGGTAAGAGGAACTTATGGTACTTCAAGTAATACCACTTAAAGACCCTTCATCTACATATAGGGCCATATTCAATTAGGTTGCGAAAAGTCGGAATCTGAGATAAATTATCGCCGATGACGTCATTTTCGCATGTTTCAATTATCCCCGTATTGAAAGACTTTTCGCCAGTGCAAAAAGTCTTTGAAAAAAAAACGGGAATAAGTTTTCACCATGTTTTACATGGCGAAAAAAAGTGCAGAATTGGGGTTTAGGGGTGCAGGCTTAAAAAAAAAAAAAAAAAAAATAGCCTGCACCCCTAGGAATGTCATTTAAAATAAACTGTCAAAACAAGTAAAAAAAAAATAAAAAAAATTGGGACACCCTAAAAAATGTACTTTAATTTTGGGGTTTTAAAAAAAGAAAAATAAAAAAAATAGGGTACACACTTCTAAAATAGCCTAATTAAATTCAGAGGGGTTCCCAAGTATGTGACAGGTGTTTTCTTCATTGTGGGAGCAGTAGCAGGTGCATTTTTGCAGAATTTTAAAAAAAACATTTTAGGGACTTACAAAAATGCTTACCCCCATTTTTTTTTTTTTTAAATCTTATTTTTATTGAGTTTTTGAAACACACCTAAACAAAATAGCAGAAATTACAATAGGATAATAATATCAGAAGACGTAAGATATAAATCAGATAATAATCAAATGAAATGGTATACATGTAAATAACATAAGTCATAATGAATACCAAAAATATAGACCATAGCTATCACAAAACCGTACGGATAATGTAACGCGGACTCATAGGCGCCATCTGAGCCCACGTGATCTAAAACTATAAGGCTATATAATCAAACATACAATCGAGACAGTTTGTAGTCTTCAATTACATCACATCAGGATAAAATACATAAAGTAAACTTTAAGAAAAAAGAAAAGGAGAAAAAAAAAAATCAATTCAATGCCTGCCAACATATAAATTTAAACAAAATTTAAATAATACATAACCCCCCCCCCCAGAAAATCCCAAATCAAACCTCCCTTAAACCCCCCCCGCCCTGTATGAACTAACCCCAAACTAGGTATACTTGGATCCCCTGTTCCCCTATCCCATAACTAACTAATCTAACCTATCTATATACCTAAATCCCTCCACCCCCCTTTATACTAAAGAAAAATAATAAGGAGTACATTACGGATATATGACTGGGGCAAAAAAAGAAATGGCCATGAACTGGACACGAGGCCCCTCCCATAGAATATTAAGTTGCACAATAGTGTTCGGATATAATGGGCTGAAAACCAACATAATAAACTTGGGCAGATGAAAATATATAGTAAAATGAGCAGCATCTATACTCACATACCTACAGGAAATATCCATCCCAAAAACAAGAAACCAGCACAATAGACCCCCATATTAACAGATGAGTGTGCACAACAGTTAGGAAGTCAGCTACACAACAGACCTGGTTATAGCAGAATACTAGTTAAAGAAAGAATCGCATATACAGGATATAGCAATAATTAAATAACAAAAAACATATACATAATAAATCAACATTAAAATGAAATAAGGAGCTTTAGAAAAAAATAATCCAATTATAATTTAAACAGTCAAGTCGGATTATCATTCTTCAAGAGCTGCAAATAAAGCCATGCCAAGACATCCCGGGAAAAGTCCACAAAATACAAACGACCCACCAAGATCATCCAGACACAAATAGGTGAAATCAAAATGAAGACCTGGGGATCACAAAAGTGCCTTTGTACTTGGAATAATTGGAAAAAGGATTTTTGGACCACCACATAATCAACCGGAAAGGCTGTTATCTTTTGACAACGAAATGCCAGTACGTTTATTGAAAAAGGGTAATCACCCCCAAACTATCCAGGAGACTGACCTGCAGGCAAAAACTACAACTCTGGAGCCAGTGGTCGCAGGAAGCAGAGTGACTAAAATCCAAGATGGCGGCTGGCGGGAATCGCGGGTCCACAGAGGTCTCCAAAAGACACCAATTTGACATGGGCAGTGTCCTTCACCTCCCCCCTGCCCAGAAGACCAGTCGGAAGCTATCTGGAGCAAATACCGGGGACAGGAGCCACAGGAGACGCTGATGCAAAATCCAAAATGGCGCCCGCGACCACGAGAGACCGCAGAGAGGAGTTCTTCAGTGCAATAGACAGAGCACAGCCGAGCCGCAGGAATCCCAGAGCCTGCAAAGGTAAGTATGCAGCAGGTAGCTAGTGCCAGGAACCAGGCAGGGTAGTAAGGATAGGTATTCAGGATAGTGAGGCCTAGGAGCTATGGAGATAGCCTCCTACATCGAGTCCGTCCAGGCCACGCCCCCCTGCTTACCCTATTTTCATGTACCCCAAATTTGATAGATTTTTTTTGTAAAAATAACTATTCCTAAGTGCTATTCTTCACCACTTCTTCATAGCCGCAAATATGCACCTGCCGCGGCTATTAGAAATCCTGACTTCATTCAGCAGGTAAAATTGGGGGCACCCATAGTGATCCCTCATGCCTAGACATCTTTAGGGGGGTCCCTGGAATATTTCCCGAAAATTCCAGTTTTTTGGCGATACTTAACCTTTCCGCCGCCTCCAGTTTTCGTTGATTTCTAATTGAATACAGGGATAAAGCGGGCAATCGCCCGATACTTTATCCCCGGAAAACCTGCGATGTGGAGCGAAAGTCCAGCACAAACTTTTCGCTCCCATTTTGAATTAGGCCCATAGTGGAATAGCAATTTCATGATCTGAAACAATCAATTCAATGGGAAATAGATAAATCAGTTTGGCATCAAGAACAAAGTGAATATTTGCTCAAACAAAAACAAAAAAAACTTAATCTAAAATTGTGTTTTAAGTGACGTTCCACTTAACTATAGCTCCCATTTTCTAACAATGTAGTCTACATGTACATCCCAACAATATGTATAAATTGTGCAGGAACTGCACAGGTAATAGACAAAAACAGATATGGGGAGATATTCTCATAGTAAATTGGCAATTGTTGCTGCTTGTATTTTACCAGTTCTCTGCTGCATAACTTTAATAAATGAGACACACAACGCCATTAAGGTTAGATTAAATGTCCTATTCAATGGATCTGACAGTCAGTGTTTCCGACATATAAAGAGGAGAAAGGAAAAAGATTGGTACTGTATTTCTCATCCTAAGGTGCAATTACCTGCTTTAAATCTAAAGCACAGTAGATAAAGAACAGAATTAAAATGTTAGGGATTTCATAAAGGTATTTCCAAAACAATATTAAGTTCTAGGGAGCCAGATCTTTTCGCACAGTCTAAGGGCCATATTCAATTTGGAGCAAAATGTCGGATTATCGCCGATTACGTCATTTTCGCCTATTTCAGTTATCCACGTATTCAATTTAAAGATTTTTCGCAGGTTCGGGAAGTCTGAAAAAAAACAGGGATATCTTTCGCCACTGAAATAGGTGGCGAAAAAAAGTGCAGAATTGGGGTTTAGTGGTGCAGGCTTAAAAAAAAATAGCCTGCACCCCTGGGAATAGCCCCTAAAAATGAACTGTGTCAAAAAAAAGTAAAAAAAAAAAAAAATAGGGACACTCCCAAAAAATTATTAACATTTTGGGGTAAAAAAAAAATATTATATATATATATATATATATATATATATATATATATATATATATATATATATATATATATATATATGGAACAAGCTTCTAAATAACAAAATTAATTCAGCGGGGGTTCCCAAATATGCGGCAGGTGTTTAAAAGAATGCAGGTGGTAGTGGCAGGTGCATTTTCGAAGAATTTTCAAAATGCACTTTAGGGACTTAAAAATATGCTTACATTATCTGGGCAGGAAAGAGAGCTAGGGGTAAATTTATTAAGAATCGAGTTTGGTTGTGTTTGCAAACTCATTCGAGTTTAGCCTTTTTTTCAAACTCGCAAATTTAGACCAAACAGGTGCGAATTTGGAAGCGAGTTTTCTCTGCTCACTGTTAAAACTCATGCGAGTTTGCAAACTCAACTAAACTCACCATCGGTCAAACTAGGAAGTACTTTACATGGAAAAGATGAAACTCGCAAATTTACTAAGAATCGAGTTTACAATCTCGGGTGAGTTTGTAGCAAACCCACTGTTGAATTGAAGTTTTAAACACTCACCTCCTGAGATGAGAGTTTGGCAGAAACATACACAGATCAGTGTGATTTGTGTATGTTTCTGCCTGTATACCTAATATATTTTCTGTCATTTGATAAAAAATTACGTGCCCCAATCCTCCCCCCCTAAAGCTTAACCAGCCCCATACTTGCCTGCCTGTCCTTGTACCTAAAATTACAGGGAACAAAATGAGGGGTTCCACCGTAAATTAGGTACCAGCACCTGGCGTAGGGGTACCCCCATAATTAAAACTAGCACTGGACCCTTTCTAGGGGGGGCTGGTGCCACAGCCAGGGGAGCCCATTCACCGGGCTCCCCAGCCGCAGCATCAGTCCTGACTACTAGTCAGCCCAGGCCAGGGATCCCTGGGGAGTTGGGGACCAACCAATAAAGGGGTCCCTCTCTCCAGGGCACCCCTGGCCTAGGCTGATAGCCCGGGGCTATCCCCACCACCCCAGGGCTGTAGGTTGATAGTGTAGGTGTAGTGTGAAATATAGAATTGCCAACATTGGTCCCAGCAAGCCTCCCCCGCATGCTGGAACTTGGAGAACCACAAGTACCAGCATGCGAGGCATTAAGGGCCCGCTGGTACCTATAGTTCACCTGTAAAGAAATGTGTAAAAATAACACAAGACACACACACCGTGAAAATAAAGATTTATTACATACACACCTTCTTCCAGATGTTCACGTCCCCTTCTCAACGTAAAGCATCCAATAGAAGTACCTGTAAAAAAATATCCAATACTCACCTTTTGTCCCACAATGTTCTCCGCAGTCATCCAAATAGGGCCCCGGGCACACTATATCAACACGCTACAGCATGTTGTTACAGTTACGCTAAAGACAGCTCAGGGTTTGAGCTATCATTAGTTACCGGGCCGCGAGCCAATCAGTGGCGGTTTAACATTAGCGGCCGCTCATTGGCTGGGACCCACGTGGAGGAGCCGCTCCTTGGCTAAGGCCACATGGGTCCCAGCCAATGAGCGGCCGCTAACGTTATGCCGCCGCTGATTGGCTCGCGGCTCGGCACTAATGATAGCTCATTCTCCATGAACTGTCATTTGCATAACTGTAGCTACATGCTGTAGCGCGTTGATACAGTGTGTCCAGGGCCCTATTTGGATTACTGCGGAGAACATAGTGGGACAATAGGTGAGTATTGGTTTTTTTTTTTACAGGTACTTCCATAGGATACTTTACGTTGAGAAGGGGACGTGAACATCTGGAAGAAGGTGAGTATGTGTGTATGTAATAAATCTTTATTTTCACGGTGTGTGTCTCCTGTGTTTTTTTACACATTTCTTTACAGGTGAACTACAGGTACCAGCGGGCCCTTAATGCCCTACATGCTGGTACTTGTGGTTCTCCAAGTACCAGCATGCGGGGGAGGTTTGCTGGGACCTGCAGTTCTACTGTAAAAGACAATGTTGTTAATTCTATATTTCACACTACACCAACACTATCAACCCGCCACCCACCGCCCAAGGGTGGTAGGGATAGCCCTGGACTATCAGCCTAGGCCAGTGGTGCCCTGGAGAGGGGGACCCCTTTATTGAGGGGGTTCCAACTCCCCAGGGATCCGTGGCCTGGGCTGACCAGCGGCCAGGACTGATGCTGCGGCTGGGGGGCCCGGTGAATGGGATTCCCTGGCTGTGGCATCAGCCCCCCGCTAGAAAGGGTCCAGTGCTGGTTTTAATTATAGGGGTACTCCTATGCAAATTTTTTCCCCCTATAATTAAAACAAAGACTGGCCCTGCAGCCAGGTGCTGGTTCCTAAATTACAGTGGAACTCTAGTCATTTTGTTCCCCCGTAATTTTAGGTACCAGGACTGACTGGCAAGTTCGGGGCTGGTTATGCTTTTGGGGTGGGAACCTTATTTTTTTTTTTTCAACCAAATAATTTTTTTACAGGTTCAAAACACAAGCAGCCTTCATATCTTTCACTGATATGTGCAGACTGCGAGTAATTAATCTCATCTAAACTCACACTTTTGGGGAAAAAAAAAAAAACTCACTTTGTGTCACCATCGGAAAATCCACTTTCAGGTAAACTCACTTCTTAGTAAAAATTTTTAAAAGGGAAAACTCTTCCGAGTTTTGGTGAAGCAAAGTGAGTTTAAACACAACCAAACTAGATTCTTAGTAAATTTACCCCCTAGAATCTCTATTTTTAAACTTCAACAAACTACTGATTTAGGCGGGGTGAACTTACCATGCATTAAAACCTACTCCTTGGCGGCCAATTGCCGGTTCGCTATTGACTGGAGAGGGGGCCATAGTCACTTTAGTAACTATAGTGTCGAACAGGCTTTTAGCCCTGGAAAACATCTGGTAGCTTTATTACACATGCACCTGACCACTATCCCGGCAGACATTAAAGAGAATATACTCTTATCCACCACATGTGCAGCCTGGAGACAAACTCGTTCAACATTAAATTTATCTTGGTCCCATACTCTTTTTCTTCCACTGTCAGACAACCCCCTCTTCCCTGGTGGTTTGACATCTTACCACACAAAGGCCTGATCCTTTCATGGTTTAAGATATTTATACCATATGATAGATACCGATACTCAGCAACCATACTCACACAGTCAGCTCCAACAGCGATTTCCTAACCTACTTATTCCTATATTTCCTTATTTACAAGCGTCTAGCTACTTACAAAGAACAATGAGTGTGTTTAAAGAGGCAGACAAGCAATTTAGGCTTGATGAAGTGCTACGTCTTCAGCATGGTGATCCCTTTTCTTCTTCCAATATATATTAATATATAAGACCTATAATGGACTTATCTAAAATAACGGGAGGACTGGCCAAGTGGAGGAATGATTTTCCTGATTTGGATTTACCCTTCCTAACCCAAGCCACCAGACGACTAAACAAAGATTTGATTTCCATTTCTTATGCAGAAATGAATTATAAAATCTTACATAGGGCGCATTATACCCCTAGACTACAATACTTAACAGGGAAATCTACAAACGCTAACTGCTTTAAATGCAAATCACCCGACGCTGATATTTACCACTGTCTATGGTCATGCCTGTGTTCAACAATTTTGGGAACAGGTTTACTTCTATATTAAAAATACATTACACATAGACTTTTTGATGACTCCAGAGTGGGCCTTTAGGAGCAAATACGAATCTTCCTCGATACACACTGAGCAAAATCGGAGAAACTTCTCTTGACAAAAATAGCAGCCACAGCCCAAAAAAACTATTTTATCCCGCTGGATAGAACCTAATGTACCTTCCCTTAATCTGATGCTGCCAAGAATACTTTACTTATTTAACATGGACTGGTCTTCCACATCTATTGACAAAGAAAAATGATCAGGGAAGTTGTTCTCAATATGTCTCCCTTTCATACATACATTAACACCTGAACTGAAAACAGCTCTTCAACGTAGTTTTCAGTGGACAACTTGGTACAATTTAGCAGTTATAGAAGGATATGCACCTTTCTAATGCAAGAGAAATTAAAATGTCAATGATTTAAACAGTTATATATGTATTTTTTTTTCCTATTGATTTATGGAAATGTGTTTATTAATACACTGATGGTTAATTATAATTGTCAAATAAGACACTATTACTCCAGGAGATAAATAGAGTTGTTTAACTATGTTACAAAGGACTACCACAAAGTCTACTGTTTCTTTAACACAAACTTTATGCAATAATAGTGTATAGTACAAAAATTATTTTACAATATTGTAACTCTTTGAATGTGTCATTAAATTAAAAAAAAACTTTATTCAAAAAAAAAATATATATATATGCTTACACCCATTTTCATGTACCCCAAATTTGATGGGCATTGGTTTTTTTGGGGGAAAAAATAACTAAGTGCTATTCTTCATCACTTCTTCAAAGTCGGGAAAAAACACCTGCCGCGGCTATTTAAAAACCCTAATTACTTTCTGCAGGGAAAAACGGGGATACCCACAGAGATCCCCCATGTCAGGACATCATTAGGGGGGTCCTAGGATGAATTCCCAAAAATTCCCGATACTTACCTTTCCGCCGGTTCCAGTTTTCGCTGCTTTCTAATTGAATACGGGGATAAATCGGGCACGCGCTCGATACTTTAGCCCCGGAAAACCTCAGATGTGAAGAGAAAAGTCCAGCACGGACTGTTCGCTCCAAACTGAATACCCCCCTAAGTAGGTTTTCTTGAAATTCTTGAAAAATCCAAACTATTATAATATGGTGGTATAATTTTAGGACTGTAGTTCCCAAAGCTATGTCTGCCACAGATACATTATATTCACCACCTACTCAGCAGTAAACGGTCTATGGAAAGTCCAAACAAGTGTTGACAACTGTGAGCAGGTAAATAAAAATCAAAATAAGCACATAATTGAATTCTTTAACAATACATTCTAAGAGAATGTTTCAGCTGTAATAATAACCAGAATCAAAGTGATATTTGTGCTTGTCGCTGTTTTATGTGTGTAACAGTTCTCATAGGCTTCTATCTCTAAGTTATGCCGCAGACATCACATGAATTATTAAAACAAAAACAGTGGATGTGCTTATATTACTAAGTTTAGAATATTTTACGGCAGGGGTTTTATTAGCAGATATCAATAGTTAGGGGGTTTAACTAGGCCACCTAACATGCAAGTGCTAAAATATACATGAAATGGAAAATAAACTACAGTTTTTGTCATGCACTTCCCCAATTATTCTAAAATGTATTAAAAATACATGCAAAAAGCTCTCAGTGGACAGATAATGATTTCAAGTATCTCTGTGTTTATCTTTTTTAGGAAGAGAATTCAAGGTAAACCTGTGGGGAAGAATAAATAAACACTCCTTACAGACATCAATTAAAGCATCCTATTGCTAACAATTTACACTAAAGAAATCATACTGTATACACGTTGTTTAAGAACTCCACTGAGGGATTGGGCCATCAGGAAGCCTTCCTAAGTAGAAGCCCTGCCGTATCATAGATTGATCCAAGCGGTTTTCAGAGCAGCCAATCACCAATGCCAAGTTTGGAGCCTTTATGCAGTGGATCCTAAGTTCTAGCAAATGTAGGGCTAATCTAAGTGGCAAATGTACTTTATGTAAACAGATCCCAGCTGGCCTGAAGGACTTCTACTTTCAGTGCTCATTCATTTTCCCTCAGTGCATTGGAAATGGTATTTGGATGCTTTGGACGCTATTTTAGTATATTCAAAGAAAATTGCCACACTTGCAAAAGTACAATCACTGTGCTGAATTGTGCATGCATTACAATGCCCTATTCTAGAAGTTCCCAAACTCCACCATTACAGTCCAGGTTTTAAGGATATCCATGTTTGAGCCCAGATATTTTAATCTAATTGACTGAGGTGCCAATTAAGTCACCTGTGCTTAAGCATAGATATCCTTAAAACCTGGACTGTAATTGCAGAGTTTGGGAACCTTGGCCCTATTCATTTCAATGGGGTTGTGTGTATCAATAGAGAACCATTTACTCTATAGCAATGTATGATCAGTGAATCCCTGAGACTTATCTTACAGCCAGGTAATCGCATCGCTGCTATCATGAGAAATACCTGGTCATTTGTGGTAGGGACAGAGGAGATAGTTTGTCTTATTTCCCATGGTCTGCAAGATTTTTGCAAAGATTACAAGATGATCACTTGAATTACAAATATAATTCTCTATTGGGTCACAAGAATCTAGTGGATTACAACTATAGAATTTAAAAAAAAATGGTGAATGAGAGCTTAAGAGTTTTTTCTTTTCAATAAAAGTGAATTCAACAATACTGTTTGTTTTATCAGCATTTTGTATAAATGCATTGTGGTGTTCTGGACCACATACCATTATACTGCAGCATGGCAAAGGTGCACTCCAGCAATGTTCCAAGGGATCTGCAAGGGACTGGTAGTCATTGGAATGAGGGAGAGCTTATTTATTTTTTTGCATCCGTATTTCACCTAAGTTACACTGACCAGCCTGGGTCTAATAGATGTGCAGCAAATTATACACCTTAGGGCTAGATAATTTTCCTGATACATCATACCCTCAGAATTGCCTCATCTCTCACTTTATCTCCACAATGTTTGAGGTTCAATAAAAATCCTTTGTGGTCATCAGTGGACCTCATTACCAAGGATGAAGGTTTCTGGAAACTCAATCTCTTCTTGCTTACCTAAAATGTGAGATAGTTGTGACCTCATTTAACAAGGGAAAGAATACTTTTCCATGAATGTGCTGACTGGAACCCCCTATATTGTGGCCACCTTAAGAGTTTTGAGGGGCATGTTTATAGTAAGACTAGTAGGATTAAAAAATAAATAAATAAATCCACTAATTTCCAGACCTATTTCTATAACAACTGTAAGAGCCATTTTTGGGTGGGGGAGTTGAACTGCACTTTGACTGGATTTCAGCATAGAAAGAGGACAGAAAATAATGCATAAGTCAAAATGGTAGATTCCGTTCTCCAGACATACTGGTCTTCCCATTGACCCCTGCAATTTATTTTGAACACAGAGACTATACTGATTTTCCTCGCGAAACCTTCTCTGCAGTCAATCCAGTGATTGCAAAATACATGCTATAGCCTGTTTTTATGGGCGACAGGCAATGAGGGACTCTGTTTTTAAAAATCAGCTTGCCCTGCAGATGTACTGCAGCAGCCAATCACCACCGGCAGTGTCTCCTCATCCAATCACTGCCTGAGACCTCCATCCTTACCTTCCTGCCAGTGCACTCCTCAGGCTCTGCACCGGGCATCCTCCTTGGCTGGTGGGGCCAGGCCATTCCAGCAGCCTTTGCTCCATCCCCGACTCCTTCAGCCAGCTCTCTGCACACAGGAGGCTGGGGAGATGGACACTGCCCGGGACAGGAGGTCTACATCTGGCTGCTGAGGGACAAGCTGGGACTAAAGTTAAAGCTAGAGGCAGACAACAGTGACCTGGCTGGGGGGCTCCAAGCAGGAGGAAGGAGGTAACAACTGCCCCAAGTACTATCTACCCTTACCCCTCACTACCCCAGTACTGCCCCAGCTGCTATCCTGACCCCCTAGCACTGCCCCCATTACTGCTTTCCCCCAACAGCCTCCTTGCTCCCCGTACTGTTCTAGCTGTTATCTACCCTTTCCCCCTCCCTACCACCCCGTACTACCTGCCCAAACCGCCTCCTTGCCCCCCAGTACTGCACCAGCTATCTACCCTTAGCCCCTACTACCTATTCCCAGTACTGTCTACACAAGCCCCCATCCTGCCCTCAAGCACACTCCCAAATGCTGTCTGCACTTACTCCCTTCCTGCCCCCAGCACTGCATGCTCTTAGCCCCCTACTCCCAGCTCTACACAAACTTCTCCCTGCTTCAACCCTCAGCTCTATCTCAGCTGCTACCTATGACTTTCCATAGTGTACAGTAAGTGTAGGGCATTTGGGGTAGTCTCATGGCATATGGGGAGCTCAAAAGTATACATTTTGATGGGAGCCAGAAACTGGAGTAGGACCCGCTTTTTTTTTGCTCAGCGCGAACACTGCATCACTACATTGGCTGCCTGTATTTTACAAAATTCAATATAAAAACGCTTCTACTAACATACATGGCCATCAAAAAAAGGACACCAACATATACAGTATCTCAACTTGGTACCTACACCTTTTTTGGTCTGCATTTTTCAGAATACCCTTCATCTAGCCTTTAGTTCTCTGAAGACTCATCTCTTTAGACAAGCTTACCATTTTCCTGCACCACCCACTTGACCTCCCTAGGCTATTCAGCAGACTACTACCCCCCTACACTGTTCACCAAAAAACATACATAGCTCTTTTTCTGTACTCAAAAAACTCTGACCCCAATCCAACATTGCTGTATGACTGGGTAACATAGTCCACCAAGCAATCTGGCTGGATCAATCTGCAGGGTTGGGTACAGAATGACGGTGCTCCAGATCCCGGCGGTCAAAATCCTGATGCCGGCATCCCGACAGGTTAGGATACAGACAGCTGTCGGTAGGTATCCTAACACTCCCCCTCTCCCTACTCCTCCCTCCCCGGTGCCTAAACCTAACCTCCCCATAGTGCCTAAACATATCACCCACCCTGCACCCTAAACCTTACCCTGCCCCATTAGTGGCTCACCTTAACCCTCCCCCTAGTGCCTAATCCTAACCCTCCACCTAACCCTGCTACTTACTTTCCGGATGCCGGCAGCGCAATACCGGCGCCGGGATTTTGACAGGTGTTGGGATTCCGGCACCTGTATTCTCAGCCCCGGTATTCCCTTTGTCGGGATATAGACCATATCCCAAACTGCAATATGTGGCACTTAACCTCTTCTTTTTCCCCTGTATCTGAAGATAAAGTTATGGACCTCATCCGACCTTCACCCCCCTACCTCCCCCCTTGACCCTTTCCCTCCTCCACTAGCTCTTTCCTTCTGCCTGTTCTCTTCTCGCCAATCTCCTTAATCTCTCCCTCTCATCAGGCACTGTCCCCTCTGCATTCAAGCATGCCCCTTTTCCCCTTTATAAAACCTACCCTTGATCCCAACACTCTCTCCAACTACCAACACATCTCCCACAATTTTTTCCCTCCAATCTCCTTGAGCATATGGTTTACAACCACCTTACCACCTTTCTTTCCTCCCACTACCTACATGACCCATTTCAGTCTGGCTTCCGTACTCTCCACTCCACTAAAACTACCCTCACAATGACCTCCATGCTGTCAGGTCCAAGGACTATACTCTCTGCTGCTTTTCACGCTTTGGACCATACTGTCCTCCTGCAAATCCTTTACTCCCTCAGTCTACATGATACTGTCCTCTCCTGGCTGTCTTCCTACCTCTCTGATTGCTCCTTCTCTGTCTCCGCTCTACACTTCCCACGTACTTCCACTAACAGTAGGTGTCCCACAATGTACAGTTCTTGGACCTCTCCTATTCTCTCTCTCTATATGTCCTCTTTAGGTGAGCTTATTAGCACTTTCGGTCTCCAATATCTGTATGCAGATGATACTCATTCGTATCTCTAACTATCTCTTCCTGGATGTCCCAGTGCTTTCTTAAACTTAATATGTCAAAGACTGAACTGATCACCTTCCCATCCTCCAGCATAACTTCACTTCCCACAATTCCTTTATCTACTGATAACGCACTTAGGGACTAGAGGAAATGGTTGTGCCATCTTGGAGATATCCTCGACTCCTCCTTCACCTTCAAGCAACACATTCAGTAACTTTCGCAGTCATGCCATTTCCATCTCAAAAATATTTCCAGGATCATACCCTCTCACATCCTGGATGCTACAAAGACCCTCATCCACTCACTGGTCATCTCCACATTGGACTACTGAAACCTCTTTGTATCTGGCCTCCCCGACTACCACCTCTCTCCACTCCAATTTGTCCTGAATACTGCTGCCTGGCTCATCTTCCTCTCCAAACGTACTACATCTGTCTCCCCTCTCCTACAAGCCCTACACTGGTTCCCCTTCCCTTTCCGAACACATGACCACCTCCAAGAGTTTGCACATGCTGCTCCCTACGTCCGGAATTCTCTACCTCTCCCTTTCAGACACTCCATCTCTTTGCAAAACCAAACGAGCTCTCAAGACCCACTTTCCATCAAAGCCTTCCATCTCTCATCCTAACGCTCTGTCCCATGCTGACTATCTTCCCATCTGTGTCACCCCTGTCTACCCCTCCCCTTTAGAATGTAAGCTCTCACGAGCAGCGCCCTTTTCCACAGTGTGCTTTTTCTTCCTTTACTATTTACTTACAGAACAAAACCCTTAACTCCTGCAACTTTGGTGTCTTTTCTCATGTCCACGCCTGGGTGGCCTTTCTCTATATCCGGCGCCGGAGCTGAAGTGAACACTAGAGGATGTCACAAGTGGGCGGGCCTATTCAAAAGACTCTGCTGGCCACACACATCGGCCAAACAATTGGTAAGTGTGTATGCACTTACCAATCATTAGATAGGTTGGCGGGTCGACCCAGGGTTTACCCAGCTCTAGACAAGATATAAACTGCTAAAGAGCTATAACAAACATTTTGCAAAAGCTGTAAAAGACGGAGTAGACACCCCACTCACAATTTCAAAAACCACCTAAACAGAGGATACTTAAAATACCTGGTTTTGCATTTAAAAATATTGCTGCTCCAGGAGCAAAATGGGCAAAAACAAATAGTCACTTTTACAAACTCATACCCACTTTATCAGGGGAGACCTAGATATTACGGGGGTAACTGTGAGAGACCTGGCTAACAAGCTGTGAGCTCCATATAAATTAGGATAAATTCAGTATTTTTTATAAAGGGTCCTCATCATCAGGCTGACAAAGCTCAATATGAACAGATAAGTGTAAATATCTCAGCATATGGATTTCATGGAGTATGAGATATATGTGCCTCTTAACGTAACTCCAGTAATGGAAAAACCCTTAAGACTCAAGTATGGAAAAAGACTACCTCTCATGAGGTCTAGTAGGATCAATCTGGCCTTGATTAAACTCCTGTATGTCTTTCAATATGCTCCCATCTGAAAACCAAGGATCCTTAAGAAATATTGATAAAGACCAATAATCGCTATACAGGGGAGAAAGGAAAGGCGGTACAGTATTCCCTAAATTTAAAATTATATTATTATGCCTACAGCAGCCTCAAAAGCCTGGGCAGAGTTTGTACAGCTTGGTGCTACATGACCAACAATCACAGGAAGACAGGCCAAAGCAAAGCCCTTTACATTTTCTTCTTAAACAAGAATCAGGGGGATGCACATAACATTATCAGACAGACACATGAAATGTTGCGAAAGAAGCTGGATACTCTGCATATGGAGGCCATATACAAATTTACTACATTGGGGCAGATAAGATAATGAATGTCTAAAATAATTTGAACAACTCCATAATTATTTAGTAGTTCAACAATGCAAGTTAAGCTGGGTACACTACACACCTAAAGATTTTCTGTCCAACCATCCAACTAGTTAATTGGTTGGAATGAAAATCTGGTAAGGTATGAAAGCAAATGACAATTAGCAATTTGTTCCCAAACGCCGGAAAATGTTAAATGTTTGATCTAAACAATTTGTTCAAACAACAGTTTTTGTCCAAACTTTTCTGACGACCATTTTCATCTTTTTTTTGGCATTTAGGAGCAAATTACTGATCATCATTTACTCCCATACATCACCAGATTTTCATTCCAACCAATCAACTAGTTGGCTGTTTGGACAGAAAATCTTTAGGTGTGTACCCAGCTTTGCATGTACAAGCTTAGGCATGCTTTGTGGAGTTTCAAAGAGGAAGGGGACTCATTACCTAGGCCAGTGGTGCCAAAACTTTTTTGAATCACAGCACCCTAGGAGTGTTAGCATTTTTTCCATGGCACCCCTGGGCCAAAAGTTTCTTATTGAGAAATTCAGAAAAAAATGTCCTTAAATGTCACCCTTAGGGTCAGTTATATGGTGGTTAACAGGGCAGTGCTTCTTTTTGTCCACATTTTTTAATTGGCAGTCATTAGCACTGGTTTTGCCTGTCACACGGCTTAAAAATTATTTTATTTGGTACTGGACAACCAACTTGAGGCACCCGGCACACAGTTTGGGAATCACTGACCTAGGCCCATCTGAAGAAGCTCATTGCTGGGAGAGTCCTACCCTGATGGTATTCAGGAGCTAAAAGGAACATGGGAAGCAAATGTCAGTCATTATGGAATGTGCAAGGGTCGGGGGCAACCTGCATCAGACATCAGCAAGTGCAATTATATATTTTGCATAGGCTGTACCTTACGGTACTATGGGTTACCCTAAACTCCCACATTTAGGTCGGAATCATACAATATGTTTCATGCTTCCCATGACTATTCAGCAAACTACTGAATGTGATGTTTGATGTCAAATACCATCATGCTAGAAAGTACCCATCTGTGTCATTTATAAATCTTAAAACAATGGAAACTGGATTTTAGTGTAAAATCCCTTAGGGCAGTCAATGACTCTTTATACCAGTTGCATGTAAAAAGACTTGACAGGTGGGCCAATTTGGTAAATATCACAGTATCAAACAAATTATGCCATCATTGTACTGCTATAAATTTGGTTTATTTCTATTGTACTTATTGCATTATTTCACTGTCATCTTTGAGACGTTATAAAAAGGTGCAGACAAAAGGAATCCTTTCCATAAGAAAAAAAACATTTAGAAACACCACTATGAATTTCCATTGAAGAACCGAATCATTAAAACCATGACATCATAGGGCTCATTGCATTGGGGTCAACAATTACACTGAGCCATGGCAACAAATCCGTCTAGTGACAGTTAGACAGCAAGAAATCAGACATTTGTTGTAACTAGGAGATAGGCAGGAAATGTCTCACCTTAATGCAAGGTTAGTAATGAGCCCTTCTGACCAAGTATGTGGGAACATTTGACATGTGTCACCCAGAATATATTTAATCTTCTATGTCATGTCATGATCTGATTGGTAACAAAGAAACTGACATTTGTGTTGTGTGAAAGAAAACTTATTTTAAAACTAGAATAGATTTTCCATTGCAAAACCCCACAGAGTGAATGACACGGTGTGGAGAACAGTCAGAGAAGCCTTTGACACCACAGAGACTACAGTGTAATAAATTTCAAAGTACGCACAAGCCTTTGCCACAAGCAGCTTAGATGTGATAGCTGGGCGAAGTGTGGACGAGGAAGAAAATCAGTTCTGCCAATGGCACTTTAGTAACTCCATAGTACCAGTGTCACTCAAAGCCAACTTGAAACAGAATAATCACAAGCATTATTGAGGTAAAAATAAAGTAGAACAAAGTTTTATTTGTAGTTGGACATCTTGTTGTACGTGCAGAGTAACAAGCCTACAATTACAAAGGAGGATTCAACCAGCTGCCGTTCTTTTCATTATATAGTCTTTCATACCAATACTGTTTTGTACATACCTATAACCAAGTAACACACGGGATAGCAAGCAATAGCCATATTTATTATGTTGGCAGTGCCCCTTTTCCATTAAGATGTTATTTATTCATGAGAAGTATTTCCAAAATATGTTGGCTTTACAGTCCTTAGTTAATATGAAAAGTAATAAAATAAATCTACAACAATAAGGGCATAATTTGATTTTCGACAGTCTCTCATAAATACAAATCTTAACCGCATCTATAATTGGATCTGTGACAATACTACGGCTTATAGAGACCTTTTATTACTATAGGTCATTTGAAATGAGAGACTTATCAGACTGCTCCTTATCACTATGGCACTCACTGCAGTATTCCGCAGAATGTTCAGAATAAAGCAAACCACTAAACTTATGTTCTGCTGCCATCTGCTGGAAGAACATGGAAGTCATTTTGTTTTGGTCAACAAAAGCTGGGAAAAAGAACAAAATCCACAAATAGATAAAACTATTGTGTATTGCCCCAGTATGGGCCTCCCTGGACCCAGAGTCCTGTGTGTGTCACACACCCTGCTCATCATTAATGAAGGTTGACAAGTAATTAGTAAATAAATCTAGAACCATAACATGAACACACAACCACAGAAACTGCCAAAAATGTAAAAGAAAACTAGACACATCACAGAACCAGGATATAGCAAAAAATATTTAATGAATAAGACATAATAAATATACTACATCATAGATAAATTTTTATATTCGCTCCGTGGTGTCCATTTAGAACATAGATGCTATTAGTACAAAAGTGCAACAACCAATAGCAACCAATCATGGACATGCTTTCATCAGTATACATTGCATCTATATAAGAGCTGATTGGGTGCCATGGGTTCCACATATTTGCATGCTAGCAAATCATCACGCTTTGTAATAATTTATACTTCCTGCCATTCAGGACCGGTGTTCGGTGCCCCCCTGCAAACTTTAAATTTGCACCCACCTACATATATGCCCTCTTGACATGTCTCATATTCACGTTAAACCACACAGTAGGGGGCCCCGTTACCTATCCGCCCGATGCTTATTAAAATAGTGATCGAGGTGGCAGCCAGTTTCAGGCCAGGACCTGACTCCCTCTCTCTCTCTGTGTGTGTGTGTGTGTGTGTGTGTGTGTGTGTGTGTGTGTGTGTGTGTGTGTGTATGTATATATATATATATATATATATATATATATATATATACACACACACACACACACACATACAGTCAGGTCCATAAATATTGGGACATTGACGGAATTTTCAGATTTTGGCCTCTATTCACCACCACAATGGTTTTGAAATGAAGCAAACAATATGTGCTTTAACTGCAGACTTTCAGATTTAATTCGAGGGTAATTACATCCAAATCGGGTGAACGGTGTAGGAATTACAACAGTTTCAATATGTGCCTCCCACTTTTTAAGGGGCCAAAAGTAATGGGACTATCAACTCAAAAGCTATTTCATGGACAGGTGTGGGCTATTCCCTCGTTATTTCATTATCAATTAAGCAGGGAAAAGGTCTGGAGTTGATTCTAGGTGTGACATTTGCATTTGGAATCAGTTGCTGTCCACTCTCAATATGAGATCCAAAGAGCTGTCACTATCAGTGAAGCAAGCCATCATTAGGCTGAAAAATCTAAACAAACCCATCAGAGAGATAGCAAAAACATTAGGTGTGGCCAAATCAACTGTTTGGAACATTCTTAAAAAGAAAGAACGAACCGGAGAGCTCAGCAACACCAAAAGACCCGGAAGACCACGGAAAACAACTGTGGTGGATGACAAAAGAATTATTTCCCTGGTGAAGTAAAACCCCTTCACAACAGTTGGCCAAATCAAGAACACTCTCCAGGAGGTAGATGTATATGTGTCAAAGTCAACAATCAAGAGAAGACTTCACAAGAGTGAATATAGAGGGTTCACCACAAGATGCAAACCATTGGTGAGTCACAAAAACAGGAAGACCAGATTAGAGTTTGCCAAACAACATCTAAAAAAGCCATTACAGCTCTGGAACAACATCCTATGGACAGATGAGACAAAGATCAACTTGTACCAGAGTGATGGGAAGAGAAGAGTATGGAAAGGAAAGGAACTGCTCATGATCCAAAACATACCACCTCATCATTGAAGCATGCTGGTGGTAGTGTTATGGTGTGGGCATGTATGGCTGCCAATGGAACTGGTTCCCTTGTATTTATTGATGATGTGACTGCTGACAAAAGCAGCAGAATGAATTCTGAAGTGTATCGGGCAATATTATATGCTCATATTCAGTCAAATGCTTCAGAACTCATTGGACGGCGCTTCACAGTGCAGATGGACAATGACCGAAGCATACTGCAAAAGCAACCAAAGAGTTTTTTTAAGGCTAAAAAGTGGAATGTTATGCAATGGCCAAGTCAATCCCCTGACCTGAATCCGATTGAGCATGCATTTCACTTGATGTTGATAAAACTGAAGGGAAAATGCCCCAAGAACAAGCAGGAACTGAAGACATTTGCAGTAGAGGCCTGGCAGAGCATCACCAGGGATGAAACCCAGCGTCTGGTGATGTCTATGCGTTCCAGACTTTAGGCTGTAATTGCCTGCAAAGGATTTGCAACAATGTATTAAAAAGTGAAAGTTAGATTTAGGATTGTTTAGTTTGTCCCATTACTTTTGGCCCCTTAAAAAGTGGGAGGCACATATAGAAACCGTTGTAATTCCTACACTGTTCACCTGATTTGGATGTAATTACCCTCAAATTAAATCTGAAAGTCTGCAGTTAAATCACATCTTGTTTGTTTCATGTCAAAGCCTTTGTGGTGGTGAATAGAGGCCAAAATATGAAAATTCTGAATGTCCCAATATTTATGGACCTGACTGTATGTATGTATGTATGTATGTATATATACACACACACACACACACACACACACACACACACATAAATACATATATCTCTATCTAATCAATTAACTATTATTAGAGCAGTTAAGTGTATGATTAGAGACACATGTAACTTGTTATAGGTAAAAGTAAATTACCCAATCCTCATCTCCCTTCACACTCCAGCCCGCCCACTTCGCTTAACAAATGCACACCGCCTTTCCTGCCAAATGATTACTTCCTCCCACTCCCCCCTCAAAGATTTTTGCCATTCTGCTCCCTACGTCTGGGACGCTCTCCCTATCAGACTCTCCACCTTTCTACAAATCTTCAAACGAGCTCTTCAGACCCACTACTTCATCAAAGCCTTCCAGCTCTCATCCATACCTGCTGCTCTTTCCTCCCTGTCTACTCCATCTGCATCACTCCCGTCTGTCTGCCATTCCCCTTTAGAATGTAAGCTCTCTTGAGCAGGGCTCTTTTTCCTTACTCATACTATCGTCTACTCCTAACTCCCCACAAGGGCACCTAACACTTGGGTAAGTCATTGTTTTCTTGTTCGCTCATTTGTTTATGTACTTTGTAAGGCGCTGTGAAACCCTTGAGGTGCCAAATAAATGAAGGATGATAATAATAATAATAATAATAATAATAATAATAATAATAATAATAATAATAATAAATAATAATAATAGTGACGAATATGTCCTCACAAATTATGATATTGTATGATGTTCTGTCATTTTATATTCCGTATAAACATGGTGTGTCAATTTCTATTCGGTGTGCAGGTTGGGAAGGACTGGGTTTAACAAATCGTAAATAAAGTGGATGGCTTGCAGATAACAAAATAATGTACATCCCTCAAAGTGTGGGGTCATGTGTGAACAGCTAGCTCTCTCCATTTTTTTTATGACCCCTGAAGTCAGTGTCCTAGATCATAATCCCAGAAACAGACCTCTTTTTACTTCACTGCCCTACCTCTAAAGATTCTTGTTATGCTATAGAGGCTGAGATAAGGATTCTGGTATTTACTATAGGTCTGGAAGGGGGAAGTTGAAGAGTGAGTTATATCGTCACAAATCTTTAAAGCAGGGAGCCTGTCAGTTTGGCCAGGTAACCCTGTATTGGACATCTATTGATCTCAAACCCTGCTGACCTGATAGGGAGACCCTGTTAAGTATGAACAAAGAATTAGGGATGTATAAAAAGGAATACCATCCTGCATTCAATGTTCGTTCATTGGGGAACTGACGGATGTTCTGGGAGTGCACCAGGATTCTTGTGGGTGAAATCCCCCACCCCATCAGCAGTGCTAAGAACTTTAATGTGAGTTGTCTTAGGGACTCTCAGTTTTCTCTTTTATTTTTTGAAAATATTTGCATTATAATCTGTTTGTCATTTTATTAATATTTTTGTAACTAAGCCTTGAAAATATTTATTGGATTAAACACATTTAATCTAGCATTTTCTCAGTGATTCTTATTGAACTTGTGTGCCTAGATAGGCCCATGCTACATATTTGTGTGTAATTTGAATGTGATTTATTATTAATCTGGTGGGAGATCGCAGACCTGCGGAGAACAGTCTGCGTGGTGGCAGAAGAACAGTGTATCTTGGTAAGTGACCGTGGTGCGCCGGCGTCACAACCAGCTGATGCAGATTGTTGTATTTGTGAGTCAGCCTGGGTTTGTGACAATAATAAAAATAATAAATTGCAGTTTAATTATACTGTGCAACATTTGTGGGCTACATGTAAATGCAGCCAGTAATTACCGTGCATGAAAAAAAAAAATGTATTTATACCCCTTGCATTGCTAGTTTTTCCAGGAGCAAAGTAGTTGCTTTTTTTTTGCTTTGCTCCCAACTGAGAAACAGCCTTTATGAGTGTATATCCATATGCTTAGATTGATACTCATCATTAGGGAGCACTTGCACCAGCCTATGCTTGTAGTGAAAGGTACGCCTAGAAACAGGCATATTTACTCTTCTGTCCAACTCTATGTATGTGAGAAGGACCTTTCAGTCGCAAGAGGAGATGCAATTGAAATTCATAGTAATCGATTGTACTTGTGTATGCTTGGTTCCGAAGAATGTTCAGTGCGGAAATACACAATATATGCTTTGCATACATCCAACTTGCAAGTTGTGGGCAGCAGTGAGATGTCGGCAATGTCGCCACTAGATTTAAAGAGGCAGGCTGGTTTTGCCTTAAAACAAATTCCATTTTTAGAAGTCATCAAGGGTATATTGCAGTGCTTTCAGTTCAAGAGGCTGCTTATGTACTGTCTCCTGAAGCAATACCCATGTGAGATTTGCTTGTGCTTCTCCAGGTTGGTTAGCCAATTTGCAAAACTGTATTGTTTAGGCTGCATATTCCCCACTATCACTCTCAGTCCCTCTTGGTGGGGAGGGACATGAGGCTTTGTAAGATTTCACTTAAATCCATTTTTATCCTCTTGTCTGGTGATCTCTGGAAACCAAAACCGCACAACTCCTATGGTGCCCTGCTGAGTGTATAGGTGAAAGAGGGGACACTCCTTTTTCAAATAAGGGTGCCTCTGGGTTTATTAAAGCCAGGATGGGAGAGATACTCAGTCTTCATAATGAAAAGAGGAGAGTACTTATTTCAAATGAGGGTACGCCATAGTGTGGGTGCCAGAATAGGGTTTGGGATAGAGCACTTTTTATATTCTCTTGCTCAGCTTGCAAAAAAATCTGCAGTATTTTGAATGAATCATTACAGATTAGGTCATTAAGCTCCACAGTCTCTGGAGTCTGAGTAACATACACTATAAAGGAGGGCTTTTAGGCAAGTCCTCCCCATCTATAGCTATAAGCAGCAGATAACAATAAAAAGTAGAGGGCGGTTCTATCATGGCGGTTGGGGCTTACAGGATGGAAAGCTCAAATCTTCATAGGAGGTCTCTCCCTTGTAGGAAAGAAAAAGGCTTATAGGGTGGTCTTTTACGAATATTCAATTAATGCAGTAGTGCACACATTGGGTCTCCCGTGGACAGTACACCTAAGACAATGGCAAGAATATCAGACTACACGATCTGGAAGGTCCAGCTAGACCAGGGGTGGCCAGACTTTTGTGACCTGGATTCTACATTTTGATCACTTACTTAGTGGTGATCTACCAGCATCAATGGGTCTGATTCAAAGGTGGACGCTATGCCGATGATTGCGCTGTTCAGCAATTTTTTTTGTTACTGCGAAATCTCCTAACTGTACAATGGCAATCACAGTTGCTTATGGGATCGCTGACATTAGAGACAGTGACTGCATATTTTTGCAGCTGTATATCAGTAAGAAATGGTAGCTGTGCATACATACAGTCCACCTCTGTATCAGACTCACAGACACTATGCTTCACACAGGTGCACTGATATTGTTTTCCTAACAGCTCTCTCATACATACAATACAGTAGTATTAAACAACAGCTCTCTCATACATACAATACAGTAGTATTAAACAACAGCTTTCTCATACATACAATAAAGTAGTATTAAACAACAGCTCTCTCATACATACAATAAAGTAGTATTAAACAGCTCTCTCATACATACAATACAGTAGTATTAAACAACAGCTCTCTCATACATACATACAATACAGTAGATTAAACAAAAATGACAAGTACAAAAAATACATCCAGTCATTTTGAGGTGTACAGAGTTACCACAAATCTGCAATCGCTTACATTCCCCCCATAATATAAACTTGTAATAAACTGTAATTATCTCCACTGCTTAATAATAGAAGGGGTTGTCTTATTTAAAAAATAAATATCAGTCACTTAGTGTTGGTGTGTGCGGTGGGGAGCCGGTGCTTGGGGTGGCATGGTACCACAGCAGGAGGCTGTGCACTGGCAACGTCACCCTGCAGCCCCTTCACCGCACATATAAACACAATCACTCCGCACAGACTACTTCCGGGAGCGGCTTCGGCACTTGCAGCTCCCCATGAAACTCTGGGCCTGATTCAGACCTGCTCGCAAGCGGGTCGATGGACGGGTACTGCACATGCGTCGGAGCGAGTGATAACTTCACTCACTCGGGGCTTGCAGCAAAACGGGGCGGCTGTCGATGTTGATCGACAGCTCGCCCCATTTTGTAGGCGGGTCGGAGGGGTGGCTGCACAAATGGAGGCGTTCCCGAAGGAACGCCTGCAGTTTGTGGCCGGCCCTACTGACATCACACATGATGTCAGTAGTGAACTTCCTGCTCTATTGGAGCAGGAAGTTCACTGGGGATTGCAGTGGACGAGACCTTACCACAAGGGTCTCGTCGCAAGCCCGATTGTCACCCACAGCTATGCGAGAGACCTGGAGGCAGATTTTTTTTTTTTTTAAATCCGCCCCGATTCAGAGCGAGCGCTTGCAAATAGCGATCGCCTCTGAATCAGGACCTCAGTACGCTGTGAGGCTAGGCAGGCGGATGGCAGCAGTGGCGGGCTTCTGAGGCTGTGGAAGCCATTTCAGGTTTATTTTACTTCAATTGGTCACGATCTGCTGGCAGATGCACCATGAGCTAATGGTAGATAACGATGTCACTTTTGGCCAGGTCTGGGCTAGAGTAATGCACTCCCAGGTCCAACATGCAGTGGGGTTAACCACCAGGTGAACTGATCTTTAGGTTGGTGCTCACTGCCGTAGCACTTCCAGCCTAGACAGACGAGTAGTGCAGTCAGTGCCGCTATACAATGAGCTCTAGACGCACTCCAGGGAAAGTCTTTCAGTATAAAATAAGTCGCTCACATATCCATAAATAGAGCGGTGCAGGTCCTCTGACTAGTTTCTCCCCTAAATACAGGCCTTTTTTACAAAAAAATGGATGGCTCACCCGGTGGTTAACCCCACTTCACGTTGGACCCGGGAGCACATCACTATAGCCAGACCTTCTGGTAAGATCATCAGCTTCTTTTATTCATTGGGTCCATGACTGTTTTACATACTCTTAGAACTTGTAGTTCCACAAACATACTTCTAGCCATATGAGGCTCTCTTTTATTTCCAACGTATGCACTGATATCATTTGGTTTAAACTATACAAAACAGCTCGTATTATATTATTCTCTACCAGCATAACCTATCATTTCCTAGGGCATATGTGTGACCAGGACTATTATCAAGTGCAATATAATGTTTTTTTTAGCATTAAATACTGTATATTTGTATCTTGTATTAAACTTTGCATTGGTGTGTGGTTGACTTATTCTGCCATACCAGTATTGAATGGTTTTACATATGGATATTCTGTATCTATTAGTGTAATTTCACTTGTTTGTGTTGGTTCTGTTTATTAGGTTTTCTCATTAATTACCTTGAAACTAGCTGCTGCTAATTCATTTTACATTAAAAAAAAATCCTGGCTAGAGGGTGCTTACGTTATTATGTAAGGAATATAACACACACACACACACACGCACGCACGCACGCGTTTAGACGTTGAGCAAACAGTGCAATTATGTCTTTACCAGGTAAATCTCCTTGTTACAAGACTGAGGACAGCTAAAGAGAGAATGTAGTGGGCGAGGAGAAAATAATTTTTTTGCTGCCTGTTCTCATTCCCAGTATTTGTTTAGTAGATGCTCTTCTCTTCTACGAGTGTCACTTTGAACTGTTGACATTCTGCAGGCCTGAAGAGAAGGGTTCTCTGACCTAGATGTTTTACAACATATATTGCTCACAACTAACAGTGACATGTTTAATGGAGTATTTTAAAGTTAAGATATTGAATTTTCCCCATAGTAATCAGTTATTTGTAGAGTTCAAAGGTATATGATATCTGTTGCGGCTCACACAGACACCGCTCATTTTAATCTATTCCGGTTATTTCCTTACTTCTAGTTTTAGAACAAAAATGCTGATATGACTTAAAGACTAGAACAATTACATAAATTTATAATCTAAGTATTAGCAATAATTTTCATACCAGTCATTTCTGTTACTAACAGCTGTAGCGTTGCATGGCTAAGTAGGTTTACAAGTGAGTACAGTATATGGTATTCTATCCAAAGAATTATTTTTCTGCATGTTTATTGCTAGTTCATTCAACAGACTCCCATGGCACTGTACCTGGAGTATCACATTTACCATGGCAAATAGGGAAACAGTTACTTGGATGTGCCATGCAAAAGCTCTAGAACAAAAGGTCCCTCTGTCATGACAATACTCTTTCTTTAACAGTTGTATATAACACAATATGCATTCAAAGTCCCATTGATCTCCTTTAACATAAACCCCCAGACAAATAGAATACATTTTTGAATGAACCCATCCAGCTCAGCTCCAGCATGCCAGCTCAGGAGCATAGTTAGAAGAAGAAAATGAACACTGGTCAGGTTTGCTCCAGGTGTTGCATTGCCTCCCAGATTAGGAGGTGAAATACCAGTGCACTCCAGTCACTTATACTAAATTCCACCATGGGAGAACTTCCCAGCTGCTTACAAGCAAAAGGAAAACAGGGAAATGTGCCATCTAGTGGTTTATTGAAAACAATAAAATATCATGTATAATTCACAAACAAAGCAAACGTACAGTAGCCCCTATAGCAACCCATGTTCATCAAACTACTGTCTAGTTGCTGTAGGTTACTGCACACTTTGTCTTTATTAATAACTTACCACTTTCTTAAAGTCCTCCTCTGCTTCATCCAATTTCCCTTGTTTCAACAACAACTGTCCTCGCTGTAATCTTGCCTGAATCAATAACACATAAATAGAAGTAAAGAAAAAGGAAAAATAAACTGCAGCCTCTTCCAACAAGGACTTCTATAGCCCCATCCAATTATATCTCACATCTTAGAGTAATGTTCATCTTTAACAATAATATCACTAAATACATTATTTTACATATAATACCCAAGTGATACTACTAGATGTATACAATTTATCTAAATAATATCTGTCACAATTCTGAGTTCGGACCTCATGGCTTTAAAATGAGGGTGGTTCAATAAATAATGTAACAAGACCTTTCATTGAATAAATGTATTTAACTCGCACATATATAAGTAGAATCAACAGTATGGCCTTGGTACAGATTAATTTTCCACATAGTCCCCATACTTGTCTAATCATTTGTTCCAACGATACACCAAGGCATCTATCCCGGCATAGAAGAAATCAGTGTCAAGTGCCTTAAGCCAGGGCATGGTGGCTTGCTGAACTTCAGCATCGGTTGCGACTCGCCTTCCACCCAGTTGCTTCTTCAATGGTCCAAAGAGATGGAAGTCACTCAGTGCCGGGTCAGGGCTGTAGTGAGGATGGTCCAGTACCTCCCAATGGTAGCGCCATAACTCATGCGTGCGGTTGTGTGGCCTGGCATTATCGTACAGCAATACGACACCTGTTCGCAGCAACTCAGATCATTTTCGACGAATGGCCCTTCTCAACCGGCTCAATGTGTCACAATAGTAGACAGCATTCACAGTATTTCCCTTGATGAGGAAACCAATAAGAAGCATGCCCTTGTGGTCCCAAAACATGGTCGCATGCTGATAGAGTTGTTTTGAATTTATTTGAAGGTGGGGACAATGCGTGTTTGCATGCCATGGATGCTTGCTTCGTCTTTGGTGTCATATGATGCCCTCACATTTCATTGCATGTAACAATACTCTGCAGGATCTGCACTCCCTCCTCATGGTACCGCCTCAAGTGAACAAGAGACAATCCCATCCTAATGGTTTTGTGAGCTTCTGTGAGTTGCTTCGGTACTAAACGTGAACACTTTATCCTGTACCCCAGTTGCTCATGAACAATGTGCAGAGTACCCAATGAGATGTTCAGTTCGTCAGCAATATCACTACCTCGAATGCATCTGTCCTCCTGAATCAGACATTCAATGCAGCACGGGGAATGTGCCTGACTGGCCAGATTGCTGCTCATCTTGAACATCTGTCCTGCAAAAGGCAGTGCACTAAACCCAAACCTGTTTCTGGGACAGGACGTTATCACTGTACACCTTTATAAGTTGGTGATGAATTTCAGCTGCTGATGTGCCTATTAGACCCATAAATCTAATCATACTACCAACCTCAATGTTTGAATAGGTTTCGCCATCCCCGCCATCTTACAACTGAAGTTGGGACAGTATGACTGATATGAGGCGCAGTCTAATGACCGTGAGGGGAAGCAATGGGCTATCTATTCTGGTTTGGTGGGAAATTAGAACGAAATAAAGAACATTACACGCATGAGAAGTCTTGTTACCTTACTTATTGAAGCACTATCATATTATTAGGAAAAACACACCCTCTGCTGTAAATGAAAGTATTAGACCACAAAATTCGAAAAAATATATTAAATGGAGTATCATCCAATGTACACATTGATATGGTGATCACCGATTATTAAATATTGGGGGCAGTAGCCTCTTGGCATATAGATGTGTCTATAATTGGGTGGATCATACCTCATACATGGATACTTCCCAGCTGCAGGACGCAATCTAGTTAGGACAGTCATCTTCTAGCCTGTATATGCCAGGGCGTGCTGTCACTCAACAAGACAAACTTGCGATCAACCACAGGCAGTAGCAAAAACTGCTCTAATCTCTTCAATTCTCTACCATCTCCTGTGACCAACTGCCCCCCGCTATGTCAGCATGGCTATCCCAGTGCTACATAAGGCTCAAAATGTCCAAAGTGAAGTTTATTATTTTCCACGCAATAGGATTATTCTCCCAAACCCAAATCCTTGAAGTCATACTTGGCTCTGTCCTCTTATTTCAGACATCAAATTCTCTCTTGCAGTCAAGTCATGTCTATCTTTGAAATATGGCTAGAATGTACCCATTTATTACCCCAAATATAGTCATAACTCTCACTGCACCACTCTGCAAATAGCCTACACTGGCTCCCATGTCCTGCAGAATCCAATGCATATTACTCACCTTCACCTATACAGAGCCCTCAGTACCACTACCCTTTTATACATGTCAAACCTCATCTCGATTTAGTCTCCCTCGGGCCCCTAGAGCTGCTGCTAACATGCACCTTGTCTCCTTTTAAACACTCTTTGGAAATGAACATCTTCACTAGAGCAAACCCTACTCCCACCTGTACACCTCGGCTGTTGTCCCAATCTCTACTATCACTCACATCTGCTCCTCTTCTCCAAGCTCTTCCCTTTTCCTACTAGATTGTAAGCTCTCGCAGACAAAGCCCTCCCTACCCTTTGCTTTTGCCTCTGCTCATACATTGTAAGCTCTTTGAATGGTTGGCAATTATAAAAATGGTTTATTATGCATTCTTGAATAATTGTACATTCTTAGGTGATATATTGTCTTTAGATTGTGTACAATATATAGGAGAGTGAGGCTGTTGTATCATCATATGCCTCCATATTACATTTTAGTCACATCCAGCAATACTTGAAAACTTCCCAAGTCTGTTTCACATATTAAAAGGTTTAAACCAAGTGAAGTGGAGATTATAGGCAGAAAAATACTTTAGGAGCAGGTTATTTGTTCCTGCCCTGCAGGTAAGCTTTATAAGCATTACATACGGATGTGAAGTCTGGTTTCAGCTCTATCACACGACTTAAATCAGGAATTGCGGCTTTAGATTTGCCCATGGCCAGATATGCTGTTGCTCTTCTGTAGTATGCCAGGTAGTTATCTGGGTCTCCATCTAATAGAGAAAAAAAAACAAGCTGGCATCAAGTACTGCATAAACTGTATAGGAGGACACATTCATTTCAGTGTGCAGAGACTGCATCTGATGTGTTATAAAGGAGGAGAAAATGTACAGGAGAAAAGCAATCGAGAACATCACTGACTGTTTTACTGTATTGTATGTTTGCGGCAAGATGAAATCTAAAAGCGTGTTTACATGGTGGATATAATCATGAATGACTTGATGGCGGACCTTCATAGCATTAGGCAGGAGGTATGTTATGGCTGAGAAGATTTATTATATTTTGTGGCAATATCAAGCTAAGTGGCGCTAGTGAGCCATGTATTCCGTGTGGGGTTGGAGGAGGTAAGGAGGTGTGACCACACCTTATGGCTGCCCAGTGGATTCAATCCAAGGTAGGTCTGAGGCAGAAAAGTGTGTATACAGCCCAGGTGGGGTTGTGGAAGGCAGTCAGACTGCCTGTGGAGAGTCCAAGTGGGACTGTGGCAGCTATAGAACCCAGTAGGCCAGCCAGGCTAGTGGGAGGCCGTGTCCAGGCCTGCGAGGCAGAGTAGACTCCAAATCTCTAGGACTGTGTATGTGAAGTTGTAGAAGCCAAACTACAGACCAGGAGGCCCGTGTCCATACTTGGATGCGACGCAGGGCAGACCACAAGAGAGACTGTGTGACTTGATGGAAGGCCATGTCTATACTTGTGTGAGACAGGACTAAAGGTGTATACACACAAAGATTTTCTGTCCAACCATCCAACTAGTTGATTGGTTGGAATGAAAATCTGGTTGGAATGAAAATCTGGTAAGGTATGAAAGCAAATGACTATCAGCAATTTGCTCCCAAACGCCGGAAAATAGACAAAAATTGTTGTTTGAACAAATTGTTTAGATCAAACATTTAACAAACTTGTCTGAGCGTCCATTTTCATCTGTTTTCTGGCATTTAGGAGCAAATTGGTGATCATCATTTATTCCCATACGTTACCAGATTTTCATTCTAACCAATCAACTAGTTGGATGGTTGGACAGAAAATCTTTACGTGAGTATGCAGCTTAAGGCTGTGACTATATTACATTTGCAGACTAGCTGCCCATTATAGAGAGGGGCCAAGAAGTGAGGTAGTGCACTGAATGGGGCCTAGGTCATTTATTATTTTGTTCCTGTATGCAGACAGTAAAGCACCATTTATTTCATTTAAACCAGAAAATCTGCAGGTGGACCCTAAATACTGCACCACTGACTCCTCTACTGAGCTAAATTACCCCAGCATATCACATTTTATTTATAAAAATATATTTTAAAATATTAATAATTTAATATTTTGTTTGTTTACAATGTCCTCGTCTGTAACCCCATTCCATTGATCCTGAAAGGGACCCCATTTTTTGCTAATGCAGACAGTGGCATAACTACCCTGGGTGCAAGGGGTGCAGCTGCAATGGTGCCTCTGTGGACCGCCGCTCCCCCTGCACCCAGTCACCCACACATGGTGGACCGGTCCAGTCAGTGCAGTCGAGGGGGGCATGGTGTCAGCAGTGTTGATTTGGTGCTGGCCCAAATGGAGAGACAGCACCACCTGTCGCAACGCAATCAGAGCTCGTAGACCGGCAGCCAATCAGCAGTGGCGGCTCCTGATTGGCTCGCGACCACCGCCAGATTGAAATTGCACCGGCGCTGTCTGCCCATGTCTGCGGCCGTGCCAGAGATAAAACACATATACACACTAAAATATATATATATCTACCTTATGGTCTTGATAAAAGAGGTCACGCCTCTGAAACGTTGACTACCACTACTGAGTGGCCTGATTTATTATTTTCATACCGGAGTGCCATCCGTTTCTATCTTGTTATACTATATCTGTACTTCACGGACTACAGCTGGAAGAGCACCTGGACTGTTGAATTTATTCTTTGAGTGCCGGACAATCCAAGTACTGTCTATATAATATATATACATACACACACACAAATATACATACATACATACATACACACACCGTATATACTCGAGTATAAGCCGAGTTTTTCAGCACATTTTTTGTGCTGAAAAAGTACCTCCTCGGCTAATACTCGAGTGAAGTGTGTAGCGCTGACCGGACGGAGTTCTACCAAGGGGGGGGGTTACTACAGGGGGGCACTACCAGGTGGGGTTACTACAGGGGGCACTACCAGGGGGGGGGGGGGAGATTACCACTGGGGGCACTAAAAGGGGGGGATTACTACTGGATGTACTACCAGGGGGCGATTACTACAGGGGTCACTGAAAGGGGGGGATTACTACTGGGGGCACAACCAGCTGCTGCATTTCCCACCCTAGGCTTATACTCGAGTCAATAAGTTTTCCCAGTTTTTTGTGGTAAAAGTAGGTACCTCGAATTATATTCAGGTCGACTTATACTCGAGTGTATGTATATATATATATATACACACACACATACATACATTTATACATACACACACACACACATATATACATATATATACAAACGGACCAGCGGCACTCTCTTTCAAAAAACGACTCAGACAGCAGGCATATGCAAATCTATTCGATTTGCATATGCCTGCTGTCTGAGTCGTTTTTTGAAAGAGTGCCGCCGGTCCGTTTGTGTGTTGGAGCCCCTTGCTGTGGAGCTTCTCCGGAGGGCACCTTGGTGACTTATGTGTGACATGGGAGTGCCACCCATACTGGTATATTATATATATATATATATATATATATATATAAAAATAATCAGGCCTGCCCTGCTAAAACAGCCTGGCTGCTGCAGTTCTGCCGCCGCATGAATAGATGCCATGTGCATGACATCTATTCACATTTAGGGAGAGCTTGGGGAAAGCCCAGCACCTACGCCCCCATTAGCGACACTGCCAGCTGGGCACGCCCCCAATATTGACGTCGGCGGGGCCGCACTGCCCACAACAGTAACCGCACCTCCTTCACCGGCCTCCCACGCCACCTTTTAGCGCACACGCGGCTTCGCTCTTTTGCCTTCCTCCACTGCAGCACTCTCCGGCCCTCAGCTTAGGCGCTGCCTCTTCTTTGCTGCGACTAACTGGGCCCTGGCATCTTCCTTCTTGAACATGTTGTCTTCTGGCCTCTTTAGCAGCTGCCGAAGCTCTTGACATGGGCTTCATTATCGCTGCCCACTGGTACCAAACTCCTCGCACCGATCAGTGGTGTCTGACGTTAGGCCCCTGATGAGGGCCTCATTTATCAACGAGTTTATCACTCAAAACTAGTGATAAATTTAACTTTTTATGATAAATGGTGCTCCAGCCAATCAGCACCCAACTGTCATTTTTCTAACAGATGACAGTTGGGAGCTGATTGGCTGGAGCACCATTTATCATAAAAAAGTAAAAAAGTTATCACTAGTTTTGAGTGATAAACTCATTGATAAATAAGTGTCTTGGCTCACGGGCGGTGCCAAATTTAAATAGCCGCCACTTCATGGTTGCCGGGCTGTGAGCTACAATCAGGTACAGGTTTAACCCACCACTTGACCAGCGCTAGGCGCCTACAATTGGTCCCAGCGCCGACTACTGCTGTCCGCCGCCACTGCACCTCCATCATTGGGATCAGATACTTGGTCCCAGCGCCTTCCACCATGTCCCTAGCAGGACACCACTCCACAGAGAGAGGACGGCTCCTCTCCAGTCCGGCATACCCCTGAAATACTTATACCGCATCTCGCCGGCCCTGCTTTTAACATACTACACTATATGCACCCCCTATTTTTTCTGTCTTTGATACTATAGATGCTGCCCTTGAGAAACAGTAAATAGGGGAACTGCAGTTGATGTTGTTATTGGACATTATATTGGACTATGGGCTTCAGAGATGTACGCAAACCTGATGGCCGTTGTACTTCCCATTGCTTAAACGGCAACTCCTATATTAAAACAACTGATCTGAATAGGCACCTACATTATAACTGCCAGACTGTCATTTCCTGGGGAAGAGATGGCACCAGGGTGAACTATGGGAAGAAGGCAATCTGACGGATACCGTTTGATGAAATGTTCTGCTGGGAATCCTTGGGTCTTGGCATTCATGTGAATGTTACTTTGACAAGTTCTAACTACCTAAACATTGTTGCAGACCAAGTACACCCCTTCTTGGCATCAGAATTCCCTGATGGCAGTGGCCTCTTTCATCAGCATAATTCACTTTGTCACACTGCAAAAATTGTTCAGGAATAGTTCGAGGAACATGACAAAGAGTTCAAGGAGTTGACTTGACCTCCCAATTCTGCAGATCTCAATCCGACCAACCATCTGTGGGATGTACTAGAAATATAAGTACGAGCCATGGAGGCCTCACCTTGCAGCTTATAGGACTTAAAAGGATCTGCTGCTAATGTCTTAGTGCCATATACCACAGGACACCATCAGAGGTCCATCCCTCAACACGTCAGAGCTGTTTTGGTGGCACGAGGGGGACATGCACAATATTAGGCATGTGGTTTTAATGTTATGGCTGAGCGGTGTATAACGGCGGCGATGTTTATGTTCTACAGGACAATGTCGCCGACACATGCACTAGGTGCCCATTTAAGACAAAATTGTGCCAAGGGTTTAAGATATAATCCAGGAGAGCACCTTTCGTCCTGTCAGGATCAGCTATCCACTGAAAATTTATCTGTATTATTATGTCATATTGAGTGGTGGCCATGTTTTTGAAGTCAATAATTCTTAATGTGGTTGCCATTTTGGCATATATTCATTATTCACTTAGAGGACTAGTAGGTTTGGTCACTAGGCTTTATAATGAGCATATTATACAATGAAATGTGTGTATATATATATATATATATATATATATATATATATATATATATATATATATATATACACACACACACACACACACACACACACACACACAGATCTACTGTATGTAAATATGTATATTTCACTTTTGGTGAACTTTATTCATATAAAGAATTTTAATTATGTGAACTATATGTGATGTTAATTGCATGTAATTTTAATGGTTTTATATACATTTTCTACGGTGTATAAATCTATCAGGTAGATCAGGTGACTTTCAGGTCACATGATCTAGTCCATCAATTAGTAGTCCTATATAAGACCATTATTTGGTTTTCACACCCGCTTGGGGACTAGATACCTTTAATTAAGTCCTGCTAGGACGTAATATGTCAGCTGTCCTCTTGGTTTGCACCTGACTGCTGCAATTTCTGTATCTTACACAAGTCCTGACTTCCTTGGAGTGGCTGCAAGGGATCAGAGGTTCAACATCTACCAGTTATTTAACTATGTTCAGATAAGCCTGTTTATCTTTGTTCATTTGCGTGAGATTCTTATCTATATTTATATAAAATAAAAAACCTTTTACAGTATTATACAAATGTTACATTTATTACTCGGAGATACAAAGACTGGATGAATCTGGGGACATGCCTGTCTGAATCTATCAACCACAGTTTCCTGTGAAAGTGGAAAATATTTATCAGATAAGTACTTATTCACTTCTATGTGGTACGAGGCCTTACATATTTGTATCACACACACACACGGTGACTTGCTGCTATGTACTTCACTATTGTGAGCTATTTAGATAAATATATGGATGCAGATGTGTCCTCATACATCTAACCTCAATACGCCACATAGTGCGACCTGCCTCGTAAGAGAGTCAGGTCTCGTGCTACTCTGCTAGCGCCAGGTGTCTTTTTTTCAACGAAAATGTGTCTAAGACGACTAGGACGCACCAGCAGACTGTGCTGATTAATTTGATATGTGACACTTGTATACCTGTATGCACCAGAGTCTGTATATGAAGCACAGCGGAACTTGTAATGAAAAAAGCTGCGGTCACTACATGACGAAGATGCATGATGCAATGAAACGCGTTAAGCAAACGGCCTTATTCTTTGGCTGTAATTGACTTGGGGGTCTAGTTACTAAGCAGTGTTAGGAGACAGAGGGCCTGATTCAGACCCGCTCGCAAGTGGGCCGATGGTGGCCTCTGCGCACGCGCAGCAGCCGCACTACGTGTGCGCAAGCCCCGGAGCAAAAGAGATTTTGATTGACAGCTCGCTCCGTCTGTAGGCGTGGCAGAGGGGTGGCTTCACAAACGGAGGCTTTCCCAAGCGATGTCAGTGGGAGAGCTTCCGGCTCTATTAGACCCGGATGCTCTCTGGGCTCTATGCGAGCGGTCAGGAGGCCGCACACAAAAAAAAAAAAAAAAAAAAGCCCCAATTCAGAGCGACCGCTCTTTCAGAGCATCAGTCTCTGATTCAGGCCCAGAGTGAAAAGTGATAAGTCTGTGATAAGGTGCCAGCCACTCAGCTCCCAACTGTCATCTCACAGGCTGTGTTTCAAAAAATGACAGCTGGGAGCCGATTGGCTGGCACCTTATCAGACTTATCACTTTTCACTCTGTCTCCTAACACTGCTTAGTTACTAGTCCCTATATCTCTATGGACTCACTATGGTGATCTGAAGGGTTTCATTGAGACGGCTCCACTTATTTGAACTGAGGAGCTCATTCAGAGCCGCTCGCTAGATGCGTTCGCTCGCAGCCAGCATATGCAAATCCAGCGCATGCCCCCCAGCAAGGCAGGTGATTGCATGGCAAGGCAATAGCATGCCCACTATGTCTTGGCGTGCGATCACTTAGTGTATGCAGACGCCCACCAGCCATTCATAAGACGCCCACTTGCGCACGTCATCTCCTGGAAGTGCATGAAAGCATTGGTACATCAAGCACCATCGGATGCGATACGCTGCGCTTTAGGTCGACTATACCCTGCCGCAAGCACTGCAATCACTTCAGTGTGAAATCCCATCAAGTGAAGTGTACTATGACGCTGCCTTTTAATTATGCACTCCTCTGAAATGGCGTTGAAACACTCAGGCATGCCTTCGTTTGCACCTCCACTCCCCCATTTCTAGTGGACTGCCCCTGTCACCACCCACAAATGGCTTCTCCTGTCACTCATTCTGCTGGGCTATCTATACGCAACGAGCGAATGCATTCTGATCTTTCGCAGTGGTTTGTGCACGCGCATTGCGATGTATATGCATGCACAGATTGCAACTATTGGTCAGCTACGAGCGCTCGTATCCTAGCGAGCGGGTCTGAATCTGCTCCAGAGTCTCTATCATTAGACATCCGGCTGCTGCAAGTATACCTGCTGAACACTGCCTGTCAGCATAAGCTCCGTACACAGCCTCTGAACTGGAGAGAAACACCGGCATGAGCCACGACGCTATGGCCATACACCTACTGTATGTTACTTATCTACTAAAAAGGTCACCCCAGGAGACAACTGCAGAGCTAAATAAGCCGATGTTAATGGATAAGAGCGCTCCGGATGCAAATTTCCAGCATATGCCTTACACGGTAGCTATAGAAGACAGGTCAGTATAAAACATACTATACCACGATTTAACCTTCCACCACTAGTGAATATAACATCTGTTTTTGTGTAATAGAGACTACGGTGCATTCATGTTTTTTTTATGACTGATGATAATGGCAACATATTGAGGGGTATTTCAATATGAAACATTAACTTCACTGTTGAAGTTAACGTTTCATATCGGAGTTTTTAACTGCGTTAAAGTATCGGGCGCGCTCCCGCTTATACCCGTATTCAATATAAAATTAACGAAAACGGGAAACTCCGAAGTTGGATTTGCGTAAAGTTACAAATTTTTCCTTAAAAAAATTGTAAGACCCCCCTAAAGTAGTAAAAACATGGGGGATCACTATGGGTACCCCCGTTTTAGCCTTTAATTGAAAGTCGGGGATTTAAATAGCCGCAGCAGGTGTTTTTTTTTCCGACATTGAAGAAGTGATGCAGAAGAGCACTTAGGTTATTTTTTTCATTTTTTTAAGTGGTCCCATCACATTTGGGGTACATGAAAATGGGTACTAGCATATTTTTAAGTCCCTAAAGTAAGTTTTAAAAAATTCTGCAATTGTGCACCTGCCGCTATAATTCTATTCTAGAAAACACCTGCCGCATACTTGCAGAATAGCCCTGAACCTATTTCCCTATTGTTAAACAATTTTTTCCCATTTTTTTTTTTTAACCCCAATTTTTAAATTAATTTTTTGGGGTGTCCCTATTTTTTTTTTACATTTTTTTTGACACAGTTCTTTTTTAAATGTCAATCTCAGGGGTGCAGGCTATTTTTTTTTAAGCCTGCACCCCTAAACCCCAATTCTGCACTTTTTTCGACACCTATTCAATGGTGAAAAGTTATCCCCGTTTTTTATCAAAGACTTTTCAAAACTGCGATAAGTCTTTGAATTGAATACGGTGTAAAAGTAAAACCTGCGATAATGACGTCATACCTCCGATATTAACGCAAAAACGATGTTATCGCACCCATATTGAATACCCCTGATTGTCTTTTTAGGATTCTATTTATTTTTTTTTACAAATTGCAACAATGTATGTTTCTTTGTGTGTTCTAATGGTTGGACCAAAACATTTTTCTTTATTATAAATATCAATAAATGTAATAGGTCTTATGGTGCGTACACACTGTACGATTAAAACGGACGATATGAATGATGACGATATCGATATCATGCATTTTTCGGTGGCCAAAGACCTGCAATGCACGGGCACGTATGGACGACAATGAGATCGTCCATCGCCCAAGCATGCAGGCCAACCTGATCGATATCGACCAGGTTATATAGGGAGTGAGAGACTACACACACACACACACACACACACACACATGTATGCTCAGTTACCTGCAAGCGCAGAGTACTCACCAATAGCGGAATGAAAGTGCGATAATGCATCTGCAAGCTGTCCAGCTGCTAACAACTTTTTCCCCATTTCAAGATGCTTGTCAACATCTGCATTTATCCCGCATTCCACTCCTGTGAGGGAGAAAAGAAGAATATTCATGAGACAATTCTCCCAGAAACGCTTGCATTTGGCTACTATTGATATATAATATAAAGTCTACAAAATACATTAATTTAAGTCTACACAAAGGAAAAAAAACCTTGCCGTTTACATTTGCAATGACTTATTCCATTTTACAGAGACTCTCCCACTGAGGTGAGTGGAAGACTGCGGGCAACAATACACTGGCAAAAAAATTTGCCTGCTCAGCTACTTTTCCAAAGATGTACAGTATGTCACCAATTCATAATATAACTAATTAGGGTGATGCAAAATGCAATCAAAATGTTTTATTCACAAATCACTGCCTAAATAATTATTTCAATTTAAAAGTCACAGTAGCATTGTAATAATATCACTTTAAGACATTTCCAGTTACCACTAAGGAGGAAAAGTAATGATCATCTCCTCAGGGGTTCATACCAGGTGCCCTGCGAGTCTGGCTTGCAAGCGCAGTAGCACAGCTGAGGAAGTAATGTGCCAGTAATCCTGCCAGTTGTGTATAATCTTCAGCCACTTCTCCCCAGTTCCCTTCTCCCCAGTGGCATTGCCGGATGCGCACACTATATCCCCGCACTGGCGCCCGGCAAGAAGGAGTGGTCAAAGAAGAGGCGTGACCTTGTGGAGTCCCCGAACACATCATTCCGAGGGCGTGCCCAGCATCCCCGGACATGCTGGGCTGCCCCCAGAGACTAGTACCTGCAGCACTGTCAGCTCCTCCTCTGTGACAGGAGCAGAGTGCTGCAGGAGAATGTTACACTGCAGCACTGAGGAGCAGCCGGTATTTTGGTGTCACCCCCTCCGAGGGTGACACCCGATGCAGCCCACACCCCCATAGTGACGCCACTACTTCAGCTTCATTCCCCAGGTTCTATTTTCCTCACATGAGAATATCGCATCAAGAAAACAGGAGAGGAATTGGATATTGTGACAGCGCCTGTGGAACGCTTATTTTATCTATCAGTTTGCTGGTTTTTGTCTATGGAGTTTTCGTACGTGCGAAAACTTCAGCAATAGGATTGCACGATGCGCATATATGTGCGATAACCGCACCTGCGAAACGTTTTCAACAAACTGTCTTTTCGCGGCTAATTCCTTATACTGTATTCCATACAATTAAAAGTAATAGACTAAGTAACATCAGGTCCCAGAAGATTACTCATCAGTGATCAGGCATTAACATTATCCCTAGCACAGTGTGTTCTCTCTCGTTTGCACCATAAACGCTCATATATCCACTGCACGCTGTTTACCCCTAACAACTCAGTCTTTTTCCATACAGGGAGAAGGTCAATCACTGGGCAAACCGCCCCAGATCGTGTGAATATCAGACCTGGGTCATTTTCTGGGATCAGGTTGTGAGTCAAAAACAAATAAATACTGTTGTTTATGTCGTTCAAGTAAAAATTTATTACCTGCAATTAACCGTGTCATTGGCAGCACATAGAACCAGCAGGTGGGAGAAATGACGAACCACACATTAGAATTCAGGTTAACTAGCACATTTTATTTAGAATGATGCCCAGTCTGATTGGGGAAGACCAGAATTAATGTTTTCATGATACAATTTCTGTTATAAAGGATACTACACATTGTTCAATATTCTTTAGTCACATATCTGGACAAACCGTCGGGGCTTGCTGAATAACCAAAAATCACAACAGGAACAGAAAAAAAAAAAAACAGTACATTTTTTTATATAACTATTTATTTTGGTATCCCCATTTGTTTTCTTCAGGTGGAAGAAAGGAAGTTATGGAGCATACACACGGTCAGATAAACGATTTGAATGATTTTACCAAAGTTTTGAACGATTGAACGATTTTTGACTGCAATAAAATAAATGGAATCGTCCAAGTCTGACTGCAAACACATCAGATGTCAGATATCGTTATCTGACAAACGGGACCGCGCATCGTTCATCGTCCAGGCATGTCAGATATGTCAGATTTTCCTTCAGATATGAATGACTGAATGATTTTTAAATCGTTATCGTTCAGATCTGAAGGAAAAATCTGACCGTGTGTATGCACCATTAATCATCTGACTCTAGCAATATTCTAAAGGAGAATTATTTAAAAGTAGATTGCAGATCACATTTAATGGTATATTTCGCAATAAATTTCTTTCTAGAATTAATATTTTATTATGAACACATTCATTAGTTCCGGCAAAGCCTAAAACATTATAAAAAAAGATATACATCACATTATAGGTTCAGTATTGACTTCACTCAACAATATCAAGTTGGCTTATCATCATATACAACGTACAAATAAACAAACTTTGTAATTGCCGAAATTTAAAAAAAAAAAAAAAAAAAAACACACCTAACTGCTTGTATCTAGCGCTTGTACTAATGTTCCTCTTTATGTTGCTGTCCAAGAAGAACTTTTAGTCACTCTAAAGCAAAGCTCTTTATTGGTCTGCATCACCGACTTGATTATAGCAAAACCATTTATTTCTCACAATTAAAACAATTGTTACATTTTAGATGATAAATATATTTTGCCAGATTACCTTTAAGTAATGCTGGATGCACACTCAGTCGACAAAAGACAAATCGCATAGTGCATCTGTCCGTGTGTACAGACGATGGGACAAATGTAATAGGGTGAGAGTTTAGAAAATGTGAGTCTTCTCACACTGTTTAAACTTGGCCAATGGTAATAGAGTCCGAGAACAAACTCGCATGTTTTTTAAAGCCCCCCCAAAAAACTCACAATTTAAACTCTCATCCAGATGTTTTCCCATTTTGAAGATAAAACTCCACCAATGTGAGAGATTACTGCTAAACTCTCACTCTATTACATTTGGTCCGCATCGGCCCTGCAGCACAGCCAATATATCTTGCAGATATTGCGGCACGTATGGCTATGTATACGGGTGACCCGCCGAAAACCCATACACTTGCTGCAGGGACTGCCAACACTGACATTTAAACTGGGTGGGCAAATTTAAATGCCTACCCAGTTGCATGTCAGCGCAGACACATCGAGCAGCAGATTGAAAAGTGTGTATTGGCTTACCAATCGGCTGCCCGTTCGATAGATCCATGGGTCGGCGGACAAGTCGGCCAGGTGTGCACCCAGCATAAATTAAACTGAATGTGATTAAGCACAAATGTCCATGATTGCGGCTATGTTTAACAAGCAGTCATTAAAATAAAAAGTAAAGGTCATTTCATCTCAGATCTTCAAAAGCCTGACTGCGCACGGATCTGTAAAACTAGCATTTGAACTACAGTAGAAATGCTTTCTATAATTAGTGTCTCCTGTTACCACCTACAGCAATATCACTGGAGGTAATAACTACCCTTCAAGCTTTAAACATGCAATTTTCAAAATGAACCAAATTACAGGAGAAGTTTGTACACACAAACAACAACTAACATATGGCACATAAGAAGAGTTCTCATTAGCTGTGTATCATTTTCCAGTACCTGTGGCCTGCAACACAAGTACTAAGCAAGTCACTAAACTGAAACTATTTACACTTAGAACAGGCTAGTCAACAGTAGTAAGTGAAATAAAAGTATCAAAACTTTACAGCTGAAAATAAATGACTGACTAACAGCCTATACAAATACATCATCATTAGAACAAAACTGCTTCATTAGAAGAAAAATATTTGAAAACATAACCGGAAGGAGGAAAAAGTATGGATCTGCAGAAGCTGCCCTATACTGCCCATATATTGGGTGCCCATTCACACTGGCAGATTGCAATAATCGCCCAAACGGATTTTCAGCCAGTCCCAATAAACACCTCCTTGATCTGAGGATTTATAAAAAAAAAAAAAAAAAAAAAAAAACACACCCTACAAATCTGCAAATACAGATACATTTCCACCTATATGCTGAAGATGCGTCCAGCTTTGCCTTAAAACACCTTTGCTAAGACAAATAAGAGATAAGTGAAAATATGTACAGTACTGTGAAAATACTAAAATGGCTAGAACAAAATGAAATGAATAATGAAAATATATGATGACTAAATCCTACCATTCCCCAAGTTAGAACGTTTTGCAAATGTATCTATCAGTGTGAGACTAAAATTTGCTCTTAACCTTATCCTTGAATGCCCCAACAGCAGAATGCCCCTCTTTCTTTTAATACGAGAGCATATGTGTAGGGTTTACGTCGACACACATTTATACACAAAACCAGATCATAAAAGCAAAATAATTTTTTTTTTTATAAAACCTTTATAATAGAATGGGTACAATCTTCTACTCATGTACGAATAACAGACGATGCATTCTAAAATGGGTCCACAGTATCATGCAAATAGGCACAGTATCGCCCGGGGTGAATTAGAGTTAGGCTGCGGGAGGGGGGAGGAGGTTAGGCTCCGGACAGGGGGGGCGCTAGGTTCAGGCACCACCAGGGGGGGGGGGTTAGGTTAGGCACTAAGGGGGTGGAGGGTTAGTATAAGGGAGCAGGAAAGGAGGGTTAGGGTTAGGCGGCAAATAGGACATGAGCACATTACTTACCGTTCCCCTGTCAGGATTTAAACCATCGTGATGCCACTGTCAGTGTACTGACAGCCGGCATCCCGTCCATCAGTATTTCATACCGATTCCATTAAATCATATATATGCTGTTTTGTCTAGAAAGTGTTAAACACCAGTTAACTTTTCTGTTTGTCACCTGTTCTATTAATAGAGATTTCTTTCAGAAAATATCCCATTTCTCTTGTGATCTCTTAGGAAAAAAAATTTGTAATTATTTCTTCCAGGTATCCATTTGTGCTGTACTGAAACGCAGGGCCGAATTCAATTAGAGGCGAAAAGCCGCAGTTTTCGCCGATTTGCGCTCTTAGCCTGTTTTCAAAGTATCTCCGTATTCTATTCCTCTGAGTTTTCACCTAAGCGAACACCATAGACAAAAACAGGCGAAAAAGTTTCTCCACCCAAAGGTAGGAGACAAGAAGTGCAAAATTCATATTTTGGGGTACAAATGTGGGGACTTGGCTCAGAACCCTTTGACTAATTAGTAAAATAAAAAAAATTATAAATTATCTTCATTCACCCCACAAAAAGCATGTCATTTTTGGGGCAAAAATATAAAAAAAAAAAGTGTGATAAAATGGGTAAAAAGTAGGAGGCTAGATATTTTGTGGGGGTATAAGGTTGAGACAGATGTTTTTTGGATTGCAATAGCTGCAGCAGGAGACACCAAAATATACTAGTACCCATTCACATGTACCCCAAATGTATCTGCGGTACTTATTTTTCACAAAAAAACATTTTATATAATTTTTTTCACACTTATGCAAAGATGCTTATAACAGCCCTTTGACTCACTTTAAGATCACTAAATACTTTTATTAGGACTATAAATACTCTTCTATATTGATTTCCAGGGTCAGTGAGGCTTTTTTTGGGGTACAGACTGATTTCCCCAAAATATGCTGTCCTTTTCGCTAGTTTCCTTAATACATTCGCCTATCCGCGTTTTCGCCTGTTTTAGAATTGAATACGGAGATAAGCGGGGACGCGCATGGCGAAAACATTGCATCCAAACAGATAACTGAGGCAAAATCAATGCGCTTTTTACGGCTAATTGAATTCGCCCCTACAATTCACAGCTATGTACAGCCGCATGTTTGGCTCCGCACATCACAGAGAAATATGGCAGCTTAACATCACTCTTTCTTGGGCACCTCTGTTAGCGATATTGGTGTCCACAATCACCGATAATCCCTCTTGCAGCAGCTGAGTCTTTCATACCCCTTTCAGACTTAGGGGTTTATGTATTAAGCAGTGAAAAGTGTGAAGTGGACCAGTGAAGAAGTTTCCCATAGCAACCAATCAGTTCCTACCTATTATTTTATAGACTGTACTTGATAAATACTACTTCAAAAGCTGATTGGTTGCTATGGGCAACTTCTCCACTGGTTCACTGGTTTATACATAAACCCCTTAAGATCCAGGAAATTCCTAGGTCTATCAACCCGGCAAATTCCCGAGTCTCAGCCAGACCCTGGTAAAGAGAAGGGTCGTGGACACAGACTTTACCCCGGGTTGTTTCTTTTCACACATACCAATATCCCGGGTCGACGTGCAAAAACCTGGGATTTTTGTCTTATATGTGAAAGGGGTATCAGTCTCTCCAAACTACTGAAGTGCAAGCAATACTGCAATAAAAAATGGGTGAAACCTGCTATAGCCATACATAACAGTACTTCTATAAAGTATTAAAACAAGGGGCCTAATCAATTTAGTGTTGTTTTATTATTTATAATTAAGAGAAGGCTTTAGCTTTCATAATTAACTTTTGAACATTACAGTATTTTACATAGATCTCTGGTAAAATAAATCAATTTATTTCTGAGTAAATCCAATGTTGATTCCATTAAATAAAAAAATGAAGTGCGAAAAAGGGGTTGAATACTATTTATGGCCTCTGTACTACAGGTTGAGTCTCCCATATCCAAATATTCCGAAAAACTGAATTTTTTTGGCATGACTGAGATAATGAAACCTTTAATTTTTGATGGTTCAATGTACACAAACTTTGTCTAAGGCACAAATTATAAAAAATATTGTATAAAATTACCTTCAGGCTGTGTGTATGGGGTGTTTATGAAACAAATAAATTTCATGTATGTTCACAAACTTTGCCTTAGACACAAAATTATTGAAAATATTGTATAAAATGACTTGCAGACTGTGTATATAAGGTGTATATAAACACAAATGCATTGTGTGTGTATATTTGGGTCCCATTCCCAAGATATTTCGTTATGATATGCAAATATTCCAAAATACGGAATATTCCGTTATGCAAAATACCCCTGGTCCCAAGCACTTTGGATATGGGTGACTCAACCTGTATATGTAAACACAATTAGTATAAATCAATGTGGACTATATTGTATATAATTAACTTAATTTCTAAAATGCTAACATTATGATGCATTGTATGTTGAGGGAATCCTTAAATAAATGACTTACAATGGCAAAGAGAGAAGGTAAAGTGGGCTCTGCCCAAATGAGCTTACAATCTAATGCTGACTACACACTGTACAATATATCGTTTGTACAGTGGACGAATGATATATGGTTCAGTGTATCTGCAGGTATGTACACACAATATATACTCCGTCAGCCGTGCAGCACGGCAGATCCAATATATCAATTAGCTATATTGTGCGCACCAACCCAACCATATGCTGGCTGCAGGAACCGCCGACACTGACAGCAACACTGGTTCCTCTGACCAGATATGTGATTGGCCGATTGGTAAGTGTATATGCACAGGCACTTACCAAATCAGTCGGTCAGCAAATCACATAAAATGTGTATGGGGTGGGACATATGATACAGAATAGCAATTGGTTGGGAAAGTGCAGATGGCTATTGTGTGATTGAAACTACCTACACTATGACAGCAGAAATAAGCGGGTTCACTATATTAAGTCGACATGCAGCATGTCGATACGGCATTTTTAAAGGTAACCCTAACCTCAACATCATATAATGACACATTCAGATACCGACATTATGAATGACAACATAGTGAATACATACCGAAATAAGCCAATAACAATATTCTATAGCTGAGAAAAACAAAGTATCACTGACCATTAGCACATGCACACTTATGGCTGGTGTGCAGGGCTGTGTTAGCTGACACCTGTATACTGTACCTGTAAATAATGAAACATAAGGGATTACTGAGCAGGATACGTACAGTAAGTAGCAGTAGCTGAGGAGGGAAAGGACACAGCTGCCACTGGCACATACAGCAGAAGACGTCTCTCTGCGTGGTCTATGGGTAACACAAACAAGTGGCATGATGAGGAATAGGGGACTCAGCTGCTGCTTACCTTCATATTGCAGATCTAGCAGCACCAGCAGGAAGGGGAAGAAGGAAAGGAGCCTGCGGGCACAGGCGCTGGGGGACACCATACTGGGGCAGTGACAGCAGCAGCAGGACAGCTCCGAGTCAGGTGTTGTTGCTGTGTATAGGCGGCTGCTGCTGCAGCTCGCCGCCTCCTATAGAGTCACACAGACAGTAATAATTGTCCAGCACCACTTCAACTAGTTCCCAGTAAGTTCAGCCCTGGTCGTGGTGAGCTGTGATTGGAGGGAGCGTGGAAGAGACCGCCTCTAACTCCTCATTGGAGAACGTGGAGCCTCGGCCGGAGAGGAGAGAGTACGTGCTGGAGGTTGGAGGCTGGAGCTGGGCCGGCGCCGGGTGCTCAGCTCCTCCTCATCCCCATCTGCTTCCTTTCCTGCACGTCCTTGCTGTGTGTTTACTGACGGCTCTCTCTTTATTCCTGCTGATGTCATGTCCTGGGCTCGTCTTATATAGTACACACACAGTAGGGTCTGATGTCTTCTTATGTGACTGTCACTAGTTACAGGCTTACAGCAAGTGTTCTGTTCTCAGAATTGCACCTAACAAACCTCTTTCTTTCTTGGTTCACTGTTTTCTGCCCTGGCCTGGAGGGAAGCATGGCTCTTGCAGACAGGCCCACTGCCCACTCTGAGTGACAGCCCCTTTCTGTGTTGTTTTTTTTTTTTTTTTTTTAAGAGAAAGTAGTTATCACCATATTCAACAAGCAAAATTTTACTTAAGTCATGTTGAAACTAAACTTTTTGCTTGATGTAAGTATCCCAGCTATTTAGAAAAGGTTTAACAAAGATGATGATTATCCGTTTAGTCGACATCGACTTTCGGACACTTTATGGATCAGTGAACGCCACACTTCTCTTTCTCTGACCACTTCCTTCAGGTCATTTAACGGAGAAGAAAACGCAATTATATTCAATGTCTAAGCCCGACTCCTACAACATCGCACTGTAGAGAACAAGCCATTGCTCTCTACAGCACTTAGGGCCAGGGACGTTTCTAGAGAGGAGGGGACCTGTGTGCAGTCTCTCCTCTCCGGCAGAGCACTGAGCTGTGCGCGGGCCATTTTCCCTGTACTGCGCATGCGCAAATGACAGGAGAACGGCCATTTTCCCGTCGATTTTACAGCGCCGGATCCCCGCGCCAAAGTGGGACTCTGGAGAGGTAAGTAATTCTATGGGTGCAGGGTGTGCAGTGCGGGTTCCCCCGGGACCCAAGGTCCCGTGTTCCCAGCACACCCTGCACCCATTATAGAAACTCCCCTGCTTAGGGCCCTGTTTACTACAATCCTCATTTAAAATGCAGGTATATAGGGGTATTCAATATGGGTGTTTTTTGCGTTAATATCGCACTTTTTACCGTTTTTGAGTTAATATCACTGATTTTACTTTTACACCGTATTCAATATCAAAGACTTATTGCATTTTTGAAAAGTCGAAGTTGAATAGGTGTCGAAAAAAAGTGCAGAATTGGGGTTTAGGGGTGCAGGCTTAAAAAAAATAGCCTGCACCCTTCAGAATGACCCCTTGAAACGATCTGTGTCAAAAAAAAAATCAGGACAGCCCAAAAAAAGCACTGTAGCGCGGCCGCTGATAGGCTCCGGCTACTGACAGTTCCCACGTGGTCGAGCCACACCACGTGGGAACTGTCAGTTGGCGGAGCCAATCAGCGGGCGCTCTACAGTCAGCGCTGCTGCTGATTGGCTCTCTGGACTGCTATGCCCCGTGAGGTGCCGGCAGCGGCCATTCGGGAGCTATGTGTATGTGTGACAACACACATACACATAGCTAGTAGCGTGGATCGGGTAACTCGTTTATTTTTTTTTAAATCCCATGGACTACTACGGAGACCAGCGCTGGATGTAGGTGAGTATGATATCTTTCTTGCAGGGCCAGCTACCATGGATCTCTACTTGGACAAGGGGACAGAAGCTTCTGGTATAGGTAAGTATGTGTGAATGGGTAGGTGTATGTAATAAACTTATACTGGGCACGGTGTGTGTGTTTTGTCTTTTTTTTAACTATTTATTTTACAGCGAAATTACAGGTGCCGCATGTCTGCTGGCACTTGTAGTTCCACAAGTGCAAAATGGCAGGCATGCTGGCACTTGTAGTTCCACTGTAAAGTACAATAGTCTTACATTATTTGGCCCCCCTATTAACCCCATACCCACCGCTCCAGGGGTATGGGGATGAGCCCCACGCTTCAGCGTAAGCCTGTGGTGCTCGGGAGAGGGGGGACCCTTTTTTGGGGGGTCCCCGACTCCCCCGAGATCACCGGCTTGTGCTGACTGACTTGGGGTGTAATGCTTTGGACCTGGAGCCCCGGTGATTGGGTCTCCAGGCTGTGGCATTGCACCCCGGTCGGTTGGGTCTGGTGCTGGTCTTAAATATAGGGGGTACCCCACGTCGTTTTTGCCCCCTATATTTAAAACCAGCACTAGTCCCTGCAGCCTGGTGTTGGTTTCTAAAATACGGTGGAACCCTACACATTTTGTTCCCCGTATTTTTAGAAACCACCACTGGCTGGCTAGCCTGGGGCTGGTTTGGCTTTTGGGGGGGGGACCTTATGTAATTTTTTTTCTAAATTTTTACTGTTTTTTTTTTTACAGGTTAACAAAAATGGGAATTTTCGGGAAATATTCTAGGGACCCCCCAAATGATGTCTAGATATGGGGGATCACTATGGGTAACCCCATATTTAACTACTGAAGGAAGTCGGGGTTTCTAATAGCCGCGGCAGGAAAAAACACCTGGCAAAGCTATTTAAAAACACGACTTTCTTTTGCTGGCAAAAACGGGGTTACCCATAGTGATCCCCCATGTCTGGACATCTTTAGGGGGGTCCCAGGCATATTTCCCAAAAATTCCCATTTTTTTCCTTAAATGAGGTCAAGGGGCATTTTTAATAAAACAGGGATATTTTTCAAATCACTTTAGCAAGTGAAAAAAATGCAGAATAGGGGTTTGGGGGTGTAGGCTTATAAAAAATAGCCTGTAGTTTTGGGAATGTCCCCTTAAAAGGAAATGTTAAAAAAAAATGTCCACAAAAAAATCGGGACACCATTAAAAAAAAAAAAATGACCAAACTAACGAAATTATTTCTGGTGGGGTCCCCAAGTATGGGGACCCTGTTTTATTCATTGCGCAAAGTAGCGGCAGGTGCACAAATGCAGAATTTTTAAAAACTTACTTTAGGGACATCAAAATATGCTAGTACCCATTTTCATAGACCCCAAATTTGATGGGACCACTTAAAAAAACAAAAAAAATAACCTAAGTGCTCTTCTGCAACACTTCTTCAATGTCGGGAAAAAAACACCTGCTGCGGCTATTTAAATCCCCGACTTTCATTTAAAGGCTAAAACGGGGGTACCCATAGTGATCCCCCATGTTTTTACAAGTTTAGGGGGGTCTTACAAATTTTTTATGGAAAAAAACGTAACTTTACGCAAATCCAACTTCGGAGGTTCCCATTTTCGATAATTTTATATTGAATACTGGGATAAGCGGGAGCGCGCACCAGACTTAACGCAGAAAAAAAACTCCGATATGAAACGTTAACTTCGGCAGTGAAGTTAACGTTTCATATTGAATACCCCTCTTAGTGTGATATTTTCACCTAAATTCGCATTATCAAAAATCCCTGCAAATCCCCTCCACAGTTCTCTCTAGGTATTTTATCGCAAAAAAAACAGTGAGAAGGTGCCCATGTATGCAGTGACCGACTCACCATACCCACGACTCCCCCTCACTTACAATTACCTTGGTGATTGGTGCTCCGATCAGCTGGTCTCCCATCTCCTGCACTGTGATCCCGGTCAGCTGTTCTATGCAGGAGTCGGGAGACCAGCTGACCTGAGCACCAGTCCCTGGATGCAGGTGTTTTTTTTGTTAACTATTTTTTTTTCTTGTTATCAGCTTGTTATCTATTTAAACCACAAAACTGATCCATGGGGGCATCTGCTCTGCCTGTTAGAGCAGAGCAGGAGTCTGGGAACTGGGGAAAACCCTGGATAAAGCCATCTCTCTCCAGGTGGCATTATTATTATCACAGAGCTTCCCACTGTAATTTTTCACATTTTATATCTGGGCAGATCACATTTCCCATTGCAATAATGGGAAATGTGATCTGCTTACTAAAAATATGTGATAATTAGGGTTTGGAGTAGAATTTTACAAATTCTACTCCCTTTAGTAAATTTATGTGAAACTAAAATAATGTGAAAAGGGTGTGAAAACACCCGTTGTCACTTTATTTTAGTGAAAATAATGTTAATAAATAGAGCCCTTAATGTTTTATGCTAATCAGCAGAAAAATGTTAAGAAAACTCCTAAAGGCTTACCTTATGTAACACCATCTGAGAATGGCGTTATACTGGGAAAATCGCTATTTCTTCCGAAAACTGCAGGTTGGCTGTCATCCAATCAGTCCCTACAGCCAGCTAAAGCTCTGCCCACTCTCCTCCCTAGTATTCCCAGCGGTGTAATTACACATCTTTGTAAAAATGCATATAGGTGTGTCTGTATATATATATATATTGTGATAGAAGCACTGGTAAAGTGGTCAATGGCAGGTACATTTGTCCTAGGTTTTTTGCCTATGTGTTCTAAAAAACCCAAGGAGAAGTCTGTTTTGTAAGCAGACCAGAGTATCAGCTTTTGGAAAAGCCGGTTTGGGTCCTGGGGGTGTGGGTGTGAGGAGAGGGAGGGCTCCATCCACAGGCCACTCCAGGTTTTGGGCCTTTGAGCCTGGTAACAGGCTCATTAGGGCTTGCAGCTGGAAATGGCTAATAGAAGCATGGTTTGTTTGTGGCTGAGTGTCTCACGCCTGGGAGAGCAGGCAGACTAGCCTGTTCAGAGACACTTGGTGATAATCCTTGTAAGTACTATGCATGTGTTTTGTTGATGGTGAGGGCAATAGGCCCTACCATTATTATAGAGAGGGAATCTGCTGTGTAGCTAGTGCCCAGCTGGACTAGGATTTATGTTTTGTTTATATTCATTTGGCACAATAAAGACTGGCGCCGACCAGTTTGCTCGAGAACCCCAGACTTGTATCCTGTTTCTACAGCTGCTGTGTGTTTAAAGAGGGAGTCCATCTACCCCAGGAGAGGGACCCCTATCCCAACTGTGTCACATTATATATAGATATAGGGCTGCATCTAAAAAAAACAGATTTCTCGATAGAGAATTCCAAAGGGGGGGGTGTTTAAGGGGCTACACCTCAAAAGTACCGAGGTATAGGAGGTACCGAGTTGAAATTTGGTAGGGGCGGGTAGAACTGTTGCACAGTTCTGCATGCCAAATTCCAGGGCTTAAACATACAAAATGTGGATTTGGGAGTAATCTAAAGCTCCAACTATCACATTTTTCTGACATTCTCAATTAGGACCACTTTTCTGCTGTAGTCTATGGAGTTTTTTGGGAAGGCAAAACTTAGGGTAGATGGCGAATTTAGACTTGGGGTTTGTTTTATTAGGTAGCTATTGTGCCAGGGTATGTGCTTTTGCGGTTCAGGTAAGATAGAAAGTTACAGTTTTTAAACTATTACCTCAAGAATGTGCCATTGTAGAGATAGGACTTTTCAACTTGTTGCACAGCCTCAGTAGGAGCCGCCAACAGGTGTAGTCAGAGTGGCTTCACTTGGGTGCAGCAAGATGGCTGTCGTTTACGGGCGGGGACCAGGGGGCAGGAAGCCGGCGTTTGCTGCTGCCGGGATGAGGGAGTAGGGTTAGCGGGCATTAGCTGCGGGCGGAAACCGGGGGTGGTAGCGGGCGTTAGCGGCGGCAGTGCGGGTGGCGGTAGGAACTGGGGGAGGTAGCAGCACACAGCATGCAGGCTCGGATCTGGTAGATCCATGATATCTGCTTCTGTTTAATTTAAAAAAAAATGGCATGGCCTCGCCTCCCAGAAAACAACCAGCACCGGGTTTTGGAGCCCCAGTACTGGTTGTGCTAAATACAGGGGACAAACGATGTAGGGGTCCCCCGTATTAACCAGCACCAGGTTTTTCAGAACCTGTCCTGGTTGCCAAAATACGGGGATAAATGATGTAGGGGTCCCCCGTATTTAGCGCATCCAGCACAGGGCTCTGAGCTGGTTCTGGAAATACAGAGGGAAAAAATGCATAGGGTCCCCCTGTATTTACCAGAACCAGCACCAGACTCCTTCTAGCGGGGGGTGATGCCACAGCCAGGGGAGACCTTTCACCAGGCCTCCCAGCCGCAGCATCACCCCTGTCCACTAGTGAGCCCAGGCTGAGAATAAAGGGGTCCCCTTCCTCAGGGCACAACAGGCTGATAGCCTGGGACTATCCCCAGCACCCCTGAGCAGTGGGTGCCGGGTAGATTATGTAAAGTGTGGTGCATATGAAAATATAAATATTGTCTTTTGCTGTGGAACTACAGTTCCCAGCAAGCCTCCCCCGCATGCTGGTACTTGGAGAACCACAAGTATCAGCATGCAGGGAATTACGGGCTTGCTGGTACTTTTAGTTCCACAGCAAAAGCAATATTAAAAATAAACACAACACACCGTAGAAAAGTACAATTTTATTAAGACATACATGCACACACACATGTGCTCACACATGCACGCACTATCGCACATACCTATGTATCCCTGAAGCTATTCTGTCCTCTTCTCCAGTAGATAATCCAATGGAGAGTACCTGTAATAAAAATTCCATACTCCCCTCCTCCTATGCGTAGATCAGGTCCTCTTCACACAATTCAGGGTCTTGGCAAAAAAAAAAAAAAAAAACGAGATACCCGGACCCTCGCACATTAGTAATGTTCTCTAAGAATACTACTACCCGAATGACAGCTCCGCCCAATGAGTGTTCATTGGCTAAGAGAGGCGAGCCTTCCACCTCTAAGCCAATGAGCTGGTCTCACCATTGACTTCAATGGTGAGAACCGAGCGTGCCCTTTTCAAAAATGGCGCCTCAACGCCATTTTTGAAATCCAAAGATGGTTGCCGTGAGCCAATCACGGCTCGCGACTTCATCGCCCTGCCCCCTCGGCGGCTTAAATATAGCCAGCGCAAGGCCCCATCCATTCAGTCGATGGCCGGGGAGCTGGAGAGACCAGCTGAAGAAAGAAGACGCCGCAGAAGCCCTGGATGGGTGGTGGCCGCACAAAAGAGCTTAATGGCCGCTGTCGTCCAGGTGAAGATGCCGTAAAAGTCCTGGGGGAGCGGTAGCCATGTAAAACAGCTTAAAGGCTGCCGCCCCACAGGTGAAGGTACGGCATAATAAAATACTTAAAAAATGGTGTCTGTTTTCTTTTAATATTTCTTTTGCAGGGGTACTATAGGTGCCAGCAGACCCTTAATGCCCCGCCTGCTAGTACTTGTGGTTCTCCAAGTACCAGTATGCGGGGATGCCTGCTGGGGCCTGTAGTACTACTGCAAAAGACAATATTTATATTTTGATATGCACTACACTTTACATAATCACCCCAGCACCCACTACCCAGCGGTGCTGGGAATAGCCTCGGGCTATCAGCCTGGGCCTGGGGTGCCCTGAGGAGGGGGACTCTTATTGGGGGGATCCCCAACTCCCCAGGGATCACCGGCCTGGGCTGACTAGCAGTCAGGGGTTATGCTGCGGCTGGGGGGCCCAGTGAAAGGGCTCCCCTGGCTGTGGCATCACCCCCCAACTAGAAGGAGTTCTGTGCTGGTTCCAGTAAATGCAGGGGGACCGTACGCATTTTTCCCCCCTGTATTTCCAGAACCAGGATCGGCTCAGAACCTTGTGCTAGTTGCACAAAATACGGGGGACCCCTAAATCATTTGTCCCCAATATTTTGGCAAGCAGGACAGGTTCTAAAAAGCCTGGTGTTGGTTGTACTTAATACAGGGGACCCCACGTCATTTGTCCCCTGTATTTAGCACAACCAGTACAGGGGCTCCAAAGCCTGGTGCTGGTTGTCTTCTAGGGGGTGGGGCTACATTCAATTTATAACAGTTGCGTAGATGTATCTCACTGCTGCATTCGTGCATCTGTGACTTATTGCTTTGATCTCAGGTGCATACGCACTAGCAGTGATCCCTCTGTTACCCACTGATGCCCCCTTTGCACTGCTGCCACTGCCCACACACCTACAGCCATCTCGCATTCTGCACCTCCCAAACCAACCTCCTGTGTGCTATCCCCTCTTCCACCTACGTTAGTGTACCATTTTGTTGCCCTTCTCCCCTGCAGGTGGCCTGGTTTGCTCATCCAAACCCTGATAGTTAATACATTTTTAAAAAGCTATGAAATTCCATAGGAAAAAAAACCTTATGGTTTCACATGTCCCATTAAGGCTGCTTAGACATGATCTGAAGTTTCACAAAACCTATTGATTTTCTACCACTCGAATTTCAAAAAGCAATGAAATTACGATCATTAAGGCCGACGCTTTATTGGACGTGTTCCTTGCGCAATACAGATATGGTATGCCATCACACCCTGTGGTTTACTGCAGATTCAGCACTCTCACAGAATGAGATTGCTGTCACTCACAAAATGGTGGTGCTGCTAATTCACAGAATTGTGTACTCATTGGAATACACACATGCAGTCTATGCAACTGAGGTCAAAGCAGAAAATAGAGCTGTGCAGATGGGATAAAAGTGGTGTAGATGGGGGGAGTAGACAGAGCAGCATGGATAGGTGAGACACAAAGGTGTGTAGAGGAGGAAAGGTTAAGCAGTACAGAGGGGGGGTAGCCAAAGTAATGCAGATGGGTGGAAAATAGTGGTGTGGATGGGGAGAAACAGAGTGGCACGGTTTGGGGGGACAGCGCCGTGGATGGGGGAAGATAGTGGCATGGACATGGGAAGACAGAGCTGTGCAGATAGGTAAAGACAGATTGGTGCTGATAAGGGAATATAGACTAGAGGTGCAGATGGAGGAAGTAAGCGTGCCACAGAGAAAAGGAAGACAGCGGCGTGACTTAGGGGAAAGCAGTGGTGCAGAAGGAAACAGTGGCACAGATGCAAGGCAGTGCAGATGGAGAAAGACAGATTGGTACAGATGAGAGAACACAGACTATCATAGTTCGAAGACCACACAGCAGTAGGGATTGGGGAAGGCAGATTGGTGTGGATGGGGAGGAAGAGAGAGTGGTGCGGGGAAATAGAGTTGCATGGTTGGGGGACCAGAGTAGTGCAGATGGAGGAAGAAAGAGTGCCACAGATAAGACAAAGACAGCAACGTGGCTGTGGAGAAGACACTGTGGAAATATAGAATTAATTTTGTATCCTAAAAGTCTTTTCAAGTATGCCACGTATTCACTGTAAGTAAATGCATAGGGCAGGAAAGAGTTAATTCCATGTGCAGACTCAGTCATATATTCACATAAAAGCATATGTACATATATGGTAAGGTATGCGATTCCAAATGTTTACCCAGCCCTGTGGTTTTTTCTAAATGTAATCGAAAACAGATGTATCCTTCAGAAACTATAAATGTATGTACTTTGGCGCCATTAAACCAGAGATTGATTTCACACTACACAAGACAGTTGTGTTCTTAGATCTCTCTCTCCTGTGTACACAGCATTGTGCTGCAGCAAACAAAAGCAATGAGGGTCTCTGAGCTCATTGTATTTATAGCCATAGCTTAAATACAGAACTGACAACTGAAGGTTTCACTGAGATATCCAGCAAGCTGATCACTGGACGGACAACAAGCGTGTCTGAGAGGAGAGACATCAGAATAACAATCCCGGGTGGTGAGTATTTTTGTACTCAGTTCTGATTCCTCTGCCTTTCATCACACGTAGTTCTGTCCTGGGATCACACTGGGTATTTATAGACACCCTCACTGCTTTTTTATTATTTTTCTGAAATGTACTAACCAATCTGTCATTTGTTGTTTTATGTTAGGCCTGACTGATGTATGAGAGATATTTTGTCTGTGTGAATTTGTATGTCTGAACATTGTCGGTGGTTCATCCTCAGAATGTGCAGAAGGGGGGATTAACCTTGGCATGATTGCGCGGTGTATACTGGATCATGCTGGGGCAATTCTCAGGTCTGCATGCTTTGGGAGAAAGGACGTGCTGTAATGTCAGGTGATTGAAGTCCTGTTGTATAAAGGAAGGTGCCTGAATGCTTATCTTTTTTGCAGTTCATATCTATGACCCATATGAGGCATACTAGGTCAAAGAAGTGTCTTGTTTGTCTTGTACGTCTATGAAAATGTATTTAACCCGTTTAGAAATGTGTAGTTAGAGTACCATTAGTATATCCTATAGATATAACATTGAGTGGGTTAGGTTATGGTATAGAAGAAACCAAAGAAAGTCCATTAGATCTGCAGTCAACACCCACTGGCTTTTGACAAGAGGGACCAGAAATTTTTAGAACAGTCTCTTGTTATATCTAGTTATCAAAAGAACAAAGAGATAGACCCTAATAAAAAGTAACATAACCAGATAAATTAGAGGGAATAATATTCAGTTAATTGCACCAATTAGCCAATAGGCCCTTCACAATAAGGAAGTCCATAAATTAGACATATAGGGCCTGATTCAGAGCCGTTCGCTATTTGCGGTCGTTCGTTCAAAAACAAGGGGTGGCTATTCAAATGATCAGTTCGCAAATTGCAGTCTGTTCACACCTCTAAGTCTGAATGAGCGAGCAAACCATACGCTCGTTTATTTGTTAAAAACGCCCCCTGGCCGCACGCACCATACGTCATGTCCGCTATTTATTAGATTAATCGAGTACATCGACCAGCGTATGAACTGCTCGCTATTCTTGTGGTTGGTTTTTGCTACCACAATCTTGCGAGCAGTTCTGGCTATAAAATAACCCAGTGACGTGGTCAATGACGCTGCTGTATTAATTATGCACACCCATAAAACGCCCGTTTTGACCTTTAAGCACGTCTGCGTTCGGATCTCCACTCCCCATTTTCAAGCACCTTCCCCTGTTACCACCCACATACACCTCATTCTGTCACTCAAAATAGCAGGCATTCGCTATATTGCGAGCACATGAATTTCGGCCGCACTGACTGGTTCGCGCATGCGTATAACGATCCGTATGCATGCGCAGATGTGCGAACATCGCTCGGAACGAGCGTACTGCCGCTAGCGAGTGGCTCTGAATGAGGGCCATAGTCAGGATACTTAGGGTCCAGTAGGTTCCACAGATATAGGTCATAAGGGATTTTGACCATAAACTTGTTAGAACGAGGGACAGTTTAACAAATGGGAAATACTGACAGTAAGTCAGTGCCTCAGGGCACTGCCCTGCAGGTGATAAAGAAACTATATGGTGATGCAAAGGGCAACAGTTTTTGTGAAGGTGTTTAAAAAGGCAGGATTAGGTGAGCATTGGTTTGATTCTAAAAACCTCTCTGATTTAAGAAGGGAGCATAGATCGCAGATAAGGAAACAGGGTATAGAAGATGAGGTAGATAACTGGATTGAAAGATGTAGTAAACTAGGAACAGACAGTTCAAATGACACACTTGAAATGCAGATGGAACATTTGTCACTAATTGACCCACTAGGGGTCAACAGAACCATTCCAATTAGACCCATACCACCTAGAAGGGCAATATATCAACAAAAATATCCAAATTGGTCATGTCTGCTTGTGGATTTTGTAATGTCCCAGGGGATACAATATGTAAAAATGGTCAGGCCCTATGGTCTGAACAATGTCCAACCTGTGGGTTAGGACTGATTGATAATTTAAGACCAAAAAACCAATTGACTAGAGAACAAATATTGCATCACATCAGAAATCCAGCTAAATATACTTGGAGATGTGACTGTGGAGTCTGCCATTATTGGCAAGATAAACAATGTACTACTTGTAAGGTTCTAAGAAGTAATAGAAGAGACCCTTTCTCTAAACAACCTAAAGGGGCTACAGCCCAACCACCTTATGACACTAGACCATTATTTCCAGTTTCAGTCTCACAGTCAAGAGACAATGATGGTAATGTAGTACGTACCACCTCCTCCTATAAGCCTTGGACCCCTGTGGAAGCAATGGGGTTCAAAAAAGATTTACCAGACCCCAGAAACAATCCTATGGGTTTCCTCAGGTATATGGAAAGGATTAGAAGTGTTCATAATGCCACATGGTTAGATATGCATGATCTCACTGAAACAGCATCAGGACTACATGTAGCTAATGAAATAGCTCAGGCTAGAGCAGGAAATGGTGATAATGATTTTAATCCACCAAACATAGCAGGCCAGACAACAGCAGAAAGCGGGACCGAATGGATAGCTAGTTGCAGAGTTTGGGCCCAGAGAGAGGCTGCTAATATGCCCGCTATAGAAGAGAACCAAACTAAGGGTCAATCTGTGGTGGAATATTATGAGCAACTCCTTAAGAGGCATACAGACCAGGGGTTTAACACACAAGACCCTGGTCATGTAAGGATTCTGAAATTAACTTTGTTTGCTGGAATGAATCCTGAATTAATGCGACAGTTAAAGGTCTGTAGGCCAGAATATTCCTCCATGCCTTTAAATTACCTAATCAAAATACTTAGGTCTATAGAAGATAATGCTAAGGAAAGGCAAGAAAAGTGCGATAGGAAAAAAGATGCCATGCCCAAGCTCATGTATGTTCTTACTTACCCTAAATTAAATCAGAAGGGTAACAAGGAACAGGGCTATAGACCACCCAAGCCATCAGGCAGCCCTAGTGGTCAGCAATCTAAAAGATCAGAAGAATGCATGAAAAAAGGGCTTTGTTTCAATTGCATGGAGCAGGGACACATTAAGAGGAATTGTCCCAAGTTAAAGAAACTCCAGACCCAAGACCTTTTGGTGAATCTTAGCCAGCAATAGGAAACAGGCCCCCAGAGTTTAATTTGTCCCTTAACATGTAATGCCCCAACAGGACCACAAATTATGATACCTGTTAAATTGGGAAATAAAAAGATCAACTGTCTCTTAGACTCTGGGGCTGCTACAAGTCTCTTAAAAGAAAATATAGTAGAACCCAAGTATATGGGATCAGGCTCCACTAATGTAGTGGGAGTGGGGGGCCAAGTTATCAGCCTCCCTAAAACCAAACCTATACAGATTGAATTAGACTCAGGAGTAGTGCTAACAACCCAGTTTCTAATTTCAAAAGATTCACCAGTGAATTTATTAGGAGCTGACCTACTGGCAGCTCTGGAAGCTAGCATAGTGTACAGAAATGGGGAAGCTATGTTAAGTACACCAGCAGGATTGTTGCAAACTATGGCCTATGACACTGCACAATCCCTAATGACATGTTTACCCTCTGAACAAAAGGAGGAACCCTTATTGTCTATAATTGAGGCAAGGGTACCATCAGGGGTATGGGCAAAGGGAAAAATGGATGTAGGACTCCTACCAGTAGATCCAGTAACAATCAAAATTAAACCTACAGCAACGCCTGTGAAAATGAAACAGTATGCCGTCAACGAAGGCCAGACACAGGCAGTAGAAACACAGATACAACAATATGTTCAAGCAGGAGTGTTAAAACCCTGCAGATCCCCATGGAACACTCCGTTGTATCCAATTAAGAAACAATCTAAGGATAATGAACCTGTATCTTACAGACTAATTCATGATCTTAGGGAGGTTAAGAAGCGTATGGTAATTGATAGTCCTATTGTGCCAAATCCACATAAGCTGCTAAACCAGATCCCTCCCTCTGCTACACACTTCACAGTCATAGACTTGGCAAACGCTTTTTTCTCAGTCCCTCTGATGGAAGAAAGTCAATTAATGTTAGCCTTCACTCACAAAAGTCAACAATACACGTGGACAAGATTACCATAAGGAGGAGCCACTTCACCTAGTGCCTTCTCAGAAGCTATGACACTGGTATTAAAAGGATGGGTACCAATAGATCCAGAAACAGTGCTCATCCAGTATGTAGACGATTTGTTGCTATGTACCAATAGTGAAACAATGTGCATAGAAGAGACAGTGTCATTATTTAAATTTTTACATGAAGCACAATGGAAAGTGTCAAGAGACAAAATACTAGTGGCAAAGCCTAAGGTACAGTTCCTAGGCCATTGTATAACCCACCAGGCTAAGCACATCCTGGAAGAGAGAAACAGATTATACTAGATGTAAAACCACCCCAGACACTGAAACAGTTAAGAGCCTTTTTAGGGCTTATCACATATTGTAGGGATTGGATCCCAGGTGCATCTTCTAAGCTTCAAATTCTATATGATGCACTAAAAGGTGATAAGCAGCAAGGCCCTCTTAAATTGACAGATGAGCAGAATCAGGTGTTTCAGGAGTTAAAGAAAGACATTATATCTGCTCCAGCCCTGGCTTTACCCAATTACAGTAAACCTTTCACACTATACTGTCATGAGGTCCAAGGTCACGCACAAGGGGTGTTGACACAAGAACATGGGGGTAGGCAGAAGCCTTTGGCTTACTATTCCCTACAGCTAGATCCAGTCATCAGAGCTGCCCCAACCTGTATCAGGGGGATAGCAGCAGGCATTTTACTAGACAAAACGGCAGATATTGTGTTAGGTCATTCATTAATATTGCAAGTGCCACATGCCGTTACAGAAATACTCAATCAGGCACAGACTAAACACCTATCTGCAGCTAGACTCACAAAATATGAAGTAGCTTTACTTACCCCGTGTAATGTAAACATACACAGGTGCACGGTATTGAATCCAGCGTCATTACTTCCGAAAGATTCAAAAGGAGGAAGTTTAGAAACAGGAGACATTGACACTCTAGCAGCACCAGATATGCTAATTAATAGTAGTGCTGCCAGTGACAGTAACGATAGCATAAAGGAAAGTGAAAATCACAATCTTTTTTCTTCAGACACATGCTGCGAGCATGATTGTATTCAGCTTATGGAACAGGAAATCGCACAGATCTCTCCTGTAGAAGACATACCAATTCCTAATGCACAATTAGAATTGTTTGTAGATGGTTCAAGGTATTATGTAGATGGCCACCCACATACGGGATATGCAGTTACTACTGCACATGAGCCAATCATTCAAGAACCTTTACCACCTACCATGTCAGCCCAAGAGACTGAATTAGAGGCATTAAAGGCTGCATGCCTTTATGCTGAGGGACAGACTGTAAACATCTACACTGATTCCAGGTATGCCTACGGGATCGCTCAAGATTACGGTCCAATCTGGAAAAGTAGGAACTTTGTAGGGTCTACAGTTAAACCAATAAAACATGCAAACTTGATTAGACAGTTATTTGAGGCCTTTCAGGTTCCCAGGCAACTTTCAGTAATAAAGGTCAAAGCTCACACTAGGGAACAGACGCCAGAAGCAAAGGGAAATGCATGTGCAGATGCTGCTGCCAAGGAGGCAGCTCTTAAGCTCCTACAACAGTCACCACAATCAGCTGCTCTTATAGCATCAGCTGTAGAATCCCCTAAAGTGAGTCAGGACCTTCTCTTACAGTTCCAAAAACAGGCCTCTCCCCAGATGAGTTGAAAGCCTGGCAGAAACAAGGAGCTGTGTGTATACAAGGAGAATGGTCATGTAAAGGACTCACTTACCTGCCCAGGAGCCTCTACCCAGTGATGGCACAAATCCTGCATGGAAAGGTGCATGTGTCTAGAGACACCATGATCAACACTGTTAAAAAACATTGGCATGCTCCAGGGTTTGGCTAGGCTGTGCAAGCCTTTGTGTCTGGGTGCGTGGTATGTGCACTTCACAGCCCTGGCAAAGCTGTCAAGGTACCACTCAAAAGCACCCCACAGACATTTTTTCCTTTTCAGAGAATCCAAATAGATTTCATCCAACTGCCTCCCTGCTCTGGGTATGTCTATGTCCTCGTGGCAACCGACCTTTATAGTCACTGGCCTGAGGCCTGGGCCTGTAGGGCAGCAAATGCTAAAACAGTAGCAAAAAAGCTAATCCAAGAAGTCATTTGCAGATATGGGGTACCAGAGACTATAGAAAGTGACAGAGGTACTCATTTTTCAGGTGAAATTGCACAACACATAATGAGTGACCTAGGGATAGTCTCCGCTCTTCACGTGCCATACCACCCCCAAAGTTCCGGGCGCGTGGAGAGACTAAATGGCACCCTAAAACTTAAGATACAAAAATTGATGGCAGAAACAAGTAAAACTTGTGTAGAATGCCTTCCAATGGCTCTACATTCTGTAAGAAATACCCCATTGAAAATGACTAAGCTGACACCATATGAGATACTATTTGGTAGTCCATACAAACTTGGTTGCTACTTTCCTCAGCAGTTGCAACATCTACATGGTGATCTGACTGGTTATATGATACAGTTGCAGAAACAACTAACTCAAATCCACCATCAGGTGTTTTCATCTATTCCAGATCCCAACGCAGACTGTAGTTCTCACAAGCTGCAGCCTGGAGACTGGGTAGTCATCAAAAGACATCTGAGGAAGGTCCTTGAGCTCAGATACGAGGGTCCTTACCAGATTCTCCTGACAACTCCTACAGCGGTGAACGTGGCAGAGAAAAATACGTGGATACACGCATCGCATTGCAAGGTCTTTACACAAGGGGAGTTGGAGTAAAATGAATAAATATATGCTTTTAGACCCCAAGCCTGATAGAGGCTTGTGGGGATGTATTCTATGTTCTGCTATGGTTATTATACTTATTTTAGCAATGAATTTTGAGGAATTGATAAACAGGGGTAATGATGCTTTTAATAGTACAAATGGAACTAATAAATCCTTGGTAAGAGTTAAAAGAGAATTGCATGAAAAGCTTAATGAAATATGGGATAACTAGTTCTTGCAAATGCATCGATTAATGCAAGGTATTAACCTCACTGATTGTTGGTTTTGTACACATTACCCGATTTCAGCTAAAACCATGCCATATGTGGCAACCCCAGTAAGTTGGGATGAATTAAGTAAAGATATAGACACCTGGACTAGGCCAATAAAATTGACACATGAGCCATTTAATAACTCAGCAGTACAATTGTTTGTGGCTGGGTGGACCCAACCTCCCTTTTGGAAAGCAGTACGTGATGGTTCATTTGACCAGTGGAACAATTTTGGCCAAATGTGCTATCAAGACGACTGTGTTAATATTAAAAATGAAGGGTCTAAAAATGCAAACCTAAAGTTAGGAACTATTAATTTTAAAGTAAATGTTACCTTTTATGCTAAACAAGTAATTCGCTATATTGGTGAGGTACCGACAACAACTACTAATAGAATATAACACTAGCGATACTAGATGGGAACAATATCTCAATCATTCCAGTGTTTGGGATAACACCACAAATGATATACGATGCACTTCGGATGACCAAGGTATCTCTCACGTGCTAGAGAGTTGCCCTGTAAAAAATACTTCAAGGTTGTTATGGCATGCTCAACAAGTAATTAAAACTGGACAGCATTTACTACCAGAAGGGTATTATTTTATGTGTGGTAATAAGGCATGTAAATTTCTACCCTGGGGAGGGTCAGGCAGTTGCACTATAGCAAGACTGAGCCCCGCCTCATGGATAGCAGAAACCATAGATATAACCAATAGCCCAGCAAATCATCGAGTAAGGAAGGATCTTATAAAAAGTAAATCTCATGCTCATGATTTAGTATATATCCCATGGTATAAGAAAATGGGCCTAGCTTTATCAATATCCGAACTTAGTATACAGAATGCTCATAATATAGAAGCATTAGCTAAATTATTTGACAACGTTACAGATGAAATATTGGATGTATTAGAAATAGTTGATGAGACTTTAAGGTATCATACCAAGATTCTCAGACAGCATCAGCTGGTTCTGGACTATCTAACGGCCTCACAAGGGGGCATGTGTCAGATAGTGGGACCTGCTTGCTGTAATTATATAGCTGATAATTTTACTGACCCAATATATGCACACTTGAAGAAAGTCAAGGAATTGAAGGAGCAGTTTAGGAAGACACATAATGATCCAGAGTATGATATTGATAGTAAAGGATGGTTTTCATGGTTGAATCCAGCAAATTGGTTCAAGGGGATAGGAGGTTGGCTTTCAGGTATCCTCATGTTAATAGCTAAAGGATTTGCATTAGTAGTAATCATTTATTTTGTTGTTAGATTTGTTGTATGGTTAATAAGGAAAATACTTACACTTGATTACTGTTCTATGTTTAAAGCATCTAAAGAAATGTCAAAGACAACTATGATCCTGCTACATGAATACGCCCAGAACTTTTGTGTAATCTGCAAGACAAGAGAACCATTGCTTTGCAGAGACTTATGTGAACAATGTATGGCAAAAATAGAAGACTTCTATAAGGATACGGATGAAAAGGAAGATTCAGGACTATAGGGACTAAGAGACTCATCGCCTATATGGTCTTGAATGGGCACTGCCCCATGCAGCTACCTCGTTAGGGGGGATAACTTGTTGTGAGAAGTAGGGACCAAATACATAGGGGGTGGGTCATGGGTAGGTAAGTTAGAAAAAACAATAGTATGTAAGATTTGAATCGAAAAGGAGGAAAATGTGGAAGTATAGAATTAATTTTGTATCCTAAAAGTCTTTTCAAGTATGCCACGTATTCATTGTAAGTAAATGCATAGGGCAGGAAAGAGTTAATTCCATGTGCAGACTCAGTCATATATTCACAGAAAAGCATATGTACATATATGGTAAGGTATGCGATTCCAAATCTTTACCCAGCCCTGTGGTTTTTTCTAAATGTAATCGAAAACAGATGTGTCCTTCAGAAACTATAAATGTATGTACTTTGGTGCCATTAAACCAGAGATTGATTTCACACTACACAAGACAGTTGTGTTCTTAGATCTCTCTCTCCTGTGTACACAGCATTGTGCTGCAGCAAACAAAAGCAACGAGGGTCTCTGAGCTCATTGTATATATAGCCATAGCTTAAATACAGAACTGACAACATGGATGCGGTGCGGCTGGGGAAAAACATTGGTGCGGATGAGGGAACACAGACTATCACAGTTGGAAGACCACACAGCAGTAGGGATTGGGGAATATATAGCAGCATGGAGGCATATAGGGAAAGAAAGTGTATATGCATAGACAGACTATGATATTTTTAAAAATAAGGGAGCTGAACGTGTATTCTAAATGAGATAAATGTATGCAGTGAGAAGGATGTTGGAAGCCAGTGAGATTGTTTTGGTGATCAAATGGGAAGATTGTGGGCACTGAGTGGGATGTGGGAGACACATAACTGCTCAAACCTCAGTTGCATAGACTGCATGTGTGTATTCCAATAAACACACAATTCTGTGAATTAGGAGTGCCACCATTTTGTGAGTGAAAGCAATCTCATTCTGTGAGAGTGCTGAAACTGCAGTTAACCACAGGGTGTGATGGCATACCATATCTGTATTGCGCAAGGAACACGTCCATTAAGGCGTCAGCCTTAATGATTGTAATTTCATTGCTTTTTGAAGTTTGAGTGGCAGAAAATCAATAGGTTTTGTGAGATTTCAGATAATGTCTAAGCAGCCTCAATCGGACATGTGAAACCGTAAGGTTTTTTGTCTATGGAATATATATATATATATTTATATACACTAATACCCAGTCGTGGTGTAATTGTTCAGTTCAAGAACTGTGAGTGCGCTGCTATTTGTGTTTACATTGTAGGTGTCTTTATACTTCAGGAGGCACCTGGGCAATTTGAATGTATTATTGTGGAGTGCTGGCTCTTTCTATATGTCTGTGTATATATTGTCAAAGCTGGATTATTGGCTGAGACAAGATCAGTTTAAAATTGAATCGCACCGACACCATCTTGCGACTGGCCGCAAGACGCCATCTTGGAAATGAGATCGCAAGACGCCATTTTGCGAATGGCCGCCTAAGCGCCATTTTAGATAAACTCACACTTTAGTACATGTGGCGATATTACTATTAGCATCATGCGATTGCTTCTGTGACCATCGCCATAAGTTACGGCGATTCATCAAAAGCCCATTTCATGACTTTACGTAGTTTGGGTGCTCTGGATAAAGTGTATATTATTATAATTCCCCTAAAGGATATATTTCAGAAATGGCCACGTGACAACTAGCTTGTGTAGACAAGCTTCCTGGACATAACGTCTGCTCTCAATCCAGGTGGCCCTGCTTGAATACAGCAAGAGGGTCGTTTGTAGCACCTTACATTAGCAGGCTTCCTGCAATAAAATACCTTCAAAGCCAAGAGTGTTATCTGAGGTTTGGGTCTTGTAGCTGTGCTAATTTGCATTTACACAAGAACCTGGGAGAACAAAGGACTGCACTTTTGTGCCTGGGAAGGGTGGGGGCTGCTGAGAGAGGGGGGCATGTGGAACTATAATGCTCAGCATTCCACACTGCTCGGTGTTCACTTAGTTTAAGTGAGATTTAAGTGCACCATTTCTCATACACACATTAATACGCACAATTGAGCTATTAACTAATTGCATATTAGTTATGCATAAGATCCTGTATGAAAACGCTGTTTATTAGCTTCATGCGCACGCATCTGCCCCAAGTTAACTAGCGTCTTTACATCACACCCCGCATACTTACACATTACATATTCACATAAAAGGTTTAATAAGCTGTAAGGTATAAGATTTAAGTATGCACATTTACTATAATTGCTATGAAATAAAGGTTATTTCGTAACTAAGGTTTTATACGTGATAAGTAAGCCATGTTTGGAAATGTACAAATGCGTACTCTCTCAACAGTATTCCGGTACCATCGGTGTGGAGATCGCATCATGCTTTCTGAACTTATGGACCGCAGAGACTTCAAGCAACAAAATGTACATTATATGAACAACTGTTCCTGCATGAGGCAGGAAACCAGAGACCCCCAGTTAGAGGCTGGGTTGTGTCTATTTGAATCAACCTGTTAAATGCCTTGTAACATATGCCCTCTCCGTTGGGACCAATGGTATTAGCAACAAACTTCTCTATTGTGTTGTTTATTTCTGGGGGGTATAAATATGTGCTCTGACCCTGGGTTCCTAGTCTTTGTGCTGAATGCTGATTGACGAGGGGTTTCTTGCTGATGCCTAACATCTGGACCAGAGAGCGCTGCGTATGTATAATTGTACTTGGGTCTGTATAATCTCTTTACGCTAAGATTATATGAGGATCATAGCGTGTAACTGCTGTACTTTTACTTGAATAATACTTTGTGCTTTGGAACCACATGTTCTAAGTCTGGAGTCTTTATTTACTGGATGACTGCGTACGCAAGTTAGCGTCATCCTTAGAGGTTTATAGGAAGGATATTAGAAGGTATAGGCAGGGGTATATAGAGGTTCAAAGGCAGTATCCTTAATATATATATATATATATATATATATTGTGATAAGGTCGGGGTAGGGCGTCCCTCTCCTGGGGTAGATGGACACCTTCTTCCACACAGCAGCCAGGAAATAACACTCCAGTCATGGATTTTCGTACAAGCTGGTCGGCGCCAGTTTTTATTGTGCAATATCAATAATCAAAGAAACAAAACATAAAATAATCCCTAGCCTAGCTGGGCACTAACTAGACAGTAAGTTCCCTCACTAACAGAACACTAAATAAATCCCTGTCCACAGTACCTTCTGGTTTGTAGCCAACAGTGTCTCAGAGCAAGCTAACCTCCATGCCTGCTCTCCCAGGTATGAGACACTCAACCCTAACTAAACCCAGCATAAATCAGCCATTTCCAGGTGCAAGCCCTAATGAGCCTGCTACCATGCTGAAAGGCCCAACACCTGGAGTGGCCTGTGGATGGAGCCCTACCACTCCTCACATCCATACCCCCATGACCCATTCCGGATTTTCACAGAAGCCGACATTTCTAGTCTGCTTTATTTCTAACAGACCTCCTGGGGGTTTTAAAAGACATAAGACAGGAATCTGGGACAGATATAGAAGCCATTCCACACTTCTCCAGTGCTTCTATCACATATCCCCGCCTTTGTTTTGACCTGTGGGGTGGAACAACTGCAGCCCCCAAACAATGGACATGTGACAAAGCATCTACATTGGCCAGCTGGCTTCCTGGCATGTGTTCTACTGTAAATTTAAAGGTTTGTAATGCCAAGAACCATCTCGTAATTCTCGCTGTCTTTGTTTTCTGATATCCACTTCAAAGGGGCATGGTCAGTGATCAATCTGAACTTCCTTCCCACCAAGTAGTACCTGAGAGTTTCTAATGCCCACTTTATGGCCAATGCCTCTTTCTCGACCGTAGCATAGTTTCTCTCATGTACATTTAATTTCCCGCTTAAGAAAAAAATTGGGTGTTCTTCACCCTCTTTGCTTTGGGACAGGATCGCTCCTATGCCTACATCTGATGCATCAGTTTGTACAACAAACTCTCTGTCAAAATCAGGGGTCATCAGAACTGGTTGGGTACACAACGCTATTTTTAACTCCTGGAAAGCCTTCTCTGTTTTAGGACCCCATTCCACCATGACTTTCTGTTTGCCTTTAGCTCTGATAGAGCCAAAAGCACTCCAGGGCTTGCGGCAACGAGACCCTACCACAAGGATCTCATTGCAAGCCCGATGGTCGCAATGGTCTTGACCATCGTGACCATCTTTTTGGCCGCTCGCTATAGCTGTGGGTGTTAACCCACAGCTATGCGAGGCTCTAAAATTTCAGCAGGATGGCCCTGATTCAGAGCGAGCGCTCTGTCAGAGTGTCACAATCCGGTGAAAGTGATCCTCTGTGGAGGACGGTGAGCTGGGGGGTTCAGGTGACTATCGGAGTGACTGTAGCTAGGTCTCCTATTTGCAGCCAAACCCAGGTTTGGCTAGACCTGCCCAGAGGCGCGGAGTCTAACTCACTTGGTGGTTTTCTCCAGTGACCCCTCCAATTGGGATATGGTTTTCCGCTGCACCAAGTGAGCAGGTCGCGGCCCTCTGGACAGGTACCTGGGAATGGCAGAAGACTGGAAACTATATTATTGCTAGAACACTGGAGATACACTGGAACACAATTAGAAATCTTGATCACCGGCTTGCATGAGATTACTGAGAATGTACTGAGAATCACTAAGAAATCCAGGAGCTGACTAGCTCAGCAGCTCAGGGAAATGTGGACAAAGGCAGGTACTGGAGTTTGCTAAATATGCAGGAAAGCACAAACATATACTGGGGATTGCACATACAAGAGTAGAGTGGACTCAAGGAATATATTGGGAATGCTAGAAATGTGGTACTGGACAAAGGCCAAATACTGGGAGAGCTAGAAATGCTGGTACTGGGCAAAGGCAAAATACTGGGAATAATTATATATGCAGGTGCAGATTGCACAGACAAGACATATAGAGAAGATAGGCATACACTGGGAGAGTGCTAACTGCAAGTGCAGATTTGCACTGACAAGACACAGAGCAGATTGACACAGACATGTGTTGGGGGGTCCAGCTGTGAGCTAATTAATACCAGCAGGTAATCTGATACTTCAGTGATACAGGGTAATAGCCACAGGAAAGCTGCAATAGAATTAGCAGCACATATACAAAGACACACAGGGAAGGGACATGAAACACTGAAGTACTGTGAGAAAGCTAAAGTCTCAGAGTAAGGTTTAGCATGGAAGCTAATACAGGAAACTGGGAAACTGTGAGCAGGCTGAAGCAACACGCTGAAGGATTTAGCAGAGAGCAACAGTGGGAGTAACACAGGCACTTGGATTAACGAAGTTGAACAGCAACTTCCTGGAGTTCTGGAGGCGGATTTATACCCAGGGGTAGCAGATTACTGGAGCACAGCATCAGCTGACTGAAATCATGCTACCATAGGTTAGGAGTACTGTCACATGAGAGGAACTGTCATGGCGGCACCCATGATGGGAACTCTGATCCCCAGCACACAGAGCCGACCATGGGAGCTCACTAAAAGCACCTAAGGCAGAATACTCAGCCCCACATCCATCACTGCACCAGACGTCTGACCGCAAGGAAGTCAGGGGAAGCCGGCAAGGAGGTGAGAGAGGCTGATCCTAGGCTGAACCCTGACACAGAGCATCCGGCTCTGAATCAGGGCCTAAGTCCCCCCTTGTGAGCGTGCAAGGCCTCCGATGTCTATCTGCCAATTTCTTAGAATGGAGAGATGCCTTGAGGAGATTATGATGTACCTTGGCCCAAATACCACGGAGTCTGGAAACAGTCCCTGAATCAGAGGATCTGGAGAAAGATAAATCAAATGAATTGGCCTGAGGATGTTGGCCAGTCACACAATAGAAGGGTGAAACTGAAGATGCAGAGTGACAGGAATTGTTAAAAGCAAATTCAGCCATGGGAAGATGAGACACCCAATCATTCTGGAATTTTGAGACGTAACACCTTAAATATTGCTCCAGGGTTTGATTAGCACGTTCTGTCTGCCCATTAGACTGTAGGTGATATCGTGAAGACAAGCTGAGACTGATACCCAGGCTCTCATTCAGAGGCGGTCGGAGGATGCAAGCGGTCGCTCAGAAACTGGGCGGCCACTTGCATCCTGACCGGCCACCTCTGTTGCGGTCGTTAGGCTGTGGGTTAACACCCACAGCTCTAACGACCACTCGGGTGATGGTCACGATGGTCAGAGACCATCGCGACCATCGGGGCTTACGATGAGACCCTAGGGTAGTGTCTCACTTGTCGTAAGCCCCGGAGAGCTTCTGGCTCTGTCAGAGCCGGAAGCTCTCCACTGACATCACTAGTGATGTCAGTGGGGCCTCCCCCAAACGGCAGGTGTTCCCATGGGAACGCCTCCGTTTGGGCTGCCACCCCCCCGGCCCACCTTCCAAATGGGGTGAGCTGTCAATCAACATCTACAGCTCGCCCCCTTTGGATCGAGACCCGCTACAACCGGCGCTGGATACAAGATCTGGGAATGATGGATTCTTTGATCACAGTATCCTGTTGGACAGGAGTGAAACTCCTGGACAATGCATCAGCCTTGATGTTAGTAGATCCAGGTTGAAAAGAAATGAGAAAATTAAATCTGGTCATAAATAGTGCCCATTGTGCTTGCCTCTTGGCCGATTCAATGTATGCCAAATTTTTGTGGTCGGTGAAGACAGAGATCTGGTGTTTGGCTCCTTCAAGCCAATGTCTCCAATCCTCAAAAGCTAATTTAATGGCAAGCAGCTCCCTGTTCCCAATGTCATAATTACACTCGGCTGAAGAAAATATATGTGAAAAAAATGCACACGGATGGAGTTTGCCATCCAACTAATTATTCTGAGAGAGAATAGCTCCCGCCGCAATCTCAGAGGCATCCACCTCAACCACAAAAGGCAGATCTGGATCCAGATGTTTGAGAACCGGGGCGCTGGTGAAAGCAAGCTTGAGATGTTCAAAGGCCTGAACTGCCTGACTAGGCCAGTTAGAAGCATCCGCACCTTTCTTGGTTAACTCTACTTTGGGGGCAACAACAGAGGAAAAAGAGCCAATAAATCTCCGATAGTAATTGGAAAAACTAAGGAAACATTGAATGCCTTTCAATGTAGTAGGCTGAACCCAGTCCAATACTGCTTTCACCTTTCCAGGATCCATGGAGAAGCCATGAGGAGAAATAATATATCCAAGAAAAGATACTTGCTCCACATGAAACTCACACTTCTCCAACTTGTCAAATAATGAATTCTCTCTCAATTTAGATAGGACCTGACTGACATGCTGGTGCATGGAGTGAGAGTAAATGAGGATGTCATCGAGATAAACAACCAAAAAAATGCAGAGAAACTCCCGGAGTACATCATTGATAAAGTCTTGAAAGACTGCTGGAGCATTAGCCAATCCAAACGGCATAACTAAATTTTCATAGTGCCCCGTATACGTATTGATTGCCATTTTCCATTCATCTCCGGTCTTGATCCGGATCAAATTATAAGCTCCACGGAGATCGATCTTGGAAAAAATTGAAGCTTGCCGGAGCTGATCAAAAAGTACCGAGATCAAGGGCAAAGGGTACGAGTTTTTGATGGTGATTTCATTCAATGCCCTAAAGTCAATGCAAGGATGTAATGACCCATCCTTCTTCTGGACGAAGAAGAAACCAGCCCCAACTGGGGATTTAGAAGGACGGATGAATCCTTTAGCCAAGGCATCCACAATATACTCCTCCATGTCCTTATTCTCAGGAATAGAAAGAGAATAGAGATGACCCTTGGGTAACTTGGCTCCTGGCAACAGCTGTATGGCGCAATCATACGGACGATGAGGTGGTAGAGAATTGGCCTTTGATTTGGAAAAAAACATCTGCAAAAAGATGGTATTGAGCAGGAAGTCCTGGAAGAGACTCTGAGACAGCAGAGATGGCCGTTCGGATGGGTGTAGATAAACAGCATTTTAGACACGCTGGACTCCATTTGACAATATCCCTCATAATCCAATCAATGATGGGATTATGTGTCATTAACCATGGAAACCCCAAAATGATGGGAGCAAAAGGACACTAGAGTAGCATAAAAGAAATCATCTCCGAGTGCAAAATTCCAACTGAGAGACGAAGAGGTGGTGTCTTGAATTTGATAAGACCATTAGCCACCAGACCACCACCTAACCCACAAATGGGAACCTCTTGAGGTAAAGGAACAACAGCTAAAGCTAAGGAATGAAAAAATGATAAGTCCATGAAGTTCCCAGCAGCACCGCTGTCCACAAAGGGCCTGCAGCTTGGATTCGGCCAAAGAACTACGGTCAGGATCTGCACACAATAATCCAAGAGCATTAAAAAAGGCATCTACTGATAAAAGCGCAGAATGTGTTGAAGCAAGACCAAATGCCCTTGTCTGTGGATCTCCTTGTAAGAGCGAGATGACTAATCCTACCCACTGAGTCTCGGATCCAGAAGATAAAGGTCGGAGACGAAAATAGAGTTTACAACTCTCACAGAAGTTCAGGAACTGAGCACGGTCTCCATAAAACCTATCGGGGAGATTCATTTTAGGTTCTTTGGGAACGGCTCCCGGAGTGGATGCTCGAACATCCTCAAATCTTATAGAGAGCTCCTGAACTTTTTGTGTAAGGACTAGGATCTGTGTGGCAAGGATTTGTGCAGGGTTTTGAGCCTGCTCATTAAAGAAGGACACGGAACGCACAGACTTAAATACAAAGTTGGCCGGTTATAATGTTATGAGAGTGTCTTAATGAATGGAAAAGTGACTCCCCAGAAACGCAGGAAAACTTGGCTTGTAGAGAAGCCTGCCAAGAGGGCAGGATAACTTGGTTAGATGAGTTTCCTGCCAGGAGGGAAGGATAACTTGGCTAGATGAGTTGCCTGCCAGGAGGGCAGGATAACTTGGCTAGATGAGTTGCCTGCCAGGAGGGCAGGATAACTTGGCTAGATGAGTTGCCTGCCAGGAGGGCAGGATAACTTGGTTAGATGAGTTTCCTGCCAGGATGGCAGGATAACTTGGCTAGATGAGTTGCCTGCCAGGAGGGCAGGATAACTTGGCTAGATGAGTTGCCTGCCAGGAGGGCAGGAAAACTTGGCTAGATGAGTTGCCTGTCAGAAGAGCAGGATAACTTGGCTAGATGAGTTGCCTGCCAGGAGGGCAGGATAACTTGGCTAGATGAGTTGCCTGCCAGGAGGGCAGTATAACTTGGCTAGATGAGTTGCCTGCCAGGAGGGCAGGATAACTGGGCTAGATGAGTTGCCTGTCAGAAGAGCATGATAACTTGGCTAGATGAGTTGTCTGCCAGAAGGGCAGGATAACTTGGCTAGATGTGTTGCCTGCCAGGAGGGCAGGATAACTTGGCTAGATGAGTTTCCTGCCAGGAGGGCAGGATAACTTGGCTAGATGAGTCGCCTGCCAGGAGGGCAGGATAACTTGGAAAGATGAGTTTCCTGCCAGGAGGGCAGGATAACTTGGCTAGATGAGTTGCCTGCCAGGAGGGCAGGATAACTTGGCTAGATGAGTTGCCTGCCAGGAGGGCAGGATAACTTGGCTAGATGAGTTGCCTGCCAGGAGGGCAGGATAACTTGGCTAGATGAGTTGCCTGTCAGAAGAGCAGGATAACTTGGCTAGATGAGTTGCCTGCCAGGAGGGCAGGATAACTTGGCTAGATGAGTTGCCTACCAGGAGGGCAGGATAACTTGGTTAGATGAGTTTCCTGCCAGGATGGCAGGATAACTTGGCTAGATGAGTCGCCTGCCAGGAGGGCAGGATAACTTGGCTAGATGAGTCGCCTGCCAGGAGGGCAGGATAACTTGGCTAGATGAGTCACCTGCAGGAGGGCAGGATAACTTGGTAAGATGAGTCGCCTGCCAGGAGGGCAGGATAACTTGGCTAGATGAGTCACCTGCCAGGAGGGCAGGATAACTTGGCTAGATGAGTCGCCTGCCAGGAGGGCAGGATAACTTGGCTAGATGAGTTGCCTGCCAGGAGGGCAGGATAACACAGGTTGAAAATAGTGCAGGTGTAAATGTACAGTTTGATTACACACAGTAGGGCTGAGAAAGCTGTAGCTGCTGATTACACAGAGGAAGCACGGACCCAAAGGCTTGAGCCTGCATACACTGAGCACAGCATGTGGATGGTGAAAACAGACAGCAAGCTAACGGCAATCATAGCAGAGTGGAACAACAGTCTGAATAACTGAGCAACCTGCTGAAGCTTGGAAGGCAGCGTGGAGGGAGACGGAGAGTGGTAAACAGAAGCAGCGGCTGACGTGTAGACAATCACGGAGGATAGCTGGAACGACCAGACCGAGCTGTAGGAGGAAACTCTATAACCGGCGAGGGGGAATGAATCTGGAAGCTACAAATAGGAGGGGCAGCCAATCAGCAGCATATGGGAGTATGAGTCACTCTCTGCAGCATCCCCAGTGCTTGGTAATCAGCAGAACTGGATTCTGAATATTGTGAGTCAGTATAGGTCCCGAGCTGGTGGGAAACAAGCCACTGCCATGGCTTGTGACACCTGCCTTATAGATGGAGTCCAACACTGCTTGTACTCTGGGCAAGTGAGACTGCCAATCAGGACTATGAATGACTACACCATCCAGATAAGCTGCAGCATACTGTCTATGGGGCCTTAGAATCCTATCCATCATTCTTTGAAAGGTAGCAGGTGCCCCATGTAGCCCAAAGGGAAACATCTTGTATTGAAACAACCCCTCTGGTGCAGAAAAAGCTGTCTTTTCTTTGGCACTTTTCAATACCCTTTGGTTAAGTCAAGAGCAGTTAAATATCTGGCTGTCCCCAGCCTTTCAATTAGTTCATCCACCCTAGGCATAGGGTAGGCATCACAATTTGACACGCTGTTCAATTTCCGAAAGTCATTGCAGAATCGCACACTCCCGTCGGGCTTTGGAATGAGCACAATGGGACTTGACCACTTACTATGCGATTCTTCAATTACACCCAACTCTAACATTTTTTTAATTTCCTTTGATACTGATTCTCTTTGGGCTTCTGGCAAACTATAGGGCTTTAGGTTAACCTTAACCCCTGGGTCAGTGATTATGTCATGTTTAAAACAGCACCCTATTTCTGATCACAAATTCCTTAACTTCCTGCTGTTGACTGGCTGACAGGGTTTTTGCCACTGTCACTTCGGGTATCACGGGCCATGGGTTTACTGGAGGGGCTCGGACGGCTGACAGTGCTTCCAGGGTTTTATAAGATTTGCATACTATATCTGTTCTGGCTTTCTTTTCCCCGGCTGGTAAACTTTATAATTGACCTGCCCCACTTTTTCTAAGATTTCAAAGGGTCCTTGCTATTTAGCCAAAAGTTTACTTTCTACTGTGGGAACCAACACCAACACTCTGTCCCCCGGAGCAAAGTTGCGTAAGCGAGCATTGCGGTTGAATACCCTCTGCTGTGCCTGTTGGGCCTGTTCCAAGTGCTCTCTTACTATCGGCACCACAGCAGCAATTCTTTCTTGCATTTGGGAAACATGCTCAATAACTGTTTTATACAGACTGGACTGCCCCTCCCATGTCTCTTTGGCAATGTCAAGTAATCCCCTTGGATGTCTCCTGTACAATAAATCAAAAGGGGAAAACCCTGTGGAGGACTGGGGAACCTCTCTTATGGCCAACAGCAAATAAGGTAACATGTAATCCCAATCTCTACCATCTTTGTGCAACACTTTCCTTAGCATGTGTTTTAAAGTTTTACCAAATCTCTCCACTAACCCATCGGTCTGGGGATGTTACACAGAGGTTCTTAACTGATCAACTTTAAACATGCGGCATAACTCTTTCATGATTTTTTACATAAATGGGGTACCTTGGTCAGTCAGGATCTCCTTAGGTATTCCCAACCTGCTAAAGACATGGACTAATTCTGTAGCAATGGTCTTGGTTGATGTATTGCGTAATGGTATCGCTTCCGGGTACCTGGTAGCATAATCCATTATCACCAGAATATATTGATGGCCCTGGGCAGATTTCATTAATGGCCCAACCAAATCCATAGCAATTCTTTGAACGGAACCTCAATAATGGGTAACGGAACCAGGGGACTTTTGAAATGTGGCCTTGGAACATGATACTGACATTCAGGGCAGGATGCACAATAGTCAATACCTTTTTATGGACCTCGGGCCAGAAAAACCTCTGCATAATTTGCTCAGTGGTTTTCTCTACCCCTATGTGGCCTGCCATTATATGACCATGGGCCAGATCCAACACCGTTCTTCTGTAAGCTTTGAGAACTATTAATTGTTCCACAATATCTTCCCCTTTCTTAGTCACCTGATACAACAAATCCTGACATACTGCCATGTGAGGATATGACAAAGGACTATCGGGGTCTATGGGTTTACCATTGATCACCTTGACATTCTCCCTGGCTTTTACCAGAGTAGGGTCATTTAACTGCTCCACTGCAAAGACCTCTCTTCTGACGTCTAAATCAGGCAGACAATCAACTGGCTCAATAACACTTCCCACCTAAGAGGGAGGCACATCACTTGACGAGCCACAATCACACTCCGCATTCTCTAGTTCGCCAATCATACTAGAAAAAGGGAACATCTCTGACTCTGAAGAAACTTCCTCTGCTACTACACCAGTAACCTTCTGAAATGAGTCAGGGTGATTTACCTCTGTGCAAAATCGGCTTTCCTACAACTTCCAGAAGTGAGCAAAGTCTCTCCCCAATATTGCATCATACATTAAGCCATGCACCAAACCCACTGAGACTATCATGGAACCACATGGTGTCTCAATGTTCACTTCTGCAGTAATATAATAGTGAGTGTCCCCATGTATGGAGGTCACACCAACAGTTTTCCCCTTACGCTTCAAGGGTTCACCAGCTCAGCTTTCATAAGTGTCACTAGGCTACCAGAATTTAACAGAGCCTCTACACGGTTGCCTTCTACAGTGAGTACACACATGTGCTTATCAGTCTCAGCCTGCCGGTCAGCAGTACAAGCTGGCTGTGCAAAGAAAGACCCCCTGTGGTATACATGAGCAGTATCACATTGCATAGGTTCAGAGGTAAGTGAACAATTATCTGCAATATGGCCGAAGCCACCACATCGGAAACATTGAATCATATTATTAACTAGTCTTATACGGGGTAGGAACCTTCCTGGCCTGTCTCCAGGTTCCACACCCTCAGTCTTAAGTACATTCCATCGCCCAGCACCCTTCTCCCCTGGAACAGTCTTACCAGTGTCGATGGGAGTTTTCCGGGGGCGTCATTGGGGCTCGGTGGTGCAGGCTCAACAGCTCCTCAGCTGCCACGTACCTCTCCACCAGTTTGAATAACAGGTCTGCGGACTTAGGGTCTGCATGGCTCACCCACTTGTGCAGAGATGCCAGTAGCAATCGTAGATACTGGTCCAGCACGACTCTTTCCACGATCTGTGATCCTGTCAGCATCTCGGGCTGCAGCCATTTTGTGGTTAGATGGACGAGGTCATGCATCTGTGAAGGTGGAGGCTTTCCCCTTTGGAACTCCCAGCGATGGACTCATTGGGACCGAACAAATGAGGTGACTCCCAAGCGAGTTAGGATCTCCTGTTTTAGCTTTGCATAGCCCTTGGCATCAGCCAGGCACAAATCATAGTAGGCCTTTTGTGTTTCTCTACAACAGGAAGGGTGCCACAAGACTTGCCTACTGTTCCTTGGGCCAACTCTCCCTTTCTGTGGTTCTCTCAAAGGCCATAAGATATGACTCCACATCATCACTCGAGGTAATCTGCAAAAAATGACTGGCGCATATGGAGCGAGTGTGGTTTGGAGGATCAGTGTAAGCATCTCCAGTCCAGACTACTAGGTGTTGTACCACCTCTTTTAGGGCCTGGCTGTTCTCTGCTAAGGCCTGGCAGGTTTCATCAATGGTAACTTGTTGTTGCCTCTATGCTGCCTCCAAGGCCAATATCTGCACCTGGGTGGATTCCTGCAGGGCTCTGGTAGCTTCTTGCTGAGCGGATATAGCCTGAAGCAAGGTCTTTACAACATCCTCCATATTGTCCTTAGGGGTAGGCTGGAAGCAGAACCTGGCCTCTCGGAGCATCTGCTAACGCCACATTCATGAATTCCACAATTTTGTGCCTGTCCCTTTAAATTTTATAGGACAAATTTTTCCTTGCTGCAACTTCAGTGTGTGCATGCCCGCATTCTCCACCAATTATGATAAGGTCGGGGTAGAGGGCCCCTCTCCTGGGGTAGATGGACACCACCTTACACACAGCAGCCAGGAAATAGCACTCCAGTCATGGATTTTTGTACAAGCTGGTCGGCGCCAGTTTTTATTGTGCAATATCAATAATCAAAGAAACAAAACATAAATAAACCCTACCCCTCTGGGTACTAACTAGACAGTAAGATCCCTCACTAACAGAACACAAAATAAATCCCCGTCCACAGTACCTTCTGGTTTGTAGCCAACAGTGTCTCAGAGCAAGCTAACCTACGAGCCTGCTCTCCCAGGTATGAGACACTCAGCCCTAAATAAACCCAGCATAAATCAGCCTTTTCCAAGTGCAAGCCCTAATGAGCCTGCTACCAGGCTGAAAGGCCCAACACCTGGAGTGGCCTGTGGAATCTGGGACAGATATAGAAGCCATTCCACACTTCTCCAGTGCTTCTATCACTATATATACATATATATATATATATATATATATATAGTGTTAGAAGCACTGGTAAAGTAGTCAATGGCAGGTACGTTTGACCTAGGTTTTTGGCCTACGTGTTCTAAAAAACCCCAGGAGAAGTTTGTTTTGTAAGCAGACCAGAATATCGGCTTTTGGAAAAGCCGGTTTGGGTCCTGGGGGTGTGGATGTGAGGAGAGGGAGGGCTACATCCACAGGCCAGTCCAGGTTTTGGGCCTTTCAGCCTGGTAGCAGGCTCATTGTGGCTTACACCTGGAACTGGCTGATATAAGCTATGTTTGTGGCTGAGTATCTCACATGTGGGAGAGCAGGCAGACTAGCCTGTTCAGAGACACTTGGTTCTAACCCTTGTAAGTATTGTGCATGTGTTTTGTTGATGGCTAGGGCAATAGGCCCTACCATTATGATAGAGAGGGAATCTGCTGTGTAGCTAGTGCCCAGCCGGGCTAGGATTTATGTTTATGTTTTGTTTTTGTTTATGTACTTTGGCACAATAAAGACTGGTACCGACCAGATTGCATGAGAACCCCAGACTGGTGTGCTGTTTCCCGGCTGCTCTGTGTGGAAAAGAGGGAGTCCATCTACCCTAGGAGAGGGACCCCTACCCCGGCCATATCACATTTGGTGGAGAATGCGGCACCCACACACTGAAATTGCAGCAAGGAAAAATTTTCATTTAAAATTTAAAGGGATAGGGGGGTGTGGCTTGGCATCCATCAGGATCGGTAGTGTCTCCCTGCAGCTCCCGCCTGATAGCCCAGATATATGAGACCAAAGCTGCTGGGGACAACTGACACCAGTCCCAGCCTCTGATATACCCCCTGCACCAGCGGTGGCCGAGGTTACGGAGCCGGGGAGTGATTAATCTGCTCCCGCGGGTTGTGGCCTGGTCACGCGAGTGAAGCCGGGGCCTCAATTTTAAACCTGGTGCCCGGCGGATTGACTCCTGAACTGCAGCGCTTCCTTACCTGGTGCGGTGCCTATACCTCCCCTGTCCTCTTCACACTGTCTCTCTTCAGTGGCCCCTCTGACCTGCTCGCGCAGAGTGGAGCCGCGGGCTCAGCTGCAGGGCCGGCTCTGCTACGATCCTCAGGTCACGTGTGAGGTCTGAAGGGTCTGCCGCTCTGGACGTTCTCAGCGGCTCCCACTGTCTGGAACCACCGGCTCCTGTTGTGGACGGGTGAGTCCTCCTGTGCCCTGTGTCCTTCCTGACAACCTGCCCTGCGGACTTGCTGTGCAGCTCACCGGGGGCTGCTGTGACTAGGCTGCCCAAGTGACATTCAGCTCTTGTCTGATTCTCACACCTGGTGACCCTTGATAGCGGAGATACTGTGGGCAGCCCAGTCCACTAACGGGCACCCTACCACCTCATGGTTAATCATTAAATTTTCCCATAATTCACTCCTGATAGGGGCTGAGGGGCGAGTTCTTTCGGCTGGACCGGGATCTCTGTTTTGCCCATGCTCCCTATACATGTGCTACTACTTTGAAACACTATTACAAACTTCGTTTTTAACCTTTTCCTCTGCTCTATTGCTGCACCATTATTGATTACTGGAGTGGTTTTTGCTAAATCAACATATACTGGGTCAAATCCGCCCCGTGCAACTACACTGGTGTTCTTGACCTATATCTGATCCTGGATGTCATAAGTGCCGTGGAAACGGTGGACGTTCTAGATATAGACTCATGCTGTTCCTGGTGTAATATGTGATCCTCTGCTCCCCCCGCTTCAGAGCTATAAGCATACTTATTACTTTTCTCTATGTATCCACACATTGCTATATTATTCTTGTTTAACACGATACTATGAGCAGATCAGGGAATAGAACAAGAAAAACTGCCTCACAAGATATCTCACAACATTTCTCCCGCTGTGGGTCACAGACCTCAGTTACTTCACCTGCTACATCTATATCTCAACCAATGATGGATCCCATGTCAGCCCCCTCGACAAAAGAGGACATACAATCCCTTCAATCCATGATATTGGACCTTAAAACCTCATTCACAAGTGCTCTTCAAACGGCTATTGGTGAATTGAAATCTGACATCGCCGGTCTGGATTCTCGTACCTCATTGTTGGAATCACAAGCAGACACCCATAGGAATTTCCAAGAAAAAACAGGCAACAACATGGACTGCCTACATAGCGAACTGGAGTTTCTCCGAGAGAAGACGGGGGATCTCGAAAATCGCGAGAGACGGAACAACCTCCGAATCCGTAATATCCCGGAGGCCATTACAGCTTCCGACTTGGAATCCTATCTCAAGAGACTGTTTATTTCAATAGCTCCTTCACTGACCGCTGAGTCCATACAGATAGAGCGAGCTCATCGAGCATTGCGACCCAAACCCAAAGATTCTGACCCTCCTAGGGATGTTATTCTTAAGTTGCTGTCATTCCAGATCAAGAACAACATCACCATGGCCAGCAGAAACACTACCTCATTTTTGTTCGAAGGATCCCATATTCAAATATTTCAAGATTTGGCTCCGGCCACCTTAGCTAAACGCCGCGACCTCCGAGCAGTCACAGCTACACTCCGGGATCACGGCTATAAATACAGATGGGGATTCCCCTTTCGTCTCTCAGTGAACATTGAGGGCCGCCTTCATTCTGTTCGCTCGGTGGAAGAGGGGAATCAACTGCTTAGAAAGCTGAACCTGACATCTATTCCTGATGCAGTTCTTGGTCATTCTGGAGCATCGTCGCCGACTTGACCTACTTCCGATTTGGGTTTGAATGTCTTTTGTAGCCCTTTATGACTCTAAAATTAATATTCTGTTTCCTACAAGTTATTCTTTAATTGACTCAATGTCTTTACTGTGAACTAGAAATTTCCGAAATGTTTGATATATCGTTATCTTTTATTGCTGTGGCCCCGCCTAACATACAGGCAAAGATTTTCTTTTCAAGAGCTCAATCTAGTTCTAATAGTAGTGAGGGCTTTTATTTTTTATTATCTTGATTTAATGTGTGCTGGAACATAGTCATAATATTATCTGTGTTTGCCGCGCTAGCATCTATACATGTACACTATTGATAATGATACTAAGGTTACTAGTGTTGCCTCTTTGCCTGTTAATACAATGTCTTGCGATTATAATGTGTATTGTGGCCCTATCATGAGACCTATGCTCTTTTTCGTCTTTTCTCTTCTCGTTATCTTGTTCATAATGTTATATGCTGTTCAGTATTAATCAATAATTATTATATGTAGCTCCTAGGGGGGAGTGGTGGTAATTTCACCTGTCACTCCACCCCCCAATCTTGGGATTATAATTATATATACTAATTGGGCTTCTTAGTAGGCCTATTATTAATTATACTATTCAATCCCACCTGTGAGCTCCCATTCCTGTGGAGCTCTACTTTTGTGGCCGACTATCCAGATCTGTAGGATATTCTCGGCCGTTTATTTAGTCTCTATTTTTGTTTTCATCTCTTATTTTATTTTCTTGTTACCCCCCTTCTTTTTTTTTTTTTCCCCCTTTCTAGCAGACCCCGGAGTTTTGTTTTTTATTTGGCAATTTAAGTTATTTGAAACCTTATCGCGATGCCTTTAATAAGTTTATCCATTAACACAAAGGGTCTTAATACACCTCAAAAGCACTCACATCTTCACAAGACCCTCCGTAAATTGAAAGGAGATATTATTTTCTTACAAGAAACCCACTTGAAAAATAACTCACACCCGTCACTATCCTCCAAAACTTTCCCAATGGTGTGGTATTCCAACCATGCCTCCAAACGTAATGGCGTGGCAATCTTGCTCAGAAAGTCCCTCCCTTTTCAATTTCTAGATTCCAAAAATGACTCTGAGGGCAGATATATTATGATACGAGGTAAACTCGGACATGAGGAGATTACATTAGCTAACATATATGCCCCTAATACTGGCCAAACCAGATTCTTTCGTAAATTTTTTCATGATCTCAGTATTTATCGTAAGGGTAAAACACTGGTAGGGGGAGATTTTAACATGACTCTCGCTCCTCATATGGACAAATCAGGCTCCCCCCCTCGTAGAGACATATCAACCCCATCCTTGGCATTACAAAAAAATATAGCTGAGAATGGGCTTTTTGATGTATGGCGTTCTCTTAACCCCACCATCCGAGATTACACCTTTTACTCTATACCTCATGATGTCTATTCCCGTATTGATTTATTTCTTTGTTGTGCCTCACTCTCACAGTCTGCAATTCATTCCAAGATAATTCCTAACACTTGGTCAGACCATTCAGTTTTGTCAGTAACATTTGACCTTTTAGAATCTAAGAATGGTAGGTCACCATGGAGACTCAACGAGACTTTACTAAAAATCCCCCAATTTCAAGAACTGATCAAATCTAAAATTCAGGATTACTTTGTTCTTAATATGCAGGGAGAGTGTACTATGTCGACGGTTTGGGAGGCCCATAAAGCAGTCATACGGGGATCGATTATCCAATATGCATCTTGTAGAAAACGAGAACAGAGACAACAGATAGATCACCTGACCAACTCCATTGCAGATCTTGACAGAGAACACAAACGCACTCACTCCAAGACCACTCTTACCCAACTTTCTAAAGCAAGAGCTGAATTGCAATCTCTCCAAGCTGAAGAGGTCGAACGATCTCTGCGCTGGGCTAATCAAAATTTCTATGACAAAAGCAACAAGGCTCATACATTATTGGCAAATAAACTCCGAAATAAAAAAGCTGCCCACGCCATCTACTCAATTAAAGACCCCACTGGCCGTTTGTCCTATGACGCTAAATGTATCAACAAGGTTTTCTTGGATTACTATCGAGCTCTATATAATTTAAAACCACCGGTTGACCCATCCTCATATGCCACTGAGTCCCATTTGTATCTAGATTCCTGTGCCCTCCCCCAAATTGATACATCTGCTCGTCAGCTGTTAAATAATGATATCTCAATTGAGGAACTTGAAGCGGCATTAAAAACCCAGAAACCATTTGCCCCTCAGCTGTTACCATATATGGTAAAATTATTTAATGGTGTCATGAATGGAACCCCGTTCCACACTGATTCTTTGGCTTCTCGTATTATAGTTATCCCCAAGCCCGGTAAAGACCCTTCCCTTTGTACCAATTATAGGCCCATCTCTTTAATAAACACTGATCTTAAATTATTTGCCAAGGTACTTGCTAGTAGATTAAATTCTGTGTTAACATCTTTAATCGACACTGATCAAGTAGGCTTTATGCCGGGACGTCAGGTCTCAGATAATACAAGACGCACTATCAATTTGATCCACCATATTAATGCCTCCAAAACACCTTCTATAGTCCTAGCACTCAACGCTGAGAAGGCGTTTGATCGCATTTCATGGCCTTTCTTATTCTCTACCCTCTCCTCATTTGGATTCAGAGGCCATTTTATCACGGCTATTAAAGCCCTCTATTCCTGTCCCTCTTCTATGGTTTTGACGAATGGGATCTGTTCCCCCTGATTCACCCTCAATAACGGCACACGACAAGGCTGCCCATTATCACCCCTTATATTTGCCCTATGCATCGAACCACTAGCAGCCCGTATTCGAGCTAATACTGATATACAGGGCATCACAGTGGGTCAAAACCATTATAAAATATCCCTTTTCGCAGACGATGTTCTCCTGACCCTTTCAAATCCATTAATATCCCTTCCTAACCTTCAAAAGGAGCTCTCCATTTACGGTTCTTTTTCGGGATACAAAATTAATCATTCTAAATCGGAAGCTTTGGCATTATATGTCTCTCCGCAAATGCAGGCCACGTTAACCTCTTCGTTTCCTTTTCTTTGGAGGCCATCCGCTATAAAATATCTTGGGATATTCATCACTAAAAACTATTCTTCTCTGTATCAGGCTAATTTTGTCCCTCTGATTAATAATTTGATTCAGGAACTTCAGATCTGGGACCGGATGTATATTTCATGGTTTGGTAGAATAAACGCTCTCAAAATGAACCTTCTCCCCCGTTTATTATACCTTTTCCAGACTCTTCCAATTTCGGTACCCCGCGCAACACTCATTTCTTTACAAAAACACTGTAACAGATTTGTATGGGCGGGTAGTAGACCACGTATCAAGAGATCAATTCTTAGCAAAAGTACAATCACGGGGGGCTTGGGACTCCCTATTCTACAGTCTTACTATGAGGCATATCATCTTAATCACACCCTGTCATGGCATTCTGACCCAGGAGTTAAAAAGTGGGTTGATATTGAGAACACCTTAACATAATGTGGCACGCTTAATACGTTGGTTTGGCTTCCTAAAAATTGTAGGCCGGCGTCAGTGTACTCAATCCCTACTATCAAATTTTCTCTCCAACTATGGGACAAAGTACGCGCCACCTATGATCTTTCTCCCTATCCGTCCCCACTCACCCCAATATGGGATCATCCTCAATTCCCCTCAGGATGTGATAGAAAAATGGCAGCTCCATGGCAGGCTCGAGGTATAGAAAGATTTATTCATATCAAAGGTGATTTTGCTCCCTCCTCATTCCAGAACTTCCAAGATCGCTTTAACCTCCCTTCCTCTTGCTTCTTCCAATATTTTCAAATTATTAGTTTTATCTGCTCCCAATCTAAATCTTCTTCGCTGCGCAACCCTACCTCATTTGAACGTTTGTGTTTATATTCAATTGGGAGAAGAGGGAATATCTCAATAATTTACAATTCAATTTTGGCCCCCGATTATCCTCCACGCGAACCGCACGAATTGCTGTGGGAATCTGACTTAGCTACAAATATAGATGAGGATCAATGGGAAGAAATTAGATTACGTACCGCCAAAGCTTCTATTAGTGTATCCATACGCGAAACTTGTAATAAAGTATATACCCGTTGGTACCTAGTACCTACTAAACTCCATTCCATATTTCCTGCTACATCCAAAATGTGTTGGAGACTTTGTGGTCAAGAGGGGTCATTTTTCCACATTTGGCCCTCTCTCCGCCTTTTTTGGTCCCATGTTCGCCAATTGACTAATCAGACTCTTGGTACAGGATTTACTTTAGATCCATTATCAGCTTTATTGAATGCACCACTTGTTGGTGTATCTAAAAACGAGGATAAACTGATTACACATATTTGTAATGCAGCTAAAACCCTTATAGCCAAACACTGGAAAGACCACCGCCCACTCTCAAAAGAGGCTCTTATAGCTAAAATTAACTACATTGCATCAATGGAATATATTTCCAGTTTACAAAATAATTCGGTAACAAAATATCATCTGATTTGGTTACCATGGTTTCACTCTCAGACTCGTCCTGCTCCTGGAGTCCATTGAATACTTTACCCTAAAACTCCCTCCCTTCTTTCCCCTCTGAAACCCCCCCCTTTTTTTTTTTTTTGTTGTTCCTTCTCCTCTTTTCTTTTTTCCTTTTCCTTTCTATTTCTCTTTTGTGTTATAAAATACAAAATTATTGAGATGTTATGGTTAATAATGCTTAGTAAACAATCGGTATTATTTGTGTTGACTTTGTCTAATTTATTAAATACCGAGATGTGTTTATTGGTATTATTTACTTATTTCTGTGTAAGTATATAGTTTGAATGTTTTGTTTATCTGTTTTTCTTTATGCAAACTTATAATGTTTTCCAATAAAATATTTTGTTTGAAAAATTTTTTTTAAAGGGATAGACACCAATTCGTCAGTGTGGATATAAAATTGTGTCCTTTGAAGTCAATAGAGGTGGCATCCGTAGATGCTTAGGGAAGCCAGAATCTGCTTCCAACCTACACCCCAGGACAAAATGGAGGGCATTATTAAAGCCTTGCTCCAAGCTACGGCAGCTCAACAGGAAACGAACAAACGGCAGCAGGAAGCTACCAGAGCTTAGTAGGAATCCACCAATGTGCAACTGTTGGCCTTGGAGACAGCCCAGAGGCAACAACAAGTCACCCTCAAGGAAACCTGCCAGGCCTTAAAAGAGGTAGTACAACACTTGGTAGCCTGGACTGGTGATGCTACCACTGGTCCTCCCACCACCACTCGCTCCATATGTGCCAGTGAATTCCTACAGAAGATGACATTGGGCGATGATGTGGAGGCGTATCTCACCGCATTTGAGAGAACAGCAGAGAGGGAGAGTTGGCCCAAGGAACAATGGGCAAGTCTGGTGGCACCTTTCCTGTCTGGAGAGCCACAAAAGGCCTACTACAACTTGTGCCTAGCTGATGCCAAAGACTATGAAAAATTGAAACGAGAGATCCTAACTCATCTAAGAGTCACCATATTCATTCGCACCCAATGAGTCCACCGCTGGGAGTTCCAAATGGAAAAGCCTCCATGCTCACAAATGCATGACCTTGTCCATCTTACCACAAAATGGCTGCAGCCTGAGACGCTAACAGGACCACAGATTGTGGAAAGGGTCATCATGGACCGGTATCTGCGTTTGTTACCTGCAACTCTGTGCAAGTGGGTGAGCCATGCAGACCCTAAGACAGCAGACCGGTTCGTTGAATTAGTGGAGAGGTATGTTGCGGCTGAGGAACTGTTGAATGTGCACCACCGAGCCCCGGTGGTGCACCGGCGATCTCCCATGGACACGGGTAAGACTGTTCCTGGGGAGAAGGGTGCTGGGCGGTGGAATGTTTGGAACCTGGAGATAGGCCAGCCAGGCCAGGAAGGTTCCTACCCCGTAAAAGACTAGATTATAATGTGATTCAGTGTTTCCGATGTGGTGGCTTCGGCCATAGTGCAGCTAATTGTTCACTTACCTCTGAACCTATGCAGTATGAAACTGCTCATGTTTACCACAGAGGGTCTTTCTTTGCACAGCCAGCCTGTACTGCTGACTGGCAGGCTGAGACTGATAAGCACATGTGTGTACTCACTGTAGAAGGCAACCGTGTAGAGGCTCTGTTAGATTCTGGTAGCCTGATTACACTTATGAAAGCAGAGCTAGTGAACCCCTTAAAGCATAAGGGAAAAACTGTTGGAGTGACATAGGATACTCGGTATTATGTTACTGCAGAAGTGAACATAGTAACACAATGTGGTTCCGCGATAGTCTCTGTGGGTTTGGTGCATGGTCTGATGTATGATGTAATATTGGGGAGAGACTTTGCTCACTTTTGGAAGTTGTGGGAAAGCCGATTTGTTCCAGAAGTAAACAACCCCGACCCATTTGAGAAGGTTAGTGATGCAGTAGAAGGAGGAGTTTCTTCTGAGTCTGTGATGTTCCCTTTTTCTAGCATGTTGGCGAACCTGAGAGTGATGGTGGCTCACCAGACGGTGTGCCTCCCACTGAGGTGGGGAGTGCTGTTGAGCCAATGGATTGCCTGCCTGATCTTGATGTCAGGAGAGAGGTCGGAGCAGTTGAATGACCCTACTCTAGTGAGAGCCAGGGAGAATGTAAAAGTAATTGATGGTAAACCCATAGACCCTGATAGTCCGTTGTCGTATCCTCACATGGCAGTGTGCCAGGATTTTTTGTATCAAGTGACTAAGAAAGGGGGAGACATTGTGGAATAATTAATAGTTCCCAAGGCATAAAGAAGAACAGTGTTAGACCTGGCTCATGGTCATATAAAAGCAGGCACCTAGGGATGTAAAAAAACGCTGAGCGGATCTTGCAGAGGTTTTTCTGGCCCGGGGTCCATAAAGATGTGTCTGACTATTGTGCGTCCTGTCCTGAATGTCAATATCATGCTCTGAGGCTGCATTTTAAAAGTCCACTTGTCCCGTTGCCTATTATTGATGTTCTCTTCAAAAGAATAGCTGTGGACTTGGTTGGACCATTAATGAAGTCTGGCTGGGGCCATCAATATATTCTAGTGATAATGGATTACACTACCCGGTACCCGGAAGAGATACCATTGCGCAGTATGTCAACAAAGACCATTGCTAGGGAATTAGTCCATGTCTTTAGCAGGTTGGGAATACCTAAGGAAATCCTGACTGACCAAGGTACCCCATTTATGTCAAAAGTCACGAAAGAGTTGTGCCGGCTGTTTAAAATTGATCAATTAAGAACCTTTGTGTACCCTCCCCAGACCGATGGGTTAGTGAAGAGGTTTAATAAAACTTTAAAGCACATGCTAAGGAAAGTGGTGGACAAAGATGGTAGAGATTGGCATTACTTGTTACCTTGGCCCTCATTCAGAGCCACTCGCTAGCGGCAGTACGCTCGTTCCGAGCGATGTTCGCACATCTGCGCATGCGTACGGATCGTTATACGCATGCGCGAACCAGTCAGTGCGGCCGAAATTCATGTGCTCGCAATATAGCGAATGCCTGCTATTTTGAGTGACAGAATGAGGCGTATGTGGGTGGTAACAGGGGAAGGTGCTTGAAAACGGGGAGTGGAGATCAGAATGCAGGCGTGCTTAAAGGTCAAAACGGGCGTTTTATGGGTGTGCATAATTAATACAGCAGCGTCATTGACCACGTCACTGGGTTATTTTATAGCCAGAACTGCTCGCAAGATTGTGGTAGCAAAAACCAACCACAAGAATAGCGAGCAGTTCATACGCTGGTCGATGTACTCGATTAATCTAATAAATAGCGGACATGACGTATGGTGCGAGCGGCCAGGGGGCGTTTTTAACAACTAAACGAGCGTATGTTTTGCTCGCTCGTTCAGACTTAGAGGTGTGAACAGACTGCAATTTGCGAACGGATCATTTGAATAGCCACCCCTTGTTTTTGAACGAACGACCGCAAATAGCGAACGGCTCTGAATCAGGCCCCTTATTTGCTGTTGGCCATAAGAGAGGTTCCCCAATCCTCCACAGGGTTTTCCCCTTTTGATTTATTGTACGGGAGACATCAAGGAGATTACTTGACATTGCCAAAGAGACATGGGAGGGGCAGTCCAGTCTGTATAAAACAGTTATTGAGCATGTTTCCCAAATGCAAGAAAGAATTGCTGCTGTGGTGCCGATAGTAAGAGAGCACTTGTAACAGGCCCAACAGGCACAGCAGATGGTGTACAACCGCAATGCTCGCTTACGCAACTTTACTTCTGGGGACAGAGGACCTCATTCAGAGTCGGTCATTGCGGCCGCACGGTCGTAAGGGAAAAAGGGCCGGATATGCAAATGATGCACTCGCAAGTTGCGTCCTTAAGATCGGATCGTTAGCTGGCCGACCAAGGGGCGGATGCGGCCGTAAGACATAGAAAACACCCCCTTCTCGTACACATTACACATCATCTCCAGCCATATAAGGATTAATCGAGACCATCGGTAACCATCGGCACTGGTCGTAGAGCTTAAGGTTGACCATACCCTCTCTTAAGCACTATGATCAGGTCAGTGTACAAACCACCCATGTCACGTGTGCCATGACACTACTTTGTTAATAATGCACTCCCATAAAACGCAGTTCGCATAATTAGGCACGCCTGCGTTCGGATCTCCACTCCCCCGTTTTCAAGCACCTTCCCTTGTTACCACCCACAAACGCCTCATTCTGTCACTCAAACTACCGACCTGGCTGTGCTCAAGGAGAGAGAAATTTCTGATCGTAGCAGCTAGTTTGCACACGCGCACTGTGAACTTTACACATGCGCAGTTTAGCGAACATCGGTGGCGTACGACCGTGCGGCCGCAACGACTCTGAATGAGGTCCAGAGTGTTGGTATTGGTTCCCACAGTAGAAAGTACACTTCTGGCTAAATGGCAAGGACCCTTTGAAATCTTAGAAAAAGTGGGACAGATCAATTATAAAGTTTACTAGCCGGGGAAAAGAAAGCCAGAACAGATATACCATGTCAACCTTATAAAACCCTAGAAGGATAGAGCAGACCTGTCAGCCATCTGGGCCCCTTCAGTAAACTCAGGGCCCCTGGTTCCCGAAGTGACAGTGGCAAAAACTCTGTCAGCAGTTCAACAGCAGGAATTGAAGGAATTTCTTATCAGAAATAGGGTGCTGTTTTCTGACATACCAGGAAAAACCACAGTCATTAAACATGACATAATCACTGACCCAGGGGTTAAGGTTAACCTAAAGCCCTACAGGTTACCAGAAGCACAAGAGAATCAGTGTTGAAGGAAATTAAAAAATGTTAGAGTTGGATGTAATTGAAGAATCACATAGTGAGTGGTCTAGTCCCATTGTGCTTATTCCATAGCCCGACGGGAGTGTGCGTATCTGCAATGACTTCTGAAAATTGAACAGTGTGTCAAAATTCGATGCCTACCCAATTTCAAGGGTGGATGAACTAATTGAAAGGCTAGGGACAGTCAGATATTTAACCACTCTTGACTTAACCAAAGAGTAATGGCAAGTCCCGTTAACTGAGAACGCCAAAGAAAAGACAGCTTTTTCAGCACCAGAAGGGTTGTTTCAATACAAGATGTTTCCCTTTGGGTTACATGGGGCACCTACGACCTTTCAAAGAATGATGGATAGGATTCTAAGGCCCCATAGACAGTATACTGCAGCTTATCTGGATGATGTAGTCATTCATAGTACTGATTGACAGGTTCACTTGCCTAGAGTACAAGCAGTGTTGGACTCCATTTATAGGGCAGGTTTGACAGCCAACCCCAAAAAGTGTTGTCTAGGGATGGAAGAAGTAAAGTATCTTGGATACACCATTGGCAGAGGTCTGATAAAGCCACAGCTTAATAAAATTGAAGCAATACAAAACTGGCCAAGACCCCTGAATAAGAAGCAGGTGAGAGCATTCTTAGGGATTACTGGGTATTATAGGAGGTTTATACCCAATTTTGCCACCATTGCAGTCTCACTGACTAACTTACCAAGGGCAAACAGAAAGTCATGGTGGAATGGAGTCCTGAAGCAGAGAGGGCTTTTCACGCCTTAAAAGCAGCATTGTGTACCCAACCCATTCTGGTGACTCCTGATTTTGACAGGGAGTTTGTGGTGCAAACTGATGCATCAGAAGTAGGTATAGGAGCGGTCCTGTCCCAGAGCAAGGACGGTGAGGAACACCCTATTTTTTACCTAAGCAGGAAATTAAATGTACATGAGAGAAACTATGCTACAGTTGAGAAGGAAGCGTTGGCCATAAAATGGACCTTAGAAACTCTCAGGTACTATTTGATGGGAAGGAAGCTCAGGTTGATCACTGACCATACCCCTTTGAAGTGGATGTCAGAGAACAAAGACAGTAATGCGAGAATAACGAGGTGGTTCTTGGCATTACAGACCTTTAAGTTCATGGTAGAACATAGGCCAGGAAGCCAGCTGGCCAATGCAGACGGTTTGTCACGCCTTCACTGTTTGGGGGCTGCCGTTGTTCTGCCCCACAGGTCGAAACAAAGGGGGGGGGATATGTGATAGAAGCACTGGTAAAGTGGTCAATGGCAGGTACATTTGTCCTAGCTTTTTGGCCTATGTGTTCTAAAAAAAACCAATTTAAAAAACATCAAAAAGTGTTGCTTTCCACTGCTCGGTAACTACTACGGAAGGTACATTGGTCAGGGCTGCCATCAGGGGGGGACTGCCAGGACTGGAGTTCCAGGCCCGGACCCTGGCTGAAGAAGGGAGGCCTGATCCTACCACCACTACACAGTCTGCAGCCCGAACTAAGCCCGTGAACAGAAGAAAAGGGGCCCAGCTGCCGGCACCGCTGCTACTGGCCACCGACCTGGTCCCCAGAAATGGAGGAGGCAGCGGGCCCGCTCGGGCCTCTCTTCCACCAACCTGCATGATAGACACCCGCCTGCCCCCTATGGTCAATAAAGTTTGCTGCTTTGAAGTCGGCATGCGTGATGTCATTATATCGCGCTGCGCTGCTGGAGGGAGAGCCTGAGGTAGGAGAAGCCACGGATCAAGAGGAGCTGGAGCTGTGTCTGCAGTGCTGGAGGAGAGACAGAAGAAGCCGAAGCCTTCTTCAAGAGAACAAGGTAAGTGAAATAAAAGCTGTGCACAGGGGGCGTAGACTGGATCTAATAACCGAGGAAGGGGAGGGAGAGGAGTGGGGGGAAAAAAGCTGGGCAGGAACTGGATCTAATAACGTGGGGGGGGAGTGGAGTGGGGGAAAAAAAGCTGGCAGAAACTGGATTCAATAACGGGGGGGGAGTGGAGTGGGGAGAAAAAGAGCTGGGCAGAGATTGGATTTTATAACTGGGGAAGGGGAGGGAGTGGAGTGGGGAAAAAAAAAAGCTGGGCACAGACTGGTTCTAATAACCTGGGTGGGGGTGGTTGCCGGCCAATTTTGTCAGTCCCGGCCCCACCATTTTGGATGGCAGCCCAGACATTGGTCATGCATCATCGATGTTATCATCCACAACAAAACACGTCAATTCCACAAAAACATTGGGCACAAAAACGTTAAAGTTTGCTTAAAAACATTGGGTTCTGCTAATGAAATACAGGGCTGCCATGCCACAACTAGACTGTCATCTGAAGGAATTGACCACCAATCAGCAGTCAGCCACTATGCTAGGAGTCGCTATGGAGTGACTGAGTCTCACATCACACAAACAGTGCAGAGTACTGACATTGCTGAGTGCTGCTGTATGTGTACAGTGGTCCTTCTTGAATTGAACGGAATAGTAATTGGAGGGGGTGCCAAGTGCTGGAGCCAATTAGAACAAAACTATTGATAATGAGTAAACACCAATAGCAAAAAAAAAATTGGACCGTTGGAAACAAAATATCAATGTTTTGCCATTTGATTTCCATCCCTTTTAACACTATTTTCAGACTGCATTATCTATACCTGGCAATGGGGGACCTGTAAAGCTCGAAAGGCTTCACTTGATCTCTGCTTGGCAAAGCAACAATGTATATGCACTCCCCCTGGGTGCGCATTTTACAGAGACTCTTCACTGACAGTGCTTGGTCGCCGGTGAAGTAGAGGAAACCCTTGGAGCCACGGATTGATATATCCCAACGATACTAAAATGTGTATTAACACTAGAATGTGTTGCCTCTTCAGCTGATAGCTCCTCTGTTTGTTACCTCCCAGACGCTGACATAATCATGCCAGCATCATTAGAGAGACATAGGAGGAGTATCAGGAGCCGCCAGCAGATGTGACCTCAGGTAAAGCTGGAAGCCTTACAGTTTTTCCCAGCAGTGTTTGGAATTGACACTGATGCTGATGTAAGGCGTGAGCTGGGTACGGGGGAGGCGGGCCCCATAGCAACAGCACCCCCTGGCACATATATAGATACGCTCTTGCATACATGCACACATTTATACACAGACTCCTTTCCCCAACAATGATTCACACACAAACGTCCTACCATCACACTGATTCACACACAAACATACTTCCCTCACACTGATTCACACACAAACATCCTTCCCTCACACACACACACACACACACACACACACACAAACATCCTTCCCTCACACTGATTCACACACAAACATCCTTCCCTCACACTGATTCACACACAATCATCCTTTCCTCACACTGATTCACACACAAACATCCTTTCCTCACACTGATTCACACACAAACATCCTTCCCTCACACTGATTCACACACAAACATCCTTCCCTCACACTGATTCACACACAAACATCCTTCCATCACACTGATTCACACACAAACATCTTTCCCTCACACTGATTCACACACAAACAACCTCCCCTCACACTGATTCACACACAAACTTCCTCCTGACACACTGATTCACACACAAACATCCTCCCCTCACACTGATTCACACACAAACTTCCTCCTGACACACTGATTCACACACAAACATCCTCCTGACACACTGATTCACACACAAACATCCTCCCCTCACACTGATTTATACACAAACATCTTCCCCTCACACTGATTCCCACACAAACATCCTCCCCTCACACTGATTCACATACAAACCACACTGTTTATACACAAACATCCTCATAGTGTATTGTTGCAACCAGGCCAAGCGACAGGGGGGGTCTAAGGGGACACCTGTACTAGGCCCCGAGATCCACAGGGGTCCCGAGATCCACAGTAGCACAAAATAAGCCTGTGGACTCACTGTTCCAGTCGGTGCAGTTTATCTGCCGCTGGGACCACTACCCACTGCTGCACATCTTCCATGTTGTTGCTGTGCTCTGCCAGGTTGGTCAGACATGGTGGCGTGACGTCATAGGTCATGTCGCTGGCGCCACACGTCTGGTATAGCTGCCCACAACTTTCACTGAAGGAGGAGCTGATTCGGCAGGCTGCAGTGGTGTGGGGATTGCGGCTAAGGAAGGTGATTGATGAAGTTTGATGGGGGCTGAGGAAGGTGGTTGGCGGAGGATGGTGGTGAGAGTCTGAGGGCTGGGGAAGGTGATGGGGCTGAGGAAGGTGGTGGGGCTGTGGATGGTGATGAGAGTCTGAGGGCTGACAAAGGTTAGGGGGCTGAGGATGGTGATGAGAGGCTGAGGGCGGTGATGGGACTGAGGAAGGTGGTGGGGCTGTGGATGGTGATGAGAGTCTGAGGGCTGACACAGGTTTAGGGGGCTGAGGATGGTGATGAGAGGCTGAGGGCTGAGAAAAGTGATTAGGGGCTAAGGACTGAGGATGGCTGGCTATAGACATTTTCCTACCCCGAGTCATCCACATCATTGTCAACAAGAAGACCTTGGAAGAGATTTCAGACAAGAACTACAGCCTGCATCATCAGTGACAGAGAGAAAGTGTGATAAGTCATAATGTATTTTTACTTTATTTAAAGGCTGGCATATCTTTCAATTAACATTGTCATGCATCACATATCACACATGCAAAGGAGGGATATGTGGGTGGTGGGCTCGGGGGTGGTGGTGAGGAGGTGGGGGCCCCAGAGACATCAGTGTACTGGGCCCCAACATTTCTGTTGCTGGCCCTGGTTGCAACCTGTATAGTGAGTAGTACATACAGCAAATGAGCAGCATAATACTACAGTCAGTACCTGATTCCACGCCCCTCCCAACAATGGGACCTGTAGGTGCCACAGACTTAATGGGATACTGTAAGAAGAACCTGGTATGTTTTCAACCTGTTCCCTGGAACTCTCATAATAATATGGGAATCCAAGAAGGTGAAGCTACTTGACCTGGCATATATGGCATACAGGCTGCGTTTTGTACATGGAGTGTGGTAACTAAAGCTTAATTGCCCAGAAGGCAATACAGATAAAAAGAAAAGATCAAATAAAAGTGTTTATAAATTTAAGTTAAGGCTGTGAAAATTTCAGGTTTTTAGTGGATAACCACATTTAGGGGTCTCTTTACTAAGCAGTGTTAGGAGTGTTGAATCCTGGTCCAGGTGTTCCATTGTTGCATAAAGTAATAGACTCCAATCCAGTACTTAAGAAGTTGTCATTTATTAATTAAATAAATACATCTAGCCCTTAACTGAGAGTGTATATTCCCCAGGGTTATAATGCAGCACTAACAATGATTGCCTTCAGTACAGAGATTTTAAATCTTTCTATTACAATTTTCATTTAATACGCCCACTGACATCATAGACTTCATACTTCCAGAACATTCTACATTATTCCATATTATGCAAGCATCTAACGACATTTGGCATATGCAAATAGAACATTCATCAGATTAGACATAGTTTATTGTTGTTGCCTCATTCCTGTGACAATCAAATAGAAATAGATAATTTCATGAGATGCTCCTTGTGTTTGGTCCATATCTTCCACTAGCCCAGAATTATACATAAATGGACAAATTCTTGTACAATTCTTCAGATAAACACTTTCACAGGGAGCAGTCTTTAAAGACATCTCAACTCTTTTTACTTAGTATTGCTAAGTTTTACTAAGCAAAATGGCTGTACAAAGGCCATTTTGAATTGTATAAGCTGTATTCACTATAAAGCATATGTAAATATGGAATTAAGTAAATTACAATGTTTCTTATAAACTAAGCTTCCGCAATTGCACCCTTTAGATATACACATTTTACATGTACCATATTTTGTGTATTACATTGGAATGTAATGTTCATCAACCTCAGGGCCTGATTCAGAGCCACTCGTAAGCGGCCACTCGTTCGTTCCGAGCGATGTTTGCCCAACTGCGCATGCGTACGGATTTTAATACGCATGCGTGAACCAGTCAGTGCGGCCGAAAATCGTTTGTTCGCTAAATAGCGAATGCCTGCTATTTTGAGTGACAGGAGGAGGCGTATGTGGGTGGTAACAGAGGAAGGTGCTTGAAAACGGGGAGTGGAGATCAGAACGCAGGCGTGCTTAAAGGTCAAAATGGGCGTTTTATGGGTGTGCATAATTAATACAGCAGCGTCACTGACCACGTCACTGGGTTATTTTATAGTCAGAACTGCTCGCAAGATTGTGGTAGGAAAAACCAACCACAAGAATAGCGAGCAGTTCATACGCTGGTCGATGTACTCGATTAATCTAATAAATAGCGGACATGATGTAGGATGCGAGCGGCCAGGGGGCGTAGTTATCCAAAAAACGACCGCAAGTTTTGTTCGCTCGTTCAGACATGGAGGCGTCAACAGACCGCAAAGAGCGAACGGTTCATTTGAATAGCCACCCCCTTTTCCTGAACGACCGTCCACAAATAGCGTCCGGCTCTGAATCAGGCCCTCTATCTCTTATATGTTTTCACTTTTGTGTGTTCTCATTTTTAAAGTAACCATCAGAATACAGCATAGGCCAAATCTATAGAATACATACAGTAGATAAAAAGAACCAGGATTAAGATCTCAAGAATAAACTTTGTCAGTGCATAAAATATGTTTGAAAACCACTTTTCTAAACCTGAAAAATCAAAAACTAGAATCTAATCATGGCCATCATAAATCACTTTCAGAATCTTTATCATAATGTTCTCATTCAAATTCTTCTTTCATAGCATAAGCCTCATTTATGTAATGATAATAATGGCTTCTCCATCTGTAGTATCATTGGTCAGATAATTGTGACCAAGTGAATTCCAAGATTTATATAAAAAGTTAGACAATATTCTCCAGTCTGTACAATTAATTAATCAATTATGGGTGGTGCTGTAGTAACAGTTCATTCTGGAATGTTTTTAATTCACGTCCAACATATCTAAAAGTCTTATCATAAAGTTCAGTCTCATTGTCAATAAATTTGTCCAGTTCACTAATTTCATGTTGATTATCCAAATATGCCCAATTATCATATGTAAGGATGTTAGACGATGTTTCGCTGAAGTATCAATCTGGGAAATGTATTTTTATTCACTGGATCAATGTCTCTTTTAGAACGTCTGGCATCCTGCAAAATAACTTATCACAAATTATTATGAGTTATAACAAAAAATTGTAGTATCAGTTTGCCTAAATAGAAAAACATCTTCAGAATTAATTATCAATCATACTTTCCACAAATATATATATAATAACAATTATTTGGTAGAAGAAAAGAATATAAAACCCAAATATCATGGTAGTAACTATCATTCCTAATATGTCTGAACTATATGATCTGTCTCACTATTTGGAACACTATTGGAACTAATCACTAGCAGTGGTGTATAATCAAATCCCTCATTGTAAAAGTCTACTATACATGTTATACATTCAGCTCTTTTAATGACACAATCCTCACGTTTCCATGGTAACTATCTTAATAATTTCAGTATATTTCAACTTAACAATGGTTCTGGCACAAATTTAACAATTAGTAGCATTCAATACTTTACCCATCAATTAATAATTTTGTAGAATTGGATAATAACCAATATTATCCATACACCATAGTATACACCTTTCTTCTGGTTTAGTACAGTAATCACAAATTCACTTTTCAATCAGCTTCTTGACACCAATCATTTTCCCTGCTTAGAAAAGGGGAAGGAAAGGACTTATAAGAATAAACTTCATCATCCACACTACTGGCTGTGTACTCATACCATAAACCTTTGCTCGTCCTCTCTCCAAATAAAATAAGTCTCAATGTTGCAATAAACACGATTGTTTCCATCAAGCAGCTAAGGAAATTAAAAGTTTTCTTTGTCATTAGTCTATAGGCATACAGTCTATTGTAAGCAATCATCTCCATCTTGATTGAAGAGTTCTCATGGATGCAACTTAGTCTCTATATCTCAGTCTTTATATCAGCACCCTATATCAGTACTTGAGTCTGAATCTTTAGTCCCCTTTAAGCTCAGATGTCTCTGACCTTTTTCAGTGTGAGCCGTGGATCCAGGTGTCCTGCTTAGCAACCTTTATAGCTGTATCTGTTGTCAGCATTACTTTGCAATGCCAAGGACCATCCCATTGATCTGTAAGGGAACCAGAACGTAACAAAAACTTCTCATAATAACATAGTCTCTAGGCTGTATTTCTTCTGTTGGATCAAACGCTGGAGTTCGTTGAATATCCTGTTGAGCTTCCGAAAGGTCTTCTTGTAGCTGCTTAGACAATTATATAATATATCGAACAGGCAAATCATTTTGTAATTTCAAATCAGTCTTTGGTTTAGTAACACATCTTGATTGTAGTCCAAATAACAGTTAATAAGGAGAGAGATCGAGAAGAGGCTTAGGTGTGATTTTAATACTATGAAGCACCAAAGATAGGCCTTCAGACAATGCCATTCCTGTCTCCATTGTAAGTTTAACTAGCCTATTTTTTATAACACGATTTAGTCTACTATGACATGTGTAACTTTGATTCTATTCCCATCATTTCACTCATTTGAAACTTCCCCTGTAATAATGAGTTCCACTGTTACTTTCAATAACACTTCAATAACACTGGGTAAACCGTACCTTACATACAAATTCCTCCCAAAAAATGTTCAGCATAAACTCAGTAGTAAATTCAGTAAACTCAGCAGTATCTAAAAACATGTCAACAATATACTTTAAAATGTCCTCAAACATGACAAGAACATACTTTAATACTCTTTTTTTACCTTAACTGAATAAAATCAATTTACAGTATCTGTTTAGTAGGTACCATTTTCTTCACATTATTTCTCAGGCAAATTACACAACTTTTACATTTAGCTCTGGCTCGAACTTAGCAGAAAGATTGTACAATGCAATTCATATTGTCTGCTCTTAAATGTACTAACCCCTAACACCTTCTGCAAGGGCTGGTAATAACATTTTTAATTCCACTCAAATACCCAATATTATCTTCTCTTTTGTAAAAATGCTTTCATTTCCAAACATTGACCTCATGTGAGAAGAAATATTTTTCTGATAGTGCCTCAATTGGTCAAATGTGATATCCTTAAACAACATCAACTGTCTATATTTGGCTCATCATATGTACTTAAACTTTCCTCTTGTACTACCCTGTCAGTTAATCTGTTCCCCATGGAAATAATATCAATCTGTTTGGTATGTACCTGACACTTAATTACTGCAACTTATTTTTGGTAACTATATTGCCTCTAATCAATGCTATACATTAAGCTACCTACGTGGAGTGTGGTAGTTACTGCATACTTGTCACCAAAAAACCATCATGTGTTTGTCTGTAACAACTATCATCAGTAAAGAAAACTAAGGCCCTCATTCAGAGCCGGACACTCTGAGCAGAGCGCACGCTCTGAATGAGGGCCGTCCTCCATAAAAATGGAGCGTCCTCCTGGACGCTCGTATAGCTGTGGGTCACCACCCACAGCACATACGAGCGTGCAGGATGATGGTCGCGATGGTCTTGACCATCGCGACCATCGCCAGTGCGACCAGAAGCCTGTGGTCGGGTTTTTCGACCACAAGCCCTGGAGTGATTTTGGCTCTATCAGAGCCAAAATCACTCCCACTGACATCACTAGTGATGTCAGTGGGGCCGGCTTCTGACGGTAGGCGTTCCCTTGGGAACGCCTCCGTCTGGGAGGCACGCCCCCGGCACGCCCACCAAAGGGGGCGTACTGTCAATCAACATCGACAGCACGCCCCCTTTGATCAGACACAACGAGGAAAGTCCTTCGCTCGTCGCATCTGGCGCATGCGCACGACGGAGCTCCCTCCGTCGTGCGCATGCGCAGTGCACACCATCGACCCACTTGCGAGCGGACAGCCGCTTGCGAGTGGGTCTAAATGAGGCCCTAAGTCAGGATTATCTAATTAAACTTAAACAAGAACAGACATTGCTGATATTTTTATATTTCATTATTGCAAAGATGTTCATTGTCAGGGCCGGCCCTAGCCAAATTAGTACCCTAGGCAAGATTTTGGGAGGTGCTCCCATAGGATCCTGAAAAAGTGTGTGTCCTCACAGAAGGGGCGTGATCTCGCTGTGCTGTGGCCTCTTCCCCATTGTGCTGCACTCCCAGCACCCCTCACCCAGCACAGATCACAGCATAGCACAGCACACATCACCCAGCACAGATCACAGCATAGCACAGCACACATCACCCAGCACAGATCACAGCATAGCACAGCACACATCACCCAGCACAGATCACAGCATAGCACAGCACACATCACCCAGCACAGATCACAGCATAGCACAGCACCCCTCACCCAGCACAGATCACAGCACACATCACCCAGCACAGATCACCCAGCACAGATCACAGCATAGCACAGCACACATCACCCAGCACAGATCACAGCATAGCACAGCACACATCACCCAGCACAGATCACAGCATAGCACAGCACACATCACCCAGCACAGATCACAGCATAGCACAGCACACATCACCCAGCACAGATCACAGCATAGCACAGCACACATCACCCAGCACAGATCACAGCATAGCACAGCACCCCTCACCCAGCACAGATCACAGCACACATCACCCAGCACAGATCACAGCATAGCACAGCACACATCACCCAGCACAGATCACAGCATAGCACCCTACCAGCACAGTATCCCTCACATAGCACCCCTGTCCCATGTCCCAGCACAGCACCCCTCACCCAGCACAGCACCCCTCTCCCAGCACAGCACCCATCATCCCTCTCCTAGCACAGAACCCGCGCTAACCACTAGCCGTTGTCCAGGTGCCCTTATCCGCAAACTGCCGCTGACCGCTCACTGTTTGCTGCTGACAGGCCCGATCTGAGTTGTCAGCTGAGCTCTGATCATGGACGCTGCACAGTGACAGTAGCAGATGCCATATTCTCTGCCTAGCCAGCAGCAGGTGCCCCGACCATGCCTGCCCCAAATCGGCTTTGCCGGCCCTAGACAGGCTTTGGTGTCCCTAGGCATTTGCTTAGTTTGTCTATGCCTAGGGCTGGCTCTGTTCATTGTCTTCCTTTTTCCTCACCATCAACCATATTCAACCATATTCCCACCTGTTGAGGATAAAAAAGATCAATGTAGCAAAATTCAAAATATGACATCTGTGATCTCCCATCAAGAAAATCTGGCTGTAGGAACATGTTTAAGTTGAGCATTATTAAATTTCTGAACAATAGTATGTAAAACAAATAGATGCAATTCAACTTAACAATTAATGTCACCATTTTAGGGATATAAATGTCTTCAACCTGGTGGTAAACAACGTCCTGTATATTTAAACTTATCAGTATACAGTTGGATTTTATACCATTAAACTTTGTAACGTGCTTCTGGAAAAAAAACACAATTGTTTAGTATCTCTTACTGAAGTCTGAAACAACTTAGAATATAACAGCAGATCACTGTTAGATAAGGATTAAATCACCTGTATGGACAAAAAAAAATGCAAATTAGTCTTTAAATATTGTAAACTGTCTGTGACATTTTTTTTTTAAATATTACCCTTATCTTTTTAAAACACTATGTAGATACTGTGTATCTACTAAAAGAGTAATGGGGGGCATCCACTAGACGATTTTATTCCTGTCCAACCTCTTAACGATTTTCCCTTGAAGTTTCCCTTGAAATATGATCTTCCACTCTGAACAATTTGCAAAAGATCTAACAATAAACTATGTTGTTTTAATCTGTGATTGAGAGCTTTCAGCTATAGTGGGCAGATAGTGGTTCATCGTTTGATCGTTCAGTGTGAACGATGTGTAAACGATGTGTAAACGATTTGTAAGCAATCAAGTGAAATTGACCTGCATGTTCAGTCGATGGAGGAGACGATCAAACGACCAGCGGGAGCGCGCATCGTACATCGTTAGAAACAATTACTGCACGATTTGCAAACGATGTTCAAACGATGTTTGAACGATTATCGAACGATTTTATCATTATCGTTCAATCGTTCAACTTTATCGTCTAGTGGATACCCCCCTTAAGTCTCATAACCTACTTTCATTAGTACTCTTGGCTCAGGTACAAAAGTAAATTAATGATGGAAGAATACAATGCATTCCTCATGCTATGAGAGAGTTAAAGTATTTTATCCCCTTATCCCCTCATCTCTGAGTTCAACTTTAGCTACACCCACTGGTCACCTGTCTCCTCTCACGCTCACATAACATCTCGGAGCACAGAAATATGTATATGAATACAATCATTTCTATACTCACGGAGATATGAGAGATAGGATGTCCCAGCTGCTGGCCAGACAGCAGGCACAGCCACTTCTCTCCGCTTGTTGAGGTAGTGAAGAAAACGACAGGTATAGGTGTTGTAAAGAAAAGCAAGTGCCTCCACCTGTTGAATAATAACTTTACCAGGTGTTCCATTGTTTGCTCTCACTTCTGATATAGGGCAGCTAGCTCATTCCTGCCTTGTCGGAGGAAGTTGTGCTATCTGGTCCCTGTTCCTGTATCTGTTGTTCGTTATTCCTGGTTCCTGTCCTGGCTCTGCCTTGTGTCACCTGTACTTGTTGCAAGTATACCTGGAACATTCATTATGCTGCCAATACACTCTGCAAGTAATTTGTATTGTGTACTGTTGCTATTCCATCCTGCAATACATAGGCAAACGCAGGGGGGGTTTCCGTCTGCCTGGAAACCCCCCTCCCCAGCCCACACCATGACCACAATAGAAATAGTAATATAATAGAATGTTATTAGCGCTGCATGTTCTTCTCAGTATCACAAATGAAATAATTAGCACCAACTGTGGATCGTTTAAAATGTGTCAGCTAGTAATAAATATACCTGTGCACCAACTAGGACATGTGGAAAACATGCACTGTTAGGGGTGCACTGCTATAGACCATCAATAGGGCTAATTATTAATACTGTATAATAATACACTATCCAGTACATAAGGAGACCAATATGTACAACTACATATATATGTCCAGGGTAGTGCTAGGTTCTTCTGCCGCTCCCCCAGACTCCCGGACTTGCTCCAATGCTCTGGAATGGTGCCCACATCTGAAGAAAAACTGTCTGCTCAGACAGGATGGACCTACTGCCGCATCTAATGGCTTACAGTGATCGCTGGTCCTGTATATGCTGGAATTATGACACACAATATACTATGTATGTAACATATTAAAGCTGGATAAGTGCTAATTCTGCCCTCTTCATGGACTGTCCACACTCGCTCTAAAATCAGGCATTTGGAAACCCCCCTCTAGAAATCCTGCGTTTGCCACTGCAATATATATGTACATATCTCTTGCTGCTATTATACTCTGAAAAAAACACGCTGGTTAATTTATTGCTATTCCATTCTGCATTATATGTTATGCTGCAATTCCATGCTGCCAGCTACACATGTGAGTTTATTGCTATACCATCTTGCAATATATCTGTTGTTTGTGATTGCCACTATTTTATGTAGTTGTGTTTATATGCAATCATATGCTGTTATTGTCTGCAGTGCATGCTGCTCTATGGTCAGTACTGCTGACCATTACTTAGTATTGCTGATATTCATGCTACCTGTTTATTAGTGTGCATTCTATCTTGCGAACTCCAGCTGTTTGTATAAGCCCTCTCCTGTCCGAAGGTTAAGACCTGATGGCATCCTAAGTATTAGTGAGTGCGTCATACTCTGAGAACAATGGGTGGTTGTTATAGGCATAAGCCCTCGCTAGAGTAACTCTAGGGGACTTATACAAATACAGGGGAAATTCATTACACACTGAAGTGCCAAAAGTAATGGAATAGCAGTATGTAAAGGTAATTGTCGGTGGTGCCACTGTACTGTGACATCTTGGAAATGCCCAGACCTGCATCATTTGTAATCTGACATCTTGTGAGTCAGTTTAAACACCAACTAGGCTGCTCATGGCAAGGCGACATGAATTATCGAAGTTCGAAACGGGCATGATAGTTGGTGCTTGACGGATAGGACATTCCATTTCTGAAGTGTGGTCATTCAACATTTGTACCAGTAGACCTCATGGAAGGCATTACCACCAACTGTGTACACTGCAGTGGCTGACCATGGGTACTCAATGTTCGTGACCAGCAGCACCCGGCCAGAATTGTTTGTGGTAACAGACAAGCAAGACTGGTTGAAATCACATCCACATTCAATGCAGGAGGTACCAGACGCATATCCATCAGGTCAGTGGAGCATTATGTAGCTTCCATGGCATACGGGAGCAGAAGACCCACCAGAGAGTCCCTGTTAACACTATGACACCAGACACAGTGCCTCACCTGGGCTTTATGATATTGCTAATTGGACCCTGGAGGACTGGCAACATGTGGCATGGTTCCAGTTGTTTTGGGCTCATGGTAGGGTTCTGGTGTGGTTGCAGACCTCATGAGGCCATGGGCCCTTGTTGTCAACAAAGCACCATACAGGCTGATAGTGATTCCATAATGGTGTGGGTGTATTCACATGGCATGAGTTGGGGAAATCCAGTGAAATCGAGAAATGATGCAAATATGGCTGAATGAGATATCCTGATATCCTGTAGAATGGCTTGAATGAGATATCATTGATGAATGGCTGAACGAGGAGTTAATGAGAGGTTCAGAACACAGGAGTGGGTACCCTGTGGGAGACCGGGCAGTCACCACTGGAATGGAGGCTGTGGGACTGGTCAGAGTGGTGCTGAGAGATCTGTGGTAGCCGATTAGCTGACAGGAGGCAGAGGTAGCACCGGAGCTGGAACAAGGCTTAGGAGCACAGGGAACAAGGAAGCTGTGAAACACGTTAACACTGGCAACGACAGGGAGCTCCAAACCCCCTTAAGTACCCAGCAGCAGAGCGTGAGTGGCTGGGGGCCATCACCTGATGTCACATGACCTGAGGCAAGATGGCCACGCCTAGACACCTGCAGCATGGTGATGCTGATAGCCTTACTCCTGCCAGCAGGACTCACAGACATCAGACCCAAGCACCAGTCTCCAAGTACCAGCTCCCCCGCCAAAAGGGCCACACCACAGCGTCCGCACTGGTAAGCACCGCAGGCTCCTGGGAAGAGATACCCTGGTAGTGACAGTCTCCAAACATAAAATAAGTTAAGTCAGCTTATCCAAATGTAAATATAAAATAGGAATGAATAAGGTAGACTTGTACCATATTATTGTCACCATACATAGATCAACCCATGGTCAATGCATGTTGACACTTAATCCGGAACTGCAGCACTATAAGGAGAGAGGTACAAGTTTCAGTGAACTATTAAGCTCAAATAGGGTACGAGTCCACCTTATTTCATCCCAATTTTATATTTTTATATTATTGCTACTGTTTATGTTGATTAAAATTATGCATTTTTAAGGCTATGCACCATGTGCAAATTATTTTTACATTTTATGTCAATGGATTGGACTTCTCACTAAGATAAGTAGTTGGCCCAATATCATAATCGGGAAAAATAAACTTCTAACAAAACAACCAGCAAATTTTGAGTATGAGTTGAGGGGGAGTCGCCACAAAAAAGAGAATTTTATGTCCTTTTAACCACTTCCCTGGAGTGGCCACTTTGAATGTGATCACGCCAGGCTGGGCTTTCCCTGACATAGTCGCATCTGATGCAACCAGTCAGAAACACCTACTGAGCGGCTGCCGGAGAGTAGTTTATATCTTGCTCTTTACATTCTTTATAGTAACAGCACAATTTTTATTCTAAAATCTTCATTTTACCCTAAGTTTTATTGGATAGAAATCAGTACAATAGAGGCTGCAGTCACTTTCAGGGGCATCATATTGTTCCTCTTCACACTATTACATAAAGTTGAAATGGGTGGGCATAAAATATGCTTAGCCAATCAGAATGCTCACAGCAGCACAGTGTACCTGAGAAAATGTGTGTGCTGATCATGTGAGAAGCAGTGACTTGTCCACTCGTATAGTTATCATAACACAGTGTTGCAACTTATGGAGATCTCCTTTATTTCCATCAGAAATATAATTACTAGCTGTTGTCCCTGGCGTTGCCATGCTTTATTGTTTTCCTCTCTTCTACCCCTCCAGGGTTCTGCCTCTCCTCTCACAGAGTCTCTCTTTTCTTTCTTGTATACTCCCCATGGGTGTCACGATCCTGACAAATTTTTTCCATATTCTCCTATGTTTTACCTCTGCGTTGTTGTTCCAACTAGCGCTGAGGTCCGCTCGTGCTGTGGCCACGCATCACTCCCGGATGACGCAGAGGTCCGCCTGCACTGCACATCACATCCAGTTGGCTATGAGGTCTGTCCACACTTTTCCTGCTCTGTGCTCTGTTTACATAGCATGCTAGCAATCAGGCTGCACACCAGAGTTCCCGCCAAAACTCAGTATGGGCACAGTTATGTTGGATTTAGTCACCTGACTCTCCTCCACCACTCATAGTTATGCTTGCCGACTCATAAATTCTCCCCCCCGGGAGAAGCCTGGGGAGTAGAAGCAGCTGCGCAGAGTTGAATCACGTCATTAGGCCCCATCCCCAACACACAGATCCGCCGAACCCTGGAACCGCTGGAACAAGGCTTAGGAGCACAGGGAACAAGCAAGCTGTGAAACACGTTACACTGGCAACTACAGGGAGCTCCAAACCCCCTTAAGTACCCAGCAGCAGAGCGTGAGTGGCTGGGGGACATCACCTGATGTCACATGACCTGAGGCAAGATGGCCACGCCTAGACACCTGCAGCATGGTGATGCTGATAGCCTTACCCCTGCCAGCAGGACTCACAGACATCAGACCCCAGAGCCAGTCTCCACACTGGTAAGCACCGCAGGCTCCTGGGAAGAGATACCCTGGTCGTGACAGTCTCCAAACATCAGTTCCAATTCGACCATGCATAATCAATTCCATATAATCAATTCTATTTACTCAATTCTACAACATCGGTTCCAATATGATCCTGCTTCCTCATTTCGATATCATTGATTCTACAGCAGTAGTTCCAATCCGACCCTGCTTCATCAATTCCATATCATTGATTCTACTACATCGGTTCCTATATGATTCTACCATGACAGTTGTAATTCATTTTCCAGTCTAATAAAGTTGTTACCTATTGTCCTTGTCTTCGGGCTCATCACCTCCAGCAGTTCCACTTCCTCCTATCTTCCTTAAACACATAAGTACTGGTTCAAGTCACCCAGACCCATACATGCCTCTTCAGTTTCCACTTCAGCCTCCCACACCTGTTCAAACCAACTCCAACTCTCAGGCATGACAATGAGTCTCTGTCTCCTCTCCCGGATCAAACTTCATCCTATTCCTGGGGTGCTCTTTCTCTCTTTTCCCAGGTATCTCTCTCTCTCCCCACGTATCTCTCTGTACTTTTCCCAGACCTTTTTTCTCCTCTAAACAAGTATCAACAAGTAACAAGTATCCCTTCTCCCTGGGCCACTTTCCCTCCCTCGTCTTCCTGAGTCTCTTTCTCCTCTTTCTCATCCTTATCTTGGCTGTAAAGGGCGGCGGTGTGGGGTGGTGGCAGCCGGCAGTGCCAAATTAGCTAGAACACATGCCTGCAGGCTGGTGAAGACAGCACAGAGACGGAATTCAAAAGAGTAACTGGGGTTGGGAAAAGAAGGCAGTCAGAGCTATGCAGTGGTGTCACAAGAGGAGTGCACTCCGCCAAGGGGTGACACCAAGGTGCAGACTCCCCCTCTGTAGAATTGAGTGCAGGACTCGGCCAGCAAACCACGCAGGTACCTCCTGCACGTCCCGCTCTCCCCCAAGTAATAGGCACAGGGATTTGGGCCGTGAGGCCACGCCCCTGCCCGCACAACCACACTCCCTTTTCGGCAACCAGATCTACCTTCTCCTGACATATTTTTTTCTCTTTTGTGTTAGTAACTAGTGCAGAGACTTTGAGTCAGGAAATGCTGACAGACAACTAATGAAATGTTCAGCTCCTCAAGTGCCAACAGAGCAGAGAAAAACTAAAGAACTGTGTTAAGGATATTTCATGCAAGGTTTTTCCAGGGAAGGGCACGTCACTTTATTTCACTGACACTGGATTGTTTAGAAACTAATAGTGGAGTCTGATGCTCTGACAGAGCGCTCGCTCTGAATCAGGGCCATCCTTCCTGATTTTAGAGCGGCCTCCTGGCAGCTCGCATAGCTGTGGGTGAGGGGGGTAGTGGGGAGGGGGGGTAGCTGTGCAAATGGAGGCGTTCCCAAAGGAACACCTGCCGTTTGGGGGCGGCCCTACTGACATCACCAGTGATGTCAGTAGTGAGCGCCCAGCTCTATTAGAGCCGGAAGCTCACTGGGGCTTGTGGCAGATGAGACCCTACCACAAGGGTCTTGTCGCAAGCCCGATGGTCCATCGTGACCATCACCTGGCCACTCGCAAAAGCTGTGGGTGGTCAGAAAACGCCTGTGGGTGTCTTAGAAAATGCCCTGATTCAGAGCGAGCGCTCTGAAAGAGCGTTTGGCTCTGAATCAGGGCCTGTTTAAAACAGACTGTGCGTTTTAAAATGCACACTTGCGGCACTGTCCGCACGTCGGCGCTGTGATGGCTGCCAGCTTCAGGGGGTTGCACATGGGATTTCTGGTGCATGCCCAGTGGAGCCGCTCCATACGCCATGTAGCGCTAGTTGCGCTATGCTGTGGCGTATGGGGGCTCAAAGTACTGTGCATGCCCAGTGGAGCCGGTCATGAGTCACACACAGTGTATCAGGTCCCTTCCCCCAAAGCAAGCAAGAGTCTTTCATTACAGCCATTTAAAGTACAAGGGCTCATCGTACTACGCATGCCCAGTGGGACACATAGCCAGAAGTGCCGGTCAGTGCAGCACTACAGAATCATTTCATGTCCTGCGCTTGCATGCGCTCCAATGCGTTAATATCCATCATTGTGCATCGTGCACCCTACTGTGTCTTAGAAAATGGCTGTGAGGCAATATTCCAGGAGGGAGTTGGAGATCCTGTTACGAATTCTGAAGCCTACTCCATGTGAGACCACAAGAACCCAGCTAGTGAGATCTTCCACCAATAACAACTGCCCATTGTTCCCTTAGAACTAGGATACGTTCACTGGTACTTAGGCGGCCACCTGGACTTACGCTTGAGGTAGTAGCGGCTCACATGGAGATACAAGGGATTTCAATAGGTAAAAATGTACAGTTAGGACTGACACTGTTGATGGTGATAAGGATATCGATGGTGCGGCTATAGTGCCGATAGTGTGGCAATAGCCATTAGAGTACTGTTTGGAATTACAATGGCTCGGGAGCCGATGGTGCAGCAATTGTGCCAATGGTGCAGCAATGGTGCTGCTCTAGCCTTGAGAGTTTCGTTTTTGGATAATGGCTTGGGAGCCAATGGTGCGGCAGTTGTGCCGATGGTGTGGCAATGGTGCCGATGGTGCGGCAATGATGCCAATGGTGAAGCAATTGTGCTGATGGTGCGGCATTAGCCATTTGTGTGGCTATTACCGTGAGAGTACAGTTTGGTTTCTGGACAATGGCTTAGCAGCCGATGGTGCGGCAATTGTGCTGATGGTGCGGCAATTGTGCCGATGCAGCAATGGTGCGGCAGTTGTGCCGCAGTTGTGCCGTTGGTGCGGCAATAGCCGTGAGAGTACAGTTTGGTTCTTTGACAATGGCTTGGGAGTCGCTGGTGCGCAATTGTGCTGATGGTGCAGCGATGGTGCTGATGGTGCGGCAATAGCCATTGGTGCGGCTATAGCCGTGAGAGTACAGTTTTTTTTGGACAATGGCTTGGGAGCCGATGGTGCGGCAATGGTGCCGATGGTGCGGCAATGGTGCAGATGGTGCGGCAATAGCTGTTGGTGCAGCTATAGCCGTGAGAGTAGTTTGGTTTTGAAGAACAGATGGCAGCATGGGGGCTGCTTGGTGCGACTGGAAGCTGTATGGAGATAGCTGAGCAGATGGCAGCACGGGGCTGCTTAGTGCGGCTGGAAGCCGTATGGAGATAGCTGAGCAGACTGTAGAACGGGGCTGCTAGATGCGGCTAGGAAGTCGTATGGAAGTTCAGTGAACAGATGGCAGCACAGGGGCTGCTTGATGTGGCTATGAAGCCGAATAGGTGTTTGTATCAACAGGAGAACAGGAACTTGACTATGCAGCCAGGCCGAGGGAATTCACAGACACTCTATAGTTGGCACAGCTGCAATAGTCCAGTGAGTATAAATAGGCTGAAGTCCCAATCAGGTTTGAACTTGTTGAATACACATCACTTCCTGAGGCAGGCCGATTGCCTAGCAACAGGAAGAACTGGAGTAACCTCGTCCTGTCTGGGCATACTGTCAGAAAGTATCAAGTCGTGACCGCGACTTGTAACAGTCCCTCCTTGAGTGGAGGAATCGGACACTTCTCAGCAATGCTGAGAAACACTGGGAATTTGTAAATGCCCAGCGTGATATCCTGGCCCAAGTAGGCCACACAGTGAATCAGCAGTGCAGTGGCATAAAGTAGCATAGAAATGCCAGGTGTTGGGAAGTTGTGGATAATGTATTGAGGGCCTGATTCACACCCGGTTGCTATCCACAGTGCATTCGCTATTGCCGATGGTTGCTAATCTGCGCATGCGTATGCATCGCAGTGCGCGTGCGCAAACTACATAGTGCGATTCATGGAGATGACGTACACAACTGGGCGACTAAAGACAGGCTTGTTGGCATCTATAAACACAAAGTAATCACTCGCACAGACATAGTGGGCATGCTTATGCCTTGCGAGAGCAGCTGCCTTGACGTCACTTAGCTGAATTTCCATATGCTGGGAGCGAGCGGCCGCATCTTGCGAGCGGGTCTGAATGAGCTACTTTATGCAATGCTGGGAGTGTGTATTTTTGGTCAACACACATATCTGTATAAATGACAGAACTCACACACCACCAAGTGATTTCATTGTAATCCTGTAGTGAAGATTTAAAAAAAGAATTGTTCTTTTCCAGGTCTCAAACCCGGTACAAGTACTGTGCAAAGGCGCTCACCAAACCTCTAGCCCACACGCCAGCCATATCAAGAGCTGCACCTGTTGTGTATGTGATGTGACGTCTGCGAATATAGCAGGCAATGTGTACAATGTCAACAGCAGGCTCATCCTTGTGCATTTCACCCACCCACTGGTGTTTTTAATAATAAAAAAAGTGTCTTCTTTTAACCACTTAACTGATGAATTCTTTTTCCAAAAACCGCTCCAAGATTGTCTGTTTCTTTTATGATTGAATTAAGTCAAGAACATAATTTTAAACTTATCCATCACTATTTTATTTGAATTTTTTTTTTTTTAAACACAGTATACCATAAAAATAGCAATTTTTGTTTTATACTGTAGTGATGGCCATTGACAGCTGTACCATCAATGTTTCAACCATCGTTAGAAGCCATCAATTGTTTAGCGATTGGTCGTGATCTGTGTAGACCACAACTGCCGATGTTTCCTAAACATCGATTGAGGGTTGCCATCGATGGTGCAACATTGATGGCCCCAGCAATGGCAAACCACTTGTTTTCAGTCAGACCATCGATGGTCAGTTGCCATCCCTAATCAGAGGCTCTGTGCTATCTATTGATAAATACTGTATATATATATATATATTGTGACACAGTTAGGTTAGGGAGTCCCTCTCCTGGGTAGAGGACTCCTTCCTTACACACACACACAGCAGCAGGGAAGCAGCACACCAGTCTGGATGCAAGTACAAGCTGGTCAGCGCCAGTCTTTATTGTACAATGTCAGAAACATAAAGAAAACATAAATATAAATCCTAGCCCTGTCGGGGCACTAACTTCACAGGTAGTTCCCTCACTACCAGAACCTGGCAGGGCCTAATGCCCTCACCAGCAACAAAAGCACAGCACAACACTCACGGTTAGGTTTCCAAGTGTCTCTGAGCAAACTCCCTGCCTGCTCTCCCAGGTGAGACAATCAGCCCTAAACAAACTAGGCTTATATTGGCCACTCTCAGGTGGAAAACTAACAATCCTGTTACCAGGCTGCGAGAACCAAAACCTGGAGTGGCCGTGGGTGGAGCCCTCCCTCTCCTCTCACCCACAACCCCAGGTCCCAAACCGGCTTTTCAAAAAGCCGAAACTCAAGCCTGCTACACTGCAGACTTTCTCCTGGGGGTTTAAAACACAAAAGACAGGAATCTGGGACAAATGTACCTGCCACAGACCACTTTACCAGTGAACCTATCACATATTCCCCCCCTTTGTTTCGACCTGTGGGGCGGAACAACTGAAGCCCCCAAACAATGAACGCGTGACAACGCGTCAGCATTGGCCAGCTGGCTTCCTGGCCTGTGTTCCACTGAAAATTTAAAAGTTTGTAACGCCAAGAACCATCTTGTAATTCTCGCATTACTGTCTTTATTTTCAGACATCCACTTCAGAGGGGCATGGTCAGTGATCAATTTGAACTTTCTTCCGACCAAGTAGTACCTGAGAGCCTCTAACACCCACTTTATGGCCAACGCCTTCTTCTCCACTGTGGCATAGTTTCTCTCATGTACATTCAACTTTCTGCTAAGATAGAAAATAGGGTGTTCCTCACCCTCCTTGTTCTGGGACAGGACCGCTCCTATACCTACTTCTGATGCATCGGTTTGTACTATGAATTCCCTTTCAAAATTAGGAGTCATCAGGACTGGTTGGGAACACAACGCTACTTTCAACTCCTGAAAAGCTTTCTCTGCCTCAGGACTCCATTCTACCATGACTTTTTGTTTGCCTTTGGTCAGGTCAGTCAGTGGGACTGCCATGGTGGCAAAGTTGGGTATAAACCTCCTGTAGTACCCCGTAATTCCCAAGAAGGCTCTCACCTGCTTCTTATCCAGAGGCCGTGGCCAGTTTTGTACGGCATCAACTTTATTGAGCTGAGGCTTTATCAGGCCTCTGCCAATGGTGTATCCCAGATATTTTACTTCCTCCATGCCTAGACAACACTTTTTTGGGTTGGCTGTCAAACCTGCCTTATAGATTGAGTCCAACACTGCTTGCACCCTGGGTAAGTGTGACTGCCACTCAGGACTATGAACGACCACGTCATCCAGATAAGCAGCCGCATACCGTCTATGGGGCCTTAGAACCCTGTCCATCATTCTTTGGAAGGCAGCAGGTGCCCCATGTAGCCCGAAGGGCAACATCTTGTACTGAAACAAGCCCTCTGGCATTGAAAAAGCTGTCTTTTGTTTGGCGCTCTCGGTTAACGGTACTTGCCAATACCCTTTGGTTAGGTCAAGAGTGGTTAAATACCTGGCCATCCCTAGTCTCTCAATCAGTTCATCCACTCTTGGCATCGGGTAGGCATCGAATTTTGAAACACTGTTCAAAATTTTTCCCAGGTACGTCAGAGAACAGCACCCTATTTCTAATCAGAAACTCCTTGACCTCTTGTTGTTGAATTGCCGACAGGGTTTTTGCCACTGTCACTTCGGGAACTAAGGGCCCTGGACTTACTGGAGGGTCTCGGACGGCCGACAGTACCGTTCTATCTTTCCAGGGCTTTAACAGATTTATATGGTATATCTGTTCCGGCTTTCTTTTCCCCGGCTGGTAAACTTTGTAATTGACCTGCCCCACTCTTTCTAAGATTTCAGAGGGCCCTTGCCATTTAGCCAAAAGTTTATTTTCCACAGTGGGAACCAATACTAACACTCTGTCCCCAGGAGCAAAGCTGCGTAACCGAGCATTGCGGTTGTATACCCTCTGCTGTGCCTGTTGAGCCTGTTCCAGGTGCTCTCTCACTATCGGCACTACCGCAGCAATTCTCTCCTGCATTTGAGAAACATACTCAATCACCGTTTTGTAAGGACTAGACTGCCCCTCCCATGTCTCTTTGGCAATGTCTAGTAACCCCCTTGGGTGTCTCCCATACAACAAGTCGAAGGGTGAAAACCCGGTGGAGGACTGGGGAACTTCTCTTATGGCCAACAATAAATACGGCAATAAGTAGTCCCAATCCCTACCATCCTTATCGACCACTTTCCTAAGCATGTGTTTTAACGTCTTGTTAAACCTCTCGACCAGCCCATCAATTTGGGGGTGATAAACCGAAGTTCTTAACTGTTCGATTTTGAACAGGCGGCATAACTCTTTCATGACTTTGGACATAAACGGTGTACCCTGGTCAGTTAGTATCTCCTTAGGTATACCCAGCCAGCTAAAGACATGAACTAGCTCTCTGGCAATGGTCTTGGTTGACGTATTGCGCAACGGGATCGCTTCCGGGTACCTGGTAGCGTAATCCATTATGACCAGAATATACTGGTGTCCCCTGGCAGACTTCATTAAGGGTCCAACCAAATCCATTGCTATTCTTTCAAACGGCACCTCTATGATAGGCAATGGAACTAGTGGACCCTTAAAATGTGGCCTGGGAGCATGATACTGACACTCAGGGCAGGATGCGCAAAAGTCAGATACCTCTTTATGAAGCCCGGGCCAGAAAAACCTCTGCATTATTCGCTCAGTGGTTTTCTCTACCCCTAGATGGCCTGCCGTTATATGACCATGGGCCAGATCCAACACTGTTCTTCTGTAGGCTTTGGGAACTATTAGTTGTTCCACAACATCTTCCCCCTTCTTAGTCATCTGATATAAATCCTGACACATTGCCATGTGGGGATAGGACAAAGGACTATCAGGGTCTACGGGTTTACCATCAACTACTTTTACATTCTCCCTGGCTTTTACCAAAGTAGGGTCATTCAACTGCTCGACGGCAAAGACCTCTCTTCTGACCTCTAAATCAGGCAGACGATCACCTGGCCCAACAACACTTCCCACTTCAATGGGAGGCACATCAGTTGGCGGGCCACCGCCACGTTCCGCATTCTCTAGTTCGCCAACCATAGTAGAAAAAGGGAATAACTCTGACTCAGAAGAAACTCCCTCCTCCACTACATCGACAACCTTCTCAAATGGATCGGGGTTGTTCACCTCTGGAACAAAACGGCTTTCCCACAACTTCCAGAAGTGAGCAAAGTCTCTCCCCAATATTGCATTGTACACCAGACCATGCACCAATCCCACAGAAACTATAGCAGAGCCACATGGTGTCTTGATGTTCACCTCGGCCGTAACATAATATCGAGTATCCCCATGTATGCAGGTCACACCAACAGTTTTCCCTGTAAGCCTCAAGGGGTTCACCAGCTCAGCTTTTATAAGTGTCACCAAGCTACCAGAGTCTAACAGTGCCTCTACTCGGTTGCCATCTACAGTGAGTACACACATGTGCTTATCAGTCTCAGCCTGCCGGTCAGCCGTACAGGCTATCTGTGCAAAGAAAGACCCCCTGCGGTAGACATGAGCAGTATCACATTGCATAGGTTCAGTTGTAAGTGCACAATTAGCGGCAATATGGCCGAAGCCACCACATCGGAAACACTGAGTCATATTAATGTCTAGTCGTTTACGGGGCAAGAACCTTCCCGGCCTGGCAGGCCAGTCTCCAGGCACTACACCCTCAGTCTTAGGTACATTCCACCGCCCAGCACCCTTCTCCCCTGGAACAGTCTTACCAGTGTCTCTGGGAGTTCGCCGGTGCGCCATCGGGACTTGGGGGGGCATACTCATCAGCTCCTCAGCCACCACGTCCCTCTCCACCAGCTCGACCAACTGGTCTGCGGACTTAGGGTCTGCATGGCTCACCCACTTGCGCAGAGTCACAGGTAATGATTGCAGGTACCGGTCCATCACGACCCTTTGCACGATCTGTGGTCCCGTTAGCGTCTCGGGCTGTAGCCATTTTGAGGACAGATGGACGAGGTCATGCATCTGTGAACGTGGAGGCTTGTCCTTATGGAACTCCCAGCGGTGGACCCGTTGGGCACGAACAAAAGTGGTGACTCCCAAGCGAGTTAGGATCTCCTGTTTTAGTTTTTTATAGTCCTTGGCATCAGCCAGGCATAAGTCGAAATATGCTTTTTGTGGCTCCCCAGACAAAAAAGGTGCCACCAGACTTGCCCACTGCTCCTTGGGCCAACTCTCCCTTTCGGCCGTTCTTTCAAATGCGGCGAGATAGGCCTCCACATCATCGCCCGAAGTCATCTTTTGGAGGAAGTGACTGGTTCGTGCGGAGTGAGTGGTGGTGGGAGGACCAGTATTAACATCTCTGGGCCGGGCGACCAGGTGCTGTACCACCTCTCTTATGGCCTGGCGGGTTTCCTCAATGGCGACCTGTTGTTGCCTCTGGGCTGTCTCCAAGGCCAACAGTTGCACCCTGGTGGATTCCTGCTGAGCCCTGGTAGATTCCTGCTGAAGTTTGTTTGTCTCCTGCTGAGCTGCTGTAGCTTGGAGCAAGGCTTTAATAATGTCCTCCATTTTATCACGGGGTGTAGGTTGGAAGCTGAACCTTGCCTCTCTGAGCATTGGCTGACGCCTCCTCTATGGGACTCCAAGGACACAGTGTTATTTCCACACTCACAAATTGGGTGTCTGTCCCTTTAATTTTTAAATGGAAAGTTTTCCTCTTGCTGCAACTTCAGTGTGTGTGGGTGCCCGCATTCTCCACCATATTGTGACACAGTTAGGTTAGGGGGTCCCTCTCCTGGGTAGAGAACTCCTTCCTTACACACACACACAGCAGCAGGGAAGCAGCACACCAGTCTGGATGCAAGTACAAGCTGGTCGGCGCCAGTCTTTATTGTACAATGTCAGAAACATAAAGAAAACATAAATATAAATCCTAGCCCTGTCGGGGCACTAACTTCACAGGTAGTTCCCTCACTACCAGAACCTGGCAGGGCCTAATGCCCTCGCCAGCAACAAAAGCACAGCACAACACACACGGTTAGGTTTCCAAGTGTCTCTGAGCTGCTCTCCCAGGTGAGACAATCAGCCCTAAACAAACTAGGCTTATATTGGCCACTCTCAGGTGGAAAACTAACAATCCTGTTACCAGGCTGCGAGAACCAAAACCTGGAGTGGCCGTGGGTGGAGCCCTCCCTCTCCTCTCACCCACAACCCCCAGGTCCCAAACCGGCTTTTCAAAAGACCGAAACTCAAGCCTGCTACACTGCAGACTTTCTCCTGGGGGTTTAAAACACAAAAGACAGGAATCTGGGACAAATGTACCTGCCACAGACCACTTTACCAGTGAACCTATCACAATATATATATATATATATATATATATGTATACACTAAGGGCCTGATTCAGAGCCGCTCGTAAGTGGCCGCTCGTTCGCTCTGAGCGATGTTTGCCCAACTGCGCATGCGTACGGATCGTTATACGCATGCGCAAACCAGTGAGTGCGGCCAAAATTTGTTTGTTCGCTAAACAGCGAATGCCTGCTATTTTGAGTGACAGGAGGAGGCGTATGTGGGTGGTAACAGGGGAAGGTGCTTGAAAACAGGGAGTGGAGATCCGAACGCAGGCGTGCTTAAAGGTCAAAACGGGTGTTTTAAGGGTGTGCATAATTAATACAGGAGCGTCATTGACCACGTCACTGGGTTATTTTATAGCCAGAACTGAGGTATCATCCTTATATAAGTGTTCACATCACCAGACAGTATGACATACTATGAAGTTGCTGGTGTCTTGAGGAAAGTCCTCCGGGTCTGAAACGTCGACAAAGTTCTTGGCAGTGTTGATTAAAATAGCGTGAACTTTTACTCTGGAGAGTGGCCTCTGTTATTTCCTAAAATTGAGGAATACACTTGGATATATATGTATACAGATATATATATATATATAAAACTGCTCCTGTTTACACACACATATATATATACTGTATATATATATATACATACACATATATATACATACATCTCTGTACATACATACATATATATACATATATTTATATATAAACATGTGTATGTATATATATATATACACACATACATATATATATATATATATATATATATATAATGGCCCTTATAATAATGGGCATCATTGGGGAGAACAAGGAGCTGAGGCTGGAGGGATCGTGCGGGGCGCCGCTAGGCTGCCTGGGTACATGGAAGCAGCAGCCAGAGCTGCAGCTGCTGCTTCCTGTACATAACAGTGATCACTAGTGTGATCACTGTAGTTCCGGAGCAGCAGCGGGAGGGTGTCCCGCTGGCGGGCCGGATACATAGCAGCAGTGGCGGCTACCCGATCACTGCTGGCCACAGTGATCAAGTCACAGCAGCAGCTGCGGCTACATGAGCCGCGGCTGCTGCTTCCATGGGAGGGGGTTGCCGACGGTGCCCGATCACTATGGCCAGCAGTGATCGGGACATGCTGGAGTGGCAGCCATGCTTGCAGAGGGACCAGAAGGTCCCTCTGATGTAGGCGGCTGCTGGAAGATTAGCTTCCCACAGCCGCCTAGTGGGCATTTCTGACTGGTCATATCAGATACGACCATGTCAGGGAAAGCCCAACCTGGTGTGGTCGTATCTGATACGACCATGCCAGGCAAGTGGTTAAAAATATTATACTAAGTATATATATATACAGTACCCCTCCATTAGAAAATAATTCATCCCGTCTCATTGAAAGTTGTGCGCGCGTCTCATTAATCTACAGCATCGGTTATACCATCATAAGAACACAGCAATTACACTACTGTACAGTTATGTAAAGTATGTGTACTGATTTGTGCCCCATTCTAAGAGCTTATGTGATATTAAAAAAATTGGTTGTACGAACATGCAATATGCAAGTACACTGCGTGAATGTGATAGCCATCCAATTTAACAGTATGGTATTCGGTAGTACAAATTACATCAGTGGAGCACTCGCCACCCAGCGGTTAAGCGGTGTATTACATGCCGTAGCGTATCTTTCGTTGTAGAATACCACGGTATGCCAAAGTACAGCCATCATGTAACATTCCATGGCGTGACATAGAGGCTTTAATGGCGCGCTATGAGCAACAAACTAGCTGGGCCCATCTGTATGTCTTTTGCATTGAGACATCCACCTCCAGCGTCTCACATCTGGCTCTTACATAAAAAAGTGGGAACATCGAAAACATCGATCGCATTTTAAACTTCTGAGTAAGTCTATGCTGTCTCATATACAGTGGCTCTATTAAGACAGGAGAGTGGTGTTATGATTGCCAGTGACCACCCCTAGTAAGCCGACTAGAACTTCAGGCTATGAGGTCTTCCACCAATAACAACCGCCCGTTGTTCCCTTAGAGATAATAAACCCACCGGTACTTAAGCGGCCGCCTGGACTTGCAGCTTACAGGGGTGTAAATTGGAATCCTGAGGTGAGAAGAAGGAGTTAGTACAGTAGGAGAGATGTGGCTTTGGAAGCCGATGATATGGTGACTCGATGGTACGGCAAGTGTGCCGGTGATGCGGCAAACGTGCCATTAGTAGATGATATGTTGTGGCTTTGAGAGCTGATGGTGTGGCAAACGTGCCGATGGTACAGCTTGTGTGCTGATGGTGCGGTAATAGCCATTAGTAGTCAGATGATATGTTGTGGCTTTGAGAGCCAATGGTGTGGCTAGTGTGTCGATGGTCCAACAATAGCCATTAGTAGATTAATGGGTAGTATGTTGTGGCTTTGAGAGCCGATAGTGTAGCAAATGTGCCAATGATGCGGATAGTGAGCCAATGGGTGGCAATAGCCGTTAGTAGATTGCTAGGTAGTATGTTGTGGCTTTGAAAGACGATGGTGCGGCAAATGTGCCGATGATGCGGCTAGTGTGCCGATTGTGCGGCAATAGTCATTAGTAGATAGACAAGTAGTTTGAAGAGAATGCTGCGTCTTGGAGAGACGATGGCAGCAGAGATATAGATGTGGCTTGGGAGCCATAGAAGAAGCTGGTGAGCCGGTGACAGCTTGTAAGCTGTTGATGTGGCAAATGTGCTGATGATGCGGCTTGTGTGCCGATGGTTTGGCAATAGCCGTTAGTAGATAGACAGATAGTGTGAAGTGAATGCTGCGGCTTGGAGAGCCAATGGCAGCACGGATATATAGATGCGGCTTGGGAGCCGTAGAAGAAGCTGGTGAGCCGGTGACAGTTTGGAAGCTGTAGATACGGCAAATGTGCCGGAGGTGTGGCAAGAGCCGATGGTGGAGGAGTGAATGGTTAGTGCTGCGACTTGGAGAGCCGATGACAGCACGGCAGTGTTGGTGCAGCTTGGAAGCCATAGAAGAAGCTGGAGAGCTGGAGGTAGCACAGAAGCCACTTCGGGAAATCCAATTCTGTAACACGAAGAGAACCAGTATGCTGAGCATGCAGCCAAGCCTATGGGACTCACAGATACGCTATAGTTGGTGAGGCAGCAATAGTCCAATGAGTACAAATAGAAGGCAGCACCAATCACGCAGCACTGTGGATGACACATCCCTTCCTAAGGCGTGCCGATCGCCTAGTGACAGGAGAAACGGGAGTATCCTCGTCCTGACTGGGTAAACTGCTTGAAGGATACAAGTTGTGACTGTGACTTGTAACAGGTGCGAGCAGAAATGTGTGAGAAACTCGTGGTTAGGGAGTGCTAACTGGACGCACTAACTAGAACTTTAGATGGGTTTAGCCATTTTACTCAGCCAAACCCCGTTTAATAGGGCGTGAAGAGGGCGATAATTAATGAGTGCCCTGAAAAATTGAATTGCAAAATTGGGCGCTCATTAATGATCACCTTCCAGGCATCATCGTTACCTCCACCAAACACCGACTTCCTCTCACTCACTTTGTGAAAAAATCCTCTGTGATCGCCATCGCTAATCCATCGCTGCATGTGCACATTGCAACTTTGACACATTTGCAGTAGCAAATTAATCTATTATTTGTTTATGTTCAACTAAATTTGTTATTATTCCTAAGCTTCCACAGAACAGTATCACTGACTTCCAGATAATCACAAACTTTAGAGTGCTTGCTTTAAAGTTGCATACACACGGTCAGATATGTCAGATGAACGACTGAACGATTTTGCAAACGATTTGCAAACGATTGTATAATTTTTGACTGTATTAAAATGAATGGAAATCGTCCAAAACTGACTGCAAACACATCAGATGTCAGATATTGTTATCTGACAATTGGGAACGCGCATCGTTCATCGTTGCACACGTCAGATTTTCCTTCAGATAATGAACGATTGAACGATTTTTAAAATCGTTATCGTTCAGATCTGAAGAAAAATCTGACCGAGTGTATGCACCATAAGAAATACTTTTAGTATAATGTTCTTTCAAACTGTGAAGATAATGTATGCATGATGAGCCCAGTGCCTACATTGTAAATCCTATATACTAAGCGGGCACAGGGCCTGATTCAGAGCCGGTCGCTCTGACAGAGCGGTCGCTCTGAATCAGGGCCGTTCTTTTTTTTTTTTAAGAACGGCCTCCTGGCCGCTTGCATAGCTGTGGGTGACCACCCACAGCTATAGCGAGCGGCCATGATGATGTTCGCGATGGTCAAGACCATCGCGACCATCGGGCTTGTGACGAGACCCTTGTGGTAGGGTCTCGTTGCCGCAAGCCCCAGAGAGATTTCGGCTCTAACAGAGCAGAGCCGGAATCTCTCCCACTGACATCACTTGTGATGTCAGTGGGACCGGCCCTAAACGGAGGCGCTCACATGGGAACGTCTCCGACTGGGCAGCAACCCCCCCGACCCGCCCACCAAAGGGGGTGTGCTGTCAAACAACATCGACAGCACGCCCCCTTTGGTACGAGACCTGGAGCGACGGATTGCCCGTCGCTATCCGGGTCTCGCGCATGCGCACGATGGAGCCAGCTCCGTCGTGCGCATGCGCTCTGGGCCACCATCGACCCGGTTGCGAGCGCTCAGCGCTTGCGACCGGGTTTGAATCAGGCCCACAGTCCTGTGTCTTTCCACCTACCAGCAACCTGCTCTACTTAGCAGTTTAGCAGACTGCTTCTGACATAATGCTGATATAGAAATAGTCTTACATCACCAGTAGCAAGGGCATCACATCTGTGGATGAGGTTTATGTTATATGTATGGGTGGTGGGACTAACTAATAGGAGCATATTCAATAGCGGGAGAGATTTAAAAAAAATATGCGGCGTTGGGTTTTTCCAGTATCCACAAGGTTTTTCCTATTCAATTGCCTTTTCAGGCATGGTAATTTCTATAGAAAGTAATGCGGCTTTATTCTTGAAGCTTTAGAGCAAGTCCAGTTTTTCCTAAAATCTTTCTATTAAGGAAAAATTGTTGTGACTTGCTTAAGAACCCCTAAGGCACCCCCTTAATGACTAATTAAGCAATTGGAAGTTACCAGTTAGCTTAATTAGTCCAATAATTAAATGTCATTATTGGTCGTTAAAACCAATATTAGCCTCAAATTATAAAAAAATCGATTTTTTTTGGTTAATTTACGCACCTCAATTTAATTAAAGCAATTATTTATTTATGAAAATTAATTATTTATGAAAAAAAATAGCTTTATTATATAAAAAAAAAAATTGCACTAAAATTACCCCGAAATCACTTTTTCTACTTTTTATCATTTTGAGCTTTATTCGTTTGTGATTAAACAAAAAAAAAAAAAAGACTACTTTTTATCATGTTTTTACTTTTAAGCAAATGCACAAATTAACCATTTAATGCATTAAAAAAATCAATATAAGTTTTCTCTGGGACAGTAATAACCATTATTACTGTTACCCAATATTTTTTTATTTTATTTTTTAAGGTACAGACTGTTCCCCAATTGTTTTAAAAAATTCCCCTGGGGTTTTGTAGGAAAAACATAGTTATCCATTTTTTTCTAATGGAGACAGCGGATAATGGGAGTGCGCATACCTGCAGTAAAATTGGTCGCAATATTCAATTTAGCAGTGAAATGCCCTATAGTGATGAGTTGTGAGGGGGACCTATGTCCAGTTTTATGTGCTGCTTCGTGCAGAGAGCAAGGTGCCCTATACACCAGCATGTTTCCAGTAATGGTCGAGCTGGCATTGAGTGTGGCCTACATTTTATATTACATTTAAATGTTTTCTATTACAGTTTTCCTGCTTAGAGCCGTATTCAATTTGAGCCGAGCCGCGATACTTTTTCGCGGCCCGGACTTTCCGCCTACTTCGCCTGTTTTGTAGGTGGAAAAGTATCGTGCGCGTGCCCGCTTTAAACCGTATTCAATTTGTAAGTACGTGAAAACGGGACCCGGCGAAACTTAAACAAGCGGAAAGTAGGCAAATCTTTACAAAATTGTCCAAGTTGGCCTGCAGGCATGAAAGACCATAGATATCATTATCGTTCATGCGGGAACGCGCATCGTTGGTTGTTTTCAGGTAGGTGACTGCAAAAAAGTGAATGATATGAACGATAATGATATGAACGATATAATTCAAATCGCTCATAAAAGTCGTACCCTGTATACGCACCATAAGACGTGTGAGAGCGAGTATCCCTCTGCAGCAGCCACTCCTTGGTCCAGCATGCTCTCCTCCTTTGCTAGACCCCCTCCTTCATCACCTTAACCCCAGCATAGGCGAGCAGAACTCTATACCGATAGTGATCCATCATCACAGAATGCAGGATAGAAAACACACTTTGTTGAGCCAGGCAAATCAAAGTAGAGCAAAATAGCAATGTACAGCGTTCAGCAGGTATACACCAAGCCTCACTAGTCACACATCAAAAGTGCACAGACCTAAAATGACTTGCGCTATATATACCCCCTAGTTATGCCCGCCCATTATTTAAATTTATTTGAAATCTAGCAAATCATCGTGAGGTGTTTGGTAAGCTAACGATTTATCGTGCACGATCTCACGACATCGGACACGATGCATGATAGATTGTGAGATCGTGGGTCAAATTGGACACTTTTTATACCAAATCATGCCCACAACATGCCGGGGAGCTGCCGGGGAGAGTTCACGGGAAATTGGACATGATATCGCATCGTGAGCACATTGCATAGTGTGTGGGCACCTTAAGAAGCGGTAGAAGAAATTAACTTTTCAAATAGTGTTCAGAGCATGAAGAAATTAATGAAAAAATTGTTTAGTTAACAAACTTGCTAATTTCTCAGAAAAGGGATAGATTATATTTTAAACAGAGATTGCATTGGAAGGGAAAAAAAAAAAAGAGTTGTATGTAAATTGTAAAAAAATTGAATGAATGGGCATAGCGAGAGGAAATGCTCCACCTGGTCCACGTCCTCAAAAATGAGCCATACATTTAATAATCATCAATCCCAGCTAGGTCAAACATGGCCTGGAGAGTCGCTAAGCCTATGGCAAAAGGCTATAGGCCTAGCAGAAGAAGGCTCTCAGCCCTATCCTGATTTGTAAATTGGACTATGGCCCTCATTCAGAGCCGCTCGCTATTTGCGGTCGTTCGTTCTAAAGCAAGGGGTGGCTATTCAAATGAACCGTTCGCTAATTGCAGTCTGTTCACGCCTCTAAGTCTGAACAAGCGAGCAAAACTTGCGGTTGTAATTTTGAAAAATACGCCCCCTTGCCGCTCGCACCATACGTCATGTCCGCTATTTATTAGATTAATCGAGTACATCGAACAGCGTATGAACTGCTCGCTATTCTTGTGGCTGGTTTTTTCAGCCGCTATTTTGCGAGCAGTTCTGAGTAAAAAAAAAACAAGTGACGTGGTCAATGACGCTGCTGTATTAATTATGCACTCCCTTAAAACGCCCGTTTTGACCTTTAAGCACGCCTGCGTTCGAATTCCACACCCCCATTTTAAAGCACCTTCCCCTGTTACCACCCACATACGCCTCCTTCTGTCACTCAAAATAGCAGGCATTCGCTATATAGCGAACAAACGATTTTCGTCCGCACTGACTGGTTCGCGCATGCGTATTAAAATCCGTACGCATGCGCACATGTGCGAACATCGGTCAGAACGAACAAGCGGCCGCTTACGAGCGGCTCTGAATCAGGGCCAATGTTTCCACGGATTCCTGCAACTAGAATGGACATGTAATGGTGAATTGATGGCTCTGTGGCATCCAACACCCATCTAAGTTCCACAAGGTCAGCACTAGAAACAAAGGTCCTGATTCAGCAAGGAACGCAGTTGCTAATACGCACACAATCGGCCGATTGTTGCGTACTGCGCTTGTGTATGCATCACAGTGCATGCACCAGCCACTGCGATCAGGACCCATAGCAGAGTGATTGACAGTAAGTGTCGTTTGTGGATGGTGACGGGGAGGTCGGACGAACGCAGGCGTGCCAGTGCGTTTCAACTCCGTTGCATGGGCATGTATAAATTATCCACTGCAATACCATACACAGCCTGAGGCCTCATAGCGTGCGCTGAAGTTAGCAATTCCTGAGTGAGGTCTGACCTGCCTTAACTGTGAGTATGGGTCCGATGTTACCGATTATTTTACTATGTTGCCAAAGTATACGGATGTAAGGGGAAGTGGGCATCCTTATATTAGGCTGCGATTGCAATGCAAATACAATCATTTGCATATCACCGCTGATAATAGCAACTACATTGCGTGCGTATTAGCTGAATAGCGATCCTTGCTGAATTAGGCCCAAAGTTAAGGTGGCTAATCAGAGTAGGGGCCTGATTCAGACCCACTCGCAAGCGGCTGTCCGCTCGCAAGTGGGTCGATGTTGTGCTCTGCGCATGCGAACGACGGCGGGAGCTCCGTCGTGCGCATGCGCCAGACGCGACGAGCGAAGGACTTTCCTTCGCTCGTTGTGTCTGATCAAAGGGGGCGTGCTGTCGATGTTGATTGACAGCACGCCCCCTTTGGTGGGCGTGCCTCCCTGATGGGGGCGTTCCCACGGGAACGCCTCCCGTCAGAAGCCGGCCCACTGACATCACTAGTGATGTCAGTGGGAGTGATTTTGGCTCTGATAGAGCCAAAATCACTCCTGGGCTTGCGGTTGAAAACCTCAACCGCAGGCTCCGGCTCGCAGTTTCGATGGTCGCGATGGTCAAGACCATCGCGGCCATCAAACTGCACGCTCGTATAGGCTGTGGGTGGTGACCCACAGCTATACGAGCGTCCAGGAGGACGCTCCAATTTAATGGAGGGCGGCCCTCAGAGCGTACGGCTCTGAATGAGGGCCTAGGTCCCCAAGACTCAGAGAGCTGGTACTCCTGAGGAAGATCCACTGTTATGGGATCCCAATGCAAGGTACTGAAATTCAGCCTAAATGGTGAGATCTTCAGAGAATAGCATGCAGAGATCGGGTGCGAGAGGTTTGCAGTAGAGATGTACGGTTCGGCTTTACTCGGATTTACTCGTATATGTTCAGATCTCAAAAACAACATCATATTAGCTATCTGGCTGCAGGGCAGTTTCTAGGGTTTGAGGCTCCCAGTGCGAGCAGTCAAAATGCGCCGCCCCCCCTCGAAGCAGTAAAATTGTGGAGTGGGCGTGGCCTCATCGTAAGGGGGTGTGGTATCACAGTAAGGGAGTGTGATCTCGAAAGACCACAGAATGACAGCCACTGTGACTACTGAGTACTGGGTTGGCTAACCTGTCAGGGGCAAAGCGCTGAAAAATATATGTAGTTAAACAAAAGACAGACAGCATGGGGTGTGGCCTAGCTGTCACAAGCCCACGCCGCATTTCTGTGTGCATGCCTTTGGTGTGACATTTGCAGAAGTATGACCTTGCATCACACTCGTTTTTAGTCGCGTTGGGAGCGAACCCAGCACATTGAAAATAAAAGCCAGATCCACATAAAATACACTGCAACAAACCACTTCCACATGAAATATATTGGAAAAGCCAGAGGCACATAAACTACGTTTTAAAACCACATCCACTTCAAATACATTATTAAATCCAGAACCACATAAAACACATTGAAAAAACAAGATTCACATAATACACACTGCATTCCAGCCCCCTCCCTTGCCATTCCATCCCGACAGGTCTTAGGCTTCCCCCCCACTGGCTCTCAGGCAAAAGTGTCCATTATGCAGTGCCCCCTGTAGTTGTCCCCATATGCAGTGTCCCCTGTATTTATGCCCCTCATGCAGTGCCCACAGTGGTAGTATAACTTATGCAGAGCCCACAGTAGTGATGCCCTTTATACAGTGCACCCAGTAGTAGTGCCCCCAGGAGTGGTGCCCCCTATGCCATGCCACCATTAGTAGTGCCCCCTGTAGTCATGCCCCCATCAGTAATGCCCCTGTAATAGTGTCCCCAGTATTAATGCCCCTGTATTAGTCCCCCCAATAGTAATGCTCCCTTTGTACTAGTGCCCAAAGTAGCTAAAGCACCAAGTAGTAGTGCCCCCAGTAGTAGTGCCCCTGGGCACTGAGTAATGCCCCCAGTAGTGGTACCTCCTAAGCAATGCCCTCATTAGAAGTGCCCCCCGAGTAATGTCCCCAGTAGTGGTGTCTCCCCCCGCAGAAGTGCCCCCAGAGTAATGTCCCCAGGCTGCCTGCACATAAAAAAAAAAAACAGTAACACTTACCTTCAGCCCCGCTCCGGCGACCGCTCCGCTCGGCTGCTCCTCTGCACTATGGGAAAGACGTCATGACGTCCTCCCACAGTGCACACTGGGGGAGCCGGGAGCCGGAGCCTCCGTCTCTCCGGCTGCTCTGCCGGGCGCCCGCTGGTAACTGAATCTCAGCGGGCGCCCGGCAGTTAATATTCTGTTTCAGCTGCAGAGGTCGGAGGCGGCGCGCCCCGTGCGATTGCACGGGTCGCCTGCCCCTAGAAACCGCCCTGTCTGGCTGTCACGTGTTTTGGATAGCCAATAAAAAAAAACGAACTTATCCGAACTTGCAATAATTTGACGCTAAGAATTTAATAAAATCGAACCCACACATCTCTAGTTTGCAGGGATTCCTCAGTGTTTTCAGGTACATCACCTTCTCCCTCCTTCAAGTACATCACCTTCTCCCTCCTGATCAGGTTATTTGGAAGTTAGAGTCCATTCTAGCTATAAAGGTGGTTAATCTAGTCTCAATCAGAGCAGTAACAAGACTTTTTGTTTCCCTGGGCCAGAAAGAGCATTGGCGCCCCCTCCCAAATAGGGACATAAGGAGCGCATTCGAAAAAGTGGTGTGGCCTGATGACAAATCTGATTTGTCCCGTACGATGATGAAGGGGTACCAATCATGTTGTACCACTGTTATCCAGGTGTCACTGCTAAATACAGTGTGAATCCAATGGCTGCGGTAAGGAATTGTGTGTCTTAAATAAAAGAGAATGTGACCAAAGGTGCTTGGGGAGATGGCCAGATGGAGGGGCAGTTAGCCAGGGAGGAGATAAGGGTGGCTAGGAGATGCCGGAGTTAAAATAAGAGGTAGCTACAAGTGTGAGAATGATTATAAACTGAAAATGTACAGGCCCAAACAGTGCCCCCTGCCTGTGGTGCCCTGCTCTGCGGTGCACATGTCGCACCACCCTAGTTACAGCTCTGGTCTCAATATGTTCAAATATTGCATCAAGTTGAAGAAAACATTTCGGCTAGTTCTGCGATTGAGGAGGGGGTTATCATTACCACCCAAGCAACAAGAATCACAGGAGACATCCAGGATAGCCTTGAGGGAGGACAAGGGCCTAGTAGTGACATGTGGGTCCCAGGGCCTGATTCAGATCCAGTCACAAGCGATGTGCGCTCGCAACCGGGTCGATCGTGGGCCAGTGCGCATGCGCACGACGGAGCCGGCTCCGTCGTGCGCATGCGTGAGACCCGGATAGCGACGGGCAATCCATCGCTCAGGGTCTCGTACCAAAGGGGGCGTGCTGTCGATGTTGAGTGACAGCACGCCCCCTTTGGTGGGTGGGCCGGGGGAGTGGCTGAACAAACGGAGGCGTTCCCATGTGAAAGCCTCCGTTTGGGGGCAGCCCCACTGACATCACGAGTGATGTCAGTGGGAGAGATTTCGGCTCTGTTAGAGCCAAAAGCACTCTGGGGCTTGCGGCAACGAGACCCTACCACAAGGGTCATGTCGCAAGCCCGATGGTTGCGATGGTCTTGACCATCGCGGCCATCTTCCTGGCCGCTCGCTATAGCTGTGGGTGGTCACCCACAGCTATGCGAGCGGCCAGGAGACCGTTCTAAAAAAAAAAGACCGGCCCTGATTCAGAGCGAGCGCTCTTTCAGAGCGACCGGCTCTGAATCGGGGCCCCTATCCATGATTGTCATCTCTCTCCTCTCCAGTCTGTCCTCAATTCTGCCACTCGACTCATCTTTCTCTCCAAACGCTCTACATCTGCCTCCCCTCTCTTACAAGCCCTCTACTGGCTCCCCTTCAGAACCCAATTCAAGGTTCTTACACTCGCTTACAAAGCCCTCACACACACTCCTTTCCCATTTACATCTCTGACCTCATCTCCCTTCACTCTCCTCTCTGCCCTCTTCATTCAACAAATGCACGCCGCCTCTCATGCCAACTGATTTCTTCCACCTCAAAGATTTTGCCCGTGCTGCTCCCCACCTTTGGAACGCTCTCCCTCTCCCCAATCCTTCAAACGGGCTCTCAAGACCCCCTACTTCATTAATGCTTTCCAGCTCTCATCCTAACTTGCTACTACATGCTCCCTCCTCCCTATCTGTCCCATCTGTATCATGCCTGTCTGCCCCTCCCCTTGAGAATGTAAGCTCTTGCGAGCAGGGCCCTCTACCCTCTTGTGCTTCTCCTTTCTTTATTTTCATCTACTTCTTACTCACCACTAGGACACCTAACACTTGGTTGCTTATGCACTGTTGCTTATTTGGGTGTTATGGCCACCAATGTAACAATGTACATTATCCATGTCCTTGTCCTGCATTGTATTGTACTGTAAGTCACTATTTTGGTTATGTACTTTGTAAGGCGCTACGGAACACTTGTGGCGTCAGATAAACGATACTAGTAATAATGATTGTCAGGGTAAAAATTATTCAGATAATACAATATAGTTTATATATGCTACCCCCCCCCCCCCTTCCCGTAAGGAGAGCAAACAAAATAGTTGTACAATACAGTGTGCTGTTGAAGTGAGAGGTGGTGCAGACCTGAAAACAGTCAATAGGCACGCGTCATCCAAGTAATAAATACAGTATCAGACACAGAATTGCAAAACGTAACTAATACAATGAGCAGAAATTAGAATACAGGCGCCTCTATGGACAGCTAGGTGCAGTTCAAAATAATGAACACTAGATGTCCACGTGGTATATACAGTGCAAAAGACGACAGAATTAACAAAGATTAAACATCCCATGATGACACTGATAGGTGCCCAGGCAGCATCGCATCCCCAATAGAAACCTACAGGGGTAGCTGCTGCCAGTGAGAATGGAGGGATCATAGCAGGTATCGGATATATCTGCTGCGGTCCCTCTGTCATACATTTGGGGCATACTAAATATTTGCAGTTGCCCCCTATAAACAAGTGTTTTCGGAAGTAAGCAACAAATATTTATAGATAAATGGACCTGATATTCCATTCATATTCAAATAAAAACTTCTTTGTTCCTGGTTACTTACAGTATATGCACTATGGATCTGATTCAGCGTTGTACACTATTCAGATGTTTTCACATCTCTGCATGCATCTGAGTTGCACTGCGCATGCGCCAAGGTACATGACCTTAGTAGCTCCCAGCGATTATTTACTCACAGTGTTATTAACAGTCAGAGAGCATTTGGGGTGGAACCAGGGAGTTGTTTAAAAATGCAGGAGTGTCGCGTCCATTTCAGGGACGTGCCACATCCAGCGTATTCGATCGCGTACGCAAGAAATATGGCTCTGGTGTCTCAATTCCTACAGCTGTTCTGCGGGACCATAGACTCACTCAGGACTCCGATAATAAAATGATATGCGACACATGCTTGGACACAAATGCTTGGATTTGCAAAGCTGCGCAATACATTTCCCAACATGTACTACATTTGCATATGTTTGCATAGTGTCTGCACACACATTTGCAGCAGCATTACCGTATGCCCTTAATACCGTGGGCCTGATTCGCACACAAAGCTGATGTTCATGTAGTTGATTTTTAGCAATTGCGCATGTGCAAACATTACTATAACCCCTATAGCGTCTGTATGAAACAGAGTGAATGCACAAAGATGCTGTTGCCGTCGGTACAGGCGGTATCAGGAATGGGGCACCACTTTGTGGTGGCTAGAAGTGAACCCAAAAAAAGTCCATCTTTTGGGCGTCAGTGAAAGCAGCTGCGTTCACGTACGCACAGCCGCAACCATAGGAGGCCAGACTCAGACAGTAAAGGTGCCCATCCACTAGACAATTACACTGAATGATTGCGACATAGTAATCGTGCAATCGCTCAGTAATCATCCGCAAATCGTGCATCCAAATTTCGGAAAGGACCAGTGATGTGCGCTCCCGCTGGTCGTTTCCGACATCAGTCATCGGCCGAGCATGCAGGACAATCTGCCGATAACGACAGATTTGCCATGTTTGGGGATGATTGATGTGCCTACACTGAACGATCAATCGTTCAGTGTAGGCACTGTACTCCCTAGGGGAACGACGGTACGATTACAATGTTGTAATCATACCGTCTTTCTCTGGTCTGCTAGCGCAAGGGTGGGGAACCTTTTTTCTGCCAAGGGTCATTTTGATATATATAACATTAGTTGCGGGCCTTGTGCAGGCCACGCCCCCTCCATGTGATGTCACACGGGTACAAGGCCAAAATCGCCAGTGATTACAGCAATGTCCGGAGCATCCTGAGTATGCTGTAGGGAGCTGTAAGCCTAAGGTCACTCCATGAGGCACTGCAGCATAGATTCTGGCTGCAGGGTGCCATTCTACGAGCCCTTCTAGCCAGATGAGTTTAGCAGAAAAAAGCTCCGAGGGTCAGACCAAATGATTCCGAGGCCCGGGCCTTAGGTTCCCCATTCCTGTGCTAGTGGATGGGCACCTTTGATGATGGCGATTAAAGAATTACCGCACTGACGCAGAATGTGGGAATCTCAGGGCCTGATTCAGAGCCGGACGCTATTTGCGCTCGCTCGTTCTGAAAAAGGGGCCGGCTATTTAAATTGAGTGCTCGCTCTTTGAGGTCCGTTGATGCCTCTATGTCTGAACGAGCGAACAAAACATGCGCTCGCTATTTTTTAAAAAACGCCCCCTGGCCGCTCGCATCCTACGTCATCTCCACTATTTATTAGATTTATCATGCGAGCAGTTCAGGCTAATAAACAACCAAGTGACGTGGTCGGCGACGCTGCTTTGTTAAGTATGCACACCCTTAAAACGCCTGTTTTGACCGTTTGGCATGCCTGCGTTCGGATCTCCACTCCCCGTTTTCAAGCACCTTCCCCTGTTACCACCCACATACGCCTGATTCTGTCACTCAAATTAGCAGGCACTCGCAATTTTGTGAGCACACAATTTCCAACCGCAATGACTGGTTCACGCATGCGTATTACAACCCATACACATGCGCAGTTGTGCGAATATCGCTCGGAGCGAACGAGCGGCCGCTTACGAGCGGCTCTGAATCAGGCCCTCAGTCCTTGCAAATTTAGACGCACCAGGGGGAGGGCTGATGCTGATACTAGCATAGTATTATCGTCGCCCCTCTTGAGTTCGGTGACAGACGCAAGAAGATATTCTCTCTCTCTCCCCCCTGGCAAGAAGCCGAGTAACGTAGTAGCTGCAGGGCGGAGCATCACCCTGAGGCAGCTGTGTGTGTAGGTATTCTGGGCGGAGTAAGCCGCGGTTGTCATGGTGACCGGTGCAGACCACCCATGCCTCCTCATCTCACTGCCTGCTGCTCTGCGAGCCCGGCCGAGTCCCCGGATGAAGAAGCGTTGGGAGGGCCTGGGCTAATGGTGAGAACATCGGAGTCTTAGGATACGATAGGGGGGAGCAGACTTCTCAGCCTACCGGGTGGCTGGTTAAGTGTGATCCAGACCGATGTGTGCTGTCCATCGGATGTACTGTGTACGGGGTTTAGGACAGATTGATGCTATTGGTCTCAGTGTGTGTGTCTATGTCTATGTACATGTGTGCCTGTGTGTGCCTCCGTGTATGTGTGCTTGCCTCCTGCCAAATGTTTATCAGTGAATTATGCAAACTTAAGTTATTGCAGTTACCTACTGTAGAACTTATGTAGTACGCTGGTACAGATAGTTCTACTAATGCAGGAGGGACACAACCCTCTTTCCGCACTCATAATCAGTCATTTGTATATAGATATTATATCCCCCTTACAACCACGATGTATATGTCCATTGTCCTCCCCCCCAGCACTGATTCATACATCTATGTGTGCCCCCCCCCACTAACTTACTCCACCTGAGCTGATTTACACAGCTATATTTCCCCTGCGCTGATTTATGTCCTCCCCTTGCGCTGATTTATGTCCTCCCCTTGCGCTGATTTATGTCCTCCCCCTGCGCTGATTTATGTCCTCCCCCTGCGCTGATTTATACAGCCATGTCCTCCCCCTGCGCTGTTATACATCCATGTCCTCCCCCCTGCGCTGAGTTGTACATCCATGTCCTCCCCCGGGCACTGATTTACCCTTCTATATCCTCCAACTGCAGTGATTTGGCTATCTATTCCCCTCCCTGCACTGACTCCTACATGTATGCCCTCCCCCTGCACTGACACATACATGTATGCCCTCCCCCTGCACTGACTCCTACATGTATGCCCTCCCCCTGCACTGACTCCTACATGTATGCCCTCCCCCTGCACTGACTCCTACATGTATGCCCTCCCCCTGCACTGACTCCTACATGTATGCCCTCCCCCTGCACTGACTCCTACATGTATGCCCTCCCCCTGCACTGACACATACATGTATGCCCTCCCCCTGCACTGACTCCTACATGTATGCCCTCCCCCTGCACTGACTCCTACATGTATGCCCTCCCCCTGCACTGACTCCTACATGTATGCCCTCCCCCTGCACTGACTCCTACATGTATGCCCTCCCCCTGCACTGACTCCTACATGTATGCCCTCCCCCTGCACTGGCACATACATGTATGCCCTCCCCCTGCACTGACACATACATGTATGCCCTCCCCCTGCACTGACACATACATGTATGCCCTCCCCCTGCACTGACACATACATGTATGCCCTCCCCCTGCACTGACACATACATGTATGCCCTCCCCCTGCACTGACTCCTACATGTATGCCCTCCCCCTGCACTGACGTATACGCGAACATCCTCCCCTCACTCTGATTTATACACAAACGTCCTCCCCTCATGCTGATTTATACATTACACTGTAAGCTCCATGAACAGGGCTCTCCTCCCTCTTGTTCTCATTACCTACTTCTCTTGCACGCCAGTTACACTCTACTCAACCTCCCCTGTGCTCTCTGCCCGTGGACTGCACTCTTACAAACCAGACCCATTTTTTTGCGTCCATGCCAATAGCCACAGGTTTCAGCTTATGCTGAATATTTCCATTTCACCCCTTGCATCAGTTGCTGTGTTGAGATTTGGGGGTCTATTTATCAAGCAGTGAAAGGTGTGGGGAAGTTGCCCATAGCAACCAATCAGCTTTGAAGTAGCATTTATCAAGTGCAGTCTATAAAATAATAGGTAGTAGCTGATTGGTTGCTATGGTCAACTTTTCCACTGATACACTTCCCCACACTTTTCACTGCTTGATAAATAGACCCATTGTAGTGCTAATTGTTACTTGTCCATTGTATTGTATTGTACTGTTTTACCCTGTAATGTCTTGCCCTCTGTACAGCACTGTGGACCACGTGTGGCACCCTATAAATAAAGTTTAATAATTTATACGCGTACACTGTCCCCTCACGCTGATTTATACCAGGATGCCCTCTACCCTCATGCTGATTTATATGCAGACACCCCACCCTTACGCTGATTTATATGCAGACACCCCACCCTTACGCTGATTTATATGCAGACACCCCACCCTTATGCTGATTTATATGCAGACACCCCACCCTTACGCTGATTTATATGCAGACACCCCACCCTTACGCTGATTTATATGCAGACAACCCACCCTCACGCTGATTTTTATGCAGACATCCCACCCTCACACTGATTTATACTCGGACTCCCTGCCCTCACGCTGATTTATACTCGGACACCCCACCCTCACGCTGATTTATACTTGGACTCCCTACCCTCACGCTGATTTATACTCGGACTCCCTACCCTCACGCTGATTTATACTCGGACACCCCACCCTCACGCTGATTTATATGCGGACTCCCTACCCTCACGCTGATTTATACTCTGACCTTTTTATGCAGACACCCCACCCTCACACTGATTTTTATGCAGACACCCTACCCTCACGCTGATTTATACTCGGACACCCCACCCTCACGCTGATTTATACTCGGACTCCCTACCCTCACGCTGATTTATACTCAGACTCCCTAGCCTCACGCTGAATTATATGCGGACTCCCTACCCTCACGCTGATTTATACGCGGACTCCCTACCCACACGCTGATTTATACTCGGACCTTTTTATGCAGACACCCCACCCTCACACTGATTTTTATGCAGACACCCCACCCTCACGCTGATTTATACTCGGACTCCCTACCCTCACGCTGATTTATACTCAGACACCCCACCCTCACGCTTGATTTATACGCGGACTCCCTACCCTCACGCTGATTTATACTCGGACTCCCTAGCCTCACGCTGAATTATATGCGGACTCCCTACCCTCACGCTGATTTATACGCGGGCTCCCTACCCTCACGCTGATTTATACGCGGACTCCCTACCCTCACGCTGATTTATACGCGGACACCCCACCCTCACGCTGATTTATACTCGGACACCCCCACCCTCACGCTGATTTATGCTCGGACTCCCTACCCTCACGCTGATTTATACTCAGACACCCCACCCTCACGCTGATTTACACGCGGACTCCCTACCCTCACGCTGATTTATACTCGGACTCCCTAGCCTCACGCTGAATTATATGCGGACTCCCTACCCTCACGCTGATTTATACGCGGACTCCCTACCCTCACGCTGATTTATACGCGGACTCCCTACCCTCACGCTGATTTATACGCTGACTCCCTACCCTCACGCTGATTTATACGCGGGCTCCCTACCCTCACGCTGATTTATACGCGGACTCCCTACCCTCACGCTGATTTATACGCGGACTCCCTACCCTCACGCTGATTTATACGCGGACACCCTACCCTCACGCTGATTTATACCCGGACTCCCTACCCTCATGCTGATTTATACTCGGACTCCCTATCCTCACGCTGATTTATACTCGGACACCCCACCCTCACGCTGATTAATACGCGGACTCCCTACCCTCACGCTGATTAATACGCGGACTCCCTACCCTCACGCTGATTAATACGCGGACTCCCTACACTCACGCTGATTTATACGCGGACTCCCTACCCTCACGCTGATTTATACGCGGACTCCCTACCCTCACGCTGATTTATACGCAGACTCCCTACCCTCACGCTGATTTATACTCGGACTCCCCACCCTCACGCTGATTTATACTCGGACACCCCACCCTCACGCTGATTTATACTCAGACACCCCACCCTCACGCTGATTTACACGCGGACTCCCTACCCTCACGCTGATTTATACTCGGACTCCCTAGCCTCACGCTGAATTATATGCGGACTCCCTACCCTCACGCTGATTTATACGCGGACTCCCTACCCTCACGCTGATTTATACGCTGACTCCCTACCCTCACGCTGATTTATACGCGGGCTCCCTACCCTCACGCTGATTTATACGCGGACTCCCTACCCTCACGCTGATTTATACGCGGACTCCCTACCCTCACGCTGATTTATACGCGGACACCCTACCCTCACGCTGATTTATACCCGGACTCCCTACCCTCATGCTGATTTATACTCGGACTCCCTATCCTCACGCTGATTTATACTCGGACACCCCACCCTCACGCTGATTAATACGCGGACTCCCTACCCTCACGCTGATTAATACGCGGACTCCCTACCCTCACGCTGATTAATACGCGGACTCCCTACACTCACGCTGATTTATACGCGGACTCCCTACCCTCACGCTGATTTATACTCGGACTCCCTACCCTCACGCTGATTTATACGCAGACTCCCTACCCTCACGCTGATTTATACTCGGACTCCCCACCCTCACGCTGATTTATACTCGGACACCCCACCCTCACGCTGATTTATACTCGGACACCCCACCCTCACGCTGATTTATACTCGGACACCCCACCCTCACGCTGATTTATACTCGGACTCCCTACCCTCACGCTGATTTATATGCGGACTCCCTACCCTCACGCTGGTTTATACTCGGACTCCCTACCCTCACGCTGATTTGCGGACTCCCTACCCTCGCGCTGACTTATACGCGGACTCCCTACCCTCGCGCTGACTTATACGCGGACTCCCTTCCCTCGCGCTGACTTATACGCGGACTCCCTTCCCTCGCGCTGACTTATACGCGGACTCCCTTCCCTCGCGCTGACTTATACGTGGACTCCCTTCCCTCGCGCTGACTTATACGCGGACTCCCTACCCTCGCGCTGACTTATACGCGGACTCCCTACCCTCGCGCTGACTTATACGCGGACTCCCTACCCTCGCGCTGACTTATACGCGGACTCCCTACCCTCACGCTGACTTATATGCGGACACCCCACCCTCACACTGATATATAGATTGTAAGCTTGCGAGCAGGGCTCCCTTACCTTTATGTCTGCCTGTTACTACCCAGTTTTGTTCTATTAATGTTGTTTCCAATTGTAAAGCTGGTGCTATATAAAAAAAACTGGTAATAAATAATTTATACGCAGACACTCTCCCCTCGCGCTGATTTATACGCGGTCGCCCTCCCCTCACACTGATTCATGCTCAGACATCCTCTCCTCACACTGCCCCAGAACAGACACTGAGGTAAGCAGGAATTTTCAGCCTGTTGAAACTTGTATCACTTCTCACACATTATCGTCCCAGCCTGTCTGCTGTACGCAACACTCATGTCCAGGGTGTCAGACTGTGCAGTGTAGACCTTGGATCTGGATTCATTTATTAATTACTTGCGGAGGGGAGGGGGATATAAATTCTTTACCTTAGATCGCAGTACACTTATCAGAGATTGCAATCTGTTTTATTGCATTTTTAAATTAATACATTTTTATACATCAAGTAAGCTGTTTGTAATGGGTAGGATTACAAGCATTACAAGTTATATCTGACCCTACTGAATTGATACAAATGACTCACCCTGCCACGGTCACCCTTATACACTGACATGTTGGGATTGGCTGCTTATGACATACTGTTATTTTATTTATAAGTGCCTGGAAGTCAAAACATTATTATTTGGATCCTAATTGAAATAAAGACTATAACTAAAGTAACATGAATGATATAGCTTTATAAAGCTGCACTACCACTGAAAACAGTGAACATTAAAACGTCTAATTTAGTGAGACGGAGGACCAATGAGAAGCCACAGTGTCCAGGACTGTCTCTTCTCATAGGTCCTTCCAAATGTCTCACAGCCCCGGTTTTCTTCAGAGGTGCAAGTCTAACCATAAAACCATGGTGAAAACGGCTGCACAAAGAAGTCCTGAGCTCCAGGAAGGTTACCGTGCTATAATGCAGGAATGGGGAACCTCAGGCCCGGGGGCCGTATAAGGCCCGCAGAATCATTTGGTCTGGCCCTCGGAGCTTTTTTCTGCTAGCCTCATCTGGATAGCAGGGTGCCTAGAAAGGCACCCTGTAGCAAGAATATATGCAACAGTGCCGCCTGGATATCCTTAGGACACAGCTTACAGATCCCCGGAGCATCCTCAGGATGCTCTGGGCATTGCTGTAATCACTGGCGATTGTGACCCCGCCCCTTTGTGATGTCATACAGAGGGGGCATGGCCTGCACCTGGCCCGCGAATAATGTTATATATATCAAAATGGCCCTCGGCAGAAAAAAGGTTCCCCACCCCTGCTATAATGCTTTGCTCCTTCCCTAGGTGGAAGCTTTAATTGTTAAGTAAAAAAACAGAAGCTTTAGTACTCTGGTCGTTTTATTAAGCTAACAGCTTACAAATGATGCTGAAAATACAAGTTTGTGCCAGTTCAGGAACGCAGATAAAGATGAGGGAAAGATGTAGAAATACATTATGAAACCAGAATGTGCCGAACCATATTTCCAATCTTTAGTAGAATAATTATAATATAATATAGTTCTAAGCTGTTTTTCTTTTACAATTTTGGAATAAAACTCTGTGTTTACAGTTTAGGTGACAATAAATGATACTGCTGGTTAAATCTTGATATTCCACATGCAAATAAACTTGTTCGTAAACTGATCTAATGGTGCATACACACAGTCAGATTTTTCTTCAGATCTGAACGATAACGATTTTAAAAATCGTTCATATCTGAAGGAAAATCTGACATATCTGACATGTTTGTCCGATGAACGATGCGCGTTCCCGATGGTCAGATAACGATATTTGACATCTGATGTGTTTCCAGTCAGATTTGGATGATTCAATTCATTTTAATGCAGTCAAAAATCGTTCAATTGTTCAAATCGTTGGTCATATCGTTCATCACATCGTTCAAGTCGTTGATCTGACAAATCTGACTGTGTGTATGCACCTTAACTTTTACATTGGCATGACGTGAAGTTTCACTGTATAAAAAATAATGACAGAAATACTTTCATTAAAAAAAGATCCCATCCTTTATGTACTTGTATAAAAGTTTCATATTTATTTGTTGCATATATTGATTAAATTTTTCTTTTAATTTAGTTCTACCATATTTAGCTTTAGTTTTGCAATTTTTTGTTTCTTTTTCAGCCTCACAGTGATCATGATCATCCATTTGAGTCTCCCGTCCTACTAAATTCTTCATGGATGCCATATCCTACTATGCTACAAGTATGCCTTCTTCAAACCGTGGCACGCTGTTCAAATTCCAAGCACGCCATAAAAGAGTGGACTGGCGGAGTATTGCAGATATTGATATGGACAGACTAGCAAATGAATTGGACTTTACAACACTTCAGGAAAACATCATGGGTATCACTTTTTGCAATATTGAACATGAGAAGTGCCCGCGCTGTCACAACAGCCTGGATCCTTTACTAATTAAACTGTTTAGACTTGCTCAGTTCACCATTGAGTACCTGCTACATTCTCAGGAGTACTTGACCTCTAATGTGCAGACATTGGAGGAGAAGGTTCATGCCACCCTGTGCGAGACAGAGCAAATAAAATCTAAAATGGTAAATCAATCTGAGGACATAAAGTCACTGAAAGAGGAGTGTAAGCTTAGGAAAAAGATCATTGCTGCACAGCAAATGATGGTCAGTGCTGGTGCTGCATCCTATCACAAGGTAAGATGAGAAGAAACAGCAAGAGATAGTCTTCTGAAAGATAATCCAATCCGTTATTGTCTTTTTAGTTTACACATACTCACACATGTGGTACGGGATGCTGGCGTTCGGGATCCCTATGGTTAGAATCCCGAGGCCGGCATCCTGACAGGGTTAGAATACTGACACTTTGTTGGTCAGTATCCTAACCTTCCCCCTCTCCTTACCCTAACCCTACCTCCTCGGTGCCTAACCCTAACCCCCCCCCCATATGCCTGTGCCTAACCCTCCCCCCAACCCCTTATCTTCGGGAATCCAGCGCCAGCATTCTGACCGCCGGAATCCCCTCTATCTGTATTTTAACTGCATCCCGCGTGGCATGCCTATAGCTCAGTAACCAGATGCATATATAGGGGGAAATTGTATCAAGCTTTCTAAAAAGGATAAGTGGAAAAGATGCCCAACCAATCAGATTCTAGATCTCATTTTACAGAATGTACTAGATAAACGATAGCTAGAATCTGATTGTAAGCTATGGGCAACTTCTCCACTTGTCCTCTTTAGAAGGTTTGATAAATTCCCCCATATTTACACAGTGCTGTCATTTTAATAGATAAATGTTTTGTTCAAATCCAAACATAGCGTTGGTTAAAGTCAGCCAAGTCCACACCGAATGACGTTATAGGTTCTGATTCTGAGTAGGACATATCTCTGTGCCAGGAGGCAAATGGTGAGTTTTGGTTACAGCACATGTGCAGATGCAATTCTTAGATTAACAGCACTCAATAGGTTAAAAGTACAAAAGACCCTTTGCAGCCACTACCGAGTATGAGGCGTCCTTCCTTATATGTACATACAATTAATAACTACCACCTAAGTTGGTCGCTCCAGGCTAGTATTGGATGTTATGATGGGAAATATGCTGGAACCAAACAAACAAAAATTACCAATAATCGCGTTTGACCGAGAACAAACACAATGGACATCGCTGGGTTTCCTGTATGTTTTGTGTGACCAAATTCACAGATTTACAAAAATATTGTGATTATCTGTCTATTTCATGGTGATACTTATCGTGTTCCGTTCAAGCACTGTTGAAGGAAGAGCTAGGAACTCACTTAGCTGTGTCTATCTTCTGCGCTGAGCTGCTGTACCCCCCCCCCCCCCCCCTTCTTCCCTGAGAATACCCCAGGGCTATTCCCTGCAACCCTGGCAGCCGTGGGTGCAGGCTTAATGAGTGCTACTAAAAAATTGTTCTTTACAGTGGGACTACAGGTCCCAGCAAGCTTGACCCTGCCATTGTGGCACTTGGCGTACCCCCTCTTTTTAGAAAATATTTAAAAAAAAAGACACACACACCAAATTTGTGAATTTACACATTCTGAGTCAGATGGACCTTGGCCAGATATGTCTTTCCATGAAAATAGGCGTTCCTGGGCAGCAACGATTCAGAGTCATGAGCACGGCGAGGGGAACCCTCATTCTAATGGATCTCTTGCACCTAATATGTGCCGATACCAATAATGACGGTTGCTGCAGCTGGCGTAAAATAATTGGGCATCATAACTGTCTGCTTTTCAGATACACGCACCCTGGCATTAGTCATACAGATTCTGGCATTAGCATGAGGTAGTAAATCAGGCGGCTCACAGCTACAGCCACTTGGCGTGTGACTCGGAGCCAGGCCCATAATCCACTGGCTCAGATTTGGGATTTGAAGAGGAATTTTACGTTTCCTGCAAACCTTTTGTAAGGGCTTAGGTTTGTGTATGGTTGAATACATGTAATATATATTTTTGTTACTTAAGTCTAAAAAACATTACTAAAAAGCAGAGTTTTAATTTCTCATCACACTACCCCCATCCAGTCCCAATATATGCATTGTTTGGCCTTGTGTTTATGTCTCTCATTATACATTTCTTATCATCAATAGATTTGTATTGAGGCTTGTTAATATGAAAATCTCTTTCAGATGTGCAAATTCAGCATTCATGTATGCATGTGATGTATAAGTTATTGTAGTGGAGAGTCCTCACACCAAGGACCGAGTTGTATTAATGCACTGGTGCCAACTTCTGGACCCAGTGACCTCAACTGTCATCACTATTACCATCTCTGTTCCACCTTTGGTGATCTCTGCTGCTTCCTTGGTGACAAACATGGGGAACAACTGCCCTGGCTCTGTTTCAAACCATGTGTATAACACTAAAACAGTAGTATAACAGCTTCTCCAAAATGGTAGATAGCAGTAATAGTATCCATGTTGCACAAAAAAACAGCATCCTTCTCTAGAACCATAAGAGGATTCAGTAAAGTTAAATGGATACAGTGCCTGGTTATGTTCCATGTCTCCATCTTTCCTCGTTTCAACACTGAGGCACCACCAGATGCTGTACAGAAATGCCAGTTGCCATTGGCTGCTTTAATAAATATAATTTCCCACAAAACCGCTCAGAAATTGTCAGTTTTTTTTTATTATTTAATAAAGTTTGAAAATTATTATATTCATATATTTTAAATATTTTCATAAAAACAAAATATATCTAGTGGGTGTTTTGCACTCCCCCCCCCCCCCTCCCCGTGTCCGTAGGCCCTCCATTATAAAATAACTTCCAACCCCCCTCCTTTGGCAAAAACCCTACAGTGGTCATAAATCCTAGTAACATTACCCAACACCCCCTTAATAGTAAAAAAAAAAAAAATCCCTGTTTTATAAACCACTCTCCCCTGGTGTTTTTGCACTCCCCCTTCCCCCTTCTCCTACCCTACCAGTATTTTTATTATTTTCTACTTCAGGGTCCATAGGGGGTCCACAGGGTTGACCTTGGGGTATAGGTTGGGAACCAAATCCGGGCACCACGCAGTTAAAGCTTTTAGCTCCCAGGATGCACTGGGTCCACTCTCCCTATAACCCCACCCCCAAGCCAGAGGCACCTCAGTTTAAGTTGGTGCCCGGCCGGAGTCGGGTCACCGTTAGCGCAGGGGGAGCTGATTAGCAGCCCCTAAGCTTATTTTATTTTTTTAGGGACAAAGTTTTTTCATGGACTTTGAACTCTTCAGAGCGGCAGCGTCGGACTGTCCATAGGACGTCTAAGCTGCCGCTCCGTCACCCCGCTGGCGCTGAGACGCCAGTACAGATCTGGGGATCTCAGCGGGACCCCAGAGTCTGTACTAGCCGGACTCTGCGGGCGCCCAGGACTGCTGCCGGATCCACGGGGAGCAGGTAAGGTCGCGGATCACCGCTTGCGGTGATCCGCGCATTTCAAATGCAGTCCTGTGCCTCCGGTCTCAGGGGACAGACCGGAGGCGCCGGCAGTGGCGGCGGGCCCCCCATACCCCGTGTGTCCACTAGACCACCAGGGACTTAACGATCGGTGCAGGGAGCCGGCGTCCCGGGGGTTAATAGCCGGCCAGGGGAGGCAGCCTTCCCTGTTACAGCGGCTCCTCCCCTCAGCTCAGCGCGCCTTTCAGAATCCATAGTCTGGCGTCGCTGAGCTGCTTCCTCCGCGGGCCACGCTTCCTCTGAGGTCTCCAGCGGCCATTTTATCTCTGTGGTGCAGCAGAGATCTCTCAGGATGGCAGTGAGTCCAGTCCCCCTGCGTACCTCACCATCAGGTCAGTGTACACAGCGCTGTAGCCTTCCCAGACACTGAATCTGGGTAAGTTGAATGCAGTGTAATAGTGCAGTATATTATATGACATGTTTATGTATATATGTATATATCTGCATTGTATGTGACTTATGCTAGTGCTGACTGTACTTTATTCTCTCACCTGTCAGTGTATATCTATCCCTTTTCTTTATCTGCCCTAATACAGCTGTACTTAGGGTGGTTCTGAGACCTCACATTTATATACTTGTTAATATTTGTGTGGTTTGTCACATACTGTTGCGTGCTGCACGTTGCCATATTTTAGATGGAACTGTGTGTTGCATACGCTGAAAATGGGTCCCTGCAGCTAATTTTTGGCATCAGTCAGGACCAGTATAGTGCTGCTTAATATTTCCGCCAAGATTGGTCAGATATGTCTGACCAGGAGATAGAGCGTTATACTGCACCCATTTTTACTATCCTGCAAGTCATGTGCTGCAGGTGTTAGTGCGGAGGATTTGACTCATAAAGGGTTCTGTATGTGGCGTCATCTGGTGCCGGCCTCTTTCACGACCCCCTTGGGCGGTTTGTTTTCTCGGGATCCTCTCAATTGCGGATCGCCGGGCGGGCCCCATTGTTGTACCTCACTTGGGGTTACTTCACCGTACTGCCCTTTTCATCTCAGGGTATCTCGCAGCTTCTTGCACTCTTCCCCTGTGACACAGACTACCGCTCCCTGCAGGGGTTTTTCGCAGTATATGAATTCCCCCTGGTGCCACAATAGTCTGTCATTCCCCTTGCAGGGATTACCACAACAGCCACCCTGGGTGGATGTCGTTTTCTACGAAACGCTAATTGGCGTGGTTGACGCCCTGTGGTTACTTCCCAGTTGGCTCTGCCGTGAACTGGGTACTGTTCGGGGCTCTTTCCCTCTTACACGGGGGGAAGCCTATTTCAGGTATTATTATCCCTGCTTTAGGGCTGGTAGCAGGTCCATTCTGGTTAGAGTGAATGTTGACCTGCACCTGTATCATACACCCTCAGTATTGCGTGCCTTCGGGTTACCTGTTGCTGACTAGCGGGTGGATCGCATAGCAGGACTCTGGCTGTTGCCAGATAGGAGGTGTTACAACAGTGTTTGGCCTCCTGTCCCAAATTCCCTGAGGGTCATCACGAGCCCCTCCTGGGGGGGATGGGCGTGTTACTCGTCTGATTACAGACGTTACTACGCCTCCCATTCCTGCGTGGTCGGATTCTTCGGATCCGTAGGTGGTAACTCTGCCTGAAATCAGTATACTTGCTTTCAGGAGTTGTTACCCATCCTACCATGGCTATAGCATGGTTGGTTAATACTATTGCATATTGGGTTGATGCATTTGTAACGTTTTTTCCCCTCCAACACGTCGGGGGTTCAAATGTATTTGGTCGCTCACGTAATATATGCTGTTGTCATAGGTGGAAATGCCTATATTGGATACCAGTCTCCTAACTTTCAGAGTTCCGGCTGCGACTGTATCCTCCGTAATACCCTATGGCTGCGCTCTGGGAATGCAGAGGTGCAGATACCATCTTTAGGGTTGATATTGTTTGGTCCTGACCTTGACAAGATTGTAGTAACATTGGCAGTATTACTAACGACAAGTTTACCGCTTTCAGCTATGCCCACTACAAGGCCTCAGACTAAGTCTGTTAAGTCTTTTTTGTCCTCTGGGTCAGCCTAAAGGTCTGTTTCTTCGTAGACTGTCGGCATCTACAAGGGCCAACATATCCAGTACCGAGCAGGCCTGGACTGCCAGCCGATCCTGCTTCTGAACCTACGGATATCTCTTCAGTCTGACGGGACAGGCCTACAACTGGGAGATACCGATTTTCTCAGTTCGCCCGGTATTAGTGTCAAGTTGCCGCGGCTACGTGGGTAGGAGGGTACGCCCTCTTTACAAGGGCCTTACAGATCCAGAAAGCTATGCAGTTGTTGCGGTAAGCGGAGCTAATTAGGCCATCCCCACTATCTCAGTGAGGGACTGGTTGTTCTGTTTTCTTTCTGGTGCGGTGGCTGAATGGTCCTCTTTGGCCTATTCTCTGTCTCAATTCCCTGAACCAGTTCCTAAAGCTACCTGGGCTCAGGAGGAAATCCCTAGGCTCCATCATACGATGTTTGGAACCTGGGGACTTTAGGGTATCACTGGATATACAGGACGCGTGCCTACGGGTACTTACAGAGACCTTTCCTCAGCATGGGCTGAGGTTTGCTGTATCACAGCAACACTTACAATTTTTCGGGCTCTGCCTGTTGGGACTGTCCTCAGCCCCACAGGGGTTTACCAGCGTTTTGGATTTTCTGACAGTTCTTCTGTTCAGTATATCCCAATGCTCCTGTACCTGGACGGCCTCCTGCTCTTAGCGGGATCACCGGGGTACTTTACGGCCAGGTCAGGATGACTGTGGCTTCTTCGGGGTGCAGACGTTTAATCAACGGGGAAAAAGTCCTCCCTGCATCCCTCTCTGGGTATTCTTCATCTAGGATCCCTGCTGGATTCTCAGAATCTGAGAATTCTTCTGGCGTAAGACGGAATCTCCTCTCTTCCATTAGGAGTACATGGTTATCTGCGCAGTCGACAGATGTCTTTACACTCTGGGATGCATGGTGGAATGGGCTCAGTTCCATTCCAGGCCTTTCCATAATTGGCTCATCTCCAGATGGAATGAGTTTTTTCTGTCGGATAACTGTTCAAACGATGATGCTCTCTCCGGAGGCAAGTCGGTCCCTGTCCGGGTGGCTATGGCCATCTCGTCCAGGGTTTTCTTTGCTAGGGACAGTGTCTGGATCGAATCCTTTTCAGTGCAGTTGGACGTCTGTCGATTCCACCCTGTCAATTAACTTACTCTGGCATAACTCTTGTTTCCCGGTGAACCTGAAAAGGTTCAGTCCGACAGGGTCAGGACAGTGGCTTCCTTTTTAGCAACACTGTTCGTTGGGTGGCAATGACAGGTATGTCACATATTCGGACATAGTCCGAGGGTCTCCTCCCGACCATCTCGGCAGCGTTCATTTCAGGAGCTCTCCATTGGGAAGCGGGAGTCCTCAGCCGTCACGACGTGCATCCCGGGGACTAGTCTCTTCCCCAAGAGAGGTTTCATCTCCTGGTGAGCAGGGGGGGCCCCCCTGAGGTGACCCTCATGGCCTTCTGACTTTATCACACTATGGTGTTACAGTTCAGCTCTGGGGATTCTGAAGCAAACTTCAGCGACTCTTTGTCGGTGAAGTGGTCCTTCCACTTTGTGTACCTGTGTTCTCCGGTCTCCCTTCTTCCTCGAGGTCTTTGGAAGTGTTTTCAATCGAGACGGAGATGCTTTCCTGCTGGTGGCTCCTGATTGCCCCAGATGTCAGGGGTACTTGGATCTTCGGAGTCTCTACATCGATACTCCATCCCTGATGCTTCACTGCCCGGACCTGTTGTCTCAGGGTCCTTGGTTTTGCCTTGGACCTGGGTCGTTTGTCTTTGACTGTGTCCTTACAGTGGTCTTACGGCTTCCCTGGCTTTGTCATCGTTGGAATGATTAGAGCACATGGATCAGCTTTTGCTGGGACCTACCACAAACTGTGGCAGCCATAAATCTTATGGTATTGTACCTGTCGATACAATCCTCCGGTGTCCAGGATTTCCAGATATTCTGGCATTCCTTCCGGCTGGCTTGGGTTTCACACTTGGCCTGGTCTTCCTGACAGTGCGGATCTCTACACTGTCAGTATGGTTAAGATATGGAATTGCTTCACTCTGGTATCCAGTTCATCCTTTGGAGTGTTTTCTTGATTATGCCTCCATTTGTCCTCCCTAGGGACTCCTTGGGAGTAAGTAGTGGTTCTTCGTTACCTCCGGGGACAGTCAATGGAACCGCTGGTTGTGATAGCCATTACATGGTCTATTGCTTAGGCTCTCTCTTTCTCTCAGGGTGTTTATATCAACCAGGAGAGTGTCTGAATTGGGAGCGTTCTCATGTGGCTCCCTCTTCTGGAGGGCATCATGTCAGGGTGGGAGTTGCTCTCGCCCTGTGTTTCTTCTTAGTGGTTTTCAGGTTCCATATTCTGGAACTTATGGTACGGCCATTCTGTCCCCAGTCCTCTCGGCTGGTGTGGCCTCATTGACTGTGGTCTGGCCTCTTTGGATTTATGTGATCCGTTCAGGTTCCTTACGGAAATCGGACTCCTTATTGGTGGTCTGAGATTTCTGGTTTTCACAGGAAAGGATGGCCGGCCTATAACCAAATGTTGGCTTGGATGGCCTCGTAGGTCTTCCTCAGGGGCCTACCCATGGGTAGGCCTTCCTGTTGTTGATGCTTGTTTTTTCTCGGGCCATGTGACCCTCGTGTGCGGCTCGCTGTGGCGCCTCGGCTGTTTTGCCTTACTAGGTGGCCACGTGGTCTTCTGTCCACACCTTTTTAAGGTTCTAGGCATTGGTTTCCTTTGCCTCTCAGGATGTTTCTTTTTTGGCGACGGATTCTCCTCTCAGCACAGGAGCGTCCCCACCCTTGGTTGAACTGCTTTGGGACATCCCCAAGGTCAACCCTGTGGACCCCCTATGGACCCTGAAGTAGAAAACAAGAGATATGGTAAGAACTTACCTTTGTTATCTCTGTTTCTACGAAGTCCATAGGGTCCACAGGGCGCCCGCCCTGACGCACCTGGCTTCATATGGGCTGTGTGGCTGGTCACCGGTTTTCCGTCTCCCATTTCGGTGAGTATGGTTATTGAGTGTTCCAGTTTTCTCTCTCTTTTTCTCTCCTCCTCCGGCCTTTGGCTACTTACAAACTGAGGTGCCTCTGGCTTGGGGGTGGGGTTATAGGGAGAGTGGACCCAGTGCATCCTGGGAGCTAAAAGCTTTAACTGCGTGGTGCCCGGATTTGGTTCCCAACCTATACCCCAAGGTCAACCCTGTGGACCCTATGGACTTCGTAGAAACAGAGATAACAAAGGTAAGTTCTTACCATATCTCTTGTTATTTTACCCCCCTCCAGCATCATAATACTTTATTGTATGCCTCCCCCCAACCCCAACTAATACTAGATACCCTGGGGGTTACCCCACGCCTATGGGCATATATCCCCCCACAGGCAGTGCACAGTGGAGAGTGTGTCAGGGGGGACTGTTGATCAGTCCCCCCTCCTGTAGCCGATATATGCACTTGCAGAGGTCACCCAAATAGTGCTTAGAGGGGAACAAAGTTTCACTGTGCCTGGCACATGAACCCGGAGTGCCATTCGCACGGCATTCTGGGGCACGATCCTGGAAGTCATGTCAGCAGTCACAGACTACCGCATCATTTCCGGGGGGTCCAGGAAGTTGGAGGTGATCCGTTCTGCACTCGTGAAGAACGGATCTCCTCTGCTAAAGCCGGGGGACAGAGCGGGCTGGCGTTGTAACGTGATGCGACCTTGCCAACTGAAGCACTGCTAGATCACATGCAACGTCGCCAGATAAGTGGTTAAAGAACACAAAAAGGTGTGAGGTAAAAAAAAAAAGAATATTTTAGAATAACTGCATTCCAGAATATGGAGCTATCCATAAAACATGTAGGTCCGGTATATAAATATCCTTATATTTAATATCAGCCACACTTGTTTCATATGTTCTACTTCAGAATCCTGTTTGTCACAAATACAACTTTTATATTTCAGTTTATTAATCAAAATCATTCAGTGCTGTACTTTGGTAAATAATATTTTTGTATCAATATCGTAAACCGTGTACATATTTTTTCCATTTCAGTGTCAATATTGTGAGAAGGCTTTCATGAATTACTCATATTTACAAGATCATATAAAGAGGAGGCATAATGAAGGTATTACATGTGATAACAACTGCTGAAATTCCAGCCAACAACATACTTTATTTTTTTTAAATTTAGACTGTTACTATGATTTATTTTTACTTTGACTATTTGAAGACTATATATAACGCACTTAGGGGTATATTTACTAAAGTGAGAGTTTTTAGAAGTGGAGATGTTGCCCATAGCAACCAATCAGATTCTTCTTAACATTTATCTAGCACCTTCTAGAAGATAATAGCTAGAATATGATTGGTTGCTATGGGCAACGTCTCCACTTCTAAAACCCACACTTTAGTAAATATACCCCCTAGAGTGAAGTTGGGCACAGGGCCTTAACAAGGATTGTGTGAGCAGTTCCGCCGCTCAGTGTGCAGGACCCTGGGGACACCATAGCTGCCCCTAAGTACCTGCATTTGCCTTGCGATGATCCTAAATGGGTACCTGGCCATCACGTGTTTGGTTGGCGTGGCCATTCTCCAGCACTGGTCAGGCTTTTTATCCGCTACAACAGTATTCAAAGAAATGTAACCTTTAGTTCACTAGCAATAGTCACATCAAGGAAAACACAGTGAAACAACTGAAGGCTACTGAACCATGTGCAAAACCCAAGCTAAGGTCCACCTGACAACTCCCACTTCCCACACATATCATATACACCTACCTCGCCCACAGACCTTATGCCCTCCCTCCTTGTTTTTTACGCAGAGTATTTGTGATCTCCCTGCCTATGTATCGTTGCTCATTTTTCTTTGCAACCCATAGATGTATGGCAGGAAAGACTAAAGTGATTGAATAAATGGTAATGTCCATACAGTGGCGTAACTACAATGGGTGCAAAGTGTGTAAAGCCCACATGGCCCTTAGGCAAAGCAGGCCCAGGTCTGAACACCCTGCACCAAGAGTAGGCCCCGTCACAGTGAGTACTCAAGTTGTGTATGCCGTCTCAATGGCTATTTTATTCACGCCTAGGATACAGCGTTCAAACGGACAGTCACGCTTGCGTTTCTCCGACCACTCCCCCGTCACCACCTCCAAACGCTGCAGCCTGTCACTCTCTCTGCAATGGCTTCCATTCTGCTTGATCACAAAGCTATCGCAAGGCTAACTCATGCACGCGCCCTGCGCTGCATTCGCAGTACGCACCATCGATCAATCTGCGTACGTTGTCGCAAAATCTATGCTGAATCGGGCCCAGTGTTATGACAATTGCTTTAATATAAATATATAGGGCCTGATTCAGACCCACCCGCGAGCGGCTGTCCGCTCGCAAGTGGGTCGATGTTATGGACTGAGCATGCGCACGATGGAGGGAGCTCCGTCGTGCGCATGCGCCAGACGCGACGAGCGAAGGAAAGTCCTTCGCTCGTTGTGTCCGATCAAAGGAGGCGTGCTGTCAATGTTGACTGACAGCACGCCCCCTTTGGTGGGCATGCCGGGGGCGTGCCTCCCGGAAGGGGGCGTTCCCACGGGAACGCCTCCCGTCAAAAGCCGGCCCACTGACATCACTAGTGATGTCAGTGGGAGTGATTTTGGCTCTGATAGAGCCAAAATCACTCCGGAGCTTGCGGTTGAAAACCTCAACCGCAGGCTCCGGCTCGCAATTTCGATGGTCGCGATGGTCACGACCATCGCGGCCATCACAATGCACGCTCGTATAGCCTGTGGGTGGTGACCCACAGCTATACGAGCGTCCAGGAGGACGCTCCATTTTCATGGAGCCCGGCCCTCATTCAGAGCGTGCGCTCTGCTCAGAGCGTACGACTCTGAATGAGGGCCATAGTCATGTGCTAATTGAGTCATTATATATTTTTGCTGAGAACAAAGGAGATCTCACTAATTTTGTGATTTGCTATGAATGAATATTTCTTTAAATAATATGCAGGGTAAAGAAGATGTGGAAAAAATAAGGTCTGCTGCTGGTAGATTTTACTCCTCTGTGCTGCTGTGAGCTATGCTTATTCCAATATCACACACTTGGCACCTGATCTTGAGTCAAACTTATACCAGTTTATGGAAATACACTATTCTTGGATGCACTTTTTACTTTATGCCCATTTTGCACCCCACTCTGCCCATTTAGCGACCAAGTTTGCATCAGCCTCTAATGCTGTGTACACACTAGAAAATATGTTGTTCGATCCGGCGGATCGGAGCGACAAATCGGGCACATCGTCTAGTGTGTACCCACTATGTAGCTGACGATGCATGCTCCCACGCGTCATCAGCGACATCCTCCATCGGAACTACATGAAGGTCCGACCAGGGATGTCGTTAGCGAGGGCCACGTCCCCGTAGTAGCTTCATTGCTGTCGGCTCCCCTGTTGGGTCCCATTGCTGAAGATGTTGGGCACACTAGACATCGTATAGTGTGTACAGACTTAAATCTATAGCTTCTGGTTTAAATCCATTCTGTCCTAACATCATGACACTGGCATTGAATAAAAGATGCTCAAATGTACTGTAATCACCATTTAAATTCTGCATCTGAATATTCTGGAAATGAACTGATATAAATGACATAATACACAGAACAATGCTTCTGTTTATAGAATAAAATTACAAATCTCTTTTTTTTTGTCACGGGAACATTATATATGTGTCTGTTCTATCACTCTCAAACAGAAAACCAAAGCTTCCAAGCAAGTGAGAAGTTGCAGTATCAAATAAATGGTCTGAAAGAAGAACTACAGAAGACCAAGGCTCAGCTGGAGGCTGCACACACCGCCCACATAGAGAAACTGTCACAGGTACGGTGACTTCAGCCAGGTACATTACACAGTGTATAAAACCTATATAATACTAGGGGGTCTATGTATCAAGCAGTGAAACGTGTGGAGAAGTTGCCCATTGCAACCAATCAGCTTTGAAGTAGCACTTATCAAGTACAGTCTATAAAATAATAGGTGGCATCTGATTGGTTGCTATGGGCAACTTATCCACTGGTCCACTTCTCCGCACTTTTCACTGCTTGATAAATAGACCCCTTGTATTTTGGTTTCATTTTGATTATTGTGTGACATTCTAACATTTTAGTAAGATAAAGTGCTCCTTATGTGGGTCTTGTGCTAAAAAGCTCACAGGTAATGATATCCAGAGGTGCTGTGGGGGGGATGGTAGCATGTACCCAAGCTGGCCTGTCTGAGGACCAGTACTACAAGGGACACGGAGCCATGCCCCTAAGATTTCCATCAAAAATATAGATGTTATGTATGTTTGTATAATTGGTCAAGAATATAGATCAAGATTGTAATAGTGAAAATGCTTCTTATGCCACATTAAAATGATTGACTTTTGTATTATTAAACAGATACAGGAAAATGAGCAAAAGAAAACTGTTGAACAAGAATTGGCTAACAAATTTGACAACTGGAAAAAAGAAGAAACTAAAAAATTTGACGATGAATTAAAAAAAGTAAAAGATATGTTTATGAATGAGCTTAAAGAGCTGACTGCTAAGAACAGCTGGTTAGAACAGGTAAGAGACCACATTTCTTTAATCTTGCACTGTTATGCTTGCCACATGTGTCATTGTGGGGGAGATATTTGTTCCTTTGATGTATATTTCATGTTTAATCATTCCTGGCCAAAACAGATCCAGTAGGCAATAATCACTGTGACAGAGGTTCCCAAGGCTCCCCAACACTTTGGCTTATGCATCTCGGCACTAATCGCCAAAGGGGTGTCCTCATTCACCCACCTCAGTGCACTGTTTCTTATTATGTTCAGCATTAAACAGCTGCCACTTTGCCACGATAATAGGCACAGCAGGTGCGTCATTATCACCACTGTAAGTGGCCTCTTTATACATGTACCCCAAATCCTGTTATATCCTTTGGTAAATCAACAAATGTGATTCCTGTGTGTGTATGTAAATGCTATTTCAATTAATATTGTTATTGTAAATATGTCTTTGCTTGCTTCTACTGTATTGTGAGATACTGGTTACAGCAACTATTTAATAATACATATTATACATGACAAATGCAATCCCTAGTTTAAAATATATGGATATCAGAAGTCAGAGGAGGAGGCTTGGAGTGATAGAAGATGGCTCAAAGAGGCAGTGTCTGGTTCATTAATAAAATATATATATAACCGAACCCGCCCAAATTTACCTAATCTGAGGAAATCCCAGCCGCTGCTTAGATCTCTGCCTTTTCCGGATTCCAAAATGAGACGCAATGCCTTCTTCCTGGCTTTGGATCTTGCGTGTTGTGCATCCGATATAAGTCCCTTCCGTGGTGATTCTGCCTCATTTGTCACAGGACCGCTTAGGTAGTGATCTGCACACATAGCAATCTGCACACGATCAGCCGATGTGTACGATATCCCTTGAAACTCTCCCCGGCAGCTCTGCACACGATCTCCACATGATCTGCACACGATTTGGTGTCCAATCTTCATACGATCTCTCCTGCATACAGACTTTCACAGTGCATCGGGTCCTAGATTGTCAGATCTGCCCTACTGCACGACAGATCTGACGATGCGATATGCGACCAGAAGGGACACGCATCGCATCGTGATTGTGAGTAGGGACTCACGATTTACTCAGGATTTGGCCATATTTTACACGATCTGTCGTTCCAATGTGTCGGAATCGGCCAGATCGGGTAATATATCGCTATGTGTGTGGGCAGCTTTAGTGACCGTGAGAGTCAGGAGTAGGAGAGGCTTAGTAGTGACACTATCTTTGATGGGCAGTGCCATCAGTGCCAGCTTTACCATAGGCAGCTTTAGGCAGTTGCCTAGGGCGCCAGGATCTGGGGAAGCGCCCCTGAGTCTGCCTATCACAAAATTAAGGATGTCTCTTAGAGAGGGGGACAGTAGGTTGAAGCTTTGCCTAGGGTGCTGAGAAACCTTGCACTGGCCCTGAGTGCCACCCACAGTGACAGTCCCCTAGGTAATACTGGCCAAGCTAGTTTTGTGGATAGGAAGTCAGCAAGTGTTTGTTTTGTTTGTTTTTTTTAGTACAGGAACATCATTTAATATAATAATAATAATTAATATTATTGTGTGTGGCTAAAAAAAAAATATATTTTTTTTATTTGGTGCATTAACTTCAGGCCGTGATACTCTGTCTAATATAAAAGTCACGAACAGTCAGTAGGTCAAGGGCCACCGTTCAGTTGGAGGGCGCATTTTTTTTTTTTTTTTTAAATATATATGTTTTGTTTGTGATAAAAAATTCAGGCCGTAATACTGTGAGATTTAACAGTCAATAGGTCAAGGGCCACCACGCAGTGGGCCTGATTCAGAGCCGCTCGTTCGCTCCGAGCGATGTTCGCACATCTGCGCATGTGTATGGGTCGTAATGCGCATGCGCCAACCAGTCAGTGCGGTTGGAAATCGTGTGTTCGCAAAATTGCGAGTGCCTGCTAATTTGAGTGACAGGATGAGGCGTTTGTGGGTGGTAAGAGGGGAAGGTGCTTGAAAACGGGGAGTGGAGATCCGAACGGAGGCGTGCCAAACGGTCAAAACGGGCGTTTTAAGGGTGTGCATAATTAACAAAGCAGCGTCATCAACCACGTCACTTGGTTGTTTCTTAGCCTGCACTGTTCGCATGTTTGCTGTAGGAAAATCCAACCACAAGCACTGCGAGAAGTTCAGACGCCTTTCGATGTACTCGATTAATCTAATAAATAGCGGAGATGACGTATGATGCGAGCGGCCAGGGGGCGTCTTTACAAAATAGCAAGCGCATGTTTCGCTCGCTCAGACATAGAGGCGTCAACAGACCGCAAAGAGCGAGCGCTCAATTTAGATAGCTGGCCCCTTTTTCTGAACGAGCGAGTGCAAATAGTGTCCGGCTCTGAATCAGGCCCAGTGTCTCAGTCGGTGGGCACATTTTTTTGGGGTGGTTAAAAAAAAAATTATCTTATTTAAAAAAAAAAAATAATAATAATGCAGGCGTTATTATGGAAAACGACGATCAATCAACAGAACAGCAGGGGCAGCAACCGAACACTAGAGTTGCAGCTGCTGCCACTGCCAGTCATCATGATGATACAGATTAAACGTCATTTACTGAAGCTGAAGGATAGAAAAAAACATCTGTAATAAAGGGAAACGCCAACTGACCCCCACCGCCCCTTAAATGCCTCTGCCTGTACCCATTCTGCACACTCACATCGGGAACCTGCAATTGGCAGTACATGCTAAATCAGGCCTACAGATCTGAAGAGTTGCAAAGAGCTGTTGGTGAGCAAATTGTCAGCTCAAGTGGCATGTGACACTGTGATGTATCCTCCTTCAGTTTCACCAGCAACTGCGGTTGCCAATAAAAAACAGCTTTCCTCAGAATATTTTGACATCTGGTGAGTTCTAAAAGAATTCCCGAAAATTTGTGACACCGCTACCACGACTCCATCTTATATGATCACCATTCAAAGAATGTTTGAGGATTATTTTAACGATCGCGTCCAAATAGGCATGTCAGACAGTACGTTTGACTACTAGCAGGTAAAAAAAGGCAATTTGGAGGCCCTTGCACAAACTGGCTTTGCTTTTTACTTAAGCTGCTAACCCTCCAATGTGTACTCAGAGAGAGTTTTCAGCACAGCCGGGAACCATGTCAGCGATCGGCGTAGGAGGCTACTTCCTCAAAATGTGCAAAAGATGATGTTCATCAAAATGAACTGCAAATTCCATGAGGAAGACCTTTACCAGCAATTATGTCAAAGTCCACAGGCACCTGTAATGGTGGATTCCAGTGGGGTCAAATTAATATTGTATTAAGATGATGTACACACTGATGAATGTGAGGATGATAATAGCGACGACATCTTGCCTCTGTAGAACCAGTTTGTATGTAGACATCATTGCCAGCAATGTCAGCTGCCCATTGGTAGCTTGTTTTATGGAGGCGCAAACAAGCCAATCACTTCAGCCACAAGTGGTGGTCCCTGTCGCTGAAGTGATTGGTTTGTTAAAATGTGCATGTCCTTTTTAATATAAAGCAGATGGGAGGGCCCAAGGACAATTCCATCTTGCACCTCTTTTCTTTGCATTTTACACTGTCTGGGGCATTGCCGACTTAAACAATTTTAAAGTTTATTAAACTGCCATCTTGTCTGCCACTGCAGTACCACTCTGTTTCCTAGATGTGCCATGTTGGAAGTTGAATTGCCACAGTCACTGAAACCTTCCTCCCTTCCCTTTCCCTCCCCTTCCCTTCCCTTTCCCTCCCCTTCCCTTCCCTTTCCCTCCCCTTCTCTTCCCTTTCCCTCCCCTTCCCTTTCACTCCCCTTCCCTTCCTTTTCCCTCCCCTTCTCTTCCCTTCTCTTCCCTTTCCCTCCCCTTCCCTTTCCCTCCCCTTCCCTTCCCTTCCCTTTCCCTCCCCTTCTCTTCCCTTTCCCTCCCCTTCCCTTTCCCTCCCTTTCCCTCCCCTTACCTTCCCTTTCCCTCCCCTTCTCTTCCCCTCCCCTTCTCTTCCCCTCCCCTTCCCTTTCCCTCCCCTTCCCTGAGGTTAATAATTCCGTAGGAACAAAAACTGGTTCAAATTATGTGATTTTAGCTGTTTTTATAATTTTTAAAAAATAAATACAGATCCAAAACACATGAGGTCTGTTTTCACAAAACCAACACACGAAGTTAATACAGATCCAAACAACGGGGGTCGGTGCACATGTCTAACATATATACAGGTGGAGTTTCCTAATTCCAAAATGCTTGGGAGAGAAGTATTTTAGATATTTGAGTTTTCCGTATTTTTGAATATTTGCATACCATAATGAGATATGTAGGGAATAGGACCCAAATTTAAACACAGAATGCATTTTTGTTTCATATACACCTTATACACACAGCCTGAAGGTCATTTTATACAATATTTTTAATAATTTTGTGCATCAAACAAAGTATTTCTACATACACAAAATTATTTTTGGTTTCATATACACCTTATACACACAACCTGAAGATAATTTTATAAAAAATTTTAATAATTTTGTACATAAAACAAAGTTTTTATACATTGAACCATCAACAACAAAGGTATCAGTATCTCAGTCATGCTAAAAAAAAATGTGTATTTCGGAATATTCCGTATTTCAGAATATATGAATATGGGAGACTCAACCTGTGTGTATATATAGCAGTATATAGAGGTAATGTTAGGTGGCGTCACTGTGGCTGTGATGTCTTGAAAATGGCCAGACCTGCATCAGTTGTAATCTGAAATCTCGTGAGTCAGTTTGAACACCGGCAAGGCTGCTCATGGCAAGGCAACGCAAATCGAGTTCAAACGGGGCATTCCATTTCCGAAGTTGTGTGGACATTCTACGTTCCTCGATCTACAGTCACGTGTGTACGGGGAATACCTCATGGAAGGCATTACCACCCACCCTGGACAGCGTAGTGGCCGACCACATGTGCTTAATGATCGTGACCAGCGCATCTAGCCAGAATTGTCCGTGGTAACAGACAAGTAACACTGGCTCACAGCACATCCACATTCAATGCAGAAGGTACCAGACGCATATGCAGCAGGTCATTGCAAGGTTCTTTAGCTTCCATGGGGTATGGGAGCAGAAGACTCACCAGAATGCCCCTGTTAACACTACGACACCAGACACCGCGGGATCACCTGTTCTTGTGATGTCGCTAATTGGTTGCTGGAGGACTGGGATCATGTGGCGTGGTCTGATGAGTCACGGTTCCAGTTGTTTCAGGCTGATGGTATTGTTTGGATGTGTCGCAGACCCCATGAAGCCATGAACCCTAGTTGTCAACAAGGCACATTGCAGGCTGGTGGTGGTTCCATAAAGGTGTGGGGTGTGTTCACGTGCCATGATCACTTATCCTTGAAGAAAGATGTAATAAATGAATCTGAATCGTTGGATTAATGGAGGTCTTAGATATCATTGCATTTAAAATCCATGGAGTGCTGCCTTACACAGTATTTGTTGTAAGGATGTCTGAGGGTGTTTTCGGATGTGCACCCGGGTGTCAGGTTTGGATTATTTTTGAACCCGCGGTGGATGCAGGAGAAGATACAGGAACTGGTTTGTAGTATTGGAATACAGCAGGTTTAATAGGAGTATTATTATTCATGAAGTGGTAATAAATATATAAATTGGCAGGAAATAAACAAGTCCAAGTGAAGTGAGGCTGAAAACAAATGTCTTGCAGGGAAACAAAGTCCAATTAGTGAGGCTGGGAGCAGGTGTCAGACAGAAAAAACTAAATTCCAATGGATGTGTGACTGAGGAAGAGAGGTCTGAAGTGCTGGAGTGGGTTCTGAGTCCAGAGTGCTGGAAAGTACACAAACCGTGGGGTGAGTAATGGGGTATAGCAGGGTAGATGCAGGTATCTGGGAACAGCCTGTGATGGAGACAGAGCAGGAAACGGAGCACTGCTGGGACTGCAATAATCACACCGAGCTAAGGAGCACAGAGAACTCTCACACAGCTTGCGCTGTGTATACGTTGCACTGGCAACTAGAGGGCGTGCTGAACACCCTTAAGTACCATGGGAAAGTGTATGATAGGCTGCTGAGAGTAAACACAAGGTGCTCCAACCTGATTGGCCCATTCAGGTCACATGCCCAAAACCAAGATGGCGGCGCCCAGCAAAACCCAGTGTGGCAGCGCTGCCAGTCTTACCTGTCACCACATGGCTTGTACCCCTCAGAAATCCATGTGCACCTCGCGCCAACCTCCAGGCACCAGCACCCCCTCCGGTAGGACCGCGCCAAAGCACTCGCACAGGCAGAGACCGCGACTCACCAGGTACAACAACTCTGGTCGTGACACCGGGTGAGTACATTTTTGGAATATATAATATATTTCACCTAGAATCGTGCAGCCTGAGAGGTGGAGCTTGATGACAAGCACCCACCTGGGTAGTCCTACACAACTGGCTTCGGTAAGACCTTTGCTCTGTCCATTGCCTTGGCAGTGGTAGGGACAATGACCAAGTTTACAATGCATAAAAGAGAGGTGCGTGCAACCCCTCTTGCCCACAAGCCTTCTGCAGCAGCTTTTCTAGCATAATTTCTTCTTTTACACCCACCAGAACTATGGGGCACAGTGCCTTTTTATTGTAGCATCTTTCTGTTTTTGCCAAGAATCTTGCAAGAGGTCCTTAAGTTGAGCAGGAAACGACAGGTGAATGAGATACACTTCTTGGTTAATTCGGTCTGGAGTTCTCAAAGGAGGAGGACATGAGGGTGAATCCGACTAAGGGCCATATTCAATATGGGGCGAAAAAGTCCATTATTTTCGCTAATTTCCAATATCCCCATATTCAATTTCATTGACTTTTCGCCGGTGCGAAAAGTCATTGTAAAAAAACGGGGATAATTTTTCACTTGCCTTTAGCAGGCGAAAAAAAGTGCAGAATTGGGGTTTAGGGGTGCAGGCTAATAAAAAAGAGCCTGCATCCCTGGGAATGGTCCCTAAAAATAATCTGTGTTAATAAAAAGTTTAAAAAAAAAAAAAAAAAAATAGGGACACCCCAAATAATTAATTTTAAATTTTGGGGTTTAAAAAAAAAAATAGGGAACACTTCTAAATTAGCGGAATGGAGTCCAGAGGGGTTCCCTTATATGTGGCAGGTGTTTTATTCATTGCAGCAGTAGCAGCAGGTGCATTTTTGCAGAATTTAAAAAAAAATCATTTAAGGGACTTAAAAATATGCTTGCACCCATTTTCAAGTATCCCAAATGGGCATAGTTATTTTTCCTCAAAAAAAACTTCTAAATGCTCTTCTGCATCACCTTCTTCAAGGTCGCATTTATGCACCTGCCGCGGCTATTTAAAAACCCGACTTTCTTCTGCAGGCAAAAACGGGGGTACCCATAGTGATCCCCCTGGTCTGGACATCTTTAGAGGGGTCCTACAATTATTTCCCGAAAATTCCCGTATTTTTTCGCTGATCCAAGCTTCGCCTGTTCCCGATTTTGCCTACTTTAAAATTGAATACTGGGAATAGCTGGCACACGCGCGATACTTTTCCGTCTGGAAAACAGGCGAAGGAGGCGAAAAGTCCAGCACTTTTCGCCTCAAATTGAATACCGGCCTAAGAGTATTCGGTATCCTATATAGGTGAGGATGTTGGTGATCAGGGAATTGATGATTGCAGTCCATCACGCTTTGGACATGACAGATGTCCAAAGGGGAGTCTTATACTTTAACAGGAGATATTTTAGGTAGAAGTTGGTGAAGGAGAGTATTTTCCTTCCTCTACCAAGTTGACCAATTGGGTTTTTTAGCAGTAAACCTCACCATGCCCGCTTAGGTAATTAGGAAATGCACCCTGCCCCTTTCTGGAGTAGTGTGAACTTCCACTTTAAATCCTAAACCGGGGATGGGGGACTTAGCCTGGGAGTCCATCAACGGAAGTATTTGGTACAGCTTTCATTGCTGTAGTTCTTTCCCCTGAAACTATTACCTTCAGGAGCTCCGTTGCTCCCTGTGTTTTCCCTAACAGGAGTTCTCCTCGGCCGAGGGTAACGCTTAGCCACGGCTCTAGAGCAGTGGTGGGTCAGATGCCGAGGCATGCAGCTCTCTTCCTGCATCAGAGATCCTGCATCACTGCACAACCGTGCTGCGCACCAAACTCAGCTGCCATAATAACTACACCTTGATCATACTGCTGCTTCCCAAGTTCCCTTTCTGCAGGCTGCACTTTCTCTGGTGGCCAGAGTTTTTCTCTTCTGGATTGTATCCCCCCCCCCTTTCTACTCACAGATTTGTAAGTTGTGGGGTTGTCTGAATGGGCACTGAGGGGCATGCAGGGTATCTGGGCACTGAGGGCTTCTGGGTTTTCTGAATGAGCACTGAATGGACATGTGTTGCGTCAGAATACACTCTGAAGGAGCATGTGGGGTGTCTGATTGGGCATGTAGGGATGTCGGAATGAGCACTGAATTGGAATGTAGGGTGACTGATTGCATGTGGGGCATTGAAGGGTCATTTGGTGTGATCTAATGGGATGTGGTGAAGGCTGAGGAAGATTAAAGGGGAATGTGAGGGGTTGAATGGGAGTTACAATTACATATATTGCTATGCCACACAGTCCCCACAATAAAATGTGCCTTCTTAGTGATAAGAATGTGAAAGAGTGGGTCTCAATGACATGGAATAGTGGTCAGAGTTTCTTGTGGAAGGCGTCCTAGGTCTGAACTCCTGGCCTTTACGCCCAGGTTGGGGTACATCAAATTATCATGGAGATGCATCCATGTATGCGGCTTTGCGACTTCCTTGGCACGTGAGTGCTTTTTGGCTCTGGCTTTGGACAGATGATTCAAATACTAAGATCTTTAGAGTCTTTGCCATTTGATGGGCCAGTTCTGTTTGGAGCAGAACTTGACATTCGAATTTGAGAAGCAATTGGTGTGTTTTCTAATGGTGAACAGTTTTACTTCTAAGTGACCTAGGTTTCATCCATTTCATGCTCCCTTATGACAACCAGCCTTGTCGGCAGGTAGCAAGAGAGCAAGAAGCTACTGTAGCTCTATTCTCTTTAGTATGGCTCATGGAGGGAATGACAGGCCTAGGCACAAAACACTTAAGTGTTTAGACACAAGCAGAGTGCATGACTGAGCCAACTGTGATAGGAGCCCATCTCCTGTTTAGGTACAGGTGGAGACATTCCGAGTAAGGTTAGGTCCTCGATACTTGAGGGCCTTGACCTGTAACATATATTTTTCACAGACATAGAAAGATGCCAGACACTCAGGTTTTCTACTCCAATCTTTTTTCCTGTCCAGAAGCCAGACAACATTTTAGCCTATCTCAAAACAGAAGTCCTTGAGCACAAGGTTTTGAGTTAACAACTTCAAAATTGATTCAGTTAGATCTGTGGTCATTGGCATGGAGGCAAAATATTTTTTTGCATCCATACACATTAGGGATGCATATTTCATGTTCTGATCAGGGAAGGAAACCACTGTCTTCTCAGATCAAAGTCCAGGATCTGAATTTCCAGTTTAAGACCCTGTCATTTGGTCTAACCGTGTGTCTTCATGACGATCATGTTATTGTTTAGGCCCTGTAACAATCTCATGGAGCCATTATTGTACCTTGCCTGGACAATCTTCTCAAGACCAATTTGGAATGTGGTCAGAGGAGCTCGGTCTTTGATTTAGGACAGACAAATCCGTGTCCTTTTAGGCAACACTACGGCTGTGGCATGTATAAGTCATCAGAAAACCTGGCTTTGTTCCAGCAACAACAGTAGTGAGCATTCTAGGGTTGGAGAATTGAGAGGCGGTTTATCTTAGTCGGCACCCGTTTCCCATGCTTTTGATCTCTAGAAAGCCAAAAAGGAAGGGGTTCCAATGATCCCTGCCACTCTGGATTGCCCAAGAAGACCTTGGTACTCTGACATCCTAGGCATGGGAGCAAATTCTGGCTAGTGTCTTCTGCCGTGAGGATCTGTCGTCTCCGGCTCCTTTTCTGCATCAGGACATTTGTTTCATGGCATGACTGTTGAATCTAGGCTCTTGAGAGCATTCTGGTTTCCAGTCATTGTCTATCAAGCTGTTGCATCCGTTTTCTTTACTTCATTTTGGACTTTCTGTTATTTTACCAAACCATTTGTCATTGATTCCAGAGATTAAAACCTACTTGCAATGGGTTTCAGACATACAGTGGCTGATTCAGAGTTGATTGCAACTCCTGTTTATGGATGGATCTTGCTATTTTCAGCACAGCACATTTCCAAGTGTATGCAACTATTCCCGGATCCCAATCGCATCTCTACTTGTGACTGAATGGGTTTAATTAGGCGACACAGGATATTTGCACGTAGGCTGTGTGTTTTTAGAGTGTGTCATGTGTGTGTAATTGTGGACTATGGGCCTGATTCAGCATGAATTGCAACTGCTAAAGCGTACGCAGGTGGGCGATTGTTGCGTACTACGCATGTGTATGCATCGCAGTGTGCGCAAAGACACCACTGCGATCGCTCTGCGATCACACAGACCACGGTGAGCCATCGCAGAGTGATTGACAGGCAGTGTGCAACTGGGGGTGGTGACGGGGGGTCGGCAAAACGCAGACATGCCTGTCCATTTGAACGCCGTTGAATTGGCTTGCATAAATTAGCCATTGCGATTGCAAACGCAGCTTGAGTACTTTCTGCGTGCAATGAGGTTAGCAATTTCTAAGTAAGGTCAGGGCTGCTGTAATTCTGCATGAGGGGCCGATGGTACTCGATGTTACAGATGTATACACAGGACTGCAAGGTATTACTTATGTGAGATAGTGGTAGTGGGAGGCAGTGGGCGTCTCTATGCGATAGCATTCATTAGCATATTTTCGTAGCAGACCTGCGTGCGTTTACACAATAGTGATCCTTAATGAATCAGGCCCTATGCTGAGTTGTGTACACAGACATTTGTCTTATTTGGATTAATCTCCTGCACCAGATACAAAGCTGGAGCAAATGTGCGCTAAGAGTGATGATGGCTACTTTCACAAGCAGATGGATGGGGGAGGTGTGGCCACATAGATGCATGTGTTTCTCTCTTGGGGTTAATTACTAAAGTGTGGGTTTTTAGAAGTGGAGATGTTGCCCACAGCAACCAATCAGATTCTAGCTTTTATCTTCTAGAAGGTGATATATAAAACTTAAGTAGAATCTGAATGGTTGCTATGGGCAACATCTCCACTTCTAAAAACCCGTTGGAGCCTTGATATCTTAACCTGGTCTTTTAAGCTCTTCAATTCCCACTGTTTAAGACTGGAGTAATTTTATGTAAAGCTTATGACGTGTACAATGTTCTTGCTTCTAGTTATTGTGTCATCTCGACAGGTTTCAGAAATGAGGTCTTTGTCCTGCAAGGCTCCTTTTCTGATTTTCTTGATTCTAATAGGGCAGTTTTACGTATAATGACTCTTGTTTTCAGTCTAAGGTAGTCTTCAGTTTCTACCTTAATCAGGAGATTGCTATTCCTTCATTGAAGGTTCCTGGTTCTTCCTCTGAGCATGGTCAACTTGCTCTTCTGGATATTCTTAGAGCACTGTAGATCTACCTGGATAGGATAGTTTACATGTTGTCTATGTTGTGCATATTAGATATCGGCTAACGTCTAAATAGACAATGGATCGATGATTTGGGTTCATCATCCAACAAGCATATTCTGAAGACAGACAGAGAGTTACTGCACATATTTTGGCTCATACAACCAGATCCATTGGTAATTTCTGGACAATGCGGCAGAGCGCTTCCTCAAGAAACTGTGTCAGGTAGCCACATGGTCCTTTGTCTACACATTTACAAAGTTTTATCGTTTTTATATTCAAAGATGCTAGGATTGTCACAAAGTTTTGCAATTATCTTAGTCTGAGCTTACACTCTCTCAACGGCTGCTTTGGAACAATCCCCAAGGTTTCATTTTCCCCCAGTTTGGATGAAGGAGAAAACAGAATATTTGATAATCAGTGTTTAAATCTATTTTTCTGAATCTATCTGTATTACACTGCATTACTTTGTTATTGTTTGTGCTTTTGTATTCTCTTTGTTTACACCCTATCCTTTGGCGGTTTGTAATTTTAAACTGATTAAGGGTTGCCGGGCGGAGGAACTTTATATGAAAGTAAGTTACCCTAAGTCGCAGTGTCCCCCAGATGGGCTCTGTCAAATGGCTTCTGATATCCATAATAATTTATAGTAGACGTGTATTAATTGTTAATATAAACAAGTCTTCTTGTTGAACAATTAAGCAATAAAGATCAGCATTCATTGTTTATACAAATATATTTGTGAATTAGTTCAAACATAAACAAGCTTTGTTTGATAAATGGGAAACAAAAGAGGAGAGTAATGCTGGGTACACATTGGCAGATATATTGGCCGATCAATTGACTGGCCAATATATCGGATGCCCGTCGGCCAGTGTGTACCAGCGATATGTCTGACATATCGCTTTGGCTCTCCTGCACAGCCGATGGCAGATATATCTGCATACACTTGCTGCGGAGGCTGCTGGGAGGGGCGCGACACATGATGGTGGTTCAGTGTGTTGTTCAGTCTTCCAGTGTTTGTGATAACATTTCTATCGTTATTTGCTTCCATACATTACCAGATTTTCCATCCCACTAGACAGATTGGATCTTTAGGTGTGTACGCAACATAAGGGTCTGATTCTGAGGAGGGAGTAAGTAACTGCACCTTGGCAAAGCTATGTTGCGCTGCAGGTGGGACAGATTTAAAGTGTGCAGAGGGGTTTGTTCGAACTCAAAAATTGCAGTGTGGATGTAAAGCTGTACGGCATCTGTGGACTACATGCAAAAGCAGCCGGTATTTACACTGCGGTTTGGTAGTGTTTGCCGACGCTCATGATCCCAACGCCAGAATCCCGACTAGGTGAGAATGCCGACACCTGGAAGTAAGTATCCCAACACCCCTAACCCTCCCCTCCCGCAGTCTAAACCTAACACTTCCAACGCAGCCTAACTGTAACCCTCCCCATAGGGCCTAAACTTAACCCTAACACTTACCGTTGGAATGTAAATGGTTTGGATGCTGGTGCTGGGATTTTGACTGGTGACGGGATTCCGGCACTGGCATTCTGAGCGCTGGCATTCCGACCGCCGGGATACCAACTACATCCCTACCCTGCATGCAAAAAAAAAATAATTATGTATTTGCACCCCTTGCATTGCTACATGGTTTGCCCAGGTGCACAGTTACTTGCTCTTTTTTGCTTTACTCCCACCTCAGAATCAATGTTTAGGGGTCAATCCAATTATACGCAGTGCACTCGCGGGTGCGAGTCATCGCAACAACGCCCGCACTTGACTGTAGCCTGAACTCGCTCAAAACTGTGCACAGCCCCATAGGGCTGCGTAAAATATTGAGCGAGTTCAGTCTGAAAGAGGGCTGCGAGGGGTATGAGATGTGGTGCCGTTGCTGGCGTTTGAACGCCATGGCAACTGCAAAACGCACCCGATTCACACCCCTAATGACTAATTGGATTGCCCACATAATGTCTAATAATTACATATATAATTCTGATCTGCTAGTACATTTTTTTTATGCTTTTTCATAAATCTTCATTTGTTGATAGGAACTACATGAAATGAAAAAAGATGGTCTGCATGTGAGATCCGGCTTAGGTACTCTACAAGAAAGCCCCAGTGACGCAGACAAGTCTAAACATACACATGACAGTCATTATATGAAGGAGCTTTTAGAAAAGCAGGTACAGGTATTATTCCATATTTAATTGATACACATAATATTAATTTTACAGTTTTCCGTAAATGTTCTTGCTTTTCTTTTTGATGCAGGAACGTAAATTGGAAAAGCGCGTGCATCTACTTCAACAGGAGCACGAGAGGGAAAAGAACCAGGTATTTTTTATTTTTTTTAAATTTATATTTGCAATGACACTTTTTACATACAAGTCTAAATGGACTTTGGGCCTGATTCACTATGGAGTGCAAACTGCGAATGCAATAGCGATTACGCACGCAGTTCAACTGCGATAGTATGCTAGGGCCTGATTCATTACAGATCGCAACTGCGATTACGCACGCAGTCTCACTGCGATGATATGCTAATCCATTGTGATCGTAAAGCCGCCGCTGTACTACTTAAGGACGCCCACTTTACCTTACACACATCCGTAATGTTTAGCAAGACTGCAAAAACATCAGTACAATAGAGTACCATCGCAGCCTCACTCACACTTGATCAAGCTCTGACCTTACTCAGGAATTGCTAACAGACCTCACGCTGCGTACAGCATGGTAGTGGATAACTTATGCACACTCCTGCAACGGCGTTCAATCCCACTGTCACGCCTGCGTTCGGCTGACCACCCCCCCATTACCGCCCACAAACGGCACTTCCTGTCAGACACTCTGCCTTTGCTGTATTATTTAGAGCATTTAGGCAACCAACTGAGATGGAAATGCAAATCCCAACTTGTTGCCCCCTTTTACTATTATCTTTTTTTGTTATGTTAGAGCAAGAACAATTTACAATGTCAATTTATCTACCATAAACACACCGATATATATATATTTATTGTTTTCAGCTCCTATTAAAAACTGAGAGGCTAAAACTATCAATAAATGAAGATAAAAGGACTTTGGATGATGTTTACAAGAAAAAAATGGATGAAGTTGGACAAAGGCTTAAGGAACAAAACAAACTAATTAAAAGACAAAAAGAGCAGGTATGTATGTGACAACTTCATTTATCATAGTGAAGATAAAATATACAGTAGACCTATTTCTAGTTGCAGCTACTCGAAAGACCAATTTGTATATCTCATGTTCTGCATAAGGGTTATCATCTGCGTGTGTTTGTGTAAAAGGGTTACTATAGGGAAGGTAGCTAGCATCTATTTGTTATGCAGTAATAATATAACAGGTTCAATAATCCAGTTCGAAGCAATGGTTTTTAAATGGCATGGAAGTGGTGCTTTGTGCCTGCAATGTCACCCAGTCCTAAGTGTGTGTGTATGTATATGTGTGTGTAAATGTGTCCTTCCATGATCACAAAATCATTTTAAAATTTGTATTTTTAAATGTATCTAGCAGATTATTTTTATAAGGCAACAGGTATTGTATAAAAGTCACCTTCTTTGTCTGTTCCTCCGTGGAAGTAATGCACTTTATAAACTGACACTGAGATGTAATCAACACCTTTTTCATCTTCAGATAAAAGAACTGTCAGCCAAACCACCACAAATTGCCAAAAAATACCCAGGTAAGAAATTCTCAACATGGTTTTCATCAGACCTGGAATACGCATTGTGGGGCCCAGGGAAACTAACTTGCGGGTGTCCCTACCAATACAATGATTGATATAATATGTTATTAAAAAGTATAATGTGTAAGTCAGTGGTACTCCTTAGGAATTTGTCAAGAGCCATTATTACACACAAACAAGTACAGGAGGGGCACAATTTTGTGTTGCCATAATGTAGTTTAATGTCAGATAATAAAGATTATGCAATGTAGGAATCGTCAGATTCACTAGCGGGTAGAGCTACCCGTCCTGCCTAATACAAAGTGACATACTTCTGGCAGGCAGGAGGAAGGTATGGGGAGCTTAAGTGTAGGATTGCCCTCCCCTAACTAGTGCATACACCACAAGAGTCACAGTGGCCTCATCTTTTCTATTTTTTTCCATTATATGTACCAAAAAAAACACTGTGAAAAAACAAAACAAAAAACATCAGTGTGCTTTAAGTGCCATCATAGCTATTCACACACACATACACAGTGGTATTCATTAAAACCACTGTTGTAGTTATGCCACCACAGACTTATCTTCCATAAATACATACATTGATATGCATAAGTACATGCTCAGCAGCTGTGCCCACATATTGTCCCACAAGTGCCAAGTACTTTATACTCATGGTCCCCGAACATCCCCACTTGGGACACTAGATCACGCATTGCCAACATAGACCCCAGTGAAGTGCTTGGAAGGGAGGCAGTGGTAGAAACCATAATAGTTGCCCAGCAGCTTATTGAGAACCGCTCCACTCAAGCTGGACAAACCTTTTCCTAATCCTGCATGTTTGATGTAATAATTGATTGTCTGATCCAGCAGAAGTGCAATACTAAAAGTATTAGAAAACCATATTCAGAATATAAAATGCCGCATCAGCATAGCACAAAATAGCCCGGCTGTCAGAGCTTCAGTGCAGACAATGGGGAGAGAAACATTTTATAGATAGTACATATGGGCAGGCGTGGTCACCTCATGAATACACTTAACAGTACATTTTGATTGCCCCAGGGGTATGTCCAGCAATATACACAACTTTTCTTTGGGCAGGCCTTTAAAATCATTATAGGATGTTGGTCAGTTTAATTAATTCTGATGAATTGTTCATTGTGCTGAATATAAAACTTGGTTAATGTGTGTACAATCTCCATATATGGTTATCTCTAGACATTTTATTATTAACTGCATGTTACGTAGGCTTCTGCCATTTTACAAAAGATGTCACACAGGGGCCGTGGAAGGTTACTGCAAAGCTTCACCCTACCGCCTCTGCTCTCTCCAATACCCTCTTCCCAGACACTCAACACAAATTTGACTTTTTAAATATTACTACGTTGATTAAAAACAAAAATGTGTATACGTATATATGTGTGGCCTGGCTTTGCTGGCTCACACATGAGTAGCGACATTTAAGTCCGGACTTAACTTTCAGTTTCACTTTTGTAGAAATTGTAAATAAAATAATAGAAAAAACACTGTATAATCATTGTACATGTCATTTAAAGAAAAATATATAAATGACACTACCCTGCTATCGCTAGAGGTAATTTGAGGTGGCTTATCAGATATTGTGGAGTTAGTGGTATTTCAATAGCCAATATCTTTTTTGGGGGGGGGGCGGGGGGGGCTTATTGACGGTCACTAAGACAGATGAGAAATGCTTTATTCCTGTTAAAACTGGATGGGCACAGTAAATAGCAACTGTCGGGTAACACGGGCTGCTGCCTGACTTGCTAAGTGAAATTAAGGTGGTGGGGCTGCGGTGGCTCATAGCAATCGTGGCCAGCATTCAGTACAGATGTGTCTTCATTCGTCTTTGCTGCAGTCGTACCAAACAGCCCTTCTGGTCCTGTGTGCTAGCACCAGGCGTCTTTTTGCTGAAAATGTGTCTAAGCTGCAATGCAATGTGACTAGGACTCACCAGGAGACTGTGCTGATTCATTTGATATGCAAGACTTGTATATCTGAGTGCGACTGAGTCTCTCAATCAGCAGGTGAAGTGCTACCATGCAGCGGTCTTGGTCTTTTTTTCTGTATATGGACACAGATATACAAGTGTCACATATCAAATTAATCAGCACAATCTCCTGGTACGTCCTAAAAAAGACCATCGGCGCTAGCAGCATTACACGGGACCTGGCAGCTCACTCACACCAGACATATCGCAATACAGAGCATATTGAGGCTAGATGAGCAAGGACACATCTGTACAATAAGGAAATCTCTTACATGATTACATTTAATGTTAGTTGGTCTCAACAATGTCCCCAATATTATTTAAGTATTGACATTACTCGAGAATATCAGCTTAACATTATCAGAGGTTTGTCTACTTTCACTCTGGCCTATGTGTACACCGCTCTCATTTCAGAGGGATCAGTGATCACTGCAGGTGCCTTTGTTCTTCCTCCATGGTATATGCACTCATCAAATCAACAGCAGACTTCTTCTTTGACATTTGCCACCTTCTCTTTTTCCAGTGTCACTTGCTATTGTATTGTTAGGGATGAATGCATTACAAGAAAACACACAATACGATATAGTGTACAGTATACACTGTATAATGTGCTTAGCAAGGAGTAAGACAAAAATAAAGTTGCAACATGTATATTTTACATCTGTTGGAGAAACAACTTTTATTTGCACCCCAGGTGCTTGTGCTAAATCCAAATAGTAATTAATTTTATTTTCTATATGTAGCATTAATAGCAATTCAGCTTGTTTTTGTTTCCAGTAGCACTGGTGTAATTACTTACAGTGATTGCATTTGTGATCGAGTGTAACGCTGGCCACACATCTAAAGATTATCTGTCCAACCAGCCAACTAGTTGATTGGTTGGAATGAAGATCTGGTAACGTATGGGAGTAACTGATGATTAGTAATTTGCTCCTAAATGCCAGAAAACAGATGAAAATAATCGTCAGACAAGTTTATTAAATGTTTGATCTAAACAATTTGTTCAAACAAAGTTTTTGCCCATTTTCTGGTATTTGGGAGCAAATTGCTGATTGTCATTTGCTTTGATACGTTACCAGATTTTCATTCCAACCAATCAACTAGTTGGCTGGTTGGATGAAAGTTGGTCTAGTGTGTGGCCAGCAAACACCTGTATCGATCTATAAGATATACCCCAATAGCCCTCAAAAGGTTTACATGCGGTTCCACTTGTCAGAGGTATTGGAACTAGCTGTAGCCTGTTCTGCCTACAAGGGGGATGCAATCGGGAAACCGGCTGATGTGATCCCGACAGCCGGCTTGCCGACTGCTTTATCCTGGCGTGGGTTAAATGACAGGTGTCTATATCTAGACGCCTGTCATTTTCCCGATGCCTGGCGCCGCGAGTGGACAGCCGCGGGGGGGGGGGGGAGGGTTACGTTTAGGGCACCTGGGGGGGTCTTAGGGAGAGGCACCCCCCCGGGAGGGTTAGGGCTAGGCTAGGGGGAGGGAGGGTTAGGGTTAGGCACCCCCGGGGGGACTTAGGGTTAGAGACCCCCCCCGGGGGACTTAGGTTTAGGCAGCGGGGAAGGGGTGGTTAGGGTTAGGCACTTACAGGGGGGATTAGGGTTAGGCACTTGGGGGGGAGGTTAGGGTTAGGCACCCTTAAGGAGGGTTAGGTTAGTATATACTTAACTGAGGACGATTGGGATTTCCAGCGCTGTCGGGCTGCCGTTGCCGGGATCTGCCCATCTGTCGGGCTGTATGCAGCCGGCGGTATTTCATACCGATTCCCTACGAGGAGCTTGAGAGTTGACATTGGAAGATCTTCACCTTCTGAGAAGTCTGGTTTCCACAGTTCACAGGAGCTGGATACAACATTAGCCACTGAGTGTTTATGCTGTTTGTAGCCAGAACAGCAACCAGAGCAAAACTAAAGTAAATTGTAAAGAAAAGTGGCCCAGCAGCAGAATGCTGAGATTTGTAGTGCCTTAATAGCTGGAGAGTTGCAGATTGTCTACCTCTGTACCACTCTGTACATTAATTTATGGGAACTGTACTGAACGTTGTGATAGAGATCATTAATGTGCACCAATTAAACACTGGAGATTTTGGTGTCAGCTTTATTGGTCATTGGGGTCTGAAGAGAACAGGTTTAGGTTGGGTAGGGTTGGACTCTGATCCCTTTTTCTCCTGGGGTTTTTGCACTACACTTCTGATGATGCTTTTTGTCAGTAATGGATAAGCTGTACAAGACAATAAGGGTTATACAGTAAAAGCTGCAAAATCTTTAGACCCGCAATGATTACTTATATGGACAGGTAAGCCTACACGTCAGTGTGCGCTCTTAGAATTTTCAGAAACGCACCTATAAGCACTCTGCCTAATTTTGCAATTTGGCGAATAAACCTGTAAATGTGCAGGGTGGGAACATGAAAAGCATCACATTAAATTGCTACTATTTTAGGATTAACATAGCGAATTATTTTTAAAATTACTGAAGGATGTACTATTTCCATCTGATTTAGCACTGACGAGGGGTTATATAATAGTTAAGTAACTATATAATTGACCATTATAATTAATAATTAATAACTGATTAATAAACACAAAATATAACCAATTTACCATATCTGCTTGGCATTAAACAAGGACATAATATATAAATATCTTATAAATAAATTTGATTGGTTTGTTTGTTTGTCTGTCCAGTTATGCATTCGGACACTCCTGCAACAATTGGGTTGAAACCAGCTCGAGGTGGTCCAGGTTTAAGGGGGGTTAGGGTCCCAGTCGGACCTCCCACTGGTGTACGCTGGGCAGAACTTTGACCCGTGGAGCCTGTTCTGAGCCTTCCACTGGATGAATTTGGATGAAAACTTCACAGAGTGGTAACATTGGATCCCAGAAGACGTACTAGGGGGTTGAGGTCCCGGTCGGACCTCCCATTGCTGTATGCTGGGCAAAACTTTGACTCGGGGACGCTGGGCAAGACTGTGACCCAGGGAGCCTGTTCTGGGCCTTACACTGGATGGATTTGGATGAAAACAGAAGGGTGGCAATTGGTCTGGGATGCCTAATGGAGTGTTTGAGGTCCCAGTCGGACCTCATGGCGAAGTGCGCCGGGTAGAACTTTGACCTAGGGAGCCTGTCCTGGGACTTCTACTGGATGGATTTGAACGACATAGCATGATAAAACTGAATAACTTGAAGATTTAAACCCGGGCAATGCCCGGGTTTAATCATCTGGCGGGTCCTGCATCAAATCAACACTGCTGACAACTGGGCCCGCCTCGGCTGCCCTGCCTGGATCGGCCCACCTTGTGTGCGTGACTGGGTGCAGGGGGAGCGGCGGGCCACAGAGGCAGCTCGGGCACCATACCAGCTGCACCCCTTGCACCCACGGTAGTTACACCACTGTAGGATCAATGGAATGGGGTTATAGGTGAGGACAATGTAAACAAAGGCTACAGGTGTACTTCAGGGTCCAGTCTTCAACCTGGGTAATGCCAGGTATCCCAGCTAGTAGTAACCTAACACACTAACACAAATCTATACTGTTCTGCACTCAAAATGTATTACTAAATCACAAAAAACACAATCTATTAACATAATCCGCTACAGTAGTTCCCATGTTCCAATATCATGCTCAGCCTTGTAAAACCATTTATGTAAACCATGTGTTCTTCTATATTCAGTAGGGTGTGAAAGAGAACAGGGGCATATATATAATAAAATGTAAAAATGTATTGATAATTTGGGTCCAGTCTCACTATGTTTTCGTGATGTGATTAGGAATTTTTTATTGTAGCAAAGTATCATTCCTCTTGAGCCCAGACAGCTGTCCAGGAGAAGGTCTATGCAGTTTGATATTTCCCGTATAAGTACTGCATCAACTTCAATATCTTCCCCTGTATTTGAATGGAGTGCGGACACTTCGGGGCTAGTGGTGAGGACTGCAACGGCACCAGCAGATTTTAGTTTCCTTTTTGCTCAGGAGAGTCCAGGTTCAGTCACTGACCTGTGGCATTATAGCATGTTATCTATGATTAATGTATCTAATACATTTAATTAATGTCATTGTTTAAACAGAACTTGACCAAATTAACAAGTTTCCAAATATGATTATTTGTTTGTAGTGTCATCACCTATTCCAAAGTTACAACATGTTGAAACAAAACTTGGTACATCAAGAGGTAAGACTTTGTTTACCAATACAATTATTTATAGTATCCTTATTATTTATAGTGCCACTAAAGTTTTAGCACTGTTTTGGGTCACTTTCAGAGTGCTGTGACAAAATAGCATGATACAGATTTGTTACCACTTTTATACCAAAGTCCCGGGTCTGACCCGGGATTTGGAACACGTTTCCAACCCGGATCAGACCCAGAACAGACCCCTTTTACACCGCTATGCCCACGCCGGCACCGATCACACCGGAGCCGGGCCTGCAGTGACCCAGCTCTTCCGGCACAGGTAAGCAGTGCTTCTTCCCCTCCCTCCCCTTCCCTCTTACCTCACTCTCCGCAGTGGTCCAGTGGCAGGAAGGGAGAGTGGGGAGTGCTGGTCGGGTCTGCCCTCGTTGCAGTGGAAGCTTGGAGATTATGTAATTTCCACGCTCCACTGAAGCCGGCCAATCGGGCAGCATGCCGCACGATCCGGGTCATCGTGACCCAGATCGTGCTTTTTACACTGCAGGGTGACACGGGAACGACCCACTGCCAACCCTGCATGCTACAAGAGTTGGGTCCCCGGACCGATCCATTTACACTGACAAAAAATCCCGGGTTGATGTGCGTTCACGGGCATCAACCTGGAATTTTTAAGACTGTGTAATAGGGGTATTTTATTTAGTGTGATTGTACATCATGCTTTAGCAGCAACAAACAAATAAACAAATATTTGCTTACATTAGTCTAATTTCCTCCATATCAATCACGGCTGAATGTTGACTGCCATTGTAGTATAATAACCAAGACTGAAACTTTATAGCCCCCAATTTTATGAAAATGTATGATTGTGTGAATTGCTGTTAGCACTGTTCTGTTTCTGCATTCTGGCTGCAATCCATTAGTGTAGATACCTTACCATTAGATTTAATACGTTTAGTGACTTTTTATTTACCATGATGTAACATTTTCTGAGTTCTTTTATGCATCATCACACAAGTTTTACTACTCTTTATTTTTTAAATAATGTTATCTGGCTATCCCTTCCCCTGTGCTCCATGTCAGAACAGGCACATATATTACAGCCTATTCAGGAGCTTGCAGAGGATAAAGGTAAAGCTATTTGTATGAAAGCATGGCTTATTTAGAAGTGATTGTGTTGTGTTATATTTTTTTTATTATGCATGCTGGCACTCCTTTCTTTCTTCATTAGTAATAAAATATGTGACATTAAATGAACTTTGATTTGCCACACTTTTAAAAACTCATGAAACACCTTTAGTAAAATGACTAAGTACTATTGTGAGCGTGGCCTATAGATGGCAGTGCACTCATAGAATTGTAAAGTTCCATCCTGAGACATGAGATACAGTATGAATGCGGAATGGGCCTTTACCAAAGCTGTCAATTGTCCCATAGACAGTTACACTACTATATAGAACTTTTTGACTCTGAAACTTAAAAATGTAGCAGTTCGTATATATAGATCAGCATTTTCTCTAGTATAGTTAATTGGGCACATTTTCAACCTAAGTACTTATGTGAGTGCTGTGTAGGTTAACAGCTATTAAAAGTGAATGTGTACATTTGTATTATCATTTCCAGAAGTCAGATTAGGTGGTGTTTTACATTTATTATAATTATTGCTGGTATAAATTTTGAGGTCAAAACTGTTGAAAATTAGTGGCTTGCAAAAGCTGTCACTGACGCCCCTGGGGTTAACACTCAAAGCACATAAATTATATTAAAGCAACTGGAGATACAAAATAACACACACTCCAGCGTCTCAGTCTAACTGCATCATATTGTATGAATGTAACAGTCTTGTAGAATCTATCTACACTACCAGCAAAGTACTGTTATTTTAGAGGTGCCTGTAAATGCTAATGAAGTGGAATTGAAAGACAATTGTGAAATGCGTATGCATGTTAGTATTTAGGCATACAACATCCCACCATACAAAAATTAAGTTTTTAATTTCCTGTATTTTGCACAATAAAAAAAATAACTAACATCTGAAATATCTGCACTTCCTGTCTTCCATCTTTCAACCATGTTGTGCCTTCCTCTGCCGTGACAGAGACTTTGGGGATGATTTAAATTTAGGTGCAAATTTTGCCCAGATATAAAATTTGCAGCTGAGACCACCATGTTCCAATGCAGGGGGCACATACAAACATTGCTCTGCATGCATGGCAAATCCAGCTCTATTTGTAAATAGTGTTTTAGCCTTGGGCTAGATCACATCCCCTCATCAGCTTCAGCATCTTTCATTTCCTCCCCTGCAGCAATAAAGGAATAGTAGAAGATGTGCTAATAAGACTAAATTAGCACCTTTTTTAAGTGTAGACAGTAGGCCTAATTCAGACCCGTTCACGAGCGCTGAGTGCTCGCAAGCAGGTCGATGTTGGGCCAGTGTGCATGCGCACGACGGAGGCGGCTCCGTCGTGCGCATGCACGAGACCCAGATAGCGACGGGCAAGCCGTCACTCCGGGTCTCGCTACAAAGGGGGCGTGCTGTCGATGGTGAGTGACAGCATGCCCCCTTTGGTGGGCGTGCCGGGGGCGTGGCTGCCCATACGGAGGCGTTCCCATAGGAACGCCTACCATCTGGGGCCGGTCCCACTGACATCACAAGTGATGTCAGTGGGAGTGCTCTCGGCTCTGATAGAGCCAAAAGCACTCCAGGGCTTGCGGCAACGAGACCCTACCACAAGTGTCTCATCGCAAGCCCGATGGTCGCGATGGTCTTGGCCATCGCGACCATCTTCCTGGCCGCTCGCTATAGCTGTGGGTGGTCACCCACAGCTATACGAGCGGCCAGGAGGCCGCTCTAAAAATGAAGAAGGACGGCCCTGATTCAGAGCGAGCTCTCTGTCAGAGCGTCCGGCTCTGAATCAGGGCCAGTGTCAACTCCAATTGTAACTCCAGTGTTAGTACGTTTCCCTCTTTTTGCTACTTTCTCCTAAATGCCTGCTCCAATGTTTTTCTTGCACAATATGTCAGGCCTCCCATCAAGATTAAATATAAGTGTAGAATGTATATATTCGCAGACTTTTGCATGGTGCTTTTCCTGAATAAGATACAATAAAAGTAAGAAATAGTAGTATGTTTTTAGTCATGGATTAGGAAATGTTACTTAGTCAAGAACATTTAGAAATAAAAATTTTTTGGCACCATTGATTTACTATATACAGTATATGCGGTAATTAAAAACTATTTGTTAGATGATCTATAATTTTTCCAAAGTAAAGATGATTCAGAGTCAGACCATTAGAAAGAAGTCACTTTCTAAACCCTGAAACTACTGGTAGGTGCTCAGAAGCACATATAGGGCCTGATGTAGAATTGAACACTCGGCATATTATTTGCACCAAGGTTGGACAAGGTGCGCACTGTAGAAAACCAAGTGTACAGACCAGGTTGGCTGCTTACAAAGCTGTGTACAACTCTGCATACGGGTGAAAATCACCATTATTTTCTTACATGCCAAGTGTGGGCTAGATGCTGTCTCACTACTTGTGTTAGAAAAAATGTCAGTAACTACATGGAAAATGTTTTTCTACTTCAGGGTCCATAGGGGGTCCACAGGGTTGACCTTGGGGTATAGCTGGATCTGGATCCACGGGCACCACGCAGTTAAAGCTTTTACTGCTCCCAGGATGCACTTGGGTCCATCCTCCTCTATACCCCGCCCCCGAGCCACAGGCACCTCAGTTTTAGTTGCAGCCCCTAAGCTTATTTGAAATTTTTTTGAATGAAGATTTTATTTATTTATTTTTACTTCTTCAGAGTGGCAGCATCAGACTGTTCATCTGGGCGTCCACGCTGCCGCTCCAACAGCCCCGCTGGCGCTGCGATGCCAGTACTGATCTGTGGATCGCAGCGGGACCCCGGAGTCAGTACTAGCGTGGCTCCGGGACCTCCCACGGACTGCTGCCGGAAACACGGGGCCAGGCAAGCCGCGTGCAGCGCCTCGCGCTGCGCGCGGGGGAAATGCAGTCTTTAGCCGCAGGTCTCTGGGGACAGACCGGTGGCGCTAGTAGCGGCGGCGGGCTCCCCCTCTTCAGGAATACCCCGCGTGACCGCTGGACCACCAGGGTGTAATTGTTGGAAGGGAACCAGCGTCCCTAGGGTTAATTACTAGCCAGGGGAGGCAGCCTTCCCTGGTTTAGCGGCTCCTCCCCTCAGCCCAGCGCGCCTTCTCTCATGCGTGCTGACGTCGCTGGGCTGTTCCTCCTATGGCCACTCCTCCTCAGAGCTCTCCGGCGGCCATTTTCTATGTCACAAACGCAGATCTCCCAGGCGGTGCATGGACCAGTCCCCCTGCATACCTCTCCCCTGCAAAAGGACTGTGTTCGCAGCGCTATAGCCCTCCCAGACACTGAATCTGGGAGGTTGATTGTAGCTAAAGGTGCAGTGAATATAACTTCCTGCATGGTATGTGACTTTTGCTAGTGCTGCTGTCTGTGATAATTTGTCTAGCTGACTGTCATCTTATCACTTTCCCTTTCCTTCTCCTACGGCCCGCAGGTGTGTGGGGGAGGGGTGTTCTTTCTGTGTGCCTCACTTATATAAATCTAAGTATTTGTGAGGTCAGTCACATACAGTGGTGTGCTACTCAGTACCATATTGTGGGCTGTTTGTGTTGCAGACTTGGGAGTGCGCAGGTGTTATACGCCTCACCTCTTTTCGGTGATACATATTTATTGCAAAGTTATTGTATCATGTCTGATGAGGAGAATGAGCGCTCTGTGGCTCCTGTATTGTTTTCCTGCCGACGCTGTTCGGCAAGGGTTGATGGGGCGGATTTGTCACAGGACTGTCTGTGCTTGCGGTGCCAGCTGGTACTTGGTCCCTCTAAACCCCCGGTTACGCAGGATCCTCCTTGGGCGATGTTTTCACAAGTGCTGGCGTCAATCGCGGACCGTCTTGCGGTCCCTTCTAGGGCGTTGCCCCAGCCTACCATCCCCCATTCACCGGGTGTTCCGCATTTGTTGCAGTCTCCCTCCGGGTCTCAGACTGTGAGTCCTTATTCGGGGTTGCCTGTGTATGTACAGTCTCCCGTAGTGACGCAGCAGCAGTCAATGGTACCCTTTCAGGGGTATCCTTAGGCAGTACCTCCTCCCTGGGTGGATATACTCTCCAGCTCTGTTCAGAGTCTGGCGGCCTCGTCTTCGGCTTTTCAGTCGATGTTACACAGTGACTTGCCCCCAAAGGCGTCCAAGAAACCCTTTCCGGCTTCACTGGCAGCGCAGTTCACGGACACGGACGTGTCTTCGGATGACAGAGAGGTACATGAGGACTTGGATGCCGTGGCCCAGGAGGTGGAGACTAAGTCCTCCATTAATGTGCCGGCATTGGTTAGGGCGGTGCGGGCCATCCTTCACATAGAGGAGGATGTACCGGCTCCTAGGTCGAAGTATCCTAATTTTAAAAAGGCCAAAGTAGCTTTGACTGTTTTTCCCCTGTCCGACCAGTTGCGGATCATATGGCGGGGGCCTGGCAGTTGCCCAGCAAGAGATTCCAACCGCAGAAACGGTTGGCATCCAACTATCCTTTTCCTGAGGCTCATTGCAGGAAATGGGAAACCCCGCCTCCGGTGGATTCCCATGTCACCCGCTTAATTAAAAGCGCTACTTTGCCATTACCATCTATCTCCTCCCCGAAGGATCCCACGGACAGGAAAGTGGAGACTTGTTTAAAGTCTATCTACTCTCTCTCTGGGGCAGTGGCCCATCCGTCCATGGCCATCTCTTGGGTGGCTAAGGCCATTGCGAGCTGGGCCAATGCTTTAGAAGATACCTTTCCGGACGATGCTCCGGATATCCAGAGAGCGTTGATAGGACAGATGAGAGATGCGGCTTCCTTTATTGGGGAATCATCGTTGAATGTTAGCCTGCTGACCTCTAGGGTGTCGGCTGCAGCTGTGTAGGCGCGTCGGTCCTTGTGGCTGCGGTCCTGGAGGGCTGACGCGGATTCTAAAAAGGGCCTGGAGGCCTTACCTTTTAATGGAGAGTTGCTATTTGGTCCAGATTTGGACAAAATAGTGGATACTCTAGCTAAATCAAAGTCTGCCTTCCTCCCTTCGGCTTCAGCGCCGGCTAAGGTGAGGAGCTCAGCCTTTCGGTCCTTTCGGGTTCAGGGAAAGGCCAAGGGTCAGTCCTCAGGCTAAGACAACCTCGAAGCCCAAGAAGCAGGCCTGGAGTGCCATGTGCTCTTCTTCCAAACAGGAAGATAAACCTTCTGCCTGATGGGACAGGCCTCCCTCTGGGGGACCCCAGAGTGGGAGGCCGACTTCTTCAATTTGCCCAGTGCTGGCACACTACCACCACGGATGCCTGGGTTCGAGAAGTGGTCTCCCAGGGGTATGCCCTGTCTTTTCGGCACAGACTGCCCCACCAGTTCTTCTGCACGAGTCCTTCTCAGGACACAACCAAGGCTTTGTAGATTCAGGAGGCTATAGAGTCATTGCTGAAAGCAGGGGTCATTGTTCCCGTTCCTCAATCACAACGAGGGACGGGGTACTACTCTACTCTGTTTCTGGTGCAGAAACCCAATGGTTCTCATCGCCCTATCCTCAATTTGAAGTGTCTGAGCAAATTCCTCAGAGTTCCCATATTCAAGATGGAAACGTTACGTTCCATCATTCTGGCGATGGAACCTGGGCATTACATGGTCTCCCTGGATATCCAGGAGGCCTACCTCCATGTTCCGATAGCACCTTCACACCAGCGTTATCTGAGGTTCGCTTTCCTTCAGCATCACTATCAGTTCCGGGGGCGCTACCCTTTGGCCTCTCCATGGCACCAAGGGTATTTACCAAAGTGATGGCAATCATGGCCGCACATCTTCGGAACCAGAACGTATGGCTGCTGCAGTATCTGGACGACCTCCTTTTGCTGGCGAGCTCCCCGGAGGTACTGCTTCAACATCTCCACCTGACGATCGCTTGTCTGCAAGCGCACGGGTGGTTGATAAAGTCCTCCCTGATTCCATCACAGCGGATGGTTCATTTGGGAGCCCTGCTAGATTCTCATCAGAGAAAAAAAAGAGATTTGCCCCCCAGCACACTGCAGCAAAAACAATACTTAAATCCTACATGATAATAGCGATTCAGAGGTATTAGTTACATACATTTGCAAATATATGAATAAGCGCCAGGCCAATCGTCAAGGCTCCTCTATACTGGCGTCCCTAGCATTAAGGGGTTCACGTCCGAGAAGCAAGGCACCCCAAAAAAATTCCAACCAAGGGCCATCCCCAGGGCATCACACGAAAAAGGGAAAAAGGTGATAGTGAAGTATAAAGAAAAGATGTGTAAGTATAAATCAATAAGTGTTAACGAAATGAGAAAGAATTAAAATGACACAAATAATATACAAACAAATAGAGAAGTGATAAAGGTATTCTATGTGAATTAAGTGGTGATGCCATGAGAAAGGCCCAGTCAGAACCCCCCCGGGGGCCCCACTCCCAAACGCTCACCCCAAAATAATTATTGCTACACAATGGTAGCACCCACTCTGGGTCATATAATTACAATTGATGTACTGCATGATAACAGTACATATAGAAGCTGAGAGTTAACTTACCATGGAGGTACCCCAAAAACCTCCACATGGCACTATAAGCATCAGCACATCCTCCTAATGCTGACTGCCTTCATGCCTCTCCAAACTTGCAAAAAAAATGGTAGTTGCTCAGATCAGCTTAATTGCATAACACAGGTGCTTGTAAAGGGCGGGGTTTACACTGAACACAGAAAAAAAAGAGATTTGCCCCCCAGCACACTGCAGCAAAAACAATACTTAAATCCTACATGATAATAGCGATTCAGAGGTATTAGTTACATACATTTGCAAATATATGAATAAGCGCCAGGCCAATCGTCAAGGCTCCTCTATACTGGCGTCCCTAGCATTAAGGGGTTCACGTCCGAGAAGCAAGGCACCCCAAAAAAATTCCAACCAAGGGCCATCCCCAGGGCATCACACGAAAAAGGGTCATATAAATACAATTGATGTACTGCATGATAACAGTACATATAGAAGCTGAGAGCTAACTTACCTTGGAGGTACCCTAAAAACCTCCACATGGCACTATAAGCATCAGCACATCCTCCTAATGCTGACTGCCTTCATGCCTCTCCAAACTTGCAAAAAAGATTCTCATCAGCAAAGGATTTTTCTGACTCCAGAAAAGGTCTCCTCCCTGCAGCTGTGGATACACAGTTGCCTGAGCAATTGCCGCCTGTCGGTCCATTCGGCAGTGAGAGTTCTGGGGTCCATGGTGTCAGCATGGTGGAATTTGCCCAGTTCCATTCACTGCCCCTGCAGGGGCTGATTCTATCAGAATGGAACGGGTTACCCCACCGGATCCGCTCTCAGATGCTGGTGTTGTCCCCGGAGGTTCGGCAGTCTTTGGCTTGGTGGCTTCAGACAGCTCATTTGGTCGAGGGGCGCCCCTTTTGGATCCCGGACTGGGTCCTGCTCACAACAGATGTCAGTCTCTGGGGTTGGGGGGCAGTGACAGGCTGGTTGTCATTTCAGGGTCGTTGGACTGCGGATGAAGCACTTCTCCCTATCAACATCCTGGAACTGCGGGCGGTGTACAGGGCCCTGCAGTCGTCCGGCACCGCTCTTCAAGGAAGGGTGGTTCAAGTTCAGTCCGACAACGCCACCACGGTGGCGTACATCAACCACCAGGGAGGGACTCGCAGTCAGGCTGCAATGTCGGAGGTGTCTTGCATCCTTGCTTGGGCGGAGTGCAACATTCCAGCAATATCGGCGGTCTTCATCCCCGGAGTCCTCAATTGGGAGGCGGACTTCCTCAGCTGTCACGACGTGCTTCCCGGGGAATGGTCGTTTCACCCAGAGGTGTTTCACCTACTCGTGGACAGATGGGGGCTGCCGGAGCTGGACTTGATGGCCTCCCGTCACAATCACAAGTTGCCCATTTACGGGTCAAGGACAAGAGACGCAGGCGCATGTCTGGTAGACACGCTGTTGGTGAAATGGACGTTTCACCTGGCGTATCTGTTTCCAACGATATCTCTGCTACCTCGGGTCCTGCGGAAATTCAAGCAGGACGGCGGCACGCTCGTGCTGGTGGCTCCGGCGTGGCCCAGACATCCTTGGTACTCCAATCTGAGGAGCCTCTCCATCGACACTCCGTACCTTCTTCCTCAGCGTCAGGACCTATTGTCTCAAGGGCCCTGCCTTTACCCAGATCTGGGTCGGCTGTCTTTGACGGCGTGGCTCTTCAGACAGCCATCTTAAGGTCTCGAGGCTTCTCAGGTTCGGTTATTAGTACCATGCTCAGGGCACGCAAGCCTGCTTCCGCACGGATTTACCACAGGGTGTGGCGCACTTACTTTCACTGGTGTGAGTCCAGAAACTGTGATCCTCAGGTGTTCCGAGTTTCTAGGAGCTTGGATTTTCTTCAATCAGGTTTGGACCTGGGCTTACGCCTTGCCTCCCTGAAGGTGCATGTGTCCGTGTGGTTCCAGCGAAGGATCGCTACGCTGCCAGATGTTCACACTTTTTTCCAAGGTGTTCTCCGAATCCAGCCTCCCTTCGTGTAGCTCCTTGGGACTTGGCGGTGGTTCTTTGGGTCCTGCAGGGTCCTCCGTTTGAGCCTCTTGAGTCGGTGGAACTCAAGTGGTTAATGTTTAAGACAGGTTTTTCTACTGGCAATTGCTTCTGCCAGGAGGGTGTCAGAATTGGGGGCCCTTTCCTGTCATCCCCCTTTTTTGATTTTTCACCAGGACAGAGCGGTGCTTCGCACTCGTCCTGAGTTTTTGCCAAAAGTGGTTTCGAAGTTCCACATCAATCAGGAACTTGTTGTGCCGGCTTTTCAGTCACCTGATCTTTCAGCTGGTGAGGCTTCCTTGGATGTAGTCCGTGCGCTTAGATTCTATGAGGACCGGACTGCTTCTGTTAGGAAGTCTGATTCATTGTTTGTCCTCTTTGGTTTTCACAGGAGGGATTGGTCTGCCAACAAACAAACGTTAGCCCGTTGGCCTTGTTCCATTATTTGTGAGGGTTATGCACAGGAGGGTTTACCTGTGCCAGCCTCTTTTAAGGCTCATTTCACTCGTTCTGTGGGTCCCTCTTGGGCTGCTAGACGTGGTGCCTCTGCTGTTCAGCTATGTAAGGCGGCCTCAGACGTTTTTGAGGTTCTATGCGTTTGACACCTTTGCCTCTCAGGATGCATCCTTCGGGCGCCGGGTTCTCCTTCCTCACAGGAGCATCCCCGCCCTTAGTTGAACTGCTTTGGGACATCCCCAAGGTCAACCCTGTGGACCCCCTCTGGACCCTGAAGTAGAAAACAAGAGATATGGTAAGAACTTACCTTTGTTATCTCTGTTTCTACGAAGTCCATAGGGTCCATAGGTCACCCGCCCTGACGCACATGGCTTCATATGGGCTGTGTGGCTGGTCACCGGTTTTCCGTCTCCCATTTCTGTGAGTATGGTTTCTTGTGTGTTCCAGTCTTCCTTCTCTCTGTTTAGTCTCCTCCTCTGGCCTTGGCTGCTTACCATCTGAGGTGCCTGTGGCTCGGGGGCGGGGTATAGAGGAGGATGGACCCAAGTGCATCCTGGGAGCAGCAAAAGCTTTTAACTGCGTGGTGCCCGTGGATCCAGATCCAGCTATACCCCAAGGTCAACCCTGTGGACCCTATGGACTTCGTAGAAACAGAGATAACAAAGGTAAGTTCTTACCATATCTCTTGTTATTATGATGGTATCTGGATAAAAGATCGACAATAAATAGGTCCACTGTCAATAGGTCCACACCAGATGGTCAACATGCAATAGGTAGACAGGGACAAAAGGTTCAAAAATGGCTGACGTTTTTTAATGGCTTTTCCTACTTTGTTAGGTTTAGGCACCTGGGGGAGAGTTGGGGTTAGGCTGCCGGAGGGCACGGTTAGGGTTAGGCACTGTGGGAGGGTTAGATTTAGGCAACAGGGTTAGGGTTAGGCACCAGGGGGAGAGTTAGGGTTAGGCTGCCGGAAGTCACGGTTATGGTTAGGCACTGGGGGGGAGGGTTAGGTTTAGACTAGGTTTAGGCACTAGGGTTAGGGTTAGGCACCAGGGGGAGTGGGAGGGCTAGACACCTAAGGAAGAGTTAGGGTTAGGTTGCCAGAGGGTACGGTTAGTGTTAAGCACTAGGGGGAGGGTTAGGTTTAGACTAGGTTTAGGCACTAGGGTTAGGCACCAGGGGGAGGGTTAGGCACCTGGCGGAGAGTTAGGGTTCAGTTGCCGGAGGGTACAGTTAGGGTTAAGCACTAGGGGGAGGGTTAAGTTTAGGCTAGGTCTGGCACTAAGGTTAGGGTAGGTACTAGGGGATAGGGTTAGGGTTAAATTAAAAAATAAAAATGTGTCAACCATTTGAACCTGTCGACCTTAAAACGCTGTGGACCATTTGCACTGTCAACCTTTTGTCCATGTTGACCTATTACATGTCGACCATCTGGTGTCGATGTATAGAATGACGACTTTAGTACTGTCGATCTTTTATACCACACCCATTCTAACTGACTTTTCCCATAGGTAATCCAAATGATGTGAAACTACATTGACCAATGTACTGTAAAAAACTCTAAAGAGAAACAAAAATATAAAAATTATATATTAGGCTAAAAGTAAAACTGGTATTATAGGCATAATGTATCATAAAAGTGCGCACATTTTACATTTTTATAAATCACTTAAGAGTTGCAATTTAGTACGCTCATATAATTACAGACATGGACATTGAGGAAGCAGTGAGCACCAGCAAACAGCTTTCAATAAATGCTTTGAGGAAGGACCCCACATTATACAAAGAGCTTCGGAAAGTCTTGGAACAGGGATTGATGGACAAGCTAGAGACCTTGGAAGTTAAACCGGTAAATGTGTGTACTTTTTTCAAATTCCTGCTAGCCTCTAATTACGTTCATAATTTAAAGATAAGAGGAATGATTTTGGTATTTATTCAGTTCCATATGTATTCTGATTCAGTTAGCAGCAATTTTTAAATATACACAAATGCAAAGAAAGTAAAAAAAAAACTGCTGAATTACATTTTTTATGGGTGACAATATGCTGAATTCACTTTTTTTTTTATTGTACCTCCAAAGATGGTGACTTTTTTTTTTTATATATATATATATATATAAAATTTGTAATTTTATTATTGATTGGTTATAACATAGTACGGAACACCAAATAATTACAGTATATCCTTAGAATAATATAAAGCACATAAATAAAGTGGTTTATCCCCCAATTCACTTACCCCTTAAAGCAGAGTTTTCCAAACTCCGCCATTACAGTCCAGCTTTAAAGGCCATCCATGCTTGAGCACAGGTGAATTAATTACTAGCTGAGTCAATTTGATCTAACCATCTGGACTCATGCATGGAGTTTGTGAAAAGCAGGGATGGGGAACCTCAGGCCCGGGGGCCGTATAAGACCCCTTGAATCATTCGGTATGGCCCTCTGAGCTTTCTTCTGCTAGCCTCATCTGGCTAGCAGGGTGCCTAGAATGGCATCCTGCAGCCAGAATCTATTCAGTCTCCTGGAGCGTCCTTAGGACGCTTCAGATGGTCACACCACTGCCGTTACAGCTCCCCAGAGCATCCTCAGGATGCTCCAGGCATTGCTGTAATCACCAGCGATTGTGGCCCCGCCCCTGTGTGATGTCACACGGAGGGTCGTGGCCTGCACCGGGCCCGCGAAAAATGTTATATTATATCAAAATGGCCCTCGGCAGCAAAAAGGTTCCCTACCCCTGCCTTAAAGCACAGAAAGAATAAGATTATTTTAAATGTGGGGCAGGCATGTTGGTGTACTTAATAAATGAAGCAGGTAGTTTTCATATTTACTAAAATATAAGTACTGTACTGTTTTTTCATTCAAGCAAAATTAGCTGAATAACTTGCATATTCTTGCTTGCATGTTCATTTACAAAAGGTTAGTTGTTGCATTTTTTTTTGTAAGTACTCTCCCTGAAACAGTTAATTGGTTTACCAATTGTGTCTGCTCTCCCAGCAACAGATTAATTTATTTTAGAGTTTTCAGCAAGCTTTTAAGCCCTCTGTCTGGTGTTAAAATTGGAGTTCCAAGTGGTTTGTGTTAAAAAATTACACACATTTTTTTTTCCTGGAAACATGCCCTTGTTACTTTTTTATCTATGTAAGATCAAACATCATTTCACACTCTTCCCATATCCTACAGTACTCGCCTAAACACCAGCCGTGGCTTTGCTTAACATCCAAATTATGTATGCCCACTCCCTGCAATCTCCTCTTTCCAACATAATCTTTCTCCTCCAGATTTGATTGTAAGCTCTTCTGGTGTGCATATTGTGTTATGCGCAGCATAATGATTATGCTTTTAAAATGTTCAGTATTTATAAGGTCTTTATTTTTGTCATATGCTAAAATTTATCATTACACTACACATTTTTATGTCTGCTTATAAATCTACAATAAATATATCAATATATAACATAGTTTTATGTATAGAAGTATAAATCAAATGAATAGAAAACAACGATTGTAGTATGCTGTTCACTTATTCTTAGCAACGGGTATCAACTGAAGCCTCAGACTGGAGTACAGAGCTCTGACCGGCTACTAGCAAGGTTATGTATATACTGTACTTGTATACTCGTTTTAGGCATGGACAAATATTTATGGTCGAATTTTTTCAATATTACATTAATCCTGCCCTTGTACCTTGCATAGGACAGAGTTTAAAACGTAATATGTGCTTTACAATTGAATTGTACGAGGACTTAAGCAAACAATAAAATGTGAAGTCTGCAGAACATTATCGTACAAGGCAAAAACTAACAGTTTGCTTCCAATTCATTCACCCCTAAGAGTATTGACTAAATCAAATTATTTGCTTCCAATTCATTCACCCCTAAGAGTATTGACTAAATCAAATTATACTGTAATTTGCCAGGGTGCACGTGGGATCTCCACTGGTAACTTCAATAGAGCAATAGCTGCATCGGAAACTGCCAGGAAAGAGAAGGAGAAATGCATGCCAGATATTCGGCAAATCAGGGAAAATCTTATAAGACAAGTGAATCTAAAGGCAGAGGCACGCGCAACTGCCGATGAGGGTAAGATGTACTATGTTTCATTACCTGTAATGGAGATGGGCACAGGATGCCAGCGTTCGGGATGAACAATGAGAATCCCGATGCCGGCATCCCGACAGGGTTAGAATACCGACACTTTGTCGGTCGGTACACTAACCCTCCCTCCCCGGTGCCTAACCCTAGCCTCCCCTTCCCGCACCCTAAACCTAACCTACCCATAGTGCCTAACCCTACCGCGATACTCTTAACTCCTGAACTTACCTTCAGTATTCCGGCGGTCGGGATGCCGGCGATGGGTTTCTCACAGGTGTCGGGATTCCGGCACTGGCATTCTGACCACTGGAATCCCCTCTCTCTGTAATTTAAGCGCACCCCCCCTGTAATGTACACTTTTATTTTTCCTAGTATATTGGATTCTAGTGTATTTACAAATCATATGATTTACTGTTTTTTGTATCACTGTGGTTGCCTAGGCTGCAGGTTCTTACACTTAACAGATGGTTCATTTGGGATTTTATAATGTGTTTCCTTATAATTACATTACTTTTGTTTACATGTTAAGAGTTTATTACAAAATGGTGACAGTGTTTCCCAGATGGAGGAGGGGGAAAATGGTGTTGCTAAATCCTGTATCATTAGTCCAGTACATCATTTTTCATCTTTCTAACATAAATGGCTTGCCCACACCAAGGCAAGGCTCCATAGGCTAGCTCTATACCGTGCATGGCATCCTTTATAGCAACTGACCTTCCCTGATTTTAGTTTAATTAGTGGGAAGCGTTTGAAAGTGTCACAATTTATGAACTCTTGGTCTAACTTTTGTGTTTGGGTTTATTTACTTCTGTTTCCCACAGGTAGATCTTGTACCTTAGGAAGCACAGGCTCAGCTTCACTACGTAAAAAGACAAAGTTCAAAACCTCTACATTAAAATCTTCGCAAGAAAAAATACATGCTGAACCAAGATATCCAATCCCTATAGCAGGTTCCACGCCAAAGTAAGGCCCCGGTACTTAAAGTGTGTTTACAGAGCTATGTGATTCCTGTGGCCCCAATAAATACTACTAAAATGGTTATTAAATTGTTATTTAATCAACTAAAGATCAGTTATGGATCGAGTGCATCTGTTGTGTGCCCTGGCAGTATGCCTACACATTACCTCTGCCCACTCACATGTTCTTTTTGTGTGAGTGTGACATGGCTAAATAATCTCAGCATGTGCTTTATCTGTGTATTATTACAATATTTTGGATTTATTTATTGGTCAGGTGAGTGCAGATCAGTTGTTTGTTTGACCTTCCACCTTTGTATAGAGTTAAGTTTTCTTCCTCAAATTGAGATCATGTGACACACATCAAGCAATATGTAACACATTGTTAACTGGAAGAACTAACGATTAAGGCTGTCCTTGTGGAGCGCATGTGACTTCTGGCATAGCGCCGGTCACTTAATATAAGGGAGTACATTAGTTATTGCCAATTCATAGGGTCATTTGAAAGATTTGGCAGCATACTATTTGCTGATAACTCATGTTGTCAAATGTATTGTACTGTTATATTTGATCTAGTTAGTAGATGAGACGTCTTCCCTAAAACTGTTTTGTAAAACTTTTTGGTTCTGGTAAAGTAATTTCATTTTAATGTTGCATTTGCATTTAATAATAGTGTTATTATTTGAATTTATGTAATTTATATATGTATTCACCAAGTTTATTTAATTTCAGGACACCCCCATTTAGTTCTGATGACGAGTCTGACGTGCGGGATGTGCCTTTGCAGTCAAACAGATGGACTGATTCTGTAAAATCTAAGTGTGCACTTAACGGTAAAAGCTTTGTTGGCTTTACGACCGATGAGAGCGACTCTGACGGAAGTGTACTGGAAAAGATTAAGCCGCAGTCAAGACACAAACACTATACTGAAACGCAAGCTCCCGCCAAGCCAGCACGAGGTAAAGATTATGCAGCGTACATAAAAGTAGCAGATATTCCGCCTCACCTTACATTCTTCTATGGCCTAATGCCATCAGACTGTTATGGTGCTTTTCTACCAGGGTTGCAAAGTGTTTGGGGAGATTTTGTCCCATTCTTCCTTTAGATTTGCTCCAGGTTGTGCAGGTTGGTTGGATGACACTGGAGGATTGCAGAAAGTGCCACAGATTGTCAGTTGGACAGAGATCTGGACTTTGCCTGGGCCGTTGTAGAACATTTTACCTTTTTCTTGTTCATACTACGTCAGTGTTGCTTTGGCCTTGTGCTTGGGATCATGGTCCTGCCGAAAGGTGAACTTTCTCCCAAGGTTTCGTTGTCTAGCAGACCGAAGCAGGTTATCTTACAGTATCTCCATGTATTTTACACCATCCATTGGTCTTTCATTTAATTGGATATATACTAAACAAATAATTAAAATTAAAAAAAATAATTATCAAATAGAATATATACATGAAAACTTTCTATAGCAGTAATGTGTAAAATACAATGGATTCACATATATAATATATTATGTATGCGGCATGTGTTCCCTCTCAAATGGCTGAAATAGACTAAGCACACATGCAGGCATGTGATAATTTGCTGTAAAACAGGGTGAACTATGACTACTAATTACATCTCTCATACCAGCCAGTTGTATGCAGAGCTCTTTTATTGGCTGCACCTTCACTCCAGTCTCAGCCACTGAACTTTGCAGCTCCTGATAGTTGCCATCTGTGTAGTTTCCCTCACAAGTCTCCTCCTTACTGTAATGCAGAGTTTTGATGGGCAGCACTGCCTGGATGGTATGATGCAGCCTCATTTTCCTCACAATTGATTCAAGCACTTGGATATTAGTTTGTACTCTTTTCCTATCTTCTGCATGTCTATAACTTTACCTTCCAATTTCTTAAATGCTTATTGATCTTCATTTCCACAGCTTTCCTGTTCACGGTATGACAACTGTTACTTGAATGACGGAGCTTTTTTATCATAAATACTGACCTTTTTAAATAATAGAGGCTACCTGAAAGCCAATTGTTCAGACAATATATTTTATCTATGTAAACTTGGAGTTTCCACAGCACTGGGGTTGAACACTTATGCAAGATGCATTTTTTTGGGAGGGGTGGTAAACTGCAGACAAATATTTAATTATGTGTTTGAAGATGTAGTTTAAGAGACTACTGGTTTGCAATAAAAAATACTCTCTGTCTAAAAGTCCCCATACACGGTGCGACATGCACCTTGTGATGCGACGGCCAATCCAAAAGGCCGACATATTGGGTGGTCCCCACACACGGTGTAATCCGGTGGCCGACCGCGCGATATGCCGGCAACTGGCATTGCGCTGCATGGGATTGTTCGTCGATCCCCCAGATCAATTGAACAAGCAGAAAGATCTGGAGGAGCGACGGACAACCCCACGGGAGCGCGCAGTGGACGATATCATGCCCCCACACGGAACAATATAGCGGCGTTCCGTTCAAAACCGTTGGATCGGCTGCTGTATCGTGTGTGGGGCCCTTAAGTGTCGTTTGCAACACACAGATCGGTTTATTTTTCAGAGGCTGCATGTCATTGTGTGTTTGTGTCTGTGTGCATGTGTGTGTGTGTATGTATGTATATAACCAGTAGAGTTGAGAGTGTAGAATTTCTACCACAGACACTAGGTTCACTTTCTTTAGCGGTCAGTTAACCTATTTACCAGTATGTTCTTTGAATGTAAGAAAGTTATATGCTACATGAGTATGTATTACATCTTTATTATTATTTATTTTATATTTGAATAGCACCTCTTGTAAAAGAACGTACTGAACAGCTCGAAATGGCAATGTCTTCCCGTACAGTTGACCATAAACCTGTAGGTGGAGTTGATGTAGTTTATGCCTTTACGAAGAATGATCTGGATAAGGAACTAAAGGTCAGAGGTTTTTTATTTAGTTTTCAAATAAATAACATAAATCATTTGGTTCAATGTACCATACATATATAATTATATATGCATGATGCTTTCTTAAAACAAGTAGTCTTTCAGTAGTTATTTTTCAAGCATAAAGCCAAATATGATAAAATGATATTTCTACTGCAGGGTCCATAGGGTATCCACAGGATACCTTGGGGTATAGGTGATGACGTCAGTCTTCAGGCACCACAGAGTTAAAGTTTTCAGCCTCCCAGGATGCATCTGGGTCCCTCTCCTATACCCCGCCCCCGGGCCAAGGCATCTCAGTTTCGTCGGTGCCTGGCCGGAGTCGGAGGCACTGTGCAGAGGGGGGCTATGAAGAGCCCCTGAAGTTTGTTTTAAAGGCAGCGGTGGCTGCACACCTGGGAGTACAGCATGGACAGTCAGTACTGACGTCCATGCTGTCTCCCCTACACCCCGCCGGTACCAGAACGCCGGTACTGATCCGGGGATGCTGGTAGACATCTGGGGTCATGGCTAGCGGTGACCCCAGATGTTTTGGACCATGGCCGGATCCAAGGGGATGCAGGTAAGCAGCGGGGTCCCGCGGTGGGTCCCCGCTGGTCACATGGTCCTGAGTCCCCAGGCAGGGGGCTCCCTGGGGACTGGCTGCAGCGTGGAGCCAGGCGACCAACCTGCGCTTCCACTACCCCCTGGGACAGCGGGCCGCTGCTGAGCGGCTTTCGCTGCGGCGTCCCAGGGGTTAAATGCAGGCCAGGGGAGCGCGCTTTCTCTGTCTCTCAGCCGGCGCCTCCCCTGCTGCACACAGCCTCTCTGCTCTGCCCGATTGGCCATAGTGTGTCAGCGCTCCTCCCCCAGGCCGGCCTCCTTCATCCTCTGCTCCTCGGTGGCCATCTTTAAAGCATGGTGAACGCTGCTGGAAGCCTGTGAGCGGTGGCATTGCGGTCTGGGTCCCCCAACATACCTCTCCTCCGTTTGTCAGAGGTCAGTGTATGCAGCGCTGAGTCCTACCAGCCTGAGGGTCTGAGTAGTTGAGAATCAGCGCTAATAGTGCAGGGATTTGTTTCTTCTGCATTGTATGTGACTAATCTGCTAGCCCTGCTGTCTGTACTTTCACTTTCTACTGTCAGCCATATTACTGTCCCTGATCTTGCTCTGCTCAAAGCCCTTGCGGTGCGCGCTGTGCAGGGCATTATTCACACTATACCAATAAGTGTAGGTGTGAGTGTCACATACTTACCATCATGTCTGAGACTGATTCTCCTCTCCAGCTCATGTGTACTAAATGTAAGGTACCAATAGCGGAGGGGGAGGGTAACGCGGAGGGGTTATGTCTCCAGTGCCTGGCACTGTCACGGCCGATTATGGTTACGGTCCCGGTACAGGAACCTCCCTGGGCTTGTTTCGCTAAGGCGCTTACAACCCTTGTGGGCCAGCTAGTTCTGCCACCTGCGTTTATCCAGACTGGTTTGTCCCAGCGGTCAGTGGTGTCGTCACCCATGCGGGAGTTCCCGAGACAATTGATGGTACCCCACAGTCTCCCTGTCCCTTCCCAGGTTTCTCCGGAGCCTGCGTGGGTTAATACTCTAACTACATCGGTTCAGCATTTGTCCGATGTTTTACAGGGGGAATCTGTGTTGCGGCCTCATAATAGGCCGGTGGCGTCTTTATCTGCTGCTTATGGAGATGACGATGAGACGTCAGATGATGGGGAGATTCTGGATCTATCTGACCAAGAACCTCTCCGTACCAAAGAGCCGGACGCGAAGTCCAGGGTGTATATCCCTGGTCTTATTCGTGCGGTCCGCATGGCTTTAGTTATTGAGGATATTGATCCTTCAGTGGCCAATTTCAAATTTGCCTTTTTTAAGGATATTAAGGGTGAGGCTATGGTGTTCCCTCTTTCTGATCAATTAGCGGATCATTTAGAGGAGGCGTGGAAAAATCCAGGTAAACGGTTTCAGCCCCAGAGGCGCTTAGCCGTGGCTTATCCGTTTGCGGATAATTATTTTTCTAAGAGGGAATCCCCTCCACAAGTGGATTCACGTGTCACACGCCTAGTCAAAAGTGCCACGTTGCCTATGCCTTCGATGTCATCCTTGAAGGATGTCACTGACCGCAAGGTGGAGATCGGCCTGAAATCCATTTATTCCCTTGCAGGGGGAGCATCCAGACCGGCTATGGCCGTGTGTTGGGTAGCCAGAGCTATGGAGCGCTGGGCGGATAATTTGGAAGCGTCTTTCGACTCTGACTGTTCGGCTGAACAGACCAGGTTGGTGGGCAATCTCCGAGTCTCGGCCACTCACATTAATGAAGCGGCTTTAGATATTTGTATGCTCACCTCTAGGATCTCCTCTGCAGCCGTGGCTGCTCGTCGCACCTTATGGTTGTGTTCTCGGAAAGCGGATGCGGATTCCAAAAAAGGGATTAGAAGGTCTGCCTTTCAATGGAGAGGTACTATTTGGTCCAGATCTGGACAAAATAATAGCTACGTTGGCAGCAGCAAAATCTGCATGTCTTCCGTTTGCTACGATTCCTTCTAGTGCTGGTGGGTCGTCCTTTCGGCCTCACAGGGCCCAAGGTAGGCCTAAAGCACAGTCCTTTCCACGGCAGGCTGGGACCAAGAAATTGTCCAAGCCCAAGAAACAGGTCTGGAGAACCAGACGTCCGGCTCCTAGGTCAGATGACAAACCTGCGGCCTGACGGTCCAGGCCTCCTTTTGGGAGATCCCAAAGTGGGGGGCCGTCTGCTTCAGTTCGCCCAGTGCTGGTCGAGCACTACGACAGACACTTGGGTTCAGGAGGTGGTCTCTCATGGGTATGCCCTCTCCTTTCGGCACAGGCCTCCATCCCGGTTTTTTACCACAGGCCTTCCGTTAGACCGGAGCAAAGCCTCGGAACTGCGGAAGGTTTTGCACACTATGCTCCAGGCCGGAGTTATAGTGCATGTTCCAATTTCCCAGAGGGGCCTGGGTTTTCTGTTCCAATCTATTTTTGGTGCAGAGACCCATTGGGTCTTACTGTCCAATACTAAAACTAAAGGCCCTCAACAAGTCCTTGAGGGTGCCTCTGTTTCAGATGGAGACCCTGCGGTCCATTATTCTGGCACTGGAACCTGGGGACTACATGGTGTCATTGGACATCCAGGACGCTTACCTGCATGTCCCTATTCTTTTGCGCCATCAGCAGTTCCTCAGATTGGCAATATGCAACGAACATTTCCAGTTCCGGGCGCTGCCTTTTGGCCTGGTGACTGCTCCACGGGTATTCACCAAGGTCATGGCGGCTCTTCTGCGGACGCAGGGAGTCCGACTGTTGCCTTATCTGGACGATCTCCTGTTGATAGCGGGGTCTCCAGAGCTTCTCTTTGGATCTGACGATTGCGGTACTGCAACGTCGCGGCTGGTTGATAAACTTTCAGTGGTCCACTCTCACCCCGTCTCAGAGGATCCTGCACCTCGGGGCCTTATTGGACTCCAGGCAGCAGCGGATCTTTGTGACGGAGGAAAAGATCCTGTCCAGATGGGCTTACGGCCACACCACCCTGAACATGCCCGATCTCATCTGATCTCGGAAGCTAAGCAGGGTCAGGCCTGGTTAGTACTTGGATGGGAGACCGCCTGGGAATACCAGGTGCTGTAAATGAATTGTTTCAGTGTCGCAAGTCCCAGACGATGGTGCTCACTCCGGAGGTTCGCCTGTCTCTAACCTGGTGGTTGCAGACGACCCACCTCGACAAGGGTCGCCTGTTCTGGGTGGCGAACTGGGTCCTGTTAACAACGGACGCCAGTCTCCGGGGCTGGGGAGCTGTCACGGGTCCACACTTGTTTCAGGGCAGGTGGACTCGGGCGGAAGTGGAGCTTCCATTACACATTTTGGAACTCCGTGCGGTGTTCAGAACTCTCCAGCTGGCACAGCCGGTTCTCCTGGGTCACCCTGTGCAGGTCCAGTCAGACAACGCCACCACGGTGACCTATTTAAACCAACAAGGAGGAACCCGAACTCGGGTAGCACTCACAGAAGTGTCCCGTATTCTGGTCTGGGTGGAGCGCAATCTCCCAGCAATATCAGCAGTGTTCATTCCGGGAGTCCTCAACTGGGAAGCAGATTTTCTCAGCAGGCAGGACGTGCATCCGGGAGAGTGGTCGTTACACCAGGACGTCTTTCAGAGTCTGGTGGACAAATGGGGTCTTCCAGAGATAGACCTCATAGCGTCCCGGCACAACAACAAGTTGCCGGTGTACGGGTCTCGAACAAGAGACGAAAAGGCGTCTCTGGTGGATGCTCTGTCCGTCCAGTGGACGTTCCAGTTTGCCTACCTTTTCCCTCCGTTTTCCCTTCTTCCGCGGGTAATACGGAAATTCAAACGAGAAGGAGGTACGCTACTGTTGATAGCTCCCGAGTGGCCCAGACGGCACTGGTTTTCTGCCCCCCAGAGTCTGTCAGTAGACGTTCCTCTGAGGTTACCATTACGACTGGATCCGCTGTCACAGGGTCCTTGTCTTCACCCGGACCTGACTCGGCTGTTGTTGCCGGCGTGGCTGTTCAAACGGTCATGCTAAGGTCCAGAGGGTTTTTCTGGCTCTGTGGTGCAAACCATGCTAAGAGCTCGTAAACCTTCCTCGGCAAGAATCTACCATCGTGTGTGGCATACTTTCTTCCGGTGGTGTAGACCTAGAGGGTATTCCCCTAGGGAGTTCCGCCTGTCTAGGGTGTTGGCTTTCCTACAGGCTGGACTGGATCATGGGCTTCGCCTGGCTTCTCTGAAAGTGCAGGTGTCTGCCCTGTCAGTCTGGTTTCATCATAGGATTGCTGCGCTCTCTGATGTGCGCACCTTTATGCAAGGTGTTCTTCGCATTCAGCCACCTTTTGTTCACCGGTGGCGCCTTAGGATTTGGCTGTGGTCCTCAGAGTTCTCCAGGGACCGCAGTTTGAAACACTGGGCTCAGTGGACTTTAAATGGCTTACAGCTAAAACCATATTCCTTCTGGCCATTGCCTCGGCCAGAAGGGTTTCGGATTTAGGGGCTCTCTCTTGTAGACCCCCTTTTCTGATTTTTCAGAGGAATAGGGCGGTGCTTCGCACTCGTCCGGGATTCCTTCCCAAAGTGGTATCCAGTTTTCACATCAATGAAGAAATTGTTGTGCCGGCTTTCAATTCACGTGGACTTTCAGTGGGTGAAGCCACTTTGGATGTTGTGCGGGCCTTAAAGATTTATGTGGACCGCACTTCTTCGTTTAGGAAGTCGGACGCCTTGTTTGTCCTCCTATGGCTTCCGTAAAAAGGGTTGGCCTGCTTCAAAGCAGACTTTGGCAGGCTGGATTCGTATGGCAATTTCAGAAGCTTATCTTCATGAAGGTCTTTTGGTTCCCTCCTCTGTGAGGGCTCATTCCACTAGGTCTGTGGGTGCTTCGTGGGCAGCTAGACGTGGTGCCTCTGCAGTTCAGATTGCAAGGCTGCTACGTGGTCTTCTGTCCATACCTTTGTGAGGTATTACGCTTTTGAAACCTTTGCCTCTCAGGATGCTTCCTTCGGGCGGCGGATTCTCCTCTCAGCACAGGAGCGTCCCCACCCTTGAAGGATACTGCTTTGGGACATCCCCAAGGTATCCTGTGGATACCCTATGGAACCTGCAGTAGAAAATAAGAGATATGGTAAGAACTTACCCTTGTTATCTCTATTTCTACGAAGTCCATAGGGTTCCACAGGACTACCGCCCTGTCGCACCTGTACTGCAGATGGGCTTTATTCTGGTCACCGGTTTTTCCGTCTCCCTATGGTGAGAATGTGATGCTTGTGAGTGTCCAGATCTTTCTTCTCTTTCTTTCTTCTCCTCCTCCGGCCTATGGCTTGTGACGTAACTGAGATGCCTTGGCCCGGGGGCGGGGTATAGGAGAGGGACCCAGATGCATCCTGGGAGGCTGAAAACTTTAACTCTGTGGTGCCTGAAGACTGACGTCATCACCTATACCCCAAGGTATCCTGTGGAACCCTATGGATTTCGTAGAAATAGAGATAACAAAGGTAAGTTCTTACCATATCTCTTATTATTGCAGGGGTAGGCAACATGTGGCATTTCAGCTCATGTAGAACTACATATCCCAGCATGCCCTGTTAGAGCTTTAGCATGCCGTAACACCAAAACAGTGTCCGTTCATGCTGTCTTGCATGTTGACAGACTAATATGTGCATTTCCAGTATAAACAGTCAAATTTGCATAGAAATACAGATGTGTCCTCGCTCATCTTTGCCACCACATGTGCAGCTAATCGCATGCCGCACGTTTGCCGCATCAGAGGCAAAGATGAGCAAGGACACATCTGTAGCTGGATGATGTCACAAAATTTTGTTTGCAGCTTTGTAATATGATGTTTTGTACTACCAAATCTGCACTAATCAAAGTGTATAAAATACTACAGATGTTAGTGGTGTTTCTCATTTTGATAACTTTCTTTATAGATTACTGACCTTGATGACTCTGATTTTGATAGTTCTTCGTTGGACAAGGAACCATTTGAAGTCCCATCTTCTGTAAAACGCTGCCTAGAAGCAAAGGCCAACAAAAAAGCCTTTCCTGCTGCTCCTGTTAAACATTCTTTTGGTACCACTAAGCTGACAAAAGGAGGTATTTTATTCTGAATTATAGTACAGAAAAAACTGGACAGGAAAGAATTTGTATTGTGTGGTGCACAAGGAGAAAAAAATAAAATATATAACTTCTATTGCACTTCTTAAAATATAAATGTTAAATACTGTGCGATAATGTTAAAAGATAGAATATGTGTGTCAAAAATCAGAAATGGTGAATAAAATCAGTGTGCATGATTGCCATTGCTGTATGCTCCATAAACATTAAATAAACACTGTCACCAACAAGGTGGCTGGTGTCTTACTGTTGTTACATAGAATATACCACAGGTAACAAATTTGTTACACATAAAAAGTGTATATTTTTTGGAACTGAGATTGTATCAGATATTCATTCACAATTAAGTTCTACAAATTGAAATTTAATAGATAAGTTTTCACCAAACACCATTTATCCACAGTTTGTTGGAATTGAGGGTATTTCTCGGTGACCCAGTGCCTCTTTGCTATAATACAATATAGGTAATAAGTATTCTAGCAAAGTAATAGTCAGGGGCAAATGCAGTATTTCTAGAGGGGGGTTTCCAAATGCTTGATTTTAGTGTGAGTGTGGCCAGTTCATGAAGAGGGCATAATTATCATTTAACCAGCTATAATATACATCATGCGAAGAATAGTGTATTTAATAATTCTGACATATACAGGACCAGCGATCACATTATGTAATTAAATGCGGCAGTAGGGCCATCCTGCCTGAGCTGAATGATTTTATTTCAGAGGTGGGCTCCATTCCAGATCATTTGAGCAAGTTCGGGAGTCTGGGGGAGCAGCAGAAGAACCTTGCATTCCCCTGGACACAATTGGTCTCCCTATGCACTGGGTAGTGTATTAATTTACAGTATTAATAATTGACCCTATAGATGGTCTATATCAGTGCACCCCTAACAGTGCATGTTTTCCAGATCTCTTTAGTTGGAGCACAAGTGTATTAATTACTGGCATTTTTAAAAGATCAACACATTTTAAAAGATTGGTGCTATTTTCATTTGTGACATTGAGGGGATCTTAAAAACATGCAACATTAGTATTATATTCTATTTATATTTCAAGAAACAAACTCGCTACTCGCAATTTGCACCTAATTAGATTGACTCCCTTGTTGGTTACAGTGTTTATGTAATGTTTATTGAATATACAGCAACGGCAATCCTGCACACAGTGATGTTGTTCACTATTTTTTGACACACACATTCTATCTTTTAACATTACCTTGCAGTTTTTAACATCATTATTTTAATAAGTGGAAAAAAAGTTATATTTTATTTAATTTTTTTCTCCTTGTGACCCACACAATACAAATTCTTTCCTATCCAGTCTTTTTTGTACTAGATGTAAGTTTGTGATGTGGTAGCACCCCCTAGCTTTGTATATGGATACTTAAAATATTGCAACAGAGGGTCTGTCTCTAAATTGATTTTTATATATATATACAGGTTGAGTCTCCCATATCCAAAATGCTTGGGACCAGGGGTATTTTGGATATCGGAATATTCCGTATTTTGGAATATTTAAATAAAATAATGAAATATCTTGGGAATAGGACCCAAATCTTAATGCAGAATGCATGTATGTTTTATATACACCTTATACACAGAGCCTAAAGGTAATTTTATACTATATTTTTAATAATTTTGTGCATCAGAAAAAGTTTGTGTACATACATGAAATTCATTTATGTTTCATATACACCTTATACACACAGCCTGAAGGTTATTTTATACTATATTTTTAATAATTTGTGCTTTAAACAAAGTTTGTGTACTTTGGACCATCAGAAAGCAATGGTTTCACTTTCTCAGTCATGCTAAAAATATTCCGTATTTCGGAGTGTGTGTGTGTTCTCTTGTACGGTTGTTTTTTCTTGTACCTCTATGCTGAATTACCCTGCAGACCTATTAATGGACTCATAAGTCATAGAAATACTTTTTTTTTTTGTTGCTGCAAGAATGTGTGCCTTGCTTTTGGTTACCTTAACTCTGCCGCAGACAGAATAATGAGACATATTTAGCTAATATATGTTAGTGATAGTTTTACATCTTTCTAACATATACTGTTTGTGTTTTACAGACACAAAACTATTTTCTCTAAAGGAATCATGTATTTTATTTAAAAGTCAAATGCCAAATTAGATTCTCATTTTAAGCTACACCTTCTGTCCACTAATACACTTTATATACATAGATTGTAAGCTTGCGAGCAGGGCCTTCCTACCTATATATCTGTTTGTTATTACCCAGTTTTGTTCTATTAATGCTTACAATTGTAAAGCGCAACGGAATATGCTGCGCTATATAAGAAACTGTTAATAAATAAATGTTCTAAAACATGATCCACCTGCATGTAGCGAGGCAAGGAACCAGGGCTGGCTCCAGGGGTCAGAGCACCCTGTGCCGGCTCTCTACAGTGCGTCACAACATCACACGTGGCCTAATTACCATAGGTCACGCCCCCTACGTGACGTTATTTGGCGGCGTGCCCGCATGGCACGCCTTCAAATAATGTCAGGCTGTGGGGAGCCTCACTAGCTGGGCTTCCCCCAGCCCTCTCCCGTCACTGAATGGATGCCGCGCGCATGCAGTCTCCGGGGTCTGGCACAGCTGCGGCGGAAGGGGTCCCCAACATCCCGATTTGACCACCCGCGGGCCACTTCGGGATGTTGGGGAGGGGTGCGCCCTCTATGGGTGGCGCCCTTGTTCGACCGCACTGGTCGAAAACCCCTAGAGCCGGCCCTGCTAGGAACCATTTAATTTACTTTGGTAATATCATATGTGTGGCTTCACCAAGGATGCTCTAGCTGTAGAGAAAGTTTAAGGTACACTCAGCACTAATTGATTCAATAGTATTTTGCAGGAATTTATGATCTGCAAACTTTCTTTGTTATATGGAATAGGATTGCCACCAAGCAACAGCTGGTGGACTTGGGCAGCAAACATCCTGATTCTCCACTGAAAGGCAGAGTAGTGATATTATTCCATCACTAGCCTGCCAACACTAACTGAAGCTGCACCTGCCCAGCAGGCTAGGTTGTGCAGGTCACATACACACTAGGGGTTATATGTACTAACAGTCGTTTTAAATTGATGTTATGTTTTTGGGGCTAAATCACACATTAACCTACACTTAAAAAATCTAATTGTTAGTAAATGTGTGATTTAGCCCCAGAAACACAACACTGATTTAAAATGGATTAAAATCCACCATTAGTAAATATACCCCTATCAGTTTGCTCTTCAGGAGTTTGCCTTCTAGCAATAGCTCGTGGACCGACTACCACGCACCTGTTGGTTTATCTGAGACACCTAATCTTTTCTTCATCATAAGTATCCAATAATGCTATGAATATGACCAGATTGATGACAAATGAGCCTTGTGCATACATGTTTGTAAGGTAAGGCCTTCTGTGGTGACTTCATTTTGGAAACTCCTTTCAAAAAATGGCCTTCGAGCTGAGTAGTGTCAACACCTACACTTCAGTTACAATCTGTTGAAGGTGAGGGTATATTAGAGTGTGAGGGAAATTCCCTTCATAGTAATTAGAGGGTATAGGTGGTAAGCTTGCAGGGAGCCGCGTCTTAGCGGCTGTCCACCGTCGGTCAGGGGGTCGACCGGCGGTGCTAGCAGTGGGGTCCCGGTAGTCTCCACACTGGATCACCAGGGAAAAGGGCTGCAATGGGAGGCACTCTTATGAGCAGTGCACATTCCCTAGGGTCAACCAGACAGGAGAGGGCCAGTTTGTCCTGTTAGCACCTCCCCCATCCCTTGGCATGTCCCCTGCTCTAGGATACCTGCCACAGGGCTGCTTCTCCTTCTCTCTCCTCCCATCTGAAGATGCCGGGCGGCCATTTCATATAACCTGCCTTGCTACAGAGAGAGAGACACGGGCTCCTGCCTCCCCTATACCTCACAACCAGGTGTCAGGTTATTGTATCTGGTTCCTTACTCCCCTGTTGGAGTTTGATCAGTGAGCGCTCATTGCACCTTTATTTGCATTTATCCTGCATTGAATGTAGGCTGTCCTTCAGGACCATTTTTGCCTAAGGGTAACCCTCCTTCAGTCTCACGGATGGCTGATCAACTGGAAAAAATCCACGATCTCTCCATCTCAGGTGATGCTTCACTAGGGAGCCGTGCTGGACTTGAAGGTACAGAGGGTATTTCTCCACAGAGACAAGTTGATCGCATTACAGGACAAGGTTCGGACCTTCCTCCGTCTTCATATGGTGTCCATCCATGCCAACATGCAAATCCTTGGCACATTAGTATCCACCTTTTGACATAGTTGAATATGCCCAATTTCACTCCAGACCCCTTCAGTTGAAGCTGCTCTCCCGATGGACCCACTTCCACCTTCATCTCTGATCTCAACGGATTCTCTTGTCTGGAAGTGCGCCACTCCTTCATGTTTTGGCTCCATTTCTTCCACTTGAACAAGGGTCATCCCTTCTGGATCCAGGAATGGATCCTACTCACCACCGGTGCAAGTCGTCGAGGTTGGGGGGCAGTAACATGCCATCACACCTTTCAAGGTCGATGGTCAGCTTCGGGAGCTTTACTCTGGATCAACATTATGGAGCTTCGGGCAGTGTACAGGGCACTATGTCAGGCCAAGTTTTTTCTCCAACACAAACCTTGCAAGGTTGGCAGCTGTCGCATATTTACACCATCATGGTGGAACCCGCAGCAAAAGGGCCATGAGAGAGGCGAACCACATTCTTCATTGGGCTGAGCAGTTTCTTCCAGCTCTGTCGGTGGTTCACATGCCAGGGGAACACAGTTAGGAATCAGACTTTATAAGCTACCAGGACTTGCACTTGGGCGAATGGTCTCTTCACCCAGAAGTGTTCCAGATGTCGGTGAATCGTTGGAGTTGTCCAGACATCGAAATGATGGCCTTTCATCACAACATCAAGCTTCCTCTATATTTCTGAGTTTCCTCCGACCCCGCGGGTTCTTTGCAAACTAAAGGTGGAATGACAATTATCAATGCTCCCAGTTGTCCACGTTAAGCTTGGTATGCCGACCTTCTCGGCCTGGCCGTAGATGCCTCATGGCATCTCCCTCTCCGGCCGGACCTTTTTATCTCAGGGTCCGTGTCTGCACCCAGACTTTGCCTACCTCGCCTAGACAAGGTGTCTCTTGAAACGTCCATCCTGAGGGAGGAAGGTTTCTTATTCCTACTTTGCGGAGCGCTAGGAAAGCATCCATGGCTAGGATCTATCACCAAGTCTGCTAGACCTACTATAATTAGTGTGCGTCCTCCATCTAAACCCTCAGGTTTTCCGTTTGTCTTGAGTCCTGTCCTTTTTATAGGTAGGATTGGATTTGGGCCTTCTGCTTTCCTCCTTTAAGGTTCAGGTCTCCGCGCTCTAGGTTGTCTTTCGAAAAAAAGATTTCCTCTTTACCGGATGTCAAGACTTTTCCACAAGGTGTGCTTCACCTTCAACCAACGTTTGTTTCTCCGGTTCCCCCTGTGGGATTTGGCTTTGGTGTTGACACCCCTCAAGGCTTTTCCCTTTAAGCCTTTGAAAACGGTAGACCTTTGTTGGCTTACCTTTAAAAAATCGTCTTCTTACTCACCATTGCCTCAGCCCAGCGAGTATCTGGTTTGAGTAAATTGTCCCATCACTCTCCTTTCCTTGTCTTCCACCCGGATCAGGCGGTTCTCAGGATGTGCCTTGGCTACCTTCCGAAGGTTGTGTCCCATTCCCACATTAATCAGAAAATTGTGGGGTGCAGCATATCCGGAAATCTGATTCCATGTTTCTACTTTACGACTTCAACAAATGGGGCTGGACACTTTCAAACAGACCTTGGCCCACTTGCTTCGCTTCACTATTCCTACTTTTTTGATAGACCTGTCGGCCTTGGCGTGTGGTCATTCCACCAGGTCGGTGGGGACTTCGTGGGTGGCTAGACATGGCGCCTCTGCTGAGCAGCTTTGCAGGACAGCCATGTGGTCTTCTGCCCACACTTTCATCAAGTTCTATTGTGGGGGCGTAGAGTATTGAGCGCAGTACAGTAGTGTCACCTTCATTAGATGGACTGCTATGGGACGTTCCATGGTTCCCAGTGTCCCTTATGGATGATAGAGAAAAGGGCATTTTTGTCCTTACCTGTTAAATCCTTTTCTCTGAGTCTATGGGGATCACTGGGCGCCCACCCTGACGTCCCTGACTGGTGGGGTTTTTTCTTTGGGTCTATTTTAGCTCTCTTCTCAATGGCTGACATTGTGTTTGAGGTGTGTGTGTGTGTCGGTCTACCTTCTCCTCTTCTCCTCTACCCTCCCTTTGGGCTTGTTAACTAAACTGGCTCTCTGGCTCAGGCGGCGGGGTATAGGGGGGAGTCTGTGCTGCTGGGTAGAAATAGAGTAACTAGTTAGTGCCCAGGCTCCTCTGCTCCACTCTATACCCATGGTTCCTAGTGTCCCCCATGGACAACAGGTAAGGACAAAAATCCCCTTTTCTCAGATGAGGGAGTAGTGGACACTGATATAGCCTTTGCCAAGGTTTTTATGTCCATTTTAACAATATATGAGAAAGTAACAGTGGGGGCAATTCAGTTATTTTTTATGTCACATTATTTAATGGGTTTAGTTAAACCCGTCTAAAGTTCAGGTCAGGGTGCCCAAAACCAGGATTTATCACACATTTCTGTTCGCTCTCTAATGGAGATTGCTCTCTAATTGAATTGCTCCGTTGGGCACCCGGCACTACCAATTTGAATCTAAAATAATTGAATCGCCCCCTCCTCCATCCTCAGTGCTGAAGAGAGAGAATTCTGATATAATGAGCAGTAGTCCTATCCTCAGCTCCTGGTGTTCATGTGACCTGTGCACAACCTAGCCTGCTGGGCAGGTGCAGCATCACTGTTCGTGTCGGTAGGTTAGTGATGGAAAAATGTCACTTCCCTGTCTTTCAGCGGAGAATCAGGATGTTTGCTGCCCAAGTCCACCAGCTGTTGCTAGGTGGCAATCTCCCGAAGAACAAATATAAATCCAGGTTATAGCTCTTTTGACAAATTTACCAAGCTCTCATATGCAAAGTTTACTTCTTCAGTGATTTTAATGTGTTATTATATTGATTTGTTTGTTCATCTTTTCACTCTTTCCTAGATGCTCGGGAAGCCGCCGATACATCCAGCACATTTGTAAGCAGTTTGGTAACTGTGAGTGACTTCAGTGATCTGTCCGATGTATAACCATCTCACATGAGTCTTTGGCCACAATAAAATATATCAAACAGCTTTAAGTGCCTTAAGGGTTTGTGCCGCCAGTGATGGAAAATGTCAGTGTTTTCATTTGTATTATTTGTGTATCTGTTTTTAACTTTTATATTATAAAGCAGAAAGGTAGGAAATGTGTAACTGACATTGTTGTTATCAATGGATACAGCGATAATTATTTGCTTTGCATTTGTCTTTTGTATGAAACCTTTGATATGAGTCTTACCTTTTCTTCGTCCGGTACAGTGAATTCATATTGTAGCACTTACTGCTCTTATTTCCAAAAGTTTCTATTTTTCTGATTGAACAGTTTGTGTAACATAAAACATAACATGAACTAATGCAGACAAGATGTCCTGTGGAATTAGGCCAGTGTTTACCAGTTCATAGTGTTTGTCCATTTGCAATATTACTAATTCTCTAGTATATATTACATGGCAAAATGTTACGCTGCCATTTCCAATATGGTTTAGTTATATTTGAAAATGTTATCTGGAAAGTATTATTCTTAAGTCAAATAACATATGGGATAGGTATTGCTGGTAAGTGATTAGTTAATATGAATGCATGTGATGCAGCCATTCAGTATAGCTTTGCATTACATTATTGTACTTTGTGTTTCTACATTCGTTATACTTTGAATATTTGCTCTTTTATTACCATAAATGTCACATTAGTACATATTTGCACTAGAACCAAAGGCTGTGTCTCCCTGCTTTACCTTATAGACACTACACCTTTAAAGAGTTTTATATTATGTCTGCCCTTATAAGAACATAACTTCTTGCAGTAGAAATAATCCGTGGGTTTACACATGCAAAATAAATAATTTGTAATCCCACATTTACTGTATTATCTGGTAACCATTGTTTATGTTACATACATTATCACACGCAAAATGGCTCAATCTTTACCTCTGTTTGTAATGCACCTATGCCAAAACAGTATTAAAATCCTGTCCTCACCTAAATGTGATCATTCCGTTCTTGTTTCTGGAAGTGTTAATAAAAAAATAGATAAACAGAAGGCTTACGCTACTGAGGACACTGAAGGACATTTAGGAAAATTGGCACAAAGTAAAGTTGCCCATAGCAACAAGTTAGGTATTAGCTTCAAGTTTCTTACCAGCACTAGATTAATAACAGAAGCTGACTGGCTTTATGCACATCCTTTTATGTTGCCTCAGTTTTCATACATGTCCCTTGACAGTGGCATTATTAGTACAGATCCCTCATGTTAAGTGTCCCAAGCAATGTCCAGATTTTATTATGGTCAGATATTGCGCATAAAATGTCGCGGTACATACATCACATGAAAGCTAACAAACCGAAGTACAGAAATAGGGAATTTTATCCAATTCCAAGGGATTTCAAGAATCAAATTTCATTGTCACCAGCTGTTCCAGAACATAAAGTTACAGAATGACCGCCAGGCTCTTATAAACAGCTTGTGCTGAGACTTGTAATTTGGTATGAGCAAGAGAGCCACAGGATGGCGTTCTTCACTATATACACATCTGTTATAGTGCTTTTATCCTCTCTTCCTTGTAAAGGAACCTTTTCATCTTCAATAACTTATTTCCATGTTTACTTGGTACAGTCACCCCTGACTTCTAGTTTCCTACACATCTTACACTTTCAGCATTCTTTGTCTCAGTTATGCCCAGTGTGCTTTGTGTTGCCCCCATACAGTACATGCTGCAGCCAGTCACATTAACTTGATCCATTCCGGGAGAGACAAAATGCTCTGCTCCTGAACTTCCCTCTTCATTTTAGATTGCCGTGTCCTGTGGTGAAACACCATTCTTATTAATTACCTAGTTCAACACAGGTGACGGCTATCATAAATTAAGAGGGAAGTCCAGGAGCAGAGCCTTTTGTCCCTCCTGGAATGCGTCATGTTGGGAGGTATGCAATTTTATTTTTTTGTCTACTAAATTCATTACCTTTTATTCAGTGATATGATGTAAAATATACTAAGGTATTTGTTTTATAAGTGTACTAAGGTTTTGCATGGGCTGATCCCCTAGTCTTGTCAGAACATGTCATCCTTATTGCACTTAAAAGAAATACTTTTGTAATTTAGTGCTGATCTTTTCCTGATATTGCAGGAAACACAGTGCATAGAGCTGGTGATGTCTTGGGGCATCTATACTCAGAATGTATAGGTGCACAAAGCATTTGATTATGCTGAAATGTATCTATTTCACCTCTGAGCATATAACATGGAGCACACCCATTTTCTCTTTATGTCTGTATAACCTATTCTGTAATTGCAGACCCAGATGGGAATATACATGCACAGAAAGCTAACAATCTCGCTCCAACTTCCTTCCTTCTATCAGTTTTCAGCCATTCCTTTCATTAAGTACATTGCTACTGCCTTCATTAAGTACAACATTTCTTGCAAAGTAATGTTTATTCAAACCTCTTTTATGTCATAAATAAAATGTACTATCCTATATGAGATGCACCCGGTGGGTGCAAAAGGTTTCCTGTGAAAGTATTGGTTTATGTAAAACTCAGATAGATTGACTTGGGCTAAAAGCTCTGCAGTCTACACTGAACCAGGGTTTATTTACTAAACGGTGCTTTTTAATAGCAAAACATGGGGTGTTAAATAAACCCCACACACTAAGGAACTATCCTTTCATCTACTATATAGAGTACAAAAACCCTGTATGATGCACTAAAGAGTAGAAATGTTGAATCTCTGGTGGTGCTTTATGGCCCAGGCAAGCATCTTCTTCACTGCTACAGAACAGCCGTAAGTTCTTAGCCTATTACTTGTTTCCTGATTAAAGGTTTTTTTATAACTCTGAAAGGTAAACAATTTTTTTATGGGGGTGTTTAAAAACTTTTATCCAGATGTATTGATCTATAGTACATCAGCAATTTAACCGGATATAGAAATGAGCCTGTTTATTAAAGAAGTTAAGATAGATTGATATAAAATGTGTTATTTCAATGATTTTTGATCCTGTATCAGCTAGAATGACATTTGGCCATGTATCGTTTACTTATTTATTTTACACTTATGGTGTTGAAGCCATTTGTATCTATCATCTATTAAGTTCGCTACACTCTGTGATCCTCCTGCTCAGCCAGTAGACGAAAGGATCTCTGTCCAATTGGGGCTCTCGTGTGGGTTGCCAAATTAGCCAAGATTTGGGCGTTTGGCACTCATCCCTAGGGCCATAGATAAATTAGTGGCCATTTCTCACATGCCGGATAATGCACCATAACTCCAGAGAGAACAATGAAAAGATATAGTGACTGTTCTTAACACAGAAAATGAAAACATTACAGAAAGGCCTAATTTCCCATTACAGGTCATTAAAGAAATCCCTTGGTTGGAAACAGGTATATCCTAAGAAAAAAAAAAGTCTATAGATATAGTCTATGATCACAGCAAGATTGCAGAACCAAAGTGCTGCTTCATGCATACATATTCCTAAGGATTACCAATACACAAACAATAATGGACGTGACAGAAGTAGTTGTTGGTATGACATCAAGATTGATAGAAAATAATTGGAATAAAATACTTGATGACATTGGCATTACACCTAATTATTATTATGTTTTAGTACCATTCACAAACTTTAAGAAACAAATATTTAATTCCTAACAGCTAATTAGAGAAAAAAAAACAACAAGTGCCTTATCCAAGTGTCCTTGTAATTCCCACATACTGTGGACTCTCTTGCAATACCTACATTTGCAGATACGACATAAACTGGGAGTAGAATATATATCTAAAAACGTGTGAGAATAAATGCTTAGAACTATGGCCCTCATTCAGAGCCGTACGCTCTGAGCAGAGCGCACGCTCTGAATGAGGGCCGCCCTCCATAAAAATGGAGCGTCCTCCTGGACGCTCGTATAGCTGTGGGTCACCACCCACAGGCTATACGAGCGTGCAGTTTGATGGGCGCGATGGTCTTGACCATCGCGACCATCGAAACTGCGAGCCCGAGAATGCGGTTGAGGTTTTCAACCGCAAGCTCCGGAGTGATTTTGGCTCTATCAGAGCCAAAATCACTCCCACTGACATCACTAGTGATGTCAGTGGGCCGGCTTCTGACGGGAGGCGTTCCCGTGGGAACGCCCCCATCAGGGAGGCACGCCCACCAAAGGGGGCGTACTGTCAATCAACATAGACAGCACGCCCCCTTTGATCAGACACAATGAGCGAAGGACTTTCCTTCGCACGTCGCGTCTGGCGCATGCGCACGACGGAGCTCCCTCCGTCGTGCGCATGCTCAGTGCAGAACATCGACCCACTGGCGAGCGGACAGCCGCTCGCGAGTGGGTCTGAATCAGGGCCTATATCAGTGGCATATCTATCACGGGTGTAAGGTATGTGGTGCACGAGAGCCCATGTGTCCGGTGGGACACTGTCCTGGCCCGGTTTGCCACTGCGACTGCCAGTGGAGCACGCCCCTCCCTATCCAGTGGCGCCAACTTTGTCTGGCACTGCTCCAGTGTCTATGCATTCTTCTCGCATGCGCCATCTTTCTGTATATATCACTGGAGAGACAGCGGTGCCGGAACGGTTATGGGGAAGGTGCTGCCCTGGGCATCCCAACCCTTAAAACACTGCAGAAATATATTGTGGAATTACATATACCTCATCCATGAAACTACAGTGACAGACACAGTACAGCATTGAGGTACATGAATTAGCCATACTGTTAACTCTTGGCACATCAAGATCAAAATAGATGTGTAGATTTTAATTTGCACAGACTTTATTACTTAATAAGATATATTATTTAGAGTAACCGAAAATAGGGGACCAAATGTTTTAGACATAAGAGTTTTTATTATATCCTTGGGAGGATCCTTGGAGGCTCATAAGTTTGGTCGCCACTTTGGATTTTGTCCGTAAACTCGTATTGGATGAGGCTGCAGTGTTATATGGATAAGATGGTCTAGAAAGAAAAAGAGTAACACGCTGTTATCCTGCAGGAAACATTTTCTTTTGATTTTTACGTAAAAATCAAAAGTGAATATGTTGTTCAGATTCTATTTGTATAGGATGGGCATGCTAAAACTGTGCCCTGGCATGCTGGGATATGTAGTTCCACAGCAGGTGAAGTGCCACACATTGTCTACCCAATGGTACTGTATATGTGATTCTTCATTTCAGTTCATCACAAAATACATCAGTCTTTTTTTGCTTCCTAAATGTATTTTTCGTCATACAGGATGACCGGCAGTTCATATTACATAGAGTGTATTTCTTGTTTTCTTCTGTGGAGTAGTGGGGAGAAATAGAAATAGTGATATCAATCTGCCCCTGCAATCTGGGATGTACTAAGCATTTTCAGCAGCTGAGAGAGTAAGAGCTTTTTCTGATATTTCTGTAATATTTTGGTGGTTCAAAGAACTTGTGTACCTATTTTTGTTACACCTGTAGTAATACTTATCTAAGGATATAATGACTTGATACCCAATTGTTTATTTCTCTTTCATCCACTAGGGGACACTGGAGGTGCTTACGCTGGGAGGTATAGAGGCGTGGATAGCTGGTGCTGGCACTTTAAAATTTAGAAGTGTGGAGCTCCTCCCCCTCTATGCCCCACCAGCCCTCAGTTTAGAAAATGTGCCTAAGGAGCTGGTCACAACCTGCTGTGCTCCAGCAAGTCAATGATTTTCTTTCTTTTATTTAACATATTTATTTATTTTTATTTTATTATTTTATAACATCTTTTACATTGTTTTTAAGGTACCCTTCGCCACCTCTCTAAAGGTGGGGTCCGGGTACCTGGTGACCTGTTAACCTCCTGGTTTAATATGGAAGGAGTGTGCAGTGCTTAAACTAAAAGCTGCTGACAGCTCCTTAACGCCAGCACACACAGCACAGACCGCCTCCAGGAAGAAGCTGTGAGGAGAGTGCTGTTAATACAGAGGAGCCGTCCAGAGGGGAGCGCAGTGGGTATGATCACATGCACTTTCCCCGACTCCTGCCCCGCTGCCAGCGCTGACTTCAGAGAGCGCTATAAGCGCTGCTAAATGATTTATGCTTCTCCCCTCTCCCCGCTGATGAGCCCCCTTCTCACGGGGCTAGCGCAGGGGGGAGGTGATAACAGCGTGGTGGCCATTTTACAGTCCCTCGGACTTGAGAAGAAAGGGTGCGGAGCCTAATAGCGCGGACTCCCTGGTCTAATTAACGCGGCAGTGGCTGTTAGAGCAGCTTGGAGCCGCGTTTTAACCTGTTGTTTGACTGCATCTCTCCACCACAGGTAGTGTGCAGGCACATGCTGAAGGCTGATTCTCCTGTCTACATCCCTGGCAAGAGGCTGTGAGTAATAATCTGTGGGAGGGGGTACCTCTTCCTCTGTGTCCCAACCAGCCTTCTGTTTTCTTTCTCATCACTGCTGTGTGTCTGGGTACCTGTTGTTTATCCATGTCAAACAAAACAAAAGCAGCTCAAAAGATGTTTGTCTGTTCTAAGTGTAACAACAAACTATCTAAGCCGCATGCCACTGGGTCCACGTTATGTGATGCTTGTATAACAATTGATCCACTGATGGCTATTCCTGACTCAGTTGCTCCGCCGTGGGCCGCTGACATGGTAGGAGTTATGTCAGACTTAACGTCAGAGTTAGCTGAGGCACGCAAGTCTCAACCTCCCTGGGTGGCGGGGCTAACTAAGTCTCTAGACACCTTGGTACAGGTTATGGGCACAGCGGCATCCGCACCCTCCACTTCCTACCAGAGACCGAAGCGTACTCTGACGACTGTTCTCCAGTCAGAGGAGTCGGAGGAAGAATTCCTTACTATGGATACCGAAGAAGGGGAATTGGAGGTTGCGTTACAGGACGACAACCCTCAGGAGTTAGAGTCCACCTCTCCCGGGGTGGAATCTTTAATTTTGGTGGTCAGAAAGACTCTGAATTTGCCTGAGGATATAATTCCTCCATCACAGGAGTTTGAATTATTTAATGAACAACCGAAGAGCTCTGCAGTTTTTCCGTTCTCGCAGCAACTTCAGCAACAGCTCTCGGTAGCTTGGAAACAGCCAGATAAGAGGTTCCAGATTCCGCGCCATTTTTCATCTAGTTACCCTTTTCCTTCATCCATGATGGAGAAGTGGGAAAACCCTCTTCCAGTAGATGCATCTGTCTCCCGTCTCTCAAAGAAAACAGCACTCCCAGTACCGGGAGCTACAGTACTAAAAGATCCGTCGGATCGTAAGTTGGAGACAACGTTAAGATCTATTTATACAGCAGCGGGTGCTCAACTCAGGCCCACACTTGTTACCGCTTGGGTTAACAAGGCGGTGGTTTCCTGGGCCGATCAATTGATTACAGGATTGGACTCGGGTAATTCCAGAGCAGAGTTACGTCTACTAGCAGACCACATCCGTGAATCTGCAGTTTACATGGGAGAAGCTTCAAAAGGATATCAGTCAGATTAGTGCTCGCATATCTGCTTCGGCAATTTCGGCCCGCAGAGCCCTCTGGCTACGCGCTTGGCAAGCTGACGCAGAATCCAAGCGTGCGGTGGAAAGTCTACCATTCACTGGCGACATGCTGTTCGGGCCGGAATTAGACAAATGGATATCCAAAGCCACAGGGGGTAAATCTTCTTTCCTTCCATCAGCTGCACCGGCTCCCAGAAGAAATTACACGGTACCTTCGTTTAATTCCTTTCGGGTAACACATTCCTTTCGTGGTAGGACCAGAGGTGCGCCCACGCAACCAAGAGGTGGCAGAGGTAGAGGTCGTCCACACACGGTTGCTCGTAGACCAGAGCCTAAACCAGCTGAGAAAAAAGTGGCATGACGGTCTTCCATCCCACCTGGGACCATCTGCAGTGGGAGGCCGCCTGCAAAGATTTCAACGAGTTTGGAACCAGACTTCCATAGAACCATGGATCCGAAGACTAATTACCCTGGGGTACCGAATAGATTTCGAGACCTCCCCCCCACCTCGCTTCTTCACTACAAGTCTGCCAATACAGGCAAAAAGAGCCAAGGTTGTACAGGAGGCTATCCAGTCTCTAGTAGTATCTTCTGTGATAGTTCCAGTTCCGGAACTTCAACGAGGTATGGGGTTTTACTCAAACCTGTTTGTAGTACCCAAGCCGGATGGCTCGGTCAGGCCCATCTTAAACCTAAAGTCCTTGAACTGGTATCTGAAGATGTATCGTTTCAAGATGGAGTCTATAAAGTCAGTAATAGCGAGCTTGGAACCAGGGGAGTTCCTATTATCCCTGGATATCAAGGACGCATATCTCGAGGTTCCCATTTGGGAACCACACCAGGCCTTTCTGCGTTTCGCCATTTTGAAGGATCATTATCAATTTCGGGCATTGCCGTTCGGGTTATCCTCGGCTCCCCGCATCTTCACCAAACTCATGTCAGTCATGATCGCTCTCCTTCGGTCATCAGGAGTGAACATAATACCTTATTTGGACGATCTGTTACTCAAGGCTCCATCGGTGCCTCTTCTATCAGATCATGCCTTACTGACATATCACATTCTAATCCAACATGGTTGGATAATCAACTTCAAGAAGTCGAATCTCAGTCCGTCCCAGAAACTTTTATTTCTGGGCATGATATTGGATACGAAATCTCAGAGGATTTTTCTTCCAACAGACAAGGCCAAGGATATCCGACTGTTAGTTCAGCTGGTCCTCAAAACAAAGACTGTGTCAATGCTTCTTTGTCTGCGTCTCTTGGGGAAAATGGTAGCTGCTTTCGAGGCACTATAGTTCGGCCGGTTCCACTCCAGGGTGTTTCAGCTGGACCTGTTAGCACAGGGGTCATGGTCTCATCTGTTCCTACATCGACAGATCTGTCTGAACCCGGTTACCAGAGTAGCCCTTCTTTGGTGGACACAATCCAGCAATCTGTTAGCGGGAAAACGGTTCGGCATGTGGGACTGGATCATCATAACCACGGATGCCAGCCTTCGAGGGTGGGGCGCAGTAGTCCTCGATTATCACTTTCAGGGTCGATGGTCCCCTCTAGAACAGAAGTGGACCATAAATGTGTTGGAACTCAGAGCGATTTACAATGCACTGTTAGAGGCAACAGAGTTGCTAAAGGCTCGTCTGGTAAGAGTTCAGTCCGACAACGCTACGGATGTCGCTTACATCAACCGCCAAGGAGGGACTCGGAGTCGCATGGCTATGCGAGAGGTAACTCGGATCCTCCGGTGGGCCGAGAATCAGTCGATAATCCTGTCAGCGGTATTCATTCCGGGTGTGGACAACTGGGAAGCAGATTACCTAATTCGACAGGATGTCCAGCTTAATCCAGACGTGTTCAACGCGCTGATACGTCGATGGGGATGTCCTCAGGTGGATCTCATGGCGTCACGATTGAATCATCGGCTTCCAGTATACATGTCAAGAACTCGAGATCCGCAGGCGGAAGCAGTAGACGCTCTGACAAGTCCGTGGACCTACGACTTCGTTTGCCTTTTCCCTCCGATTCCCCTTCCTCGTCTTCTAAAAAGAATAAAACAGGAGTCAGCCTCGGTAATTCTTGTGGCCCCGAACTGGCCTCGGAGAAGTTGGTTCTCGGACCTTCGGTCCCTATTATCAGACGATCCGTGGCCCCTTTCTCTGCGCCCGGATCTTCTACAGCAGGGTCCTTTCATACACCCCAACTTAGCGCAGCTACGTTTAACGGGGTGGGTCTTGAAACCGATATCAAAAGACATAGGGGTATGCCAGACGCGGTTATTCCCACCATGCTACGCGCCAGGAAGCCAGTTTCGGCTGCGCATTATCATCGCATCTGGCGTGCTTATATCTCATGGTGTTCCAGTCAGGATCTTCCGTCTAGGACCTTTCGGGTCTGGATTCTGGCCTTCATCTGGGAACCTTAAAGGTGCAGGTTTCTGCCCTTTCCATTTTCTTTCAAAGGAAATTGGCCCTCATTCCTGAGGTGCAGACGTTTCTTCAAGGGGTCTTGCGCGTGCAACCTCCTTTTCTACATCCAATTGATCCATGGGATCTTAATCTTTTTCTTCTGTTTCTTCAGTCGGCCATGTTTGAACCTTTGGAGGAGGTTGATCTTAAGTACCTATCTTGGAAGACGGTCATCCTCCTGGCTCTCGCTTCGGCTCGTAGGGTTTCAGAATTGGGGGCTCTTTCCTATAAACCTCCTTACCTAGTGTTTCATGCGGATAGAGCGGAACTCCGGATGATAGCCGCTTTCCTTCCTAAGGTCGTGTTGGCTTTCCATATCAATCAGCCTATTGTGGTACCATCGTTGGTGGAGGACTCTGGTTCTTCTACCTTGGATGTAGTTAGGGCTCTCCGCATCTATGTTGACAGGACTGCTTCCCTTCGTAAGTCTGAGTCGCTTTTTGTCCTGTATGATGCGGTTCGGAGGGGTTGGCCAGCGTCTAAGCAGACTTTAGCACGTTGGATCCGGCTGACTATTCATCAAGCTTATGTTAGTGCTAACCATCAGCCTCCTTCGTCAATTTCGGCTCATTCCACACGTTCTGTGAGTGCGTCATGGGCGGCCGGTAGAGGAGCATCTACGTCACAATTGTGCCGGGCGGCCACTTGGTCTTCAGTTCACACGTTTGTCAAGTTTTACAAATTTGATACGTTTGCCTCTTCGGCGTCCCGTTTTGGTCGCCTTGTTCTACAGGTGCCACAGAGCACTCCCGCCCGTGGGGGTAACTTTGGGACGTCCCCAGCGTAAGCACCTCCAGTGTCCCCTAGTGGATGAAAGAGAAAATGTCATTTTGGTATCTACCGATAAATCCTTTTCTCTGATTCCACAGGGGACACTGGACGCCCACCTCTGCGCTCTATGCCTGCCTGTTCGGTTTTGTTCTGTATGTTGTATGATTTAGTTATTGTGTGTTCTTCTCTCCCTTTCACTCCGCTTGTTCTCCACCTCCTCTCGGTCTTCATTTTCTAAACTGAGGGCTGTTGGGGCATAGAGGGGGAGGAGCTCCACACTTCTAAATTTTAAAGTGCCAGCTCCAGCTATCCACGCCTCTATACCCCCCAGCGTAAGCACCTCCAGTGTCCCCTGTGGAATCAGTGAAAAGGATTTACCGGTAGGTACCAAAATCCCATTTTTCTTTGCACAAACTTTATCCACATTTATTATATTGTTGTATAGAGAGGATTTCATACTTGAGGAAAACACTTATTATGTAATTTAAAATAATAATTTAAATAATAGCATTTAGCCCAAACAACTATTGCTTCATTTTATATGGTGCTTGTTTGAGTAAAATACATTGACCTGCAATGATTACATTATATTCCTACCTTATGGCAGAGACTGTGGGGGAAATATATTACACTTTCTAAAGGGTACAAGTGGAGAAGTTGTCCTGAGCAACTAGTGAGCTTCTAGTTATTTAGTAATTACATTCTATACAATGTTAAGTAGAAGCTGATTGGTTGCTATGAGTAATACCTCCACCTTTCCTCTCTAGGGAATCAGTATGTACTGTAATAGTCGCCGGTTCAAATGCCGGCACGAGAAGCCCGACAGCAGGAGATCCCGACGCAAGCTGGTAAATACCATAACCCTCCCTTCTCTCCCCCCCTTCCCTAACCCTCCCTTAGGGGTGCCTAACCCTAAGTACCCCCCGGGGGTGCCTAAACCCCTGTCGGGATTCAGATAGGCATCTGCATTTTGACACCTATCTGAAGTCCCCCATCGGGCTTCTCGTGTTGGGATATAGATCGACTGTTAATTTTCAAGTGTATCAGGGCTGTCAGATGGAAAGAAAAATAGGTGTCTGATAATCAAATGTAGAACAAATCTAAATCTGCAGAGTATGTAATATTCTAAAGATCACAGATTCATTACAAGCAACATGATACAGGACACACTGCAATAATGTCACTGACATCAGTAAATTGTCCTGCTACAGACAAAACAGTGAAATGCTCAAGAATAATCAGTTTAGTATTCATGATGCTGGCTGTAATTATGTTTGAACATAAAGGGCTACCAACATGAACACTTTCTAGCCCAAGCTATGTGGTGGGAGTGGCTAAGTGATTTACTATAAGTATACCAATCCCAGCCTCATGCTATGGCCTCTATTCAGTCGTCCTGCTATGGGGATTGTGGGGGTGAAAATGAGCAGTTTGGGTCTGATCATAGGTGTATAGTATTGCACTGCCGCAGCGGCTGTGCAATACCATACAGCTAATATGCTAATGCCGCAGGAGGCTTCTAAGGACAAAAGACGATTCCTGACGGCATTGAAGATACAAGTGCCGCGTCCAAAGACGTGGCATTGGATCACCATCACAATCATCTGTCTTGGTGGACGCAGCCATTGGCCATCTCTGTGCAAGTCTACTGTTAGCCAGGACAGGAAATCTGTGTAGGAAGACCCTATCTTAGGCTCACCTACAATAACGGCCGTAGCTTCTCACTCATGCTGCAGCTTGGGGGCACTACGAGCGATCTCGCAGTCAGTGATCGGCACATGCACAGTACAGATCATCTGCATGCGCCAATCATTAAACATCGGCATTGTATGCAAACCAATGGGTTTGCATACAACTCTGAATCGGGACCTTTATCTACTCAGGTCTCCTATGAGCATTGTTGCCACCTTCTGATTGGTTGTTGAATTGCAACATGGCAATCAGCAAGAAGTGTGGGGTAATCTTATGATGACCTTGTAACAATTCCTATGCTTCTGATATCAATTGTAGGTCGATGCCATCTCCAAGCATGTGCAAAGAATCTGATATTTTGGTAAATAATGTTCTGTGTCCACCAGCTAAAATAATCACTTTCCCCTGCCCCTCCTCAATGCACATATTCCAGCCATTAAAGCTCATTTAAATATCTGATGCATGTAGGTGCACAGGGAGTTTTCTTGCTTCTTTACAAAGGAATTCCTCAATCCAGCCATCTTGTTCCACCAAAAGGAACAACATGTTAATTCCCAAAACCGATTTCACAGTTTTGAGGAGCTAAGCCAATCCCCATAGTGTGGGGCCTAGTGTTTTCGCAAGGATTATTGAGTGGGCATGAACATCTTGCACCCTAAAGGTCCATAAGGCTTCGGGGCTTGGTGTCTAAAAGGTCTTCTTCTAGATTCATTGAAGGATTCACTCTCCTCTCTGCAAGCTTCAATAGCTAGCACAAAAATTATACTGTTGGTCACAGTTTTGTAAATGACCCTTAGTGTGTACACGCAACAAATTTTGTAACATTCTTTACCATATTTTCAATTACAGAATTCCTTTTATATGATTATCCATAAGATTTTTTTTTTTAGAGCTGCCCCCTAAATTTAGGCCATATAGGTGAATGCCTAGGGTGTCAATTCTCCAGTTGGCGTCCAGCAAGCATGGCTTGACTCATTTTCAAGTGATTGTGGGAACTACAGATGTGTCCACATACATCTGTCTTCTGTGCGCTACAAGTCTCTTTCCACATAATGCGTGTGTGAGCATCATGTGACTCGGTAGTACTGAGCGTCTTTTCGTGCAACTCTCTCCCTTTAAATGCATCTTATTTGTAGGGGTGAGCGGGTTCGGATTTCTGAAATCCGAGCCCCCCCGATCCGAGGCCGATCCGAGTCAGGCTCGATTTTTCCCTGACTCGGATCTGAAATCGAGGCAAAACTTCATCATCCCGCCTTCCGGGTCTTGCGGGTTTTGGATCCTATATAAGGTACCCGCGTCGGCGCCATTTTCTCGGCTGTGGACAGTGAAGAGGGAGGGTGGGAGTTAGGGCTGGCTGGGCTGTGTAGTGTAGTGTTGTAGTGTAGTATAGGGCAGTGTAGTGTTGTGCTATGCTGCGCTGTACTGCTGTTGTCCATAGGGGCTGTGTCCACTACTTCAAAGTCCATAGGGGCTGGCTGGACTGTGTTGTGCAGTCAGTTGTCCATAGGGGCTGTGTCCAATCCAAAGTCCTGTGCAGTGTCCCAGTCCTAAAGGGGTGCTGTAGTGTTGTCCAGGGGGTGCTCTGTCCGTCAGGGGTGCTCCCCCCAAGTGCAAAAAAAATATATTTTTTCTGTGTTTGTGAATTGTGTACACTGTGGCTGCACGTCCATCAACAAAGGAGCAGCGCCAAGCGTGCGCCTGTGTCCCATAAGTAAAAGGCCGGCTGGCTTGTCCGTTAAAGGGTGCTGTAACCCCCAAAGTACACTCCAAACAAAATAAAAAAATATTTTCTGTGTTTGTGAATTGTGTGCACTGTAGCCGCACGTGCATCAACAAAGGAGCAGCGCCAAGCGTGCGCCTGTGTCCCATAAGTAAAGAGCCGGCTGGCTCATTTCTTAAAGGGTGGTGTAACCCACAAAGTGCACTACTCTCCAGCAAAAATATAAAAATATTTTCTGTGTTTGTGTGCGCCGCACGTATATATCAATATAACATAAATGGAGGACCAAACTTTCTCCGATAAAAATAAAATAGGGAAAGATCAAGAACCACTTCCTCCTAGTGCTGTTGCTGCTGCGGGGAGTTGCTCATCATCCCAGAGAGGAAGTAGGAACACCACTACTTTTACTAAACAATTGACCCTCCAACAGTCCCTAGCGAGGAGGATGAAGTACGACAGCAGTCATCCTGAAGCAAAACGTATAACTGAGGCCTTGACTGCTATGTTGGTGTTAGACGTGTGTCCGGTATCCGCCATTAGTGCAGTGGGATTTAGACAATTGATGGAGGTAGTGTGTCCCCGGTTCCAAATCCCGTCTAGATTCCACCTGCAACCCTCAAAGTGCGCTCCACAAACAATAAAAAAATTATTCTTTTTTTTTCTCTTTGTGAAATGTGTGGGCTGTAGCCGCACTTGCATCCTCAAAGCAGCAGCGACAAGCGTGCGTCTGTCTGTTAAAGGGTGGTGTAACCCTCAAAGTGCTCCAAAAAATAAAAAACTATTTTTTTTATGTGTTTGTGACTTGTGTGTGATGTAGCCGCACGTGCATCAACACAGTAGCAGCGCCAAGCGTGCGTCTGTGTCATAAGTCAAGTGCCGGTTTGGACATCTGGTCCGGACTGAAGGACGTGCCAACAATTTCTGACAAGTCTACTGTCACTGCATATGATACTGTCCTCAAAGCAACAGCGACAAGCGTGCGTCTGTCTGTTAAAGGGTGGTGTAACCCTCAACGTGCGCTCCACAAACAATAAAAAAATTCTTTTTTTTTCTGTCTTTGTGAAATGTGTGGGTTGTAGCCGCACCTGCATCCTTAAAGCAGCAGCGACAAGCGTGCATCTGTCTGTTAAAGGATTACATCGGTGACAGCATCCAAGTAGGCATGTCAGACAGTCCGTACATGTACTGGCAGGAAAAAGAGGCAATTTGGATGCCCCTGTACAAACTGGCTCTATTTTACCTGAGTTGCCCCGGCTCCAGTGTGCACTCCGAAAGAGTGTTTAGTGCAGCCGGGAACCTTGTCAGCAAAAGGCGTAGGAGGTTGCTTCCACAAAATGTGGAGAAGATGATGTTCATAAAAATGAATTATCAACTTTTCCAGGGAGACCAGCCTCCAGAACGTACAGAGGGACCTGTGGTGGTGGATTCCAGCGGGGACGAATTAATACTCTGTGACGATGAGGATGTACACAACACTGAAGAGGGTGAGGAATCGGTGAATGAGGAGGATGAGGACGACATCTTGCCTCCTTAGAGCCAGTTTGTGCAGGGCCAGATTAATTGCCAGCTTGTTTTGTGGGGGCCCAAACGAACCAATCATTTCAGCCACAGTCGTGTGGCAGACCCTGGCGCTGAAATGATTGGTTTGTTAAAGTGTGCATGTCCTGCTTATACAACATAAGGGTGGGTGGGAGGGCCCAAGGACAATTCCATCTTGCACCTCTTTTTTTTTCTTTGCATTATGTACTGTTTGGGGCCTAGTTTTTCAAACTGCCATCCTGTCTGCCACTGCAGTGTCACTCCTAGATGGGCCACGTGTTTGTGCCGCCCACTCGTGTCGCTTAGCATAGTCATCCATCTACCTCGGTGCAACCTTTTGGACATAAAAACACTATTGTGAGGTGTTCAGAATAAACTGGAAATGAGTGGAAATTAAGGTTTTTGAGGTTAATAATAGCATAGGAGCAGAAAAATCAACACATTCTGTGATTTTAGCTGTTTTTATGCTTTTTTTTAAAAAAAAATACAGATCCAAAACCCAGAACCCAAAACACTGAAGGGTGGTTTTGGCAAAACCAATCCAGATCCAAAACACGAAGAAAGATCCAAACACAAAACACGAAAAGTGGCCGTTGCACACCCCTACTTATTTGCACAGCGATGCGAATAGGGCACACAAGCAGTTTCTGTTGAATAAAATTATATGCAGCAAGCCTATATTCTGTGTGTGACACTGAGTGTATCTACATGCAAAATGCTACGTTAGAGTGTCAGCGGCTGTAACACTGTAACGTAACGTTTCACATGCAGATACACCAGCAGTCACACACAGAATATCATTTTAATCAGCAGCAACTGCTTGTGTAACCTATTCACATCGCTTTGCGAATAAGACTCATTTGAAGGAAAATACGCTCAGCGCTACAGAGTCACACCACGGCATGGCACGTCTAGTAGGGCTGTTTAACGTGCAAAGAGGCTAGATGTATACGGACACATCTGTAGCTATTACCTAGGACACCAGGTTGCATATCTTTTTACACCAAATATAAAATAAATGTAATTTATACCTTGGAAAAGTGATTCCACCTGAAAGCGTGCAGCAAAACATAAATCCTCCAGCCATGCAGAGCAGAGCTCCAGCCCATCCCACAAACAGTGCTGTCCCCAACTCATATCTGCAAAACAACAACAGACAAAAATAAAACATGCATAATGTAATTTGGTAGAACAAAAAAACACTGCGCTCTAGTAAGTGGTGTTAGTGATGTTGACAATCACCTCTTTTTCACTGCTGCATTCGTAATAGATTGCTCTAGCTTATTAGCGCTGGGATTCTTTCCCTAATGTAATTTGGTGTATATTCTAGTAGGTCCTTACTGCTAGTGGTAATGGCATACGCAATCATAATCACTAAATGCCTGATTCTAAGGTCACCTCTATCAGTCCTGTCTAAATCCTACAACACAAATAAACAAAGGCAGTCGTCTCCTGTACTTAGCAACCAGATGCAATATGCACCCATCATGACTGATTGTTTATCTACAAACACCACACCTGTATGCGTCATTTTACCTTCTATATCTCTTAGCTTGTTACTTTGCAGCAAGCAACAGGTAACGTTATTCTCATCACATAGCTAATAGTGTTATACTGTATGTAGACAACCTCATCTAAGTAATTTGAATCAAAGGAGCAAAAAACAATCACAAAGGGAGAGGGACAGTGAACCTAGGGCCTGATTCAGACCCACTCGCGAGCGGCTGTCCGCTCGCAAGTGGGTCGATGTTCTGGACTGAGCATGCGCACGACGGAGGGAGCTCCTTCGTGCGCCAGACGCGACAAGCGAAGGAAAGTCCTTCGCTCGTTGTGTCTGATCAAAGGGGGCGTGCTGTCGATGTTGATTGACAGCACGCCCCCTTTGGTAGGCGTGCCTCCCTGACGGGGGCGTTCCCACGGGAACGCCTCCCGTCAGAAGCCGGCCCACTGACATCACTAGTGATGTCAGTGGGAGTGATTTTGGCTCTGATAGAGCCAAAATCACTCCGGAGCTTGCGGTTGAAAACCTCAACCGCAGGCTCCGGCTCGCAGTTTCGATGGTCGCGATGGTCAAGACCATCGCGGCCATCAAACTGCACGCTCGTATAGCCTGTGGGTGGTCACCCACAGCTATACAAGCGTCCAGGAGGACGCTCCATTTTCATGGAGGCCGGCCCTCATTCAGAGCGTGCGCTCTGCTCAGAGCGTACGGCTCTGAATGAGGGCCCTAGTGCACATCTTTGTCCAAAACCAATAAAATGGAGCAGAAAGCTGTAGCCCAAGGGTGGCCAGTCCAGTCTTTGGGATCCGCTAACAGTTAACATTTTCCAGACCACCTAGCTGGTGCACAGGTGTAGTCATTACTAACTGTCACATTTTAAAACATGTGGTGCATTCATTTCTAACTGACACATTCTACAGATCCACAGGTGGCCTGGAAAACATGAACTGTTAGGGGATCTCGAGGACCAGTTTGGCCACCCCTGCTCTAGGCTGTATTTAGCAGAGAATATTTCTAAATCACTAAATATGTCATGATATTGACACTTTAAAATACCACAAAACAGTGGCAGAACAAGCACTTCTGCAGGTGGGGTGGCCAGGCTCCATCATTCTTCTGCATGATTTGGACATGCTCTATAAACTCTGATTCGGGCATCATTGTGGCTGGAACATTGATTGGTCAGAAAAGGCCCCAGACCTGCAATGGCCCAGGAGCAGCATCAAGAGCTTTGTCTCTTGAAGTAGGGCTAGTAGACTACTTGGTCGTAAGCCTCATTGTCGTCAGGTGAGGAACAGAGTCCAATCTTTGTTGAACCCCAGGGAGAGAAATGTGTAATCCCTTTGATATTGCTAATTCATCTGCTATTTCTCTAAACCCACTGAGTGTTTCATTCATTCCTTTGCAGCGGATGTGGTACAAAATGTCGACACCATAAATGTCAATATGTTCTGAATATTGACATGGCTGTTATGTCGACATTTACCATGTCAACATGGCCATAATGTCGACATCATGCATATATGTTGACAGTCGGCAAGTCAACATAACACTTTTATTGAGTACTAACCTTAACCACAGTATAACCCTAAACCTGTAATGTCGACATGACTACATACCCTTTTTAGTTGATGTTGCTCTCCCAAAACTCAGTGAGGAGGCCCTTGCTGCACTTAATGCCTATTGGATGAAGGTCAGAATGTTATTTCCCATTTACTCAAATATAAGGCTCCTGGTCCAGATGAATGAATAAATAAGTTGGCATTTTAGGGTGATCTGGCTCTTACTTTGACTGCTCTCTGTAATGAGCCCACGACTTCTGGATCCTTTCCTTAGAATGTTAGATGCCCAGATTATACCAATACTTAAGTTGGTGAGAATCCTTTGGACTGTAAAAGTTACAGGCCTAATGCTTTATTTAATACAGTAAAGATATTTGCTAATCTGATTTTTCCAGCATAGGTCCCTTGATAAACCCCGACCACGTGGGTTTTGTACAGGGCTGCCAGGCAGTGACAGAGTAAGGTCTACATGGGCCTGGAGTTAAAATATATGATGGGCCTATTATGTGGGGGTGTAACTACTGATGTGGGGGTATGACTAGTGTTGTTACACTATGACAACACTCCCTGTCTGCAAAGGGGGTGTGACATGTGCTGTGTGGTGTGGATAGCATCATTGAGGGCATAGCTAGCGCCTATTTTCAACCACCTCAATCTCGCTCTCCTTTTCGCTTATATCAATAGTGTAATGTGAGAGTCTCCAAATGAACACAGGGAAAACACCCCAGGGAGATCCAGGTGTATCCCAAAATGTTTTACTCCTGACCACTAATTGAGTATCTGTTTGGGCAAACTGTTATTTTAATATTTCGCCAAGTGGCATTCCAAGCAATGCCTCTGTTTTAAATAGTTTAATAAAGGTTGATTCACTATGGAATACCTCATTTTCCTCTCTTTTATGCAAATTCCTCCATAATTACTTCTGAGAAATGGTTTTGGAGACAATCTAGGGTAACACTGAAACATGGTTCTGGTCATTTGAATGTAAGACAGGACAATAAAGCTGATGCTGATTCTGAGCGAAATTTGGACTCTGAGGAGGTCTGTTTATCCTACTAATAAAATAACTTTTTCGGTGAAGCTATTTCCTGATCCTAACATCATTCAATTCAGAAGATCCACACATTTTACTTTCCAGTTTGTTTGTGATACTGGGGATAATACGCTATGACTGTTCTGTCATTTTATTACATTATAAAAATACACAGAGGGAAACCCCCCACACATATTCCAGATGGGATACGTCCCATAACTAAAAAGGTTTACAGAAGCTGTCATGATCTGCTGCAGTACCACTGTTCCACTAGTGGTGCAGCTCTCTCCTGTAGTGCTAGTTCACAATGTTCCCGCTAGGATTCCCATATGTTGTTTGGTAAACTACAAGCCTATGTTATTTACCTGACCCAGCAGCTATCGGCTGCACCTGTGACTGTCTTATTTAAGCCTGCTTCTCTGTTCCTCCTGGGCCAGATCATCTCATATTCCTCAAGTAAAATTCCTGTAGTTCTCGTTTCCTTTTCAAACTTGGGCTCCTGATTTCCCTGTGTCTACGGGGTATGGCTCTCCCAGAAGCTAGCAACTTTGTTCCAGATTCTGCTTTGCTATCTGCTCCAGTGTTATCCAGAAAACCTGTTCAGTATTGCATCAGCATATCTCCAGTGCAATCTAGCAAACCTGTTTCAGCATTTGCTTCACAAAGTATTCTGTCTGTGTGTTCCAGCACACCTGCACCAGTGATTACTTCGACATATCTCCAGTGCAATCCAGTTACTTGAACCTGACTAATCTGATTCAGAGTTGTAGGCAAACGTGATGGTTTGCGTACAATTCTGATTGTGGGCTATGGGCGAATGTGAAGGATCTGTACTGCGCCTCTGCCAATCAGTGTCTTCAGAGGCTCCGGTGGCACCATTTACTACTTGTTCCAATATCGTTATTCTGCTATGACCCAAAAGGTCTTGGGCAGGGACATAGCCACTGTGTGGGTACAGGGGTGTGGTTGCTATGAGGTCCGCAGCGCTTTATGGATCCTCCTCCCACTGTAGCTGGCTCATCTCAGCTGTATTATAGTGAGAGAAGTGTCCGCTGATCCCTCCTGCAAACTGCTTCTTAAGTCACAGGCACACTTCAGCCTTTGACTAGGATGCAGTTTGCTGTAGGGATCATGAGCACTGCGGGCCCCCTGTCAGACTGACCAGCAGCACCGTTCTTCATTCCCCTTCTCATACGACTCTCCTCACTAATGCTAGGAGGTGGCTGTGCTAGGACATCCCCAGACCATGGCTACGCCACCTCCCAGCATCAGTGTGGAGAGACGGAGTATCGGGCTCAGAAGATGAGTAGTATGGGGAAATTAGCATAGCTAGAATTGTATGGGCCCTGTGGAAATTATGCTTTGGGGCCATGTGGAAATTTTGCTATGGGGCCCCAATAGCTCTAGCTACGCCCCTGGTCTTGGTCACAGTTGCAGTGGTAGTCCATTCTCCATGACACTCCAGTGTGGTAAGAGTATTTGCTACTTTGCCTATACTGTGTCACAATGCCTGAAACATACTGTACATAGATGCAGTTAAAATTGCTACATAAGTTATATCTTACTCCTAATAAACTGCATACAATGTGGCCATCCTGTTGTCTGATGCGATTGCTGCGCTATTAGCACACTATACCACATTTTCTGGCACTGTACAGGTATTTCCACATTTTGGCCGGAAGTTTTTAAATTGATATAATCCGTTCTCAGTGTGGCTGCGGACCCAGACCCAGGGTTGGTGCTTATTTCCCCCTTCTGCCCCAAAGCCTGAGTTTTGCATCATACTTTGGTAGCTATCAGAGCAGCAATTGTTCAATATTGGAAGACATCCCCCCCCCCCCCCAATACTCCCTAAGATTGTATCTAAGGATCATTATCACTTCAAAATAGAGACTTTGGGGGTCCCATATTTCTCCTCTGCATGGTTCCCCCTAATGAAGTTATTTTCCTGACAGGAGTTCCCCATTGATAAGGAAGATGCACATTCTTTGATCCACACCTCTTCAGGTGACTTACCTTTGACAATAAATTCCCTGATGTTCAACTGCCTTCGCTACTATACTTAGTGATATGTTTAGGCTTTGTTCTGACCCTTTTATAAATTGCTTTCACTTGTTACTTCATTGTCTAATTGTGGGTATTACATTGTAGCATTAGTAATATTTTGAAACCTGGATGTATACTCCCCCTCCCTCCCTTTTTTCCTTCTATATCCCTCATTCCTTATCTATTTTTTGTTTGCAGGAAACTCAAAATACATTTTCAATGAAATTTCAAAGAAAAAAAAGTTATGTTATTTGAATTTTATATTTATTCCACATTAATATTGACTACTACTATCATTTGCAGCTGTAACAACTTTAAGGGCAAATGTGGGTTCTAAACCCCAGCAGTTTGGGGGCGGTTTGACGGCGGGTTCTAAACCCTAGGTGGTTGGTGGCAGTTTCTAAATGACAGCCATGTTCTATTCTAAAATTTGTTTTGACGGCGGTTTTGCAGCGGTTTTGGCCTTCGTAAATCTGCGGATAGCAAAACCGCCAACCAAACCGCTGGGGTTTAGAACCCGCCGCTTAGTAAATTTTGTCCTAAGTTTTTTTGGGTTAGGTATGTTCCTGATTTGGTCATTGTTACGGGATGATTTGGGCCGATTCTTCCAGACATATTTGCTCCAGGTTATTCAGCTTAGTGGGATGATGCTTGAACGCTCCAGTTTTAAAACACTGACACAGATTCTCAATTGGTTTGAGATCAGGGGTATATTTACTGAACAGTGGCTTTTCAAAGCCGCTGATTGTTGACGATTTCGCAGGCAAAAATATAAAATGCAAAACATGCTTGCTGCTACAGAATGGGGTGTCTTCACCATAATTACTACCAGCCTTAGGCCATTAAGCACGAGGCTATATTTCCTGGGCTGTATTCCCAACACCCCAGGATGGTGGGTGTTGGATTCATTTTTGAGGGGAAAAAAGTATAAAAAAAACCCCCCATAAATTATCTCTGGTGCAGTACAAGTCTCAGCATGGCCAGACCACCTTTAAAGGGGTGGAGTAACCGCAACTGCCAGCATGTCCAAGCATCCAGAGCTTGCTGGACCTATAATACGGCATGGAGAAATTATGTTCCAAAAAATAATATATAGACGTCAATTTCAAAAATACATTTATTAGAAATAGAAACAGCCCCTCTAATTTATTGTTCACCTAAGTCTAGGGGTCCAGGGTGGGGGTCATCTTCATTCCATCCATGATATTTGGCTTGGCTAACAAGAAAACACATAGGATGATGCTACATGCTTCTTACAGACCCCTGCTGGGAATGCTCCAGAAGTGCCAATGCACTTCTATTTATACAGTGGTCTGAGGAGGGAATCCCTACTGTAGTACACTTCAGAGCTAAGCAGATCGCATACCATATACTATACGTTTATGAAGCCAGCGGACGGAATCCCGACCACCGGCTTCTAGACTACTTAATCCCGGCGAGGGTTACATGACATGCGTCTAAATCTAGACGCCTGTCATTTTACCGACGCAGGGAGACCGGCATTCCAATCGAAAGGATGCCGGGCGCGGACAGCCGCGGGGAGGGGAGGGTTAGGTTTAGGGCTCCCGGGGGGGACTTAGGGTTAGGCACCTCCAAGGGAGGTTAGGGTTAGGCTAGGGGGAGGGAGGGTTAGGGTTAGGCACCGTCAGTGGGAGGTTAGGGTTAGGCACCCCCCGGGGGACTTAGGTTTAGATGGCGGGGAAGGGGGGGGTTAGGTTTAGGCACTTAGAGGGGGGATTACAGTTAGGCAAAGGGTGGAGGTTAGGGTTAGGCACCCTAAAGGAGGGTTAGGGGTAAAATTAGGTTAGTTTATACTTACCTGGGGACGATCGGGATTTCCTCCTCTGTCGGGCTGCAGCTGCCGGGATTGGTGAATCATACTGATTCCTACGATACACCCCTACAGTGTACAGTATCTTACACTATTAGTACTGCTCTTGCAAGCTGCATCACTTATACAGTTTGGATTTACAATCCGTAATGCATGTATTTTCTCTGCACTCTGAGAGCCTTTTATTGTATCGCGTTACACATTAATATGTGTATATTTCTAATCCCCCATTATTTGTAATGTTTTAGTAACTGACCATGTTTCCATAAAAATATAATGAAAAAGAAATAAAGAATTTCATACTAACTTTTGTCACAGCTGTGCCTTACAGTACATCTGTATTTGCAGCATGCATTAGGGAAACAACTTACTTTGCCGATACAAGTGTTGGGTCAAAGAATTCGGAGGTGGTTTTATGGGCATACAGAGAGCAACCGGTCAAGGAGCATGTACCTGGAATACATCACAGTATGGACACTTAAGTATTTTTGATCATTGGGCTATTAGGAAAACAGTAGGATAAAGAGTGAAACATTGCCCGTTCTCACCACTTGCACCAGTAATTAGAATAAATCCTGGTAGGTCTGATTTGAGCGCTGTTGCTCCTTTATTCATGACTAGGGACCTGATCCAGAGATGTACGCTAATGCAATCGCAGCTGCGATTTCGAAAGTAACGTAGCTGTAAAATATGCTAATGTTTCCAAAGCTTTCCCGAGCATAGGAACCCCCAGTGATGCCTTCTCATATCTGTCCTACGTCATGCAACAGCGTAAATATCGGGAACATCGGGCAGTCACACAGCATGTAAGTCAAGTCTGACCAGCCTCTCCTGACACACAGAGAACTCAAATGCTGCAAAGAAGATTGCAATGGCTGATTTATAAGAAACAGCGTTTAAACGGTCAGACACATCAGTCTTTGCCTAACCAACCCCCGATACCTCCCCAAACACTGACTGTCACTCTGTCTGCGAATGACCCCTCTGTGTGAGTGCAATCGCAAAACAATGGCTGCATGTGCGCAGTGTCGCTTACACGCATGCGCAATGGCAAATAGTCGTTCGATCTGCGTAAATATCGGCATTACGTACATCTCTGATGTCACTCTCTAGCTCTAATTGACTATACTATAATTTATTAAATAAAAATTAAAGGGACAATGGCCCTCATTCAGAGCCGTACGCTCTGAGCAGAGCGCACGCTCTGAATGAGGGCCAGCCTCCATGAAAATGGAGCGTCCTTCTGGACGCTCGTACAGCTGTGGGTCACCACCCACAGGCTATACGAGCGTGCATTTTGATGGCCGCGATGGTCGAGACCATCGAAATTGCGAGCCGGAGCCTGCGGTTGAGGTTTTCAACCGCAAGCTCCGGAGTGACTTTGGCTCTATCAGAGCCAAAATCACTCCCACTGACATCACTAGTGATGTCAGTGGGCTGGCTTTTGACGGGAGGCGTTCCCGTGGGAACGCCCCCGTCAGGGAGGCACGCCTACCAAAGGGGGCGTGCTGTCAATCAACATTGACAGCACGCCCCCTTTGATCGGACACAACGAGCGAAGGAATTTCCTTCGCTCGTCGCGTCTGGCGCATGCGCACGACGGAGCTCCCTCCGTCGTGCGCATGCTCAGTCCAGAACATCGACCCACTTGCGAGCGGACAGCCGCTCGCGAGTGGGTCTGAATCAGGCCCATTGTCAGGGAAATTTACATTAATAAAGATTAAATTATTCTCTATAGCACAAGAGCTGTTCTGCAGAGTTATTGGGAAATATGGGTGATCCAAAGAGGGGCTTTGAAGATCTAGCTACTTGGTATTTGAATGTGTTTTTCATTAATTTATCAGAAATGTTAGCTATGCTGCAAATTATATTACCTGAGAATATGAAGAGTACTCCAGCTAAACAGGCAACTTTAGCTTTCATTTGGTCACTGCCTCCTATCCTTGTACACTTCATGCCAGCAAATGCAAATATTGTCCCAAAGAATCCCAAACATATAGCTGCAATCATGAGAGCTCTGCAGGCCTGCAAAAATCCTGGTGGTTTAAAATAAATGACAATTGTTAACATTCATTGGACATGTTACCCTTCAATCAAAAGGCATGTCTTCCTCATATAAAAGGCATGTCTTCCTCATATAAAAGGCATGTCTTCCTCTTACTAAACGGGCATGTCTTCCTCATATAAAAGGGCATGGCTTCCTCATATAAAAGGGCATGTCTTCCTCATATAAAAGGGCATGGTCTCCTCTTACTAAAAGACACGTCTTCCTCATATAAAAGGGCATGGCTTCCTCATATAAAAGGCATGTCTTCCTAATATAAAAGGGCATGTCTTCCTCATACAAAAGGGCATGGCTTCCTCTTACTAAAAGGCATGTATTCCTCATATAAAAGGGCATGGCTTCCTAATATAAAAGGGCATGTCTTCCTCATATAAAAGGGCATGGCTTCCTCTTACTAAAAGGCATGTCTTCCTAATATAAAAGGCATGTCTTCCTCATACAAAAGGGCATGGCTTCCTCTTACTAAAAGGCATGTCTTCCTCATATAAAAGGGCATGGCTTCCTCATATAAAAGGGCGTGGCTTCCTCTTACTAAAAGGCATGTCTTCCTCATATAAAAGGGCATGGCTTCCTCTTACTAAAAGGCATGTCTTCCTCATATAAAAGGGCATGGCTTCCTCATATAAAAGGGCGTGGCTTCCTCTTACTAAAATTCATGTCTTCCTCATATAATAGGGCGTGTCTTCCTCTTATTAAAGGCATGTCTTCCTCATATAAAAGGGCATGTCTTTGTCATATAAAAGGGCATGGCTTCCTCTCACTAAAATTCATGTCTTCCTCATATAATAGGGCGTGGCTTCCTCTTACTAAAAGGCATGTCTTCCTCATATAAAAGGGCATGGCTTCCTCATATAAAAGGGCGTGGCTTCCTCATATAAAAGGCATGTCTTCCTCATATAAAAAGGGCATGGCTTCCTCTTACTAAAAGGCATGTCTTCCTCATATAAAAGGGCATGTCTTCCTCATATAAAAGGGCGTGGCTTCCTCTTACTAAAAGGCATGTCTTCCTCATATAAAAGGGCATGTCTTCCTCATATAAAAGGGCGTGGCTTCCTCTTACTAAAAGGCATGTCTTCCTCATATAAAAGGGCATGGCTTCCTCTTACTAAAAGGCATGTCTTCCTCATATAAAAGGGCATGGCTTCCTCTTATTAAAGGCATGTCTTCCTCATATAAAAGGGCGTGGCTTCCTCTTACTAAAAGGCATGTTTTCCTCATATAAAAGGGTGTGGATTTCTCTTATTAAAGGCATGTCTTCCTCATAAAAGGGCATGGCTTCCTCTTACTAAAAGGCATGTCTTCCTCTTACTAAAAGGGCATGTCTTCCTCATACAAAAGGGCATGGTTTCCTCTTACTAAAAGGCATGTCTTCCTCATATAAAAGGGCATGGCTTCCTCTTACTAAAAGGCATGTCTTCCTCCTATAAAAGGGAGTGGCTTTCTCTTACTAAAAGGCATGGCTTCCTCATTTAAAAAAGGCATGACTTCCTCTTACTAAAAGGCATGGCTTCCTCATATAAAAAGGCATGGCTTCCTCTTACTAAAAGGCATGGCTTCCTCATATAAAAGGAATGTCTTCCTCATATAAAAGGACATGGCTTCCTCTTACTAAAAGGCATGTCTTTCTCATATAAAAAGGGCATGGCTTCCTCTTACTAAAAGGCATGGCTTCCTCATATAAAAGGGCATGGCTTCCTCTTACTAAAAGGCATGTCTTCCTCATATAAAAAGGGCATGGCTTCCTCTTACTAAAAGGCATGTCTTCCTCATATAAAAGGGCATGTCTTCCTCATATAAAAGGGCGTGGCTTCCTCTTACTAAAAGGCATGTTTTCCTCATATAAAAGGGTGTGGATTTCTCTTATTAAAGGCATGTCTTCCTCTTACTAAAAGGGCATGTCTTCCTCATACAAAAGGGCATGGCTTCCTCTTACTAAAAGGCATGTCTTCCTCATATAAAAGGGCATGTCTTCCTCCTATAAAAGGGAGTGGCTTTCTCTTACTAAAAGGCATGGCTTCCTCATATAAAAAAGGCATGACTTCCTCTTACTAAAAGGCATGGCTTCCTCATATAAAAAGGCATGGCTTCCTCTTACTAAAAGGCATGGCTTCCTCATATAAAAGGAATGTCTTCCTCATATAAAAGGACATGGCTTCCTCTTACTAAAAGGCATGTCTTTCTCATATAAAAAGGGCATGGCTTCCTCTTACTAAAAGGCATGGCTTCCTCATATAAAAGGGCATGGCTTCCTCTTACTAAAAGGCATGGCTTCCTCATATAAAAAGGGCATGGCTTCCTCTTACTAAAAGGCATGTCTTCCTCATATAAAAGGGCATGTCTTCCTCATATAAAAGGGCGTGGCTTCCTCTTACTAAAAGGCATGTTTTCCTCATATAAAAGGGTGTGGATTTCTCTTATTAAAGGCATGTCTTCCTCATATAAAAGGGCATGGTCGCCTCTTACTAAAAGACACGTCTTCCTCATATAAAAGGGCGTGGATTTCTCTTATTAAAGGCATGTCTTCCTCATATAAAGTGGCTCTCTCTTACTAAAAGTCTTCTCTGGCAGTGTAGTAGATTCTGGCTTGGTGCCAGAATCTACTGCACTTGTGCTGGTCTTCGGGAAAATGGCGTCTGCGCCTTATTCCCGGGGACATCTCTACTGCGCTGCCATTTTCCCTGTGATTTTTTTTTTGCTGCTCTCGAGCACTTTAGAGACTGCATAGAGGTAAGTATAACTATATATGGGTGCAGGGTGTTCAGTGTGGGCCCCCCTGGATCCAGGGGCCCGTGTGCACCCCACACCAATTATAGATATGCCATTGCATGCAGCTCTTTATAAGTTTGGCCATGTTTCAAAAGAAGGGAATAAAAAGTGGATATTAGGCCTCGAGAAGAAGACCTATGGAGGCACAGAACTTCAGTAGTGGAAGGTTATGTAGGATCACGAGGTTTGGCTACCGATCAAAGAAGTTGCAAGTACTGAAAGAACACATGGACGGGAGGTGGAGGCGATCGTGGAGCTCAGAGAATTCGGGGAAATTGTGCCAGGGTGCTAAGCCTGGTAGGAATTAAATATTATGCTATGTCCAGTGACAGCAAGGAAGGGTCTAAGCCTGATTTTAGAATTATATTTGCATCTGAAAACACTGGGAAAATTACACAATAGGCTTAAGTATGGAACAACAATTAATGGAACAGATCGGTATAACTACATTATATGACTATAGAGAACACTGGATTTTTTTTTTCTTTCTACAGTAGATAATTCAACAAAAGAGTTCTAGCAGCTTAGTGAGGCAGAAAATCCTATTCTGCCTGAGTCACATTGGAGTTTGCTGAGTCACAGTGTGCAAGGAACGGCCAAAGATTAGTTTAAGTTTTGTTATTTTATCTACACTAGCAATATGTACACAAGCAGGTGAAAATAATGTTGTATATTTTACCATAATTACTCTACACCAGCAAGATGTACAAAAGGAAATGAAAATAAAGGTGTACATTTATCATAATTAAGCTTATATGTTCATGTTTATGCACATATAAGTACAAATACTGTATCATGGAAATTAAATGTATTTCTATTAGTTATATCCTATGCATACTTTGCCTACTTTTGAAAAAGCATTTGTGAAGATTGTGAAAACAACATCTATGAGTGCGGCGGTAAAGTGGGTTTTATAGTGGTACATGTGAGAGGCAAATGGAAAGGAAAGGAAAAAAGGGAAAATCGACGCACTGACCTGTAGTAATATAGGTATAACTAATCATACATATGACCACTGTTCCCTATTCATATAGAGAATGTAATGTATCGGGTAGTGGATTTGCTCACTAGAGTAAAAAACTGGGTTGAAAAAAGAAAGAAGAAGAAAAGAAACTCTATTTTGTGAGCACTCTTATGGAATATGAATTAATTAAAACATAACTTTTAATAATACACACTAATATATCTATGACAAAAAAATGAAAGATAGACATACAACATTTAACATGAAAGCACCCAAGAATATTTTTAGGTTAGTTGGGAGGTCTGTAGGTATATGCTAATTGAGAAGAGCATCCTATCTCATAAACGACCTCTTTAATCGATATTTAATGCAATGGGTGGTCAAATAAGAAACATTGTCATGTACTTCAAATATTTTATTCATCGAACAAGCGGCGAACATCTAAAGCAACATAATAGACATATAATACTTCAATGGTATTAATGAAATCACACCAGTATGTATAGCATATTACCTAAAGAAATGAAGTAACAGGACGGTCAGGGTCAAGATTAATCCACCTGTAATTCTACTTCCCCTCACTTAGCAGAGGCTATAAATGAGGGGTGAGGGATCATCTGGTGGCAATGTAACCCCTGGAAACAACAGCGTAACCTTAACATTACTCACTATTTCGCTTCTGCTGTCAAGGGTCTTACATGATGCATAGGACCCTTAATGAGAGAGTTACTCTAAATGAGATTGTCATCACTTAATAGAGTAGATAGTCAGAAGAGTGAGTAACCTATCATAGTTGAATACTATTGAAACATAACCTCAATTGTTTGAACAAAATGACATAAAAATTCCCGTCCTGTACTCACTAGTATCATCTGGTCTTGAGTAGTTTAAAGGATAATGAATTGGTATATGGAATCCTTTCTGATAATCTATACATAAGAATAGTTGATACCGAAAAAGATGCTGACATTCAGATATACAAAAGTTAACTGTTTATAGTACACTTGGACTCATAACGATAGTACAGAGAGTTTTTTATCATATGTGGATGTCAATTATATAATATTCCCACATAAAATGCTACAATGGAGTAGCATTTACTGCCTTGTAATTAAAGACTTGGTTAGTAACAGCGTTTTGACCTTCATGAGGACAATCAAATAAAAAATAAATAATAATGCCACATGAAATACAAAAAAATCCAATGAAAATGCCTTAAAATAGGGCAGTTTCCCAGTGATTGGGCACCCTAACACATTATAACCAACTAAATAGTGTAGCCAACGCACTAAACCAATATTGCATCACTTATAGCAGTAAATTGAAGAGAATATAATTATTCCGGTGTACATATGTGCGCATATACAGTGTGACACACATCCCACCTATAGAAGGTGGTAGAATCATATATGGAGCAGTGTCCCAATCCTAATAGTGTCACGCTTAGAGCTGTATAAAAGACATAATGCCAGTTGGTATATCTATAGTCCAAGTAGTTACCAGTAAATACTCCACCTATGGTGTGCACTAACATCCCCCATTCCTAAATGTACACCGGAATAATTATCTTCTCTTCAATTTACTGCTATAAGTGATGCAATATTGGTTTAGTGCGTTGGCTACACTATTTAGTTGGTTATAATGTGTTAGGGCACCCAATCACTGGGAAACTGCCCTATTTTAAGGCATTTTCATTGGATTTTTTTGTATTTCATGTGGCATTATTATTTATTTTTTATTTGATTGTCCTCATGAAGGTCAAAACGCTGTTACTAACCAAGTCTTTAATTACAAGGCAGTAAATGCTACTCCATTGTAGCATTTTATGTGGGAATATTATATAATTGACATCCACATATGATAAAAAAACTCTGTACTATCGTTATGAGTCCAAGTGTACTATAAACAGTTAACTTTTGTATATCTGAATGTCAGCATCTTTTTCGGTATCAACTATCCTTATGTATAGATTATCAGAAAGGATTCCATATACCAATTCATTATCCTTTAAACTACTCAAGACCAGATGATACTAGTGAGTACAGGACGGGAATTTTTATGTCATTTTGTTCAAACAATTGAGGTTATGTTTCAATAGTATTCAACTATGATAGGTTACTCACTCTTCTGACTATCTACTCTATTAAGTGATGACAATCTCATTTAGAGTAACTCTCTCATTAAGGGTCCTATGCATCATGTAAGACCCTTGACAGCAGAAGCGAAATAGTGAGTAATGTTAAGGTTACGCTGTTGTTTCCAGGGGTTACATTGCCACCAGATGATCCCTCACCCCTCATTTATAGCCTCTGCTAAGTGAGGGGAAGTAGAATTACAGGTGGATTAATCTTGACCCTGACCGTCCTGTTACTTCATTTCTTTAGGTAATATGCTATACATACTGGTGTGATTTCATTAATACCATTGAAGTATTATATGTCTATTATGTTGCTTTAGATGTTCGCCGCTTGTTCGATGAATAAAATATTTGAAGTACATGACAATGTTTCTTATTTGACCACCCATTGCATTAAATATCGATTAAAGAGGTAGTTTATGAGATAGGATGCTCTTCTCAATTAGCATATACCTACAGACCTCCCAACTAACCTAAAAATATTCTTGGGTGCTTTCATGTTAAATGTTGTATGTCTATCTTTCGTTTTTTTGTCATAGATATATTAGTGTGTATTATTAAAAGTTATGTTTTAATTAATTCATATTCCATAAGAGTGCTCACAAAATAGAGTACATGTGAGAGGCGTGTCATAAAACTGACTTATATCCAAATGTAAATGAGCCCCAAAGCAGTTAGTAAGATCTATTTGTTGCTAAAAACACACTAATACTTTTTAGAAAATGCCTGTAGCCATAGGGATCATTGTGTCAAAACCTGTGGATTGGGCTGACGAGTCGTAGCGGAATAGTGGTTGTTGATTCAGAGGTCTACTCATTGGTAAATGCCTGGTGCCTTCAAAGAGATAGTGACACCTGGAAGGCTCCCAGTCTGTTCCTGGAACCAATTGAGTGGAACTTAACCCCTTACCCTGAATAGGGATCAGGGTCCGAAACCAGTATTTGAGAACTCAGGGAACAGGGCAGTAAGTAATACAGGTAATTAGTAGACCATCTAGAATCTACTAACAGATGCTGCAAACTGATTACCAGAGCTGGGTCATTGGTACCTAAACCCTCAAAGAGGAATCTAAATCCAGTACTCAGACCCCAGCAACTGGAACGAATGCTGAAGCGGAGACTTGGCATGAACCCCAACACTCTAACAGAGGACCCTCAGGACAACAAACTTCATCGATAGTGGTAACGTACTTGAACCGGATAGGAACTGGAGGTTGCAGAAGTAGAACTGGAATGGATCTGGAGACTTGAACTAGACTGAAATGGGAGGTAACCACAACAGAACCAGAGTGGAACCAGATTGGGACCGGAGACAATAGCAGTTAAGCCAGAGTGGAACTGGAGGCTTGAACCAGAATGGGACCGAAGAGAAAAGCAGCTGATCAAAGTCTACATAGGTGTGCCCATGACCCACAGGAATTAAATGACACTGCTCTGGGACAAAGTGACCCACCTTAATAAAGCACCATCGGACAGGGTAAGCATGACTTAGTTCCAGTTTTGTGACATAGATATATGTATTTTTTGGGGGGGTCTCAATATTTTATATAAATACAGTATGGACTATTTCAGACTAAACGGCTTTATCAGGATGGCAAAAAAAATTAATTTTTTTTTACCTGTAGATCTGTCCCTTTCACACACAATGGTTTTGTGCCGTGTGTGATGTTTTTGCCGTGTGTTTGAATTTCTTTTAAAGCTTTAACACTGAACCCATGGACAGCAGCCGCCCTTGTCAGTGGTTATTCACAGCTGTACCACGGCAACCGTGACGTGTTCGTGCCAGTCTGAAAGCATCCATGTATTTACATGCTTCACTAAAAATACTGTATAACAAATAACTGTCTGTTTTTTTGACGCCTGAATAAAACCGTTTAGTCTGGAACAGCCCTTTTTATGTATTTTTTTTTTAATGGTAATTTTTTTTTTAAAACCTAATTTTTATAGGGACTGTCTATAAAAGTTAGGTCATGTAAAAAAAATGTTCTCAATCAAAAAAAAAATACATATATACAGGCCTCTCTCATAGCCCCATCCCTCCCTATCTCCCTCATTACCCCCTACATATCTTTCTAACTGCCCCTACCTCCATATCTCTGCCTCCCCGATCCATAGCTGTCTCATCACCCCTTGAGACCCCTCCCACCATAACTCCCTCATTAGTTCATTCATATGTCTGACTCCTATTTCTTGGCCGCTCCATAGCTCTCTCACTGCTCCCTACTTCAGTATCTATCTTTCCCCACAATAGTCTCATTACCTGTCATTACCTTTCTATCTATATCATATGCCCTCCTTTCATAGCAGACTCTTCACTCCCTGAGCCCCTTCCTCCTTATCACTCTGCCCCCCTCCGTAGCAGTCTCATTCTCCTGAGTTCCCCTTCCTCCATACCTCTCATCCCCCCACTCCATTGCAGTCTCATCTACCCATGTGCCTCCCTCTCTATATATCTCTCTGCCCCACCCATCCTTAGTAGGCTCATTGTCCCCTGAGCCCTCCTCTCTCCAAATCTCTTTATTCTATTGCAGTCTCATTGCCCTGAGCCCTCTTCTTGTCATATATTTCTGCCCTGTCCTCAACAGTCTCATTGCTCCCTGAGCTCTACTCTCTCTAAATCTTTCTGTCCCCGACACCCCCCATAGCAGTCACATTGCTCCCTGAGCCCCTTTTTTTCATATCTGTGCCCCCCCACAGCAGTTACATTGTTCCACGAGTCCCCATCTCAAAATCGCTATCCTCCACCCCAGCCACTTTGCCCCATGACCGCTCTCTTTGTCCACAGCAGTTACATTGTCCCTTGAGCCCCCCTATCTCCAAATCTGTCCCCTACACCCCAATAGAAGTCACATTTCTCCCTGTGCATCATTTTCTTCATATATCTGTGTCCCCCCCTTAGCAGTTACATTGCCCCAAGCCCCCCTTTCTCCAAATATCTGTTCCTCGCACCTCCCATAGCAGTCACATTGCCCTCTGACCCCCATTTCTCCATATCTGTGTCCACCCATAGTAGTTACATTGCCCCAAGCCCTCCTCTCTCCAAATGTTTCTGTCCCCCTACCCCAGTTACAGTGCACCTATGCCCCCCACCCCCACAGCAGTTGCACTATGACTAAGCCCCCACAGCATTTACAGTGTAACTAAGCCCCCCCCTCACCCCCCACAGCAGTTACAGTGCACCTAAGCCTCCCCCACATCAATTACAGTATATCATAGCACCACCACAGCATTTACAGTGTATCTAAGCCCCCTTAACCCCGACAGCAGTTAGTGTAACTAAGCCTCCCAGCCACAGCAGGTACAGTGTAACTAAGCCCCCTCACCCCCCACAGCAGTTACAGTGTGACTACAGCTCCTTGCAAAAGTATTCACCCCCTTGGCTTTTTACTTTTTTTGTTACATTACAACCTGTAATTTATTTATTTTTTTAATCTGAATTTTATGTGATAGATCTGCACAAAATAGTTTCATTTGGTGAAGTGAAATGAGAAATATATATATATATATATATATATATATATAAAAAGAATCTTTATAAATAAAATTCTGAAAATTGTAATGTGCATATGTAATCACCCCATTGCTATGAAGCCCCTCAAAAGTTCTTGTGCAACCAATTAGCTTCAGAAGTCATATAATTAGTGAAATGAAGTCCACCTGTGTGACATCTAAGTGTCACATGATCTGTCAGTATAAACACACCTTTGCTAAAAGGCCCAGAGGCTGCAACACCACTAAGCAAAAGGCATCACACCGTGAAGACCAAGGAGCTCTCCAAACAAGTCAGGGACAAAGTTGTTGAGAAGTACAATTCTGGGTTGGGTTATAAAATAAATGTAAAAAAAATATCCAAATCTTTGATGATCCCCCGGAGCACCATCAAATCCATCATCATCAAATGGAAAGAACATGGTACCACAAAAAACCTGCCAAGAGAGGGCTGCCCACCAAAACTCACAGACCGGGCAAGGAGGGCATTAATCAGAGGCAGCACAGAGACCAAAGGTAACCCTGAAGGAGCTGCAGAGTTCCACAGCAGAGACTGGTGTATCTGTGCATGTGGCCGCAATAAGCCATACACTCCATAGAGCTGGGCTTTATGGAAGAGTGGCCAGAAAAAAGCCATTACTTAGTGATAAAAGTAAGAAGGCACGATTTGAGATTGCAAAAAGCCATGTGGGCGACTTCCCAAATGTATGGAGGAAGGTGCTCTGGTCAGTTGAGACTACAATTTTACTTTTCGGCCACCAAGGAAAACGCTATGTCTGGCGCAAACCCAACATCCCATCACCCCAAGAACACCATCCCCACAGTGAAACGTGGTGGCAGCATCATGCTGTGGGGATGTTTTTCAGCAGCAGGGACTGGGAAACTGATTCGAGTCAAGGGAAAGATGGATGGTGCTAAATATAGGGATATTCTTGAGCAAAACCTGTTTGTCTGCCTGTGATTTGAGACTGGGACGGAGGTTCACCTTCCAGCAGGACAATGACCCGAAGCATACTGCTAAAGCAACACTCGAGTGGTTTAAGGGGAAACATGTAAATGTGTTGGAATGGCCTAGTCAAAGCCCAGATCTCAATCCAATTGAGAATCTGTGGTCAGACTTGAAGATTGCTGTTCACAAGCAGAAACCATCCAACATGAAGGAGCTGGAGCAGTTTTGCCTTGAGGAATTGGCAAAAATCCCAGGGACAAGATGTGGCAAGCTCATAGAGACTTATCCAAAGCGACTTGCAGCTGTAATTGCCGCCAAAGGTGGCTCGACAAAGTACTGACTTAGCGGGGTGAATTGTTATGCACGTTGAAGTTTTCTGTTATGTTGTCCTAAATGTTGTTTGATTCACAATATAAAATAAACACAACTTCACAGTTGTAGGCATGTTCTGTGAATTAAATGATGCACACCTTCAAACAATCCATTTTAATTCCAGGTTGTGAGGCAACAAAACATGAAAAATGCAAAGGGGGTGAATACTTTTGCAAGGCACTGTAAGCCTTCCTCCCACAGCAGTTACAGTATAACTAAGCACCCCCACAGCATTTATAGTATCTAAGCCCCCCCTTCACCCCCATAGCAGCTACAATATAACACATGCACCCCACAGCATTTACAGTGTGTCTAAGCCCTCTTCACCTCCACAGCAGTTACAGTGTAACTAAGCCCCCCTTCACCCCCACAGTATTTACAGTGTAACTAAGCTCCCCACCCACATCAGTGGAAGCGCACCTAAGCAACTCCCATCTCCAGCAGTTATAGTGCACCTAAGCCCCCCCCCCTCAGCTGTCCCATTGGCCCCTTAACCGTTAGGCACTTACCTTTTTTCCTGTGTCCTGTGGCAGACCCCAGTTGCTACTCTGTTCTCCGTCTGGCATCCTCTGCAATTGCTCAGATCTTCATAGAGGAACTGAACACACTTAATCTGAGGCTGAGCACTGGGGTTGCGGCTTCTGGGGCTTTCCTGACGTTTCCTCAAATCAAGTATCCGAGGATCATAATAAAGAGAGGAGGGGAAGGGGAAAAGAATCCACCACTGCCAGCGTGGCCCGGGCCAGATGTTCAGCAGGCGGCTGGGGGTGCAGGACTGCGCCCTGCCAGGCAATGGCACTCTGGGCAATTGCCCTGTCAGCCCATGCCTTCAGCTGCCCCTGACTGTTCATCAACTTCCTGGATAAGCAGGACAGACCACCAAGATCAGGACTACACTAATGGAATGTACACTAAGATTGTAAAATATTGTTATGTTAGTTACTGACTATTAATGACGGCTGGGGTATGATATGATGACTTTCATAATGTTGACATTCATCTTGTAGAGAGGTTTGAAATGTCGACATGTAAGAATAATGGCATATTGTCACTAGTGGCCCAGTGGTAACTTACCTGCTCCTTTCAGCTGTAGGTAGCAGCTCCAGTGGTGTCTTCTGGGTCCCAGTGGTCATATGATTGTGACTTCCGGGTTAGACCTATGGCATGCAGGTGAGTATTTCTCCCCTAACTCTAATCCCTACCCCTAACCCTTTCTTTTGTGTCTAACCTCCTCCTCCCATAGCCTAACCTCCTCCTCCGATAGCCTAACCCTAACCTCCCGGAAACAGCCTAACTTAACCCTCTTGCCGAAACCTAACCATAATGTTGACATTTTGATAATGTTGGCATGTTTCATGTCGACATTTTAACAATGTCTACATAACTGTCGACATTGTCATTGTTGACCTTTTGACTAAATCTTGTAATGACAAGAAAACAGAAGCTGCATATAATAAATAATGCTAAAAATATAACTATTATTTGTATTATTGTTTTAATCATTATAGAGAAGAGACTGCATATAAGAATGGTAACAAAAATATGTGAGGAGTAAATAATGTCAATATAGATAGGAAACTGTACATTGCACCTTGAGGGAAAAAGAACATGGATGTATAAGTAAGGCACAGCAGGTATTTTACTGTTTAGCCTTATTTATTTAATTATTTATTTATTAATTCATAGTTACTTAAATAGCACATCATATTCAGTTGCACTTTACAATTGGGAAAAAAAATGTAATAAAACAAGACTGGGTAATAAATAACAGACAGACAAAGAGGTAAGAGGGCCCTGCTCACTAGGCTTACAATCTATCCTATCATTTTCCCTTTACTAGTAATAGATATATAACAGAGAGCATCCTAGTGACCATCATTCAGTAGAGAGAGCATTTTATTCATTTATAATTTAGTATCAGTTACTTATATATCATCAACATATTTCGTTGTGCTTTACAATTGGAAACAAACAGTAATAGAACAAGACCTGGCAATAGCAGACAGACATAGAGGTACTGTAAGAGGGTCCTGCTCACAAGGTTACAATCTTTAGGGAAATAGGCATTGATTCTATGAACATATGTATGGTACAGAGAGAATTCTAGTGACCGCTATACAATTTAGAAAGCAATCAAGTGACCACCTCACAAAATACGATTACTGCCATTCCTATCCCCTTTCACCCAGCCTGCTCCTGTTTACAATAGATCAGCCTGGGGCTGTTCCGTGACCCTTGCTAAAAGGTGCTTAGTGCCTGGGACTAATTGTGATATGGCCCGTACACACGGACAATCAGACAACGATCAGATATCGTCTGATCGTCCTGCATGTGCTGGATGTTCGATATCGAACATCCAGCAACATGCACCAACCCCCAAATGACGTAAACAGGCTAACCTGGTCAATATTGACCAGGTTGGCCTGCATGCATGGGCGATGGTCGATATCGACCATCCGTGCCCGCGCATCTACCATCGTTTGGTCATTGGAGGGGTTAAAAAAAAAAGGACAATATAAACGATCAAACGATATCGTTTATATCGTCCTTTTTATCTGACCGTGTGTATGCACCAGTAGACAGCCTGATGACATAGCAACATCAACCACATTGTAAATCTGTCCCTGCATAAAGTGAGTGCTTATGCTACTGGTCCCATCCACAAGCAAATGGCAATCATTGCAGCCTTTAACAAACAGAATATTTTTGAGGGCACAATTGCAGCCAATACTGCATCAACCCCAAAGAAACAGTGAAAAAACACAAAAATTCTTAGGAGGAAAGGTTTTTACCAAAGGTAACAACTGAATAAACAGACAGAGGAACATTTGCATGAAAGTTTTTGAGTAAATGCTGCCGTTGTGGTGGGGGCACATATATAGCTAGTAAATTTGATGTTACAGGCAGTGGTGGGTGCTTGTGTCTACCACATTTCAATGACTTTCAAATAGTCCTCTCTAATCAACATACAACTGAATATGCTCCAACAGTCTTAAGATACCATCTAATATGACATTGTTTGTAATTTGCTGACATAACTCCACACCGGGGAAGGGATCTGACAACTGCTCCCCTTGTTTGAAATAGCCGAGCAGTAAACAAAAAGAAGTGATGTGGTGCCCCAACAGTACTGGTGATACTGCCACCTGCAAGGTAAATGTGCTTTTGTCTTTTATTATAACTTCTCCATCCAAACCTAAAGTACAAAACGTTACGTTGTTCTTCTGTAATATTTAGTGGGTACGGTGCTGGTCGAGCCAAGTTATACTGGTAGTAGAAGCAGCTCTGTGGTTAGCACAGAACAATGATTCATGTCTTTTTTCATGATGGTGTTGTCGGAGTAAGGCCCTGATTCAGAGCCGGACGCTCTGACAGAGCGCTCGCTCTGAATCAGGGCGTCTTTTTTTTTTTTTTTTTATGGAGCGGCCTCCTGGCCGCTCGCATTGCTGTGGGTTGCCACCCACAGCTAATGCGAGCGGCCAGGATGATGGTTGTGATGGTCAAGACCATCGCAACCATCGGGCTTGCGACGAGACCCTTGTGGTAGGGTCTCGTGGCTGCAAGCCCCAGACAGCTTTCTGCTCAAACAGAACTGAAAGCTCTCCCACTGACATCACTTGTGATGTCAGTGGGGCCGCCCCCAAACGGTAGGCATTCCCATGGGAACGCCTCCGTCTGGGCAGCCACCCCCCCGACCCGCCCACCAAAGGGGGCGTGCTGTCATTAAACATCGACAGCACGCCCCCTTTGGTGCGAGACCCGGAGCGACGGATTGCCCGTCGCTATCTGGGTCTCGCGCATGCGCACGAGCGAGTCGGCTCCGTCGTGTGCATGCACTCTGGGCAACCATCAACCCGGTTGCGAGCGCACAGCGCTTGCGACCGGGTCTGAATAAGGCCCTAAGTGTTTGAAATCAGTAAAAGTAGCACAGAGCACAAAAATTCTCTGTTGTATTTTCAAATTAGATGATGGCCTGAAAATCAATCAATCAAAATGTATTATCACATCCACATTACAAATGTATCAGGGAAATTGTAGTGCAAGAAAACTCAGTCAGATAAATTTACATAAAAGTACAGTACAATAAAAAAATGGAAGAATTTAAACTAATAATTGCGGCAGGAAACAAACTGTTCCGCAGTCTACTAGTTCAACACCAATAGACCTAAAACGCTTACCAGAAGGCAATAAAGAGAACAGAGAATGACACGGGTGGCTAAACTTAGCAACAATCTTATTTGCTATCGAAAACACACCTTTTAGCATAAATTTCTTAAACATAAAGGACCTCAATTATAGCTGAACGCAGGCATAAACATGAAACGTGTAACCAGGGGTGTATCTAGGTGTCTGAGCGCCCCTGGCAAAATAAGGGACTAGCGCCCCCCCCCTCACAGTTATATTACATTATTGGTACACAACACACTAAGGGTCTCATTCAGACCCGCTCGCAAGTGCCTATGCGCTCGCAAGTGGGTCGGTGGTGAGGCCCTGCACATGCGTAGCGGCTGCACTGTGCGTGCGTAAGCCCCGGAGCAGAAATTGTATTGCACAGGGACTCACTACAAAAGGGTTGGCTGTCGATGGTGATCGACAGCTCGCACCGTTTTGTAGGCGGGGCGGTGGCTACACAAACGGAGGCGTTCTCGAAGGAGCGCCTGCCGTTTGTGGGCGGCCCCACTGACATCACGAGTGATATCAGTGGTGAGCTTACGGCTCTATTAAAGCTGAAAGCTCACTGGGGCATGTGGCAGATGAGACCCTACCACAAGAGTCTCGTCGCAAGCCCCGATGGTCGCAATGGTCTCGACCATCACGACCATCAACCTGGTTACTCGCTAAAGCTGTGCATTTTGCGAGCGGCTCTGAATGAGGTCCTAAGCCCACATATAGCCCACAAGGGCAAATAATGCCTTCACATTGCTATTAAAACTAACACACGTTCTAGAAACAGCCAGGGTTGAAGAGAGTTTTCTGACCTGCAGTTGTGTGGGGCTACTAGAAATTACACGCAGCCAGCAACGACTCCTGCCCTCTTACCTGAGAGGGGCTGCCGCTGGTCTTGCCGGGCAGTTCCCGGCACCTGTGCAATGGATCTGGCGGGCGCTGGGACCAACGTATGCACATGAGCGGCGGTAGCGCCACGTATACGCATAACACGGCTTCTGGAAACTGCATTCACTGCAGCCCCGAGAAGCCGTGTAGGGCTGCCCGAAAGGCAGAGCAGCAGCTTCCACTGGAAGCTGCTCTCTGCTAATCGCAGCCCATAATGGCAGTCCCAGGGGGAGGAGACACCTCCTCCTGGGGCTGTCTATCCTGTACATGACTGGCAGGTGGTGCTTCCAATAGGAAGCCACCTCCAGTCACAGTGTAGCCAGCGCAGGCATGGACTGCAACTGGCTCACTGAGGTGGCAAATGTTACTGAGGGGGCTGCAGCCCCTAGGTAATATTGGCCACTGCACAGCACAGACGCATTGTCAGGACCGTCAGCTCGGAGTCCCAGCAGTGCGAGCACTCATGCTGGTCAGTGATTTCATATCTCCCATTATGGGATCAACATAATCACTGGTGATCCCATGTACCCAATCCCCAATAAGTAAATCAGCATTCCATCACATAAAGCCCATAATTAGCATTAATTCTGAATAAATTACCCTTCTCTCCATCTTAAATTAACAGGCATTGGCAAGATACCACTATTATATTAAATATATACCTTATCATTAAATGAATAGTTGTCACCCAGTTAAATAATTTACCCCACCACACCAATAAATAGTCCAGCCCCCAACCCCCATTAAGTAAATCATTAGCCCCCATTAAGCACACTAATAAATAGCCAAGTCCTCCATCCAATTACATTAAACTGCTAACCCACAAAATAATAATAAACTTAATAGCTCATTCCCCTCCCCTGTTACATTATAATGTTAACCCCCACTACACTAATAAAATTAATAGACATGCCCCATTACATTAATAGGTCCCCTCATCCCATCCTCTCCACACTTACCCTCTTTTATCCAGTTCGAGATGATAGTGACATCATAATGCCAGCAGGGGGGCCTGGCTGTTCCTGGCTGCAGCCCCCACAGAGGTCCGGGGGCGGAGCCATCATAGAGAACTGGGGGCGGAGTCTGGCTGCATGTGAGGGGAGGAGCAGCACGATGCCAGCGTCTGTCCGATGACAGACAGCTAAGGACGGCTGCTGGCGCTACTGTAATTACACTCCGTGGCCGCCGCCACTGGTAAAGATTCAGCAGCCGAGACCAGGGAGAACTTCAAGTACAGTCAGCTGTGTATCTACCCCCTGGCCGCAGGTGGAACCGCCGAGTGGCCAGGGGGTGGCATCATCTCCTAAAGTGATCCAAGAACCAGTGCTCATAGCCTGGATTAGATGCAGCAATTACAGGTGGAAGAATAGAGTAGAGATGTGCACAGACTCCCTTGTTTTGGTTTTGGTTCTAAATCATCATCGTGTTTTGGTTTTAGCAACACTGCCCTCAAGTATTTTGGTTCAGGTTTGGTTTTGGATTTCTTTAAAAATGTATAAAAACATCTAAAATCATGTAACTTGGACCTTTTTTTGTTCTTGTAGCATTATTAACATCAATAACATTAATTTCCAGTCAATTCTTACCACCTCACAGCACCTGAAATCACAAGGGAGCGACTAAAATGCAATCCAAAATATGTGAGATCCGGTTTTTAGATCCAAGTTCTGAACTTGGCGAGTAAACCTGAGTCATGACTTGCTTCTGCTTGGAAACTGATAGTGATCCGTGATGGGACTGTTTGACTCAGTTTTCAGCAAAACCGAACCGCTCATCTTTAAAATAGAGTGAGGTCCCATCACAAAAGCTGCAACCAGCACCATGAAAGGGGTTGGGTACGCGATGCCGGCACTCAAAATCCTGGCTATCAGACTCCCGAAGCTGGCATCCCAATAGTGTTAGGATCCCGACACCTGTCTGTTGGTATCCTAACCCCCCCCATCTCCCTACCCTAACTCTAACCCTCCCTCCCCGATGCCTGAACCTAACCTTTCCCCCTAGTGCCTAAACCTAACCTCCACTTCCCCGCACCCTAAACCTAACCCTTTCCCCTTAGTGTCTAACTCTCCCCCTAGTGCCTAACCCAAACTCTAACCCTCCCCCTAACCCTGTTACTTACCTTCAGAATTCCGGCGGTCGGGATGCCGGCACCGGGATTCTGATAGGTATCGGGATTCCAGCGCCAGCATTCTGAGTGCCGAAATCCCCATGGTCGGGATTGTGACCACATCCTCATGAAAGACTGGGCTGTTTACATTATAATATGGTCCACAGTGCTGCATTTTCTAGGGTAATTGGGCCAGGGCTATGAGCGTATGGATCAATGTTTTTGGATTGTGCATGCCATTTTAGAAAAATAAAAGTAATTCCCACAATATCCATTTAAAGCAACAATTTTCTCTGCATAATCCAGATATCCCAGGAATCATTACAATAAGCATTTAAATTGGCATAAAAATCAGGCATGGCTGAATTACTACCAGATCCACAAACTATTGTCTTTAAAAATATGACTTTATGTTATACAGCAACAAAAAAGTAAAAATAGTCCCATTCAAAAAATATATATTTAACATTGTTTATTATGCATTGGAATTGCTCAAACCAGTAATTATTTACAGTGGAACATGGGTATTTAGTATTCTTCTCTAGAAGTATTTTTTTCTCCAGCAAATTACATAGAACACACCTACGACCTAATATACTTTGACCTGACAAACACTGCGAAGCAGTTTAAAGGATAGCTCCACACAGAAGTTAAAAAATAGAACTGTGAAGTGTTAACACTAATACAAATATTTCTGTCGTACACCTGAGTCTCTGAAATGGAGCCACAGGCACGCGCCGAAAAAATGGGAGTGATGACATGTCGCAAGGGGAGCGGCCACTGAAAAATGGGGTGTGTCAAGATGACACACGCCACTGTCTCGTCACTATTGGAATAATCCTTTCCATTCCATATGCACCTCAATGCTCCGAGTAGTAGTGCCTCTCTTGCAATGCCCGCTGTAGTAGTGCCCCATGTAGTAGTGCCCTTGATGCAGTGCCCCCAGTAGTGTATCCTTATACAGTGCTCCAGTAGTGATCCCACCTATGCAGTTTCCCCAGCAGTGATCCTCCCTATGCAGTGCCCCTTATACAGTGCCCCCCATAGTGGTCCTCCCTATTCAGTGCCCTCAGTAGTGATACAGTGCCCCCGGGCCAGTAGTGCATAACATACACATACATACACAAAACACTGACTTACCTGAATCCCCGCTCCTGCCGCTGTCTGCTCTTCCGTCCTCCCACTCGGTACTATGGGAGTCTCTCCCATCACCCACTGCAGGAGCCGGAAGGCGGAGTTCATGAGTGAGCTCCAGCAGCGGCTCTGGCAGTGGGCGCAGCAGCCAATTAGAGTCTGTCTGACTCTCATTGGCTGCTGAAACACACACATCACCGCCGCATAGTATAAGTGTACTACCCAGCGCCGGTGGCTATGTGTGTGTTACTGTGTAGTGCGGACCGCACTCACTGCGGTCTGCACTACACTGACTGTCTGACTAGGGCGGACCTGTACCGTGGCGGCAACAACCCCGCACTGGTCTCTGACCTTGCTGAATCTGGGGATCAAGGCATAGCATGCAAGATTTTCTTGCTATCACCTAACTACTAAATTTGGCATTTTACTGTATTTGAGTAACCAATTAAATATGTCCAGAAAAATTTATTTACATCTCAGTGTGAACTATATTTTATTGTTGCTTTTACAAGAATGACCATATGAATTAAACTGAACACCATTTTTAAAATGTACGACCACTTTTTGGTCTTTGGAATTTGCCTACAGTTGCGGTTTTGCGGATACTCAGGAAAACATTCATAGTAATAATGGTATAATGCTTAGTTATGCCTCATGCATGTCTTAAATTAATAATGCAAACAAAGGGCAGGGCTGTAGCAGAGAGATATTCAACCCTGTGCCCATAGGCAAACGAAGGGGGGGGGTTCCGGTTGCCTGGAACCCCCCCTCCCCAGGCAACACCATGACCGGAATAGAGATAGTAAAATAAAATGTTACTAGTGCTGCATGTCCTTCTCAGTATCACAAATGAAATAATTGGCACCACCTGTGGATATTTTAACACGTGTTAAAAGATCCACAGGTGGTGCTAATTATTTAATGTTAGCCAGTCATAAATACACCTGTGCACCAACCAGGAGATCTGGAAAACATGCACTGTTAGGGGTGCACTGCTATAGACCATCAATAGGGTTAATTATTAATACCATAAAATAATACACTATCCAGTGCATGATGAAACCAATATGTACATATATGTCCAGGGCAGTGCTAGGTTCAGAATCGGTATGAATTACCGCCGGACGCAAGTTCAAATCCCGGCAGGGCATGCCCGACATGGCTGAATATCCTGATCGTCCCTAGGTAAGTATTTACTAACCTAACCTTCCCCCCCTAACCCTAACCCTCCTGAGGGGTGCCTAACCCTAACCTTCCCCCCAGTGCCTAACCCTAATCCCCCCTCTAAGTGTCTAAACCTAACCCCTTTCCCGCCGCCTAAACCTAAGTCCCCCCAGGGGGTGCCTAACCTTACCCCTCCCTCCCCCTAGCCTAACCGTAACCTCTCGGGGGGGGGGTGCCTAACCCTAAGTCCCCCCCGGAAGCCCTAAACCTAACCCCCCCCCCACGGCTGTCCACAGCGGCGCCCGGCATCCCTTTGATCGGTCTCCCGGCGTTGGTAAAATGACAGGCGTCTAGATTTAGACACCTGTCATTTAACCCTCACTGGGATAAAGCAGTCGGGAAGCCGGCCGTCGGGATTACGTCCGCCGGCTTCCCGACTGCATACCCTAGGTTCTTCTGCTGCTCCCCCAGACTTGCTCCAGTGCTCTGGAATGGTGCCCACATCTGAAATAAAAACATTCAGCTCAGGCAGGATGTCCCTACTGCCGCATATAATGGCTTACTGTGATCTCTGATCCTGTATATGCTGGCATTATGACACACAATACACTTTGTATGACGCATATTAAAGCTGGTTAAGTGCTAATTGTGCCATCTTCATGGACTGGCCACACTTGCTCTAAAATCAAGCATTTGGAAACCCCCCTCTACAAATCCAGCATTTGCCACTGGTGCCAGACCCACTCCCCTAATTATGTAATGTCATGATATCACGATGAGAGGGTGGGGTCTCCAGGACATGAAATAACTGAGCGACCAGATGTCCTAAGAATGCTACACACCTTTTGTGGTGTCCTAAAGGCCATTACTGGTGCCACAGAGAGCAATAGTCCCACCCCCTAGGCCCTGCTCCCTGGGTGTCGGCACTGCTCATTCAGCCCCAGTTACGACCCTAATGAGGGAACATTAATACTGGTTTTATTACATTATTCTTGTGTTTGAAACTCATCACATTCTTAGAAGTCCTCTTTTTTGGAAAAATCCAGCTGAAAGTTATAAAATGCATCCTATTCAGTGGCGTAACATTGGCGCTGGCACAGTGCGGAGGCTTGTATTCAGGGTCAGACCTGGCCTACATAATCCTGTGTGGGTATAGCTGCTGAGAGCCACACACTATTCTCCCACACACGGGCGGATCACCACCCACTAATGCACCAGGGGCACTTTGACCTAATCAGTCTGCTCTGCAATTAGCAGACACTATAGCAGCCGTTCCTGGCTCCAGGCAGCACCGCACACATCATGCACTGATCACACAGTGTTGCCTCATAGGAGCCAAGATCAGAGCACAGGAAGAAGACTGACTGACTTCTTTTGTCAGGATAAATGCCTTGGAGTACTGTTGGAACAAATGCTTAGATAAGTATGGGGACTATGTGGAAAAATAATCTGTACTAAGGCCATACTATTGATTATACGAGTTGAATAAATGTATGCAAAGAGCGGTCTTATTACCTTATTTATTGAACCACCCTCATAAATCACTGGGTAAGCTACCAATGGGAGGCAGGGGTCAGGAGCATAGCGCACATTAAAGAAATTACTGAACATATAGATCGGGGTGGGGGCAGTTTTAACACAATAGGAGAATATGGGGAGATGGCACTATAGAACATATGGGGGATGAACTGATCAGTAAAGACAATACAGAGGGGTGGCACTATAATGAGAGTACAGACAGGGCTGGTGCCACCATTAGGCAGCTGCCTATGGGTGCCGGCCACTGGAGGGTGGCGCTGAGTCAATTAAATGAAAAAATGAAGGATGTCTCAGACATCCTTCAATTCAATTGTGCTAGCAGCAGCCGCTGACTATGAGTCACATCACCCCACATAACTCACTGGCACTGCCACAGTGAGGTCTCCACGTCCATCCACCTGTGCTGTCAGTGGTGCAGCGCTTACATGCACAGTCTCTGTTGTTTACTAGAGTTGGCACCCACCCCCCCCGGCCTGCCCTCTTTTTGCACTTTGCCCTAACTCCTCCTCTTCCTTGGTAAAAGATGAGGAGCTAGCTATCGGGCTGCCTGGGGTTGAGCTGAGCCTGTGAAGAATAGGAAGAAAAAAATGCTGACAGCCAGTGATGGTACTGTAAGTCAGCTCAGCAAGTTCTGTATTGTGTAGTGATCTTATGTGAATGATTGTATAAAAATAATTAGACTAATACTGTAGTAAATATAATAATTTTTATACAATCATTCACACAAGACCACTATACCAGCAGAGCAGAGGGGTCCGCTGGTGCCTAGTGCATGCTGCAGAATATAAAATGAATAAATAAAAATATATGCAACTATTACAAATAATACTGTAGCTGTCAGCTTTATTGAAACCAGGGGGGTTGGGGGAGAGACGAAAACGGGCAGATTGGGTCACCGGGAGAACGGGGCATTTCCCACTGGGCCGCACCTTCTCTCTCTCTAGTGGCCAAGGCCCCCGACACCTACACTATAGGACTGGCTGAGACTGGCACACATTGACAGTAACAGCACAGCGGCCACACTCAGGGCACTGTTCTCTGAGTTGTGGCAGGGGCTGGCTGGGATGGGGCCAGGGACAAGGAGGCACGTACCTCCCTGGCCTGACCCCTATAGAGTGCATTTAGGATGGCTATTGGAGGGGAGGGGGGGCTGAAGTTTTGCCTAGGGTGCCAAGAAACCTTGCACTGGCCCTGAGTACAGACAAGGGGAAGGCACTATAAGGAGAGCACAGACAAGGGCACTATAAGGAGAGAACATAAATGAGGGGAGCACTATAAGGAGAATACAGACAAGTAGGGCACTGTGAGGAGAATACAGACACAGGTCCTTATAAGTAAAGTATAGACAAAGGGCAATATGAAGAGAATACATACAAGCAGTGACGTAACAGGGTCAGGGAGCAGCCTGTGCTGTCCCCATCCCCTAACCGCATGATGTCATGCAAGGGGGTCGGGGCCAATGGCACCAGTAAGTGCAGAACTGGCCGGAGTGTCCTGAGGACGTCTAAAGGACACTACAGCTGGCACTGCCATAGCGATACTTGCTGCAAGGTGCCATTCCAAGCACCCTGCTAGCCTGAAGTAAGGGCCATGGGGCTGCAATGGTGCAGCTGCCAGAACCCTGTGCAATGGCACACCCCTAAACCATAAGGAGAGCACAGACAAGGGTGACACTATGAGAAGTAGAAAGATAAGGGGGGGGTCCATAAGGAGAATACAGACAAGGAGGGCACCATAAGGAGAATACAGACAAGGAGGGCACAATGAGTAGAGCACAGTCAAGGAGTCACCATAAGTAGAGTACAGACAAGGGAGGGCATTATGAGGAGAATACAGACAAGGGGGCACCATAAGGAGAGTACAGACAAGGGGGCACCATAAGGAGAATACAGACAAGGGGGCACCATAAGGAGAGTACAGACAAGGGGGCACCATAAGGAGAATACAGACAAGGGGGCACCATAAGGAGAGTACAGACAAGGGGGCACCATAAGGAGAATACAGACAAGGGGGCACCATAACGAGAGTACAGACAAGGGGGCACCATAAGGAGAGTACAGACAAGGGGGCACAATGAGGAGAGTACAGACAAGTGGGCACAATGAGGGGAGTACAGACAAGGGTGGCACTATGAGGAGAAAGCAGACAAGGGGAGGGCAATGTCTGACAATGTATGTTTGAGTACCAATAGGCTATGAGATTTCAAGAGTTTTCAAGGGGCAACATTTTTTTTAATTCCCCCTGGCATTGGCCTTGGGTGTAAAACTATTTTCACTCATACACACTAAGGGCCTGATTCCGATGTTTTCACAAAGGGCTGTCTTTTTTTTCTACGGCGTAAGCATTGGAACACTGGTGCCGCAATGGTCCGGCAATGGTTGCAGAGAGGATTTATTTGCAAAGTGATTGACAGTCAGGAACAGTTTGTGGGGTGGGGGGGGGGGGGAGTGAGCAATTCAGACACACATGCATCATGGCTGTGTTGGGGGGTGCCACAGCCTGTGACTGCAATCCATTATGCAGTTGTTAAGGCTCTGGTGTCTTAGTTCCGTCGGCCATTCCGTGAGACGATAGAGTTACTCAGAAGTCTGATGATAGACCGATGTGCATCTGATAATTGCATTCTTCTATTAATGTGGCAGATCTGCACATATTGGGGCAGATGTATGAAGCTCTGGGAAGTGATAAAGTGGAGAGTGATAAACGACCAACCAATCAGCTCCCAAATGTCATTTTTCAAACACAGCCTGTAACATGACAGTTGGGAGCGGAGTGACTGGTCGTTTATCACTCTGCACTTTCCAGAGCTTCATACATCTGCCCCATTGTATATTAACTTCCAAAATATTTATCTTGCTAATTTAGACAGAATATATTCAAAATGTATATACTATATGTCTTCTTATTTCTTTTTATTTATAACCATAAAAATAAAAGAATTTTCTATTTGTAAAACGTATATTTCTACTATTATGATATGACAGGTCTACTTGCAAGATCCTAAAATGTGCTTGTTTTAATTTGTACACTTTTTGACATCATTGATACAGTTAATTGCTATTTATTAATGTTATTAAAGATGGGAATATATATATATATATATATAGATATATATTCCCATCAGGGGTGTATCTAGGGATCCAAGCGCCCCTGGCAAGGTAATGGACTGGCGCCCCCTCCCCCCATAATTTCAGGAAGTGCTCCCAGTAGTAGTTCCCCCCTATGCAGTGCCCCCACTAGTAGTCCACCCTATGCAGTGCCCCCAGTAGTAATCCACCCTATGCAGTGCCCCCAGTAGTAGTCCCCTCTATGCAGTGCCCCCAATAGTAGTCCATCCTATGCAGTGCCCCAGTAGTAGTCCCCTCTATGCAGTGCCCCAGTAGTAGTCCACCCTATGCAGTGCCCCCAGTAGTAGTCCCCTCTATGCAGTGCCCCCAGTAGTAATCCCCCCTATGCAGTGCCCCCAGTAGTAGTCCCCCTTAGGCATTGCCTCCAGTAGTAGTCCCCTCTATGCAGTGTCCCCAGTAGTAGTCCCCCTTATGCATTGCCTCCAGTAGTAGTCCCCATATACAGTGCCCCCAGTAGTAGTCCCCCTATGCAGTGCCCCCAGTAATAGTCCCCCTTATGCATTGCCTCCAGTAGTAGTCCCCCTATACAGTGCCCCCAGTAGTAGTCCCCCTATACAGTGCCCCCAGTAGTAGTCCCCCTATACAGTGCCCCCAGTAGTAGTCCCCCTGTAGAGTACCCCCAGTAGTAGTCCCCCCTATACAGTGCCCCCAGCAGTAGTCCCCCCTATAGAGTGCCCCCAGTAGTAGTCCCCCCTATACAGTGCCCCCAGTAGTAGTCCCCCCTATACAGTGCCCCCAGTAGTGGCCATCCCCCCCATAATGTGCCCCCACAATACAGTGCCCCCAGTAGCGGCCATTCCCCCTAATGTGACCCCGGTAGCGGTCCCCTACACTTGGGGCCTGGGGGACTAGCGGGGCTAGTTCAAGCCCCTGGGGTAGTCCACCCATTGGCTGCTGGTGGCACTGCCGGACGGCGCCCCCCTTTGGCCAGCGCCCCTGGTGAGTGCCATCCTGGCCAATGGGTAGATACGCCCCTGATTCCCATTCCATACATTATTATTTAGAAATGACCTATAAACCTAACAGTCCATTTAAACCACTTACACAGCAGTATAGAAGATGCTTGATCATGTTAATGAAACAGTCCAAATACAATTTAGTAGGTAACTGTAACAGGAAAGGGACAGGGAATAGTGGTAAAATCTCTTTATGACAGTGTGGTCATTTATAAATCAATTAAGAGAATAATAATTCAAGTCATTACTCTCTACAAAAACAACTGGAGCCCAGTGCGACAGATTAATAATATGTATAATAACTAATGCTATTGTATTAAGCTGTACTTGTAACTGTTTATTACTTGACGTCAACCACTAAAATAAAATAATCTGAAACTTTATGAAGAACATAAAGGGCCTGATTCTGAGTCATACGCAATCCGCGCACAATGACGATGTTCACGTAGCTGAGCGATTAATTGCAACCGTGCATGTGCGAAAATTCCTGAACATCTGGCGTAGAAGGCCATGTTCAGACGGAGAAAACCTTACCTGTCATAGGGCTGGTGCATGTGCCAATGGTGCGCTAATGGTGGCGTATGTTACAGCGCGCAGAGACACGGAATGTGGGCATCTCAGCCTTTGCACAATCAGACACAGGCTACTACACCAAGTTACTAACATTTACATATTATCACAGCCGTGATTCCGGCAACAGACGCCAGGTGCACCTATGAATCAGGCCAAAGTGTGTCAGAATTGTCATATTACTGTATAAATACAATCTAAATATAAACGAAAGAGATAACAGCTTAAAAGAATTCAAATAACACTTTTTATACTTTAAGTTATTTTAGTGCACATAAAGAAATGACAAGAGCACTTAAACATTGTAATCAGTAAATCTTTTTTTATTTTATATTTTATATGTGCTGGAAAACAGGTAAGGAAATGGAAAAACGTGAAACGCCCCCAAAGGAGACATGCCATACTATATATACCAATGATACATAGCTGACTTATACAGGAACAGCAACTGAGAGACCCTTAGAACAGTCAGCCATTCTTACCTTCTACACGGAAGATGGTGAAGTGAGGTCGGCAGTGATACGAGCCCAGCGCGTTCCCTGCGCAATTCATCCACAGGCCCTGAAAAACCCAAGTGGCGGTAATTACAGAGCTTGCTCTGCTGGTCACTCTCCATTCATTTGATACAATTGCACCGATTACTGCTCCAGTTCCAGAAATACAAAATATTAATGCCAAAATTTGTAGCCCAGACATATTCGTACGGCTTTTCCAAGTGACCTAAATGGGTCCTTGAGGAACAGAATTAACAAAGAGGGGAAGCTGTGATGGTCTGACAGTATAATTGTAGTGTAAGCAACCTGTTCAAATTACATGTGCTACAAAAACATTAGGCGCTTGTAATACATGGTTTTCTTTTCTCACTGGAGCGAGCCACAACGTGGTGCAAAGTGCACTTCACTGGTGGATGTACTGGGGTAGGAAGAACTAAGACTACCACAAATAATGCAATCAATAACCTATATAATTAGCAATAAAGCAGAACACAGACATTATAATATACTATTGCTTATACATTTTTATTATTCACATTTTGCTTTTTTGCAGGTGAATAAAATGTTTAGTAAATACAATTTTAGGTCCCCTCTAAATATTTAATGTTTAAATTGAGACAAACTTAGAAGCAAAGTCCAAACTAATGATTAATTGAGAAATAGCTTTATTCTTAATCACAGTTGCTGGGTAGGAAAAGACAAATGTTCCACACCTTGCCTGAAGTGACGGACCGCAGAAATGAAGTGAGGCTTGCCTGTAATACAAAGTACAGACTCAAAAAGAATTAAATGACAATACAACACTGCTTGTGGATTACATAGATCTAGATCATCAACAAAGAAACCTAGACTCCTGCCCAGGGCCTGGTGAGCACTGAGGAAGACATATTGGGGTCTATTCACTAAGCCTTGGATAGATAAAGTGGAGAGAGATAAAGCACCAACCAATCAGCTCCTAACTATCATTTTTTAAACACAGCCTGTAACATGACAGTTAGGATCTGATTATCTCTCTCCAAGGCTTAAATAGACCCCATAACCTTTTCCTGTTGGTTGCTATCTGCCACATACGTCACGCCTGCAACATGACTGATTTCATTACTCACATTCCTTGGGCTTCATCCCTTATATCTGGCTATTTACTGCTCCCATCTCTCACCAAGTTCACTGAATGTTTCCCTCATCACACGTCAGGTGACACATCTTCCATCTAAAGGTGGCCAGGGCCGGCTCTAGGGGTGTTCGACCAGTGCGGTCGCACAAGGGCGCCATCCCTAGAGGGCGGCACCCTTCCCCAGCATCCCGATTTCAGCAGGACAGTACTGTCCCGCTGCTCCATCCGCGGGCCGAAGTGGCCCACGGTGGTCTAATTGGGAGGTTGGGGACCCCCACCACCGCAGCTGTGCGGCGGTGCCGGACCCTCGGAGTGTGAATGGATACCGCGGGGGGAATGGAATGGAAGAGGGCTGGGGGAAGCCCAGCCAGTGACGGATTGCTGGGCTTTACCCCCAGCCTGACGTTATTTGGAGGCGTGCATGCGGGCACGCCTCCAAATAATGTCACATAGGGGTGTGTGGTCTATGGTAATTAGGCCTCGCCCCCAAATTTGGGAGGGCAACATATGATGGGCCGGCACAGGGTGCTCTGACCCCTGGAGCCGGCCCTGAAGGTGGCCATACATCAGACCCCGGATTTTGCGATCCGGCGATGCGATGGGAAGTGCCGGCGTTTCCGGTGGAAACGCCGACCTCCCACCATCGATGTTCTGTGATCTGTTGTCAGATCGCAGACATTTTCCAAGTTAAATGTCGGCGATTTGACGATCGCGATCATTTTTTGATCGCGATCGTCAAATCGGGAAAATCCAACATGTTGGATTTCTGCGATCCCGCGATGCCGGGTTGCAGCATTGCAGGATCGCGGCAATCCATCGCCGATGGATGGGGCCCATTACTCACTTTGACTCCACTCTCTCTCCAGCCTCCAGGTGCCATGTAAATGCTCACAATTATCATTAATCTCACTTGCATCACTGCACAAGGACACACTTGATATAGCAGAGAAGGGGCCAAACTTGTATTTTTTTTTCCTAGGGCCAACTCTGGCCTAGATGTAGACACTCAAGAGCATGTCTAGCAACCAGGAGGTGCTCTGTGAATGTAAAACAACACTCCTCCATTTATAATGGAAGCCTCAATTTTCTCTTCACAGGTGTCACACAGATGCTTTGAACATTAGCTCATTTTAGGTTAGAAGAAAGCATCAGAATTCTTAGTGCTGAAATGATAATTGCACCGTACTGACACAAGGAGGTGAGTGGGAAACGCCCATCTGCTGTCACACAGGAATGAGGACCTACTCCTAGAAAACATTGCAGGCAGCAGTGTGACACCACCTTAATGTTGTAACTACAAATCATAGCCACAGCAAGCTTAATGTTCTCTTGTCTCCCATCAAGGACGTGGCCCACTTTTATCTGACCCACTGTTCTTATTATACAAGGACACGTCCATCAGGCTTGTCTCTCTCATTTCAAGGAATCACCAGACATTCATGTATCTTTAGGGAAGGAGTTACAGTGATGCAGATATGATACGGGCCGTCTCTGGGATATATATCTCGGTGCACTTAATTTAACATTACAGAAATATACTATTCTTCTGTCCTACCTTTGCAACATTCCAACCTTATTACATATATTCATTGAAGAAATTATTTTAGCACTGACACAGTGTTTTCATCCTATAGATAATACACATCCACATAAACAATATCTGCAGTTGACCTAAAGTTAAGCATTGTATACATACATATTAAAATCTTGATTATGTATTATAATGTATGCGTATCACAGGATATAATTACTGAGCACAGCAATGACCTATTATGAAAACAAAGTAACATTTAACAAGTATAACAATTGCAATCACATATTATGAGAAACAGAGTAATAACATTAGAATTACAATATTACCATGGAATATTGAAGTCAAAACATTTAAGCCAGGTTCCATAATAAATACCCTAACAAGTATTGGAGTAATGCCAAGTATTTGGCTGTATGTGAACCAAGGACAATTGTAGACTAGTATAACATTATCTGAGACATAAGTTTTTATAATTTAGTCTTAAATGGCTAAAGACGATACTTTTTGTGTCTTATATATTATTTTTGTTACAGTATATCTGTTCATTTTATTTTTGTTATATTATGTAGCCATGCTTCATTAAAAAAAAATTGGATAAAGAGAAATTTGTGACATCATTTTATTATAAACCGCTGCTGCCTGCTTGCACATATACTGACAGACATTGCTGCCTGCTTGCACATATACTGACAGACATTGCTGCCTGCTTGCACATATACTGACAGACATTGGTGCCTGCTTGCACATATACTGACAGACATTGGTGCCCGCTTGCACATATACTGACAGACATTGCTGCTTGCTTGCACATATACTGACAGACATTGGTGCCTGCTTGCACATATACTGACAGACATTGGTGCCTGCTTGCACATATACTGACAGACATTGCTGCCTGCTTGCACATATACTGACAGACATTGGTGCCTGCTTGCACATATACTGACAGACATTGGTGCCTGCTTGCACATATACTGACAGACATTGCTGCCTGCTTGCACATATACTGACAGACATTGCTGCCTGCTTGCACATATACTGACAGACATTGCTGCCTGCTTGCACATATACTGACAGACATTGCTGCCTGCTTGCACATATACTGACAGACATTGCTGCTTGCTTGCACATATACTGACAGACATTGGTGCCTGCTTGCACATATACTGACAGACATTGGTGCCCGCTTGCACATATACTGACAGACATTGGTGCCCGCTTGCACATATACTGACAGACATTGGTGCCTGCGCAGTAACGCAGACAGGTCCAAAGCAGGAAGTAAAGTGATCAAATAAGCAATCACTACATTTTGTGGTGATTACTGGGATAAATTCCTATTGGGACCCCTGTCCCTGCGACTCAGAGATAATACATTCAGGCAAACAAAGATTTCTGTAGCAACATGTACCAGCAATATGTATTCACCTATATATCACTTACATACAATAATTACTTCTCATTGAGTCTAGAAGTAAAATTCATAACCTAGTGCGCACTAGATTGAGAGCTATATTTTTGCCCTTACATGACAAAGCCTGACTATGCACCTGAAGTGATGCCACAGTATATTACAGTATATGGAATTGCAGTATTCGCATCAATTAATTGACATTACTGCTAACATCTCTTAAGCTACATCTCTATGTTTTCCATATGTTATCATGGTACCTGATTATACACACCTGCAACTCCTGACTTACACCTGGTGCATATGCTTTTGATGTACAGCTTGATACATTGAGAGATGCCACCAACTAAACATATACAAGTAAATGCACATTTTCATGCATGAGATTTTACTGCTTGAGTTGTGTTCTGCAAATACAATAGTGCTACACCATATGCATTTTCTACAAACATTAAAGGTTTAATACAACCAAGCAAAAGTAGAAATCTGTAGTACAAATGCTATTTTATCATGTCACAACTATCTACTCTTTGTGCAAGTGTACAGAATATAGCAGAAATCTGCATGTCTATGTGGGTTAATATAGAGGTCCCTTCGGTAGTGCAAAAGTTGCACCTGCCAAGAACAGTAGTTGGGCAGCTCATTACTGATTAGGGGCATGGTTCAGTTGTGGATGCAATGCTGATATTTACATTTTTTGCCATTGCATATGCATGTAAGTCGCACTGCACACCTGCAGCGATTGAACTGCGATTACGCCCACGCAGAGGATTCACTCGCAAAGTGAGTGACAGGTGGTCAGCGTTTGGGGGATGTAACGGATGGCGGTTAGAAAACGCAGGCATATCAAACCATTTTCTGGGAGTCCATACATTAGTCACTGTGCTCTTGCTCACAGCAGGAGAGTCCTCTGCATGTCTGGGGACCCGATATGTCTGACAGCTTAGACTTACTCAGGAGGCTGATGTTCGTCTGATCTGTGTTTGATGTTTCCGGTATTGTACATGAGCGGCGGATGTGAGATGCTTTCAGTGGGCGTGTCTGAGCACTGGATGGCGAGTGGCTCATTAGCATACTTTTGCTATTACAATCCGTGAGAGATGGCAACTGCGATGGCATTGTGCCCCTCTCTGAATTTGGCCCAAAGCACATAAGTGTACTTACATTAGTTTTCCATCCAATTAGAAAGACAGGAATTCATTTGGCAGACAGTAATTTTTAAATGAGAGGAAGAATTCAGGGAGGTATTTCCAGTGCAAAAGTCCTATTTTATATCTATTCTTATAATGGGAAACAGTTTGTCATTTCAATTACAATTGGCTGATGGCCACAATTCAAGATACACTTTCAAACAATGTTGAAAAAATGTTAAACAAAGGTGAAATGTATTTTATGAAAAAATAAATAGAATTGCTGAAATTAATAAATGGTTGGTGCTAAAGTGGTACTAGAGTGGACATAATAATGTTTTCACTCTTTACACAATGAGTCTACAGTCCATAGTCAAACAAATATAGATACAGATTGGTTTTTTTTTTATAGGGAAGTTCTCAAAACCAGGCTCCTGGCATGTAGACCCTGATCCTGCCCCCAGCACCCATCTGTACTAGTAGTGTGCAACGGCCACTTTTTGTGTTTTGGATCTGGATATTTCATCGTGTTTTGGATCTGGATTGGTTTTACCAAAACCACCCTTCCGTGTTTTGGGTTCTGGATCTGGTTTTTTTTTGGAAAAAAGCATAAAAACAGCTAAAATCACAGAATTTGTGGGGGTTTTTTTGTTCCTATGCTATTATTAACCTCAATATCTTTAATTTCCACTAATTTCCAGTCTATTATGAACACGTCACACCTCACAAAATTGTTTTTAGGCCAAAAAGTTGCACCGAGGTAGCTGGATGACTATGCTAAGCGACACAAGTGGGCAGCACAAACACGTGGCCCTTCTAGGAGCGACACTGCAGTGGCAGACAGGATGGCAGTTTGAAAAACTAGGCCCCAAACAGTACGTAATGCAAAGAAAAAAAAGAGGTGAAAGATGGAATTGTCCTTGGGCCCTCCCACCCACACTTATGTTGTATAAACAGGACATACACACTTTAACAAACCAATCATTTCAGCACCAGGGTCTGCCACACGACTGTGGCTGAAATGATTGGTTCATTTGGGCCCCCACAAAACAATCTGGCAATTAATCTGTCCCTGCACAAACTGGCTCTACGGAGGCAAGATGTCATCATCCTCCTCATCCACCGATTCCTCTCCCTCTTCAGTGTTGTGTACATCCTCATCATCACAGAGTATCAATTCATCCCCGTTGGAATCCACCACCACAGGTCCCCCTGTACTTTCTGGAGGTTGGTCTCCCTGGAAGAATTGATCATTCATTTTGATGAACATCATCTTCTCCACATTTTGTGGAAGCAACCTCCTACGCCTTTCGCTGACAAGGTTCCCGGCTGCACTAAAAAGTCTTTTGGAGTACACACTGGAGGGCAGGCAAATTAGGTAAAATAGAGCCAGTTTGTACGGGGGGCTCCAAATTGCCTCTTTTTCCTGCCAGTACAGGTACGCCAGCGGGTTGCTTAGTATATCTAAGTTGTTTCCTGGCAGTCCCAGTTGCGGGAGAAAATGAAGAAGGAGCTGTTGACGTGTCACGTTCCGCTTCAGCTGACAGTGTTTTCACCAGCAGGTCTTTGCACCTCTGCAGGCTTGTGTCCACCGGAAAGAGAGACACCACATAGCTAGTAAACCTAGGATCAAGCACGGTGGCCAAAATGTAGTGGTCTGATTTCAACAGATTGACCACCCTCGAATCCTGGCAAAGTGAATGAAGGGCTTCATCCACAAGTCCCACATACCGAGCAGAATCGCTCCATCTTAGCTCCTCCTTCTCCAGCTGCTTCTGCAAAAGCCTGATGAGGGGAATGACCTGACTCAAGCTGGCAGTGTCTGAACTGACTTCACATGTAGCAAGTTCAAAGGGCTGGAGAACCTTGCACAACATGGAAATCATTCTCCACTGCGCTTGAGTCAGGTGCATACCCCGTCCTTTGCCTATGTCATAGGTGGATGTATAGACTTGAATGGCCTTTTGCTGCTCCTCCATCCTCTGAAGCATATAGAGGGTTGAGTTCCACAGCATCACAACCTCTTGCTTCAGGTGATGGCAGGGCAGGTTCAAGAGTGTTTTCCGGTTCTCCAGTCTTTGGCACACAGTCGCTGAATGGCGAAAGTGGCCAGAAATTTTTCGGGCCACCCAAAGCGTCTCCTGCATGCCCCTGTGATTTTTCAGAAAATTCTGCACCACCAAATTTATTGTGTGAGCAAAACATGGGATGTGCTGGAAATTTCCCAGATGTAATGCCCGCACAATATTGGCATTGTCAGATATCACAATCCCCAGGAGAGTCTAAGTGGGGTAAGTCATTGGATGATGATTTCCCTCAGTTTCTCTAAGAGGTTGTCGGTGGTGTGCCTCTTACTGAGCTTAGTCTGCCTTGGAACGAGCTGGCATTTCTGAGATGCTGCTGATGATGACTGTGATGTTATTGTATTAGATATGCCTAATGTTTGTAGACACTCCCTAACTTGTATGTGAAAGCCTGATTCTTCAGTGACGGTCCCTAGGACCATGGGGAATGCTGGGAAGTGAGTGTAGTCTGGTGTACAGTATGTCTATAGTTTGCAAATGGCTGAATAAAGAGCATAGTGTCACGTCTGAGACTGGAGAAGAGGACGTGGTGGGCCTTAGTTGGGGAAAGAAGCGGAGACGAGGGGCCTGGATGTACGTTCTCCTCATCCACAGGTCTTGAGTGTTGGTGAGACCTGGGCAAAGGTGCGGAGTCTAACCCACAGGATGGTGTTCGCCAGTGACCCCCCCAATTGGGATATGGGCTTAGCTGCACCCCGTGAGCAGGTCGCGGTCCTTTGACCAGGTACCCAAGCCCTGCAGGGATAGAGACACTACACCTGTGGCCCAGCGAGGATATGCCTGCTTAGGCACCAAACAGTCCCTTAAAACACTGTATAGAAAACACCTTGACACGAGGATCAAATGTCAATAAGGATTTCAAGTGGGAAGCAACTCACGGTTACTTGAGACGTCACCAGAGATAGAAGGCACACGGGTAGAGGTGGTATACGTTGTAGCACGGATGTTCACTGGAGACGTAAGGCACACAGGTGGGGATGGTAACACTGTTGCACGGGTATTCACCAGAGATGTATAGGCACACAGGTAAAGGTGGTAACGCTGCTGCACGGGTATTCACCAGAGATGTATAGGCACACAGGTAAAGATGGCAACACTACTGCACGGGTATTCACCAGAGATGTATAGGCACACAGGTAAGGTGGTAACACTGCTGCATGGGTATTCACCAGAGATGTATAGGCACACAGGTAAAGGTGGTAACACTGCTGCTGTACGGGTGAATAGGAACCTGGACTGGGAACTCACTAAAGCACGCTAGGAGACAACCGTTGTTCAGGCAATTTCCCATAACCTGTGGAACAGTTTTATACCCAGGGGAACCCTTAGACAGGTGCACAGCATCAGCTGAAAACGGGCCTATCAGGGAGAAGGGTCCAGTCACATGGGCCGACTGTCATGGCGGCGCCCATGTCCGGATTTGCGATGCCGGACACCAGCCCTCCAAGAAGCCACAGCATGCGGGGAGAATACTCAGCTTCTCCCCCGCCGTCGCGCAGGCCGACTGACCACCCAGGATGAGAGGGGAAGCCGGCGGTGCGGTAAGCGGGCGCCGATCCCCGGCTGAGCCCTGACAGTACCCCCTCCTTTAAGGGTGGGCACTGAACACCCATCAGGCTTATCTGGAAATCTACTATGAAAACTCTGGATTAGTCGCGGAGCGTGTACATCAGAGGCTCTGATCCAGGCCCTTCCAATCGATGAGATATTGAAGGGTGTTGAATCTGTGCCGGGAATCCAAGATCTTCTCCACCTCAAATTCAGTGCCTTGTAATGTCTTGACTTGAGGCAATTTAGGGGAACAATTCTGAAAACGATTGAGCATCAGGGGTCGTAAGAGAGAAACGTGAAAAGTATTTGAAATCTTCATTTGAGGAGGAAGTTCCAATTTATAAGCTACCGGACTGATTATCTTAAGGGTACGATATGGACCAATAAAACGTGGAGCGAGTTTCATGGACGGGACTCTTAAGCGAATATTTTTGGAAGATAACCAGACCCTGTCCCCGACTCTCAACAGTGGAACCGCCAGACGTCTCCTGTCCGCAAATTTCTTGTAATTTCTAGGCGATTGCTTTAGAGATAGGTGAATTTTATTCCATAAAACTGAAAAGGATTGAATCTCTTGATTCACAGCCAGAAAATCTATAGATGGAAGCCTCTGGAAATCTGGAACTCGTGGATGTCTACCAAAAACCGTAAAAAAAGGAGTGGATTTAGAGGAAGAATGGAATTTAAAATTATGAGAAAACTCTGCCCATGGCAGGAGGTCCACCCAATCATCCTGGGAAGATGACACAAAGAGCCTAATGAAGGTCTCTAGCTCTTGATTGACCCTTTCCGTTTGACCATTCGACTGTGGGTGGTAGGCTGAGGAAAAGTTCAGTTTGATTCCACAGGTATTACACAGGGCTCTCCAGAATTTGGCTGTAAACTGAACACCTCGATCAGAGACTATTTCCCTGGGGAGACCGTGTAATCTGAAGATGTCTTGAATAAAAATTTTTGCTAATTGAGGAGCAGAAGGAAGGCCAATGAGCGGGATAAAATGTGCCATTTTAGAAAAGCGATCCACAACCACCCATACCGTGTTATGCCCCTTGCACCGAGGTAATTCGGAAATAAAATCCATTGAGATGTGGGTCCATGGAGCAGTTGGGATAGACAAGGGATGAAGAGGACCAACCATCTGTCTACGCTGAGTTTTATGTTGGGCGCATTTGATACAGGAACGGACAAACTCCGTGACATCCTTCTTCATGGTCGGCCACCAGTACGATCGAAGTAAGAACTGGTAGGTCTTGGTGATTCCAGTGTGACCTGCGAACAAGGATGCATGAGTCCAAACCAGCAATTCTTTACGTAAATTAGGAGGTACAAAAATTTTCCCAGGTGGCAAGGACACTACTTGAGTAGGAGCAAATACAATTAGGTCAAAAATGGAACGAACTTGAGAACACTCCTCCTCCTCCAAGTTAGTCATAAAGGAGCGAGATAATGCATCGGCCTTCTTGTTCAACACACCAGGACGAAACTGGAGTTTTAAATCAAACCTAGAAAAAAAAAGTGACCATCGTGCCTGCCTGGCATTCAACCGGTGTGCAGTTTGCAGATAGATCAGATTCTTATGGTCTGTAATAATCGAGACAGGAAATTTGGCCCCTTCCAGAAGATACCGCCATTCCTCTAAGGCTAGGCGCATGGCTAGAAGCTCTTGGTCGCCTATAATATAATTCCTCTCAGCAGGGGAAAATTTATGTGAGAAAAATCCACAGGGATGCATCTTCCCATCTTCAGCAGACTGAGATAATACCGCGCCTACTCCAACGGAGGATGCGTCCACCTCCACAATGAATGGTTTGTCTATTTGAGGCTGACAGAGAATGGGAGCTCGAGAAAAGGCACCTTTTAGGTTTTGAAAGGCTTGTACTGCTGGAACAGACCATTTAGAAGGATTGGCTCCTTTCCTTGTGAGGGAGGTAATGGGTGCTACCAATGTAGAAAAGTGTGGAATAAACCTCCTAGAATAGTTTGCGAATCCTAGGAAACGCTGAGTACCTTTTAAAGAAGTAGGCAGGGGCCATTTAGAGATTGCTTTTAGTTTATCAGGATCCATCTGGAGACTCCCCCCAGAGATAATATGGCCTAAAAAAGGTACTGAAGTTTGGTTAAATATACATTTGGAAAGTTTCCCAAAGAGGTGATGAGTGCGAAGGCGGAACAATACCTCCCGTACATGAAGACAATGGCTCTGTAAATCTCTGGAAAAGATTAAAATGTCATCGAGATAAATCACAACAAATTTATGAAGAATATTCCGGAAGATCTCGTTGACGTAACCTTGAAAAATAGCTGGTACATTACAAAGACCGAAGGGCATTACGAGGTACTCGAAGTGTCCGTCTCTGGTATTGAACGCGGTCTTCCACTCGTCCACGGTTTTAATTCGAATCACATTATATGCACCACGTAGATCCAGCTTTGTGAAAACCTGAGCCCCTTGAACCTTGTCAAAAAGTTCTGAAATTAAAGGTAGAGGGTACCGATTCTTTATGGTGATTTGATTTAGTCCTCGATAGTCTATACAGGGGCGGATTCCACCATCCTTTTTCCCTACAAAAAAGAAACCTGCCCCTGCAGGAGAAGAAGAAGGCCGAATGAATCCTTTAGCAAGGTTTTCCTTAATGTATTCTTCCATGGCCGCGGTCTCAGGCACGGACAAAGGGTAAATACGGCCACGTGGAGGACTTTTTCCGGGAAGCAAATCGATAGCACAATCCCAAGGTCGATGCGGAGGAAGTTTATCTGCGGCTTGTTCACAAAATACATCAGCAAAGTCTTGATAAGCCTCGGGCAACCCCAGCTGGGGGGAATGTTTAGAAGACTCTGGTCGAAGGGACTTCTTAGTCGGGTTGGAAGCCGTCGCTTGGTTACATACTGGAACGACCTTGGTCAAACAATCTTGGAAACACTGTGAACCACAGGATAGGATTTGCATAGGATCCCAGTCGAAGACAGGATTGTGTTTTCTCAACAGGGGCAGCCCCAATACCAGCTCATAGGAGGATTCGGGTAACACAAAAAATTCCAGCATTTCATGATGTAGGCACCCAATTTGAACAGACAGGATGAGAGAGCGAAGAAATGGGTAGCCCCACCAGAGTTTTCCCATCTAGACCAGACAGTAACAATTTATTAGGTAGGGAAATGACTGGAACACCCAAGGTGTGAATCAATCTTTCTGCAATAAAATTACCAGCGGCTCCAGAATCAATTAAAGCATGAACCTTTCTTGTCCTGGACTTATGGGAAAGCGACACTACTAAAAGACTCTCAGATAATTGGGATGGCTTGAGAATAACCCCCAACTGAATGCTCCCTACTTCAGTCAGGGTTTCGCATTTCCCGCAAGTAAAGGACAGTTTTTCAGAATGTGGTTAGGTGCAGCGCAATAGATACACAATTTATTTTGGAAGCGTCTATTGCGCTCTGCCGGGGTGAGTTTGGTTCTGTTGACCTGCATCGGTTCCTCTTCACTAGCTAGGGTGGGTATAGGCGGACTAACAGCAGAAGACCGGACTGGTAGACGTTCACCTCTTCCACTACTAGCCCATCTTTCCCGGTGGCGAAGGTAAATTTTGATACAGAGAGAGATAACGTCAGCGAAAGATTCTGGCAAATCTCTGGAGGCAAGCTCATCCTTCATCCTCTCAGAGAGTCCATGAAGGAAGGACGCTTTAAGAGCTTCCTCGTTCCATTTTAATTCTGATGCCAGGGTCTGAAATTGGACTACATACTGCCCCACGGATCGTGTGCCCTGACGCACTCGGAGAAGGTCAGAAGATGCAGATGCAGAACGGCCTGGCTCGTCAAAAATTCTCTTAAATGCGGAAACAAATTCCTCGTAGGTAGATACGATGGGGTCGGCCCGTTCCCATAAAGGGGAGACCCAGTCTAACGCTGCTCCTGTTAATAATGAAATCACATATGCTACATTTGCCCGAGATGTGGGAAAGTTCTGGGGAAGACATTCGAATTGGATTTCACAATGGTTGATGAACCCGCGGCACCGCCTGGGATCGCCATCAAACCTTTCTGGAGTGGCAAGCTGTAGTTGGGGTTTGGGAATAGGAACCACTGGTGGAGGGACTGATGGAGAAGGTACAGGGACCGCAGGCGGGGGAACCGGGAGAATAGAAGCCAATGTGGTTTGAATCGAAACCAGTTGCCTCGAGAGCTCCTGTAAATACTGAGCCACTTGTTGTTGTTGTGCCTCCTGGTTGTCCATCCGAGAGGTCAACTCCTGCAGTGACCCAGTACCTTGGGATCCTGCAGCCTCCATTTGTCCTGAACAAACTGTCATGTCTGAGACTGGAGAAGAGGACGTGGTGGGCCTAAGTTGGGGAAAGAAGCGGAGACGAGGGGCCTGGATGTACATTCTCCTCATCCACAGGTCTTGAGTGTTGGCGAGACCTGGGCAAAGGTGCGGAGTCTAACCCACAGGATGGTGTTCACCAGTGACCCCCCCAATTGGGATATGGGCTTAGCTGCACCCCGTGAGCAGGTCGCGGTCCTTTGACCAGGTACCCAAGCCCTGCAGGGATAGAGACACTACACTCGTGGCCCAGCAAGGATATGCCTGCTTAGGCAACAAACAGTCCCTTAAAACACTGTATAGAAAACACCTTGACACGAGGATCAAATGTCAATAAGGATTTCAAGTGGGAAGCAACTCACGGTTACTTGAGACGTCACCAGAGATAGAAGGCACACGGGTAGAGGTGGTATATGTTGTAGCACGGATGTTCACTGGAGACGTAAGGCACACAGGTGGGGATGGTAACACTGTTGCACGGGTATTCACCAGAGACGTATAGGCACACAGGTAAAATTGGTAATGCTGCTGCACGGGTATTCACCAGAGATGTATAGGCACACAGGTAAAGATGGTAACACTGCTGCACGGGTATTCACCAGAGATGTATAGGCACACAGGTAAAGATGGTAACGCTGCTGCACGGGTATTCACCAGAGATGTATAGGCACACAGGTAAGGTGGTAACACTGCTGCACGGGTATTCACCAGTGATGTATAGGCACACAGGTAAAGGTGGTAACACTGCTGCTGTACGGGTGAATAGGAACCTAGACCGGGATCTCACCAAAGCACGCTAGGAGACAACTGTTGTTCAGGCAATTTCCCATAACCTGTGGAACAGTTTTATACCCAGGGGAACCCTTAGACAGGTGCACAGCATCAGCTGAAAACGGGCCTATCAGGGAGAAGGGTCCAGTCACATGGGCCGACTGTCATGGCGGTGCCCATGTCCGGATTTGCGATGCCGGACACCAGCCCTCCAAGAAGCCACAGCATGCGGGGAGAATACTCAGCTTCTCCCCCGCCGTCACGCAGGCCGACCGACCACCCAGGATGAGAGGGGAAGCCGGCGGTGCGGTAAGCGGGCGCCGATCCCCGGCTGAGCCCTGACACATAGCAGTTGAAACCCATGCATCAGTGTCCATATGAATGCATATACAAGCATGCAAACAAAACAATGATGCTGCTGTTGATGTTGCATAAGGCGATATATCTACCCAGTGGGCTGTGACAGTCATATAGTCCTTAGTCTGCCCTGTTCCACTTGTCCACATGTCCGTGGTTAAGTGGACATTGGGTACAACCGCATTTTTAGGACACTGAGGACACTTTTTCTGATGTCTCTGTACATTCTCCATATCTCCTGCCTAGTGAAGTGGAATCTAGACGGGATTTGGTACCGGGGACACGCTACTTCCATCAATTGTCTAAATCCCACTGCACGAATGGCGGAAACCGGACGCACGTCTAACACCAACATAGCTGTCAAGGCCTCAGTTATCCACTTTGCAAGAAGATGACTGCTGTCGTACTTCATCCTCCTTGCAACGGACTGTTGGACTTCCTTTTGAGGTCCTTTTGAGGATTTCGATCTGTGAAAGCAGGTGGGATAATTACTGACCCAGAAAAATAGATTAACACACCTGTGCGTGATTACAGACCAGTCAGAAATGCATAGCGGGTGGCTGTTGGAAGATAATCATCCAGCAGCCACCAATCTCAGAGGGACCTTCCGACCCCTATACATCCTTGAATCCTTTATAGAGGTCTTCCATTCACTTGTGGAATCGAGTTGCTGCACTTCGCTGGGCCAGAGGGGGTCTACACGATACTAGGCATCTATCCCATGACTTTTGGCACTTAAGTGTGCATTAATTTTTTTGTTGAATATATTCACTGTTATCTCTTTAGGTTCATGGAATGATATAGCCAATGTTTGCATGTTATTACCCTTTATATTTTGCTTAAGGGGAGGAGGGGAAAAGACAGGCAGCTCTGAATCTAAGTGATCCGATTAATGTGTGTACTAGCACAATAGATAAACCTATAAAATAAGCATAGGCTTGGCTATATTGGGCACAGGTCAAAGCATGAAAAAGGTATACACAAATCTACATAACAAAACTCATGTATAAATACAATAGAGTAATATTTAGAGGAATTAAATGGGCTATGTAACCCTATCAAAAAATATATATTTAAACTTGTAATTTTATGCAGGTCACTGAACTCATCATTCTATTTATCTATCATATGCAATGTCTGTCTTTCTACCATCTAGTGGACTTTGTGGTACTGGTAATGTTGCTGCATACACCCAGTATAACTCATACAAATATTTGCTTAGTCATTCCCAATATAAGTGAGTGAGTAATGTACAATAGCTTTCATCTCTTGTAAATTATTACTAAGTTTGGATGTCCTGTATTTACTCTCTCTTACTGTATAACTATTCACAGCGCTTGCAAGTGGGTCGATGGTCCCCCACTGCGCATGCGCGAGCCCCAGCGATATGACTTTAGGCCCTGATTCAGAGCCGGACGCTCTTTCAGAGCGCTCGCTCTGAATCAGGGCGGCATTTTTTTTTTTTGAGCCGGCCTTCTGGGCGCTTGCTAAGCTGTGGGTGACCACTCACAGCTTTAGCGAGCGGCCAGGTGATGGTCGCGATGGTCCCGACCATCGCGACCATCGGGGCTTGCGACGAGACCCTTGTGGTAGGGTCTCATCTGCAGCAAGCCCCAGTGAGCTTCCGGCTCTAATAGAGCCGGAAGCTCACCACTGACATCACTCGTGATGTCAGTGTGGCCGCCCACAAAATGGCAAGCGTTCCTTAAGGAACACCTCCATTTTGGAAGCCACCCCCCCGGCCCGCCTACCAAACGGGGCGAGCTGTCGATCAACATCGACAGCCGCCCCTTTGGTAATGAGCTCCGGGGCTTTTGCACGCGCAGTGCGGCCGCTGCACGTGCACAGGACTAACCATCGAGTTGGTAACGAGCGCATCGGCGCTTGCGACCGACTCTGAATAAGGTCCTATGTCCCTTTGAAAAATGAGGGGGGGCGCCAATGCTCTTTCTGGCACAGGGCACCAAAAAGTCTAGTTACGGCTCTGGTAGGTCTACACTAAAAAGGTAGACAGTCAATAGGTCGATGCCAGAAGGTCGACAGTCAATAGGTCGACATGGTTAACAGGTCGACAGGTAATTGATTGACAGTGACCTAGGTCGACAGAGTTAAATTGTGGACATGGTTAAAAGATCGATGTTCACATGGTCGACACAAAAAAGGTCAACACATTGTTTTTCATAATTTTTAGGACTGGGTTTAGGGTTAGAGTCAGGCTTAGAGGGCATACTTGTCTACTCTCCCGTAACGGCTGGGAGGCTCCTGAAAATTCGATGTGCTCCCAGCCAGCCTTGAAAATTCTGCAAGTCTCCCGGTGACGGCCACCACCCGTCCCCAACTGCCTACTTACCGGGTGAAATGGGTGGTCTGGGCGACAAATTACACGATTTGCGCTTAATCGCTTCATCGTAGCCACGCCTCCACTATATAATGCTGGTAATCTCTGCATTGTATAGTGGGGGGCATGGCCGTGATGATGCGATCACACCACCACGCCCCCCACACTGCCTCCTATGCTGCACCACGGCCCCATGCTGAGGAGGGTGGGTACTAATTACCTGGGCGCAGGCTAGTTGGAGGGACTTGTTAAGGCCCAGGCCTGCCCCCCTTCTCTTCTGTGAGCGGCAGCAGCCTCTCTCCCCAGCCCAGCACACACTGCTGTGCTCCGGGCTACAGTGGGTCCAGAAAGACTGCTGGCATGATGTGAGGCGGAAAGTGATCACACTGATCGCTCCCCCACTCCTCTCCTGGATCTGCCTCTTGTGCGGCACTGTGCTTACTGTTTTGTTTCATTTTTAAATTGTAGGAGACGTGGCTATACCTCCACGATTGGGCCATGTCCCCCTGTGTGACACTCCTGTCGAAGCTGAATAATTGGCTGAGACAAGTTCAGTTTAAAATTTAATCGCGGCGACGCCATCTTGCGATTGGCCGCAAGACTCCATTTTGGAAATGAGATCGCAAGACACCATTTTTGTGGTCAACGTCAATTCAAGTTATAACTCAGGAGCTAAGAACAGATGGCAATGTTTTTGTTAACCTACCAAGGGCAACTGGAAAAACAAGCCTTCTGAGTAAAAGTAAATAAGAAGAGACAATGGGTATTTTTACATACAAATTGGGAATCCCTGGATGCAGATAAAGTATAGTTGTGGCAATTGTAATATAATATCTACACCATTGGATTTGTCTGAATCCTAGACAGAATGGCCCCAAATTCCACAGCTTGAGGTGGTAATACATTTGCACTTCACACAAGAGTCTGTGAGAACAAAAGAGGTTTTGTTTTCCTTTGAACACACAACAGGTGGGGGCCTGCTGACAGAGGGCATGTAGAACTACAACCCTCAGCCATCCACACTGCTGGATGTTCACTTCGTGTATGAGAACTTATGCACTTAAATCTCACCCATTAATAACTAGCGTCCTTATATCAAACCCCGAATACTCACACACTACATATTCGCACACAAGGTTCCATTAGCATCAAATTGTATGATTCAAGTTGGTTAAGTTAGTTTAAATGCTAAGAAATAGAGGTTTTTGATATCTAAGGTATTATACATGATAAGCAAGGTGTGTTTGGTTTCGTTCTGATGCGTACGCTTTTTACAGAATCCCGGTGTTATCGGTGGAGAGATTGCATCATGCAAACTCAAGTTACGGATTGCAGAACTTACAAGCAACAAAATGTTTAGTTGATGGAATGTTACAGGAGGCGTTACCAGAAAGACTCCAGCTGTTAGAGGCAGGGAAAGTCTATTTGAAACAACCTGTTAAATGTGTCGGTACATATGCTTCTCCTCTGGGAACCAATGAGATCAGCAGGAAATTCCCCCTTTGTCCTGTTTCAGTCTGGGGGGGAATAAATACATGTGTCCGAACACTGGTTTGCCAGTTCATGCTGAATTTTGGGTGAATTGAGGATATCTAGCCAGAAGTCTATCTCTGGGTCCAGAGGCGCAGCGTATGTATAACCATACTTGGGTCTGTATTATTTCCTTTTTTTACGCCTAACTTGTGTATGTATAGATTGCGTGTAACTGACTGTACTTTTACCTGAATAATACTTGTGTGTTGGAACCACAGATTCCACTCCTGTCTTTATTTGCGGTCATACTGCGTATGCAATTAGCGTTGTGTTTAGAGGTTTATAGGCAGGTTTTGTCTTAGAGGTTCTAGGCAGGTGAATCTTAGAGGTTTATAGGCAGGAATGTATTAAAAGGTTTATTTACAAATTCAACAGTGGGGGCTCATCGGTTTATCACACTATCTGATACACGATAACACTCGGTCAGTCCTCTCTCAGCAAAAGGGTGGAGGCGCCTTTTGGGAGACGCATTAGTCTTTCATTACCACAGTGTTGCTGAGAGCGTACTGACGGTTATTGTGTAGAGGAAGCGCTGATTAGAATCCAGGGACAAGAGAGGAAAAAAAAAAGTTTGTTTTTCCTCTGTTGATAGAACCTTGTGTTTAGAGGGGTGCTGCAGTATTTGCGTACGCAGCTAAAACGCATTTCTGCGTACGCAGTTAAAAAAGTGATTATACGCTTGTGTGGTAGTCGCATAATTGTGTATGCGGACGATCGCACAAATAGCGTATACACACTTCCGGTTCTGCTGCCAGGTGTTTGAACAAAGCCATCGAGGTTTACATTTTTTTCTATCTACCAATATCTGGGTTAAACGTTTATTTTCGGCGCAGAGAAAAAGTGTGTAACAGTGTGTGTATTGTTGGTAGGGGTAATTTATTCCCTAAAGTTAAGGGTACCATATGATCCTTAAGGGCTAGGTGCAAGGGTTAGCCTAGTCGCTCGGTAAGCAGCTTTACCGTTCTAAACACAGTAGCAGGTGTACATGTTGTCTTTGTTGTATAGAGGTGCGTGAGAGTGGCCGTCATACAAACTCTCATAGGTTTGGAAGTTACCTTACTAAAGCTTATCCGGGTCTGGAAGTTGCCTGTTTCAAAACTTATCTAGGTGTGGAAGTGGCCTTACGAAATCTTATCCAGGTGTGTGGGCGCCGCCGACTTAAATCGTTCACAGGTAAGTGAAAGTATCTTGATTGTCTTTCACCAGTTTAAATTTTTATTTAATAGCGTAGGAGTTGTCTCAAAATGGGAGCCACGCAAACGGTAGAAATGTTAAGCAATGATGTGCTGCTAATGGAGGCTCCGATTGGATCAGCCCGTCGTATTATGCATACTAAGTACGGTACTTATGCAATAAGGTATTGTGATATATGGTTTAATCTGACGAGAAAGAGTGTTAGACCGTTTCCCAGAATTGGTAGTTTTGACAAAAATGTGTTAGATAATGTCCAGGATCATATCAGTATGGTGCGATCCCGAGAGAAAAAGATTAAGTATTTTGAATGTTTAAAAATATGACAGCATGAAGGGGATGCTTGGCTTAAAAATGTGCAAATGACGCAAACTAGCGTTGCGAACGCATTGCCAGAAAATACATCCGCGACGCTGAGTTGCAATATGGGCAAGCCGCAAATTGGCGCGCACGGGCGGCAAAGTAGCGTTGTGGAGAGTATTGCCAGCAGTTCATGCTCACCTCCCCCACCTTATGTGGATGGAGGTGCAAGTACGTTTACCAAAAATACCCATAAAAATGTAACAAGTAATTTGTACCCCCTCTTAAGTAACCATAAAGAAAATGTTTATGATGTAGAAGTTAAGCCTATTGTAATGTCTGCTATTTCCCATGCTGTATAAATGATAGATGCTGCATCACCACAATCACGGGTGGTGCCGCCATCTCCATCGGTAACAACAAGGGAAGTGTTAATACACTCGGCACCCATTGAGGAAGTTGTTAATACCATATGTAGCAGCAGCAGATTAAACCCCCAGCCAGGTAACCAGGTCAGAGGTTGCAACGCTGCCGGTCTGCATCCCATTCGGACAATAACTGTTCCGAATGTAAATGCAGATGCAAACGGTGTAGTGCCCACGAGGGAAGTAGTAATGCATTGTCCATGGACAAGAGCAGAACTGAATTCCATCATAAATGATTTCCCCAATCCCAAAAAGGAACTAGCCAAATGTCAAAGATTTTTGAGAAATTTGGGTAGTTCTCATGAGCCCATTGGCGTGTAGTGTTAAGGGCCTGTCTACCACGCAATACCGACGTGACAAAATTTATCACGTACTGTGTATTGGATGGCGACGTTCCCTTAACAGACCAAGTAAACCAAGGTAACATTTCCCGCATTGTAACTCAATTGGGTGTATATTTTACAGTTGTAGTTTACTGGAACAAAATTTTTACACTTAAGCAAAAGGAGAGTGAAACTGCAGAAGAATATTGCGACCGGGCTCTGCAGGCTATCACCCAGTACACTGGGATAGAAGATATTAAAGATAGCACTCACCACAGGGGAATGATAGTTACGGTACTCATGGACGGTCTGAAAGACGATTTAAAGACTCGGGTTCAGACCTCACAGCCTGGCTGGCGGGGACTTACAATAGATAACCTCATAGAGTCTGCCATAGAACATGACAAAAACATCTCAAAAAAGAGGGAGACCCAGAGCGAAAAATTAATGGCTGTCAGTATACAAGCTCTGGAGAGAATGACGTTAACATCACAGCCAACCGACACCCCTGCACCCACACACACACCTGCACCTGAACAATTACACGTCCTCACCAATCCCACACCACAGCAAACACATCCTTACCCCACATATCATACACAACCACAGGTCCCATACTCATATCCCCCACAATATCCTTACCCTGCCTATCCTTACTCATACCCACCACCTTTCCCTCTTGCTCAAATCCCACAACAATCTTTTCATCCACCCCGTTCAAAATAATGTTTTAACTGTCACCAAGTGGGACACATAAGTAAGTACTGCAAAGTGAAGAACACCACACAGGAACACGAGTTTCCCATGGGTTCATAGGTAACCCTAGTATCTTCTCCCAGGCCTTATATGACTGTTTACAATCTTTTCAACCTATCAATGGATCTGTTCTAATGAAAAATGTGGACAATTTATTGTTGTATTTTGGGTCATGTTTAAATGATATTAAACTGTTTTGCTTTATCTCCCACTCATAGGACACAAGGTTGCTAAGGATAAACGGCAGCCATGCCAGGCTGAGGTCGACTACTCGGAATACTATCCAATCCAGTGGCACAGGCATTATTTAGAGCAGTAGCTATTGATAACAAGATTTAATTGCAGGAACCTGTATGCAGATACTATATCCCTAGAATTATTAAAAATGATAGGGGGACTTATTTTATAGGTGATGTTTCCAAGAACATGTGTAAGATGATGGGTGACAACACTGAGATTATCCCAGATTGTCTTTTCCTTTATTTGCCCCCCTTTGAGATACTGTCCAAACAGGCAGCCTCATGTGAAAACGAAGATGAATGAGAATAACCGAAATTGAAAGTGTTATTAACTAACATGTCTAATGCAAACTGTCATGATGTCAAAATCTGGAAGAATTTGTTATGATCCAAAAAATTTTTTAGCTCAGGTTGTTTGACTGATCGGTGGAAAGGTCCGTATCTGACGATACAGCATCCTCAAAGGGTGGCCGGGGAAGATACGTGGGTCCATTCCACTCACTATAGGGAGGTTAACCAACCGGTGGAGATACAAGGCAGAGACAAGGCCGATAACGTGGACCTGTCAATTGCGAGCTTGTACCGGAAGGATTAAAAAGGTGACGGTGAGATATCTGAGCTAAAGAAATGTGTAGATCAGTGCTTCCAGCAATGGAGTGGTCTGCTGTGGTCATCCTAGTTCTTTTTCTTTCCAGAGTTTTTGTCATGATGATCTGTTTGGGGATACTCAGTGTCTGTGATGGGGGACCGATAAAGGAGATGTGAGCCGATGGCGGAGCTGATGGAGTGGAGTCAGGAGGAGTGCAATGCCAATCAGGGGAGTTTCTGACCAATTTTAGTATTGTAATTGTTATGTTATTTGGGAAAAATACTTCCAAAAGTTATGACCCTCACACATGTTGAAATGCTGGGTATAAATAAAAACACACCGTCACCATATCTTCACACACAATATGAACACAGAGGCAAGAGAAATATGATACCTGGTGATATGCATAAAGCCGCTCAGTTAATCAGTGAGACAACTGGCTTCCAAGTTTTAGTCGCCCTGGATCCCACCAGGATTGCTAAGGGTACATTAAATTTTAGATATATCCAGGAACTTGCAAAATTAATAGATAATATCACCGAGATGTACGATGACACATTCAGGTACACAGGGAGAGAATTGCAAGCGTACAAGAAAGAACTAGTGCAACACAGGCTAGTGTTGAATTATTTAACTGCTGTTACTGGAGGGTATTGCGTAATGTTAGCCACCCAATTTGGAGTAAAGTGTTGCACTTATGTCACCAATGATACCAGCGACCCTAAGGAGGTGATAGACCAGAAGATGGATGAGATTCTGCAGCTAAAGTAGGAATTTCGTAAGAACCATAACGCATCAGTGGCTGAAGCAGGGGAAACAGGGGAAAAGATAGAAGGATGGGTGTCATGGCTGAACCCAGTGAAATGGTTCTCGGGTCTAGGAGAGTGGGTCCAGGAAGTGGTCGCCAGCGTAGGCAAATTCTTGATCCTTATACTGATTGTCATCATAGTAATTGGCATATGCGTCCGGTGTGTTCCTATTGTGTTGAAGTGTGGAAAATGTGAAAACAGAGTGAAACGAAGGGATGAAACTATGATGGTGGTCAGAAATGATAATATGTATACCGAGGTAGATACAGAACTGCACTACAACCCTGAGCTAGGAAGTACCATCATTTAAATGTATAATATTTAGACATACATAGAAGATATTATTGAAATGTTATTTATAGAACACCCAGACAATGTAAAGTCTCAAATTCCCCTTCAAAACTACTGTTATAAGACTGGTGCATCCCCACATCTGTCACATGATCTCCCAAGATCCGTGGTGTGCGTATAATAGTAGTTTTATGCCCCCGCCTAGAGACACATTGTTGATGGATTAAGAACCACCTTGATAACACTAAATAATATGTGAATGTAAGCCCAAAATAAATTTTTATAGCAGATTGTGATAGCATGTTGTTTGCTATCAAAGGGTGGACTGTCGAAGCTGAATAATTGGCTGAGACAAGTTCAGTTTAAAATTTAATCGCGGCGACGCCATCTTGCGAATGGCCGCAAGACTCCATTTTAGAAATGAGATCGCAAGACACCATTTTTGTGGTCAGCATCAATTCAAGTTATAACTCAGGAGCTAAGAACAGATGGCAATGTTTTTGTTAACCTACCAAGGGCAACTGGAAAAACAAGCCTTCTGAGTAAAAGTAAATAAGAAGAGACAATGGGTATTTTTACATACAAATTGGGAATCCCTGGATGCAGATAAAGTATAGTTGTGGCAATTGTAATATAATATCTACACAATTGGATTTGTCTGAATCCTAGACAGAATGGCCCCAAATTCCACAGCTTGAGGTGGTAATACATTTGCACTTCACACAAGAGTCTGTGAGAACAAAAGAGGTTTTGTTTTCCTTTGAACACACAACAGGTGGGGCCCTGCTGACAGAGGGCATGTAGAACTACAACCCTCAGCCATCCACACTGCTGGATGTTCACTTCGTGTATGAGAAATTATGCACTTAAATCTCACCCATTAATAACTAGCGTCCTTATATCAAACCCCGAATACTCACACATTACATATTCGCACACAAGGTTCCATTAGCATCAAATTGTATGATTCAAGTTGGTTAAGTTAGTTTAAATGCTAAGAATTAGAGGTTTTTGATATCTAAGGTATTATAAATGATAAGCAAGGTGTGTTTGGTTGCGTTCTGATGCGTACGCTTTTTACAGAATCCCGGTGTTATCGGTGGAGAGATTGCATCATGCAAACTCAAGTTATGGATCGCAGAACTTACAAGCAACAAAATGTTTAGTTGATGGAATGTTACAGGAGGCGTTACCAGAAAGACTCCGGCTGTTAGAGGCAGGGAAAGTCTATTTGAAACAACCTGTTAAATGTGTCGTTACATATGCTTCTCCTCTGGGAACCAATGAGATCAGCAGGAAATTCCCCCTTTGTCCTGTTTCAGTCTTGGGGGGAATAAATACATGTGTCCGAACACTGGTTTGCCAGTTCATGCTGAATTTTGGGTGAACTGAGGATATCTAGTCAGAAGTCTATCTCTGGGTCCAGAGGCGCAGCATATGTATAACCGTACTTGGGTCTGTATTATTTCCTTTTACGCCTAACTTGTGTATGTATAGATTGCGTGTAACTGACTGTACTTTTACCTGAATAATACTTGTGCGTTGGAACCACAGATTCCACTCCTGTCTTTATTTGCGGTCATACTGCGTACGCAATTAGCGTTGTGTTTAGAGGTTTATAGGCAGGTTTTGTCTTAGAGGTTCTAGGCAGGTGAATCTTAGAGGTTTATAGGCAGGAATGTATTAAAAGGTTTATTTACAAATTCAACACTCCCATGAAAAGGCCCATTTCCTAGATCACTATAGGTCACCTCCCAGTCTCCACCCTGATATCCCCAGGGATCTCAAACCCTTTCTCAGGTGATGCAGTAAGCAATTGCAAATGGCATAATACTCTTCGGTTTGTGCATGTATAGTCAAAGATTCCTGAACATTTGCGCATGCGCAGTAACAAAACATTACTCAACTGCGGGAACATCGAAATAGCATCCATCTCTGAATCAGGACCATAACCTGCACTGGTTTGTGCACACCTGTTCTTTCTTTATATAAGATCCACTGGGTTGCATTGTCAATATGAATTATTAATTATCATGTTCTGTCTTTTTTTTTTAACACATATTTTTTAAAAGCAAAATATTAAAAGTAGGAAATAGTTGTTGCATTTACTGAGAATACTGTACGTTAGAAATTGAATGAATAAATGAACAGAGTACAGATGTTTTTATAACAATGTATGTTGTACAGTCAATGGAAACAGTCTTTCACAGTAATTACCCACCCCAATATGAATTTAGATTGTCAACATCATTCTCGGTGTGGTGAAAACATCATAAAGACATTGATGAGTGAACATGTTGGAACAGGTTGTCATTATATAGGAGTGAATGAATCATAAATATTATAGCTATAGAATTTCTTCCTGTACTGAAGCTTAGTGCATCAGAAGAGGGAAAATAACTGGAAAAAAATGTCAACAGATAGTGAACTCCTTATGTTTCTCAGATAAATGATAAATCTATACAGAGTTGCGCACATTTTCATTAAAACACTTTTCTATTAGGGATTGCCTGGAGGCTGGAGGTGCCGCTGCAGAGCTGTGTGTTGAAAATCGCAGTGATTTTACACCCTGCTACAAATAGCAACCTACTACTTATGCTGCACCTACTGCCTGTTATAGTGCCAGGGCTGGATTAAAGGCCACATGGGCCTGGGGCTGAAAAGGATCAAGGGACTATTTAGAAGTGGAGGAGCTGTGACCAGTGCTGGGTGGGTGTGACCAGTGCTGCGTGGGTGTGACCAGTGCTGCGTGGGTGTGACCAGTGCTGCGTGGGTGTGTACACCTCCTATACTTTCACCTCCAATGTCTCCCTAAATACAATAAAAGGGAAAAATGTAATCATTTTGTGAGGAAAATAGAAGTACAATTTTAATACTTATGATATATGGCCGAGCGGATGTCCAGCTGGCCTGCTGGTCATCATCATGCTGTAATGATGATGGGCCTATTTTTACGTGAAGGCCTGGAGCTGTAGTCCCGTCTACACCATTGATAATCTGGTCCTGTAAAGTGTTGTGTGCTAATACAATGAAGGAGTCCAGAAAATGGTTAATGTAGATTCTCAACAGTAGGTTTAGTGATGGTGACCCAATGGCAGAAACAGATACTTATTAGTAAGATTGAACAAGTAACAGAAATGCAACAGAAAGTAGCTGTAGATGGACACAGGTAACAGGTCCCAGGAGCTGGATCACAGCAACACAATTATAATAAGTGTCTTGAAAGTTCAAGCTGACACAATGAACTTGTAACACAGTGGTATATAGAGATTACTGGATAAAGGCAGAACAGGACTGGTAATTGTCTTTAAGATGCACTATATGGTAATAAGTCCCTGGGATGCAATACAATATAAACAGCTGATTGATATTACACTGTAGTATTAGTCTATGTAGTGCTGGATTGTACAGAGGTATTAGAAGTGTTATAGTACAGGTAATAAATATACGTAATACTGGTAGTATAATAGGTTATCCATGTAACAAGCTTTACTCTGGGCTGGCAAGAGATGTACAAATGGACAATCAGACTGCATTCATTCATAGTATATCCATTAAAAAGGCCATGGTCATAATAGGAGTGACATGGTAAAACAGGAGGCAGAGGACAAGGTCTGGAGTAGCAAAGGTAATCTCACAGGATACACACAATTATCTGCCCTCAGTATACGGAGGGATAGGCCTATAAGGCCTCTTCAAAAGTGGATGTAATTGTAAGAGGTAGTGCAGTTGCCATGCAAGTGTACGTCTGTTCCTTACCTTGCATCGCACCCTCTCACCTTCAGGCCGTGTGTTGAACAGACGGTCCTGGAACTGCCAAATAGAACACGGACACGATGACCTAGGGGGAAGGAGACGAGGTGAGTACCGTCCTTCCTCACGTCGACCGACGCGCCCTACTGAACCGAGGGATAAATTCAGGTTTTAAGTGAAGATCATCATTGGCACTTTTGGCCTCAGATCCCGAATTTTCACCTATCGGTACTCACGTACCAGGTGAAGGTCCGTCCTTGCACCGGGTTGCAAGGTTCACCGTCCGCCCAGAAGGAAGGAAGGATAGGTAGTGACAAACAAACAGGGAGAGACAGTATACACAGATATTTCTCACCGTGTCCACTCTTGCTCTTTGTCCGCTCACTCGCCTACAGGTCCCTGTAAGGAGATACACAACACAGCTGTGCAGGGCCTAAACCTATGTCACGCAACTACACATACTAAAACGGATTCACCCTCAGCCTACAGTGTGTGTAGTGCGACAGATATAACAATAACTAAACTTTTGCCCTGCACGGAACACCAAACGCAGACTATAAGTACACAAGAGCAAAACACGGTGCTGTCCCATTAAATGCCTGCTACCTGCCTACCCAGAGCTGGCCAGCTCCTCTTCTCAGTGACTGGGGAAAACACTACCTCATTGGTGGGAGCCGTACAGCTCTCCACCACCGCTCACACCTCTAATCATCTATGCGGGGCTACCTTTCTATATGAGTGGCACACCTAATGGGCTCAGGGCCCTGGGCCTAACGCCCAGGGTCTTACCAGCGGCTCAGGGCTTATGCCTGCCTACTGCAGGGTACACGAGGGACTTGGGCCTACTGCCCAGTGTCCCCTTTTTCTATATTGTAGCTCAGGCCTAGATGCCTGCCTAACGGTGGGCTCTGGTAGTGGCCCAGACCACTTTTAATTGGGGCTCAGGCCTATTTGCCTGCCTATCTGTGGGGCTCACTTAGCGGTCTGGGACTAATGCCCAGACCACCTTATATTTTGGGTAGCTCGGGCAGTTGCCCGCCTACTTTATTATTTAGTGACCTGGGCCTAGTACCCAGGCCACTCACACCTGATTAAGGGCCTATCCTTTAATGGGGCCTAATGCCCGCTATTGTGCCCCGGGCCTTGTGCCCGCCTATTTGCGCACGGGCCTAGTGCCCGACAATGCCCCACGGGCCTAGTGCCCGACAACCCTGGTGGTCTAGGGAGGGGGTAAAAGGGTAGGCCTCACGGAGGGCCACCCTTTTCCGTTGGAAGAGGCTGCGGGGGGAGCTTCGTGAGGCTCTTTTACTTTCCACCCCCGCAGTCCTCTCCGGTCCTCAGCCGCCTCTTCTTTTCTTCTTCCAGTCGGCGCCGCCTGTCTTCTCTCTTGACAGTGGCGTCTTCTGGCCTCTTCTGCGGCCACCGCCCCTGTTGACGCGCCGATCTTCCGCTCTTCGGGAGGTCTTCTCTCCTCCCTCTCCGCCGCCGAACTCCCTTTTCCCGCTCGGCGCAGTCTAATACAAGACGGGGCGAGTGGGCGGGGCTATGACGTGGCGAGCTGCGATTGGCTCATCGCGTCCACCTTCTATTGGCTGCTGGCCCGCGAGCCAGGTTTGGCTCGCGGCCAGAGCCAAACACCTGCCGCACAGAGCGCCGCGCCCAACGCTTGACCGGTGCTGGGAGCAGGTACTCTGTCCCAGCGCCGGCTACCCGCCGCTTCTTGGCTGCCGGATGCCAAGCTCCACTGAGCTTGTGCCCGGAGCCAAGCTTCTCCCGGGGCGCCACAGTACCGCCGGCACTGATGAAAGGGACCAGGCGGTCCCTTCACCAGGTGCCCGTGGCGTCTGCACCGACGCTAGGGACATCACTGTCCCAGCACCGGCAACGGATGTGTCCCGCAGAGGACACATCCCCTCTGCTTGCCCCTGCAACTCTGCTGATGCTGGGATCAAACACTTGATCCCAGCACAGCCTTCCACATAATGACCAACAGAGCAGTGATATAACTGCTGCATTGATAAATAGCAGAGAATCAGGGCTGCAGCAATGCTGATGGTAGGAAATGGTATTGCAGGATAACAGTCCAGAATTAGAGTTACTGTAGGTACTGTACTGTAGGTATACAATCCAAGCACTGTCACCAAATCCAAATCACATCAGAACACATAGGAATTTGGCAACTTTTGTGATCACTGTGGAGAGAGTAAAATTGTAATTCTAGATTGTATAAAATATAATGTTCATAGAAGTCTCCTTGCAACATAATTGTCAAATTTCTTAAATCTCCCTCTGGGAGAAACCCAATGGGCAGATGGGCTAAGGACGTAGTGCCACATTTCCGTAACTGTGACCCTGCCCCCTACTGTTTAAAGTTTAATTTGCAGCATTTTATAGCGGGAGAGGGCAAGTACACACCATTGTGGCCTTGCCCACTCTTATTCAAAGCCACTATTTCTGCCATTTTACAGCAGAGGACGAGGCTAGGATGATCCAATTCAATGTAAATTGCATCAGCCATCCCACTGATCGCCCTAATCAATGTGAAATGGGCGGCACCAGGAGACTGCCCAACTCTGCCCCTAATTCAGGCACTCTCCCAGACCTTCCAGGAAAATTGGCAAGTATGCTTTGCAAACATCTTGTGCTTAGACCTGTAATAATATATTGTATATAAACATTTAACATCACTAAATGGTCAACATAATGTAAAAAAAGCTTATTTTGCACTGACGCAACTCAATGTTTTTTCCACTGCACATAAAGGTACATGACTGCTATATGCACTAGGAGGCAGTTTTTACAATGGAGGAAGGTGGCAGACAAGAACGTTACGAGGTGAACTATACAGAATAAAAGTATATTCCATCAAAATCTAACCTCCTACTACAATAGTACGAACACTTACAATTCACTTAATATACCGCATGGCTAGCCTAATGTACCGCTCCTTTGAAGTGCAACATGGATGCTTAAAATGGGCCTCATCAGTTTCGCTGATTTCAAAATATAGCAGGCTATGAATAAAATGTAAATAAATAGGCAGTATGTCCCCCTCCTCAAAACCTCAACCAGGCCAGCTGGACAGACTGGACTGGTTTCCACTATAATAGGGAGACTACGAGCGTGGGGTCACCCTGCCATGGCGCAAACTAACTACACACTATACAACACTAGCACTGCTTGAGGATTCTAGGAGGGTTTAATATCTGGTAAAAAAACAATGAGTGTGTATCTATGGGAATGCTCTTTTAAATACATAGGGGGTCTACATAGCAGTGAAAAGCCCTGTTTAGCTGAAAGCAGGGCTTTTCACTGCTTTCGGCGATTCATAGAGGCCGGTTACCGTGGAGAAAGTTCTTCCTTCTCCATTGCACCCCCGCTTCGTGTATGAATCGCATCACCACATTTTTGTATGGTGAGTGCAATTCATAAAGGAATGGAAAGCTCAGCTTTCCGTTCCTCTCCTACGGTACAGATTTGCCATCTGAGGATGGCGTTATCTGTAAGCCGAACAGATCAGGCAAGTAGCATACTCCGCCCCCTTTTCCCAGCATCCTTTGCAGCAGGTCTGACCTGATCTGCTGCTCTCGGACGCCGGTGCATGTGCAGTAAGAATACAGGCATATCAGGCTACCGATATATCTGCATCTTAACTGTGTCCAGGGATCGCGGAGGGGCCGGACAGCTACATGAATGGCTACTACACATCACTATATACTGCATCGATGTGATGCGATATATAGTGATGTTTATCGTGAGCCACTTCATGTTCTTTATGAATAGACCCCATAGTACGGGAGTTCTGATACATGTTAAAGAAAATATTAAAGCTAGGGCAAAATTCAAAGATTTGTACAAAGTTATCTAGCATTGTTTTCCAACAAACATATGTGTACGAGGCCTTCAAGGCAGTAGCAGAACTTCTGACAAGGTGCTCGGAGGCATAGGCCGATATTCAATTTAAGCTGAGCCGCGTGTTTTGCAGGCGGAAAAGTATTGCGTCCGTGTATCCCCGTATTCAATTTGAAAGTACGCGAAAACGGGACCTGGCAAAACTTAAACAAGCAGAAAGTCATGTCAGATTTGGGGAAATCAGCCTGACACCCCCCAAAAGATGCTCTGACATGGGGGTTAGCTATGGTTACCCCCGATTTGGCTTGCTGAAGGTATTTGGTGTTTTTAAAAGGGCTCAATAGCTGCTAAATAGCGTTTTTGTATAAGTGGTGCAGAATAGTATACTGGAGGTTTTTTTTGCAGAAAATAACTTATCCCAGCAAATTTGGGGTACTTGAAAATGGGGGCCAGCATATTTTAAAGTTGCTAAAAAGTTAAGTTAAAAAAATCGTAAAAAATCCACCTGCCGCAAGCCCCTGCAATAAAAAAAGACATAGGGCATACTTGGGGACACCCCCAGAGTCTAGTTCACTAGTTTTTAACTTAGTCCCCTTTTGGGGGACTGTCTGAAGGCTGCACTGGGGGTTCCCGCAACATTGCACCCCAAAACCCCAATTCTGCACTTCTTTCTGCCTGCTATTCATAGGCGAAACTTTTCCGCCTATTACATTGCATTGACTTTCTGCCTAGGGGGAAAGTCTTTCAAATTGAATACGGTGAAACTTTTCAGCCGATTCCGGCTTTTCGCCTCAAATTGAATACGGGCCATAGTCTCCAGACGCCGCACCCTAGCAACCCTGCCATGCCAACAGCAACCCCCTCTCACCCAGTAACTGGAGCTTAAAGGTGAAGTCCAGAAGGGGGCAGTAACATTTAGGCAGTGCAGTATGTGTAAAGGTATATCTAAATAATCTTGCACTGCCTGTAGCGCACAGTTATTTACAAATGTCCCAATGTCCACCTGCCTCAGCACCCCCCTAACAGCTTGTGGCCAGAGGTCAATACTTCCATTGCCTCTGGGAGCTATTATAAATAGCTCCTCCAATATGGAGCCCCTGGTTAGCTTTCCAAACTTTCTCTACTCCATTCGCTTCGTAACTGTCCATTATATTTTTTTCTTTTCTTCTCTGCCTGCTGACCTGAGGTCCCATCCCACTGGTTTCTTATCCTTACTCTATTCTGTTTTCTTCTTTTTTTCTCGTTCCCTCTCGCTCTCTCTGTTTCTCATTCTTTCCCGTTATGCTACTCCAGTCTATTGGAGGGAGCTTTCCTCTCTCTCTAATTACGTATTGTACAATCTGATCACTAATGTGTTTATATTTTGATGGACCTGAGATTTTTTGTGTATGTTGTTTCTATACATGCGATTCCTATCTGTTATGGTCGCTGTAACTTAATGTGCTCTACCCAATAAAATAGACTTAAAAGAAAAAAAAAAGAATACAATTTGGAGAATATAGATGGACCATTTGTGCCCTTAAAGCAGATTCACTGTAGCTGCTCCAGAGATAAAAATACATTTCATCATACATGTGGGGCGGGATGCATGATGCATCACATTCAGGATGTGATGTATCTCGCTACTCTTCGCATGCATGCTGGCGTCAATTACGTGTATGACGGAAAACGCAAAGGACAGCTCTCTCGGTTAGAGCTGTCCTTTGCGAGTGAGGAACTTTCGGGTCTATGACTCAGATGTCCCTCTGGCGTTCTGGTGCACATACGCAGAAGGACGCGCGATGCAGGGCCAGGAAATCTGCATTGCCTACAAAACAGGGATGACATTTTGTAAAAAGCTCATCGTCCCCGTCCCCGTCATGTCAATCATGCTTGGGGGCACTGTGAGCAATCTCGCAAAGGGAGTCCTGTACATGTGCATTTCTAATACAAACCACCGGGTTCGCGTACAACACTGAATAAGGCCCTAAAGCTATTTTATTTGTTACAGAACCAATATCTATATTTAAATATACAGTCTATCCATAACACTTGATGATAACTCATGTGCATGAGTTGACAGTGTAAAAAAAACCCAGCTGAAATCAAACACACATAAAAGTAGCATGTGCTCGGTGGGACACAATATCCCATGATGCATGCAGCTCTGCACCAGTAGCATATGTATCAGGCTTATGCCAGACACACATCAAATATGCTTACACCCAAATCAATACAATTCTGCATTGCACTGTTCTGTGATTGCCCCGTTAATACCTTTCATTAATCACAATGTTTAATAATACTTAGGGCCTGATTCACTATTGATCGCAACTGTGATTACACACACAATCGGTCAATTGTGTTCTGCGCATGCATCGCAGTGCGCGAATCGGCCACTGCGATTTTGGACTGCACTCGCAGTGACTACGCAGACCCATCACAGAGTGATTGACAGGAAGTGCCGTTTGTGGGAGGTGATGGGGGGGTGGTTGGCAAAATGCAGGCGTTCCAGAACGCTTGAACGCCATTGCATGGGCGTGCATAAATTATCCACTGCGATGCCATACGCAGTTTGAGCACTCATAGTGTGCACTGAAGTTAGCAATTCCTGAGTAAGGTCGGAGCTAGTGCAAGTGTGCGTGAGGCTGCGATGGTACTCGATGTTACCGATGGTTTTTCAGTCTTGCTAAGGATTACGGATGTGTGTGAGGTAAAGTGGGCGTCCTCACGTTGTGCTGCGGCAGCATAGCGATCGCATTGGATTAGCATACTATCGCAGTGAGACTGCGTGCGTAATCTCTATTGCAATCGCAGTTGCAAACCTTACTGAATCATGCCCTTAATTCACTGTATGAGCTAAAATATTTCCAGCCAGGCTTATGAATTACTGCTATTAAATATAATGCACAGCAAATGCAGCTGAGGGTAAGCCTGCACAATTAACACAAAGATTTACTATCTAAAGGGAGATCACATACCACAACCAACAACAAGCAGCAACTAGGGAGGGGCTAGGTGGGCACATGCCCAGGCGCCAGACTTGAGGGGAGTGCCGAGGAGGAGATGGTAGGCCTGGGTGGCTGCAGTTGTTGATTTGAAGCCGCCCACAGCAGCCCTTGAGAGCGTGCCTCAGCGCTGCAGTCATTCTAAGGTGGCACCGGTCGCAAACCAATAGGAGCTCAATGACTGGTAGCCAATCAGCAGTGGTTCCCGGTTGTGAGCTCTGATTGGCTCGCGACCGGCGCCACATTATAATGATTGCAGCACTGTGTCTCAAGGGCTAAGGACGGCTCCAAATCAACACCTGCTGATCCAGGCAGGGCCAGATTAAGGTCTCTTGGGGCCCCTGGGCAACAAATATGTTGGGACCCCTATCAATAAATGTTTTTTATATAAATATATATATATATATATATATATATATATATAAAATACACACATATATACATACATACATCTGCCTGATGTGTGTGTGTGTGTGTGTGTGTATATATATATACACATATAGAACACACACACAGACATGTAGACACACACAGACATATAGACACACACACATATAAACATTATTGCTTACAGGCCAGCAGATGAAGGGGGTGGAGCCAAATGCCTGAGGGAGCAGAGCTTAATAACGGGCCTCCGATATAAGAAAAAATACCCTGTTCATCTTGGGGAAGGGGCTGACCGGCCAGGGACAGTATGAAGGGGGGGCCCTATGTGTGGGGGCCCTGGGACGACCGCCTCGTCGCCCTCCCTATAATCTGGCCCTGGATGCAGGCACAGTAAGAGGATCATGGAGAGAGAGAGGGGAAAGGTAAGAGGCTGCTGAAGGGCCCGGGTGACAAAAATTCTAGTTTCTGCCCTGGGAGCAGGTACTGGGCTTGTTGGAGGAGCCTTTGTGGTGCAGCAAATAGGATTTTTTTAAAAAAAATTCTAAGAGGGCGTGGCTGTGCACACCCCTTCCCCCGAACGTGCTCAAAACGGCTGTGCCATTGAGAGCAGGGACGGGCCCAGGTAGTGGGGGGGCATAGCCAAATTGGGAATGGCGGCACATAGGAGCATGCAACTTATGCAACTCAGCCAGGGGTGGATTAGGGGAAGAGGGGTGTGTGATCAGTGTGAAAAAACTGCTTGCCTGCCCACTACCTCTGGCCGCTGTATAGCAGTGTAGTGGTAGCGGGCACATCATGCGGGGGGAGAGGAGACTGCTGCTGCTCAGGGACAGCAGCCTCCCCGGACCCTCAGCATCCTAACACACAGCAGCATGTGCTGGGCTGGGGAGAGAGGCTGCTGGCGCTAAACAGCAGCAGTCAAGGTCATATACCGTACCTCTAAGAAAATAAAGAAACAACAAATAAACTGTATATTAATTAGAACAGTTAAAACTGGGCCCCATTTATTAAGAAACTTTACCACTCTTTTTTCTATGTCAGGTAGGGAAAATAAACTATCTGCAATAATTCCGCTCTGGCCTCTTGTAAGAAAGGGGGACTGGATGATATCCATTTTCTTTAGAATAACTTGTTTAGCTACAGTCAATACAACTATCAACAGCGGCTTAATTTTAAATGAAGGGGGCAAAAATGGAGACCAAGGATCGAAATTGCAACAGAGCATAGAAATAAGATTTTTTTGTAGTTGTAAACTAAAAGATACACTGCTAAAAGTCAGTACCTGTGCCCAGGGTTGCCGGGAGGAAGGGAGGGAGCGGGTACTAATTACCCAAGCCCGGGTGTGCTGGAGGGGCTCAGCGGGGGCACAGGTCCGGAACCGCTCCCCCTCTCTCTTACGTCACAGCAGCCCAGCACACGCTGCTGTGTGCTGGGCTGCACTGGGAGACTAAAGCAGCAGCTGGAGCAGTCTCCTATGCCTATGGGAGGAGCAATCACGCTGATCACGCCTCCCATTGGCTGTGCGCCGGGCTGAGGGGCACTCAGCGCCTCCCTGCCCAGCGGCGCTGCAAAAATTATTATTTATTATTTATTTTTCTAAAGGGGCATGGCGATGCCTCCTGCGATTAGGCCACACCACCTGTCACCTGGGCCCAGTGCGGCTGCCAGAATGAATCTATTTTCCTGATCTCCCAAAAGTTGTGATGGAAAGATGCATTACCCCTCAGACATTTCAGGCAGCATCCAAATTCATCAGAAACAAATGTTTACGCTGTGCATGAGAGATATAGGCTCTATTAATAACAATAAGATTAATATGAACCTTTTGAAGGGAGGCTGAGTAAGTATTAAAGGGAAGAATGATAATACATCAGTCAATATGCATGCACTTTATTTGTGGGCATGGGCAGTGCAAACGTGCGTATATTACACTAAGTGATTGCGTTCATGCCGACTCAGCATGAGCCGCATAGTGCCCAAGGCAGCATTGCACTTTTAACACATTTAACACAATAGTTAAATATTTTTCTCCTTTTAATGGTTTTAGTTATTAACATTATTTATTTTATTTCTTTTAATATTAATATTTATTTATTTTAGTAATTAATATTGTAATATGTATTGTAACACAACCGGATTAGGGGTCCCTCTCCTGGGGTAGATGGACTCCCTCTTCACACACACGGCAGCCGGGAAAATAGTACACCAGTCTGGGGTCTCGTACTAGCTGGTCGGTACCAGTTTTTATTGTGCAACATAAAAGGAAAACAAAACATAAAAGTAAATCCTAGCCCTGTCCGGGCGCTAACTAGACAAGATGTTCCCTCTCTAAAGAGATAGTGGGGCCTACTGCCTCTGAGCCAGCCAGTCTGCTTGCTCTTCCAGGTATGAGACACTAGCTTACAATCACACACAGCCTAAATCAGTCAGTTCCAGGTGCAGACCCTAATGAGCCTGCTAACAGACCAAAAAGGCCAAAACCGGGAGTGTCCTGTGGATGGAGCCCTCTCTCTCCTCACATCCACACCCCCAGGTCCCAAACCGGATTTTCAAAAAGCCGACACTCAAATCTACTTCACTGCAGACTTTCTCCTGGGGGTTTTAGAACACATAGGTCAAAAACCTAGGACAAATGTATCTACCACTGACCACTTTACCAGTGATCCTATCACAGTATGTTTAGAATGACTTAAACTAATGTCTATGTTAAACTTGTAATATTAATTCTGTATAATCAAACACTATAACACATTAACATATTATATCACATATTTTATAGTATTAAATGCATTACTTAGTACTGAGTGATACCTGCCTTTAACAGAATAAGCTGTAATAAATTATAGCATTACTGAGGTTTATAATCCATTCAAACATGTGATGATTCATCATGACCAACATCTTAACATGCGACAATCAGTTACAGTGCCAGTGTAATTATTAACATGTTAAATAACATAGTTGCCAACTATCTTGCATTCCCAGAGACAATCCCAGGTTTACAAGATGTGTTCATGTAGAACAAGGGTGGGGAACCTTTTTTCCGTTGAGGGCCATTTTGTTATATACAACATATATAACGCCCCCTCAGTGTGACATCATACAGGGGTGGGGTCACAATTGCCGGTGACTACAGCAATGCCCGGAGCAACCTGAGGGCAGCGGTGTGACAGTCTGAAGCATCCTAAGGACACTCCAGGCGGCAATGCTGCAGAGATTATGGTTGCAGTGTGCCATTCTAGGCACCCTGCTAGCCAGATAAGGCTAGCAGAAAAAAGCTCCAAGGGACAGACCAAATGATTCTGAGGGCCTTATATGGCCCCCAAGCCTGAGGTTTCCATCCCTGATGTAAAAGTGTGTCCTTGACAATGTTTTTGGTTTTTAATATTGATAATAATAATAATAATAATAGTAATAATGTGTAATATTGTTAAATTGCTTGGGCTGCTCTTTTCATCTGTTCCATTTATATCCAATGCCATTTCCTTGTACTATTGAGAAACTCTGAGCTTTACCCCTCTGTGTCCCTGAGAAATGGACACAGTGCAGTTGAGCAGTTGAGCGTTGTTTTGCTACTGTGTGTGTGTTCAAAAAGTCTACAAAACCCTTATTGCGTGTGAGAACCAATATGTGCAATACCATTTGCAATTGCATATGTATCACTAACACTTGAGAAGGGGTGTGCGATCCCTGGGTGCATCAGGGTGGAGACTGGGAGGTGACCTTAAAGTGATCGCAAACAGGGGCCGCTTCATCGCACAGGAGTGACTGAGAGCCCAATCACAAATACAATGCTTCAGAGGTGATGTTGGATGTGAGGAGAGGAGCTAGAGTATACCCTAGGCTGCTGCAAATGTGAATGGTGCGACTGATGTTGATTCTATGTTGGTGTGTTTACAATCTTCAGTGCACAAACCACAGAGCCTGAAAGTGGGCGCCTCACCTCTCGTACACGCTATCGCATAGTGAAGCACAATGGGAAGGCTGAGATTATCATTTGTATATTCCAGCAACAGAGTGGTGGAAGGAATCACTGATGCCCGGAGTAACATCTTATTCGTTGCTACTCTGCCACTTTGTTTCATTGATTTGAGTCCAATACCATCTTATTTTACTAGTAGGAAATATATATTTTAATAAACTGCTATTGTTCAAACTAGGGGTGAGCGGGTTCGGATTTCTGAAATCCGAACCCCCCCGAGCCCCCCCGATCCGAGTCCGATCCGAGTCAGGCTCGACTTTTCCCGCCTGACTCGGATCTGACATCGAGGCAAAACGTCATCATCCCGCCTTCCGAGTCTCGCGGGTTTTGGATCCTATATAAGGTACCCGCGTCGGCGCCATTTTCTCACTCGGCTGTGGACAGTGAAGAGGGAGGGTGGGAGTTAGTGCTGTGTAGTGTAGTGTAGTGCTGCTGTTGTCCACTACTTCAAAGTCCATAGGGGCTGGCTGTGTTGTGCTGTGCTGCTGTTGTTAATAGGGGCTGTGTCCACTACTTCAAAGTCCATAGGGGCTGGCTGGACTGTGTTGTGCAGTCAGTTCCAAAGTCCTGTGCAGTGTCCCAGTCCTAAAGGGGTGCTGTAGTGTTGTCCAGGGGGTGCTCTGTCCATCAGGGGTGCTCCCCCCAAGTGCTAAAAAAATAATATATTTTCTGTGTTTGTGAATTGTGTGCGCAGTAGCCGCACGTGCATCAACAAAGTAGTGCCAAGCGTGCGCCTGTGTCATAAGTAAAGGGCCGGCTGGCTTGACCGTTAAGGGTGCTGTAACCCCCGAAAGTACACTCCAGTCCAAACCAAAAAAAAAATTATTTTCTGTGTTTGTGAATTGTGTGCGCAGTAGCCGCACGTGCATCAACAAAGTAGTGCCAAGCGTGCGCCTGTGTCATAAGTAAAGGGCCGGCTGGCTTGACCGTTAAGGGTGCTGTAACCCCCGAAAGTACACTCCAGTCCAAACCTAAAAAAAAATTATTTTCTGTGTTTGTGAATTGTGTGCGCAGTAGCCGCACGTGCATCAACAAAGTAGTGCCAAGCGTGCGCCTGTGTCATAAGTAAAGGGCCGGCTGGCTTGACCGTTAAAGGGTGCTGTAACCCCCGAAAGTACACTCCAGTCCAAACCAAAAAAAAATTATTTTCTGTGTTTGTTAATTGTGTGCGCAGTAGCCGCACGTGCATCAACAAAGTAGTGCCAAGCGTGCGCCTGTGTCATAAGTAAAGGGCCGGCTGGCTTGACCGTTAAGGGTGCTGTAACCCCCGAAAGTACACTCCAGTCCAAACCTAAAAAAAAATTATTTTCTGTGTTTGTGAATTGTGTGCGCAGTAGCCGCACGTGCATCAACAAAGTAGTGCCAAGAGTGCCCCTGTGTCATAAGTAAAGGGCCGGCTGGCTTGACCGTTAAAGGGTGCTGTAACCCCCGAAAGTACACTCCAGTCCAAACCAAAAAAAAATTATTTTCTGTGTTTGTTAATTGTGTGCGCAGTAGCCGCACGTGCATCAACAAAGTAGTGCCAAGCGTGCGCCTGTGTCATAAGTAAAGGGCCGGCTGGCTTGACCGTTAAGGGTGCTGTAACCCCCGAAAGTACACTCCAGTCCAAACCTAAAAAAAAATAATTTTCTGTGTTTGTGAATTGTGTGCGCAGTAGCCGCACGTGCATCAACAAAGTAGTGCCAAGAGTGCCCCTGTGTCATAAGTAAAGGGCCGGCTGGCTTGACCGTTAAAGGGTGCTGTAACCCCCGAAAGTACACTCCAGTCCAAACCAAAAAAAAATTATTTTCTGTGTTTGTGAATTGTGTGCGCAGTAGCCGCACGTGCATCAACAAAGTAGTGCCAAGCGTGCGCCTGTGTCATAAGTAAAGGGCCGGCTGGCTTGACCGTTAAAGGGTGCTGTAACCCCTGAAAGTACACTCCAGTCCAAACCAAAAAAAAATTATTTTCTGTGTTTGTGAATTGTGTGCGCAGTAGCCGCACGTGCATCAACAAAGTAGTGTCAAGCGTTCGCCTGTGTCATAAGTAAAGGGCCGGCTGGCTTGACCGTTAAGGGTGCTGTAACCCCCGAAAGTACACTCCAGTCCAAACCAAAAAAAAAATTATTTTCTGTGTTTGTGAATTGTGTGCGCAGTAGCCGCACGTGCATCAACAAAGTAGTGCCAAGCGTGCGCCTGTGTCATAAGTAAAGGGCCGGCTGGCTTGACCGTTAAGGGTGCTGTAACCCCCGAAAGTACACTCCAGTCCAAACCAAAAAAAAAATTATTTTCTGTGTTTGTGAATTGTGTGCGCAGTAGCCGCACGTGCATCAACAAAGTAGTGCCAAGCGTGCGCCTGTGTCATAAGTAAAGGGCCGGCTGGCTTGACCGTTAAGGGTGCTGTAACCCCCGAAAGTACACTCCAGTCCAAACCTAAAAAAAAATTATTTTCTGTGTTTGTGAATTGTGTGCGCAGTAGCCGCACGTGCATCAACAAAGTAGTGCCAAGCGTGCGCCTGTGTCATAAGTAAAGGGCCGGCTGGCTTGACCGTTAAAGGGTGCTGTAACCCCCGAAAGTACACTCCAGTCCAAACCAAAAAAAAATTATTTTCTGTGGTTGTGAATTGTGTGCGCAGTAGCCGCACGTGCATCAACAAAGTAGTGCCAAGCGTGCGCCTGTGTCATAAGTAAAGGGCCGGCTGGCTTGACCGTTAAGGGTGCTGTAACCCCCGAAAGTACACTCCAGTCCAAACCTAAAAAAAAATTATTTTCTGTGTTTGTGAATTGTGTGCGCAGTAGCCGCACGTGCATCAACAAAGTAGTGCCAAGAGTGCGCCTGTGTCATAAGTAAAGGGCCGGCTGGCTTGACCGTTAAAGGGTGCTGTAACCCCCGAAAGTACACTCCAGTCCAAACCAAAAAAAAATTATTTTCTGTGTTTGTGAATTGTGTGCGCAGTAGCCGCACGTGCATCAACAAAGTAGTGCCAAGCGTGCGCCTGTGTCATAAGTAAAGGGCCGGCTGGCTTGACCATTAGAGGGTGCTGTAACCCCTGAAAGTACACTCCAGTCCAAACCAAAAAAAAATTATTTTCTGTGTTTGTGAATTGTGTGCGCAGTAGCCGCACGTGCATCAACAAAGTAGTGCCAAGTGTGCGCCTGTGTCATAAGTAAAGGGCCGGCTGGCTTGACCGTTAAGGGTGCTGTAACTCCCGAAAGTACACTCCAGTCCAAACCAAAAAAAAAATTATTTTCTGTGTTTGTGAATTGTGTGCGCAGTAGCCGCACGTGCATCAACAAAGTAGTGCCAAGCGTGCGCCTGTGTCATAAGTAAAGGGCCGGCTGGCTTGACCGTTTAGGGTGCTGTAACCCCCGAAAGTACACTCCAGTCCAAACCAAAAAAAAAATTATTTTCTGTGTTTGTGAATTGTGTGCGCAGTAGCCGCACGTGCATCAACAAAGTAGTGCCAAGCGTGCGCCTGTGTCATAAGTAAAGGGCCGGCTGGCTTGACCGTTAAGGGTGCTGTAACCCCCGAAAGTACACTCCAGTCCAAACCTAAAAAAAAATTATTTTCTGTGTTTGTGAATTGTGTGCGCAGTAGCCGCACGTGCATCAACAAAGTAGTGCCAAGCGTGCGCCTGTGTCATAAGTAAAGGGCCGGCTGGCTTGACCGTTAAAGGGTGCTGTAACCCCCGAAAGTACACTCCAGTCCAAACCAAAAAAAAATAATTTTCTGTGTTTGTGAATTGTGTGCGCAGTAGCCGCACGTGCATCAACAAAGTAGTGCCAAGCGTGCGCCTGTGTCATAAGTAAAGGGCCGGCTGGCTTGACCGTTAAAGGGTGCTGTAACCCCCGAAAGTACACTCCAGTCCAAACCAAAAAAAAATTATTTTCTGTGTTTGTGAATTGTGTGCGCAGTAGCCGCACGTGCATCAACAAAGTAGTGCCAAGAGTGCGCCTGTGTCATAAGTAAAGGGCCGGCTGGCTTGACCGTTAAAGGGTGCTGTAACCCACAAAGTACACTCCAGTCCGAACCAAAAAAAAATTTATTTTCTGTGTTTAGCCGCACGTATATATCAAATCGATATAACATAAATGGAGGACCAAACTTTCTCCGATAAAAATAAAATAGAGAAAGATCAAGAACCACTTCCTCCTAGTGCTGAAGCTGCTGCCACTAGTCATGACATAGACGATAACATGCCATCAACGTCGTCTGCCAAGGCCGATGCCCAATGTCATAGTAGAGGGCACATACAATCCCAAATGGCAAAGTTCAGGAAAATGACCTTGAAAAAGACATTTAAATCAGCTGAAGAGAAACGTAAACTTGCCAATATGCCATTTACGACACGGAGTGGCAAGGAACGGCTAAGGTCGATCCCTAGTATGTTCATGACTAGTGGTTCAGCTTCACATGACGATGGAAGCACTCCTCCCACTAAAAAAATCAAAAGAGTTAAGCTGGCAAAAGCACAGCGAAGAACTGTGCTTTCTAAGAAGATATCACAAATCCCCAAAGAGAGTCCAAGTGTGGTGGTGGTTGCGATGCCTGACCTTCCCAGCACTGGACGGGAAGAGGTGGCTCTTTCCACCATTTGCACGCCCCCTGCAAGTGCTGAAAGGAGCACCCACAGTCCACTTGCTGATATGCAAATTGAAGATGTCACTGTTGAAGTACAACAGGATGAGGATACTGGTGTAGCTGGCGCTGAGGAGGAAGTTGGCGAGGAGGATTCTGATGGTGATGTGGTTTGTTTAAATCAGGCTCCGGGGGAGACAGTTGTTGTCCGTGGGATGAAAAAGCCCATCACGGTCATGCCTGGGCAGAAGACCAAACATTCCACCTCTTTGGTCTGGCAATATTTCTATCCAAATCCGGACAACAACTGTCTTGCCATATGTACCATATGTAAAGGTGAAATAAGTAGGGGTAGGGACGTCAACCACCTAGGAACATCCTCCCTTATACGGCACCTGCAGCGCGTTCATAAAAAGTTACTGTCAAGTTCAGAAACTTTGGCTCAGACCGTAAGCAGTCCAGGGACACCTAAATCCCGTTGTCCTGTTGTATCCAAGCGCCTGCAAACCACACCGTCAACTCCCTCCTCGTCAATTTCCTCCTTAGTCAGGATCGGAAGTAGTCCTGCAGGCCATATCACTGGCATGACTGACTCTCCTATCCGGGATTCCTCCGGAGGATCCTGCATTGCTACGCCTACTGCTGCCGCTGCTGCTGTTGCTGCTGCTGCTGGGAGTCGTTCATCATCCCAGAGAGGAAGTAGGAACACCACTACTTTTACTAAACAATTGACCCTCCAACAGTCCTTAGCGAGGAGGATGAAGTACGACAGCAGTCATCCTGAAGCAAAACGTATAACTGAGGCCTTGACTGCTATGTTGGTGTTAGACGTGCGTCCGGTATCCGCCATTAGTGCAGTGGGATTTAGACAATTGATGGAGGTAGTGTGTCCCCAGTTCCAAATCCCGTCTAGATTCCACTTCACTAGGCAGGCGATACCGAGACTGTACAGAAACGTCAGAAAAAGTGTCCTCAGTGTCCTGAAAAATGCCGTTGTACACAATGTCCACTTAACCACGGACATGTGGACAAGTGGAACAGGGCAGACTAAGGACTATATGACTGTGACAGCCCACTGGGTAGATGTATCACCTTACGCAGCAACAGCAGCAGCGTCACCAGTAGCAGCATCTCAGAAACGCCAGCTCGTTACAAGGCAGGCTACGCTGTGTATCACCGGTTTCAGTAAGAGGCACACCGCCGACAACCTCTTAGAGAAACTGAGGGAAATCATCGCCCAGTGGCTTACCCCACTTAGACTCTCCTGGGGATTTGTGATATCTGACAACGCCACCAATATTGTGCGGGCATTACATCTGGGCAAATTCCAGCACGTCCCATGTTTTGCTCACACAATAAACTTGGTGGTGCAGAATTTTCTGAAAAGCGACAGGGGCGTGCAGGAGACGCTTTGGGTGGCCCGAAAAATTTCTGGCCACTTTCGCCATTCAGCGACTGCGTGCCGAAGACTGGAGCGCCAGCAAACACTCTTGAACCTGCCCCGCCATCACCTGAAGCAAGAGGTTGTGACGCGGTGGAACTCAACCCTCTATATGCTTCAGAGGATGGAGGAGCAGCAAAAGGCCATACAAGCCTATACATCCACCTATGACATAGGCAAAGGAGGGGGTATGCACCTGACTCAAGCGCAGTGGAGAATGATTTCCGTGTTGTGCAAGGTTCTTCAGCCCTTCGAACTTGCCACACGTGAAGTCAGTTCAGACACTGCCAGCTTGAGTCAGGTCATTCCCCTCATCAGGCTTTTGCAGAAGCAGCTGGAGAAAGTGAAGGAGGAGCTAAGACGGAGCGATTCCGCTCGGCATGTGGGACTTGTGGATGAAGCCCTTCATTCGCTTTGCCAGGATTCCAGGGTGGTCAATCTGTTGAAATCAGACCACTACATTTTGGCCACCGTGCTCGATCCTAGGTTTAAAGCCTATGTGGTGTCTCTCTTTCCGGCCGACACAAGCCTGCAGAGGTGCAAAGACCTGCTGGTGAACACACTGTCAGCTGAAGCGGAACGTGACACGTCAACGGCTCCTTCTTCATTTTCTCCCGCAACTGGGGCTGCCAGGAAAAAACTTAGGTATCCTAAGCAACCCGCTGGCGGTGATGCAGGGCAGGCAGGACCAAGTTTGGACATCTGGTCCGGACTGAAGGACCTGGCAACAATTTCTGACATGTCTACTGTCACTGCATATGATACTGTCACCATTGACAGAATGGTGGAGGATTACATCGGTGACAGCATCCAAGTAGGCATGTCAGACAGTCCATACCTGTACTGGCAGGAAAAAGAGGCAATTTGGAGGCCCCTGTACAAACTGGCTCTATTTTACCTGAGTTGCCCCCCCTCCAGTGTGTACTCCGAAAGAGTGTTTAGTGCAGCCGGGAACCTTGTCAGCGAAAGGCGTAGGAGGTTGCTTCCACAGAATGTGGAGAAGATGATGTTCATCAAAATGAATTATCAGCTCTTCCAGGGAGACCAGCCTCCAGAAGGTACAGAGGGACCTGTGGTGGTGGATTCAAGTGGGGACGAGTTAATACTTTGTGAGGATGAGGATGTACACACTGAAGAGGGTGAGGAATCGGTGGATGAGGAGGATGAGGATGACATCTTGCCTCCGTAGAGCCAGTTTGTGCAGGGACACATTAATTGCCAGCTTGTTTTGTGGGGGCCCAAACGAACCAATCATTTCAGCCACAGTTGTGTGGCAGACCCTGGCGCTGAAATGATTGATTTGTTAAAGTGTGCATGTCCTGTTTATACAACATAAGGGTGGGTGGGAGGGCCCAAGGACAATTCCATCTTGCACCTCTTTTTTTCTTTGCATTATGTACAGTTTGGGGCCTAGTTTTTCTAACTGCCATCCTGCCTGCCACTGCAGTGTCACTCCTAGATGGGTCACGTGTTTGTGCCGCCCACTCGTGTCGCTTAGCATAGTCATCCAGCTACCTCGGTGCAACCTTTTGGACATAAAAACACTATTGTGAGGTGTGAGGTGTTCAGAATAGACTGGAAATGAGTGGAAATTAAGGTTATTGAGGTTAATAATAGCATAGGAGCAGAAAAACCTACAAATTCTGTGATTTTAGCTGTTTTTATGCTTTTTTTCAAAAAAATACAGATCCAAAACACAAAACCCAGAACCCAAAACACGGAAGGGTGGTTTTGGCAAAACCAATCCAGATCCAAAACACGAAGAAAGATCCAGATCCAAAACCAAAACACAAAACACGAAAAGTGGCCGGTGCACACCCCTAGTTCAAACCATCTGGGACTGCTCTCTTTTTCATTTAATAAACATCATATACCTGCAGAAAGCCAATACACTTCCTAGAGATTTGATCTAAAAACAAGAGAAAAGTATACAGTGTATGTAATAGAAAGAACAAGCTAATTTTCCATTGCCCAGTTCCAAAAATTTATTTAATATTATGTGCTGCCTGTAGCACATCATTTTCTTAACTGGGAGTTTGGTATTCTAAAATAGACTGAAAGTAAATGTTAATGATATAAATACTAATAATAATACGAAATAAAAAGCTGCTAAATTATTCCTAGGAGATTTTATTAGGTTTTCTGAAATAATTTTTAATGAAATGTACATTTTTGGGTGAAATTCAAGGCTAAAAACAAGAAAACACAAGCCAGGTTTTGCGGAAGCTAAAAACATCACCGCAGCATGCGGCGGTTCACGTTGCAGAAAATGAACAAAGGGAAAAATTATTGGATAAATGTTATTGTGACCAGTAAAGCTTGATAACATAAAAAGAAGGAACATCCAACAAGATTGTTAGAAGTACTCTAATACAAAAGAGAGACTACAGAGTGATAGCTTAAGATACAGTGCCATCTACTGCCCCTCCAGCGTAGCTCTCAGGTAGAGCTCTGTTGCTATACTTCCAACACTTTTCTTATCTCTAGTTAAAATCACTTACACTCACCTCACAGCTAAAGTTGTTAAAATGTAACCAATTGTGTTATTTTAAATCACACTCAAATAATCATATACCAGATGGCTGAAATAGTAACTAATACAATATTAGGCAATATTAGGCAACATGTGCTAGCAAAATTGTAAAGTAATTTGCCATTGCTCAGCAACATCTATATTTTTTTGGGTTTTAAACTATATAACAATATAAATGCCCTGATTTACACTGGTAATGATAACGTCTAGAAACAATTGTGTTCTTTTGTTTTACGACTACAGTATATAGTATCAAATAAAACACACTTACTGTATATTATGTATACTTTAACAAAAGATACATTTATATTTTGTGTTCATCCTATTTTGTCACCTGGCATTGCCCTATTTTATTGTGTATTTTTGCATTTAAGTGTAAATACTCTCTTGAGATAATGTCAATTTTTGCTCTGTTTATTTTTTTATCATAAAATAGCTGACTGTTGTATTTTGAATCAGGACCTTTTTTTTTTTTTTTTTTACAATTAATGCATGTTTTATGCATTTTCATTTTAATGTTTAGTTGGATGCTACTGATTTAGCAACTGATAGCATTTTACCAGAAAAGTCATTGTTGAATATTATTCTTTATTGTTTTCTAAATACACAGCATTACCTTAATCTTTGAACTTTTTAATTAATGTGGTGTTTTTTTTATTACAAATATTTTTTTCTAAATCTCCTCCTTTCCCTGTGGCACTCTAGTGGATAATTCCTCCTCCATCATCTATAGAGGAGTCCTCTAGGCACTGTCTCTATAGACGCCATATCTGATAGACTCTAATTGAAAACTGCAAGAATAAGATATCTCAGTCTAGTCTTCCATTAAGTAACTTCTATGAAAGAAAATAAAACATTATTGTTCTATCTGGAAGACATGTTTCAGGATGGGTATGATATTCCGGGGTGAAATACCGACAGTGGAATCCCGATGAGGAGAGATCCCGACAGGAAAGGGTAAGTAGTCTAACCCTACCCCTGTCCCCACCCTTACTCTAACCCTCCCTTAGTGGCCCTTAACCCTAACACTCCCGGGGGGGTACCTAACCCTAAGTCTCCCAGGGGGTGCCTAAACCTGATCCCCCTGCCTGCACCCTGAAGCTGATCCTCCCGGGGGGTGCCTAAACTCCCCATGGTGGTGCCCAACCTAACCCTCCTCCTAAGCCTAACACTCCCGTGAGGGTGCCTGAACCTAAGTCCCCCCGGGGGGGTGCCTAAACCTAACCCACTCCCTCCATGACTACTACTTACCTCTCCTTGGTGTCCTTACGATCAGGATGCCAGCTGCCGGGATTCTGGCCTCGGCATCCGCAGTGCTGTCGGGATTCCGTCGCTGGTCTTTTCTTGGTGATTGGGATTCCGGCGCCAGGATTTCGTCAGCCGTCAGCCCAATCATTGGGATATCAACCACATCCCATTTTTAACTTATCTCTTAGTTAATGTTCAAGTTAATATGTTTACGTGCAATTAACATTCATGGGCATATTTATTGAAAAAAAAATTTGCTCGTCTTCCCCTGAAAACTGACATTTCAGGGGATACCATACCTATACAAAATAAAACTACACTAAGCAGTGGGTCACTGCAATTCCTGGTGCTGTTACTACATATTAGTATTATTCAATACCTGCTGCAAGTATTTTGGGTCTCGTTAAGACCCTAGAGATATATGTCAAGCAAACACCCTCCGGGCATCAGTGATTCCTTCCACCACTCTGGCACACACTGAATTATTCAGATCCACTTGCTGAGCAGCCGGGATAGAGACCGCCAAACAGCCACCACACTCTGCTCTAAGTATCTACTTTTACATCCAGCCGCGGCTCCCCATGGGGAAGGGAGTCCCAGCCAGAATGGATCTCGGCGTGGTCACGTCAACTACAGCGATCCGTTCACTGCAAAACAATTGTGTATATAAAGGATACCAGCTAATAAAGACTGAGGTAACTTTATCATTAGAAGCTTTCTGGTTAACACCTCGTTACATTGGGACGCAAGCAGTGTCGGACTGGGACATAAGGGCCCACAGGGGGAATGCAGTGGTAGGGGCCCATGCTTTAGGGGTGTGGCCAGACCCCAGAGAGAGTATGGCCAGCCACCAGAGATGCTTGGCTAACCAATAGGCAAATCTGGTTGTAGTTTCTATAGAAAGGAGCCAAGCACCCATGTTGATCAGTGGTACTACTCCACCAGATAACTGACTATATAACTGAGTAACAATGTATGACTTGAGCAGTGGCGGAATTTGTGAGTGGTGGGCCCAGGTGCAAAAATGTGCTTTGGGCCCCCTGCTCCGCCCTACTCCATGTTCAAAGTGCAGTGGGTGACATGGAGAGGTAGAGGGTGACAGTGAGATTCAAGAGGTAAGCAAAGAGAGGCAAGAAGGTGACAAGGAGAGGGTGGCAGGGAGAAGCAGTGAGTGACAGGGAGAGATAACAGGCAGTGGGTGACAGGGAGAGGGAAGAGGCAGTGGGTGACAGGGAGAGGGTGATAGGGAGAGGTGACAGTAAGTGGGTGACAGGGAGAGGGGAGAGGCAGTGGGTGACAGGGAGAGGGTGATAGGAAGAGGTGACAGGCAGTCGGCGACAGGGAGAGGGAGGGGCAGTGGGTAACAGGGAGTGGGGAGAGGCAGTGGGTAACAGGGAGAGGTTGATAGGAAGGAAGATGTGACAGGCAGTGGGTGACAGAGAGGGAGGGGTAGTGGGTGACAGGGAGAGGGTGATAAGAAAAGGTGACAGGCAGTGGGTGACAGGGAGATGCAGTGGGTGTCTGACATATTATTCCACACTATAGTGCCCCCCACATTATGTCACACTGTAGAGCCCCACACATTATGCCACACTATAGTACCCACACATTATGCTACCTGTAGTGCCCCCACATTATGCTACACTGTAGTGAGCCCACATTATGTCACATTGTAGTGCCCACACATTATGCCAGCTGTAGTGCCCACACATTATGCCACCTCTAGTGCCCACACATTATGCTAAACGTAGTCCCCACACATTATGCCACCTGTAGTGCCCCCACATTATGCTACATGTAGTCTACCACACAATATACTACACTGTAGTCCCCACACATTATGCCACCTGTAATGCCCACACTTATGCCACCTGTAGTGCCCCCACATTATGCTACACTGTAGTCCCCACACATTATACTACACTGTAGTCCCCACACATTATGCTACACTGTAATCCCCACACATTATGCTACACTGTAATCCCCACACATTATGCCACATATAGTGCCCACACCATGTACTCACCAGCAGCATCCTCAGGCAGCTGGCAGAGCAGCAGTCACAGCCTCACGATGAGTCACACCCATGAGGCTGTGCTGCTGCTAAACTACATATCAGAGGAGCATGTGATGGGCCCCTCCAATCAGAGCTCAGCACATGATCCTCTGACCCCACTGCAGAGTGTACTGGTATTTATTACCCAGTAGTGCACTGCAGTGCTGAGCCTGACTGCACTGTGCCCTGCTCCTCTCTGCTTGTAGCTGGCGGCCGGGTCAGTCACAACCTTGATGACTGCCTGGCAAGCAGCTGCACTGCAGCCTGCCACACAATTATATACGGCACCAGGCAGTGTGGATCCCTATATTGCAGCTGCACCTCCGGTAGTTCCGCTCCTCAATTTGAGGTCTGGAACCTGACAACTAGAGTAGGGGTGTGGACCCTCAGGCAGTGTGGCCCACCGGGTTTTCCCCTGTGGGCCAGTCCAACCCTGGATGCCAGTGTCTATCAATCACAATTGAAGGCTGTGTATTTGATAACTGGCATGCCTGCATTTTAAAGTGAGGATCCTGAACTGACTTATGCTTTACTGAACTGATACTTTTTGGAATGGTACACGGAAACAAAGTAACTTTTTCATGTGGCTTGGAATCCAAATTGAACAAATAGACATTATACTGTATATGAAATCTCAAGCTGCTAGGATCTAGTCATATATGTATGTACAATTCTCATGTCCTGCTATACAGTATATGTGTAGTGTAGTGTATTGACACTCTTTGATAAAGCTTACAGAGGACCTGGAGCTAATCACTACAGCGGCTTCCCCAGAAATATTTGCCGCGATGCACGGAGCAGAGTAAGTGCCTGTATAAGACCTGGAGGTCATTACTTCAGCAGCACTCTATAATATATGGAGAGTATCAAACGATTCATCATTTAAGACCTATAAGTTGGAAAGTGTGGATACAAGACTTTCTATATGGATTGATATCCGGTGGGAACTTCATGACATCTAGATAGACTGCTATATATGTGGTGTTCATTAAGTTATTTATTTTATGTATATGCAGTGATTTATAGAAATCGTTTATTTTATTTTATACATGCATATTAGATTAGCCTGTATAGGCTTCTACAGAAGGAATAATTTTTTAGTGTATGTTTGATTGTACATTGTTATATCTGAATTACATTTTCATAAAGAACGATTTTTAGCTATTTTTGGTATCTTGAATTATGTTCAGTAATTGCTAACTTTTATATTATTGTCATTAGCACAATACCAGTAGTATTCTTTAATTGTTTGCATATTACATCTGAATTACTTGTTTGTGTTTTAACTATTTAATCATTACATGGTATTTTCCAGTCAAGGCCTCCTGTTTATTAATAGAGAACAAAACAGTTTCATATTGATTTTCTCCACATTGGTTATTAAGTATCAATACCAAGCCCAGTAATCATTGGATTTTATATTTTGGGGGATACCCACAACATTTAAGGATCCCCAGGATGTATGCTATAGGTATATGTAGTAACAGACTACAATACCCGGCGCTCAATAATATCTACTGAAATATTCCACCTGCTAGCTAGTAGCAAACTTTGATCTAGCTAAGACCAAATAATAGAAAAATCAACCTGAAAGCAACAACCTGTGTGGCTACTGCGCAAGGTGGATAGCAATAATTGGTATCAATATAATGTATTGTATGTACTCTCTGTTCAAATGAATAGAAGACCGGATCAGTAAAATAGTCTATTTAATAACAATTAATTGCACATGAACAATCACAATATTGGCGCTAAATACTCCAGATGGAAATGAATATTATAGCGACAATTGCAGCTAGATAAAGAACACAATATTGAACATATATAAAATGATAAAAGGAGTGCTGGCGTCCCAGCTCTTGTAATAAAAAGCAGGAATGAACTTGATCTCTAAATATACAATTGTAAAGTACTCTGTGCGTGGCTACGGTAGTAAACATACGATCCCATGGAGATGTTCACAATTGTTAAAATAATATCCAAATAGGTATATATCTCACGGGATACAATGATGTGGATTGATGTACACCTCGAAAATGCTGAATGATGTGCCCTTCTAATCTTCTCATAAAGGCTGTAGACACAATCCGCATACACCGCTAATGGAAATCATGCAGGGCTTGCTGGGCGTTAAGTCCTCCAGTGACTCCTGCCCCAGGCGCGTGTTACAATGTTGCGGCTCCCCCTCCCCATCCTCCCCAGGATGTATAGCGAGATATCTGCTGCAGATCCCCCGTTTCCAATGAGGACTGCTATTGTGTGAGACTTACCAAGGAATGTGAATCAATCTGGAGCTTGGCCCCTGGTAACTAATGCCATCATCGAGTCTAAAACTTCATAATTAATAAATATGCCCCTTAATACCATTGAAAACAGAAATTATATACATACTTAATATTTAAAAAATGGAAATCAGGTATACTGCATATGGCATTTTGTGCTATTTCTTTATTTTTAACGGCATACATAAAATTAATCACGCAATCCTGATTTTTAAAGTTATATCTCAGAAAATTATCAACAAGGACCATCCATCTATTGACTAAATTGTAACAAGATAACTATTACAGATTTCATTATCCCCATTCTGAATGACTTCTCTATCTGCACCCTCTGTATCACTATATATATACTGTATACAACTGCTAAGCTTTTTATTTTTGAATTGAAGAAACATTTTTTTCCTAATAATATATTATTGCTGAGAATAATCAGTATAATATTGTCATGTGGTGACAGAGAATTACTTGTTACTGTTCTCTTGGTATATTGTACATTGATGGAATAGACCTGTCGCTGAGTATGTAGCATAGAGGGCCAGGACAACAGATATTGGTGCCGTCTATAAGAAGCATATTGAATATAAGATCATTTAAAAACTGTATTTTGTGTTTTCTCAGGTTGTCTTTGTCTTATTCTGAGAGTGCTCAGTCATAAAGAGTCTGGGCAGAACAGAAATGTTCCTATTTTGGTGCCCTCTTTTAATGATATAAATATCTTCCTTATATTAAAAAAAAATAATAAAACTTAACTTTTAATAAATATGATATATACCACTCACTGACATAAAACAAGATTACAGACAATTACATTAAAAGATTATTAAACTTAAATGATTATCTATCCTTATCTAATCACAAGGAGATATATAAGGGATTGTAAATTTATAATCCCACAATCTATACAGCCATATTATGGCAACAATAAATATGTTAAGTCAGAAAGATCATCACTCATATGTTCCGCATGATAATCTATCATACAGTCATGTTTTTGTAACAGTATATGCTGAATCAATAAAAACATCAAGAAATAATAATTTGTCCATATCACAATGTTGATCGACAGCTCGCCCCATTTTGTAGGCAGGGCGGGGGGGGTGGCTACACAAATGGAGGCGTTCCCAAGCGAACGCCTGCCATTTTGTGGGCGGCCACACAGACATCAGCAGTGATGTCAGTGGGGAGCTTCCTGCTCGATCAGAGCAGGAAGCTCCCTGGGGCTTGCGGTTGCCGAGACCCAACCTTAGTGTCTCGTTGCAAGCCCCGATGGTCTTGACCATCGCGACCATCACCCTGGTCGGTTGCTAAGCTGTGGGTGGTAACCCACAGCTTAGCTAGTGACCAGGAGGCCGCACTTACAAAATCAAGCGACCGCCCTCATTCAGAGAGAGCGATCGCTTCTTGCGACAGCCTCTGAATGAGGGCCTTAATGTTAAGAACATTGGTTTTAAAGTGAGAAACCTTTAAAATTACCATTATCAATAATGAAAAAAGCTGTAATGTAAATTTCTTGGTAATTGGTGCAAATGAGACAAATTACACTGGGGACCAAAAAAAATATATTTTTTTTTCTTGCCAATGATTTAAGATCGGTTTGAGAGTACTTGCATATCCTATTTTCACATTAGATCTTTGCTATAGCTGAATTGGTTAAAGTTTTCAAATTAATGAAAAATTATAAAATCATTTATTTTTTCCATTTGAAGTACCTTACTAGTCTAGGCCGTTTTACTTAGCAGAATCAACTTAGTTTTGCATTTTTAACAACTACCTTCTTTCAACAATAACAAGAATTTGTTTTATTTGTGATAAAGTAGCTGGTAGTCACGTTTGAGACACTTTCATATCTCTTCACTAACGCTGGGAGGAGGCATGGCAGTGCACTGCTGAGCCTGCTGGGAGATCCACATACCACAGCCACGCCTCCTCCCAGCATACAGAGAGGAGCAACGGAGAGGACAGAGTGACGCAGTAAGCACACCTCCTGTTCCTTTGTTTGGCCCTCTCTCTGTCCCACCACAACCAAATTACCGCCATTTGGGCTTGTTTTGTTCAGTACGTCCTCGGCTTTTGTTGGGAGTTAGCACTGAATGTGTGAAACAAAACGTTTTTGCCGTAAACTTAGTTCTTCTCGGAAACGGTGTACTAACAACCCTGATGTTTTTTGTTATATTTGTGGCAAATATAGTGTTGCAAAAGAAAGAAAAAATATAACTGTATTGGTAAAACAAGCATATCAGCCTTATTTTGGATGTCACATAAGCCAAGAAGACAAGATTTGGGTGCCTCACAAAGTTTGTAAAACCTGCGTGGAATCACTCCTCAATTGGACTAAAGGTGATGGAAAAGGACTTAATTTCGGCATACCTATGAATGTGGTGTGCGCCAAAAGAACACTTGAGTGACTGCTAATTTTGTGCTGTAAATGAGAAGGGTATGAATCGATTTAAGAAACGCAAATGGAGTACCCAAGTATGAATTCTGCAATACAACTGACATCATATAGCGAATATTTACCTGTACCATCAATCAGCTCTTTGTGCGAAGTTGAATGTGATGATTGTGGAAATGTTAATTTCATCCAGTGCAAGTGACAACTCAGATGAAAGTGAGTTTGAAGAAGTTCCTCTACTCCAAATACATTTTCTCAAAAGGAACTAAACGATTTCATTTGTGACTTGAATTTATCGGAAAAAGGAGCTGAGCTTTTAGCATCCAGACTACAAGAAGAGCACTGCCTTGAGCCGGATGTTACTATAATGTCGTAACGAAATAGAGAGCAAGCCATACTGCCATTCTTTAGCCAAGATAACAATCTTGTGTATTGCAACACTATTACAGAACTTCTCCAGATGATGGGCTAACCATAATATTGAGCAGAAGACTGGCGGCTCTTTTTGGATAGTTCTAAAAGGAGCTTAAAATGCGTATTACTGCACAATGGGAATAAATGTGCATTGATTCATATCGGTCATTCAAATTAACTTAAAGAACAGTATGAAAATATTAAGTTAGTCTTAGAAAAAATTGCTTATTCTCAGCATTAGTGGTCTGTTTGTGGCGATTTAAAAAAGGTAAACTTTCTTCTTGAGACAAAGTGGATATACTAAGTATCCTTGTCACATATGCTTATGGGATAGTCATGCAAAACAAAAGCACTGGCAGCAAACCGTATGGCCTCCAAGAGAAGTTATTACTGTAGCAGAAGCCAACATCATTCATGAGCCCTTAATTGACAGGAAAAAAATCATACTGCCTACTGCCGCCTCTCCATATCAAACTTGGTTTAATGAAACAATTTGTAAAAGCATTGGACAAGTCACGTATATTTGTTGAACATTTCCATCTCTTAGTATTGAAAAATTAAAGGCTGGAATTTTTGATGGCCCACAGATACGGAAACTGGTGAAGGATCCAAATTTAACCACATCTATGACTGAAACCGAATCTGAAGCATGGCTGAGTTATGTGTCTGTCATTCAAAAAATTTTAGGCAATCACAAGGCAGACAACTATCATGAATTAGTCCACAACATGCTAAAATGTTTCGAGAAAGTAGTGCCAACATGAGCATTAAATTACATTTTTTGTACAGCCATTTAGATCACTTCTTGTCCAATCTAGAAGATTTAAGAGAAGAACAGGGTGAACAGTTCCACTAGGATATTCAGGTAATGGAAGAAAGATATCAAGGACGGTGGGATAGTCACGTGATTGCCGATTACTGTTGGAGCCTGCAGAGGGACTGCACGCAACAAGAATACAAAAGGAAATCCTACAAAAAACAGTTCTCATAGCTTCCTAACACTTATGTATGTAATTATCCTGTGTCTTTTTATAACATTTATGAATCAAATTTAATCAGAATAAAAAAAATATCTTTTGAACTATTTTTAAAATTGTTTAATTACATTTTTCATAATTATTAAAGACATATGCATATCTCAAAAACTGGAGCCAATTAAAAAATAAGCATGGCATATTCATGATCAGGAGCACAAAATTAAATGAAATGGACTCTTACATCCCTGGCAACAGAGTGACTGTTCCCCAGTGTTATCGTTATTAAATAAAGAAAACTTTAAGAGCACCAGTTGTCTACACAGGATGAACTAGTTTTCACTACCATGCAATCCATCAATTCCCCAGGTGCAAATGCCTCATGAATACTGGTTATGAATTGCCTAAGTGATGTCTCTGGTTATGATGAATTTAGAGTATTATGATTCATGTTTCTGGTTTAACAAAGTTATTTGAATACCTCTTTGTCAAATACATTAGTTAGTTAGTTAGTTAGCTAGGTAAGTGGATATAATAACAACAATATTATGATGGCCACCCAATATTAAAATATGTCATGTAGAGAAATATAGGTATATGGGACATATGGCAAGTTGTTTTTCTTTTAATGTGAGTTATGTGTCTGTACCACAAATAATGTTAATTCCCATGACTCATAGGATGCTAGTTTTGTTAGCCCAAGAAAGGTTTGTCATTGGCATGTTAATCCCACTCAGAAGAGATGGGTGAAGGTTGTTAGAGTATCTACTCTTAAAAAACTTCCTGGGACCAGGATGTCCAATATGAATGTGCATTCAATTATTGTAACTGTGTCAGTAAGAAGGTGCATAGTTCACTGAGACCAGGAATCCAAGTCCAAAAGAATCAGTTTCCAATTGCCCACATGTGGGTGGTCACATTGAATATATCAGGATATTTTGTAGTTGAGCAAAGCGGGTCTGTTAATATAGGAAAAGTAATTACAAATAAACCTTGGCGCCTATAGGGAACTCGTGGTGAGAATAGCTCAGAGGATGTAGCTGCCAATATGCAGGATTGGAGGTTGCCTATCTCCAATTAAAAAAAAGGCTAAAACAGAGATATACTGCAAAGGCGCTTATAACATCATGAACATTGTATCAGCCTAAAAATTCAAGTAAAATACATTTATTAGATAATATACACATGAAGGAAATCTGTATGCTCCCGGGAGTAAAAATTACTAACACATAACAATCAGTAGATCAGTAGTGTGAGAACATAAGGACTTGTAACCAATTAATATCAAAGAGCATATATCAATTTTGCTGGTTCCAAAAAGGAAAAAAGTGGAAAAGTCTCAATTCGAAACTAAACAGCAAGTCTCTTATATCCAAGTGATGTGAATAACAAAGATCTTCCACAAATGAGAGAGTTTCAAATGGAATGAAATAATATTCCTTTAGATGTAAATAAGATACAATTGACACAGCGCATAGGATAAATCCCTTGTTACTCATGGCAACACAGTTCTCTTTATCAGACTCTGGTCTGAAATGCCGCTTGATAATTCCAGCGTCTGCAGGAAGTAATGAGGTATGCCGGGTTGTTGGTGAAGGACAATGGGAACCAGCTCAGGATAATCACTCCTAGATAGACGCCGGTTTCCTGTATTAATCCTAGGCCAAGCCGGGCCTACGCATGCAGGGTCTCCGTCAGGCAGTGTAAGCTTGCTCCAGCAAACTGAATAGTCAGACAATCTGACTGTGGATACAGTAGGTAGTAGCTGCTCCGATGTGGATGACACCTGTAGCTTCAACGCGTTTTCCCGTGGTGCACGGCTTTTTCAAGAAGCAGGTGTCTGAAGCTCCAGCTCACAGCACCATGCCCCGGGCCGCTCTCTCGCCACATGCACACACCATCTCTAATAGATGCACAAACGGAAGTGAGTGCTCAGGCTGTGTTCGGCATCGCAGTGGCTATTATTTACGCCCCTGCAACAGCGCTAAACCCCCCCATTAAACCCCCCACCCTGTCACCTCCCACAAACGGCACAATCGCAGTAGCCAATTCGCGTATGCGCACTGCGATTCATACGCATGCGCAGAATGCAATAATGGTCCGATTGCATGCGTAATAGTAACTGCGACCCTTGTCGGATCAGGCCCATAGTCAGAAGAGAACTGTAAAAAAAATGGTCATCTGTTGTCTGTATCAGTCCTGGGCATACCAATCTGGTTTAGAAAAATATGCTCCAATATCAGCCCAAAATGGAAATACCAATGCCAATATGAGTGAGTGTATGACCTATATAGTATGCAAGTGCTATATAAATAAACAATAACAAATAAATACATAGAATATAAAATAATTAAACATCATTAAACAGAATAACTGTTTTTGTTCTTTAAAGCAATAATCCCAGGAGAGGACTGGACCAGGGTCATCCATGCTGAATTTGGTGGCAAGTGGATGAAAACCGTCAATGACAGCTGTCTTCACTCACTGTTTCATGTTTCTCCACAGCTGCTTGTGACAGTGAATGGGTTATCCTGGTCTCCGTTAAAAGCTGCCTCCTCTTGTTTACATGATTGCGAAATTACTACTGTATACTGTTACTACAAGCAGCCATAATCAGATGTTTATTTAGTGTCAAATACACTCCCACTTAATAGCTGCTGCAAAATTGCCTGTGTGTCCAGGTGTTTACTTCATGTCACAAGATTGACATAAGTAACCCGATCATTTCTTCAAGGCAAATAAACCTTCCATGAATTAATTACATGTACATCCCTTCTTATACCATTATGGGACATTTGCTAGTCTGTGGTTAGATTAAACTGCAAAAGAATCAAACATTAACTAAGTAAAGGTTTAATGAAATAATTTTAATCTGATGTTATTGTTCAAAATAATTGCATTCAGCATTTCCTTGTTTATAGACAGAAATCATTAAGCTACAAACACTCACTGGCTGCCATTTACCAGAATCAGCCAAAGGCTGAATTAAAAAAAATGAACAGTGAAAACCCATGAAGCTGCATCTAGCAGCACTGAACATCTGCTACTGTAGGGACAAAGCCATATTATCAACTCATGGTCAGGTTTATGAAAATTCTTCATTAATCATTGAAATATCTAAAATATGTATAAGTGGCAGTCACATCAGGTATATATGAAGTAAATATTAATAATAAATGAGTCTCAAGGATAAACGCCAAAACACAAGACTAGGTGATCCCCAAACTTATCTATTCTTCAGTTATTGGAACTAAAGGCCTATTTGTCAAGCAGATACAAAATAAATGCTCCGCATATCTGTCTACACGGAATACATACGATTGCGGCCGGCGGTTCTAATCCCGACAGTGGCATCCCGACACAGGAGGAAATCCCGATCGTCCTTCAGGTAAGTAAAACTAATCTAATTCCCCCCCTAACCCTCCCTCCCCCCCAAGTGCCTAACCCTAATCCCCCCTCTAAGTGCCTAAACCTAACCCCCCCTTCCCCGCTGCCTAAACCTAAGTCTCCTAAGTCTCCGGGGGGTGCCTAACCCTAACCTCCCCATGGGGGTGCCTAACCCTAACCCCCCCTTCCCCTAGCCTAACCCTAACCTCCCGGGGGGGTGCCTAACCCTGAGTCCCCCCCGGGAGCCCCTAACCCTCCCCCCCTGTGGCTGTCCGCACCCAACTTACCTTCTATCGGTAAGTCGGGTGTCAGGCTCCCAACGTAGGTCTAATGACATGCGATGGGATTTTGACGCCGGTCATTAGACACTTGCCGGGATTAAACAGTCGGTATGCTGACAGTCAGCATTTAGACCATCGGCAACCCGACTGCATCTGGTGTACACATCAATCTTCTTAGCAGTGTAGATAAAAATGTACAGCGTTAACAGCTTTAAAAATAGTTATCTATAGTAACCTGGCTGCTTCAGGTTAATACTCAAGTCCAAGTCATACAGCAGTGTCTCAAATTCATAATATACTATATAGAAATGCACTAACTAATATGCCACACAGCAGAGCCCAATGCTCAGCATTCCTGATTCCACTTCCCCTGGTTCCAACTCAGTGTACAGTACCACTGGTAGCAGCCCAGTGCTGAGCATTCCTGATTCCACTTCCACTGGTTCCAACTCAGTGTCCAGTGCCACTGGTACCAGCCCAGTGCTGAGCATTCCTGATTCCACTGCCACTGGTTCCAACTCAGTATCCAGTGCCACTGGTACCAGCCCAGTGCTGAGCATTCCTGATTCCAGTTCCACTGGTTCTAGCCCAGTATCCAGTACCACCGGTTCAAGCCCATAGTTCAGCATATCTGATTCCAGTCCCAGTGGTCCCAACCAATTTAGTGCCTACGGGGCTTATCTTGTTCCTTGCTTCATTGGCTCAAGTCTGGCTCTCAGTATTGCTGGTTCTGGCCCAGCTTCTAAGTCCAGCATCTACCAAGATATTGGTGCCTCAGTCTCATCTAAAGGCAGATCCCGGAGATATCCTGTTCTCATCTTCTACCGGTCCCAGTCCATTTCCAGAGTACAGACCTGCAGGCCCTAACCGGCATCTCCAATGTGTTTTACCGGTGCCTTGCCCGGTTCAGTTACTCTCAGCATCACAGATTACCAGCATCTACAGTTTTCTGATATTCCATCATTTCCTAGTGAACCCTTAATATAAATGCGCAGGAACTTCATCAAACCTCTAGCTTCTTGCACACAGCTTCTCCTCCCATTTCTACCCTAGACTCTAGCTTGGGAACACAAACTAACCCAGACCTGACAGTAGGGTATATAGGGGTCAGTGATGTAGTGTAGGGTATAGAGGGGTCAGTAAAAATACTAATCCCAATTACTTAATACATTATTATTGTATTAAGACACAAAATGCAAGAAAAAGTATGCAATCTGGGTAAAGAAAAATCAGAGGTCCGATATGAGTGGCCCGCACCATGCCTTGCACAACGTATTATTATGTTAAAACTGAGATGTTTATTTTTTGTATGATGGGGCACCAAAGGAAATTTTCACCTTGGGCTCTGCTTGATTTAACTCTGTAAATGATAATTGCAACATTTTCCCCTTCTCGGCCACTGACAAATTTCCAAGTGCTGGTGGCTGCAGCCTGTCTTTCCTGATATCCCCTGTGTGAGTATGCCCTGAGTCTCCTTATGCTTATCTGACCCTCCGGGGTGCTGAACACTGCTGAACTGTGATCCATCGGCTCTTCTACTATCATCCAGTCTTCCTATGAACTGGGCAACTGTCACCTCAATAGTAATCATCTTACACCCCTGGATGCTTTTTACACATTGCTTGGCCCCACTAGCACAGTGTCGCCTGGCTTCCCAGCATGCCTCAATGGGAGACTGGAGCAGGAGGCACCATGGCAACGTTGCTGAGGTTCAGGCCTGTCCTATGGGAGTAAAATGCCTGGAATTAGCCTTCCAATAGCCCTGTCACCAAGCTCCTCATATAACCACAAAAGACTTCTCTTCAGCCCAGCCAGCATGAGGTACAGTGGTAGCTGTTCAGAAGGTACTAATGCTGAAAGGACAGCAATGTAACCATGAGTACTGACAGTGTCAGGCATATTTTACACCATGTTGGCTAAAGAAGGGGCAAATAATATGTAAAAACAGCCTAACCATAACTGTAGACTAGTCCTAACCCTACACTAACTACAGCCTAACCCTAACCACAGCCTGATTCTAACCCTACCTGAACTACAGCCGATCCCTAACCTAACTACAGCCTAACCCTGACTGCAGCCTAACCTTAAACCCGCCCTAACTGCAGCCTAATTCTAACCACAGCCTAATCCTAACCTCACCCTAACTGCAGCATGGCCTAACTGCAGACTAACCACAGCCTATTCCTAACCCCACCCTAACTGCAGCCTAACCACAGCCTAATTCTAACCTTACCATAACTTCAGTTTAGACCAACTGCAGCCCAACCACAGCCTAATCCTATCTTCGCCCTAATTGAAGCATAACCCTAACAGCAGCCTAATCCTAACTCTACCCTAACTGCAGCCTAATCCTAACTAAACCCTAACTACAGCCTAACCTTAACTGCAGCCTAATCCTAACTCTACCCTAACTGCAGCCTAATCCTAACTGCAACCTAATCCTAACACTATACTATCTACAGCCTAACCCCGACTGCAGCCTACCCCTAATACCACCCTAACTGCAGCCTAACCCTAACTACAGCCTAATCCTAACCCCACCCTAACTGCAGTTTAAATCTAACCACAGCCTAATCCTCACACTACCCTAACTGCAGGGTATCCTCATCTTAATCTTAAACCTAAATTTATGTGTTGACATTCCCAATGTCAGCATGATGACTACATAACCTCCAGTGCTCTTCATTTCCAATATATATAGCTACTACATATTATTACTAATTCATAAGTGTAACATGTACAGTAAGTGACTTACCTTCAATATGGAGGAATAGGAACTACTGGTACTGTAGCTCCCACCCAGGTTGAGTGGAAGGTCATGATGATGCTTGGCGCTTCCTTCTTTCAGTGTTCATTTACTGCTGGAGTTGAACTAGAGTGTGGAGGATCGGGGGTGGTGCGGATGGGCTGGAGTTTGGAGCTATGGGAGGGGACGGAGAGAGGAACCTGTGTGGGGGAGGGTGTTACCATGTATGGGGGGATGGAGCTGTGAGTGGGTGAGTGGATAGAGAGCAGGAGAGGGAAACCTGTGTGGGGGAGAGGGGTGTCTGGGGTGCCGTTGACAGAAGGGGGAGTTTGCAGCTGTGAGAGAGAAGAGCAGGGAACCTGTTTAGGGAAGGCAAGGGGTGCAGTGGATGAGTGCAGGAAGTTTACAGCTGTGGTCGAAGAGAGCAGTAGCTTGGAACCTGTGTGGGGAGGGGAAGGGTCGGGGGTGCAGCAGATAGTGTGTGTTCTAGCTGTGAGGGGAGACAGCAGGGAACCTGTGTAGGGGAAGGGTGGTCAGGGGGCCATGGATGACAGGAGGAAGTTTGGAGCTGTCAGGGAAGAGATCAGGAGCAGGGAATCTGTTTGGGAGAGGGGGTGCTGTGGATGTCAGGAGGGAGTTTGGAGCTGAGAGGAGAGAGTAGAAGCAGCGAACCTGTGTCTGTGGGGAGGGGGTCAAGGGGTGCCGCGGATGTTATGAGGCAGTTTGGAGTTGTGAGAGGAGAGGGCAGGGAGATTGTGTGGGATGGGTCAGGGGGTGCAATGAATGTCAGGAGAAAGTTAGGAGCTGTGGGAGCAGGAGCAGGGAATGTGTGTGTATGTTGGGGGTGGTCAGGGGATGCCGCAGATGTCAGGAGGGAGTTAGGAGCTGTGAGATCAGGGGACCTGTGTGAGGGAGGGGGGGAGGTTGTGCCGCAGATGTCAGGAGAAAGTTAGGAGCTGTGAGAGCAGGAGCAGGGAATGTGTGTGTATGTGGGGGGTGGTCAGGGGATGCCGCAGATGTCAGGAGGGAGTTAGGAGCTGTGAGATCAGGGGACCTGTGTGAGGGAGGGGGGGGGGTTGTGCCGCAGATGTCAGGAGGGAGTTAGGAGCTGTGAGAACAGGAGAAGGAAACCTGTGTGTAGGAGGGGAGGGGTATTCGGGGGTGCCGCGCATGTCAGGAGGGAGTTTTGAGCTGTAAGAGGAGAGAGCAGGGCAGGGAACCTGTGTGGGGAGAAGAGGGGTCAGGGGGTGCAGCAGAAGTCAGGAGAGAGTTAGGAGCTGTGAGAGCAGGAGCAAGGAACCTGTGTGGAGGGGAGGGGGGGTTGTGAGTGCCGCAGATGTCAGGAGGGAGTTTGAAGCTGTGAGAGGAGAGAGCAGGAGCAAGGAGCCTGTGTTTGTGTGCATGGGGGTGGGGGTTGAGGACTGCTGCAGATGTCAGGAAGTAGTCAGGAGCTGTGAGAGCTGGAGCACGGAACCTGTGTGGGGGAGGGGGGTCGCGGATATTAGGAGGGAGTTAAGAGCTATGAGAGCAGGGAACCTGTGTGGGGGAGGGGGTTTGGGGGTGCCACGGATGTCAAGAGGGAGTTTGGAGCTGTGAGAGGAGAGAGCAGGGAACATGTGCATAGAGGAGAAGGTCGGGGGTGCCACGGCAGTAAGGAGGGAGTTAGGAGCTGTGAGAGCTGGATCAGGGAACGTATGTGGGGGAGAGGGGTGGGCGTTGCTGTGGATGTCAGGAGGGAGTTAGGAGCTGTGGCAGCAGGAGCAGGGAACCTGTGGGGGCGAAGGGGGTTCCGCGGAAGGGAGGAATCTGCTGCATGTTGGCGCAGCACAATTCTGTCAGGGTAGGTGTGTAGAACTGAAATAGTGAATGGAGGAGCTTTGTCTCACTAGATGTGTCGAAGCTGAATAATTGGCAAGTTCAGTTTAAAATGTAATCGCAGCGACGCCAACTTGCGAATGGCCGCAAGACTCCATTTTAGAAATGCGATCGCTAGACGCCATTTTGCAAATGGCCGTCTAAGCACCATTTTAGGTGAACTCACAATATAGTACATGTGGCGATATTTATATTAGCACTATGCGATCGCTTCTTTCATCATTTCTCATACACACAATAATACTCACAAGAGCGCTATTAACTAGTCGCAATTAGCGAATGCATAGGACTTTGTATGTAACCACTGAAAAAGTAGCTTTATACGTACGCATCTGCCCCAAGTTAACCAGCGTCCTTATACCAAACCCTGAACACCCACACATTTCATATTCACTCATAAGGTTCAATAAGCATCAAATGTATGATTCAAGTTGGTTAAGTTAGTTTAAATGCTAAGAAATAAAGGTTTTTGATAACTAAGGTATTATACATGATAAGCAAGGTGTGTTTGACCTCATTCTGATGCGTACGCTTTTTACAGCATCCCAGTGTTATCGGTGGAGAGATCGCATCATGCAAACTCAAGTTACGGATCGCAGAACTTACAAGCAACAAAATGTTTAGCTTATGAAATGTTACAGGAGGCGTTACTAGAAAGACTCCTGCTGTTAGAGGCAGGGAAGGTCTATTTGAAACAACCTGTTAAATGTGCTGTAACATATGCTTCTCCTCTGGGAACCAATGATATCAGCAGGAAATTTCCCCTTTGTCCTGCTTTAGTCTGGGGGGAATAAATACATGTGCCTGAATACTGGTTTAGGAGTCCATGCTGAAGATTGTATGTGCTAGGGGTCTCTAGTCTGAGGTCTATCTCTGGGTCCGGAGGCGCAAGCGTATGTATACCGTACTTGGGTCTGTATTATTTCTTTTTACGCCTAAATTATGTATGTATAGATTGCGTGTAACTGACTGTACTTTTACCTGAATAATACTTGTGCGTTGGAACCACAGATTCCACTCCTGTCTTTATTTGCGGTCATACTGCATACGCAATTAGCGTTATTTTTAGAGGTTTATAGGAAGGGTTTGCCTGCAACCGCTTTGTGCTGAAAGATCGCTATCCGTCTCCGTGTGAATTAAGAAAGCTGACTAGAATCCAGGGACAAGAGAGGAAAAAGTTTGTTTTCCTCTGTTGATAGAACCTTGTGTTTAGAGGGGTGCCGCAGTATTGCGTACGCGGCTAAAACGCATTTCTGCGTACGCAGTTAAAAAGTCATTATACGGTTGTGTGGTAGTCGCATAATTGTGTATGCGGCCGGTCGCACAATAGCGTATACGCACTTCCGGTTCTGCCACGTGTTTGAACAAAGCCATTGAGGTTTACATTTTTTTTATATTACCAATATCTGGGTTAAACGTTTATTTTTCTGCGCAGGAAAAAGTGTGTAACAGTGAGTGTATTGTTGGTAGGTGTAATTTATTCCCTAAAGTTAAGGGTATCGTATGATCCTTAAGGGCTAGGTGCAAGGGTTAGCCTAGTCGCTCGGTAAGCAGCTTACCGTTCTAATCACAGTAGCAGGTGTACATGTTGTCTTTGTTGTATACAGGTGCGTGAGAGTGGCCAACATATAAACTCTCATAGGTCTGGAAGTTACCTTACTAAAGCTTATCCGGGTGTGGAAGTTGTCTTTTTCAAATCTTATCTAGGTGTGGAAGTGGCCTTACTAAATCTTATCCAGGTGTGTGGGCGCCGCCGACTTAAATCGTTCACAGGTAAGTGAAAGTATCTTGATTGTCTTTCACCAGTTTAAATTTTTATTGAAAAGCGTAGGAGTTGTCTCAGAATGGGAGCCACGCAAACAGTAGAGATGTTAAGCAATGATGTGCTGCTAATGGAGGCTCCGATCGGATCGGCCCGTCGTATTATGCATACTAAGTACGGTACTTATGCAATAAGGTATTGTGATATATGGGTTAATATGATGAGGAGGAGTGTTAGACCGTTTCCCAGAATTGGTAGTTTTGACAAAAATGTGTTAGATAATGTCCAGGATCACATCAGTATGATGCGATCCCGAGAGAAAAAGATTAAGTATTTTGAGTGTTTAAAACTATGGCAGCATGAAGGGGATGCTTGGCTTAAAAATGTGCAAACGACGCAAACTAGCGTTGCGAACGCATTGCCAGAAAATACATCCACGACGCTGAATTGCAATACGGGCGAGCCGCAAATTGGCGCGCACGTGCAGCAAGGTAGCGTCGTGGAGAGTATTGCAAGCAGTTCACGCTCACCTCCCCCACCTTATGTGGACGGAGGTGCAAGTACAGTTACCAAAAATACCCATAAAAATGTAACAAGTAATTTGTACCCCCTCTTAAGTAACCATAAAGAAAATGTTTATGACGTAGATGATGAGCCTATTGTAATGTCTGCCATTTCCCATGCTGTGCAAATGATAGATGCTGCATCACCACAATCACGGGTGGTGCCGCCATCTCCATCGGTAACAGCAAGGGAAGTGTTAATACACTCTGCATGCATTGAGGAAGTTGTTAATACCATACGTAGCAGCAGCAGATTAAACCCCCAGCCAGGTAACCAGGTAAGAGGTAGCAACGCTGCCGGTCTGCATCCCATTCGGACAATAACTGTTCCGAATGGAAATGCGGATGCAAACAGTGTAGTGCCCACGAGGGAAGTAGTAATGCATTGTCCATGGACAAGGGCAGAACTAAATTCCATCATAAATGATTTCCCTGATCCAAAAAAAAGAATTAGCCAAATGTCAAAGATTTTTGAGAAATTTGGGTAGTTCTCATGAGCCCACTAATAAAGATTGGCGTGTGGTGTTAAGGGCCTGTCTACCACGCAATACCGACGTGACAAAATTTATCACGGATTGTGTATTGGATGGCGACGTTCCCTTAACAGACCAAGTAAACCAAGGTAACATTTCCCGCATTGTGACTCAATTGGGTGTATATTTTCCAGTAGTAGTTAACTGGAACAAAATCTTCACAATCAAACAAAAGGAGAGTGAAACTGCAGAAGACTATTGCGATTGGGCTCTGCAGGCTATCACCCAGTACACTGGGATAGAAGATATTAAAGATAGCATTCACCACAGGGGAATGATAGTCACAATATTAATGGACGGTTTAAAAGAGAATTTAAAAACTCGGGTTCAGACCTCACAGCCTGGCTGGAGGGGACTTACAATAGATAACCTCATAGAGTCTGCCATAGAACATGACAAAAACATCTCAAAAAAGAGGGAGACCCGGAGCGAAAAATGAATGGCTGTCAGTATACAAGTTCTGGAGGGAATGACGTTAACATCACAGCCAACAGACACGCTTGCACTTGCACACACACTCATGTCAGAACAAGTTGCTCTCACTAACTCCACTCAACAACAAACACAACTCTATCCCACTAACCCAATGCAACCACAGGTCCCAGGATATCCACCTACTTCTTATCCCCCACAATACCCTTACCCTCCCTATCCTTACCCATATCCACCACCTTTACCCTCTGCTCAAACTCCACAACAACACATGCTTTCACCTGAATCACGGACATGTTTTAATTGCAAACAAACAGGACACTTAAGTAGAAACTACACAGTAAAAAGAGTATGGACCCCACACCAAGGGAAACCTGGATATCCCCATAAGGGATATGCACAGAGACCAGCGAACGTTCAGCAAGCACCAGCTCCAATTGTAGCCGTAAATGCTTTATTGGAGAATGGTAGCCAACGCTAGGGGTCAGGTCATACCTGTAGTCTACAGATAGTCAAGTTAACGGGAAGTACTAGGGAAGAACCGGTCTTGATGGTTGATGTAGCTGGTACTGAATATCCTTTTCTTGTAGACACAGGGGCGACCAAGTCAGTGATGAAATCTCCCGTTAATTTACAGGTGACCAACGAGACAATACCAACAATGGGTGTGACAGGTAAAGTGGAACATTATCCTTTAACAAAGTCCGCAGAGGTTAGTATTGGGCCGTTGCATTCTTTTCTCCTGGCTGCCGCGGCTCCTACTAACCTGCTGGGCAGAGACTTGTTATGTAAAATGGGATGTGTCATATATTGCACCCCTGATGGTGTATATTTAGATATTCCAGAGAGAATGGTATACGAGGTGCGGGATATGTTAGACACTCCTCAAAGGATAATGTATCACTCTACCGTTTTAAAAGAAAATCCATCACAAGTAGATGAAATGTTGTCCCAAATTCCAGATTCCCTTTGGACAAAAGATGGACAGGACACTGGATTAATGGCAAAAGTAAGCCCGGTAATGGTAAACTTAAAAAGCGGTAGGCAAGCTCCAAAAATTCCCCAGTACCCACTAAAACAGGAAGTAGAACTAGGGGTGTTTCCAATAATCGAGCGATTATTGCAACAGGGAATTTTAGTTCGTACAGCTAGTGTTGCCAACAGTCCCATCTTTCCAGTAAAGAAGAGTGGTGGGAGGGATTATAGGCTGGTGCAAGACCTTAGAGGTGTTAATAAAGTAGTAGAGAGCCAATTCCCTGTAGTGCCGAATCCAGCTGTCATCCTGATGAAGATCCCACCAAATGCAACCCATTTCACTGTCATTGACCTCTGTTCTGCTTTCTTCTCTGTGCCTCTCCACCCTGACTGTCAGTACCTATTCGCATTCACATACAGAGGTGTGCAAATATACATGGACATGATTGCCCCAAGGTTTCATAGACAGCCCCAGTATTTTCTCCCAGGCATTGCATGACTGTTTACAAGCTTTTCAACCTCCGAATGGATCAGTTCTAATTCAATATGTGGACGATTTATTGCTATGTTCTGACTCTTTTATGTCATGTGTGAATGATACTAAACTTTTGTTACTTCATCTCTCGCATACAGGACACAAAGTGGCTAAGGACAAGTTACAGCCGTGCCAGCCCAGAGTAAAATATTTGGGACACTGCCTAACCCAGGGGTTACGACATCTCACAAATGATAGAATCCAGGCCATACAAAACATGACACTGCCGCAGAATCAACAGCAAATTCGTACCTTCTTGGGAATGTGTGGATATTGCCGAATGCGGATCCCAGGTTTTTCTATTTTGGCCTTGCCTTTACAGGAACTAGTCTCTTCCTCAAAGCCCGATCGTGTCATACACACTGAGGAATCAGAACAGGCTTTTCTTAATCTTAAGGATAGTCTGACAAAAGCTCCTGCATTGGGAATACCCGATTATGAAAAACCTTTTGATTTATATTGTACGGAAGCCGATGGTTGTGCTGCAGGTGCCCTTACACAAAAACATGGTGATGCCAGTAGGCCCGTAGCATACTACAGTGCCCAATTGGACACGGTAGCAAGATCACTCCACACCTGTTTGAGAAGTGTAGCAGCTACCGCTTTATTGGTGAGTAAAAGTGAGGACGTAGTATTGGGCCATGATATGATTGTCTACACTCCCCATGCTGTATCTGCTCTGTTGAACTCAGCTCAAACCAGACACGTCTCCTTGGCTAGGTTCACCAAATGGGAACTAGCCCTAATCGCTCCAGCAAATATTACTGTTAAATGTTGCAGTACGCTGAATCCAGCAACATACCTACCATATGTACAACATGATGTACAAAGGATGGAAGGAGAGGAGTTGCTGGCGGGAGGTGAGTTCAGCAGACATGATGACACTCACGATTGTATGACATATCTGAATCAGACCTTTACTGCTAGACCTGACATACATGACACACCTTTAGAGAATGTGGATGTGACTTTCTATACGGATGGGAGTTGTCATATTCAAACAGACACAAGTGAATTATGTACAGGTTATGCTGTTGTAAATGACACAGACATCATGGAAGCTAAACCTCTCGGTCCTCCTCACTCAGCCCATGTGGCAGAGTTAGTAGCACTGACTAGAGCATGTGAACTGGCAGCAGGCAAATCTGCTAACATTTACACTGACTCGAGGTACGCGTTCGGGGTGGTGCACGATTTTGGGGCTCCATGGCGTCTGAGAAATTTTATGACAGCAGCAGGCACACCAGTTGCACACCGACACATAAAACATCTCTTAGAAGCAATCCAACTGCCCAAGGCAGTGGCAGTAATTAAATGCAAAGCCCACACATGTGAGGATGACCCAGTGTCACTGGGCAACAACAGAGCTGATGAAGCTGCAAAATGGGCAGCAGGGTTAAAAATGTCTTCTCCGATTGAAACACTTATGTAATTCCAAACCATTGATATGCTGAAATTAATTGAGATGCAAAATTTGTTTCAATTCAGGAAAAATCCATTTGGAAGTCCAAGGGGTGTGGGCAAGAGTCCTCTGGGCTCTGGAGAGATGGACATGGTAAGCCAGTAGCCACCAAGGCATATTACCCCAGCCTTGCTGAGGCAGCACACGGTCTGACTCACCTGGGTAAATAGGGTATGTGCAAGTTGGTGAGGGCATACTGGTGCGCACCAGGTTTTTCTTCACAAGCAGAGAAGATAGCAATGTCCTGTCTGACCTGCTTGAGAAAGAACATAGGGAAAGCGATCCCTACCGAACCATCCCACATTCCACCGACTGATGGACCTTTCCAGGTGATACCAATTGATTTCATCCAATTACCACCCTGCAGGAACCTTAAGTATGTACTAGTGTGCACAGACGTATTTTCCAACTGGGTTGAGGCGTACCCAGCGGCCACTAATACTGCTGGGTTTACTGCCAAGAAAATAGTTCAGGAATTTGTATGCAGGTACGGTATCCCTAGATTCATCGAGAGTGATAGGGGTACCCATTTCACAGGTGATGTTTTTCAAAATATGTGTAAGCTGATGGGTATTAATAGCCGACTACACACCCCCTACCGACCGCAAGCCAGTGCCAAGGTAGAGAGGATGAACGGGACTATTAAAAATAAGCTAAGTAAAATCATGGCAGAGACTGGACTAGGATGGCCAGAAACGTTACCTTTGGTCCTACATAGCATAAGGACCACTCCTAGGCTTCCTCTGAATCTGTCCCCATTTGAAATACTATTCGGTAGACAACCTCATTTGATTATAAGTCCCCAGGAAGACTTGAAGGGTAACAACGAGGTAACTGTAAAGTATCTTATATCAATGAGTAGGCAGTTAAAGCAACAGCAGCAGAAATTGAAATTGTTGTCTAATGATATGCCTGAAACTAACTGTCATGGTGTTGACCAGGAGAATATGTAATGATCAGAAATTTCTTGCGTTCAGGTTGTTTGACTGATCGGTGGGAAGGTCCATACCAGGTGCTGCTGATGAGTACTACATCTTTGAAGGTGGCCGAGAGAGATACCTGGGTCCATTCCACTCACTGCAAAAAGGTCAATCAACCAGTGGAGAAACAAGGCGGAGACAAGGCTGATAGTGTGGACCTGTCGCTCGCGAACTTGTCCCGGGAGGATTGAAAAGGTCGTAGTGAGATACCTGAACCCGAGAGAAATTTTGCAGGACTTGTTGTTAAAATGGACAGGCCTGCTGTGTTCATTCTCATATTCTCTTTTAGAGTGTTCACCATCCTGGTCAGTTCAGGAATATCCAGTGTCTGTGATGGGGGACCGATTGAGGAAACAGGAGCTGATGGCAGTGCTGATAGAGTGGAGAAAGGAGGAGTGCAATGCCAATCAGGGGAGTGTCTGACCAATCTTAGTACTGTTATTGTTAAGAGAGCTGTCATTCCGGATACTCGGGGAAGGTGTGGAGGTTTATTGCCTGAAGATTCCTGTATTTGTGAGTTTTGTGGGTCCGTAGTTGATGAGAACTGTATCCAACGGTGCCAACCAAAATATAACCCGTACTGGGGAGGGTATCCTTTAGAGGATTATCACAGCATGGTAGGCAAAGTGTTAAATCAAACTGATTGCTGGGTGTGTTCACATGTGCCACAGGGACAGCATAATGTAGGGTTGGTGCCATTTCCGCTGAATATCATGGAAATTTTACAATTACTAAAAGGGAAAACTTTGGATGGAAAATTCCTCTCATCCAAACCACCTCATTTCAAACTCTATCAATTCCAAGTAGATAGATCACTTTTGTGTTTAAACATAACCAACCCCAATAAACCCGGAGGTTGGGAAGTGACGGGGAATAATCAGACGATGACCTTCTCACAAAGAGCTGATAATGAGTCCATAAACTATGATCTGTTATGCTTAATTAAATCAAGTGGGAAACATTTTAGGTACCGGTATACATTGAGTTCCACCAAAGAAATGATTGGTAAAGTACCAGATGGTTATTGTGCTAAAATAATACAACCAGAAACTTGCATATACCAAATGGAAGAGCCTGAGATAGGATTGTTTGCAAGAGAAATGTGTTTAATGATAATGACGCATACCATTCCTTATGTTCTCCCTGAAAATGTATATTTTATATGTGGAAGAAAAGCGTATAAATGGCTCTCCCCGAGTTCCGAAGGTTTGTGTTATCTGGGAAGAGTAGTCCCAGAAGTTATGACCCTCACACATGTTGAAATGTTGGGAATACATAAAAACACACCGTCACCATATCTTCACACACAATATGAACACAGAGGCAAGAGAAATATGATACCTGGTGATATGCATAAAGCCGCTCAGTTGATCAGTGAGACAACTGGCTTCCAAGTTTTAGTCGCCCTGGATCCCACTAGGATTGCTAGGGGTACATTACATTTTAGATATATCCAGGAACTTGCTAAATTAATAGATAATATCACCGAGATGTACGATGACACATTCAGGTACACGGGCAGAGAATTGCAAGCGTACAAGAAAGAACTAGTGCAACACAGGCTAGTGTTGAATTATTTAACTGCTGTTACTGGAGGGTATTGCGTAACGTTAGCCACCCAATTTGGAGTAAAATGTTGCACTTATGTCACCAATGATACCAGCGACCCTAAGGAGGTGATAGACCAGAAGATGGATGAGATTCTGCAGCTAAAGTGGGAATTTCGTAAGAACCATAACGCATTAGTGGCTGAAGCAGGGGAAAAGATAGAAGGATGGGTGTCATGGCTGAACCCAGTGAAATGGTTCTCGGGTCTAGGGGAATGGGTCCAGGAAGTGATCGCCAGCATAGGCAAATTCTTGGTCCTTATACTGATTGTCATCATAGTAATTGGCATATGCGTCCGGTGTGTTCCTATTGTGTTGAAGTGTGGAAAATGTAAAAACAGAGTGAAATGAAGGGATGAAACTATGATGGTGGTCAGAAATGATAATACGCATACCGAGGTAGATACAGAACTGCATTACAACCCTGAGCTAGGAAGTACCATCATTTAAATGTATAATATTTAGACATGCATAGAAGATATTATTGAAATGTTATTTATAGAACACCTCAGATAATGTAAAGTCTCAAATTCCCCTTCAAGACTGCTGTTATAAGACTGGTGCATTCGCACACCTGTCACATGATCTCCCAAGATCCGCGGTGTGCGTATAATAGTAGTTTTATGTCCCCACCCAGAGACACATTATTGATGGATTAAGAAACACCTTGTGCCATCCCAGAATAACACAAAATAATATGTAAATGTAAGCCTAAAATAAATTTATATAACAGATTGTGATAGCATGTTGTTTGCTATCAAAGGGTGGACTGTTGAAGCTGAATAATTGGCTGAGACAAGTTCAGTTTAAAATTTAATCGCAGCGATGCCATCTTGCGAATGGCCGCAAGACTCCATTTTAGAAATGCGATCGCTAGACGCCATTTTGCGAATGGCCGCCTAAGCGCCATTTTAGGTGAACTCACAATATAGTACATGTGGCGATATTTATATTAGCACTATGTGATCGCTTCTTTCATCATTTCTCATACACACAATAATACTCACAAGAGCGCTATTAACTAGTCGCAATTAGCGAATGCATAGGACTTTGTATGTAACCACTGAAAAGGTAGCTTTATGCGCACGCATCTGCCCCAAGTTAACCAGCGTCCTTATACCAAACCCTGAACACCCACACATTTCATATTCACTATTGTAAATGCTAAGAAATAAAGGTTTTTGATAACTAAGGTATTATACATGATAAGCAAGGTGTGTTTGGTCTCGTTCTGATGCGTACGCTTTTTACAGTATCCCGGTGTTATCGGTGGAGAGATCGCATCATGCAAACTCAAGTAACAGATCGCAGAACTTACAAGCAACAAAATGTTTAGCTGATGAAATGTTACAGGAGGCGTTACTAGAAAGACTCCTGCTGTTAGAGGCAGGGAAGGTCTATTTGAAACAACCTGTTAAATGTGCTGTAACATATGCTTCTCCTCTGGGAACCAATGATATCAGCAGGAAATTTCCCCTTTGTCCTGCTTTAGTCTGGGGGGAATAAATACATGTGCCCGAATACTGGTTTAGGAGTCCATGCTGAAGGTTGTATGTGCTAGGGGTCTCTAGTCTGAGGTCTATCTCTGGGTCCAGAGGCGCAAGCGTATGTATACTGTACTTGGGTCTGTATTATTACTTTTTACGCCTAAATTATGTATGTATAGATTGCGTGTAACTGACTGTACTTTTACCTGAATAATACTTATGCGTTGGAACCACAGATTCCACTCCTGTCTTTATTTGCGGTCATACTGCGTACGCAATTAGCGTTATTTTTAGAGGTTTATAGGAAGGTTTTCAGAAGGTATAGGCAGGGGTATATAGAGGTTCTGATCCAGTATCGTTAGTTGACAGCCTATGCTTGCAGATTCAGAAGCACAGAGCTTCTCCTAGCCGAGGGCCTGTGACAATAGCTGACGGGCTGCCAGTACCTGTCAGAGAAAAATTTACAAACTGGGGGCGGGGCCACATGCAGTATTCGACCCCACCATCCAATTGGCCTCACAGGAAACTTCCCGGTGACTTCAATAGCCAATTTGCCCCTGGGCACAGATATTTCTCAGATTTGAGCACACACAGTCATACATACACCTATGGCGGCTCTGGAGGTGGAGGTCTGGCCTGTATACTATATATAAGATAACTAAGCAGAGCTACATTGTCTATAGCTAAACAAATGGCTATAACAGGACACTGATAGAACTGTTAGAAAATGGGCCTGATTCAAAGTTGTAAACTACTGATGCCACAGCTGCCATTTTTACAACTGAGGATTTGCGAAAATATGCTAATGGCACTTGTACTGAGACACCCACCAGAGCTTTTGTAGCCTTCCACAACTGTGTACACATATACAGCATCGGATGCATATCAGGCAAACACAGACTCCTTGAGTGAGTCAGTGGTTTCTCAGAATGGCGGCAGTAACTGATATGGCGGAGCCCTGTTACCTGTGAATAGGATCACAGATGCAGGATGTGACACGCCCCTAAAAATGGCTGAGACACGCCTGTGTTTTTAGTTGACACTCCCCATTGCCTCCCCCAAACTCTTCCTGTCTGTCAATCACAATGCGAATAAAGACTTGCAGAGCACAACTACGGTAATGTACCTCAACATGCGTAGTACGACTTATTCGCAGTGGCAAAAAATGGCTCCATTTGCGAAAAACATCAGCATTGCGTACAACTCTGAATCAGGCCCAGTGATCTCATTCATGGTCATTACCTAGCCACATACCTGTCACAATCGGGGCTGAGAGGCTGTGGAGACCGCGGTCCTTACCGGTTCGGGTGCTCTGGCGGGGACATTCCGGCAGGGGTACAGGATCCTGGAGATCAGCGCTGGGCACAGTGAGGTTCCGGAGAGTGAGGAGTTCTATCGGGATGTAGGAGAGGAGTGAGCCTGGCAGCGCTTCCGCGATGTAGACTGCTGGGCGCCGCCATCTTGGATTTGGGTCAGGTGACTGGTTGGGCCAATCCAGTCACAGCATTGCCTGGGAATTCTAGCAGCCAATCCTGCACTACCTCTTGGTAGATTGCGTACTCGGGATGCAAGAGTGCAGCCTGTGCCGCCAGGTTGACACAAGTAGCAGTACGTGAGATGATGCAATCTGGACCCAGGAGTGCGATCCGTGCTGCCTAGATGACACAACCGGCAAGAAGCTGGTATGCGGACCATTCCACCTGGGTGACACAAATGACTGGTATGCGGACTGTGCCACCTAGATGACACAAACGGCAGGAAGCTAAGGCAAACAGGATTACTGGAGCTTGACTGCAATACTCAGGAGACTGACCACAACCGGAAACACGTGAACGCTATCACCGGCATGGAGTGAAGGGCTGGCTGAAATTTAACTGATACAGGCCCCATTCAGAGCAAGCCTCCCTAATGATAGACAAGTGTGCACCTGGGCTGTGCACATTTTCTTCTAAAATAACACATAGGACAGTGGTTCCCAAACTGGGTGCCACGACTTGGTGTTCCAGGACCAAATTAATGTATTTATAGTCAATGTGATAGGCAAAACCAGTGCCTGCCAGTCATAAAATAGGTGAATATACAGAAGCGCAATCCTGCCCACCACAACACTAAAAGGTAAATTCAATTAGCCACGTTAAATTACCGGTGTGAAAAAGGGTGGTAGCCTCTGACTTTAATGTATGGGGCTATTCAATTGGAGTCCCCTCTTTTCACCCGTTAAATTACCCTGGTGACGGCCATTAAAACATAGAATTCTGGGTAAGTTCCCAGACCTGTGTGTTAATATAGTCACAGCACTCATTAACAGGCTATTTATCAGGAATTTCTTTTCAGGTCTGATTAGACCCCCCAAAAAAAAAAAAAACCTGTTAACTGCAGCCATTGGGGGTAATTGAATCAATTAGTGTGCAGGACAATCAATTAGTGTGCAGTTGATACTGTACACAGACAGGCTGTAATTAGTGCAGTGTCTCAGTAGCAACTAAGACTGGGAACTGCAAATAATATGATCTGCTAACCACAGATCCTAACAAATATCACCATTCTGAATTGTAATTTGCAATACTAATACTGCTTTTATACCGAAATTCCGGGTCTGACCCGGAGGTTGGAACAGGCTTTTCTGGCATTGAAGTGGACGCTTGTAGATGGTGTCATCTCCAAGCACCACTGCAGCCGGCCAATCGGCAGGACCCGGATCGTGCCGTTTATACAGCAGGGTTTCATGGGTTGGATTGCCGAATCCCACCCTGTCCCCTTTTACACCAAGGAGCTACCTTGGTTAACCCTGCAATAACTCGGGTTTTAGCTCTGGTATAAAAGGGGTATCATATGAAAATACTTGCACTGATGCTTATTTGGACACTTAATAAATGTGACTTGTGTGTTATACAGTAACACCTTCTTAGCCATACTTTAAAGACGATGTAATGGTTAGCGTTACTGCCTCACAGCACTGAGGTCATGGGTTCAATTCCCACCACGGCCCTACCTGTGCGGAGTTTGTATATTCTCCCTGTGCTTGCGTGGGTTTCCTCCGGGTACTCCGGTTTCGTCCCACACTCCAAAAATATACGGGTAGGTTAATTGGCTCCCAACACAAATTAGCCCTAGTGTGTATGTATGTGCGCATGTGATAGGGAACATAGATTGTAAGCTCCACTGGGGCAGGGACTGATGTGAATGGACAAATATTCTCTGTAAAGCGCTGCGGAATATGTGTGCGCTATATAAATAACTGGTAATAAATACATAAATAATAATATCTGAGTTTATAAGGGCTTGGCATCTTTGGCAACAGTTTGAATGATACTCATGTCCATTTTTTTGACTCTTCTCTGTAATTTGCTGGTTATAATTACTATTGTATAGCTATTTATATCACTTGGTAATGTATATTATTCTTTGATAAAATATTAGCTGTTGTCCTGCATTACATTCTCCTGTATCTTGTTAAACTTAAAAAAAAATTGACAATGGCATGACCTGAGGAGGTGAATATAATAAGTGGAACTTTTTTTTTACTGTTGGTCTGAATGAAAATACAGTACAATCACCAACATTTTAAAAATGCTAATGGACACTTAACGCTAGTGTAAGAAGAGAAAATGTACAGCATTCATACACATACATCTTGACTGGCTTATACATACTGTATCCTACGGTATGTGGTCCGTATCATACATACAAATTATACAAAGCAAAGCAAAAGACAAAACAAAATCTGAAAATAGTCAGAAATACGGATCTAATGTGCCCAGAGCATTCCCAAATTTGACAATGAAAATTATGAACCTGCTGATATCTTAGAACAATCACTCATGGATGAAAAATAATACTAGTATGCCACATTCATTTCCATTTGATTTCTGAGAGCAATCATCCATCAGCCATAACATTAAAACTAGGGGTGTGCACCGGCCACTTTTCGTGTTTTGTGTTTTGGTTTTGGATCTGGATCTTTCTTCGTGTTTTGGATCTGGATTGGTTTTGCCAAAACCACCCTTCCGTGTTTTGGGTTCTGGGTTTTGTGTTTTGGATCTGTATTTTTTTGAAAAAAAGCATAAAAACAGCTAAAATCACAGAATTTGTAGGTTTTTCTGCTCCTATGCTATTATTAACCTCAATAACCTTAATTTCCACTCATTTCCAGTCTATTCTGAACACCTCACAATAGTGTTTTTATGTCCAAAAGGTTGCACCGAGGTAGCTGGATGACTATGCTAAACGACACGAGTGGGCGGCACAAACACGTGACCCATCTAGGAGTGACACTGCAGTGGCAGGCAGGATGGCAGTTAGAAAAACTAGGCCCCAAACTGTACATAATGCAAAGAAAAAAAGAGGTGCAAGATGGAATTGTCCTTGGGCCCTCCCACCCACCCTTATGTTGTATAAACAGGACATGCACACTTTAACAAATCAATCATTTCAGCGCCAGGGTCTGCCACACAACTGTGGCTGAAATGATTGGTTCGTTTGGGCCCCCACAAAACAAGCTGGCAATTAATGTGTCCCTGCACAAACTGGCTCTACGGAGGCAAGATGTCATCCTCATCCTCCTCATCCACCGATTCCTCACCCTCTTCAGTGTGTACATCCTCATCCTCACAAAGTATTAACTCGTCCCCACTTGAATCCACCACCACAGGTCCCTCTGTACCTTCTGGAGGCTGGTCTCCCTGGAAGAGCTGATAATTCATTTTGATGAACATCATCTTCTCCACATTCTGTGGAAGCAACCTCCTACGCCTTTCGCTGACAAGGTTCCCGGCTGCACTAAACACTCTTTCGGAGTACACACTGGAGGGGGGGCAACTCAGGTAAAATAGAGCCAGTTTGTACAGGGGCCTCCAAATTGCCTCTTTTTCCTGCCAGTACAGGTATGGACTGTCTGACATGCCTACTTGGATGCTGTCACCGATGTAATCCTCCACCATTCTGTCAATGGTGACAGTATCATATGCAGTGACAGTAGACATGTCAGAAATTGTTGCCAGGTCCTTCAGTCCGGACCAGATGTCCAAACTTGGTCCTGCCTGCCCTGCATCACCGCCAGCGGGTTGCTTAGGATACCTAAGTTTTTTCCTGGCAGCCCCAGTTGCGGGAGAAAATGAAGAAGGAGCCGTTGACGTGTCACGTTCCGCTTCAGCTGACAGTGTGTTCACCAGCAGGTCTTTGCACCTCTGCAGGCTTGTGTCGGCCGGAAAGAGAGACACCACATAGGCTTTAAACCTAGGATCGAGCACGGTGGCCAAAATGTAGTGGTCTGATTTCAACAGATTGACCACCCTGGAATCCTGGCAAAGCGAATGAAGGGCTTCATCCACAAGTCCCACATGCCGAGCGGAATCGCTCCGTCTTAGCTCCTCCTTCACTTTCTCCAGCTGCTTCTGCAAAAGCCTGATGAGGGGAATGACCTGACTCAAGCTGGCAGTGTCTGAACTGACTTCACGTGTGGTAAGTTCGAAGGGCTGAAGAACCTTGCACAACACGGAAATCATTCTCCACTGCGCTTGAGTCAGGTGCATACCCCCTCCTTTGCCTATGTCATAGGTGGATGTATAGGCTTGTATGGCCTTTTGCTGCTCCTCCATCCTCTGAAGCATATAGAGGGTTGAGTTCCACCGCGTCACAACCTCTTGCTTCAGGTGATGGCGGGGCAGGTTCAAGAGTGTTTGCTGGCGCTCCAGTCTTCGGCACACAGTCGCTGAATGGCGAAAGTGGCCAGAAATTTTTCGGGCCACCCAAAGCGTCTCCTGCACGCCCCTGTCGCTTTTCAGAAAATTCTGCACCACCAAGTTTATTGTGTGAGCAAAACATGGGACGTGCTGGAATTTGCCCAGATGTAATGCCCGCACAATATTGGTGGCGTTGTCAGATATCACAAATCCCCAGGAGAGTCTAAGTGGGGTAAGCCACTGGGCGATGATTTCCCTCAGTTTCTCTAAGAGGTTGTCGGCGGTGTGCCTCTTACTGAAACCGGTGATACACAGCGTAGCCTGCCTTGTAACGAGCTGGCGTTTCTGAGATGCTGCTACTGGTGACGCTGCTGCTGTTGCTGCGTAAGGTGATACATCTACCCAGTGGGCTGTCACAGTCATATAGTCCTTAGTCTGCCCTGTTCCACTTGTCCACATGTCCGTGGTTAAGTGGACATTGTGTACAACGGCATTTTTCAGGACACTGAGGACACTTTTTCTGACGTTTCTGTACAGTCTCGGTATCGCCTGCCTAGTGAAGTGGAATCTAGACGGGATTTGGAACCGGGGACACACTACCTCCATCAATTGTCTAAATCCCACTGCACTAATGGCGGATACCGGACGCACGTCTAACACCAACATAGCAGTCAAGGCCTCAGTTATACGTTTTGCTTCAGGATGACTGCTGTCGTACTTCATCCTCCTCGCTAAGGACTGTTGGAGGGTCAATTGTTTAGTAAAAGTAGTGGTGTTCCTACTTCCTCTCTGGGATGATGAACGACTCCCAGCAGCAGCAGCAACAGCAGCAGCGGCAGCAGTAGGCGTAGCAATGCAGGATCCTCCGGAGGAATCCCGGATAGGAGAGTCAGTCATGCCAGTGATATGGCCTGCAGGACTACTTCCGATCCTGACTAAGGAGGAAATTGACGAGGAGGGAGTTGACGGTGTGGTTTGCAGGCGCTTGGATACAACAGGACAACGGGATTTAGGTGTCCCTGGACTGCTTACGGTCTGAGCCAAAGTTTCTGAACTTGACAGTAACTTTTTATGAACGCGCTGCAGGTGCCGTATAAGGGAGGATGTTCCTAGGTGGTTGACGTCCCTACCCCTACTTATTTCACCTTTACATATGGTACATATGGCAAGACAGTTGTTGTCCGGATTTGGATAGAAATATTGCCAGACCAAAGAGGTGGAATGTTTGGTCTTCTGCCCAGGCATGACCGTGATGGGCTTTTTCATCCCACGGACAACAACTGTCTCCCCCGGAGCCTGATTTAAACAAACCACATCACCATCAGAATCCTCCTCGCCAACTTCCTCCTCAGCGCCAGCTACACCAGTATCCTCATCCTGTTGTACTTCAACAGTGACATCTTCAATTTGCATATCAGCAAGTGGACTGTGGGTGCTCCTTTCAGCACTTGCAGGGGGCGTGCAAATGGTGGAAAGAGCCACCTCTTCCCGTCCAGTGCTGGGAAGGTCAGGCATCGCAACCACCACCACACTTGGACTCTCTTTGGGGATTTGTGATATCTTCTTAGAAAGCACAGTTCTTCGCTGTGCTTTTGCCAGCTTAACTCTTTTGATTTTTTTAGTGGGAGGAGTGCTTCCATCGTCATGTGAAGCTGAACCACTAGTCATGAACATACTAGGGATCGACCTTAGCCGTTCCTTGCCACTCCGTGTCGTAAATGGCATATTGGCAAGTTTACGTTTCTCTTCAGCTGATTTAAATGTCTTTTTCAAGGTCATTTTCCTGAACTTTGCCATTTGGGATTGTATGTGCCCTCTACTATGACATTGGGCATCGGCCTTGGCAGACGACGTTGATGGCATGTTATCGTCTATGTCATGACTAGTGGCAGCAGCTTCAGCACTAGGAGGAAGTGGTTCTTGATCTTTCTCTATTTTATTTTTATCGGAGAAAGTTTGGTCCTCCATTTATGTTATATCGATTTGATATATACGTGCGGCTAAACACAGAAAATAAATTTTTTTTTGGTTCGGACTGGAGTGTACTTTGTGGGTTACAGCACCCTTTAACGGTCAAGCCAGCCGGCCCTTTACTTATGACACAGGCGCACTCTTGGCACTACTTTGTTGATGCATGTGCGGCTACTGCGCACACAATTCACAAACACAGAAAATAATTTTTTTTTTGGTTTGGACTGGAGTGTACTTTCGGGGGTTACAGCACCCTTAACGGTCAAGCCAGCCGGCCCTTTACTTATGACACAGGCGCACGCTTGGCACTACTTTGTTGATGCACGTGCGGCTACTGCGCACACAATTCACAAACACAGAAAATAATTTTTTTTTTGGTTTGGACTGGAGTGTACTTTCGGGAGTTACAGCACCCTTAACGGTCAAGCCAGCCGGCCCTTTACTTATGACACAGGCGCACGCTTGGCACTACTTTGTTGATGCACGTGCGGCTACTGCGCACACAATTCACAAACACAGAAAATAATTTTTTTTTGGTTTGGACTGGAGTGTACTTTCAGGGGTTACAGCACCCTTTAACGGTCAAGCCAGCCGGCCCTTTACTTATGACACAGGCGCACTCTTGGCACTACTTTGTTGATGCACGTGCGGCTACTGCGCACACAATTCACAAACACAGAAAATAATTTTTTTTTAGGTTTGGACTGGAGTGTACTTTCGGGGGTTACAGCACCCTTAACGGTCAAGCCAGCCGGCCCTTTACTTATGACACAGGCGCACGCTTGGCACTACTTTGTTGATGCACGTGCGGCTACTGCGCACACAATTCACAAACACAGAAAATAATTTTTTTTTGGTTTGGACTGGAGTGTACTTTCGGGGGTTACAGCACCCTTTAACGGTCAAGCCAGCCGGCCCTTTACTTATGACACAGGCGCACGCTTGGCACTACTTTGTTGATGCACGTGCGGCTACTGCGCACACAATTCACAAACACAGAAAATAATTTTTTTTTAGGTTTGGACTGGAGTGTACTTTCGGGGGTTACAGCACCCTTAACGGTCAAGCCAGCCGGCCCTTTACTTATGACACAGGCGCACGCTTGGCACTACTTTGTTGATGCACGTGCGGCTACTGCGCACACAATTCACAAACACAGAAAATAATTTTTTTTTTGGTTTGGACTGGAGTGTACTTTCGGGGGTTACAGCACCCTTAACGGTCAAGCCAGCCGGCCCTTTACTTATGACACAGGCGCACGCTTGGCACTACTTTGTTGATGCACGTGCGGCTACTGCGCACACAATTCACAAACACAGAAAATATATTATTTTTTTAGCACTTGGGGGGAGCACCCCTGATGGACAGAGCACCCCCTGGACAACACTACAGCACCCCTTTAGGACTGGGACACTGCACAGGACTTTGGAACTGACTGCACAACACAGTCCAGCCAGCCCCTATGGACTTTGAAGTAGTGGACACAGCCCCTATTAACAACAGCAGCACAGCACAACACAGCCAGCCCCTATGGACTTTGAAGTAGTGGACAACAGCAGCACTACACTACACTACACTACACAGCACTAACTCCCACCCTCCCTCTTCACTGTCCACAGCCGAGTGAGAAAATGGCGCCGACGCGGGTACCTTATATAGGATCCAAAACCCGCGAGACTCGGAAGGCGGGATGATGACGTTTTGCCTCGATGTCAGATCCGAGTCAGGCGGGAAAAGTCGAGCCTGACTCGGATCGGACTCGGATCGGGGGGGCTCGGGGGGGTTCGGATTTCAGAAATCCGAACCCGCTCACCCCTAATTAAAACGGGATACAGTCAGAAAGCCAACGCTCGCAATGCCGACCGCCGGCTTCCCGACTGTCAAATCCCGGCAAGGAACTAATGACAGGCTTCGAAATCCTGATGCCTGTCATTAGACCTACGCCGGGAGACCGACACCTGGCATACCGGTCGAAGGTAAGCCAGGCGCGGACAGCCGCGGGGGTGGTTAGGTTAGGGGCTCCCGGGGGGGGGCTTAGGGTTAGGCAGCCCCCCAGGAGACTTAGGATTAGGCTGTGGGGAAGGGGGGGTTAGGTTTAGGCACTTAGGGGGGGTTAGGGTTAGGCACTTGGGAGGAGGTTAGGCACCCCTAAAGGAGGGTTAGGGGGTAGAATAGGGTTAGTTGTACTTACCTTTCATAACTTCGGGATCTTCACCCCTACCAGGCTTCCGCTGTCGGGATTTGAACCATGTGGCCGGCGGTATATCATACTGATTCCCATTAAAACCTCTGACAGGTGAAGTGAATAACATTGATTATCTTGTTACAACGGCAAGAGGTGGGATATATTAGGCAACAAGTGCACTTAAACTACATGTCAATTTAAAAAGTTTACAAACATTATTTTGAATATCATTATTATTAGTGCTTAGAGTGTGCAAATGCATATTATTTTTCCAATATGAAGGTAGTCATATAAAGATTTAGAATTGATGCTATACATTTGCTGAAGTCACTGAAGTATGAACATGTCACAATCTGTATCGGCTGCATTAAAACTTAGCACCAAGTGTACTGCTCTATTTAGTTTTTGTCTTTCTTCTAGTTCCAAATTTCACAATGGGTGCTACTCTTCAAGTTATGGATGGTCATCAACGGGTCAACCATCGATGATCACCATTGATAGTACATGAAGTGCTTAATATAGACAAAAAAGCATTGATGGATTTTACCACGTTTGACATCCCTTCTATGGGAAAAGGCAGGCCAATCAGGGAAGGGGTTGTGGCTTAATGGGCTAAGCTCTGTGTCATCTGGGCCAAGGGAAAAAGAACATTTATGGATGTCAACCTTCAATGGTACTGTAAATGGCCATCCCTAATTCCAGTTTATACTCCAGCTAATTAGTGTACTTGAGAAATCCTGATGAACTGCACCTGCCATTCATGGTTTTATACCTGCTCTTACCAACAATCCTTTGCCAAATCATTGTTGTTATTTTATGAGATGCAGACTGCCTAAATCTTTTCCATGGATCCTGCTATACTTTAGTTTGACTTCCCTAGTGACTGACCTGGCTTGTTTGACCATTCTTCTTAATTTCCCTTGGATATAGTCTGACCTGTGTATCACTTCCCAGCTTTTTGCCAACCTAACTTGCTTACTGGACTTTATCCTGTTCTCTGGATATCTGCCATATACTTTCTGCAAAACAGTGCCTCTGTGCTCATTTCACCACTGCCAATATCCACAAGTAATACTCCTGCTTTACATGGTACATCTGTTTTCTGCCATCTGAATCAATATATGTGTTGTTAGATCTGTGCAGGTATTAGTTTCCTGTATTGCATTATACTCTGTTGCAGAACATTGACAATTACAGTAGTATTGTTTCTGGCATTGTGCTTATTCTGCATCACATGGCTTTGGGTATACTTGTACTAGTTTCCTGCTTTAGGTTACCACTAGTCATTGCTGTACTGCAGTGATTCTCAAAGTCTGTCCTCATGGAACCCTAATAGTGTATGTTTTCAAGGTATTCTCAGGAATAATTAGTAACAATAGTAGAGCTACTGTGTTCATAAATGAAAACACTTCCAGCTAAATTACCTGGAAACCACGCACTGTTATCAGGGGCAGCCAAGCCAGAGCTGCAGAGCAAAAAAAAAAATCACTGGGAAAATGGCGGTACGCATTTTGCCGGTGACTCGCGCATGCGCAGTAGATTCTGTCACTAAGACAGAATCTACTGCACTACGGAACCACTAGAGACAGGAGGGAGCCCGCAGTGAGTCTGCACACAGGTTTCCTCCTCTCTTAAAACGCCCCTGACTGTTATGATTCCATGAGAACCGGCTTTGAGAAACGCTGCTGTTCTGAATCTGCTCATCTAATTAATCTCCTGTGTCTACCTCAGGTAAAAAACTGCACATAGTGGGCCTGATTCAATCAAAGCCATATGCAATGTCTGTGTTTGGTTTTTTTTGGAACTGCGCATGCGTAAAAATTACTGAAAAGCTCTCTGGTGCATGCATAATACCGTTTTCACACAGAATGTGTGAAATAACCCGGTTTTTACCCACCATTTAAATGCTGTGTGGGTTTCCCGATTAAAGACTTACCCCCCTTTCACACAGAAAATGAAATTACCGGGTAATGCACTTTTACCTGGTAATTTGCAGATCAACACAGGTTTTTTTCTGTGTGAAAGGGTCAACCCGGGTCAAAAATGCTGTGTTTCCGACTCAGCTTTTTACCAGGGTTGGAGACCCTGCATTTTCGACCCGGATTGACCCTTTCACACATAAAAAAACCTGTGGTGTTCTGCAAATTACCAGCTAAAAGTGCTTTACCCGGTAATTTCATTTTCTGTGTGAAAGGGGTATTACAGAATGTACACACAAAAGTGACCGATGGTGTCAAAAATGTTGGTGGAAAAGGTATGGGTGTTCCTGGGCTGTGGCAAGTAGTACATGCAAATATGGTCCATTCAGTGTGCATGTTATGGGAGTGTCGCGAGTTTTTCAATGTAAGCGGATGTGTTCTCTGGCTAGGTCTGTCCCATCTCCGTAGCAGTGGAACCTCGGCTTCCACTTCACATGCATGTTGGAGACAGGATAGACCGTACACATTACATAGATTTGTGTTATTTTGGTAGGAGCCTGTGCCATCAAGCAGTAAAGATGTCACATAACTAATGATGCTGAAGGAATTAATGGGGTGAGTTAAATTATAGGTATAGTATTGTGTGGCAGTCACCAAAGTCTTCTCTGTTACATTGCAGTCAATGGAATACTATACGGTGGACACAGTGCAGTCTCTGTATTGTATGGTGGGCACTAGCATGCTCCATGTACTGTATGGAAGAAAATAAGATGCTCTCTCTATTATATGGTGGTCTTTGGGACACTTTTTGAACAATAGGGAAAGGAAAGCGGTACATTCGATAATCACATAAAATGCTTGCTATCGGTGTGACTCCAATTGTAAACATTGGTGGGTGTGGTGGGACACACACCTGTATTAGCCTATGGCAGTCAGAACACTTGATTATACTCTGCCACAGCTGACCCAATGCCTGCCTACAACACACACACATACTGATCAGTGGCATGCGCTGGAGCTTTTCATAAGTATTTACTTCAGGCAAATTCAAAACCTACATTTCAACAATTTATGCCCTGCAATTTCAGTGGATGGGAACAGCCAATCAGGAGACGCACAGAGGAGAAAAAATATAGAGGCTAAATCCCATTCAGTAAATGTACCTTCTGACGTCACATAGTACACAGTTATGCTGCAGTGACAAGATACAAAGCAGGTGGGCTGCAGTGGGGGATACACAAGTTGGTGTACCATGGTGAAGAACTTAATGAGTTCGGTGTATGGGGAGAGGGTGGCAAGTGAGGGAGACTATGGTGGACAGAGGGGTATGTGAGGCAGAAGATGCTAGGGGCAGCATAACTATTTGAAGTATGCTGTATGTAAATTTTAGTGCACTTAGTATGTGGACTATACAGATACATATTTTGGTACTCCTCTTAACAAGCATGAAGTGAGGAGTCACTCATTGCCCACGGGTGCAGTGGAACTGTTCTTCTTGTGCTTAGAGATGACATTATCTCCAAGCACCATGAATCCACCCCTCCCTATGCTGTAAACGGGACCAGGGTAGGATAACCTGGGTTACCCGTTCACAGGGCTCTTTAACCCACAGGGCCCTTTTTTTTTAGGAACCCTTTCACACTGAGCCTCGACCTGGCTTAACCCGGCAATAACCCGGATAAAAACGGCAGTGTGAAAGGAGTATAAGAGACAACATTCATTTATGGGGTAGTTTATGGTATGGTTTGAGGGCTAACAATTGTGCCAAGTTTGAGGAGAAGGATCGCTATTTATTAAATGTGTATATACTGTATACTAATTATTCAGTATGGGGCTGTTTGGCAGGAAATTGCTTTATTTACTAAATTTGAATGTTATTTAATTTCAGTGCTAGTTGCAGGCAGGGAGGCAGATTTTTTTCCCACGCAGAGACCCAAAATTCCAGGATCTAGACGAGCAACAGGTAGCTAGTGAAATCTGCAAGAACAGGTAGGAAAATGTGGGACAGTCCTAATTATGGTGGTAAAGTTCCAATTTTGGGTGACTGCCCTGCTCAGTCAGGACTTGATTCAAAGATGGACGGTATTGCACAGAAGTGGATGTGCAATACTGTCCAACAAAATGCTCCACTTGCGATATATGTGCAGCGTTCGTAGATGTTGCCTTGGATCACCATCGCGAAACCAATGGTCGCTCCATTGGCCAGGCTGCATAAGCTGAAGCTTACCTCAGCCTGGCCACTTACGAGGCTAGGAAATCTGTGTCCCACGCAGACCCTGGCCTTGTCCATTCCAGAAAAAGGCGACGACACACAGGGGCGGATTGGGATGTAAAACCAGCCTGGGAAATTTTTGGAAGCAGCCCTGAATGGGTGGTGGTGGGAAGGCCAAGGAGGGGGGAAGAGTCTATGGGGGAGGTGTTAGGATCTGGGTTTGTTGTGGACTCGGGGTGGTAATAGGAGTTGACACCTGAACGGACGTAAACTGAAAAGTGTTTTTTTTAATGAGTGAACTTGCAGATATGTACACGGATAATATGAAGTCCAAAATATAGAGAGGGAAGTGATGACTAGAACTGCAGTGAAGTATGGATGGGTAATGTCCAGGTAGTGGCAGAACTAAAAAGTCTTTGTAATCCAAATGGTCTCTGCAATGCTGCAGACAGGATGACAGTTTACTGATTGACACAGGTGAGATGAAATCCAGAGAGGTTATGGTGTAATTTGATTAGTAGTAGCAGATGAGTTAAGTGGAGAGTTGTACTGAGATGGCTCAGTGTAGAAACTGGATCAGCTGTGATATGTGCAGTGTAGGTACAGGGTTAACTGCACACTCAGGTCTTTTGGCAGGGAGAGGGTTAAGAGAAGGTGTAGTGTGGTTCCAGCAAGAGGCAGGGAGCAGGCAGAGTGATGCAGGCTGCTTGGAAGCTGGTATCCAGCAAGAGCACAGGCGAGCATGGCAACAGACAGGTCTCAGAAGCACAGGAACTCTCTCACAGCATGCACTGTGAAACATGTTGCACTGGCAACCATGGAGAGCTCTGAACTCCCTTAAGTACTCAGGGCCTGATTCAGACCCGGACGCAAGTGGCCGTTCGCACGTACGGCGTACAAGCGGGAAAATGTAAATTAAACCGCTCGCTCGTATTTTTGTTCGCAGCTAATCTTCCGCCCCACAGTCTCCCAACCCCTCCTCTAGCTAGCGAACGTTCGAAATAGCGACCGTCCGTCTCCTCTTTGGTTGCAGGGAATGCTCGCACAAGTCAATTCTGGAAGTGGCCTTGTCAGTTTTCGATTGCCTGCTATTTCATTCTGCCCACATACTTGAATCGATTAATAGCAATCAGTATATTCATTCGCTTAATTGGTATTCACATCTTTGCAATCCGTTTTTTTTAACAATGTCAATAAACTTTATTATTGTTCGTGTGTGTCATTCCTTCCGCAGAATACGTACGTTTGTACCAAGGGGATGGATTTTCCGTCTAGCCCTGTTTCTTTATTTAGGACATACCTGCGTGTGCATGTTTTCCGTCTAGCCCTGTTTCTTTATTTAGGACATACCTGCGTGTGCCTGTTTTCCGTCTAGCCCTGATTGTTTATTTAGGACATACCTGCGTGTGCATGTTTTCCTTTTTTTTTTTTGTCATTTAAAATTTTGGGGTGTGTAAATTGTTAACAAATCCAAAAGAAAAAAAAAAACCTTAAAATTTTGTATCCATCATTTAGGGGCTGAGCGCAGACTACGACGTCTAATCCGACAACGTCGTCGGCCTCGTCCCCTATCCCCCACCCAATCCTTCTCTCCCCAACCTTCCCCAAATTCCCCCTCCACCCCAGGCCGGCCAGTCCGTGAGGCCCCTCCCTCTCCTAATATTCCCAACCCTCAAAATTCACCCTCCCCTCCACCCCCCTTCTCTTTTCATCACCCTCCCCTCCACCCACCCCTCTCTTTTCCTCCCCCTCCACACCTAGTCAAATATCCCCTCCTCCATCGGACCAGCACTGGCCCACCTCAGAGGAGGACGATGTCGGGGCTACAGGACCAGGCATCAATATGACCGGTATGTTTCCCTTTTAAACTATGGTTGCTTTGGCATTTGTTGGTTTTTGGGTGATGTTGTCCTTTTGCCTGTGCATTTCCAATTTGTTAAGTATTTCTAATGTTTTGGATATATATCTTTGCAAAACAATGTCTAGGATGTTTTCCCCTTACACATATCACACATGTCCAAACACTCATACTTGTGTCTTTCTAGTTTACAGTACCAACAAATGTAGTGTTTTTGCGTACTTCGCCCTTTTTTTGGTTGTATTTTTGTGTAATTTTTATAGTTTGTATTTATACAATCTTTGTGTTTGCCATTACTGTGTTTTTTTTTTAATTTTAGATCTTTTTTTAAAGTATAGTCTGAATTTTAAGTTGTTTGGTAACATAAATTAAGGTGTTAGTTTAGTAATCCACACTTTTTTTTAACCCACAGAGGACCAGAGGCGTTTGCAAGCAATGCAGGAAGGCTTGCACACGTTGAGGGGCCATGTCGTAGGGATGCTTGTGGTCCTGGATCACATGTTGGCGGTCCTGCGGAACTAATTTTTTTGTTTTTTCCCCCCTAAAAATGTTGTTAAAAATAAAATATATTTTGATTTATTAAAGTCTCATTCCTTGTCTGTAAATATTAGATTGTTTAACCTTACATAAGTCGACTATTGGAGCATGTTTTTTTAAGTAATGTAAATTTGATTTTAGAAAGCTCAAGTAAGTATGTAAGCTGGCACATTAAACACCTAACAATACCAATAGGTTTGTAGAATTACCAGCATTTTTTTTTTTTTTTTGGGGTGGGTAATGTAAATATTAAATCAAACTTGCTTAGGCCTAGATTAGAAAAAATACTGATTCACCATAATACCTTTGGTGTTTGTTTTTAGCCACAAAGCATGGTAAAATACTTTCCAATTTAACATATTACAGGATTAGCCATTAAGAAAGTTTGCCTTTTTTGGACCAGGTTACACTTGCTTGTAATTTTCCAAGGAAAAGTCTTTTTAACGTAAACCAAAAATTGAATCCACACAAATAATAAACTGTGACAATTGTGAATTGTGACAATCAGTTCACACAGTTAAAACACACTCCAAAAAACAACCAACACCAACTAAAAAAAAAACAACAACAACAATCAAGAACTGTTTGAAGAAGTAGCAGGCCAACATGAATCCACAAATGAGGCGAAGAAATAATTGTTCCAGAAGTTATATCCAATGTGGCCACATGAAGAAAATTTTTGGGATCAGGTAGAAGGCATCATTTTTTCGGGTAATTTAATGGAATAAAAGACACAAAACAAAAAAAAACACAAATGAAAATTGGCCAGTAAAATCTTACATGTCTACAAACTGTCAATTAACTAATTACCTAAAATATCTGGCCACCACATCATCGTGTATGGCCCCCCCACATACTGACCTCCGACCAACCTCGGGGGGGCCATCCTCAGGCAAGGCATCCTCTGGCTGCATTGGGACACCACTCCTTATGGCGATGTTGTGAAATATCCCACACAGGACCACAATTTTCGAAACCATATCCGGCAAATACATGAGGTCGCCACCAGAGCGGTGGAGGCATCTGAATCGGCCTTTTAAAAGGCCGATACAGTGCTCCACCACCTGCGTGGTGGCTGTAAGTGCGGAATTATACTCACTTTGTGGCCCTGGTGTGGGAGCCAAATAAGGAGTGAGCAGCCAGGGCGTGCAAGGGTAACCACTGTCTCCTGTCAAAAAACAAAAATCAGGACCAGTGTGTAACAAGCTTTGCAGTGGTTGCAACAGAAGGTGTCAACTTACCCAGAAGCCACACATCACCAGCTTGTAGGTTGCCTAATTTGTGCCAAATCCCTGATTGCTGGATGACGAAGGAATCATGTGCACTCCCGGGGAATTTGGCATTCAGGGACAGGATCTGGAGGGAGGCATCACATACCACCATTACATTCAGTGAATGAAAGTGTTTGCGGTTCCTAAAAATAGCCTCCAGCCTTGCTGGAGGCTGAAGTGGTATGTGAGTACCATCCACAACCCCTATGATGTGTGGGAAGCCAGCTATTTGGTAAAAATTGGCCTTCGCCACACTAAGGGAACCCATATCCACTGGCATTTTAATAAAATGATGGAGGTGTTTAAAAATGGCCTCCATCACTGCCCTCAGGATCCTTCAAAAGGAGGATTGGGAGATTCCGGCAACTATTCCCACAGTGGTTTGAAAGGATTCTGAGGCACAGAAATGTAACACCGACATTAATTGCGTAAGTGGTGGTATTGCTGTAGAACTGTCTATTTGCCGTTCAAGATCACTCTCTATTAATGAGAGAGTGTCTAGGATGATTTGTGGAGGAAGACGGTATCGTCTTAATACCTCATCATCTGGCATTCCAAAAAGGGTGACATGTGTTCTATATATCTGGGGCCTTGCACGCCTACGAGGCCTACGCCTGGGACGAAGTTGAGGTTGGTTGGGTTCTGGAACCATGGCCAATATAATACGACCATCAACCTGAAATGGTAAGCCAGGTAGTTATTGTTTTAGACAAATGTGTAAAGAAAAATATACTTATATTTTTAGTTTTTTGGGGGAAAACTTGGATTGTTAACCCATTTTTTAGGGTAAAAAAAAAAAGAAGGGAGCACACATTAGTTCGGAAAATCGCACGCTACATTTAGTGGTAAAACATGATTTTACACTGAAAAAATAAAAACACATTAGTGCGCGAAATAGTACGCATTTTTTACAGTTAAATAAGGGGACATTAGTGCGTTAAATAGTACGCTACTTTGACAGTTAAAACAAGACACATTAGTTCGCTAAATAGTACGCTACTTTGACAGTTAAAACAAGACACATTAGTTCGCTAAATAGTACGCTACTTTGACAGTTAAAACAAGACACATTAGTTCGCTAAATAGTATGCTACTTTGACAGTTAAAACAAGACACATTAGTTCGCTAAATAGTACGCTATTTTGACAGTTAAAACAAGACACATTAGTTCGCTAAATAGTACGCTACTTTGACAGTTAAAACAAGACACATTAGTTCGCTAAATAGTACGCTGCTTTGACAGTTAAAACAAGACACATTAGTTCACTAAATAGTACGCTACCTTGACAGTTAAAACAAGACACATTAGTTCGCTAAATAGTATGCTACTTTGACAGTTAAAACAAGACACATTAGTTCGCTAAATAGTACGCTACTTTGACAGTTAAAACAAGACACATTAGTTTGCTAAATAGTACGATAGTTTCACAGTTAAAACAAGACACATTAGTTCGCTAAATAGTACACTACTTTGACAGTTAAAACAAGACACATTAGTTCGCTAAATAGTACGCTACTTTGACAGTTAAAACAAGACACATTAGTTCGCTAAATAGTACGCTACTTTGACAGTTAAAACAAGACACATTAGTTCGCTAAATAGTATGCTACTTTGACAGTTAAAACAAGACACATTAGTTCGCTAAATAGTACACTACTTTGACAGTTAAAACAAGACACATTAGTTTGCTAAATAGTACGATAGTTTCACAGTTAAAACAAGACACATTAGTGCGTTAAATAGTATGCTACTTTGACAGTTAAAACAAGACACATTAGTTCGCTAAATAGTACGCTACTTTGACAGTTAAAACAATACACATTAGTTCGCTAAATAGTACGCTACTTTGACAGTTAAAACAAGACACATTAGTGCGTTAAATAGTATGCTACTTTGACAGTTAAAACAAGACACATTAGTTCCCTAAATAGTACGCTACATTTAGTGGTAAGACATGATTGTTCCCAGAAAAAAAAAACATTACTTTGCGAAACATATGCTAAGAACAACACATCTAATTTGTAAAATCATGAAAACAAAAACACTTACCAAAACCAGACAAATATCCCAAAGTTCAAAAACGTCACTGGGGCAATGCCAAAATAACCGTAAAGCAAAATAAAAAAATATTACAAACATTTCTAAACAATTTACTATTATTTTTGACGGTGATTTTTTAAAATACTTACTCAAAAAATCACCAAACAATAGCCAAACAATAAAAAAAATAAGCAACGGAAAATAAAGAAGCTAGAAATAAACCAAAAAAACCCCACCAAAAATGTCCTCCTTCTACTCAGTCAACAGCAAAACCTCAAAAATACGCCTACACCAAACCTCCAACAAACAACATGCCACATCGACTCCAGTCACACCAAGCCATAAATAGTCTTTATTTTCCCGCTCAAATTAAGGATGGACAATAGGAGCGCACAGTCAATGATGCAGCCGAATAATGCTGACGCATGTATAAAAACGTCACTGAAAAGCCAAATCGGTCTGCTGTAGTGAGACCTGAAAGTCCAAAATGACTACAGAGCAGCAAAGCACTGGCCAAGAGGCGCCAGGTAAGTATTTCTCTTTTTTGGGCTAAAGGATTATATTTAACAATAATTTTGGAAAAATTTAACATTTAAAATTTTAATCCCATTTTAAAAAAAGGAGTGAAGGATGCCATGGAAGAGGCTGCTGGGCCTAGTAGGCCAACTAAACCAAAAAAAAAAAGGCAGCCACAATTCACAAGAAAGGAGATGGAGGTTTTGGTGCAAATGTGCAATGACAACCTGCCACAGGCACCAAGGAATATGGGTGCAAGCCAGAAATGGAAAATGTGGGATGACATAGCCAGTGGTGTCAATAGGGTGGGTGATTGTGAACGTTCAATCCGGGAGGTCAAACGTCGGTACGTAAAAACTACATTTTATTAAAAAGTGTTTACAGGTCCAAATACTGCAGGACTAATGCCAACTTTTTACCCCACAGATGGAGCAACTTCAAATATCGTCTTAAGCAAAAACTGGCTGATAGGGCTAGGCATGCAGGGGGGACAGGTGGGGGTCCCACCCCTGTGTCACTGGAGCTCACGGATTTGGAGGAGCTGGCCCAGGGTGTGTGCAGGATGAGGTGTTTGGCGTGTCGAACATGGATACCGACATGCCAGACTTTGCGGCTCCTCATGTTGCCCCAGGTAAATTTTGTAATGTTAACAACTCAGAAATGTGTTTGGGACAATATCTAGATTATAATGTTACTCTTTTCTCTTTTTTCTCACAGAGACACAGGCGGATGAGTCTGCTCCAGAGGGGAGCTTTGGCCGCAGAATTTTTGCTGGCTCTGCAGGGGAGGAAGCAGTAGATCCGGCTGTGGACCCTGTGGCAGACAGTCCAGGGCATTCCACCTCGCAGGCAGTGGGCCTCCTCAGTGATCTCAATATTAAAACGATTCAGCAGACCGAGATTCTGCTGAGGATGGACGCCAATCTGCTACGGGTGGCGGACGCCCTGGAGCAAAGTGCTGCGGCCAACGTGACCATTGCTAAGGCCCTGGCGGAAAATACTGGGGCCAACGTGCGAATAGCAAATGCCCTGGAGCAGCTCGTTCGCCAGCACATGTTGGAGCCGGCCTCCCTTCCTGCCGGAACATCAGGACCCTCCACCTCTGGCACAACAACAGCCATCCCTCCAAATGTGCCTAGCCCTATGCCTAGTCCAGAGGCCACAACATCTGCCTCTGGCCAGGCCAGTAGAAGGACATCCCGGACCCGTTCAGGCTCCCTCCCTACCCCGCCAAACGGGCCAAAAGGCTATGACAGCACTGGCTAATTTTCCCACAATCCTTCTCAGTGTTTGCCCCATATTCCTTAATGCCCAAAACCTCCCTCTCCTTTCTTGTGAATTTTTTAGTAATTGTGTTTGTTTGTGGATTTCAAATGCCACTTATTTTGTTTGTGTGTTCTTAAAATCATTTGTTATTTGTTTTTACGTTATCAAGTTTTTTTTATTGCCCCAAAATTGGTTGAGAAATAAACAAAAATAAATAAAAAATACTGTTGAAAATCTGCACAATTCTATTGTTAATTTATTCAAAAACTGGTTAAAAGGAAATCCCGCAAACAACATTACAAACAATACCACGGAAATGTAAACATTTTTTAGGGAAAAATAAACCAAGGGTTAAAAACAATTTATGAGTTTTAATTAACACTTAGCAAAAAACAAAAGGACGATTGTTTTCTTGGGCCCTAAAAAATGAAGAAAAACAACAAACCTGCGTACAATATTGTTGCCCAGAAAAAAAAAAAAAACAAATTTGGCAAAAACACGCAAATGTAAAATAAATTTGTAAGCTAATTGATTGTCTAACCCAGAAATTAGCAGCTGAGTAGTTCACCTGCGTACGGTTTTTTGCTAGTAAAAAAAGGCTATTGGCTAAACACCTTACAAGCATTTTTGCAATTCAAAACTGATTGTTTTTGAGGCCTCAATTGATAAATCGGGAAACCATCGATCAGCCTCGGGAAGAACGAAGAGACCATCGTCATTGCGGTAGAGAATACCAGACCACAAGCTGAGCGAGCAGTTTTAATGGAAAGTGGATCAGACAGTGACGTAACACTTGTTCCGTTCACATTGGCCGTTCGCATCAGATAATTTATGTACGCCCAAAAAACGCCTCGACACGCCTGCGTTTTCCCATCTCCACCCCCGTCACCGCCCCAAAACGGACAGTTCTGTCAATCACATTTGACATGTCATTTCCTGTACGCTATTCGACCAACGACTGAAAAAATGATCGCAATCAGCCGTATGCACATGCGCACTGTTACACCGACGCATGCGTGGTTTGACAACATCGGATGAGTACGAGCGTACGACCGCTTACGAGCGGCTCTGAATGAGGGCCTCAGTGCAGGATCGTGAATGGTCGGAGAGAGCATGTAACATGCCAGGATTGGAGCAACTAAGTCACGTGACCAGAAGCAAGATGGCGGCACCCATACCAGAACGGAAACACCACCAGGCTTAGCCCATCCAGAATGACACAGTGCCTGTGGAACACCTCTCACAGCCAACGCCTGCCACCAGCCCCTCCGCCGGAAGGACCACGCCACAGCACCCTCACAGGTAATACCCGTCATCTCCTATGCCGGGAAACCCTGGTCGTGACAGGAGGGGGGTCTATAATCTAAAAATATGAACACTTTAGGACTTTCTCTCCTGATTGGAAAGGATGGCCAGTTTAGAGGATATAAAGGGTGCAGGTTCAGAGGGGGAGGGAAGGGTCATAATTATTATTATTACCAGTTAATTATATAGTGCAAACATACCCTGCAGGACTTACAGAGACTATTTGGCCATTCACATCAGTATCTGCCCCAGTGGAGTTTACAATCTATGGGCCTGATTCAGAGCCGCTCGTAAGCGGCCGCTCCGAGCGATGTTTGCCCAACTGCGCATGCGTACGGATCGTAATACGCATGCGCGAACCAGTCAGTGCGGCCAAAAATCGTTTGTTCGCTAAATAGCGAATGCCTGCTATTTTGAGTGACAGAATGAGGCGTATGTGGGTGGTAACAGGGGAAGGTGCTTGAAAACGGGGAGTGGAGATCTGAACGCAGGCGTGCTTAAAGGTCAAAACGGGCATTTTATGGGTGTGCATAATTAATACAGCAGCGTCATTGACCACGTCACTGGGTTATTTTATAGCCAGAACTGCTCGCAAGATTGTGGTAGCAAAAACCAACCCCAAGAATAGCGAGCAGTTCATACGCTGGTCGATGTACTCGATTAATCTAATAAATAGCGGACATGACGTAGGATGCGAGCGGCCAGGGGGCGTATTTTTTCAAAAAACGACCGCAAGTTTTGTTCGCTCGTTCAGACATAGAGGCGTGAACAGACCGCAAAGAGCGAACGGTTCATTTGAATAGCCACCCCTATTTTCTGGACGAGCGAGCGCAAATAGCGTCCGGCTCTGAATCAGGCCCTATGTTCCTTACCACAAACACGCTAGAGTTAAATTTTGTCAGGAGCCTATTCACCTCCCAGTATATGTTTGGATAGTGGGTGGATACCAGAGATCCCAAAAGACACGCAAGCACATTCAGGGAGAATATACAAACTCCACATGGATAGGGCCGTGGTAGGAATTGCACCCATGACGTCCGTGCTGTTAGACAGTAAATCTAACAATTACACGAACTGTGCAGCCCAGTTTGAGCAGTTTCTCACTTGGACAGGGTATGTGGGGGGATTGTATTTCCCTTTTAGTCCAGAGCTAATGCCCTCCATCTGTGCAGCTAGACCCCTCACCACTTTCTTCCCCATTACCCCTAGGAGGCCGCAGAGAATCTGGGGAGTCCTGGGAGCGAAACATGACTGGCACACACTGCTAAAGATAACAAGTTAGTTCTGTCCAGGGGTATGCAGGGAGGGACAGTGCCAATTTGGATAATACATTTTTAAGTGTTTAGTGGGCTAATACTTTTTGCTCAGGAACAATAGCTGACAAAGGTTTGAAACTGAGGTGTGTACAGCATTGCTCTGTGAGTTTAATGCTCCAGCCCTTTTAACACTGCAGCCAGTTCCCTGAGCTCCTTACCTCTGCACATTACTGTAGCTGCACTTGGAGCTTCTGTCTGTGCAGCCCACGCTGTTCTCTTCTCATGCAGACTCCCCAGCGTCAGACTCTGGGCCTGATTCATAGCGCTCTCAAGCGTGTCGATGGCTGGGCAGTGGCACTGCGCGTGCGCGAGCCCCGGAGCGAGTGAGAAATTCACTTGCTCCGGGGCTCGCTACAAACGGGGTGGCTGTCAATGTTGATCGACAGCTCGCCCCATTTTGTAGGCGGGTCGGGGGGGTGGCTGACTAAACGGAGGCGTTCCTGAAGGAACACCTGCCGCTTGGGGGCGGCCCTACTGACATCACTTGTGATGTCAGTAGTGAGCTTCTTGCTCTATTAGAGCAGGAAGCTCACTGGGGTTTGCAGCAGACGAGACCCTACCACAAGGGTGTCGTCGCAAGCCCTATGGTCATGACCATCACCTGGCCACTCGCAAAAGCTGTGGGTGGTCACCCACAGCTTAACGAGCGGCCAGAAGGCCGGACAAAAAAAAAAAAACGCCCTAAGGACCTGCGAGTGGGTCTGAATCAGGACATCTGTCTCTTTTCCAGGACTCTGTATGCCCCTACACAAAGAGCTTCTTTGCATGCGCAGACGCTCCCAATGCTGCCTGATCGGAGCTCCGATCACGGCTGTTATTTCCCGGCCCGGCAGAGGCGTGTGCGGTATTTGTACGATTACGATGCGTGTCCCCGTAGATCTGCATCGTAGATCTTATGGAAAAATGGTAAAATTATGACCTACCATGTACGATGTGACACACATCGTATGCTGGTTTGCTTGATGAACGATCCGATGTACGAGGTCTTGCAAAATCCCTGGCTACTCCCCTCCTCCATTTGTGAGAGACGAGACAGCAGCATTGTGTACATCGTCTGTGAGCAGTGGCAAGTGACTATATACCTGTACTATACAACCTCATTCTACACCGTTAACCACTGTGCCACCAATGTTTATCCCCCTGCATTGTTTATACCACTGTGCAAATGCTTATTCCCCTGGCACACCATTGTTTATACCACTGTGCCACCAATTCTTATCCCCCCTGGCATACCATTGCTTATACCACTGTGCAACCAATGCTTATTCCCCTGGCACCGCAATGTTTATACCACTTTGCCACCAATGCTTATTCCCCTGACACACCATTGTTTATACCACTGTGCCACCAATGTTTATCCCCCTGGCACACCATTGTTTATACCACTGTGCCACCAATGCTTATTCCCCTGGTACACCATTGTTTATACCACTGTGCCACCAATGTTTATCCCCCTGGCACACCACTGTTTATACCACTTTCCCACCAATGTTTATCGCCCTGGCACCAGTGGCGTAACTAGGCGCGAGAGCACCAGTTCATTACAGTGTTCCTGGAGCTGTATACTGTAGGTCCCATGAGTGCCTTTGGTGCGTGAAAACCAGGGACTACAGTAATAAACAAAATAAGGCAGCTGCTATAGATGGTGACCTTCAGCCTCAGATACCATGATGAGGCATGGCACAAGTAGGTGAAACTGCGGATCCAGAACCTGAGTACCGTTTATGTGAAGGAGAGGAGGAAGGAAAGCGAGTCATGGGCATCTGCAGTCTGTTACGCCTGACCAGGAGCGGAGCACTAGCCCGCAATTAAGGCAGCCTCCTGAAAGTGGAGCAAAAGTGACTGAGCCTCCACGACGAGCACGAAGAACGCCACGCAGAAGCCAGCCCACCCCTGACCCACTCTTGCAGCAGGTTAAACAAGCCCTCGTTAAACCACCCGATCAGTATGACAGCCAGGGATCCCATGATGCGAGCAGTATCAGGGTCATGGAGGAAGAACAGTAACTCCATGCAGAACGTATCATATATGATGTGATTATGCAGGGTAAATTGAAACAGCTGGCAAGCACATCAAGGGTGACCAAAGAGCCTCTACTCCTGTCCGCGGCCCATACGTTTCATGGGTATACGGCATCCCATTTATACCCACCACCAACCTACCAGGCCACAGGAAGAATGGGGCCAACCCCATCCCACCCCACACCCCTTCCCACTTACATTAGTCCCGAAACCACCTACCCCTCCACATTCCCCGCTTCTGAGGTTCTGTACAGAGCCATGTTGCCCGAGGATGATGATTCCCCACAATTTGTTAATTTCTGAACTTACATTAATATTACAGTATCAGCCAGTTATTCCTCTCCCAATACCTGCTGCATGGTATGCGGTGCGGATAGGACAGTGTCCTAAGCGCATGGCGCAAGGACAGATTGCCACATTCTGCACTTGCGCCATGTGCTTCTTGCCCTGTTCAATCCGTCATCTGACACACCGTATACCATGCAGCCGGCAATCTCTTGGGTGACAAAAAAATGGTTGATATACTAGTTTTTATAATATACAAACCATGTTGGTTTTGTAAAACACTAAAAAACAGTCAGGTTGGTTATGCTTATAAGTTTCAATATTTACAATGTTACCGTATATACTCGAGTATAAGCCGAGTTTTTCAGCACAAAAAATGTGCTGAAAAAGTACCCCCTCGGCTTATACTCGAGTCAAGTGTAGCGCTGACCGGACGGAGTTCGGTCAGCGCTACACACTGCCAAACACACAGCCGCCGGAGCCGGCAGCTGCGTGTTTGGTGTAATCAGCAGCCGCTGAGAGTCTGTCAGACTCTCAGCGGCTGCTGCTGCTCCCACTGCGGGAGCCATCTTCCAGCTCCCGCAGTGGGTGATGGGAGACACGTCGTTATGACGTCTCTCCCATGCAAAGCGGCCGGAGGAGCGGACAGCGGCGGGACCAGGAGAGGGAGTTTCAGGTAAGTGATTTTTTTTTTTATTCTTGTCACGTCTCCCTCTGCAGGGGGCGATTACTACAGGGGGCACTAAAAGGGGGGATTACCACTGGGGGAACTACCAGGGGGGGATTACTACAGGGGGCACTACCAGGGGGGGATTACTACAGGGGGGATTATAACAGGGGGCACTAAAAGGGGGGATTACCACTGGGGGAACTACCAGGGGGGGATTACTACAGGGGGCACTACCAGGGGGGGGATTACTACAGGGGGCACTACCAGGGGGGGATTACCACTGGGGGAACTACCAGGGGAGGATTACTACAGGGGGCACTACCAGTGGGGGATTACTACAGGGGGCACTAAAAGGGGGTACTACCAGGGAGGGATTACTACTGGAGGCACTGAAAGGGGGGTTTACCACTGGGGGCACTACCAGTAGGGATTACTACTGGGGGCACAACCAGGGGGAATTACTACTGGGGGCACTACCAGCTGCTGCCATTTCCCACACTAGGCTTATACTCGAGTCAATAAGTTTTCCCAGTTTTTTGGGGTAAAAGTAGGTACCTCGGCTTATATTCGGGTCGGCTTATACTCGAGTATATACGGTATATACAGCCATGTTGGTTGTTACATTAAAAAAATGAGTAAAAAAAATTAGATTTTTCACAGCAAAAATAAATGTTGTGTTTTTACTAACCTTGAAGTAGTGGAACTTCAGGACTTTCACAATGGCATCACACTTGTCCGGGATGATGCGCCCCAGCATCTGGGGGGAAATGAGGGTCCCAAACTTCAGGTCTTCAAACGACCTCTCTGTAGCCAGGTACCTCAGCGTCGCAATGAGCCTCTCCTCAGGTGGGATGGCCCTCCTCATATTGGTGTCCTGCCTCTGGATATAGGGGGTCACCAGACGCAATAACTCCTGGAAGGTGGCATCATCCATACGCAGGTAGTTGCGATAATCGTCCGGGTTGTTCTCCCTAATCTCCATCAGCAGAGGCATATGGGAGCAAGTCTCCCTCCTTGTCAGCCACTCCTTCGTCCAGCACAACCTCATCCTCCTCTCCTCAGCTCCTTCACCTTTCAGCCTCAGATAGCCATAGGCTAATAGAAGCTTATGACGATAGGAATCCATCAGAAAGGAAAATACACACACTTTGTAAAGGCAAGCCTTAAAACAAAGCAGAACACACTAGCAAAGTACAACGTTCAGCAGGGTATAAAACCAGCCTCACTAGTCACTGAGCAGAGTGTGCACAGATCTAAAATGGATGCTGCCTTTCATACCCCTAGATAAGCCCTCCCCTATTCAGATTCCAGCAGATTCATCATGACGTTTTTGGCAATAAACGATGCATCCTTAACGATTTGCAATCGGAAACGACGCATCGGTATCGTATCGTTCCCGCTAGGCTGTTTTAGCGGGGCGCGGCACCCGGCCCTCCTTCGGGAGGGCAAAAAGCACCCTGCATCTATTCTCACTGTCTGCAGCGCTTGGGGGCTGCCCGGCGTGTCCGTAAGTGCCGGGCACGCCCCCAAGTATGACGAAAAGGGGACGCGTCTTATAGACACGCCCCCTTTTCATGGCCACGCCCCTCTTTCGGGCGCACGCCTTAGGCGCATGCACAAAGTTGCACTCTCTAGCTTCGGCGCCCTGCCTGCCACCAAAGTGAACACTATATCGTATGTACAAAAGTACACCATTTGCCCAAATCGTATAGAGAATTTCAAGGGAAGAATCTCAAGGGAAATCGTACAACAGATCTTAACATTAGGAAATTACACCGTGTATGGCCGGCTTAAGCCACTGAGGGAGTGCACGGCCCAGACGGGGCGAGGCTGTCTGTGTACTGCACGGTGCGACCCAGCCCGGAAGGGAGAGAGGGTGGGTTGACTGTGTAAGCCAGAGGGGAGTGCTGGGCACAGCCATGTGCCGATACAGCAGGAACTGTCCCGGTCTCCTGGCGGCCCAATCCGCCCATGGTTACACACCCCTATTTCTGGGAATGGTGGCCAGCCACGCCCCCACTTTGCCCCCCAAACGCTGCATGTCAATCATGCTGTGCTTATGGGGGACTGTGAGATCGCAGGACCCATTTGGCACATGCACAGAAAGGAGCCTGCACAGACCCCTAAAACATCGGAGATGTACACAAACCATCGGTTTAGCGTACATCTCTGAATCAGGCCCCTTGTCCTCACTACAAGAACAGTTGGGAGTTAGAAGGTATGTTCCACTTCACACGGTCCTTCTGGTGAAGGACAAGCTGCGTGCACCTAGCAGTCGTACATACAGCATTGCCCAAGAGGACAGTAATAGGGCCCATACACCTAAATGACCAGTATAAGATCAGATTCATCATACGATTTCCCTACGATTCTCCCGAAGCTCCCTGGCATTCCCTGCAGCATGTTTGTTGTTTCTCTAGCACAGGATCAGTCGTAAGATCGATCCTTTGTCTCACAGGTTCATCAGGGAAACAGTCATTGAAATGACTTGAATTGCTGCACGATGGATCGTATGAACAAAATAAACGGCATGATCCTCATACGGATACGACGGGCAAGATGTGCTGCACATATGATCAGAAGACACGATTGTATGAACAGCGTGAGCGAGCATCGTATCATTTCATAGTAAAAATACACACGTTTCTTACAAGTTCGATCGTACGGCGAGTCGAAAATCGTGTCGAAATCGCGTACGTGTATGGGGGGCCTTAAGAGGTCAGAAAACATTCTCACACTAGTTTAAATGATACCCATGCCCCTTGTACTGTGCCAGAAGGAAAGATGAATCTCTCAGGTGAGGTGAACAGGGCTTATTCTTTTTTCCTTCTGCTCCTTTGTGCTCCACAGCCGCTCAGTCGACAGACACAGCCCTTTAGTTTAGCACCGCCGCACTTTAGTGGGCCCCTACCATTTCACTCCACTGCGGTCCCTGCATGTACCAATCGACACTGACTAATACTAGTATATATACAGTATCACACATTAAAAACATTAACTGTTTGGATGAACGGATGAGATGTATGCACAAATAATGTATGCAGGGATTAGAAACAATCACAATGACCAGTTCTGTCATCACCATGTGGTTAAAGTAACAGCACTTCAGGAAATCCTTGTTGAAGAGCTACGAGGTGCATTATGATACTCCCCGTCATTGAGGACTGCTCTGTGCCAGCCATGCTTCCCTCTGCCAATGCCAACCCTCTGTTCTGACACTACACGGTGCATGGCCTATGACACCAGACGAGTAACGGCAGCAGACAGCAGTACACAGTATGTGTGTAGTACTACACACGCTATAATGGGCGGGCGAGGACACAGCCACTTCCATCCCCGGGATGTGTGACGCGCTTACCCCCTTATTAGAGGCCGCTTGTCGCTCACAGCCCGCTGCCCAATAACAGCTGAGGCCTGCGGCAGGAGGCGGGGTCAGGCAGAGCAATGTGTGCTCATCACTGCCGAGATCAGTGAGTGGCAGCAGCAGCCGGCAGTGAGTGCTGTGCTGTGCTGTGCCCTCTGACCGTGCTCCTCTCCTGTCCAGCGGAGACCTGATGTGCGGGAGGAGCAGGGGCTGTGCGGGCACAAGGTGGTGAGACTGAGCATGGAGGAGCCTGTTAACAAGGAAGGGAAAGCCAACCCCCTGCAGACTGCCAACTTCTGCTCCAAACTCTTCTTCTGGTAAGTGCCCTGTCTGTGCTGACTGGCACACAGGGGACACCTGTCAGCGCTGTCTATGTAACACGCCTCATGCTGGTATTAGATATAATAAATAACATTAGTGTGAATGCTGTGTGTAGGGTGTCATTATGTTACCTGTGCCCTCTGAATGTCACACACTTTCCCCAGGTGACAGGGCTCAGTTTGGTAATCACTCTATCTCCCTCCCCAATGTGTGTGCAGAGATCCTTCTCCTCACACTAATAATGCCTGTGTTACCAGTGCCAGCCTGTCACTACTTCACCAACTCGTCTTCATCAGATGAGAACATCAAAATGTTTCATGTTGTTGTTGTTTGTGTTATCAAATGTACAAATATTTAGTGAAATAAATGCTGGGAAGCAATAGTCAAGTACTTTATGTACTGATTTGCTATATAAACACCAACCATATACAATTTTTACAAAGCATTGAGGACCTCATTAAGTCGGTCGAAGCGGCCGCACGGTCATACGGGAGAAGGGGCCGGATATGCAAATGATTCCCTCGCAAGTTGCGTCCCTAAGTTCGGATCGGTAGCTGGCCGATCAAGGGGAGGAAGCGGTCGGAAGCCAAAAAAATCCGCCCCCTTCTCGTACGCATTACACGTCATATAAGGATTAATCGAGACCATCGGGAACCAACGGAACTGGTCGTAGAGCTTAAGGTTGACCATACCCTCTCTTAAGCTCTACAATCATGTCAGTGTAAAAACCTCCCATGTCACATGTGCCATGACGCTACTTTGTTAATTATGCACTCCCATAAACCGTATGCACTCCAATAAAACGCCGTTCGCATAATTAGGCACGCCTGCGTTCGGATCTCCACTCCCCCGTTTTCAAGCACCTTCCACTGTTACCACCCACAAATGCCTCAATCTGTCACTCAAACTACCGACCTGGCTGTGTTCAAGGAGAGAAATTTCTGATCGTAGCGGCTAATTTGCGCACGCGCATTGCGAACTTTACGCATGCGCCGTATAGCGAACATCGGTGGCGTACGACCGTGCGGCCGCTTCAACCGACTCTGAATGAGGTCCTGATTCCGGTTAATCTAACACAAGCCGTACTTCTAACTTTTCAGCGCTTTAAAAGGTGTAGGAGCGCTCCTGCCTAACCGGCACTGTGACCTTATTTTGGCTAAAACAAATACAGTGCTGTTACAGGTCACAGCTTATAAGAGAAGCTTAAGATACTCTGTGTGGTTTTACTTCAATGCAATGCATTTTTTATCAAAGGGTGAAATCATTAAGGTGTGATGTGCCTTTCATCCTATTCCGGTACACAGATCACATGACTCCTACTGTACATCCCTGATTTTGTGTCACTCTCAGAGGTGCACACATTAATTGCTGATGTAGAAGGTACCATGTATGACAAGTATATGTGCAGCAGCACATCATGCCTTCTAGTTTAATAGTTTCCAAAGAGTGTTAGTACTGTCCAAAATGCTTTTGTTGTGATATATTCTCTATTTTACTCTTAGGCCTAAATTTACTAAGTGTCAGCTGTCTGTGCTACTGTATCTGGCCAATCAGAAGCTTAGGAATCACAATATTCTTATAATGAGGGCAATCATTTTGTATTGAATTAGGAGTCTAATAATAATTATCTTAGGGTTGGAAAATGATTCTGTTCAATTAATGTTTAATTTTAAGTGAGCATCATTATTTATTCATTATATTAAAGAGACAATATTATTTGATGTAAAAATATATTTATTATGTTGGCACCATTTTATATAGCCATAAAATAATGAATGCTGCCACTGAGCAGTTTGTAGATGAAAATCGCTGACGTGAATGATTTTAATGTGGAGCTACGAATTCGTATTACAACCTGTGTAATAAATGTGAAATGTAATGCCACATCTGTATCCCCAAGCCTGTGGGGGGCACAGCTACTACCAGCATTGTCAAAGTAACTGTGTAGGGTGATAAGGAAGTGAGACTATCTACAAACTTTTTTATATTGTTTAGAAAGAAGGGTCCAATTGTAAAAAAACCCCACATATACAACAACATTAGATAATGGAATTTGATTTGTGTTCTTCATTTAAAACATGACCGTTCATATTTTAGTGTTTTGGCCCACAATCTTTTATCTGTCTGATAAGTACAAAGATAAAGTATAAGACGGGCCAACCTTTGTGATTAAAACTGCTGTTGAATTACATCTCTCTGTGGCTGTAAGAGTATTATGGTAGATAACCGCTTTAAGGGCCTGATTCAGAGCCGCTCGCTAGATGCGATCGCACGCACGATGTGTATGCAAATTGTGTAGGCAGTGCAATCACACAGCAATGCATTACCACTCCCAGTATTTCTTAGAGAGCGATCACATAGTATATGCAGACACTCACCAGCCTGTCTAAGACACCCACTTGTGCACATCATGTCCAGGAAGTGTATGCAACCATCGGTACATCGGATGCTATCGCAGCGCTTGAGGTTAACCATACCCTGCCACAAGCACTGCGAGCACTTCAGTGTAAAAACAAGCCAGGTGACGTGTACTATGATGCTGCCTTATAATTATACACACCTCTGAAACGCCGTTGAGATGCTCAGGCACACCTGCGTTTACACCTCCACTCCCACATTTTTAATGGCCAGCCCCTGTTACCACCTACAGACGGCTTCCCCTGTCACTCACTCTGCTGGGCTGCTATGCGCAGTGAGCGAATGCATTGTGATCTTTCGCTAAGGTATGCACATGCGCACTGCAATTCATGCGCACAATGCATACACACTGCATCCCATCGGCAGCAGCGAGAGTATGCATCTTAGCCAGCGGGTCTGAATGAGCTCCTAAGTGCAGAAAGTTGATTTTCATGTAAATTGTGCTTGTTTCTCTGAAAGCACTGACTACATGGCTAGCAGCCATTATTATATTGTGTGCACCAGATGACTGTTTGCTTTTGTACAGGAGAAGCTCCTCAGCAGCCTTTTTGCATGTACATAACTAAATATTATTCTGCAGATGAAACTCGGATTGTCAGTGTCATGACTTTTGAAGTCTGTACATCATGTGGATACACTAAAACGATGTATTCTAAAATTAGTGTAGTTGACAATTTAAATGTATTGTTTAGTCCATTGGTTTCCAAACTTACTTGAATCATGGCACCCTACCGTGTCAGATTTTTTTTTCATGGCACATCCAAGCCAAAAGATTTTTATTGAGAAATTCAGCTAAAAAAGTTATAAAGCTGTTCTTACCTGTCATACTTAGGATCAGTGATGTGGTGATGTGATGTGGTATTGTGATGTGATGATGTGATGTGATGTGGTGATGTGGTTATGTGATGTGATGTGGTATTGTGATGTGATGATGTGATGTGATGTGGTGATGTGATGTGATGTGATGTGGTGATGTGGTGATGTGATGTGATGTGATGTGGTGATGTGATGTGATGTGGTGATGTGGTGATGTGATGTGGTGATGTGATGTGATGTGATGTGGTGATGTGATGTGGTGATGTGATGTGGTGATGTGATGTGGTGATGTGATGTGATGTGGTTATGTGATGTGATGTGGTGATGTGATGTGGTGATGTGATGTGGTGATGTGGTTATGTGATGTGATGTGGTGATGTGATGTGATGTGATGTGGTGATGTGATGTGGTTATGTGATGTGATGTGATGTGGTGATGTGGTGATGTGATGTGGTGATGTGATGTGATGTGGTGATGTGATGTGGTGATGTGGTGATGTGGTGATGTGATGTGATGTGGTGATGTGATGTGGTGATGTGATGATGTGGTGATGTGATGTGGTGATGGACAGGTTGCACTTCTGCTCTTCCACATATTTTATGATTAGTGCCACCAGCACTGCTTTTGCCTATCACATTTACCATAAATAAGTTAATTTAGTCCTGGATCGCCAACCCTTGGCACCCAGTTTGGGAACCATTGGTTTAGTCCTTGCACTGTTTACCATACATTTTTATCGGTAGTTAGGGTGTTTGTAATTGGTTTGGTAGTTGAGGTATTTCTGTGGGGTTTGCTGTGCGGTTTATCCTGGGATAGCTGGATTATTCATACACCTGAACGTTATTGGGAGCGAGCATCTTGCCACTTTTGGGTATCTAAGTTTTGCGTTAATGCAGGTAGAGGGATAAGTAACACCTTAGTTCCCTGGCATTGAAAAAAACATTACACCTCCCACCATTATGGGGGGAATTTGTTTAACTCACAGAATCAGTGTTGATAGCCCTGTACAGTTGTAAAGCCCTGTTCACACTAGACGATATTTTGAACAATTTGGCAGATTCCGACGCGTCGGAACGTCAGATCGTTCGTATCGTCAAGTGTGTACGCACTATGGGCCTGATTCATTGCGGATCGCAATTGCAACAGCGTATGCAGATTGGCCGATGGTGCGTACTGTGCATGCACCGCAGTGTGCGTGCATGATTTAGCATTGAGATCGCACTGCGATCACTTGTGCAGATACAAAGCCATCGTTGATTGAGGGACGGGATGTCAGCGTTTGGGGGTGGTGACGGAGGGGTGGTTGGAGAAACGCGGCTGTGCCTCTCCATTTGAAAGCTGTTTCCTGGGCGAGTATAAATTAGCCACTGTAACGGCATACGCAGCTTGAGTACTCAAAAGGTGCGATGACAGTTGCAATTTCTGAGTAAGGTTAAACCTGCTGTAATTCTGCGTGAGGGTCTGATGTTACCAGTGTATACGCAGGACTGCGAGGTCTTACGGATGTATGAAAGCGGTAGCGGGTGTCTCTATGTCGGGTGAGCAGTTGCAGACATTAGCATATTTTACAGCAGAACTGTGGGCGTAATTACAGCTGCGATGGAAATAGCAATCCGTAGTCAATCAGTCAATCGCTCTCCTGCTGCGTCGTCTGTCGCATCTTCAGGGCTTCCCTACATGCTGATCAATGATCAATGATTCCCCGCAAATTGTGCAGTGTGTATGCACTACCGGACGACCAGGCGATATGTTAATATTATATAGTAAATGATCTAACCACCAAACGACGCATTATATATCGTTTGGTAGATTGCACAGAGTGTATGCCCTAGATCAGCGGTGGCCAACCCTTGGCTCTCGAGCCGCATGAGGCTCTTCTGAGCTTCTAATGTGACTCGCAGCTCGGCAGACCCCCATTGTTAAACGGAACGCTGGTCTCTAAAGCCATCAGAGGCTAAAGAAGCCTCTGATCACTTCAGAGGCCAGCGTTTCCAGTAATGCAGTGCACGGGTGATATCATGACATCACCCGCGATGTGAGGAGCCCGCGCGTCCTCTGGATCCAGTTAGATCCAGCAGGCAGCAGAAGAAGACGCAGCAGCGACGGCGCGGCAGCAGAAGCAGCACAGCTACAGGGGGCATTGCAGAAGGGGCACCAACGGGGGGGGCATTGCATAATGGGCACAGTACAGGGGGCATTGCATAAGGGCCACAACTAATGAGGCATTGCTTAATGGGCACAGCTACAGGGGTGAATTGCAGAAGGGGCACAACTGCAGAGGGCATTGCATAATTGGCACAGCTACAGGGGGCATTGCAGAAGGGGCACAGCTACTGGGGGCATTGCAGAAGGGGCACAACTACTGGGGGCATTGCATAAGGGCCACAACTACTGGGGGCATTGATTAATGGGCACAACTACAGGGGGCATTGCAGAAGGGGCACAACTACAGAGGGCATTGCATAATGGGCACAGCTACAGGGGTCATTGCATAAGGGCCACAACTACTGGGGGCATTGCATATGGGGCATGACTACAGGGGGCACAGCATAATGGGCACTGGCATTCTCAATGTATTTTATGTGGTTCTGGATTTCAATATGTATTTTATGTGAACGTGGCTGTTTCAATGTTTTCTATGTTGCTCTGGCTTTTTCTTTCACTTCAACAGTGAAAAATGTATATTGGGAAGATTATGTAAAATGTTTATTTTTAATGTCCTGGGCTCGCCCCCAACGTGACTAAAAACGGGGGTGTGACACAAGGTCATGCTCCTGCAAATGTCATACCAAATGCATGTGACTACTGTTTTTTGCCCGTGTGCCTACGGCGCGCGCATGCTATCGGCTCTTTGGATTGACTACATATATTTTTTGTCTCTTTGCCTCCAACTGGTTGGCCTCCCCCGCCCTAGATCGTTTGTCCGGAAGTTCAAGGTATCTAGACTACTATCGCATCGTTTGCAAGTCGTCTAGTGTGTACCCAGTATTAGATTTCCCTTCAAGCCCTTCTCCAGAATGTATCCATTGTCTGCATTCACTTGTGCTGCCATACTAGTATAAATGTAAAGTTATTTCTAAGCATGATCATTTAAAAAAAAAAAAAAGTTATTAATTCAGTGCCAGCTCTCACCGTGATATTGCTCCCTGGACAGGGGTACATGTCATTGTTGTTGTCATTATCAGGATTATCATATTTTTAGGATGCCACAATTTTCATAGCTCCGTACAGGAAATATACAAATTAATAGTGAAACATGACATATCAATGACACAATTAATGGAATGTTCTCCCCAGAATATGTTTCCAGCTGGGTGGCATTATGAAGTAGCCGGGGTGGGGTCAGTGTTGTACTTGGCAATAATGAAAATTGTTCATAGAATTTTAAAGACTCTTGCAGATGTTGCCCACTTACTGGCTGGACACAGATATAATTATGTCTAGCAATGCGCCACTTTGACATAGTGCATGCCTGCGCACTCCATCTACCTCAGGGCCGGCCAATACGTTGATCACGATCTACCAGTAGCTCGCGGAGCTCCCGCCGGTAGATCGCGATGTGAGGTGCCTGCTCAGGATTGTGTGGAGTAATTTGAATTAGGGATTCTATGTGATTTCGGCAGTACAGACCCCACGTCCCTTGCTGAGGTCACGCCGCTTTTTGCATACCACGCCCCCTTTTCGGGATCGGTAGACCACCCCTGGTCTATCCTCTCTGCAATGTTTCTGCCTTCCAAACCACCAAACCTTCTAAAGAAGCAGAGGGATTTCTGATAGGAGGAATATCTGTGACTACCTATCGTAGTGTCATCAGCGAATTGCGACTCCAGGGATTACTGATGGGAGGGAGATCTATGACTGTGTCTGTCACAGTAATTCAAGCAAAGCGCGACTCTAATTAGAGGTACAGGGGCCTATTCATCAAACGATAAATGGCCTGGTAACCATGTGGAAATGCTAGTTTCCGCATATTTAGGTTACTGGGCCATTCATCATCGGTTGTCCGAAATAAGACCAACTGATATTCAGCAACCTTCGAAAACTGAAGTGCGCTCAAAAAAAATAAAAAAAATCTTTTTATGTGTTTGTGTGCGGCGTGCATCAATATCACATAAATGGAGGACAAAAATGTGTCCGATAAAAATAAAATAGGGAAAGGTCAAGAACCACTTCCTCCTAGTGCTGAAGCTGCTGCCACTAGTCATGACATGCCATGTCATCAACGTTGTCTGCCAAGGCCGATGCCCAATGTCATAGTAGAGGGTATACAAATGGCAAAGTTCAGGAAAATGACCTTAAAAAATAAATTTAAATCATCTGAGAAGAAACGTAAACTTGCCAATATGCCATTTTAGGTGAGGAGTGGCAAGGAACGGCTAAGGTCCTCCCCTATGTTCATGACTAGTGGTTCAGCTTCACATGATGATGGAAGCCCTCCTCCCGCTACAAAAATCAAACGACTTAAGCTGGCAAAAACACAGCAAAGAACTGTGCTTTCTAATTCTAAGAAGATATCACAAATCCCCATGGAGTATCCAAGTGTGGCGACGGTTGCGATGCCTGACCTTCCCAGCACTGGACGGGAAGAGGTGGCTCCTTCCACCATTTGTGCACGCCCTCTGCAAGTGCTGGAAGGAGTCCAGTCACAGTCCACTTGCTGATATACAAATTGAAGATGTCACTGTTGAAGTACAACAGGATGAGGATATTGGTGTAACTGGCGCTGAGGAGGCAGATGACGAGGAGGCTTCTGATGGTGAGGTGGTTTGTTTAAATCAGGAACCGGGGGAGACAATTGTTGTCCATGGGATGAAAAAGCCCATCATGGTCATGCCTGGGCAGAAGACCAAACATTCCACCTCTTTGGTTTGGAAATATTTCTATCCAAATCCGGACAACAACTGTCTTGCCATATGTACCATATGTAAAGGTGAAATAAGTAGGGGTAAGGACGTTAACCACCTAGGAACATCCTCCCTTATACGTCACCTGCAGCGCATTCATAAAAACTTACTGTCAAGTTCAGAAACTGTGGCTAAGACCGTAAGCAGTCCAGGGATACCTAAATCCCTTTTTCCTGTTGTATCCAAGCGCCTGCAAACCACACTGTCAACTCCCTCCTCGTCAATTTCCTCCTCAGTCAGGATCGGAAGTAGTCCTGCAGGCCATGTCAGTGGCATGACTGACTCTCCTATCTGGGATTCCTTGGGAGGATCCTTCATTGCTATGCCTACTGCTGCTGTTGCTGCTGGGAGTCGTTCATCATCCCAGAGAGGAAGTAGGAACACCACTACTTCTTTAACTAAGCAATTGACCCTCCAACAGTCCTTAGCGCGGAGGATGAAGTACGACAGCAGTCATCCTGAAGCAAAGCGGATAACTGAGGCCTTGACAGCTATGTTGGTGTTAGACGTGTGTCCGGTATCCGCCATTAGTGCAGTGGGATTTAGACAATTGATGGAAGTAGTGTGTCCCCGGTACCAAATCCCATCTAGATTCCACTTCACTTGGCAGGCGATACCGAGAATGTATAGAGACATCAGAAAAAGTGTTGCGGTTGTACCCAATGTCCACTTAACCGCATGTGGAAAAGTGGAACAGGGCAGACTAAGGACTATATGAACTTGACAGCCCACTGGTAGATGTATCGCCTTATGCAGCAACAACAGCAGCGTCACCAGTAGCAGCATCTCTGAAACGCTAGCTCGTTCCAAGGCAGGCTACGCTGTGTATCACCGGTTTCAGTAAGAGGCACACCGCCGACAACCTCTTAGAGAAACTGAGGGAAATCATCGCCCAATGGCTTACCCCACTTAGACTCTCCTGGGGATTTGTGATATCTGACAATGCTACCAATATTGTGCGGGCATTACATCTGGGCAAATTCCAGCACGTCCCATGTTTTGCTCACACAATAAATTTGGTGGTGCAGAATTTTCTGAAAAACGACAGGGGTGTGCAGGAGACGCTTTGGGTGACCTGAAAAATTTCTTCCCACTTTCGCCATTCAGCGACTGCGTGCCGGAGACTGGAGCGCCAGCTAACACTCTTGAACCTGCCCTGCATTCACCTGAAGCAAGAGGTTGTGACGCGGTGGAACTCAACCCTCTATATGCTTTAGAGGATGGAGTAGTAGCAAAAGGCCATTCAAGCCTATACATCCACCTATGACATGGCAAAGGAGGGGGTATGCACCTGACTCAAGCGCAGTGGAGAATGATTTCTGTGTTGTGCAAGGTTCTCCTGCCCTTGAACTTGCCACACGTGAAGTCAGTTCAGACACTGCCAGCTTCAGTCAGGTCATTCCCCTCATCAGGCTTTTGCAGAAGCAGCTGGATGAAAGTGAAGGAGGAGCTAAGACGGAGCGATTCCGCTCGGTATGTGGGACTTGTGGATGAAGCCCTTCATTCGCTTTGACAGGATTCGAGGGTGGTCAATCTGTTGAAATCAGACCACTACATTTTGGCCACCGTGCTCGATCCTAGGTTTAAAGCCTACGTGGTGTCTATCTTTCTGGCCGACACAAGCCTGCAGAGGTGCAAAGACCTGCTGGTGAAAACACTGTCAGCTGAAACGGAACATGACACGTCAACAGCTCCTTCTTCATTTTCTCCCGCAATTGGGGCTGCCAGGAAACAACTTAGGTATCCTAAGCAACCCGCTGGTGGTGATGCAGGGCAGACAGGACCAAGTTTGGACATCTGGTCCGCACTGAAGTACCTGGCAACAATTTCTGACATGGCTACTGTCACTGCATATGATACTGTCACCATTGACAGAATGGTGGAGGATTACATCGGTGACAGCATCCAAATAGGCATGTCAGACAGTTCGTACCTGTACTGGCAGGAAAAAGAGGCAATTTGGAGGCCCCTGTACAAACTGGTTCTATTTTACCTAAGTTGCCCCCCCTCCAGTGTGTACTCCGAAAGAGTGTATAGTGCAGCCGGGAACCTTGTCAGCGAAAGGCGTAGGAGGTTGCTTCCACATAATGTGGAGAAGATGATGTTCATCAAAATGAATTATCAACTCTTCCAGGGAGACCAGCCTCCAGAACGTACAGAGGGACCTGTGGTGGTGGACTCCAGCGGGGACAAATTAATACTCTGTGAGGATGAGGATGTACACAACACTGAAGAGGGTGAGGAATTGGTGGATGAAGAGGATGAGGACGACATCTTGCCTCCGTAGAGCCAGTCTGTGCAGGGACAGATTAATTGCCAGCTTGTTTTGTGGGGGCCCAAACGAACCAATCATTTCAGCCACAGTCGTGTGGCAGACCCTGGCGTTGAAATGATTGGTTTGTTAAAGTATGCATGTCCTGTTTATACAACATAAGGGTGGGTGGGAGGGCTCAAGGACAATTCCATCTTGCACTATGTACTGTTTGGGGCCTAGTTTTTCAAACTGCCATCCTGTCTGCCACTGCAGTGTCACTCCTAGATGGGTCACGTGTTTGTGCCACCCACTTGTGTCGCTTAGCATAGTCATCCAGCTACCTCGGTGCAACCTTTTGGCCTAAAAACAATATTGTGAGGTGTGAGGTGTTCAGAATAGACTGGAAATGAGTGGAAATTAAGGTTATTGAGGTTAATAATAGCATAGGAACAGAAAAACCCACATATTCTGTGATTTTAGCTGTTTTTATGCTTTTTTCCCCAAAAAATACAGATCCAAAACACAAAACCCAGAGCCCAAAACACGGAGGGTGGTTTTCGCAAAACCAATCCAGATCCAAAACACGAAGAAAGATCCAGATCCAAAACCAAAACACAAAAAGTGGCCGGTGCACACCCCTAATGTGGACACATTTGTAAGTGACTGCACAGCACACTGGGATCTCACACATACTGGACGGGGTCACAAAGTCAAACACACATGACAGGGAGGGTCACACACACATGACAGGGGGTCACTGGGTCACACACACACACACACACACACTGACAGGTATGACAGCGCTCTCACATACCTACCCCGTCTGCAGACCTCGGAGGAATTGCCTTCAACATGCCGGAGATTCAGAAGAGAGAACAGCACTGCCAGAGTTCTGCAGAGGTCCCAGAGCAATTCCCGACTATTTTACCTAAAAATATGGATTTTAGGAAAAATTGGTCGTGCTCTGGGGCTGCAAAAACCCCCCACAACCCCTCAAAAACTGATAAACCCTGCACCTAATTGAATAGCAAAAATTAAGCACCTGCTGGAAAAACCCTGCAGGTGCGGGATTTTTGCTGTTGTCGCACCTAATTGAATATGCCCCTATGTTCTCTGTTATACTAGCTGCTCCTAAGGTTGCACAGCAGATAATTTATATATATATATATATATATATATATATATATATATTTGTACTATCAACGTCATGTTTTGTAGATTTCTTTAAACATACACAGGTGAGTTCATTTAATTTGCTGGGTCAGTTATCTTACCTGCATCCACATAGAGAAATCCTCAAAACATGAATGGATGGGAAAACTTGAGGGTTGAGGTTTAGACCCATTGGTCTAGATCAGTGGTTCTCAAACTTGGTCCTCAGGACCCCAAATAGGTCACATTTCCCAGGCCACCCAGCAGGTGCACAGGTGTATTCATCACTCACCGACACATTTTAAAAAATCTATAGGCGGAGCTAATTATTTCACTTGTGATTTTGTGAGGAGAACTGCAAAACATGCACTGTTTGGGGTCCTGAGGACCGAGTTTGAGAACCTGTGGTCTAGAGAAATTAAAAATAAGTCCAGCTAAAGATAGTCAAGGTTGGTAAGAGTGACCTTGACAGAGGGAGGAAGTTATGGGTAGGCAGGGGAGAGAATGATGATGGAGAGAGTGAGAGGGAAGGGGAATTAGTGATGTCTGGGCTGACACAGCAGCGGGAGAAGACCAGGGTGTGAGGGGGAAGAGGTCCATTGAGTGAGACCAAAAGAGGATGACAGGGAGATGAGTTTGAAGGAAGGAGCTTCTAAGGGGTTGTCGAGAGTGATATTAAAGTCACCTAGAATAAGGGATGGAAGGTCAGGGGAGAGAAATAAGGACAGCCAGGCAGAAAAGATGTTTAGGAAGTGGGAGGTGGGCCAGGAGGACGATAGATTAATGTTACACAGAGATGAATTGGAAAAAATGTAAAAGACGCATTCAAAAGGGGAGAAGGAAAGAATGTGCTTAGGAGGTAAGACAACGAAAGTGCAGGTAGGTGAGAGAAAAACTCCCACGCTACCTCCATGCGGTCGTCGGAGTGAGGGATGAGGGAGAGAGAGAAACCCCGAAAGAGATAGCAGCGGGAAAATAATGTTACGGAATGCTACGGCTCTTAACACAGGGCACCATATTGCAACACAACTCACCTGTTTGACATATATTTCACAACGGTTGCTGAATTTGTGATAATAGCGGGTTTAGTTATACCCACATATAAAGGCATAATAAACATAGGCGAATCACATTTAAACAGAATGAAACAATTTGCTTGGGAAATGGTACAGCAGAGATTATTCGTGTACAGTACAATAAATGTGCGAATAACAATACACAAGTAAAACGTGAGAACATGTATAGCACCCTGCATTCACATTTTTTTGTTTTTGTATCATAGAAAGAGAATATCAAATTACATATAGTATATATACTGTATCTTCCAAATGTGAGTTTTAATTGATCAACAGTAGGAATTAATTACTCAGTGTATTAACCTTAATATTTAGATAGTATAGTAGTTACTTTTGTGTGGGGATTATACCCCTGATATTGATAAACATTCATTATTATTGCTTGATACAGAGAGGTATCAGGTAATACTAATGGTATGTGAACAAAGGATAACATTGCTGTAAATGCAAGTTGCGGCTCTTTGTGACTGAAACATGCTTTTTGATAGTTTGCATGTGTGTCTTTTCGCGATGTGTTTGTTTTTCCAGACAAGTAGGATTTGCGGCTCCCTATGACAAGAAAGCTGGGTCAGGGGTATAAGGGAGATGGTAAATGCAGTAAGGGCCTGTTGTGGGCATAATGACAGGATTTGTGGCCAAGATGGAAGAACATGACTTAAGGGTACTCAACCTCTGATGCAAATTGTGAGCTGATGATGATGACGGCTGCAGAATGCGTCTAAGGACACCCATTAATGCAAATTAAGTTTAAGTATTGCAACTGTGATTTCTAAGCAAGAATACATTGTACTGAATACTTGTTTTATGAAAATAAGGACCGTTTACTACTCAGTTTGGGAAGTTGATGGTTGCTCATATGTTTAGTGTTGATTTAAAATGATATTTGCGTCTTACTTTTAGGACCTAGAGCCTGATTCAGAGATGCACGCAATGCCCGTCTCTGCTGTGATCTCGTACACAGCGGACTTGCGAAAATTTGCTGACTCACCCACCTCTGGCGAAAAGTCTGAGCAAGCCTATGCTGTCTCAGAATGAGCATTCACGTAAGTCCCCTGGGCCTCTGCAGCTGCGAGCATGCCCAGAAAATGGTCCGACATGCCTGCGTTTATCTAACCACCCCCGCTACCCAAACGCTGACTACCTGTCACTCACTTTGCAAATAAATCCTCTCTGCGACTGCCATCGCTAATCCATCTCCTTCACTATTTCAAGGTTAGTCTATGAAGTTTTACTGAGTAAATGATGAGCTTTTTTTCATAAGATGGTGCTTTAGACACCAAAATCTTCTTGCACCCCTTTCAAAGGTGCCTAACACCATTATACTATTAGTATGCTTTTGTTATAATGTAGGGGGCTGACAGGGAGTTGAACATTTGCGTAGTGTTTCTTACATCTCTTCGGACTGCGCATGCTCTACTGTGTGAACGTAAGTATGGGCGATGTAGAGCGATATGCATTTAAGTCACATTTGCACTAATGACTTAAGAGGCGTATCTGATTTGTAACGGTGCTTTGTCGCATAGGCAAAGTTCTTTAAAATCGTGACACAGACGATCAGATCTTCTGCATGTTGCCTTTGCCATTTAATAGTTGCTTACACATGAAAGCGCAGGTGGAGGCTACAAATGTAAACAGCAGTTCAGAATATTTACGTTTTGCCATTAACATTCTGGTTCTATGATGCATCTGCTAGAAATCTGACAACTTCATCTGCTCTATTGTGTTTCTTAAGTTAATGAACAGAATTTTTGTCGTCATTTGATTAAACAAAAAAAAAACTAGAAAATATTTATATACTTAAAAGAGGTGTCTGACTGCATACTGGCTATCGCTAACCAGTTCTATCAGAAACCTGGCAATTATGGTCATCATGTAGTTTTGATTTATAGCTGCCACTTCAAGGTTTGTTGTGTCAGCATTACTTCCCATAGCATGCTGTTAATATAAACGTGACAGGGTGCTTGCTCCTATACCACTAGTCACCAACGTGTGCTAGCATTATGAACAACTCTCATCAGAACTCCTTTCGGCCCTGATCATTAAGACCTTCGAATTGACCACATGGCACATAGGCCCTGATTCAGACCTGCTCACAGCCGCTGGCCACTCGCTGGGTCTGTGGGTGTTTTTTTTTTCTCCGGCCGCTCGCAAAGCTGTGGGGGAGACCAACCACAGCTTGTGCGAGCGGCCAGGAGACCATCGCGATAATCGCAACCATCGGCCTTGCGACGAGACCCTGCGGCATGGTCTAGGCTGCCGCAAGGCCGAGTGGACTACCTTCTCTAATAGAGCAGGAAGTCCACTACTGACATCAGTAGTGATGTCAGTTTGCCCGCCCAACAAACGCCAGGCGTTCCTAAGGGAACGCCTGCGTTTGAACCTGCCTACCCGTGAGCTGTCACTCACCATCGACAGCCGCCCCGTCTTGTTGTGAGACCCATAGTGACTGAACTTCAGTCGCTCACCGAGGTTCGCGCATGCCGGACGCGGTGCATGCGCAGTGCGCAAACATCGGGCGCTTGCAAGCGGCTCTAAATGAGCTCCATATTGCACCAAATTTCTTAATTTCTCAATTTGTTGACTTTTCTCCTATTCGGGATGATTTCACTATATTCATACCTTTGATGTGCTTCGTTAAACAAATGTTTCATCCTAGATATGTTTGGACAACAAGAACATTATGTTGTACTGTTATATGCCTTTCACTGCTATGTGTATCCTTTAAATGTAACCTCTTGGCATGATTAACCCCTCCCCCCTGCTTTTTTTAAATTTCTGTCCATTTTTATTTTGTTCATTTCTTTGGGACTATAAATGTGAGGGAGGGGTGAGCGGAGTGCTCACCCCTCCCTCACATTTATAGTCCTAAAATTCAGCATTTCTTTGCTCAGATGTATGTTGTTATTCAATATGCGGTTTTGTTAATATTACTGTTGTCACTGTTCTTCGAACAATTTATGTACCCTTTCTCTTCTCCGATTTACATATCTAATGGTGCATACACACGGTCAGATACGATTAACGATTGAACAATTTCATTGACATTGAATGATTTCTGACAGTATTAAACCGAATGAAATCGTCAAAATCTGACTGCAAACTCAGTCGATGTCAGAGATCGTTATCTGACATGCGGTAACGCGCATCGTTCGTTGATGCATGCCCTACATGTCAAAGATATGAACGATTGAGCGATTTTTACAGTCATTATCGTTCATATCTGATAAGAAATCTGACCGTGTGTATGCACAATTAGTGTGATGACTCTGCATTTTGTTATTTGAAATGTCTCAATAAAATGTTTCAATAATAAAAAAAAAAAATAACTTTCCTGATTCTGCTCAATACGTGGACAGTTAGTACTTATCTTATACAATTATCTATCCATATATTGGTGGATCGGCCAGATAATTGTATAGTGTATTTATGCGACTGACTAGAAATGATTCACTGTCAGACATGCCCGAACCGTACAGCATGTCCGTCAGATCCTATAATTTGTGAGCTGCTAATTGGCTGCATCGGCAGTGTATGTGCTGCCCCGTGCCGAGCAACGGACATTTCCCCTGTTCCTTCACAGGTGAGGAACAGGGAAATGTCTCCTCCCCAGGGGAGGAAAGCAGATATTGTGTGGCCATTACACTGTGACATATCTCGGCAGGGGCGGATTGGGATGGAAAACCAGCCCGGGAAATTTCTGGAAGCAGCCCTTATGGGGGCGTGTCTGTTGAGGGGGCGTGGTCAGTGGAGGAGGGCAGGATACTCCCTCGTTTTAGGGCCTGGAGGGGCTTTTGCAAGCCACTGAGGGGAGCAGGGTCGGCAACAGAATTCTTGGTGAATGATACAATCTTTTTGGGGACCCCCATCCCTCCTCACTAGGTACAGGCCAGTCAGTTTGGAAGTCTTTTTTCTTACCAATATGGCGGTTTCTCTGCAACGGGGAGCATCTGAAGAATTTGAGCCTCACTGGGCTGCGTCTTCAGCCGGTATTCACTATTCATGTAGACCACACTGTCTGGAAGATGCCTGTTTACGTAGAAATATAACATGTCATCATCATAACTAGATAATGTATAGTAACAGCAGTTTTTATGTCGGGCAAAATGTGAATTTCCCTGATCAAACAATTTCTGTGTCTTTCCAGGCCCCAGTGTTACTCCAGACCCCCTTACATCTCTCCATCCTCAGGCCCCTATTTCTCCAGGCTGCTTGTGTCTCTCCATCTCCAGGCCTCCATATCTCTCTCCAGGACCCCATATGTCTCTCCAGGACCCCCTGCATCTCTCCATACTCAGGCCCACCTGTAGCTCTCAGCCTCATTCCCCCAACCCCAGTGTGTCTCAGCCTCATTTCTCAGACTCGGTGTGTCTCAGCCCCATTCCCCCAGACCCAGTGAATCTCTTGGACCCATTCCCTCAGACCCAGTGTGTGTCTCTCAGATCCATTACCCTGAGACACAGTGTGTGTCTCAACCCCATTCCCAAGCCTCAGTGTGTGTCAGCCTCATTCCCCCCATCCTCAGTGTGTGTCTCAACCCCATTCCCAAGCCCCAGTGTGTCAGCCTCATTCCCCCCCAATTCGTGTGTCTCAGCAGCCCCTGTGTATCCCAGCACCAATGTATGTCAGCCTCATTCCCACCAGCCCCTGTCTCAGCAGCCCCTGTATACCCCAGTCCCAGTGTATGTCAGCCTCATTCCCACCAGCCCCTGTGTGTCTCAGCAGCCTCTGTGTACCCCAGTCCCAGTGTATGTCAGCCTCATTCCCACCAGCCCCTGTGTATCTCAGCAGCCCCTGTGTACCCCAGCCGGGCCAGCCCCAATGTATGTCAGCCTCACTACTACCTGTGTATTCCAGGCCCATTCTTACCAGCCCCTTTGTGTCTCAACGTTACCCCCCCAATGTATGACAGCCTCACCTCATTTCCACCAGCCCCTGTGTGTCTCACCCCCTAAGCCCCCCCCCTTTGTTGTGCAGCCGCTGCCGCCGTCATGACCACTTACTTGCAGCTCCGCTGCTCTTGTCTCGGCGGCAGCGGCATTGCGTGTGGGCTGCTGTCTTCTTGGAAGTAAGGCTGGGAGTTGGGCCGGGCCTCAGAGGGGATGGACGGAGGCAAAGCCGTCAGTAGTGACTGACCAGCTCCACAAAGGCTTGTAGGAGGAATCAGCAGCTCCCCCGTCACCCTTTATCTTTAGCCAGCAAGGTTTGCGCATGCAGCATATGTTGTAGAGCTGCCCGATCGGAGCTGAGGTCCCGATCGCGGCAGCGGGGGAAGGTAAGTGCAGGGCGGCTGGCAGACACTGTGGGTACCGGCCTAGTGGGAACCTGCCCGGTGTCCCGGCGGCCCAATCCGCCCCTGTATCTTGGAGTGTATGGCCATGATACCTGATGGGTTACAGGCTGTCACGTGAAATGTCTGTCGGTCTGACACATTTTATTGGACAACGTATGCCTAGCATTACGGGTAAAAATTTATCAGCAACCATGCTCCTGACAATCCCCTTGTAAACATCATTTTAATCTACTTTTTTTTTTTTGCTTGCTACTGTATTCTACCAGTTCCCCTATTTATTTTGAACTTCATTGTGTCCATTATCTTTTTATGTACAGTATATCCCTCTTAAGTTCCCAAAGCAGGGTATGGGGGTATCCATAATGGGTGCAGGGTGTATGGTATAGTGTTCCCGCTAGGATGTTTTAGCGGAGCTCCACGCCCTGCCCGATTTTAAAAGGGAAAAATGCACCCTGTCCTTTTAACAGCCTGCCCTGAGCCTTCCCCACCCGCAGGCCACAGTGTTCTGAGTGTGTGAAAAGTTGTGGTGACCGATCACCACTGTGAGGAGAGAGCTCGGGGGCAGCCCAGCGCCTCCGGAAGTTATGAGCACCCCCCCCCCAAGTGTGCCGAATTGGGGGGGTGTCACAAGGACACGCCCCTCCCCAATCAGCCACGCTCCTGCGAGTCTGCACCCTGTCCTTCCCGCTTTCTAGCAACAACACTTTGGTACGCACAGGCCCCCGGTCCGGGGGGCTTATACCATACCCCATGCACCCATAACCAGTGTACCTTTCAGCTGATGCTACTGTATTCATTGATCCTCATCAGGAAAATGGCACAGGCACCATTTTCACAAAGATCTGCTCATATTTAATAGAAAAATCACTGGGACCATGGTGAGGTACTGGGAAAGGACCTGCTCAGGTCCTTTCCCAGAATTAACACAATTCTTTGAATACACACCATGACATTTATTTAACATTACAACATATGCTTTTAAAAGGATACTTTGAGTCAAACAAGGCTTACAGCAGACACAATAATGTCAGGGATGTCTGTTTTTGCTGATTCATATTGGGGCCCTTGGGTCTAGTTGAAAATGGTTAAAGCTGAAACTGGATGCTTTGATATGACTTGTTCATTTAGGAAACACCAGGACCGGAGTAGCACTGAAAGCGGAGTAGGTCACCAGACCGGAGTGCAAAACTGTAATTCACAGAAGCACACCTTGGAACCGATCATGGAAAGCAGGAACCCACTGGAAACTCAGGAGCATACGGCAAATGGAGCTGGTATCAAGAACTCAAGACTCAAACCTGAGAGCAGAAACGAGGAACTCAGGGCTGTACACTGCATAAAGAAACACAGCCCCGGAACCTGCACGCTGATCCGCAGACCTGGAATTTGAACCTGAAACTCAACAATAGCTCCAGCTACCAGATACCCAGAACTAGAGACTAGATACCTGTAACTGTTGGTTGCTAGCAGGAGATTTGGATACTTGTGGTACTTGGTAGAGAGGCAGGTGTTTGCAGGAAGCTTAGCACAGGCTGAAAACAGATGCAGATGTAGCGTTCCTGCTAAAACAACACTGCAGGTGCCTTCCCTACCCGTTGGAGACTGAAAAATAGCGTTGCAGCGATCACCGCCGGTGAACAGATGTCGTGCGCATGTGCCGGGCAGCCCCCAAGAGAGATGAAAAGGGGCCATGTCTTAAAGACACACCCCCTTTTCTCGTGGCCACACCTTTGGCGCCCGCTAGAGTGCCCCTTCTAGTTCCGGCGCACTGCCCAGCGCCGCACCTAGAGTGAACACTACAGGTGGTAATGCAGAGTACTTGCTGGAGTTCAGGCACTGATGGTAATACTGGTTTATATATATATATATATATATATAGAGAGAGAGAGAGAGAGAGAGAGAATGGAGGTAGGCACTCCTGTCACATTAGGCATACTCGCCGTGGTGCACACTGAAGAGGGTTAAGCAGAAAGCAGTGGTCAGTGTCACTCTCTGGTCTTCTATACAAGGAGTAAGAGCCAAAAGCCAGTCACTGCATCTTGATGTAGTGACTGGCTTTTGGCTCTTACTCCTTGTATAGTAGACCGGAGAGTGACACCGGCCACTGCTTATATATATATATATATATATATATATATATATATATATATATATATAGTTTTTTTTTAAATGTTATAGAGGACTGACAACTCTCTTACCAGTTGCTGACAGCGCACCTTGTTTATATATCTTTACTATGGTAATGCGGAAAGCTTGTCAGAGATCGGGCACTGATGATAATACAGAGTGCTTCACTGGGGATCAGGTATTGATGGCAATACAGGAAATCAGGTACTTGCATAGGCACCTCTAGGAGGCAGGCACTAAGTGTAACAGGGCACTTGTAGGAGTTCAGGCACTTAATGTAACAGGGCGGTCGGTCTAGGAGATACAGGCATAGAGCAGGAGCAACTGTAGCCAGGGATTAATCCTCTTCCATATAAGTGAGCTGAGCACTTGCTGAGAACAGGCGCCTCATGGCAAATGCAGAATCCTTACTGAGAATAGGCAAAGCATGGCAAAATCAGAATCAGCTTTACAGGGGTCTCGAGGTATTGATTGGCCGCAGATCATGTCTCCCTGTTGATTGTGTGCAAGACAGAGCGTGTCTCCCTGATGATTGGCTGCAGAGCTTGTCTCCCTGATGATTGCCCGCAGAGCGTGTCTCCCTAATGATAGCCCGCAGAGCGTGTCTCCCTGATGATTGTCTGCAGAGCGTGTCTCCCTGATGATTGTCCGCAGAGCGTGTCTCCCTGATGATTGCCTGCAGAGCGTGTCTCCCTGATGATTGTCCGCAGAGCGTGTCTCCCTGATGATTGCCTGCAGAGCGTGTCTCCCTGATGATTGCCCGCAAACAAATAAAAAAAATTGAGCACTGCTGGTGGGCTGGATCGCAGCGGTTTGCAGGCTGCTTCGGGCCCACAGGCTGCCATTTGAACAGCCCTGACTTAGGGGGTCATTCAGACCCACTCGCAAGCGGCAGTACGCTCGCAAGTGGGTCGATGTTCCCCACTGCGCATGCGCACGACGGACGGTGCTGGAGCAACCTACTTGATATACAGATGAGTCCCCATTCTCCCGGGAGTTGGGAGAATAACCCCACATTTCTGAGCCCATCTGAAATTCCAGGACAGTAGTTGCCTTACCTGCATTGTGTTGAAAGTGCCGATGTAGAAAACATTTTCTGTTGCTTAAGATACAGATAAACGGGTAAAGAAAGAAAGTGTGCGAATTGTGCTTTGCCCAGATAAAGATATAGATAAGAAACAGAGGTTAAAATATTTTCCGATTTAGAGCCGTATTCAATTTGAGCGGACCCGCGATACTTTTCCGCCTCCTCGACTTTTCGTCTACATCGCGTGTTTTGCAGGCGGAAAAGTATCACGCTCGTGCCCGCGTATCCCCCTATTCAATTTGAAAGTAGGCGAAAACGGGACCCGGCGAAACTTAAACAAGCGGAAAGTCCTGTCAGATTTGGGGAAATCAGCCTGACACCCCCCAAAAGATGCTCTGACATGGGGGCTCCCTATGGTACCCCCCGATTTGGCTTGCTGAAGGTATTTGTTGTTTTTAAATGGGCTCAATAGCTGCTAAATAGCGTTTTTCTATATGTTCTGCAGAATAGTATTCAGGAGATTTTTTTGCAGAAAATAACTTATCCCAGCAAATTTGGGGTACTTGAAAATGGGGGGCAGCATATTTTAAAGTTGCTAAAGTTAAGTTTTAAAAATTGTGAAAAATCCACCTGCCGTAACCAACTGCAATGAAAAAAACACCTGGGGCATACTTGGGGACCCCCTGGAGTCTAGTTCGCAAGTTTTTATCTTTGTCCCCAAACTTTTTTTTTCTACTTCAGGGTCCATAGGGTATCCACAGGATACCTTGGGGTATAGGTGTGACGTCAGTCGCAGGGCACCAAAGAGTTAAGCTTTCAGCCTCCCAGGATGCACTAGGTCCCCCTCCTATACCCCGCCCCCGGGCCAAGGCACCTCAGTTTAGTTTGGTGCCCGGCCGGCGTCGGGTGCACCTGTCGGAGTGGGGGCTAGAAGAGCCCCTGAAGCTTTCTTCAGTGCAGCTGTGGCTGCACATCTGGATGTACAGCATGGACAGTCAGTCCTGACGTCCATGCTGTCTTCCCTACACCCCCGCCGGTACCAGAACGCCGGTACCGATCCGGGGATGCTGGTGAGCATCTGGGGTCACAGCTAGCGGTGACCCCAGATGTTCCGGACCATGGCCGGATCCAAGGGGGACAAAGGTAAGCAGCGGGGTCCCGTGGTGGGTCCCCGCTGGTCACATGGTCCTAAGTCCCCAGGCAGGGGGCTCCCTGGGGACTGGCTGCAGCGTGGAGCCAGGTACTGAACCTGCGCTTTCCACTACCCCCTGGGACAGCGGACCGCAGCAGAGCGGTAGCCGGCGCCTCCCCCGCTGCACACAGCCCTCTCTGCACTGTGCTGACTGGCCCTGTGGCAGCGCTCCTCCCCCAGGCCAGCTTCTCTCTGCTCCTCGGCGGCCATCTTCTCTGCAACGCATGGTGAACGCTGATGGAAGTCTGGAAGGAAGCATCGTGGTCTGGGTCCCCCCGCATACCTCTCCTCCGCTGTGGCTCAGGTCTGTGTATGCAGCGCTGTGTCCTACCAGGCCCTGTGTCTGTGTAGTTGAGTGATCAGCGCTGTTAGTGCAGGAATTGTTATTTCTCTGCATTGTATGTGACTGTGCTAGCGCTGCCTGTAACTTTTCTTCTCTAAAAACTGTCAGCTTTATTACTGTCCCTGTTCTTTCTGCTAAAGCCCTTGCGGTGCGGTGCTGCAGGGTGGTCTCTCGCCTATTTAATACTTAATTGGTGAGAGAGGTCACATACGTGGTGCCATCATGTCTGAAAGTGATTTTCCCCTCCGGCTACAGTGTACCACGTGCAAAGTACCGTTAGCGGAGGGGGAGGGTAGCGCGGAGGGCCTTTGCCGGCAGTGTTTGTCCATGGCGCGGCCTATTACGGTTACAGCACCGGTACAGGAGCCGCCCTGGGCTTGTTTCGCTCAGGCGTTAACAGCTTTAGTGGGCCAGTTAGCTCCGCAGCCCGCGTTTACTCCGATGGGTTTGTCCCAGCAGTCTGTGGTGTCGTCACCCATACAGGGGTTCCCACGACAATTGGTGGTACCCCACAGTCTCCCTATTTCCCCGCTCCCGGGTTCTCAGGAGCCAGCGTGGGTTAACTCCCTGACGAGTTCTGTACAGCACTTGTCGGATGTGTTGCAAGGGGAGTCTGTGATGCGGCCTCATAAAAGGCCGGTGGCGTCTCTGTCCGCTCCTTATGAGGATGACGAAGGGACGTCTGATGATGGGGAGATTCTGGATCCTTACGATCAGGAACCTCTCCATACTAAGGACGCTGATACTAAGTCCAAAGTATATATTCCTGGACTTATGCGGGCGGTCCGCACAGCCTTGGTGATTGAGGACGAAGTTCCCCCAGCGGCTAAATCTAAGTATGCCTTTTTCAAAGATGTGAAGGGCGATGCCACAGTCTTTCCTCTTTCGGGTCAGTTGGTGGACCATTTAGAGGAGGCGTGGAAACAACCTGGCAAAAGATACCAGCCGCAGAGACGCCTGGCGGTGGCTTATCCATTCGCGGATAATTATTTTGCTAAGTGGGAATCCCCTCCACAGGTGGATTCTCACGTGACCCGTCTTGTCCGTAGTGCCACATTGCCGATGCCATCCATGTCCTCCCTTAAGGATGCTACGGACCGCAAGGTAGAAATCTGCCTGAAGTCCGCTTATTCCCTTGCAGGGGGGGCAGCACGGCCGGCTATGGCCATTTGCTGGGTTGCCAGAGCGATGGAGCGCTGGGCGGATTCATTAGAGGCTTCTTTTGAATCCGACTGTCCGGCCGAACAGGCGGAGTTGATTGGCAATCTCCGTGATTCGGCCACCTAAATCAACGAGGCGGCTCTAGACATTAGTACTCTGGTGTCTAGAATTTCTTCAGCAGCGGTAGCTGCTCGTCGCACCTTGTGGCTGCGATCCTGGAAGGCGGACGCAGATTCCAAGAAAGGTCTGGAAGCGTTGCCGTTTACCGGAGAAGTTCTCTTCGGTCCGGATCTGGATAAGATTGTGGCCACGCTGGCGGCAGCCAAATCTGCTTGTCTCCCGTCGGCCGCTGCTCCTTCTGGTTCTGGACCATCGTCCTTTCGGTCATCTAGGGCCCAGGGCAGCCCCAAACCACAGTCGTTTCCTCGACAGGCTGGCCCTAAGAAATCGGTCAAGCCCCGGAAACAGGCATGGAGTACCAGACGTCCGGCCCCCAAGCCAGATGACAAGCCTGCGGCCTGACGGTCTGGGTCTCCCCATGGGGGATCCCAGGGTGGGTGGCTGCCTGCTGCAGTTCTCCCGGTGTTGGTCGTTCACTACGACAGACACTTGGGTTCTGGAGGTGGTCTCCCACGGGTACGCCCTCTCCTTCCGGCACAGACCCCCGGCTCGATTCTTCACCACGGGTCTACCATCAGACCGGAACAAGGCTACGGAGCTGCGGAAGGTATTGCACACTATGCTCCAGGCTGGAGTTATAGTGCCTGTTCCATTCTCCCAGAGGGGCCAGGGTTTCTATTCAAATCTATTTTTGGTACAGAAACCCAATGGGTCATATCGTCCGATTCTCAACCTCAAAGCACTCAACAAGTCTTTGCAGGTCCCGAAGTTTCGGATGGAGACCCTACGGTCCATCATTCTGGCGCTGGAACCTGGGGACTACATGGTGTCCTTGGACATACAGGACGCTTACCTGCATGTCCCTATTCTTTTGCGCCATCAAGAGTTCCTTCGGTTTGCAATCCGCAGCGACCACTTCCAGTTTCGGGCGTTACCTTTTGGCCTGGCGACAGCACCACGTGTTTTCACCAAGGTGATGGCGGTCATGGCGGCTTCTCTGCGGCTGCAAGGAGTCCGCATGTTGCCGTACTTGGACGACCTGTTATTGGTGGCAGGATCTCCAGAGCTCCTGTTACACCACTTGGACCTGACCATTGCACTGCTGCAACGGCACGGCTGGCTAATCAACTGGCAGAAGTCCACTCTAATCCCGTCTCGGAGGATTCTGCATCTTGGAGCCTTATTGGACTCGGGACAGCAAAGGATCTTCGTGACGGAGGACAAGATCTCTGCTTTACAGTCAAGGGTGTGCAGTTGTCTGCACAGCCGCCGGATGTCCTTACACTCGGCGATGAGGTTACTGGGCTCCATGGTGTCGGTGTTCGACATGGTGGAATACGCCCAGTTTCACTCCAGACCTCTGCAGCACCTGATCCTGTCCAAGTGGAACGGGCTGCCTCAGTCTCTGAAGTCCCAGACGATTGTGCTCACCCAGGAGGTTCGCCTGTCCCTTGCGTGGTGGTTACAGACGACCCACCTCAACAAGGGACGTCCGTTCTGGGTTCCAAATTGGGTCCTGTTGACAATGGACGCCAGTCTTCGGGGCTGGGGAGCAGTTTCGGGTCCACACTTGTTCCAGGGCAGGTGGACGCCGACAGAAGCGGAGCTTCCAATAAATATCTTGGCACTCCGTGCGGTCTTCAATGCTCTCCAGCAGGCACAGCGGTTTCTCCAGGGTCGCCCGGTGCAGGTCCAGTCGGACAACGCTACCACTGTGGCCTACATAAACAGGCAAGGAGGAACTCGCAGTCGGGCGGCTCTCGTAGAGGTCTCTCGGATCCTGGTTTGGGCGGAGCGCAATCTTCCGGCCATATCAGCGGTCTTCATCCCGGGAGTGCTAAATTGGGAGGCGGACTTTCTAAGTCGCCAGGACGTTCATCCGGGGGAATGGTCCCTGCACCCGGACGTTTTTCAACTACTGGTGGACAGGTGGGGTCTTCCAGAAATCGACCTCATGGCGTCCCGGCACAACAACAAGTTGCCGGTGTACGGGTCTCGCACAAGAGACGAAGGGGGGTCTCTGGTGGATGCTCTGTCCGTCCGGTGGATGTTCCGGTTCGCATACCTGTTCCCTCCGGTCTCCCTTCTTCCACGGGTAATCCGGAAATTCAAACAGGAAGGAGGGACGCTCCTGTTGATAGCTCCTGCGTGGCCCAGACGGCACTGGTTCTCAGACCTTCAGGGTCTGTCCGCGGACAGTCCTCTGCGGTTGCCGCTACGACCGGACCTTCTGTCTCAGGGTCCTTGCCTTCACCCGGACCTGACTCGGCTGTCTTTGACGGCGTGGCTGTTGAGACGGCCATGCTGAGGTCCCGGGGGTTTTCCAGCTCTGTGGTGCGTACCATGTTACGAGCTCGGAAACCGTCTTCCGCGAGGATATACCATCGCGTGTGGCATACGTTCTTCCAGTGGTGTCGACCGAGAGGTTATGCACCGCGGGAGTTTCGTCTGTCTCGGATTCTCGCCTTCCTGCAAGCGGGACTAGATCATGGGCTTCGCCTTGCTTCTTTGAAGGTACAGGTTTCGGCCCTATCTGTCTGGTTTCACCGTAGGATTGCTACAATCCCGGATGTGCGCACCTTTATGCAAGGTGTTCTCCGTATTCAGCCGCCCTTTGTTCCACCTGTGGCGCCTTGGGATTTGGCTGTGGTCCTGAGGGCTCTCCAAGGACCGCCGTTTGAACCACTGGGCTCAGTGGATATTAAATGGCTAACAGCTAAGACTGTTTTCCTTCTGGCCATTGCTTCGGCCAGACGTGTTTCTGAGTTAGGGGCTCTTTCTTGTAGACCCCCTTTCTTGGTTTTTCATGGGAACAGGGCAGTGCTCCGCACTCGGCCCGAGTTTCTTCCCAAAGTTGTTTCCCAGTTTCATGTTAACGAGGAAATAGTTGTTCCGGCCTTTAACTCACCGGGTCTTTCCGTGGGTGAGGCCTCTTTGGATGTTGTGCGGGCCTTAAGGACTTATGTTGACCGCACTTCTTCGTTTAGGAAGTCGGACGCTTTGTTTGTCCTCTATGGCTTCCGTAAAAAGGGTTGGCCTGCTTCAAAGCAAACTTTGGCAGCCTGGATCCGTATGGCTATTTCTGAAGCTTATCTTCATGAAGGCCTACCGGTCCCTCCTTCTCTGAAGGCTCATTCCACTAGGTCTGTGGGTCCTTCGTGGGCAGCTCGACGTGGTGCCTCGGCAGTTCAGATCTGCAAGGCTGCTACGTGGTCTTCTGTCCATACCTTCGTGAGGTATTACAGGTTTGACACCTTCGCCTCTCAGGATGCTTCCTTCGGGCGGCGGATTCTCCTTTCTGCACAGGAGCGTCCCCACCCTTAAAGGATACTGCTTTGGGACATCCCCAAGGTATCCTGTGGATACCCTATGGACCCTGAAGTAGAAAATATGAGATATGGTAAGAACTTACCCTTGTTATCTCTATTTCTACGAAGTCCATAGGGTTCCACAGGACTCCCGCCCTGTCGCACCTGTGCTGCAGATGGGCTTTGCTCTGGTCACCGGTTTTCCGTCTCCCTCTGGTGAGAATGTGATTCTTGTATGTGTCCAGATCTTTGTTCTCTCTCTTCCTTCTCCTCCTCCGGCCTATGGCTTGGTAACTAACTGAGATGCCTTGGCCCGGGGGCGGGGTATAGGAGGGGGACCTAGTGCATCCTGGGAGGCTGAAAGCTTAACTCTTTGGTGCCCTGCGACTGACGTCACACCTATACCCCAAGGTATCCTGTGGAACCCTATGGACTTCGTAGAAATAGAGATAACAAGGGTAAGTTCTTACCATATCTCATATTTTTTTTGCCCCCAAATTCAAAGTTATTTTTTTGGGTGTTCTTAAGTCTTTTTAAAAATTTTTTTGATGCAGTTTACCTTTAGGAGACTGTCTTAAGGCTGCACAGGGGTTCCCTGCAATGTTGTATCCCAAAACCCCAATTCTGCACTTTTTTCCGCCTGCTATTCATAGGCTAAACTTTTTCGCCTATTACATTGCATTGACTTTCCGCCTAGGCGGAAAGTCTTTCAAATTGAAAATGGCGATACTTTTCCGCCTGGCGAAATGACGTCATCGCCGAAACTTTTTCGCCGATCTCGGCTTTTCGCCTCAAATTGAATACGGGCCTTAGCCCCATGTGGCTGTACAAAAGAGCATACAATCAAGGCTCTTAATCACTTAACTGTCTAATATATATATTTTTTTGCAATATATTTTTATTAGTTTCCATAACAACCACACAGACAGAAGAAAAAAAAACAGTTGGTGTAATAAGTCTGAGCAAATTAAAGCATCCACTGGAGTAGACATGTAGAAACATGTGTAGCAATCAGAATACAAAGCGATACTCAGTCAGATAAAAATAACCAAAATCAAGTACCACAGCACATAAAACAAACATAAAGACAACAAATAAAAAAGAAAAATACAAGACAAGGGGAAGACTTAAGAAGGATAGGGGGAGAAGGGAGGGTGTCACCTAGAGCACCAGTTATTTAAATTGGAGCATCTGCATAGTCAGTGGAAGATTTAATTTAAACCAAGGGAGCCAGGCAGAGCTGTAACTAGACTTTTTGGTGCCCTGTGCCAGAGAGAGCATTGGCGCCCCCCTCATTTTTCAAAGGGACATAAAATGCACCCAAAAAAGGGCCATGGCTTCATGGGGAAGGACCAGGGAAGAGATAGGGAGAGGCCTGGGGATGAAATAAGAGGAAGCTGCAAGCAAGAATGATAATAAACAGAAATTTGACAGGTCCAAACAGTGCCCCCTGATCTGTGGTGCCCTGTGCGATGGCACCGACCGCACTACCCTAGCTACCCCCTGGAGCCAGGTATCACTAAATTCACGCTGTTTCTCAACTCCCAATCGTAGATCTTCCATGTCCATATAAAGATCCATGCGAGCAAACCATTCCTTTAGTGACGGAGGGGCCACAGATTTCCAGTGAATAGGAATTACTGCTTTTGCCGCACGGTTATGAAATTTGAGGAGGGATTTCTTGTACAGCTTAAGAGATCCAGGGTACAAGTTTTGGAGCCAAAAGAGGGGTCTGAGGGGACTGCATATCCTAAAACTGATGCAGAAGGAGAAATAACTTTCTCCCAAAAAGGACGTAACGCTCGACAGTCCATCCAGATATGTATGGGCGAGCCTTGTGGAGAATTACAGCGCCAGCCACAATTAGACACAGTAGGGAACATTGTAGCTAATATTTGTGGACACCTATACGAGCTTGTGATTACGTTATAGTGGGTCTCGATCACTGAATAACTAATGGAGCTGGCAAACAAGTTACCAAAAATCTTATGTGTATCCTGAGGGGTGAAAGAAACCCCCAAATCACGTTCCCAGTCATTTAAAAACTTGGGGGTTACAGGATAAGGGTGTCTAATATTTTTTTTAATGATTAAATTAGATCAAGAACATCTATTTAGAACTTATCCAACACGATTTTATTTACAACATTTTTTTTTTAAACACTGTATGGGGGATTTGTCCTAACCCTTGGGGGTATATTTACTAAAGTGCGGGTTTATAGCAACCAATGAGATTCTAGCTATTATCTTCTAGAAGGTCCTAGATAAATGCATACTTGACTACACTCCGGGAGGTCTCGGGAGGCTCACGTTTTTTCGGGTAGCCCCCCGCACCCCTGGAATTGTAGGCAGATCTCCCGCATCCTGCCCACTTCCTAGTGAAGCGCGCAGGATGGGGAGATTTAATGGGGAAATTGCTGTCTATGAAGAGGGGGTGGGGCTAAATTACGTGATTTGCATAATTTAGGCCCGTCCCCTCCGCGTGGACCCGCAAATCGTGGACTTTTCCAGGAAAGGTGCGGGGCCTAATTGTTGACAGTCTGGCCATGCCCCTCATCCGGGCTGCTTCTCTAAAGGATTATTACAGTGTCAGTAAGTATGGATAAATGGTACGTAGAATCTGATTGGTTGCTATGGGCAACACCTCCACTTTTATATATCCACTGCTTCTCTCTGCAGCCGCCAAGTGAGGGGTGCCGCAGCAGACATTGGGGGAGGTCCCTCTGAGATTGGCGGCTGTTGGAAGAGTATCTTCCAGCAGCCTCCCAGTAGGCATTTCTTACTGTTCGCATCATGCAACCATGTAAGGGAAAACCCAGCCTGGCGTGGCTGCATCTGATGTGACCATGTCAGGAAAGTGGTTAAATCAGCACTCCAAGGAAAGGTGTACAGCTGTGTTTTTCCCAGGGCTTCTTAATTGTAGCTCCTGCATTCCCTTCCCCTCAGCTATTTTAAAGGGGCATAATAAAGTCCTCTGCCACTTACAATAGGTGATAGTGCAGCTTTAAAGAGGGCCTTACGTAGAGACAACATGGAAAGCTGACAGTTGTTACTGCTCGTAAGGATGCAGACATGCAAGTTTGAATAAATGTATTTGTTTCTGGCACTCTCAACACAATAGGAGTACATACATAGCCTGAAAACAATTATCACTAATTAAAAGCAGCATGTTAAGGAAAAAGAAATAAATCCCTAGTGAGTGAACATAAAAAGAAATTCGAACCCACTCTAAGCAAATATATTGTGACTGATATAAAACGCAGCGTCTTAGCTTTGCACACATCGGGCCTGATTCAGACCCGCTCGCAAGCGGGTCGATGGTGGCCCAGTGCACACTGCGCATGCATGAGCCCCGGAGCGAGCGCAAAAAGCACTCGCTCCGTGGCTCACTACAAAAGGGACGGCTGTCGATGTTGATCGACAGCTCGCCCCGTTTTGTAGGCGTGCCCTGGGGGGTGGTTTCACAAACGGAGGTGTTCCCAAGCGAACGCCTGCCATTTGTGGGTGGCCTCACTGACATCACCAGTGATGTCAGTGAGAGAGCTTCCGGCTCTATTAGAGCCAGAAGCTCTCTGGGGCTTGCGGCCACGAGACCCTACCACAAGGGTCTCGTCGCAAGCTCAATGGTCGCGATGGTCTTGACCATCGCGACCATCATCCTGGCCGCTCGCAATAGCTGTGGGTGGTCACCCACAGCCATGCGAGCGGCCAGGAGGCCGCAACTAAAAAAAACAGCGCCTGCCCTGATTCAGAACGAGCGCTCGCTTTTTGCGAGCGCCTCTGAATCAGGCCCACTGATCACAGCTCTGTAAAGTGCCTTGAAATACACTTGTCAGGAGGGACTCATTACACCCTAAGAGGATCCCGAAGCCGCATGAGTTTCGTAAGAATTCTTTAACATCTTTACAGGCTATACATTATAATCTGTGACTGTCATTTATATATTTTATATTTTGCTACTAATTTATTCTCAGTTAAGGACCGACTGATCTAGTTTGCAATTCTTCTGTACTGGGCCGCTTGTTCCAGTAACCCATACAATGAACATCTTGATGTGTCTGATCTTATTGCATTAACTATAAGCATGAGATAAGCAATTGTTCATATCAATTTGGCTATTTGTGTATTTTGCATGATTATGTTTAAGATTTATAATAGTTTTTTTAACTATTGACTGTTGTTATGGCATTTGAATATGTTGCTTTTTATATCAATCACAATATATTTGCTTAGTGCAGGTTTGAATTTCTTTTTACGTTTATACAAGTGTGAATTATTGATAGAGAATGCAATGAATGGAGCACACAAATTCTGACTGTTACCACTTTTACACCAAAATTTCGGGTCTGACGCAGAGGTTGGAACAGGGTTCCAATCCAGATCAGAACCAGAATTTAGCTGGCACCAACCCAGAATTTTCCCGAGCCGGCGCCGTTCACACCGGAGCCGGGTCTGCATAGACCCGGCTTTTCTGACGTTGAAGTGGATGCTTACAGATGACGTCATCTCCAAGCGCCACTAAAGCCGGCCAATCGGCAGGCATGCACCACGATCCAGGTCACCGTGACCCGGTTCATGCCGTTTACACTGCAGGGTTTCACATGTTATTCCCGTGTTAAACCCTGCTAGTTAACTGGGTTGGATTGCTGGGTCACTCGACCTGGCAATCCAACCCTTTCCCCTTTCCCACCAAGGAGCTACCCGGGTTAACCCTGCAATAACCCGGGTATTAGCTCTGGTGTACAAGGGGTATGACTGTGGCAGAAACTGTGCAATAAATTGATTCGACCCTAAAATTTATAGTAAATTACTAGGAAATTAGTGTCCTTAAGAGACAAGGAAAAGATGCCTAACAACCTGAACAGAGAGGCAAATGTGGAGTATGGGGTTAGAGAAAGACCATCTGACTGTAAAAACATAGGGCCTGATTCAGAGCCGGACGCTATTTGTGGACGCTCGTTCTTAAAAAGGGGCCGGCTATTTAAATTGAGCGCTCGCTCTTTGCGGTTTGTTGACACCTCTATGTCTGAACGAGCAAACGAAAAATGCGCTCGCTATTTTGTAAAGACGCCCCTTTGCCGTTCGCATCACACGTCATCTCCGGTATTTATTAGATTAATCGGGTACATCGAAAGGCATCTGAACTGCTCGCAGTGGTTGTGGTAGGTTTTTCCTACCGCAATCACTGCGAGCAGTTCAGGCTAAAAGACAACCAAGTGACGTGGTCGATGACGCTCCTTTACTAATTATGCACTCCCATTAAACGCCCTTTTGACCGTTTGGCACGCCTGCGTTTGGATCTCCACTCCCCCGTTTTCAAGCACCTTGGTCTGTTACCACCGACAAACGGTACATTCTGTCAAATTAGCAGCCCCTCGCTGTTTTGCGAGCGCACGATTTCCGACTGCAATGACTGGTTTGCGCATTCGCATTACGACCCATACGCATGCGCAGTTGTGCGAACATCGCTCAGAGCGAACGAGCGGCCGCTTACGAGCGGCTCTGAATCAGGCCCATACTGTGTGAACAAAGTGCTGTAACTAAAATTAAACTCTTTAAGAGTGCCTTGAGGGAAAACAGAATGTCTTAATTTATCACAGTCTCATGCTGAGTGGGTAATTGAAATACAGCACAATTAAAATTGTAAAAGGTACCCTAATAATAGGTCAGAATTGATCTTGTGATTTGATTGAGTCTCACAAAATAAACTCTACAAGAGAAGACGCAGAATCTTGACGAGTTTTATAAAACATGTTTTTTCTGCCAAATATACAGAAGAACGTGACTATGCAGAGGCTTGTGAGAAAGAAAGCAAAGATCTGGCCTTGTATCTCTCCCAGAAAGAGTCACTGGAGGCTGGAGCTTAAGATTGAATTACAAAGACTCAACAAGCTACTCAATGCTTAAACCCCGTACACACTGGACGATGTGTGTACAGAGCGATATTGGCAGCTGCGGGCCCGGCGGGGGTGCCAGCATCGTTAAGTGCATCCACACTTACTGCTGCCGGCAATGACGATCGTCCGCTGGGGGGGGCATTTTGCATTTGGCAGCACGGCATCGTATCCCCAGATTGAGCTGCATGTTTAGATGACTGGGGATATCGCTAACAACCTGCGAGAGCGCTCATCATTAAGTTCATACACACAGGACGATTTGAACAATATATCATTCAACGATATTGTTATCGTTCATATCGTTCATATGAATCGTCCAGTGTGTATGCGCCCTTAGGTAGAGGACTTGGGGCCTGATTCAGATTTGGGGATAAAGTAAGAAAGAGCAAGTAACTGTGCACCTTGGTAAAACCATGTTACTCTGTAGGTGGGCAGATTTAAAATGTGCAGAGAGATTTAGATTTGAAAGGGCTGTGTCCAAACTGAAATATAAATTGCAATGTAAAAATAAAGCTGCCCAGCAGCTACATGCAAAAGCAGCCAGTATTTACAAAACATGCATTTTTTTTTATGTATTTGCACCCTTTGCATTGCAAAATGTTTTTCTACCTTATACCCCTTTCACATTTCAAAAATAACCCGGGATGTTGCCGGGTTGACCCGGGTCGAGTTGCAGTCTGAACATGCCACCCAAAAAATTCCTGCATTTCAACCATGCAATCGAGCAGGGTTGAACACGGGAACAAACCGGGTTGAATTGCAGTGTGAACGGGCCCTACCTGAGTTATCCAACCCAGGACTCTGCAAACACCACTGATTGGATGTTCCTGGGTCTCACTTGATGCAGTGGCGTCCCACCCCGCTATGGCACCCGGTGCGGGGAGGGCTTTAGTGCGCCCACAAATAGAGGGGAGTAGCCTAGCAGGTGTGGGCGCGTCCTTGCGGAAGGGGATGTGGCCTCGTGGCCCGAACCCCGTAACAACTCTGGTGGGGTCCAGGAGGTGCAGACTGCACCTGGGGACCACTGTGTGGGCAGTGTCGTCTCCCTCAGTGTGTCAGGAGCCGAGTGCTGTATGTAATGTTACAGTGCAGCAACAGGCTCCTGTCACTGCGGGGGAGTCGGCACTTTGGTGTCACCCCTCAGCAGGTGACACCTGGGTGTGGGCCGCAGCCCCCTTGTGACGCCACTGACTTGATGATGTCAGCAGCCAGACACACAGGCAGCACACTGCAGACAACAGCAGAGGCAGAATTCTAGCAGTCTGAAAGGGGTTATGTCACGGTCTGTGAGGAGGTTTCCCCAGTTGATGGGGTGAAAGCTGAGGTCCCGTGTTGAGGGAGGAATCGGAGGCGTGGGGCCTGAATATAACACTTCCTCATCCACGAATGTCAGACGTTGGCGAGACTAGTACAAAGGTGCGGAGTCTAACCAGCCGGGAGGTGTTCACCAGTGACCCCATCAATCGGGATATGGGTTTAGCTGCACCCATCTGGCAGGTCGCGGTCCTTTGCACTGGTGTCCGATACCGTGGGAATGGAGTCCAAACCAAATATACGATGGCCCAAGGTAATATACTTCAAGAAGAAGTATAGCACAGGAGTAGGAAATAAGCACTTGGATGCTGGTATGTCAAAGGGAAGTCCTTGAGAGTTATTCCATCAAGAAGAGTCCAAGACACTAGCTTGCGTCAAGTTCAGCACTAGAATTGTTTCACCAAGAAGAGGTCCTGGACGCTAACTTGCGTCAGAAAAAGCTAAATGCACACCGGGAAGGGGTCCGTGGCGCAGTATCAATAGGTGGTGTAGGGTAAGTGCACCGGCAGATGCTGGACGCACAATTGCACGGTCAGTTGGCAATTAGCACACACAGGCTAGATGTTTGGACTCACTGTTGCACTGTAGGTGGTACTCGATGCACACAGGCTGGATGTTAACGCACTGTTGCAGAGTGAGATGATACTTCTAGCACACAGGTTAGATGTTAGGAACACTGCTGCTGAGAGAGAGAGTTGGTATAGTCTTGCACACAGGCTAGGTGTTGGTTGCTCTGTTGCAGAGAAAGACAGTACTAAGTCACCAGTAACTTGAAGGAACCTGGAACGAGGTAGCAGCAATAACACACAGGTAGCTCCTGTGGTCTGGAGTCTGGCTTTATCCCCTGCAGTAGCAGATCATTGGTGGACAGCGTCAGCTGACCACCGCCATGCTACCATTGGGTATGGAGTCGTCAGGTGATGCAAGCTGTCATGGACGCGTCCATGACGGCAACCGCAGAAACCAGGCACGGCGTAAACCAAGACAGTTCACATGGCACTAAGCTGAATACTCAACGCGTTACCCTCCGCCGCACCTGACGTCTGACCACACGGGAGATCAGGGGAAGCCGGCGCAGAGGTGAGCAACGGCCGATCCTAGGTCGCAACCTGACTACTGTCATTAGTGATGGCTAATTGGAGTGAAGAAGAAGTGAACTGTACACTATGCTGTCAGAAGCTGCATCATACTCTCACTGGCTGATCAAACAGCAGTAAAGCATAAATACTCATGAACTCAGGGCTACACAGTGATAATCCATCAGCCATGATTTCTGCAATGCTGTGAGCAGTCCCCACCCCTCCCTTCTGTGACCTTAACTTTGTGAGCCTGAAAAAGTACATTTTTAATGAAATCCATAGGGTTTTACAGGGACGTGTGAAAGGGGTCTGACCCAGGTTGCAGCCGGGTTGGACCTCTTTTCAAAATCCCTGGTCAGAATCAGGTTTGTGATGTGAAAGGGATATTACTTTATTCCCAAATCTGAATCAGACCCTTGATCAACTCCAAGGGGTAGGCAGTTTAAATACATAGGGGTTACTGTAATAGCCTGCAGAGTGCAGGCATCGGTGAGTTCCAGTGACGTGCTGTGAGGTCAATGGCTGGGGAGGCACATTTGTAAATACACAGTATTTATATCAAAACCCAGACTGCAAGTCCCTGATGTGAACATATAGTTTTTGCCACAGGTGCCAATATGTCATACAGCTTCCAGAGACACACTATCCTGAGTACTGTCTCTAGATTTCCCTTGGAGCTCTACAATTTCCACCAGAACATCTATCTACTATATAAAAGTGAAAATTTGTCCTTCTGTCTTTCTATACAAATCCACAGTTTACAAGCCAAGATCGTGAAATTTTTCATACGAGCGTATTAAAACATGGCGGAGGCAACAAAAAAAAATTTGAAATCGAAATTAATTACTGTTAATTATTAATTAATTAAAAAAACTATTTTTGCTGGACGCAAATTGTGGGGCCTCACGGCATATGGGTAGGGCCTCGAGCAAGCGTTTTGTGTTGTTATGTTTTGTCATGATCTTAATAATTATTATCGAAGAGAGCTTTAGCAGGTTTTCCCAGCATTCTCAGCTCTCTGACTATACCAAATTACGCAACAACATTTACTTCTTTCTTCCTACTGTGTCAAAATGATGACTTTGCAAGGACCCTGCTGTACTGTGAGCTGCCAAAATATTACACATGGAATGCTTCTCCCAAAGTTTTTCTGCCCAGAAAACAGGGAGTCGCTGCAGATGGTCATCCTGGTATCAGAGCAACAGAAGCTCTTGGCCGTGTTTACACTGTACATCCGACAAATTTTTAATGCTTCTATCTTCGAAGTTTGCTTTACACCGTTACAGGTCCTACTTTCTTCTAAGACCTTAGGACTGTTGATGGGGAAGTTTGTCACACTTTTCGTGAGGCCTGCCTAAGGAGAGGTTTGTTGGAGGATGATGTGTAAACAAACATTCTTAAAATCCCGGGCAACGCCGGGTACTCCAGCTAGTGTTTACTAAATTTGCTTATATGAGATCTTTTTTTGCACTTTAAATACTCCACATCAATCAGTTTCATCTAGTAAATCAAGAAAATCAGAATAGATACTGAAAATGGAACTTAATATGCAAATTAAGAGGACATTTCCAGAAACTTGAACTTTCCAGAGACAAATTGCTAAAAGCTAGGAGTGACAGGACTGTACCTAGAAAAGAACCACAGCTGACAGCTCTGCTTTCCAGTAATGGGCAATTACCGTATATACTCGAGTATAAGCCGAGTTTTTCAGCACATTTTTTGTGCTGAAAAAGCACCCCTCAGCTTATACTCGAGTCATGTCCGCATGGTACGCAGCTGAGTAGCGTACCATGCGGGCCGCGGTGCAGACTGTGTCTCTGTGACACAGCTGCACCGCGTGTGTAGCGCTGACCAGACGGAGTTCGGTCAGCACTACACACTGCCAAACACAAAGCCACCGGAGCCGGCAGCTGTGTGTTTGTTGTAATTAGCGGCCAATGAGAGTCTGTCAGACTCTCATCGGCTGCTGCTGCTCCCACTGCGGGAGCCATCTTCCGGCTCCCGCAGTGGGTAGTGGGTAATCTCCCATAATGCAAAGCGCCCGGAGGAGCCGGTAGCAGCGTCGGGACCAGGAGCGGGGTTTCAGGTAAGTGTTTTTTTTTTAATTACATCTCTCTCTACTGGGGGGGCTACTACTGGGGGCCGTACCGGGGGGGGATTACTACTGGGGGCACTACCAGGGGGGGTATTAATACTGGGGGCACTACCAGGGGGGGATATTGCTACTGGGGGCACTACCAGGGGGGGTATTACTACTGGGGGCACTACCAGGGGGGGTATTACTACTGGGGGCAGTACCAGAGGGGGAATATTACTACTGGGGGCAGTACCAGGGGGGGATTACTACTGGGGCAGTACCAGGGGGGGATTAATACTGGGGGCAGTACCAGGGGGGATTACTTCTGGGGGCACTACCAGGGGGGGATTAATACTGGGGCACTACCAGGGGGGATATTGCTACTGGGGGCACTACCAGGGGGTATTACTACTGGGGGCACTACCAGGGGGGTATTACTACTGGGGGCACTACCAGCGGGGGAATATTACTACTGGGGGCAGTACCAGGGGAGGGATTACTACCAGTAGCTGCTGCATTTCCCATCCTAGGCTTATACTCGAGTCAATAAGTTTTCCCAGTTTTTTGTGGTAAAATTAGGTACCCGGCTTATATTCGGGTCGACTTATACTCGAGTATATACGGTATATGACTGCTTGTCAGTAGTGTCTATTAGCCTCAGCTCTGAAACTTGGTAACACATGGTAAGAAACGCTCTGTGCCACCAGTGATCACACAGCCCCACAGTGGGATCACACATGGTAAGAAACGCTCTGTGCCACCACTGATCACACAGCCCCACAGTGGGATCACACATGGTAAGAAACGCTCTGTGCCATCAGTGATCACACAGCCCCACAGTGGGATCACACATGGTAAGAAACGCTCTGTGCCACCAGTGATCACACAGCCCCACAGTGGGATCACATATGGTAAGAAACGATCTGTGCCACCAGTGATCACACAGCCCCACAGTGGGATCACACATGGTAAGAAACGCTCTGTGCCACCAGTGATCACACAGCCCCACAGTGGGATCACATATGGTAAGAAACGCTCTGTGCCACCAGTGATCACACAGCCCCACAGTGGGATCACACATGGTAAGAAATGCTCTGTGCCATCAGTGATCACACAGCCCCACAGTGGGATCTCACATGGTAAGAAACGCTCTGTGCCACCAGTGATCACACAGCCCCACAGTGGGATCACACATGGTAAGAAACGCTCTGTGCCATCAGTGATCACACAGCCCCACAGTGGGATCACACATGGTAAAAAACGCTCTGTGCCACCAGTGATCACACAGCCCCACAGTGGGATCACACATGGTAAAAAACGCTCTGTGCCACCAGTGATCACACAGCCCCACAGTGGGATCACACATGGTAAGAAACGCTCTGTGCATCAGTGATCACACAGCCCCACAGTGGGATCACACAGCCCCACAGTGGGATCACACAGCCCCACAGTGGGATCACACATGGTAAAAAACCCTCTGAGCCATCAGTGATCACACATAGTAAAAACAAGTGAAGTCACAGTTTATTGGTGCTAAGTATTATTAGATATATACAGTGGCGTCACTAGGAGGGTGCCGGGGGTGTAGACCGCATCGGGTGTCACCCTCTGAAGGAAAGACACCAAAATGCCAGCTCCTCCTCAGTGACTGGGAACCTAGTGCTACACTGTAATGCTATTGTGCAGCGCTCGGCTCATGCTCACTGCGGAGGAGCTGGCAGTGCGGGGAGAGTGTTTGTGGGTAGTCCGGTATCTCCGGGAGGGCTGGGCATTCCCCCAGGGTGATGAAATGGAGCTGTGCCGTGAGGCCACACCCCCATAAGGCCTCACCCCCTTTTCAGACTCACGCTGGGTTCTATTAGCGCTCTGGGTGTCACCGTCTCCAGTGACACAAATGAATATATATACATCCAATTAGCTTTACTGTTCATCCTGCTTTATCCTGAGAAAACCATCAGCATTGAAGGGTTAAAGAGCAGCAAGGAAGGGTGATAATAAATGGCAGGAAAAGGACAATAGCTCTCCATTATTATGTGAAGGATGTGGTCAGTCTGCTGGATTAGCCATATATGTCTGCAGCATTGTTAAAACAAACATTTTTTCTGAAGAAGATTGGCACAGATCCAGAAGGGAATAAGCAGTTAACTTAATTTATCTAATTATATTTAATTAAAATAAAATAGATTATTGCTTTTGGTCCTTATTAACCCCATTGTGCTAATCACATATTTATAACATTATAAGACATCTACTGTATACATTTAGAGATGTTGCAGATCTATATGGATGTTTTGTAAACATAGAAGCTCCTTCTTCAATATATACAATTAATGATAAAGTTATCCATACATAGGACCTCAATCAGAGTTGGATGCAAACGAACGCAATTTGCAGCATTTTTTTTCCCTGGCATTTTGCTTTTTATAAAATTTGCATGTGCGTCTTTTCACAATATGTGTCTTTTGTATTGGTGACTCAGGTACATTTCATGCAAAGTGTCTCCAAGATGACCACCTGAATGATGCAAATGCACCTTTGACTTATGGGTACTCAAACACTGGTGCAATTTGGGAGCTGATGATGATGGTTGCTGACTGCGTCGGATTCTCTCAATGTCTAAGGCTAGGTACACACCTAGCATATATATCTGCAGATGATGGTTGTTCGTACACACTGAGGACCTCATTCAGAGTCGGTCATTGCAGCCGCATGGTCGTACGCCGCCGATGTTCGCTAAACTGCGCATGCGTAAAGTTCGCAATGCGCGTACGCAAACTAGCTCTTACAATCAGAAATGTCTCTCTCCTTGAACTTGGCCAGGTCGTTAGTTTGAGTGACAGAATGAACCGTTTGTGGGTGGTAACAGGGGAAGGTGCTTGAAAACGGGGGAGTGGAGATCCGAACGCAGGCGTGCCTAATTATGCGAACAGCGTTTTATGGGAGTGCATAATTAACAAAGTAGTGTCATGGCACATGTGACATGGGAGGTTTTTACACTGACATGATCGTAGTGCTTAAGAGAGGGTATGGTCAACCTTAAGCTCTACAACCAGCTCCGATCGTTCCCGATGCTCGCGATTAATCCTTATATCCCAGGAGATGACATGTGTTGTGATCGAGAAGGGGGCGTTATTTAGTGTTTCGGCCGCTTATTACCCTCGTTCGTTCAGCTAACGATCTCATCTTAGGACCGCAACTTGTGATCGCTTAATTTGCATATCCGGCCCCTTTCCCCTACGACCGTGTGGCCGCAACGACCGACTCTGAATGAGGTCCTGAGCAACCATCATCTGTGTTCTTTGGGCCTTATTCAGACCCACTCGCGAGCGGCTGTCCGCTCGCAAGTGGGTCGATGGTGTGCACTGAGCATGCGCACGACGGATGGAGCTCCGTCGTGCGCATGCGCGAGACGCGACGAGCGAAGGACTTTCCTTCGCTCGTTGTGTCTGATCAAAGGGGGCGTGCTGTCGATGTTGATTAACAGCACACCCCCTTTGGTGGGCGTGCCGGGGGCGTGCCTCCCAGACGGGGGCGTTCCCAAGGGAACGCCTACCGTCAGAAGCCGGCCCACTGACATCACTAGTGATGTCAGTGGGAGTGATTTTGGCTCTGATAGAGCCAAAATCACTCCAGGGCTTGTGGTCGAAAACCCCGACCACAGGCTTCTGGTCGCACTGGCGATGGTCGCGATGGTCAAGACCATCGCGACCATCATCCTGCACGCTCGTATGTGCTGTGAGTGGTGACCCACAGCTATACGAGCGTCCAGGAGGACGCTCCATTTTTATGGAGGACGGCCCTCATTCAGAGCGAGCGCTCTGCTCAGAGCGTCCGGCTCTGAATGAGGGCCTTTGTGTTGGAGGGGGGCAGGTCCTGCTGGCCAGGGGCGGGTCGCACCCCCCTCCCTGCGGCTGCCGCTGCAAGTGTACAGGCAGCACGATGCCCCAATATATCTGCAGATATATCTGCCATCAGCTGTGCAGCAGAGCTTACGCGATATGTCTGTGAACGACATCGTTCACAGATATATTGTGGGTAAACACTGGCCGACGTGCACTCAATATATTGGCCGATCAATTGATCGGCCAAAATATCTGCCAGGGTCATGTACTCAGCATAAGGCACTCCCAATTATGCAAATATAGTGAAACTTCTGTGGCTGCAATCTAATTACAGGAAAACAGTGTACTGAATACTCATTATTAAATAAAAATGTTTCAATACTACCTATGCAGAGTTGGTTGTATCTTGCATGAGGTCAATGTTGTTTAAACTGATTATACAGCAGAACACGTGATTTCATATTGCATTAGGGAGGCTTCAGGAGAAGCAGAAGAGCCTTGTATGCAGTCTCTTTTGCTAGTCTGCACTAGTATGCAGTGGCACTGAGAGGGGGGGAGGGTACATGCTTGTTGCAGTCCGCCATCCCCCCTGGCTGGGTAGCCCCTGGCGCTTCACTGTGCGGCGTGTACAATTTTTTTTTGGTAGGGGATTTAGACACACCTCCCCAATTTGGCTGTCCCCATTATAAGGGCAGCCAAATCGGGGAGGCCTCCCCCCCAGTACTCGGGCCAGTCTTCACTGTCGATGGCCCTACTATTTGGTGTGTGTTGAACAGGATCTGGTAGTTTAATAGGGATTTCATTTAGAATTGGACGTATACCAATACTTCATGATTAAGATACACATTTTTGTATGTTATATGTGCACAAAAACTGTTACAGGTACGTTTGTATGTAGATCTCTGTATATAGTTGCCTTGTATTGGAGAGGCAGAATTGGGGGCAGACATGTGAGGGTAAGTGTATTTTGACTACAGTAACGCCGTCACATTTCGCCATAATAGATGTTTTCACATTCTCAGATATTCCTTTTAGGAGCTGTATCTGTTACCAGTACTTAAGAGCTGGTGCAACAATACACAATGATGATGATGACTATAGAAATACTATACAGTAATTTTTGATTGGCTAATTGCCTAGTAACCCCTTCAGGTGAAAGTACTTACATTATCAGCATTGCAGTTATACAGTATTATTGCATTACTGTATTGACCTTTCCATTTGGACTGTTTAAAAATTCTCAATTGATTTTTTAAGAGACAACAGATATGGAGGAGTTTGTATTGAATTACATTTTATATACAAAATACAACTTTCGCACTAACTCTCAAGACAATATTGTCGCTTGTGTACAGCATGACATTTGATTATATTTTATATTGTTTGTACATAGAGTAATGTACCTTAAGAATTTACTACTGACATTGTCCAACCACTGTTGTGATGTGCAAGTATATACTTTCTTGTGCACCTAATGAATGTCTGGTACAAATTAGTGATGAGAGGGTCCAGTTCTCCGAGAACCGGACCCACCCGAACTTCGCGATACGAGCCGAGATCTGAGTCCGGCTCAGGTTTTCCTGCCTAACGCGAATCCAAAAATGAGGCAAAACCTCATTTTCCCGCTGTTGGATTCTTGCGGGTTTTGGATATCATCCACATATTGTGACACTGTAGGTGGTAGCGCAGCGTGTTATTCTTTTCTTATTCATAAAAATCTTGTGACCTTGTGAGTGGTAGCGCAGTGTGTTATTCTCTTCTTAAAAAAATATTGTGATACTGTAAGTGGTAGCGCAGTGTGTTATTCTTTTCTTATTCATAAAAAATATTGTGACAATGTACGTGATAGCGCAGTGTTTTACTCATAAAAAATCTTGTGACACTGTAAGTGGTAACGCAGTGTAATATTCAACTTTTCACTTCATTCCTCAATCATGAATAAATTATTAGTCTACACACCGACTACAAGACCACAACAAAGTGCTAAATAACATGCATAATATATAAAACATAATGACATCACTGTAAGTGGCAGTGAAGTGTGTTATTCTTTTCTTATTCATAAAAAATCTTGTGACACTGTAAGTGGTAGTGCAGTGTGTTATTCTTTTATTCATAAATAATCTTGTGACACTGTAAGTGGTAGCGCAGTGTGTTATTCTTTTCTTATTCAGAAAAAATATTGTGACACTGTAAGTGGTAGTGCAGTGTGTTATTCTTTTATTCATAAAAAAATTTGTGACACTAAGTGGTAGCACAGTGTGTTATTTTCTTATTCATAAAAATATTGTGACACTGTAAGTCATTGATACCGCAGTGTAATATTTAAAATTGGTACATATTGACATGTATGCTGTACCCCACTTAATTCATGTTTGTTGATATGGAGAACGATCAGTTGAGAGGAGAGCAGGAACCACATAATAGTGCTGGAGATGCTGCCAGTGCCACCAGTCATCAATCATGACGATACTAGTTCATCCACATCATCTACTAAAGCCGATGCCCAAGGGCATACAGGGCTTAAGTCAGGGCATCTAAAATAAAAAAAACAATCTTTTACAGTGGTAAAGAAAAAAACAGGGAAAGTTATCTGCAGAAAGACATAAAATTGTCAACAGGCCTTTCATCCCACAAAGTGGTAAGGAAAGACTAAAACCTTGGCCTTTATGACTGGTGGTTCTGCCTCTTATGATGATGTAAGCCCTTCTACTTGTAGTAGTTTCAAAAAAATTAAAATTGTTAAAGCACAGGAACCAACTGTGCGCTCAGAAATATCACAAATCCCTGAGGAGAGTCTAAGTGTGTTGACAGGTGCCATGTGTGAGCCTGACCTTTCCAAAACTGTACTCGAAGAGGAGCCTCCTTCCACCATTTGTGCATCCTCTGCAAATGTGGGGATGAACAGCACAAGTGAACATGCTGATATAGAAATCGAGGATGCTTCTGTGAAGTGCACCAGGATGAGGAAGATATTTGTGTAACTGACACTAATATGGATGTTGATGATGAGGTTGCTGCTGATGAGGATTTTGTTGATGAGGATGTTGTTTGTGTAAATCAGGCCCCAGTGGAAATAGTTGTTGCCCATGATAAGGAATAGACCATTATCATACCTGGGCATAAAACAAAAAAATCCACTTCTTATGTGTGGAATAATTTCTACCCAAATCCAGACAATTGTGAAGCCATCTGTACCTGTTGCCATGCCAGAGTAAGTAGAGGTAGGGACTCTAACCTTCTAGGAATTTCCTCCCTTTTACGTCATTTACAGTGCTTCCTTCAACAGTGTTTGCAAAATTCAGAAACTTTGTCTAAAAAAGTAACAAAAAGCAGTCCAGCGTCAGCTAGCTCCCTTCTCTCTGCTAGATCCATGCACCTGGCATCTTCCCCACCAATACCTTCATTAACAATATCCTCAATCATGATCGGAAGTAGTCCTGCATTGAAAATTTGATAAGGCTAACTCAGTCCCCCCCTATCCTGGATTCCTCAGAAGAACCCTTGAGCACTACATCTGCTGCTGCTGCTGGGAGTGGATCTTCATCCCAGAAGGCGACCAGGAAGACTACTAGTAGTAGTTAAAAAAAACAATTGACTGTTAAACAATCCTTTGCAAGAAGGAGCAAGTATAGCAGCAGTCACCCAGTTGCACAGCGGATCACTGACACCATAACATCTATGCTGGTATTAGATGTGCGTCCGATATTTGCCATTAGTACAGTGGGTTTTAGACAGTTAATTGAGGTCCTGTGTCCCCGTTTTCAAATCCCACCTATGTTCCACTTCACTAGAAAAGCAATTCCCAGCCTGTACAGGGACGCTAAAAAACTGAATTAGTGTCCTCTGAATGCCGTTGTACCCACTGTCCACTTAACAACAGATATGTGGACAAGTGGAACAGGACAAACGCAAGATTACATGACTGTAACAGCCCACTGGGTGGGTGTATTGCCTTAAGTGCCACCAACAGCAACAGCATCATCTAAGAAACAGCAGCTCATTCAAGGGCAGGCTACTCTGTGTATCACCGGTCTCACTAAGAGGCATACTGCTGACAACCTCTTAGATAAACTCAGGGAAGTCATTGCAAAATGGCTTACCCCTCTTGGACTCACCTCAGGATTTGTGATTTCTGACAACGCCACCAATATTGTGATAGCATTAGAGCAGGGTGAATTCCATCATATCCCATGTTTTGCTCACACTATCAACTTGGTGGTGCAAATTTTTTTTTAAAAGTGACGGGGCCGTTCAGGAGATTCTCTCTGTGGCCTGCAAAATTTCTGAACATTTTCGCCATTCAGCAGGTGCATGTAGAAGATTGCAGCACCTGCAAGAAATGTTGAATTTGCCCTGTCACCAGCTGAAGCAATAGGTAGTTACAAGGAGAAACTCCACCCTTTATATGCTTCAGCGGATAGAGGAACAGCAAAAAGCCATCCAAAGCTACACAACGAACTGTGACATAGGAAGAGGAGGGGGGATGTACCTTACTCAAGCTCAGTGGAAAATACTTTCCGTGTTGTGCAAAGTGCTGAAACCCTTCGAAGTAGTCACCTGTGAAGTGAGTTCAGACACTGCCAGCTTGAGTCAGGTAATTCCCCTAATCAGACTGTTGGAAAAGCAGCCTGATAAACTGAAAGAGAAGATAAAACGATGCGATTCCACTAAGCATGTCGACTTGTAGATCAAGTCCTTTATTCACTTTGCCAGGAGCCAAGGGTTGTCATTTTTGCGCCCATGTTGGAGCCCAGGTAAGAGTTATATGTCGTGTCTTTCTTCCCAGTGGACACAGATTTGAAGAGATGCAAAGATCTGTTGGTAAGGAAATTGTCAGCTCAAGCGGCAGGTGATGCAGCGATGGCTTCTCCTTCAGTTTCTACAGCAAATGTGGCTGCCAGAAAAAAAATAAACTAAAAAAAAATCCCACTGGTGATGCAGATAAGTCAACACAACCAAGTTTTGACATCTGGTCTGAAAGAATTGCCTACAATTAATGACACCTCTACCGTGACTTCATCTGATATGGTCACCATTCAAAGAATGGTTGAGGACTATTTTAATGTTAGCATCCAAATAGGCATGTCAAACAGTCCATTTCACTACTGGCAGGAAAAAAAGGCAATTTGGAGGCCATTGCACAAAACTGGCTTTGCTTTACTTGAGCTGCACACCAATGTGTATTCAGAAAGAGTTTTCAGCACAGCCAGGAACCTTGCGATCGGCGTAGGAGGCTAGTTCCTCAAAATGTGGAAAAGATGATATTCATCAAAATGAACTACAAATTTCACTAGGAAGACCTTTACCACCAATTACATCCAAAAATTACAGAGGCACTTGAGGCTGTAATGATGGATTCCAGCGGGGACAAATTAATATTGTGTGAAGATGATGAACACACTGATGAGGGTGAGGAATCGGATGATGATGATGGCGACAACATCTTGCCTCTGTAAAGCCAGTTTGTGCACGAAGAGATCATTGCCAGCAGTGTCAGCTGCCCTTTGGTAGCTTGTTTTGTGGGGGCCCAAACAAACCAATCGCTTCAGCCACAGTTGGCAGTCCGTGTCGCTGAAGTGATTGGTTTGTTAAACTGTGTATGTCTTGTTTACTATATACAACATAAGGGTGTGTGGAAGGGCCCAAGGACAATTCCATCTTGTACCTGTTTTCATTGCATTATGTGCTGTTTGGGGCATTGCTGCCTGACATTTTTAAATTTATAGTTTATTAAAGTGCCATCCTGTCTGCCACTGCTGTGTGGCAAATGTTTCATAGATGTCCTATATTTTTTTAAACTGTCGTGCTTTTGTGCCGCTGCTCCGATGCTTCCTTTTTTTTTTTTAGTGTATTTCAACTAAAATCACAAATAGGCATACTTGCAAAATACTCATATGCCATTTTTCAATTTTGATTTTTAGATACCAACCTGGTGGGCTTGGATATCCTTGATCATAACAGCCATGGAGAGGCTATTTTGTGATGCTCTCCCTCCTCCCCTCCCAGCCTTCCTATACATAATGCCAGAAGCACAATGATAAGAGATGTTTAGTACCAGACTTTAAAAATCCCTCTGCCTCCTTCCTGTTCACAGCTTCCGTTTGTGTGCTGCGACAGACATCATCTCCTGCATGCTCCTTTGATTCTTTTTAAAAAAATCGAAACCACCGAGCAGCTCCACTGAGGCAAGGACTGATGTGAATGAGTAAAATATTTTTTGTAAATGCCTCCCCTCTTCCCTCATAAATTTGCTTCGGAATCAAAAAATTAAATAAAATTTACTACTAATCAACCCTTCCTTCCCCTGTCTTCAGCTACATACATTCTCCTACTCCCTCAGGCCTCTTGAATAATTAAAACATTTGTTTCTTGATGTGCCATGTTGGAAGTTGAACTGCCACAGCTTCTGCAATCCTTGACATATGGTTGCTGAATGCCGAAAATGTCCAGAAATGTTTATGGCCACCGATAGCATTTCCTGCATGCCGCTTTAAGTTTAAAAAATATTCTGAACCACCAAGTTGATTTTGTGGGCAAAACATGGGACATATTGTTCATCCATGCTCTCCCCTCCTCCCTCATAAATTTGCTTTGGAATAAATTTTTTTTATTAAATTTACTATGAATCAACCCTTCCTTTCCCTGTCTTTAACTACATGCATACTCCATCTCCCTCAGGCCTCTTGATTAAAGAAAACTTATGTTTCCTTATGTGCCATGTTGGGGGTTGAACTGTCATGTGTTTGTACCGCCCACTGCTCACGCTTAGCTTAGTCTGCCAGCTAGCTTGGTGCAATGTTTGGGCCTAAACTAGATGAAAACAATATTGTGAGCTGTGAATTGGTGAACATTGACTGGCAATGAGTGGAAATTAATGTTATTGAGGTTAATAATATTGTAGGATAAAAAAAAAGCCCAAATGATGTGATTTTAGCAGTTTTTTATAAATTTTTTAAAGAAAATACAGATCCAAAACCAAAACACGCAAGGGCGCTTTTGCAAAACCAAATCCAGCTCCAAAACCGCGAAGGAGATACAGATCCAAAACCCGGGGGTTGGCACACATTCCTAGTGCAAATACTACGGTTTGTATGTACTGTATAGTATTTGTGTGCATGTTGTAAACAAATACTGTGCAGCTGTATTTTAACACTGCAATTTACAGTTGGACTAGTACCTGGCCCATCCTAAACCCATCACAATTCCTGCATATTGTAAATTTTCCTCCCCATGTAACACATCTTGAATTTAGTACTTACAGTAGGACCCAAGGGAACGTCTACAACCTCCTTGTCAGATGGTTACATTATCCCTCTATATTTAGTTGAGCTGAATGTCTTCCTTCAGTAGCCCAATTCATCTCTTAAGATCCCATTCCAGTTGTTAGATTTTGTTATCAATTTAACATATCTATTGCCATAGTTCTGTAAACCTAGATGTAGGTTGAATATTTGTTTCCTATCGTGCCCAAGGTTAAATTCTCTGACAAGAGAATTGCTTAGAAATTAATAATGTATATGCCGTCCCTTTCACTTCTTTGTTCTCTTCACCTGGCTCAATGTTTAAACTTTTAATACAAACAAACAGTACAAGGAAAGAACACCTAATTGTTTTACTAGGTTACAGTAAAAACAAGCAAATAGCTTAGCCAGGTGAAGCCGATCAGAACACATACAAGAAGAGCAGTCTGTCTGGTCATTGAAATCCAAAACACCTCTTGTGATTGAGGGCCTAATTCAGACCCGCTCGCGAGCGTAGGACGCTCACAAGCGGGTCGATGGTGCCCTAATGCGCATGCGCACGACGGAGGGAGCTGTGTCGTGCGCATGCGCGAGACCCGCATAGCGACAGCCAAGCTGTCGCTATGGGTCTCGCACCAAAGGGGGCGTGCTGTCGATGGTGACTGACAGCACGCCCCCTTTGGTGGGCGTGCCGGGGGCGTGGCTGCCAGACGGAGGCATTCCCATGGGAACGCCTACTGTCTGGGTCCGGCCCCACTGACATCACTAGTGATGTCAGTGGGAGTGATTTTGGCTCACTCCAGGGCTTGCGGCAGCGAGACCCTACCGCAGGGTCTCGTCGCAAGCCCGATGGTCGCGATGGTCTTGACCATCGCGACCATCATCATGGACGCTCGCATAAGCTGTGGGTGGTAACCCACATCTATGCGAGCGTCCAAGATGCCGCTCCATTTTTAGGTAGGAGGGCCCTGATTCAGAGTGAGCGCTCTGGTCAGAGTGTCCGGCTCTGAATCAGGCCCTGAGAGCACAGGCCATAAGGATAAAAAAACATTTCTTTTGCTCTGATCATACAATTTATCTTAGAAACTATGGGCGGTATTCAATAAGTTTCGCATCGGTGAGAATGTTCTGCCTGCCTGACTTTTCGCCTACATCGCGTGTCTTGGACGCAAAAACTTATCGTGCATGTCCCCGCTTTTTGCCCTAGTCAATTACTAACCAGACGAAAACGGCAAGTGGCGAATGCAGAACAGGCGAAAAGTACTGTCAGAATAGGTGAACTCAGTCTGAACCCCCCAAAAAGATGCACTAACTTTTTGGATCAATGTAGAATTGTTTCAATAGCCCTAAAACAACTATTTGGGGCACTGAAGTTGTCTAAAATCCTTGTTATTAGTGTCCATGTAAAAGTGGTGAAGAATGGCATTAAGCAGTATTTTTTGGTGAAAATAAGTAGTTCAGTCTAATTTGGGGTACTTGAAAATGGGTGCTAGCATCTTTTAAATTCTCTAACATTAAGTTTTAAAAAACGAGAAAAACGCACTTGATGCATGCACCTGCAATCATAAAACACCTGACCCATCCTTGCAGATCCCTAAGAAGGCTATTTCGATAGTTTTTATGCTTGTCCCCCAACTTTGTACTTTTTCGCTCCCAAAATGAACTTATTTGAGGTGTTAAGTTTTTCCCTGGATTTTTTGACACAGTTGTCCTTTGGGAGGCTGTCCCAAAGGTTCTGAGTGGTTTCCCCACATTTGCACCCCAAAATTAAAAATTTTCACTTCTTTTCTCCTGCTATTCTTAGGCGAATCTTATTCGCCTATCACATTGCATTGACTTTCCGCGTAGGCGAAAACCGGCTGGAATTGAATTTGGAGATAAGTTCTGACCACGCGAAAAAATGCCCGATCGGCTAAACTTTTCAGCGGAAACCGGCTTTTTGCTTCTAATTGAATACGTCCCTATGTGTATAAATGTTGCTGTTTCATAATATCGACATTCATAATTTTGACATGAGAATGTCAACATGTTCATAATGTTTACATTGACCATGTCAACATTCATCATGTAGACACTGAAAATGTAAACACAATAGAATGTTGGCATATCGTCTATGGCAGCCCAGCAGTTACTTACCTGGTCCTGGCAGCAGCAGCATCTCCAGATGCGACGTCCGGGTCCTGGTGGCCATGTGATAGTTTGCACCGATGGAGTCATCTGATGCACTAGCATTCTGGTAAGTACAGTCCCCTTATCCATAACCATTTATCTAGTACCTAATTCTAACCCCCCCCTCCCCCATAGTGCTACCATAACCTCCCCCTGGTGTCTAACAATAGCCCTTCCATTCCACAGTCTAATCCTAATGTAGACGTTCTGACAATGTTGGCATTTCAACTGTTGACATTGTGATGTCGGCATTATGAATGTCAACATAGTTATTCAACCTAATGACTGCATCCCAAAGTAGAGTGTATAATTTTAGTGGTAATTTTAACAAGCATGGTGCAGGAAATCTAACTTTGCTGATGGAAATTGATTGAAGGGATTGTGTTAAAACTGTACATATACCTGAATTTCTTTGAATGACAGATCTGTGTTCGGAGGCTTGGATGATTTAATTTTTTTAGTTCATGATATAGACAAAGTACACTGAAGTACCAAAAGTCATGGGTTAGATGCCTAGTATCATGTAGGATCCCCTCTAGCCCAGAGATATTGACCCATGCCATCTAGATAGCTTCCAACAGCTTCCTGATATTTGTAGGTGCAGAATCTTGGGTGCGAATGGACCTCTTCACCACATCCCATAATTGCTCAAATATGTTCATGTCGGCAAACGTGGTGGCCACACTATTCGTCAGAACACTCCAGAATGCTCCTCGAATCAGTTCTAGACAACTTGGGACCTATTGCACTGTGCTTTACTCTGCTGGTATATTCCATCATTGTGGGAGTACATGAAGTCCATGAAAGGCTGCAAATGGTCATCAAGCAATGCAACGTAGTGGTTACTGGTCAATAACGTATTCAGGCGGGCCAGCGGACCCAACCCATTCCACGTGAACACACCCCACCCATTATGGAACCACCACCAGCCTGCACGGTGCTTTATTGACAACTGGGGTTCATGGCTTCATGGGTTCTGCGCCACACCCAAACCCCACCATCAGCCCAAAACAACGGAAACCGTGACTCATCGGACCATTTCCACATGTTGCTAGTCCTCCAGGGTCAAATAGCAATGTCACATACCCAGGTAAGGCGCCCTGTCCAATTTCATAGTGTTGGTAGGTCTTCTGCTCCCATATTCCATGGAAGCTAAAGAACTCTGCACTGACCTGCTGGATATGTATCTGGTACCCCCTGCATTGATCACTGATGTGATTTGAGCCAGTGTAGCTTTTATGTTACCACAGACAATTCTGCCCAGACGCTACAGGTCACGATCATTAAACACCCGTGGTTGGCCACTGCACTATCCACGGTGGGTGGCAATGCCTTATATGAGGTATTCCTTGTACACATGTGGCACTGTAGATTGAGGAATGTTGGATGTCCACACAGCTTTGGAAACAATGTCCCATCCATCGGGCACCCACTATCCTGACCCGTTCGAACTCTGATTATGTACGTCACCTTGCCATGAGCAGCCAAGCCGTTGTTCTAACTGACTCATGAGATGCCAGATTACAACTGATGCAGGTCTGAGCATTTCCAAGACGTCACAGTACAGTGACGCCACCTACCATCACCATTACATACTGCTATCCCATGAAATGTTAAGCACTTCAGTATATAACTTTGTGTAAGTCACTGCTTTGAGGTAAAATCTTGAAAGTAACAATTTCCATAGTCTAAATCTATAGCCACAATTCTGGTATCTCTTCATTAATACATTTCTGTGAGGATGGTGCAGAGTCTACTTTATGCGTATTGTCTAGATGAGGCAAATGTATAGTAGAAGGATAGTAATGATGGTCATATCACACGTGCAATATATTGTACTATGTCATGGGTGACAATGTTATAACATGGCCACTGTAGTGCAAGGTATTATCTTTGCCATCCTCTGACATCACTGGTCACTTACCCTTATCTGTCACAGCTGTTTATACAAGGATCCACACCGCTCATACATAGAACATTCCTGTCTACAGTCCTGGAAAACCACACAGCATTCTGTGATACATGTGTAGGTTAGCCTGCCTGTACAGTAGTGCCTGAATCATTGTATAGGTACGTATATTAAAAATAGGTAGATACTATTTTCTTGTCTGGAATAACTATTCTCTGGAAGACAGATACCCTGCGTCTTACAGGCTAATTTCCAGTAACCAGCTGGAAGGTAATTAAGAGGTCAAATCTGTGTTAAGCTGTTCATGAAATTTTGTCCTGGAAAATATCTTTATGCATTTCCCAATACAGTTGCTTTCACGTATTTTACTGTAACACACACAGTCTGGGAGCAGTGCTTAGCATTTCACACTAAGCTTGGATGTACTGAAATGTGAATTACTGCTGCTGCCAAGGAAGTGACTTAGGTAGGGACAATTCAAACTGACTAGGGCCATTCTTGAAGGATATGCCATAATCTGTTAGTATATACATTAATGAAGTGTACAGTATGTTATTTTTTCCAAAAATCAGAAACAATACAGTGGAAAATCAGTGCTTCCTGTGTGTGGAAGCTCGGATGGCAATGATTTCACTCTACTTTGGCATAGTAGATACTTATTTATGGGTATAATGGCTTAGCACGGTATGCAATCGGGAAGCCGACTGCCTAAATACCGGCAGCCGGCTTCCCGACTGTCATATCCCAGCAAGGGTGAAATGCCGGGCGTCTAGATGTAGATGCCCGGCATTTCCCCGACGCCAGGAGACCGGCGCCCGGCATCCCGATTGTAGTGATGCCGGGCGCCGCGAGCGGACAGCCACGGGGGGGAGGGTTAGGTTTAGGGCTCCTGGGGGGGACTTAGGGTTAGGCACCCCCCCGGGAGGGTTAGGGTTAGGCTAGGGGGAGGGAGGGTTAGGGTTAGGCACCCCGGGGACGACGACTTAGGGTTAGGCATTCCCCGGGGGGACTTAGGTTTAGGCAGCGGGGAAGGGGGGGATTAGGGTTAGGCACTTGGGGGGAGGTTAGGGTTAGGCACCCCTGAGGAGGGTTAGGGTTAGGGGGGTTAGGTTAGACAATACTTACCTATCCACGATCGGGATTTCCAGCGCTGTCGGGCTTCCGCTGCCGGGATCTCTGCTGATGTCGGGCTGCCGCTGCCGGCGGTATTTCATACCAATTCCCTTAGCACTGCTGTCGGTAACGTCTGCTTAATAAATACAGTGGCTGCTGTAGGTGGTGACTGAGAGTTTTGCATAGATCAATGGACATTATATGATGAACATGGATGGAGCTACCCAGTCCTAAGAGGATGCCAAGAATTATTTAATAACTAGGAGACCACATATTACTACCTGTAAATATTGAACAAAGTGTGACCAAAGAGACAAGTTTAATTCAAGAGGGAAGTAGGGGTTGTGGGCCGTGACTGTGTGCATGCAGCATGTGGATAAAGATGTTTTGAGACTTCATCCCCAGAAGCAAATTTTAACTATATGTCCTATGAACATTATGCAGTGCAGCACATGGCATGCTGTATGTTGTACATTTCACAAGTAGTCAAGACCCATATGAACCTCTCTCCCCATATTATGCCACAATCCCTGCCTTTGTTATACGTCACATGTGACCACCACATTATTTTCCATTGTCCCATGTTATTTATAATCAGGGGTGTAACTAGGTATTTGAAGGCCCTATAGCAAAAGTTTGTAGGGCCCCTATGTACCACCCAATGGTGAAAAATGTATATAACACATGTAACTTTGACAAGGAAGATGGACCATCCTCAGCTCTGGCCCCATAGCAGCTGCCCCCCTTGCACCTATGGTAGTTACACCTATGTTTATAATTATGGGAGGGAGGAAACCTATGTAGAGACTACCACTGATTAAGTCATCAGTCTGCCAAGGCCAACTCCTTCCCCAACTGGACTTGCTTCAAAGAATAAAATACAAGTGGCTGAAATTCCACAGGGCAGATGGACTTTCGGTGAAATCCCTTTGTGTCTGTGTGCAAGCAGGGGGCGTTAGATTTTAAATAGATGCCCACAACCCTCTCTTACTGCTACTGAGGTTTGGCAGTGAGGGGTTAACTTGTGTTGTGTCGCAGTCTAATAGCAGCAGATAGATAGGTTGCCATAGAGGTGGCATGCCACGGACATTTCTGAAGCCATGAGGGACAATGACAGTTGGGTCATTTGTAGAGAGCCCTGAGATACCTACAGTGGAGGGAGAAGGTGGCAGCATTGACTGAATGCGGCGGCTGGATGTGGGGGAGGAGCTAGATGTAGGTGGAGGGATGGCAGCACAGAGTGAGAGGCTGTACTGGATGTCAGAGATAACCACTCCTCATAGCTGAGACTGCTGAACTCTGAAATAAGGTGAGGGGGCTGGGCTATGTCACAGGGCGGGTATTGTAATGGGGGGCATATTTTGCCACTGGGGGGTATTTATGCCCAAGAAATAGGATTTCTGTCTGATGGAGGGGGGGTGAAATAAATTAAAAATATACAACTATATATAAAGTGACACATGGTTTCAGGGGGTACCAATACAGAGGGGGCCTATTGACACTGGGGGTGGGGGCTCTGCCACTGGGATCTATTATCATTAGGAAGCTGAGTGGTGAGAAGTGCCCTGAATTTTATTTTTATAAAATATGATAGGCATAGGAATTGTACGTTCTTAGTACTACTGAGGGACACATGAGTTTGAAATAGTTAGGATTTTATTTTTATAAGTAATCTTGTGAGGAGATTGATTCCCTTTTAGTTCCTTAAGTATTTATATGTCTTAATAAAAGTTAAACCCTGTGCCCTCAAGTAGGTTTTCTCCTCTTACTCATCCTATTTTCGTAAAATAATGTGGTATCCACCACAAAGTAAGTTTAGAGGTTCTCCTGAGTCACACTCTGGTGGAAACTGTGAGGACCATACGACTCGGGTGGAGGCGCCACTCTAGGGCCAGACCACGTCTGGATAGAGATCCGTGTGGTACAATGATTACTCGCCTACCACCATCACAGGTGAGCAGATTTTACACTTTGTTCAAGCAGAGTGGGGGATTAAAATAGAGGCCTACAGCTGTACAACTATAGTCACGTCTCAGAACATGCAGCTTGTTTGTTACTGATCATAAAAGCATGTCATACATCTTTAAATAAATACTATTTGTGTGGTAATATATCTGCAACTCCAAATTTAGACTTTGTGTATAACATTTGTGTGAGTGATAGATTAGAGAGTCTCAAGAGATCAGCATAGAACAATTAGCAGCACGCCTTTCCAAAGGTTATTTCCTTTTGAAAAGAAGATCTATGGGTCAAACAATGGGACCGCATGCAGACACTTACTGTCAGAAACATGGCCAATGTAATTAGGAACGTTTTTGTGTTCTATTATGAACTATGACTCTTTTTAGGGAGTAGTTTGTCTGGCATGGAAGCATTCTGTTCTATTATAAAGTCTATTCAGTTTTTCATGGTACTTGTATGTTTTTTGTTTGGAAGATTTAACTACTTCGCTTCTCAGGATGAGTGGGACTGGTCTGAAACACTTGCAGGGGGGCCGAATGTGGGCAAAAGCTACCTACCTACTCTCACCCCCCTTTATAATTGCTGTGGTTTGGCCCCATGATGGGTGAGGCTTGATGACATCATTATGCCTTAAATTTGATGATGTCATGAAGCCCCACCACTTCCCAGCAAAGTGCTACATTCATTTATACAAGCCAGGTAATAGGAGAATAAGCATTAAAAGTGCCCCATCTCCAGAATAATCCCCTTGAATGTTGTGAACCTGAGAAGTTATTTTGTGGGGTTTATGTGTGATCACCTGAGAATACATCAACACATTTAAAATCATTATAAAGTCCAGGGATCTGGGAATATTTCTTGGCTTCAATGAACTCAGGGACACACTTATAGTCGTCTCTTTCAAATGATCTGGCCCTTAGTAGTTATTGTCCGGTGAGTAGACCATATTAATCTGCACTACGGAATACTAGTAATACCAGCTGATGGGGGAGGGCATAATCTTCCCCATACTGGTGCTTCCATACTCAGGGCACCTTTGTTTGATAGAGGGGAGTACCCTTAGTAGTTATTATCTGGGGATCACCAGACCTTAACACCCCATACTGCAGGAAGTTTTAAATCCAAAGATGGGGGAATTATATTGCACAGATCTCCCCCTTACTTGCATCTATAAACACATTTGATGCGGTAAGTTGTCTTTTTTTCAAAATACTATGTGTTGTTGAGCTACCGAAAAGATGTATCATTCCTGTATTCCTACACATTTTATGCATTTCATTCAAACTTGAAAAAAAATGCATTATCATTTTTAAATGCAGATTTTAGTATGATAACCTATGTGTAGAATCTGACTTTTTGCTGATTTTGAAAGTTGGATTAATGCCAAAGCCAGAAACACAAAGTATTTCTTATGCTGGCCATACACCCTGCAATTATCGGGACGATCCGCCCGAAATCGGCGGATCGCCGCGATAATTGTAACGTGGGGGGGGGTGACCGAGGGTTAAATATTGCTCAGTCGGGCATCCTGGATTGTCCAGCATGCCCGTCCGATACGATATTTACCCGGTAACTGTCGGCCACATCGGGCAGTGTATGCCCAGCGCGGCCGACAGAAGGAACAGGGAAATGTCTCCTCCCCCGGGGGCGGAGCGCGGATGTCGGGCTATACACTGTGAGATTTCTCTCACAGTGTATGCCGCGGACATCTGCGGCTGGCAGCCGGCCAGATAAAATGTCTGTCGGTCTGACAGACATTTTATCTTGCCGTGTATGCCCAGCATTAGTGGTGGTAACAAGAAAAATAGACACATTTGCTTTTAGTTCACTTTTTGCAATTTCAATTAAAAAAAAGCCTTTTTGTAGCCACTTGGGGTAGATTGGTTTTACTGTGTGAAGAGAAATACGTAAACTAATGTTCTTTTCAGGAAATTTTATGCCTTCTGAAATGAAAAAAAGAACAAGGTATAATATGTGTGGGTACTGCATAAGTACTTATGGATATTGATTTTGGAATGTGACCAGCATAAAAAGTATCAAAATAGTCGCAGCAGCGAAGGAATTAAATAATGTTTATGAAAACACAAGATTAGGGTGATTTCCTTTGGACAGTATCAGGTGTGCTGAGGTGTATGACAAATATTTACAAACCATCTACATAAAGCATTTTGAATTGTTTTTAATACACTAGAGCACTGGTTCTCAACCTTGGGTGCTAGTAATTGTAATATATAAGTACAATAATTTAAAATGTTTATGTGCCGCTATATATAAAATAAATTAATGTGCACCAAAATTTGAGATTAAAAAAATGACACAAAAATAGAAATAATTATTCTTTCTATTTTTGTATAATTTTAATCTCAAATCTTTTTGCACATTTATTTATTTTATATATAGCGGCACATAAACATTTTATCTAAGAGCAGTTATAGTCATTACAAATGCATTGCTTTGCAAATGCTAAGGGTACAAACAATGCAAATGGGTGGCCAGGCGATACCCGGATGGGGAATGATTGAGAACCACTGCTATAGAGCATTGTTAAACCCTAAAATTAACATTTTCCCCAAAAATAAAGTCTTTACTCCTCTCACCACTACATGACTGCTTCCACTCCTCATACATCCTTAGGACAGTCCTCGAGTTCTACTCTGTCTGTGTATATTGATCAGCCATTCCATAAGTTCTCCTATTCAAAGCAAGCCCAAAAGCTTCTTTGTCACATTAGACCTTATTCAGAGTTGGAGGTAATTGCAAGTTTATGCTTTTTCCCCAACAACTTGCTTTTCATTTATTTTTTTATTTTTTTAAAGCTTGAGATACGCCTCATTGCTCTGGCATATTGTCCACATATTACACTTCTGGCTCCCCAATTGTGTAAATCTATTATAACTGCTGCTGTGTATTGAACACTTGTTATTAAAAATAAGCATGTTTCCTACTCCATTTGGGAAGGGAAAGTGTGCTGATATGTTTAGCATGGACTTTAATAAAAGTTGAATTTTACGTTTGTATCTAATTTGATTTCCTTTTAACAAACTACAAGCTACTTGGGTATTTATTATGCACATGTTTGGGCAGAGCCATAACTAGACTTTTTGGTGCTCTGGGCCAGAAAGAGGATTGCCCACCCCACATCTTTCAGGTATGGACAGATGACTTGCACCCAAAAAAAGGAGGCATGTGGAAGGCCATGACAAATCTGATTTGTCCCGTGCGATGATGAAGGGGTACCGGTCTCTTTGTACCACTGTTATCCAGGTGTCACTGCCAAATACAGTGTGAATCCAATTTCTGTAGTGATAACACACAATAATTTAGCAGTATAACTTACCAGCTCTATATGTAGGAGAGCAGTAGTGAAGCTGTACCTGCAGCAGGATTTGTCCATCAGAACAGCCGTGACAGGTCTGAGCAGCACCCCCTGCCATGCAGTGCCCTGTGCCGTGGCACATGTTACACCACCCTAGTTATGGCCCTGCATTTGGGCCACTTGTAATGTGTTTGAATTATGGCTCTGATTTAGCAAGGAACGCACGTTAGTAGACGCACGCACCCGTCCGCTGCGAGAATATGCTAATCGATGCATATGCACGGAGACCGCAGCACCAGCACCAGATGCAGACGCCCAGCCCCATATTAAGCCGCCCATCTCCCTTTAATCATAGCCTGATCAGAACGCAAGATAGCGTAAACATCGTACATCGAGAACCATCGGACCCATTAGCATAATAGTGGTTGACCTGATCTGCCGCAGGATTTTAGCCGCTTCCTGTGTACAGCTTATGGTATGGCTACTAATGCTGCCGCACTGCATTAATTATGCATGCCCCTATAATGGCATTACAACGCCAGCGTTCGCCTGACCACCCCCCATCACCACCCACAAACAGTACTTCCTGTCAATCAGTATTGGAAGGGTCTGCGTACACACTGCATGCAGTCTGCGTACCATAACCCGATCGCACTGGCTAGTTCATGCATGCGCAGTGCGATGAATACGCATCTGCAGTGCAGAAACATCGGCCAAGTGCGTTCCTTGCTGAATCAGGCCCTATGTACTGTGTTTTTGCCTATCATTTGCATTTAATGAGGCCACAACTCCTGTTGTATTTCTGGTGCATATTCTCCTTTTATTTTTGGGGTTGGGGGAGGGGGCATTTGCTACCTATGCATTGTTGCTCGCATCTCATGTATGCAGCCAACATTTATTTTATGCTTAGATGCAAATTGCATTCTAGTCTGAATGAGGTGCTCCAATTGTCTTTCCTGTGATTTTTTACTTTGAAATGCGTGTTATTCACAGAGTGATGTGAATAGCTAGCACAAGCAGCTTCTGCTGATTAAAATGATATGCAGCATGCCTATGTTCTCTGTGCGTCTGCGGGTGTATCTGCATGTGAAATGCTACGTTATAGTGTCAGCGGCTGTAACACTGTAACAAAGCGTTTCGCATGCAGATAAACCTGCTGTCGCACAGAGAACATAGGCTGCATATCATTTTAATCAGCAGAAGCTGCTTGTTCTAGCTAATCACATCACTGTGTGAATAACATGCATTTCGAGGTAAAATAGAAAAGCGATACAGTCACGTCACGGCATGGCGCGAATAGAAGGCTGTTTAAAGTGCAAGGAGACTAGATGTATGAGGACACATCTGTATATAGAAAAGCTTCTACCTCCTAACATGGTAGGAGTGCAAGAGAACATAGATCCTGATTCGGAGGTGGACGCTAATGCATGCGCAGCTGTGGTTTCTTTCAAATTCGCAACTGCGATAATATGCTAGTCTCATCTTTCCCCTTGTGTACTTGTGAGCGATGGACATTGCAAACGCTGAGACGCCAACTTTCTATGTCCATGCATACCACGCCGGTGGACCTAAACACTCCACCATCGGCGCACTATCACGATCACCATAGACACCTACAATGCTCTATGGCTAGCACAGTGTCTCCTTCTGAACTTTCTATAAACATGGCTTCTGTGGCTGCAGCTCTATGTTAGAGAACTCTGTGATACTCCCATAACATGCCAATAGGACAGCCTTTTCTTGCGATCACTTCAGTCCGCCTCCTCTCAGGATTACCCATGGATTTCCTCCACCAGCTTAAATGAGAGCGATTTTAAACACAGCTGCGGTCTATGTGTACGCTCAGTGGTACGCATGCGATGGCGGAGGTTCCAGGACTGTTTGCGCATGCACAGTATAAAATATGCTCAAACATTAACACTACGATCTCCTCTGAGTCAGGCTTATAATGTCCTGCATATTCATCTTAGTAATACAATGTATTTGAAATATATTGATATTAAATAATGGCTTCAGTTTTTATATATACAGTATATACTCTGTTTTGGTTGGCTGTATTTATCGATATATAGATTTTCAAGGAATATTGTAATTTTCTCTGATGTTGCACGCTAATTATATTAGGTAAAAATAACTTCCCCTTATTAGTCCGTACACTTATGTCAATATCTAAGCTCCTAACTCTGACATTCCCTAATTCTTCTGTGGTCTTATTGATCTACAGATACGTCCTCGCACATCTTTGCTGCAGTTGAGCCAAACAGCTCCTTTTGGAGCTCCTGGTCCCGTGGGACTGCTAGCGCCAGGCGTCTTTTTGCCGGAAATGCATCTAAATTGCAATGTGATACAACTAGGATGCACCAGGAGACTGTGCTGATGTGACACTTGTTTATCTGTGTGCGACTGAGTCTCTCAATCAGCATGCGAAGTGCTATGATGCAGTGGCCTCATTTTTTTTTTAACACCAAATTCCATTTACAGACTCCGTCTCACACAGATATAGAGGTAAAAAATTAATCAGCACAGTCTCCTGGTGCGTCCTAGATGCAGCGCGTTGCACATATAGAAACCGTTGTAATTCCTACACCGTTCACCTGATTTGGATGTAATTACCCTCAAATTAAATCTGAAAGTCTGCAGTTAAAGCACATCTTGTTTGTTTAATTTCAAAGCCATTGTGGTGGTGAATAGAGGCCAAAATATGAAAATTCTGTCAATGTCCCAATATTTATGCACCTGACTGTATTGTTTACAACAACTCTTAAGGCTCTGCAAATACTTCTCACCCAACATCCCCTATGCAACACATGGTGGTTGAAAGAACCCATATGTAGAGACTTTTCCCTTTTACTGCCCTGTCCATAATGACCATTCATAGCTTGATATGATCTTTTTTTAAATATTTCCCCTGTACATTATTAATTTGATGTTAATTTATTCCCCAGCACTTAGTGAGATCATGTACCTGTCACAGTAAAAATACAGGTGCCTCATCCTGGACATTGTGCTTTCATCTTCACTTCAATGAAAGAGTTCCCTGTAATCCTCAGATAAAAATGCAACTAGAACTGACATAAAAAAATTACTTCTCTACCAATGCCAGTCCGGGAATGACTCTTATGTTACTGTGGGACACTCCAATGTTACTTTGGGACTCTCACAAGGCCATTTTTTCAAAGCTACATCATATGCTAAGAAGGCCAGATCACAGAAATAAATTAAAGCCTCTGACTTTTTCTTCAAATTGGATACCATCCATGAAACTTTAGACACTGAAAAGGATTACTGCAAATTGGTGGCTGTAAGAGGAGAACTAGACTATCTGCTTACTGCCAGGGCTAAGAAATGTCCTGGCAAACCCATCCACAATACAACTCAAATTACTGAAAAGTCCAAAAATGACCCTCTCCCCTTCCATTGACTTAATTCAGGATTTTTTTTTGTCCTAATGTCATCTACTCAGCTTGTCTTATAGCACTTGCAAGGCACTAAGAGACGTTATGGTGCAGTAAATCTCTGACACAGTAAAATTACTTAAGTCGATCAAGGCCCGAGGACCTGGTAGCTTTATGGCCACTTACTACAAAATATTAAATTCTATAATTTCCCCCATCTTGCTGAGCTGTTCATTGGAGTGATGTTGGGGGGCTCTTTCTCCAAATCCATCAAAGTCACAATTGTTATCTAAAATGAAGGGAAGGATCCTTCTAATTGTGCCCACGCAGGAATCCTTCTCCCTCAATGTCTTCTACATGACATCAATTGTAGGTCCACCAGCTTCCACTAGGTTTACTATGGTGTTTAAACCCGGTCAGTGCTTTCTCCTACACATAAAGATATGTCCTCATACATCTAGCCTCCTCACTCGTTAATCAGCCCTTCTAGTCACGCCTTGCCGAATAAATAGAATAGAATAGTGAAAACTGCATCAAAATCTGTCCAGTAGTTTTCGAGATTATCCCAAACAAACAGACTCCTACCAGGGAATGTTTTTTTCCTTGACTTGCTTAAGTAAAATCGTCACTGCTTGGCTCCCTTTTGTCATTGACTAATGTTTCATACACATACACCTTCCTTGACAATTGCTCTATAGAATAGTGCAACTGAATCAAAATCTGTCCAGTGGTTTTTGAGATTAACCCAAACAAACAGATGCCTACCAGGGACTTTATTTTATACTATGTACTAGCGACCCGCTCCTGCTTTGCACAGGAGCAATTTCATCTCACCACAGCCCCCTGCATCTCATGACAACCTACGCCATGTTACCACAGTCCCCTTTATCTCATCACAGCCTCCTGCTTCCTACTTCTACCCTATGCATCTCACAACAGCCTCCTGGTTCTCATTACTGCACCCTGCATTACCACAGCGTCCTACAGTATATTTTACCACAGCCCCTTGCATCTCACCACAGGCCCCTGCATCTCACCACAACCTCCTGCTTCTCACTCCTGCCCCCTTGCAGCTCCCCAGTGTCACCACAGCTCCAACTTCTGCTGTCCTGCAACTGGGATGTGCTGGCAAGGGCAGGAGGATCATGGATGAAAGATGTGTATTGCAGCTACCGTAAGCATTATCAGCAGCATGTCCCTGGAGTTGGGTCTCTTTCCAGCTGCCGAACATGGCAATGAGCAATGTCCTCTTTGCACAATGAATCCTGTATTTCCCGGGCTTCCTGTTGAGCTTCCTCGCTGTGGTGCCCCTGTCTGAGAACAGCGCTGATATTCATAGGAGGTGCCTCTTGTTCCCCAAGGGTTTGTGGCTGAGTGGAAACATAACGCTGGAGAGGGAGCACTTCATGGTGAATTAGTGGTGGCCAGAGTCCGTCTGCAGGTTCAGCGTAGTTATGGACATCGGAATCATTGATGGTAACTAACCATCAATGTTTTTGTTCAGATGGTAGTGTTTATACCATTTGATGGTGGTGGCCCGATGTTTGCCACCATCAAATGGAATTCATTCAGTGGTGTTCCAGTGGTTGTTTTTTTTAATTTTTATTCCTTATAGCTATGCCTCCCCTGGCTTCTTCCTGCCTACTATGTCTGCATCAGGGCATCTTCATGGGTTCATTGGAGGCTGTCTCTGACTCTGTCTTCCTCATATGTGACCCTGCTCAGTCCCTGACCCACTCTACTCTCTAGAATGCTGCTAATTATCAGGGCACATTGCTATCTCTGAGCCTGATTCAGACCCGGTCGCAAGCGCTGAGCACTCGCAACCGGGTCTATGGTGGCCCACAGCGCATGCACACGACGGAGCCGGCTCCGTCATGCGCATGCGCGAGACCCGGCTAGCGTCGAGCAATCCGTCGCTCCGGGTCTCGCACCAAAGGGGGCGAGCTGTCGATGTTGAGTGACAGCTCACCCCCTTTGGTGGGCGGGCCGTGGGGGGTGGCTGCCCAAACGGAGGTGTTCCCGAGGGAACGCTTGCCTTTTGGGGGCGGCCCCACGAGTGATGTCAGTGGAGAGATTCCGGCTCTGTTATCTCTCTGGGGCTTGTGATGAATGAGACCCTACCACAAGGTAGGACGAAATAAGTTGGGGCGTGGCCTGGCGTGACCCTCTGTTACTGCTTGACTGGCCGGATTAGAACCTAGAGACGTTCGGATGAAACACCAGCCTTATTGTTATTTACATCACTGTTTATGCTTGCGGTGGTTTTAGACTGCCTACTTTGGTACGCACGCTGACCTGGAGTCTCTGTTTTTTATGTAGTAACTTTTGTCTGTATTTGATGCACGATGTGGCGCCCCCTTTTTGTGCTCTAATATTTCAGATATATATAGAGAGAGAAAGAGAGAGATCAACAGTATGTAGAGATAGATGTAAAAATAATCTTGTACAAGCAATTTGTTTTGTTTGAAACTGAAACACGTGTATATTAAGGAATACTGGGCCTGATTCAGATCCGGTCGCAATCGCTGAGCGCTCGCAACCGGGTCGATGGTGGCCCAGAGCGCATGCGCACGACGGAGCCGGCTCCTTCGTGCGCATGCGCGAGACCCGGATAGCGACGGGCACTCCGTCGCTCCGGGTCTCGCAAGAAAGGGGGCGAGCTGTCGATGTTGAGTGACAGCTCGCCACCTTTGGTGGGCGGGCCATGGGGGTGGCTGCCCAAACGGAGGCGTTCCCATGAGAACGTCGGTCGTTTGGGGGTGGCCCCACTGACATCACAAGTGATGTCAGTGGAGAGCTTCTGGCTCTGTTAGAGCAGAAAGCTCTCTGGGGCTTGCGATGAACGAGACCCTACCACAAGGGTCTCGTCGCAAGCCCGATGGTCGCGATGGTCTTGACCATCACGACCATCATCATGGCCACTAGCTGTAGCTGTGGGTGGTCACCCACAGCTATGCGAGCGGCCAGGAGGCCGTTCTATAAAAAAAAAAAGCCCGGCCCTGATTCAGAGCGAGCACTCTGTCAGAGTGACCGGGTCTGAATCAGGGCCACTGTACACCCTGTAAGGTTATTGTATCTATATAAAGTCATCAGACAGTGTCTGACGACCACTTATTAAAGGTTTGGTGCTTATTTTAGTGTTTGAATTAATCCTTTCATATGGGTGTGTTTACAATTACTTGTTTAATATCTCTTGCATTTTTTAACATTCATGTAATGGTAAAATGTAAAACAATTGGTAATATGAGTATATATGTCAATTCATTTATGTACAGCAGTTCTATTATGTGTAAAATATATCATACCATGGAGTGTGCCACTTACCTGCCACTTCAATAACACTGATTCTTGTAATTAGATACAGAAATATGTCTATTACATATGGCAGCAAAGTAAATATACAGGAAACTAGTCATTCATCTCTTTATCTTGGTTTGCTTTGCCAACATATATAAACGTATATTGCCAACGTATATGCCGTTCATGTCAAATCCAAATGAACTCTGCACAGACCCACTGGGTGTGCTGTATTTTATAAGCAATGTATCCCTTTACGCTTTTGTGTAGCTTTCATAAAGTGCATGTCTACAACAGGTATAAATTACATGGATTATAAGAACTCTGTTTAATGTTTTGAATTATTTGTCACTTATACTGTACACTTTCACTAAATTTCACAAAAATAAAGCTTTGCTCCTAAATCAAATGGCAGGATGATATGCCTGCCATACCCTGAAGGTAAACTAAACATTGTAAAGGAGATTCACAATAAAAGTATACAGTTCTGAAAATAATAAACATTGTTGTTGGTGGTAGTAGTATCAACTGTATCTGTGGTCTGTCTATATCTAACCATTGTTTGTATAGGTGCACTGTAAATATCCATTTAAAGAAGGATACTTTAAAATCTTGTGCTGAAATAAATGTCCCACATACAAGACTCATTCATAGAGAGCAGTGAGCCAATGCACATAGAGAACATTCACATGCACTTCTCAACAAATGTTGGCTGTAAGATTACTTTATGTATTCAGTGCTTATTCAGTGTTCCTCCTCTGACGCAGGGCTCATCTCTAAGAGGCCCAGTAAATTAGTGCAGATTGCATCCCAAAATTGTGGATGTAAATGCGTTTACTAAAAAACGCAATTACTTTTGTATTTGCAGAGTTGCCAAAAACTTGGATTGTTGCATGTAGGTCTATACCAGTAGCATATATGCCAGATTTATATCAGGTTTACATCACATACACTTTGGGGCATATCCAAATAAGTTTGGTGTTTACTCCGCTGCTAATTGTCGACTCGGACCTATTCAATCAGGTCCTGTATCGCCTGCGCGTTAAGCCCCAAGGGTGCACTTTTTCTCCTAGCCTCAGGTGCTGGGAGGAAAAGTCTGCATTCAAATGCACTCTGTTGGATTTAATGTTTGGAAAAACCTATAGATTCACCATTTTACACAGGAGATTTGGGTCACTGCACGTTGCAATGTGCAGGGAAATTGCTGAATAATTTAATAACACCCAGAGCTTTTCCCTGCAGATATTTTATATTTCCCTTGGACCCATTTTTGTTTCAGAGTTAAATATGCATTCCCTATTAGGAATGAACCAATCTTGAATACAGCCAGTATAATACTGTATATACATCCGAAGCAGCTAGCTAGTGCTGGCGACCGTCTTTATTAGTAGCAGCTGGCCACCTGCAATTATGCCTGTCTGTATTTGTTAGCAATTATGCAAACATGCCCTTACTATGCTCAGCTTACATTAAATCCGGGGGTGTCGGTATCTTAACCCTGTGAAGAGTATCTTTAGATATTTTTTGGCTTCGCTGCTCCTGCTTTACCAGTTAAGTTTTTATTGCAAAATAAGGGCCTGATTCAGAGCCGCTCGCTCTGAATCAGGGCCGGGCTTTTTTTTTTTTTTGAGCGGCCGCAATTGGCGAGAAAAAACTGGAGAAAAATTTCTCCATTCCAGACCAGGTGAAAAAAAAATGCTAAATCCCTATTTTTGGCTAAAAATGTAGGGATTTCTTTCAGAACCCTTTGGACACCCCCCTAATGATGATTTACCCCCCAAAAAAATCATAAGTTGCACACTTTGGGGAAAAACGACCGCGCAAATTTCGGGTAAAAAAAAAATTAAACCATTGAAAATGGTTTTAATGTATTGGGTCTGATTTTTCGGGGCATGGTATGGATGTGTGAAGTATTTTAAACATCGCACGCGGTCGCAACAGGCAGTTTTTTCCGGTTTTTGAAATTGCGTTTGTATGACACGAAAATATACTTGCACCCATTTTAACGTACCCACATTTTCTGTGGAATAGTAAGTAATTTCCTGTAAAAAAGAATAGCTTCCTATAATTTTCAAAATTTTTAAATATTTTTTCACCCAAAATTGCGCGGTCGTTTTTCGCCAAAGTGTGCAACTTACGAAATAAATTTTTGGTCATTTATCATTAGGGGGGGGGGGGTGTCGAAATAGTTCTGAAAGAAATCCCCAGATTTTTAGCCCAAAATAGGGATTTTGCATTTTTTTTCGCCTGGTCTGGGATGGAGAAAACTTATCTCCAGTTTTTTTTTTGCATTTTCGCCTGTTTTTTGGCAAAAATATTGACGTTTTTTGGCAAAAAACTGTAGCTTTCGCCACTAATTGAATATTTTGAAGTTTTGTGTAGAAGGAGAATTCAGCTGGAAGTAACTATTTCCCCAAAACATTGTCTTGTTTTATGATTTCGTAATATATTAACCATTTTACATAAGAGTGGAAACCTAAAACTGTGTATATTATAAGTACAGATATAACATACTTTAATTAGAATAACAAAAAATAACATATCAATGATTCTAAAAATGTTTACTAGCTTTATAAAAGCTAATATATTAATACCACCTATAAAATCAAATGCATGTACAAATACAGATGTGACGTCATATATCTTGCCTCAGTATGCCATGCAGCGCAAGACGACTGGCATGAGTAAGTCGCCAGGTCCCGTGCAACTCTGCTTTTCACTCAAAAATGGGACTTGGTCGCAATGCGATGTGACAAAGTCGCAACAAGAGACTGCACTGATTCATTTTTTATGCAACACTTGTTATATATCTGTGTGTGACTGAATCTGTATACAAAGCATAATGACACTTGGCGTCGAAAAAAGACGCTGCCTCCACATTTTAGCACTTTGTATACAGATTTAGACATAGGGCCGGATTCAGTTAGCGGCAAAATCGGCCGTTTTGGACAAAAAAAATTGGTGAAAACTGATGTTTTGTCGCCGAAAAACAGGCGAAAACGGGAAGTGTGAAAAAAAAACAGGTGAAAATAGGCGTAAAAGTCAGGAAATTGCGTCTATACCCCAGCCATTTTTGGGTGTGCACGCCTTGCACCCATATTGTACTTACCTCTCTAGAGTCCCACGTCGGCGCCGGTATCAGCGCTGTAAAAACACCTAGAAAATGGCCACTGCTTCCATTTTCCAGTCACTTTGCGCAAGCGCAGTACAGGAAAAATGGCCATTACTGCCATTTTCCCGGTGACCTGCGCATGCGCTATAGACTCTAGGCACATTCCAGTGCGCTGCTGGCCGCCGAACTGAGAGGAGGGGGCCGTGATGGAGACTGCACACGGGCCCCCTCCTCTCTTGAAATGCCCCTTGTGGTAGCACTGTCTGTCTGTCTGTCTGACTATCTATCTACATCCACCCCTAATTCAATATCTTTGCAGAACTGCCCAGGGTCTGCTCACATCTGAACTACTTTGCACAGTGATTAGTTTCTAATACCATATTTGCATGCGTAAATGCCGTATTGGGGGAAAAAAATGTAAAAATCCTTGGAAAACACATACACCTTAAAAAAGTCACCCCCTTCAGAAAACCTGTAACTTTTCATTGCCGTTTTATGAACACAATGAATGAAGTAAACTACGGTACTGCTCCCACTTCTTCTAGCATGTTTATATCTGGGCATGTTTTCTAAATCCCCTTTCTCCTTTCTCCAGCATTTTACACACCGTTCATTGTTACATCCTGCAGCTCTGTTACCAGACTCTTCAGTTATTTTTATTACCAGTAATTTTAAATTAGATATTTTACTAGTCACACTGGTCATAAAAACTAACTTATCCACCCACTGGTGACCCAGGTGACTGACTCATCTATTGGCACAAACAGATAAGTCATCGCTGACATCGGCTCTGTTCAACAGGCCAATTTGTCATTACAACTTCCAGTTTTAGGTATATAAATTACATTTAAAATTTTTGGGGTTTGCTTTTGTTTATATTTTTACTGTTTTCATTTGTATATTTTCAGTTGGCTGAATTCACTATTTCTTATTGGTCACAAACGTAAGCTTGAAGAAAATGATATGTATAATGTGGTCCCGGAGGACAGCTCAGAGAAACTCGGAGAGGAGCTTCAATGGTAAGGAACTTCTCATAACTGTTCTTCCCAACATGTTAATATTTACATGTCTCTCTTTTTGTTTAATACTGAGTAATTGTATAGAATTCACCAGGACAAAAACTGTGTATTAAATATAGTTTTCTTCTTCCTCCATATGGGACACAGGCTCTATGCTGGGTATAGGTTGGTGGAAAGGAGTCTGGACACCACACAGGCTCCCCCTTCCCCCTATATTCCACCCCCAGCCATAGGCCACTTCAGTTTTTTTCGTTGGTGCCTAAGTCAGGCAGAGTGTAAGCTGTGCTTCCAGCTTTTTATTTTTTATTTTTCTTTTGATTATGCAGCGATAGGCGTCTGCAAGGACGCCCACGCTGCTGCTCCATCACCCCAGTGTTGGAGGCCGCGGTGCTGGCGACTGGGCTAGGGTCCTCGACCGGAGCTCTAGTTTCAATGAGATCTCCAAGCCGCAGTCGGTGCAGCAGGGGGTAAGGCTAGTCCGGCTCTCTGTTTACAGGGAGCCACGTGATCGCGGCTGATCACCGCCTGTATGGAAGACACCGGTGATGCGGGCAGGGTGGACCTAGGTTGTTTCCACATCCCCTCTAGACCACCAGGGCAGCGGGGCACTAAGATGGCCAATACCCTGGGGTCCATGTCTGAAGGGGGAGGTAGGCTTTCCCTGCTGGTCCTCCCCCACCCCTTGACATTTTTCCTCCTAAGAGGAAGTTTGGTCTAGGGTTACTCCTCTCTACTCTCCTCACAGACCCTGGGCAGCCATTTTTTAGTGTCTGCAGTTCAGCTGATCTTTGGAGAATGCAGGCTCCCGGTCTCCCTGTATTCCTCACCCTCAGTGGTCAGGTTATACATATTGCCCCTGCCTCCCCTGTTGGGGCTGGTTTGTTGAGTGTTTATTGCCTAATATTGCATTGAATGTTCTGTATGTTTGACTGTTTAATTTATTTTGCATAGTCAGTCTCTGCATAGCTTCACTTATTTGTATATCTGTGGTGCATTTTACAGTCAGACTCTGCTCTAACCTTTTCTGAACATATTAGTTCTTTCTCTGGTGTGTGGGCTTCTCCTTGGATTTCTGTACTATGTCTTCCAGGGGTAAAGCTTCCATGGAGGGGGGTGCTTCTAAGCTGAGTAATTGTAAGGCTTGTGCTGCTGTGGTTTCTTCACAGGTTCCGGACCATGATGGTCTCTGTGTATGCTGTTTTACTACTTCACAGCAGGAGGCCCTCTCAGCTGTGTCTGCTAGCAGGAACCTGCTTGGATTTTATCACTATCCCAGGTAATACTACAAGTAGTGGATAGACTCTCAGCTCCTTCAGGTGTGGCCCAGGGTTCTAATAAGATGCCATCCCTGTTGCTGCTTGCCACTGTGGAACCTTCTTGGATGAGGTCCTTTACGCAGTCAGTTCAGGGATTACCACAATTGTCTGAGTCCTTTAAACAGATTCTGGACAGGGAGTGCGCTCCTAAGTGTAGGCCTGCTAAGAGGGACAGCTTTGCACCATTGTCTGATATTAAATCTGACTCTTATGTTCCCTCCGATCAGGATGAAGATCTCTTTCTGATCGAGAATTTTGTTCTATTCCAGAGGATTCCCAGCCTCAAGTAGACGTAGTTTCCTTGATTAAGGCAGTTAAATGTGTTTTACTAATCAAGGATGGGGAACCGGCCCCTGTATCCAATGCTCCAGTGTTTAAACGACAAGAGAAGGCAGTGTCAGGCTTTTCTTCATCAGCTCATCTTGAGGATCTTTTGGCGGAAGCTTGGTCTCATCCTAATAAGCATTTTCCAGTTTCCAAGGGCATTACTACTTTTTATTCTCTGCTGGCTGACAATTGGGCTAGATGGGAGTCCCTGGACATCCAGGATGCCTAATTGCATGTTCCTATCCATCTCAGTCATCAGCGATTCCTCAGGTTTGCGGTCCAGGAGGATAATTTCCAGTTTCAGGCTTTGCCATTTGTACTTTCCATGGCTTCTCGTGTGTTCACGAAGATCACGGTGGTCTTGGCAGCAGGGGATTTCAAATTTTTCCCTATCTGGACGACTTGCTTCTCCTGGCCCAGTCCATGGAGATTCTCAGGCAGCACATCCGGGTCACAGTGGATCTTCTCCAGGCTCACGGATGGGTCATCAATTGGAAGAAATTCTCTCTGGCTCCCTCTCAAGAAATGGGGCATTTGGGGGCCTTGCTGAACTCCAGGGTTTAGCGGGTGTTCCTCCCGGCAGACAAGGTTCAGAAACTTGCAGTCCAGGATTCGTTCATTTCTGCAGCACTGCCGGGTGTCAATTCATTCTTGCATGCAGAAGCTGGGCTCTCTAGTCTCCATCTTCGACATGGTTGAGTATGCCCAATGGAAAAAATGCTATCTTCAGATCAAGTCCCAGATGATTTTTTTTTCTCAGGAAATACGTCATTCCCTGTTGTGGTGGCTCCAGGAGTCTCATCTGCTCAGGGGACGTCCCTCTTGGGTTTAGGACTGGGTCCGCCTCACCACCGACGCAAGTCTTCGAGGGTAGGGGGAAGTTTCCTGTCAGCTGACCTTTCAGGTTTTGTGGTCTGATTGGAGGGTCTGTTGCCGATTAACATTCTGGAACTCTGAGCGGTTTACAGAGATTTTTGTCAGGCCTTGCCTCTCCTTCGGGGTTGCCCAGTGCAGGTACAGTCATGGCTGTCACCTACATAAATTATAACACAAGAAAACAGAATATACCTGGCGCCAATCTAATTAAAAACTTAGAATTAAAAAGCAATCAATTAAGAGTTGCTGAATCTGCAGCTCTCTAAGTGGGAGATCTACTCAGAACCTCCTGTCCTTATAGGTAAAATAGAAAAAAAGAGAGAGAGAGATGAAATTAGCAATATTAAATATATATTTCTTAATAAAAAAAATAGCATAAAATTATACTATTATTATTACAATTAACATATAAGAGTAGCCAGCCAGAAATATTACAATCCAATAGTTAATTATTAATCTCCATCAAGTTAAATATACCACACACACAAATTTATAAAAGAAACTCCAAAGGAGTCAGTATATATATAGACCTATTGCATCTAAGGAATAGTTTAATACTAAATAAAAAAATTATTATAATAATGGATGACTCTTAATCTCAGAGAAAATAATGCCTATTCAGCACAAGCCATAGTTGGAATGTAACAAAGCAATAGTATTCACTTAAATTTTCAATTATAAAGATACTCTTGTAGCGATATATATTGCTTTTTGCTCTGACGTAGATTGATACACAGTTTGTCTCCTGCTGTTTGATCTAGTACAGACCCGTTCTCCGTGTGAAATGATTCAACTGCTTCACCTGTGTAGCAGCTTAAAGCACTTTGTAGATTCTTATGGCAATGTGATGTTGTTTTTTCGTTTTTAGCTTAAATAAGCATAATGTTCATATATAAAGAGCAGTTAGCAGTCTCTTTTATAAATATGTAGACAGCTATAAATTTGTAAACTTGCCAAAGATACTCTTTTTTTTTTTTTTTTAAGTCACCTGCAATATGCAGTTTTAATAAATGTCCCTCATGGCCATGTGGTAAAAAAAAAAATAATATTAAAAAAGTATTCTTTTACCGGGATGTTGAGCCCGCAATTTTCAAAGATCCACCAGACGATTAGTCCGCTCCCAGCATCTGTGACTCTATTGCTCGTCTCTAGGGGCTAAAGTCCTCTGTTCCCTCTGAGCATGTAGACGGCAGATATGGATCAGTATCTGCCGGTGTCACCTGGCAGCTGGACGATGAGCCTGCTAATATGTGCTTCAGGCTAGTGCTCATCTCTAGGGGTTGGGGGGATAGCAATTCCCTCTAAGTGTGTGGCGTGTGGCCAGTTGATATGGATATGTGTCAGCCGGCGTCACTTGGGTAGAACGCGTTTCTCCGCCTACAAATTTGGCAGCTTCCTCAGTCAGCATATCCCCGCATTAAGCGGGACCCTCCTTTCAACTGTCTGTCAGAATTAGCGCATGTGCAGCTTTGCTCTTTGGTCAGTACTCGTTTTCATCTCGCTCCATATACCATAGTGTGGATTTTATAGAGACTAATATGTAACTTTACATTTTTAGCTTTCTATAGCTCTCTGCTATGTCTTGGAGCAGTAGCCTATTATTTCTTATAAAGGCTAATTATATAGTTTTTTTCTGATTTATTACCTTCCAAACATATCCATTGAGCATGTGACCATATAATAAACATATTAAAAAACAATTTTTATGATGTTTATATTAAAATTACATATAACAAAAAAATAGCAAAAAAATAATAAAAAAAGGGATATATATAAAATTCTTAATAGTAATAAATAAGAACAACAAAAAACTATAATCTATAATTGTAATGTAAACATATAGCAAGATGTATGTCTAACTCTATTTAGAGAGTCCTATAACCCTATCCCTAATGCAAAGGGAATAAGATTACAGTATGTTATAAGTTAAATATAGAATAGCATCTTAGTTAGTAATGAAAATAACTCAATATTACACTACCTTGTGTATATATTAGATATAGCATTGTCTAGACTAGAGACTACCAGAGTAGTATATTGCATAATATGATCTTCCAAAGTTAATTATATCGGATGCATACATATAACTAATAATGTGTACATCTACCCATGTGAACAAAGTGGAGGAGGATGAAAAAATTGGAAGAGGATGAGAAATGGAAGAAGGGGAAAAACGGAATAGGGAGGGGAGTATGTATGTTGAGGAAAAGGGGGAAGGAGAAGGTCCTTAACTTTCTATATAATCTCCCAATGAAGACTGCATAGTCCAAAGGGTCCTTTGATCCTAACCAGTCCTTGCGGGGGAATAATATATCTAGTATAGAGTCTAATAAACATTATTGAGTTAAGTGGTGTCATTAAGACCTTCTGGGAGCAAAGGCCCTGATTCAGAGCCGGACGCTCTAACCAGAGCGCTCGCTCTGAATCAGGGCCCACCTCCATAATTATGGAGCGTCCTCCCGGACGCTCGTATAGCTGTGGGTCACCACCCACAGCATATACAAGTGTGCAGGTTGATGGTCGCGATGGTCTTGACCATCGTGACCATCGCCACTGCGAGCCGAAGCCTGCGGTTGAGTTTCTCAACCGCAAGGCCCGGAGTGATTTTGGCTCTATCAGAGCCAAAATCACTCCCACTGACATCACTAGTGATGTCAGTGGGGCCGGCTTCTGACGGTAGGCGTTCCCTTCCCGTCTGGGAGGCACGCCCACCAAAGGGGGCGTGCTGTCAATCAACATCGACAGCACGCCCCCTTTGATCAGACACAACGAGCGAAGGAAAGTCCTTCGCTCGTCGCGTCTTGCGCATGCGCACGACGGAGCTCCCTCCGTCGTGCGCATGCGCAGTGCACACCATCGACCCACTTGCGAGCGGACAGCCGCTCGCGAGTGGGTCTGAATCAGGCCCAAAGTTTCAAGTTGGTATATCCAGAAGGCTTCTCTTTTGCAGAGCCAACTGAATCTATCTCTTACTGTAGATTTGATTTGCCTACATAAATTATCAGGGAAGCACTCACAGTCGCGCAGCCATGAGGGAAGTCAGTCGCATTCTCCGGTGGGTGGAGAGGCATCTTCCATCTGTGTCGGCAGTTTACATTCTGGGAGTGCAAAATTGGGAAGCGGATTTCCTAAGCCGTCAGGACGTTCATTTGGGTGAACGGGCCCTACATCCGGACGTCTTTCAACTCCTGGTTCTTCGGTGGGGTTTGCCAGACATCGACATGATGGCGTCCCGGCACAATCATCCAGCTCCGAGGTACTGCTCTCGCACCAGAGATCCGGAGGCCTTTCTGGTGGACGCTTTGGCAGTCCAGTGGACTTTCCCACTGCTGTACATCTTCCCTCCAATCTCTCTGATTCCTCGGCTTCTCCGCAAATTGAAGTGAGAGCTCTTTCAACCTGGTCAGTGGGAACTTTGCTGGCAGTACGACAGTGGTGCTTCTGCGGAGCAGCTGTGTAGGGCGGCCACGTGGTCCTCTGCCAATACAGTCCTGAAGTTCTTTTCCTTTGATACCTTCACCACACCTGATGTGGCTTTTGGGCAAAGGGTTCTCAGCGCAGCCCAGGAGCGTCTCCTCCCTTAGGGGAATAGTTTTGGGACATCCCAGCGTAAAGCCTGTGTCCCTTATGGAGGAAGAATAAGACATTACCTGTTAAATCCTTTTCTTTGATTCCATAGGGGACACTCGGCTCCCACCCTAATGCACCTGGCTTGTGGAGCTTGCTTTGCTTTCAGTTCTCCTGGTCACATGTCGTGTGTGTTCTGACCTGAATGTGTGACGGTCTTCCGTCTTCTCCTTCTTGTTCCTTGTTCCTTGTCCTTAACTGGAGTGGCCTATGGCTGGGGGTGGGATATAGGGAGAAGGGGAAGCCTGGGCTGTGTCTAACAAGGTTAACTGTGTGGTGCCCAGACTCCTTTCCACTAACCTATACCCAGCGTAAAGCCTGTGTCCCTTATGTAATTGAAGAAAAGGATTTAACAGGTAAACACATAAATCTACTTATTTTATCATTTGGTAATTTCATGTAATTTACCTAACATTTTATTTTTGCCTTTTGATGATCAGTCTTCACTGTGTTTAATGTTCTATTTCCTGATTTATTTTTTTCAGAATCATGTATAAATACATTGATTGACTTTGGGCTGAGCCCACAGTTTTTAGCTGGATATTGTTTTGACTAATACAGCAAATTTTGGAACAAATTAACACAGTTTTAAAAATAAATATATTTATAAAATTTGTGTTCTCTAGAAGCATGTGGATTTTAATAAAAAAAAACTGCAGTTCTGTTTTTCTGATCATATTGATGTGGTTATAAATAATAAAAGTTCTCATAAAATGGGGGTGTAAATAAAAGGTATCAGAGAGCTTTATTACGCATTTTATATCTTGTCTTTATGATATTTATTAACAGGTATGTGTCTGTAGTTATGCAAGTGAGTTTACTTTACCTTTAAATAGTGCTGCAAAATATGTTACTTCTTTATAGATTAAAAACATTAATACAATTTGAATAGTTATAAGATAAAGTAAATCTTCCACTGTTTAGTTTTTTTTATGAAATAAAATTAAATAATTAGTAAAAACATTTTTTCATTTATCAAGCTTGCTTTGTCTTACAGACTTTTTTTAAATGTTGTTTGTTGTTGTTCTTTTTTTTTTTATTCTTCTTCTTCTTCTTCTTATTATTATTATGATGATGATGTTGGTTTGAATACTTTAAATAACATGAGATGTAATAAACTACCATATCTTTTACACTCATTTTGTTGTTTAAATTAAAAAATTACAGTAAAAAATATTACAACACCTAAAATTGTTACCTATATTATTAGATGTCATTAGGTTGCTGTTGTAGTGATTTTTGTTTGAAGGCTCTATTTTAAATATGGGGCTCCCATTTCCCTCATAGAGTTCTAATTAAGAAGACTGGGCAGATTGTAATAACTAGCTGAGAAAATAACTACATAACTGATATTTTCAGTTTAATGTCTGGAGACTACTGTCCAGGAAGTTATGATTTTTAGTGTTTTGTAAAGGAAATATGACAACTGCCTCATAATCCCAATAAAGGCCCTGAGGCACAACTGTACGCTATTGTACTTCCTCTATTACTTCTTAACAATTATGGAGCCACAATCTGAACTTGTTTCCATAGTTAGACTGTTATCACAGAACCATATTTCCTTCATCAGGAAACTTGGGAGAAGATTATTACTAAGCACTGCAGAGTTGAGGGAAAAATGTGATTCATCAAGCAGTATTCATAAATACATTTGACTTTTGTTTCCATCTTGTGCAGTTAGAAATATATCTGCTGCCCGTAAATGTATGTACATTTCACATGTATGTCTGCATTTTATCTTCCTGCTTATCAGCTAATTAATTAGCAGATAAGGAATTGTCACACCCTTGCTGACTGGCTCTACTGAATACTGGAAAAGTTATTATGTTCCAGTAACACTAATCTAGTTCCTTGCATTTGCGTTGTTTAACCAGTGTCCTCAAGGAAGGGCTGTGGCTTCTAGCAACTCAGCAGCTCAATTAACTTTGACTCTGACAGATGCTTACAGTGGGTACACACTAATCGATGTGTACCCAGCACGATCTCGCTAACGACGGGACCCGACGGGGTCCCGGCATCAGCAAGTGTATACACACTTGCTGATGCAGAGAGCGACGGTGGGGGCCATGCTGGTCCGACGGACGATGTTGCTGACGACGCGCGGGAGTGTGCATTGTCAGCAACTAAGCCGGTTTACACTTGCCGATGTGGACAATATGTCATCCGATCCGCCGTATCAGACGACATATTGCCTATTGTGTACCTATCTTTAGAGTAATGAGACTTTGGCAATCAGCCACTGCATATAAAAATGTTTTACAATAATCACATGAATATATTGATATATGTGTAGTATTTGTTTTAGATGTAGATTCATGTTTGCTAACATTTGTCTAAATAAATATTTTTCTTCTTACTCCACTAGGGGACACAGGGATCACTCTGGGTATAGCCTGGAGAGGAGAGACACGACACCAAATAGTTACTTATTTTCTTCCCAGCAGCCCCCAGGCTCCCTCTCCACTATACCCCGCCCCCAGCCACAGGGCAGCCAGTTTTAGTTTGGTGCCGAGCAGGAGCGGGCACCATTTTGTAGGGGCTGCTTTTAAGTGTCCCCCTGTTACTTTAATCTATTGGATTTTCTTTATTTTATTCTTTTGCAGAGCGGGCATCTTATAGGATGCCATCACTGCCACTCCAACGACCCCAGCGCCGGACTGGATTGGTGACTTTTGCTGTCGGACTCTGGTAGAGACAGCAAATCACCGCTCCCGTAGCCCGCAGCCGGACACGGACAGGTAAGAGTGGCTCCCTGCTTTACACTGCCAGTGTGGAGACCACCATCGGTGTTGGTAGTGTTGGCTTAGGGGGTCCCTGCTCCACATACTAGAACACCAGGACATGAGGGAATAGGACATCGCTAGCTGAGGTGATTACCATGGCCCTGGGGTCCACAACAGAGGGGAAGACAGGCTCTTCCTGTTAGCCCCTCCCCCTCCCTTGGGTGCATTTGCTCACAGCAGACAGCCAGTTCCAGGGTGTTTTCTCTCTCATACCATGAAGACCTAGGAGCTCTCCAAACAAGTCAGGGACAAAGTTGTTGAGAAGTACAAATCTGGGTTGGGTTATAAAAAAATATCCAAATCTTTGATGATCCCCCTGAGCACCATCAAATCCATCATCATCAAATGGAAAGAACATGGTACCACAACAAACCTGTCAAGAGAGGGCCGCCCACCAAAACTCACAGACTGTGCACGGTATCAGAGAGGCAGCACAGAGGATACAGGAGGGTATCAGAGAGGCAGCACAGAGACCAAAGGCAACTCTGAAGGAGCTGCAGAGCTCCACAGCAGAGACTGGTGTATATCTGTACATGTGACCAGGGGCTGGCTGGCAACTTTCAGCCTGGGGGGCAAACACAAGTCAGTGGCCCCGGCTTTTCTTTCAGCATATTGTGAAGCATTTAGCAGCTAGGCCTCGAAAAGGGTAATGCCTGAAAGCACCATCACCGGAAAACCCCGCCCTCACCCTCCCACTGGCGTTACTGGATAAACAATCAGGGGGAGGGAAGGGACGCGGCAATGCAGCATTTATATATACACACACGTGCAATATTGGAGATAAGAAATAATTATCGAGACTACGAACTGATAATTAATAAAAATGCTGCTTTGGGGCCCCATATTAATGTATATTTAAATACAAACATTATATATATCCCTCACACAGCTCCCCCCCCGCAGCTCGCGCCCCTCACTCAGATCTTTCCCCTCATATAGCTCTCCCCTCCTCACACAGATCCCACCCTCTTATAGCTCTCCCTTCCTCACACACAGTCCACACACACACAGGACCACATAGCTCTCTCCACTTACTCATATCCCCCCATACAACTCTCTGCCCACTCACTCAGCTCCCCCGATCACACACACACAGCCTCCACCTCTCAGAAACCCCCCCACACACAGCTCTCCCTAATCACTAAGATCACCTCACACACATACAGTGCTGCATCCATACAGATCCCCACCACACAAAGGTCTTCCCCCTTTCTCAGAACCCCCTCACATAAACCCTCTCCCTACTCACTCAGTTCCCCCCCACCCCTCACACGGCGCTTTACCCACATATAGATTCCCCCGCCCCTAACACAGAACACATGGGGGGAGTTCACCTGCTGAGTCTGCATTACATTGAGATCAGTGCCTCGGCGGTATGGGCGTGGCGGGAGCAGCGAGTGCCACTCCGCTCATACACCACCCTGAAAGCACTGATCTCTCAATTTAATGCAGGCCCAGTAGGTGGTTCCCTAATCAACCGGCAACCCGTCCGTGCCCTCCCTTCTTCTCGCAGATAGCCTGCAGTCAGCAGCACATACCTCCGGGGGCTGGAGCAATGGAGGCTCCCTCTTCCATTGTATCCGGTAGTTCTGCCCCTAACCGCACTGCCTGGCCTTACATGAGCAGAGAGAACAGCCTCCAGGCAGCTTTAGGATTCGGAACACTTTGTAAATGCCGTGGCCAGCACTTGTGGTGTGGTGCAGCCCCGGACCATTCCAGTAGTTTCCCCAGTGCCTGTCTGTGTCTGCCGGCACCTTCTTTACTTGCACTGCTGTAGTCTGACCTTGACAGCCGGGAGGCAGGCATAGGAACCTCCTCGGGCTGTCACTGATATCTTCTTACAGAGCACAGTGGCGGCTCCTAGTGCTGGACAATTGTACGATGGCACCCTGCACCCCGCCTCAGCCCGCCACTGCATGTGACCACAATAAGCCGTACACTCCATAGAGCTGGGCTTTATGGAAGAGTGGCCAGAAAAAAGCCATTACTTAGTGATAAAAATAAGAAGACACGATTTGAGTTTGCCAAAAGGCATGTGGGCGACTCCCCAAATGTATGGAGGAAGGTGCTCTGGTCAGAGGAGACAAAAATTTTACTTTTCGGCCACCAAGGAAAACGCTATGTCTGGCGCAAACCCAACACATCCCATCACCCCAAGAACACCATCCCCACAGTGAAACGTGGTGGCAGCATCATGCTGTGAGGTTGTTTTTCAGCAGCAGGGACTGGGAAACTGATTCGAGTTGAGGGAAAGATGGATGGTGCTAAGGGCCTTATTCAGAGCGGAACGCTCTGACCAGAGCGCTCGCTCTGAATCAGGGCCCTCCTCCCTAAAAATGGAGCGGCCTCATGGAAGCTCGCATAGCTGTGGGTTACCACCCACAGCTATAGCGAGCGTCCATGATGATGGTCACGATGGTCAAGACCATCGCGACCATCGGGCTTGCGACGAGACCCTGCGGTAGGGTCTCGATGACCGCAAGCCCTGGAGTGATTTTGGCTCTATCAGAGCCAAAATCACTCCCACTGACATCACTAGTGATGTCAGTGGGGCCGGACCCACACGGTAGGCGTTCCCATGGGAGTGCCTCTGTCTGGCAGCCAAGCCCCTGGCACGCCCACCAAAGGGGGCGTGCGGTCATTCACCATCGACAGCACGCCCCCTTTGGTGCGAGACCCAGAGCGACGTATTCCTCGTCGCTCGCCGGGTCTCGCGCATGCGCACGACGGAGCTCCCTCCGTTGTGCGCATGCGCATTTGGGCACCATCGACCCACTTGCGAGCGTCCTTCGCTCGCGAGCGGGTCCGAATCAGGCCCTAAATACAGGGATATTCTTGAGCAAAACCTGTTGCAGTCTGCCTGTGATTTGAGACTGGGACGGAGGTTCACCTTCCAGCAGGACAATGACCCAAAGCATTATGCTAAAGCAACACTCGAGTGGTTTAAGGGGAAATATTTAAATGTGTTGGAATGGCCTAGTTAAAGCCCAAATCTCAATCCAAATGAGAATCTGTGGTCAGACTTGAAGATTGCTGTTCACAAGCGGAAACCATCCAACATGAAGGAGCTGGAACACTTTTGCCTTGAGGAATGGGCAAAAATCCCAGGGGCAAGATGTGGCAAGCTTATAGAGACTTATCCAAAGCGACTTGCAGCTGTAATTGCCACAAAAGGTGGCTCGACAAAGTACTGACTTTAGGGGGGTGAATAAATATGCACGCTGAAGGTTTCTGTTATGTTGTCCTAAATGTTGTTTGATTCACAATATAAGAAAAACACAACTTCACAGTTGTAGGCATGTTCTGTGAATGAAGTGATGCACACCTTCAAACAATCCATTTTAATTCCAGGTTGTGAGGCAACAAAACATGAAAAATGCAAAGGGGTTGAATACATTTGCAAGGCACTGTATACCTCACTATAGCTGGTCTGGTTATACATTTAACTCCTTCCTGCTCTGTTGGAGCTGGTTTGTTGATAACTATTGCCTATTGGTTCTTTGCTTGAATATTATGTGTGCATGTTTAGTGAAGTACAATTCAATACTATAATTTATATCATAATGTATATATATAAAATATATTTGACAAATTGCTGTCCTTCACACATTATAGTGAATGTTAAAAAAGGTGTCTGCGCTAATTCCAATACAAAATAATGAAAGACTGTATGATAATTATAAAAATGTAGTAAACATATATTTGTTAAACATGCATAAGAGAACTGCAGTTCAAACTAAAAACATATACATACATTAAGCATTGATACACAGTGTAAATGTGCCTCCAAACATATTGACAAATAACTAACACAATATTGCTGTTACAGAACTAAACACAATTGGGTAAATTTACTAAGATTCGAGATGTCCCGATTTTCAAAGTGATTTATCTCTCTGGAATTCACCAAAATTCAGGTGATTTAATCCCTTTTCTTTTACCAAATTTACCAACAGGCGATTTGAGGCTAAACGAGTTGCCGATGGTGAAGCAGAACGAGATATCTCTCCCGAGTAACTCGTTGTGCAGGAGATTACCCACCTGAGATTGCAGTGTAATCAGCGGCGGCTAACATTAGCGGCCGCTCATTGGCTGGGACCCACGTGGGCTTAGCCAATGAGCGGCTCCTCCATGTGGGTCCCAGTCAATGAGCGGCCGCTAATGTTAGCCGCCAGCCTGGAACTGAAGTCTGGTTATGGGTGGAGAAAATGGATACCTGTATACTGCGACTCCGTGAGGTGTCATAACCAATTATACTGCTTTTGCCATTTTCTCCACCCATAACCAATTTTACTGCTTTCAGTCACTACACATGGTAGACTGGACATTGCTATATACACCTCTATTACCTAGTTGCGAGTCGCTGGAGCGACGTTAAACTAAGGACATTGTCACATTTATTCCCCTGGCATGGTCGGGAGTCGCTGGAGCAGTGCCACCATAAGGAGACGCCAGAACGTGGATCTATTGTGAGCAACTTAACATAGAAGCTGGAGCTCTGTGATCCAGAACATGACACAGGATTGTGCAATAGTCAGGTTGATTCCTGGTTTTCTTATGATACGGAGTTAACGCATTGTGGTCATACAATATACGCATGAGCTTTTGCATTGGACATGCGGCTCATTCCTCAAAGATCTTGTATGGTGACTATACATCAATATATTGTTTCACACCTAAAGCCTTTCTTTTCCTTATGTATATGTGATCAACTCCATTTAAGGTATATAGAGGGGATTGAGTATTCCACTGGTCTAAAATACTCTATTGAGGCGTTTCATAGACACATTGGGCCAAATTTAATAGGCTGTCAGTTTTGGTAAATTGCGAGTTTTGTGCTAAACCTGCAATTTTTCACAACTCTCCAATGTAATAGGGTGTCAGTTCACTAAAACTCGCATTTTTCAGAGTTACTAAAAATCCCCATTTTCAAACTCACATCCAGATTTTTTAACATTGAAAACAATCAACTCGCCCAATGCAATAGGATGTCTGTTTTAGACTCGCAAAATAAAGATAACCAAGAGTCCCCAAATAATAGACCTGCTTCAGGATAGCCAGTATATCCTGAGCAGGTCAGATTAACACAGAAACATGCACATATCCATGTAAAAAAAATGATGTGCAGTCCCCCCCCCAAAGCCTCACCAGCCCCAGGCTTTCTAAAGCCTGTCCTGGTTCTAAAAATACAGAGGACAAAATGCATAGGGGTCCTCTGTATATTAAGAACCAGCACAGGGCTTTGCAGAGCCGGTCCTGGTTATGGAAAAACAGGGGACAAAACGAGTAGGGATCCCTTGAAAATTCCAAAACTAGCAGCAAGCTCTTTCTAGCAGGGGGGTAATGCCACAGCCAGGGAAAACCTTTCACCAGTTTCCCCAGCCAAAGCATTACCCCTGACCACTAGTCAGCCCAGGCCGGGAATATCTGGGGTGTTGGGGACCCCCCAATAAAGGGGTCACCCTCTCAGGGTACCCCAGGCCTAGACTGATATCCTGGGGCTATCCCCGACACCCTAGGGCGGTGGGTACCGGGTTGATAGTGTAATTGTGTATAGTGTAAATTAAAGGGTTAAATAATGTCTTTAGTTGTGGAACTACATGTACCAGCAAGCCCCCCCCGCATGCTGGTATTTGTAGAACCACATATACCAGCATGCGGGGCATTACGGGCCTGCTGGCACTTGTAGTTCCACAACTAAAGAAATACGTAAAAAAAACACAAACATACGCCGTGATAGTAAAACTTTAATAAAACACACTTGCACACTCGCACATACATACCTAGGATCCGAAGTAATCCATAGGGGTACCTGAAAAAAAATATCCATACTCACCTCTCCTATGCGTAGATTGCGTCCTCTTGTCCAAGTAAGCATCCAAAGGGTTAAAATAACAACCCGGGAAAACCCATACCATGCCGGACTGAGTAATGGTATGTGTGTGTACACATACCTTTACTCCACGTAAATGACTGGGGCACGTGTGCCCCGTCATTGAAGGAGCCGCCAGCCAATGAGCGGGCATCTCCGTCAGAGCAGCTCACTGATTGGCTGAATGCGGTCAGCCTGTCTTCCCCATAGGATCAGAAGATAGTGGAAAATATTCCGTGCGCCCTAAAGCAACCCGTGGTTGAAGGTAAAAAAGTGTCACTCACACTCCACCAGAAATATATTGAAAAAATATTACCAACAATAATCCTCAGGCGCTTAAAGATAAACTAGACCTAAAAAAAAAACCAGAAGAAATTTCATAGTGCAATACATTTTAGATCTCTTTTATATCACAATGACCCCCTTCTTTTTTCAGACTCGTACCATTAGGGATGGTCTACTATAAAAAGTAGACAGAACAGCATGTATTAAAACTTGTAGTTCTCTTCCGAATAAATGGTTTTCCTTTTTCTTTTAATAAATACAATCAGATGAATTGGTCTACCCAATCAGTAGACAACAAAGCATAAGTCCGAAATCTCAGGCGTCCCCGGTAGTTGTTAGATGGACCAACTGGGAAGTGTCCAAAAAAGTCCTCACTCAGCTCCTCCACCAACGCGTTTCGATACTATTGTATCTTTTTCAAGGTATGAGGAGACATGTCGGAAGGCTTTGCATGTCTCCTCATACCTTGAAAAAGATACAATAGTATCGAAACGCGTTGGTGGAGGAGCTGAGTGAGGACTTTTTTGGACACTTCCCAGTTGGTCCGTCTAACAACTACCGGGGACGCCTGAGATTTCGGACTTATGCTTTGTTGTCTACTGATTGGGTAGACCAATTCATCTGATTGTGTTTATTAAAAGAAAAAGGAAAACCATTTATTCGGAAGAGAACTACAAGTTTTAATACATGCTGTTCTGTCTACTTTTTATAGTAGACCATCCCTAATGGTACGAGTCTGAAAAAAGAAGGGGGTCATTGTGATATAAAAGAGATCTAAAATGTATTGCACTATGACATTTCTTCTGTTTTTTTTTTTAGGTCTAGTTTATCTTTAAGCGCCTGAGGATTATTGTTGGTAATATTTTTTTAATGTCTTCCCCATAGACCTCAATGGGGAGATTTCTCCATTGAAGGCTATAATGGGAACCGCTACATCATAACCACAAGGTTAATTGAGTTAACCTTGTGGCTACGTCATTGATACAATGTCGCTTACTCAGTACAGGAGTGGCAGATTCTTGCCAGCGATGGCATAGCTCAGAGCAGGCCATTTAGACCAGACAGCGCTAGGTCCTGTCTAGTTGTATCTCTGCTTTGACCATGTAGAAGCGCTGATAAAGGTACTGTATATCTGCACTTTTAAGCAGTAACGGTCCAGAGCCCAGGTTCTTAAGTATCAGCTGAGAGTGTGACAACTGAATCCACTTGTTTTATGTAACTTGAGGGACTTCCTAGCAGAGACATGGACTCACCTTAGTAGGTGGTTCCATGCATCTAGGCACTTTGCTTCAACGTAGGAGATTCTCCCTCTGGTTGTTGCTCTTCTGCCCGTCTTGTTAGATCTTCTGCCGTGGGCAGCTGGATAGTTTCCTCAAGACTTTCTATGCTAGTATATGAATGCTTCCTATAGGCATATCCTGGGGATCGAATCTTCTACGGTCGGACCTTCAGTCTCCATGCCCATACTTCCATCAGGCTCTGGCCTGCCTCCTTGACAGTGTCTCTTGAGACACCCGTCCTTAGACCAAGGAGGTTTTTTACCAGATGAGGTACTACTACCTGCTAAATGCCCGGAAGCCCACTTTGGTTAGAAATTCTCACCAATTTGGAACATCTTCTTGAAGGTTCAGCTAGAGGCTTTACACTAAATCCTCTTATTTCTGCAAATAGTTCTGGGTTTGGGCTCCTGACCCTCTTCCTTGAAGGGACAGTTATCCACCCTGTCGGCCCTCTTCCAACGACAAGTTGTGTTTCTACCAGAGGTATGGGCGTTGTTTTTTCTGTAGGGCATCCTCAATGTGCAGCCACCTTTTATTACTCCAGGTGGCTCCATCATACCTCTCCTTTGTTCTTCGACTCTCCAGTTTGAGCCTTTGGATATGGTGGCCATTAGTTTGTTTTCTTGGGAAGGCTGTCATCTTACTTTCCATCACCTCAGCCTGGTGGGTCTCTGATTTCAACGCCTTGTTTTGTTGCTTCCCCTTTCTGACCTTCCTTTGGATCACCATCCAGGTGGTTGTGGCTCCGGCTCTCCATGTTCAGGACTCTTCACCAGGGTAAGCATCTTTGGATGTGTTGAGGGCTCCCCTGTTTTTCCGTGGGTAAAGCCGGAGATCTGTTTCCCTACTGTCATGTATAATTATCGCAGACGGGGCTTACCAGCTTCTAATCAGCTTCGCTTGATGGCTCCGCTTAACTATCTCCCATGTCTACTCTGTCACACCTTGCTTGCAGGGTTTATTTCCTCTGATTTTGGTTCTTGGCGCATCTTTCTCTTACATATGTTCTGCATGTGTGCCGGTCTTTCTTCTTCCTCCTCTTCTCGCTTCTACCATGGGCTTGCTAACTTAAACTGGCTGGTCTGTGGCTGTGGGCGGGGTATAATGGAAAGGGAGCCTGGGGGCTGCTGGGAAGAAAATAAGTAACTATTTGGTTCACAGACTCTATTCTCAAGGCTATACCCAGAGTGATCCCTGTGGCTCCTATGGAGGTGAAGAAAATTATTTAACAAGGTAAGGCCATAAATCCTCTTTTTTATTTTATACCAAAGCATTGTTATATATAATAATTCATTTTTTTTATTGATTGGTGAATGCAGCACAGTTTGTTTTTGTTTTTTTGCCATCAGATACCCATGCTGAAAGTTGGACAGGTTTGCATTTATTTTTGTGTTTTATAAAATTTAGGATTATATTTTTTAGGGGAAAACTATTTTTCCAAAGAACAGGTGTGTACAGTTTTGTAAAGCTTCATGAAAATATCAACTTAAATCTATCTGCTGTGTTTTACAGTATATTTTACGCTATGCATGTGGGATTTTTTTTGTGTAGGTACTGGGACCAAGAATTAGAAGACGCTGAAAAGGAATCACGTGCACCACGATTAACAAAAGCTATTATACGTTGCCATTGGAAATCATACTCTCTCCTAGGATTTTTTACTTTCATTGAGGTAACTTTTTAACCAACATCGCTACACTACCAACTGAAACTACTGAGTCCCATTGTCATTTGACTACAGTAGAATGTTTTTGCAGTGATTTTTCATTACATTTATGTAATTACTTTTAAGGATTTTAAAATATTGCACTGTTTATGCAACTTAGTATAATGTTATTTGGCAAGACTAGAACACGTTTTGAAAAGCCTTTTTAAATTATATTAGAAAAATGTTGGCAATGTGTCTGTTGAGCTGTCTTCTTAAAACAATAGGCTTCTTTCTAAAGACAAGTGAATGGAAGTTAACCAACAATGACTTTTGACATGTTTCACAACACTTCACAATTTATTAACTTTTTATTATCCAAAATCATGTCACAGTGTACAATATTTATATGCCTTTATATTATTTAATAAGTCACCAATCAACTTTGTTTTCGTCTAAAAAAAATCTTTGTTTCATCTATACAAAAATCTCTTGTATCCTTGCATTTACCAGCAAGTGATGGTTGGATTTTGTTTACTATTAATATGGACCCAGCATAGAAATTTAGGACAGCCCATTATCATTCAATGGCTTCTCTCCTTGACTCAATGTACTAGGGAAACTTGAATTAATCTACTTCTCCTGTTCTGCCTAGTTACTGTTATCAGTACATTTTCACTGAGTGCTATGTTCATTCCATAATGTTGAAGTTGGGACGAATGACCGTAAATCACAGAGTTTCTGCAAGGTCCTAGACATAGAAACAGGGGCTTATTTATAATGGGTGCAGGGTGTGTGGGGCCACTGGGTCCAGGGGGGGCCCGCACCGCACACCCTGCAACCATAAAACTTACCTCTCCGGAGCACCACGTTGGCTTCGGTGTCTGCGCCTGTACAAATGACTAGAAAATGGCAGCTGTGGCCATTTTCCCGTCATTTGCGCATGCGCAGTACAGGGTAAATGGCCACCGTGGCCATATTCCCGGTGATTTGTGCATGCGCAGTAGATTCTGGGCACACTCTAGTGCCCAGAGTCTATAAGTGCGGCGCTGGCCACGCACTGCTCAGTCCGCAGCTGGCCGCCGGACAGGGAGGTGGGGGCCCGTGTTGGAGACTGCACACGGGGCCCCTCCTATCTAGAATCGCCTCTGCATAGAAACAACTGTTGGGGAAAGGAAGTTAATATCTTAATATATTATTATTGTCACAAGCTACTCATGCGAACGCTGGGGGACCATTTGCTGAACTCCTCCTATCAACTGTCCATCATCCCTGCTCTGTTCTGGTTTGGTTCCTGTGGTTATTTTCTTCTGGTGCGCACGCTGCTCCGATGCCGGTGATATCGTTTCACGTTTTCCCGGTTGTGGCTTTTTCTGCTGTTTCCAGTCGAGTATCCAGTTCTCCTGTCAGTTTTGTACTACCTGCCGCTTGTGTCATCTAGGCGGCACGGTCCACATATCTACTACCTGCCGTTTGTGTCATCTAGGCGGCACGGTCCGCATACCAGCTCTCTGCTGTTTGTGTCATCCAGGTGGCACAGACAGCACTCAGTGTCCTGAGTGCGCAGTTCAGCATCCAGCTGCTTGTGTAAACCCGGCGGCACAGGCCGCACGTCAGCGTCCAGCCACAGCTTGCCAAGGCTTACCTGCCCTCAAGGCTGCTACACGGCCCAAAGGCCGCATCGTTGCTCTATGGCCCACAGTCCACAGCTTGCCAAGGTTTACCTGCCCTCAAGGCTGCTACACGGCCCAAAGGCCGCATCCTGCTCTATGGGCCACAGCTTGCCAAGGTTTACCAGCCCTCAAGGCTGCTGCACGGCCCAAAGGCCACACCTTATCTCACTGCTCTCGGGCCACGACTAGTCAAAGACTTACCAGTCCTCAAAACTGCTGCATAGCCCAAAGGCTACATCAACTTCTCCAGCCCTATGGCCACATCTAGTTAACACCTACCAGCCCTCAAGGCTGCTCCACGGCCGCAGCTAGCCAAGTGTTCCAGCCCTCAAGGCTGTTGCTAGACTCATTCTATCTGGATATAACCGAATCCTAACATTTAAATATAGAGTTTGTGCACTGTTTGAAAAAGAACACTGAAATGCTTACCCCTTAAAGCATTGTTTATCAATCTGGCTCTCACGCAACTCCCAACAGCTCATGTTTTTCAGGATTTCGTTAATTATGCAAAGGGGACTTTAATCTACTCTACTCATTTATTAACTATCCTGCCTGTTTTCTCTGACAGATATCCTCAGAGCATGAGCTGTTGCGGATGTGTGAGGTCTGGATTTGGGAAACACTGATTTATGGGATATGCCCACTGAAAAAGTTAGTCTCCATCCAACTAATAGAGCTGTGTGGTTCTTATGATGGAACCCCAGAAGTTCAGGCGCATTGAACTATCCTGTCACTGCATATGTTTTTATTTTGTATCTCATATGTCAGTTTGGGAAAGGATACAGGACACTTTAGGTAGAAGGTAGTAGTTCTGGAGTACAGGTGTCCCTGACAGGAGAGTCCACATTTCTGCCACTTGGGGCTGGAGACTGAGATTTACTTTGTAAGTGGAAATATCCTTTTAACCCTTTCAGTGCTGAGGATGAGTTGAACTTGCCCTTAGCTAATACCTCAAAAGTTCCACACATCCTGAAGAAGTTCTGGTTAAGTGGCAGGGAATTATAACATCCCTTAATTTAAATTATGTGCCCTTTAGTATTTAATGCCTGGTGATCAGGTGATCACCAGACAACAACCACCTATACTACATATATTATTTTGAATTTCAGGAATGGTGGAGGACCTAACTCAACCTGACTTAAATAATCATAATAATGTGGTAGGTTGTCTACTTTTCATTATGGTATGCTTTATTATTCCTATACATTTTATGTGTTTTGTTCAAACTAGTTTAAACAAAATACATTTTCATGTGTAAATATTATGAATATGTATGGGCAGAATAGTTGCTGTTTTGAAAATGTGAATTTATGCCAAAGCATTAAAACCACAAAGTATTTCTTGGTTGTGTCTTAAGCTATTGTGTTTATTTTTTTTAACATTTTTGGTAATTTTTGGCATATTTTATTTATCATGTCAATAAGTATACGCAAACTTATGGTATTTTCTTAAAATTTGTAGTCTTGTAAAGAAAACGTTCAAAAAAGAACAAGGTATAATTTGTATGGGTATTGCATAAAGCATTTACTAATATTATCTTTTATTTGTGTGGTATCACCAAGTGTCCGTAGCTCTGTACAGGGAAAATTAAAATGATTCACACAAAACAATACAATATTAAAAGCTTCAACAGTACAAGGGCAAAAATCACATTGTGAAATTTAGACAACTGAGTGAGTTACAGTTATTAACAGTAGCACTCGATGACCTACTGTATAGCCTGGAATGGATGGACAGAAAGGATTATATTCGCTGATTGTCAGTGGGAGGGCACTGGAGACAGTTAAGGGCAAGAACAAAAAGGGTGGAGGGTTTTGTTTGTGAGAGTGGGAATGGAGGTTCATAACTGGGAGGTAAACTAGGAAGAGATGAGAAGGGAGGGATAAGGGGAATTGTGTATAAAAATGTGTGGAGGGCTGGTAGGCTTTAATGAACAGGTGCATTTTCTGGGCACATTTGAAAGAGTACAAGCTGATAGAGAATGTGACAGGACTTGGAATTGAAGTTCAGAAGAAGAGAGTAGCATGATAGAAGTCTTGGATGTGGATGTGGTAGGAGATAGTTAGCTTGGAGGCATGGTGACAATCAGATAAATAGCGGAGATGATGGGGAGAAGTGTGGATTTATGCAAAGTTGGAGGTGGAGGAACGACTGAGTGCTTTGAACGTGATGGTGAGCAATTTAAACTGGATTCTGTAGGGGATGAGGAGCCAGTGAAGGAGAGGAGAGTTCAAAGCAGGAGAGGAGATTTCAAATCAGAGGAACGAGATAGGAAGGCGAGGTAAGCAGCAGAATTGAGGATAGATTTAAAAGAGGAGAGGCAGGAGATAGGTAGCTGTAGTCCAGGTGGGAGATGGCAAGGACATGAATAAAGGATTGGTAGCATCCAGGGTAAAAAAACATCTGATCCTGGAGATGTTCCAGAGGTCAAAGCATCAGCATTTGGTGAAAAACTCAGGGCCTGATTTAGAGTTGAGAATAGAGTGAGATATCTCTCTCAACTGATCATCTTGGTGAAACCATGCTTCACTGCAGGTGGGGTGGATTTAAAATGTGCAGAGAGATTTAGATTTGGGAGGAGTGTTTCCAAACTGACATCTAAATTGTAGAGTAATAATAAAGCTGTGCAGTATTTGTGGGTTACATGCAAAAGCAGCCAGTATTTACCCTACATGTAAAAAAATGTATGTATTTACACCCCTTGCATTGCAATATGGTTTGTTCAGGTTCACAGTTGAGAGAGATATCTCACTCTGGGCCTTATTCAGACCCGTTTGCAAGTGCTGAGCGCTCGCAACCGGGTTGATGTTTGCTCACTGGGCATGCGCACGTCTGTGCCGGCTCCGATGTGCGCATGCGCGAGACCCGGCTAGCGATGGGTGCTCCGTCGCTACGGGGACAAGCTGTCAATGGTGATTGACAGCTACCCCGTTTGGGAGGCGGGCAGGGGGGATGGCCGGCCAAATGGAGGCGTTCCCGATGAAACGCTTGCCGTTTGGGGGCGGCCCCACTGACATCAGCAATGATGTCAGTGGGGAGATCGAGCAGGAAGCTCCCTGGGGCTTGTACTTGCCGAGACCCAACCTTAGGGTCTCGTCACAAGCCGCGATGGTCCTGACCATCGCGACCATCAACCTGGTCGCTCGCTAGAGCTGTGGGTGGTAACCCACAGCTTAGCTAGCGACCAGGAGGCTGCAATTCACACCACAAGCTGCCGCCCTCATTCAGAGCGACCGCTTGTATCTAGTGATCGACTCTGAATGAAGGCCTCTATTCCCAACTCTGAATCAGGACCTATGTGCACCTCTACTTTTTAAAAAACTAATATTGCTAATTAACATTAATTACTATTTTCCTCATTCTTCTTGTATTGGTAACTCATGGTAAAGGTAAACACAAAAGCAGAAAATCACAGAATGCTAACACTTTTTAGAAGTATTGGGTACTAATAAGAGGTATTTATTATTTTTAACAATAATTGTAAATTTTAGATTAGTGTTTGTTTGTTACTTGTCTGTGTAATATATGAGGGTGAGTCAAAAATGATCCGCACTCCAGTTATATTAAAACTTCTGTTGGCCGCACTGTCTTATCAACACTTTCTGTACTAGGTCGCTGTCTCCCCAGTCACTGCTCTGCAGGTTTGAACGTGTTACATCAGTTCATTTGTGACTGCAGGGCAAGAAAAAATGGCTGCCCCATTTGTGAAGAACAGCGTGCAGTGATTCGTGTTTTGTGGTCTTGGGGTGTGTCTGGTGCCGATATTTATCAAAGACTTTGTGCACAGTATGGAGAAAGTGTACTGTCGCGAAGAAGTGTGTATGAATGGATAGAGAAGTTCAAAGAAGGTTGCACAAGTGTCAGCAATGAAGGAGTCGGACGCCCGTCCACATCCACGACTGATGAGAACATTGAGCATGCACGTGAACGGATTCTATTGGATAGACGAGTGACAGTGGATTTTGTTGCAAATAATTTGCAAATCAGCCATGCCTCTGCCTATGTAATAATCCATGACAGACTTGGGTTTTTCGAAAGGTTTGTGTGAGATGGGTACCGAAACAACTCACGGAAGAGCACAAACAGAAGCATTTGGACATCTGCACAATGCTGTTCATACTGTCGACACTCTACAAAAACTTTGTTTTGAGGTGTTAAAGCATCCTCCCAATAGTTCTGATCTTGCCCCATTGGACTATAACCTGTTTGGTCCCCTGAAAGAAGCCCTAAGAGGACAAAGATTCACGTTTGATGAAGAGGTGAAGACAGTGGTGCATTCGTGGTTCGCAGCTCAGCCTAAAACATTTTTAATTCCGGAATACGAAAGCTTGTTGACAGATGGGCAAAAGGTATTGAAAAGCAGGAAGATTATGTCGAAAAATAATGTATTTGTCTCCTCTGAAAGTTGATTAAAATAAATTCTACAGCCAGAGTGCGGATCATTTTTGACTATTATTGACTGATAGAGACTTCTAATCACTTTTTTTTGTTTCTTGTCATGCATTTACTTGTAATTCCACTAAAAGTATAAGAATACATGCAGCCTGACCGATCTGTGCACCCAAAAGCTAGGCTAACAAAGAATTAGGAAAACTTTTACTCATCTGATGGATACACCGATCCATCAAGTAGTGCAATAACTTCCATAGTTGGTAACTCATCCAATAGACGTATATTTTTAGCAACGTTAATAATTTAATAATTTTGCTGATGTTGCTGAACTCCCATAATGCTCAGTGATGAATTGTTTAGGAAACAAATCAGGAGAGGAGAGTTCAAATCAGAGGAACGAGATAGGAAGACGAGGTAAGCAGCAGAATTGAGGTTAGTTTTAAAATAGGAGAGGCAGGAGATAGGTTTATTTCTAGATTGTTTAGGAAACCTACTTTACCTGTAACTGGAGTGTCCCAATTTATTCATGTCTTATGTATTAGTTTATATAATAGTTTGACATTTCCCTGTTCTTTACTGCTAATGAAGCTTTTCCATCAGGTGTCCTTTTCTTCCTTCTAGGAAAGTGTTAAAGTGATCCAGCCAATCTTTCTTGGAAATGTTATCAGTTATTTTGAGATGGATGATTCTAGTGATGCCGCCCAGGCAAATGCCTACATCAACGCCGCTGCCCTCTCTGTCTGTACCTTGCTTTTGGCACTCTTTCATCATATTTATTTTTATCACGTACTGCGAGTAGGCATGAGGCTTCGTGTGGCCATGTGTCATATGATTTATAAGAAGGTGAGAGTTTATTTTTACAGCATTTAGCTATGTTGGATTAGTGATAGGATGTGATTTAAGGACTATTATTTTAACGGCTATTATCCTGAACATTATTACATTGCTGGGGATGTTTTCTAATTAGGTGATTAAAGGTAAATTGATTTAATAACTCCTAGAATGGATTAATGGCAGCATAAAATGGTGGTGAAATAGGGGGAAGAGGCTAGGGAAATACATTTACTACTAGTATAATTGTCAGCCTTTTTGTTTTCTATAGATTTCACCAGCGGCAGCTCCTACCTTTTTTCTCCTGGGGGGCTGCCCAGGCTGCAGTCCAAATCCCCTGCTGTGCGGCATCGGCGGCTGTCCCCATGCAATGCGTGTGCATACAAAAATATCCACAGCAAAAAAAAAAAGTACATGTGCAGAATAAGGTCTTCGGCTAGGGGCTGCATATGCTGCAACCCCAATAAGCCGAATAAGATTGCCATAATAAATGCAGAAGCGCTTCCTATTGGAAGTGCTTTCTGCTAATGACAGCCTGGACTGGCAGTCCCAGGGGGAGGAAACACCTCCCCCTGGGACTACCTGTCTGACGTGTGATTAGTAGAAAGCGCTTCCAATAGGAAAGGCTTCTGCATTTATTAAGGCTGTTAATCCACATGCAGGGAGACTGGGGGGATCACAGGGAAGTGTTGGATTTTACTGGGGGTAAAATCCGCCACTGTATTTCACCATGCAATAATGATAAGTGCTGCCTCCATTATAATTTAATTTGTACCTATCGTACAAATGTAAACATCTTGCAGTGCATAGTACTGTTCTCTTCTCTCAGTAGTGACCAGCTCTATCCCTCTGATATATTCCCTGCTGAACCAATTAAAGTGCCCACACACAAAAAGATTTTGCCTCTTGAGTAATTTCATATTACATATATGACCGGAAAAATACATTCTCTTAGATCTGTAAAGGTCTCAAATGTCATTCATTTTTCATAATCTTCTTTATGTAGAAATTTATTGGCCAATAAATGTAATTTAAAAGACATCAGAACACTACCATCTGTTTTAATGACAAGCTATATTAGTCATCCTGATTCATCCACTAGGTTTTGTGCACTACATCTAGAGTATGGACCAAACCCTTGAAAAATACCTAATTGATGCATAATGCCAAGATTAGTCCAGAGACTTATTTATTACAATTGGATCAGTATTTCAAAAACTCGGTCCTCAAGGCACCTTAACAGTCCAATTTTTAGGTATCCCATTCTTAAACACAGGTGACCTAATTAGTACCACGATCATTTTGATGTAAAAATGTGCACAAGCATGGATATTCTTAAAACCTTGACTGTTAGGGTGCCTTGAGAACCGGGTTTGGGATAGTCTTTATTGATTGTTTCAAAGACATGTCATGCAGTAGACTGGCTGTTTGTTAAATTGGCTCTTAAAAAAAATATCCTTGCATGATTTGAGGTGAGTGATTCCATTTAAAAGTACTGTTAAGGTACTTTATGCCCCTCCCATCCAAAAACTAACCATTATAGGTTCCCGTTGTACCTTCCAGGGTTGCCCATTATCAGCTTTACAGATCTAGGAGAACTGTGATATGAGAGATGTTCTTGTTGGTAATAATGAGTATGATGTATATTTGTGTTTGGATGGTATTCTTCTTCCTTTATGTACAGGTAGGCTGCTAATAAGCTTTCTGTGCACTTTGTTTTCGTTTCATATAAGTCAAGTGTGAGACTTTTAATATTTCCATGTGAATCTACATTTTAAAATTGTTGGAATGTGACTGAGCTTGTTTAGGAACAAAATGTCCTACTATATTAAGGGTTTACATTTATAAGCTCTTTCCAAATTATAATTATACTGATAAGAATAAAATAAAAAACTATGTAATATAATTTGCAGATTAGAATTTACATGTTTTTCTATTACAAATCAATAATGATGTATCTTGGTGTAGAAAGAACGTTATATGTAATAGTACTGCATAGGCGTAATGTGTATGCTGAAATATAAGAATACTACAATCAAATATACTGTAATGATTACTCCACACTGGGGAGAATTTCGTTTTCCAAAAATGGAAGACTGAAACCAATAGCTCTCAGTTACTACTAACGTACATTTTGCTAGGCTTCTTTGGGCGCTTAATACATCATTTGTTGAGCATTACAAAGGTGACCCATCTTCTCCATTATTGTTTAATATAAAAGATTTAGCTTGGTCAAAATGAGCAACTTTGAAGGTTTTTCTATGCTTTGCTCATTTTATTATTGGAAATACTTATTACTTTGTCCAAGCTACAGAATAAATATTGGCCTCCACTAGCTTATGCTATTGTATATAAGTGCATTCACTGTATATTAGCTAAACATATTGACTCTAAATGACCAGAAATCTACTGATTGAAATTCTATTATGGAAATTGTATAATATTTATAGATTTATATCAGTATTTTATTCTGTTATACACGGTTAGAATGTGCTGACTGTTTTCTTGTCTTTCAGGCTCTTCGTCTTAGTAACACAGCCTTGGGAAAAACGACTACAGGGCAAATAGTAAATCTTTTGTCAAATGATGTCAATAAGTTTGATCAGGTATTGTTGTTTCTGTTTTTTTAGTTATGTATAATTCCACTATGCTTGTTCTTTAAACTGATATTCACTGGTTCTCACACATTTTCACTGATCACTACAGTGGTTCTGTATCACCTTGTCTGGTCTCCTGATAAACTTATATGCTGTTCATGTAGCTATAGTTCCTAAGATGCCCTGTAAAACTTATCCCCTGGGCACCTGCCATGTAATTAGCTTAATGTACCAACTAGCTGAAGAAAGTAATGAGTAGAGATTTATTTCATATTAGACACCACTCCATATATCTGTAAAGTTAGTAACATGTTCCATTACTGTTGCCATCCTGCTGATACAACTTAGTAATGGAGAGATCACCCATCCCTTCCTAGCAATGGGCTATCCCCTGTTGGAACACACTGAGATTCAGCCTTTGAACCGATGTTCAGGGCAGGGTTTTCTCAACTGACTGCTAAGTATGGGCTACGGGAAGAGCTTGATTTATGTGACCTTTAATTTGATAGGCAAGTTGTAGAATGCTGATGGCAACACTTTCTTCATACAGGATGTAGTGGGCATACTGGCGCACACAATGCCAGCGGTTAGAATCCCGGCGCCGAAATCCCAACAGCAGTCAAAATCTCGGCTCCAGAATCCTGACAATACAGCGAGTATCAGAGTCAGGGGTTAGGGTTAGGGTCAGGCTGAGGGAGGGGAGGGTCAGGGTTTGGCTGTGGAAAAGGTGGGTTAGGGGAAGGGTTGGAATACTTACATGCGCCGGGATTACGTTTGCCGGGATTCTAACCACTGGCTTCATCAGCGCCGGGATTGCATACCCAACCCCTTCATACTAGTTTGACAAGAACATTCAGGAAACTTAGATCATACCAGAACTTACAAATCAGGCCATGTATATACTTTACATGAAGGGATACTGGAGGGAAAAAGCTTTAAATACTGGTTAGACTCCAGTAATCACAAATTTCACTTTGTGATATCTCTTGCTCTTTTCACTATAGTAAGTTTAATTGAGATTATAAAGAACACCATCTGTTGTTTAGTGTTAATGCAGCCATGACGAGCAATTCAGACTGTTGGCAATGCTCCAAAGATACAAGTCTGCCAGGAACAAATATTTATTTATTCCAACAATAAAATGGATTAGTTGACTTTTATGTCACATTGTAACCAGAGAAAATTTGTACTTATGTTTTAAATATACAGTATAAACTATACATGATTATGCTGTCACTGATTGCTTAATCTTATACTGTGTTCAACCCTCTAGGCAACAATAAGGGGCTAACATTCATGGAAAGATTGACTTTTGGATCAAAACTTTGCACAGTTTCCCTATTTGAAGTGACCAATGGGCAGAATAGAAGTATCTGATTTTGGCAATAGTTTTTTTTTTATATACAGTATTGTGCAAAGGTTTAGGCAGGTGTGAAGAAAATGCTTCAAAGTAAGATTGCTTTAAAAAATAGAAGTGTTAATAGTTTATTTTTTATCAATTAACAAAATGCAAAGTGAAAGAACAGAAGAGAAATCTAAATCAAATCAATATTTGGTGTGATCACCCTTTGACTTCAAAACAGCATCATTTCTTCAAGGTACACTTGCAGAAAGTGAGGGATCTTGTAGGATTATACTCAGGTGTATGATTAACCAGTTATACCAAACAGATGATAATGATCATTATTTTCATATGTAGGTTGAAACTCAGTCATTAAATGAAACAGAAACATCTGTGTAGGAGGAGACTTAAAACTGGGTGAGGAACAGCCAAACCCTGCTACATAGGTGAGGCAAAACTGAGCACAGCAACAAGACACAAGGTAGTTATACTGCATCAGCAAGGTCTCTGCCAGGCAAAGATTTCAAAGCAGACTGAAGTTCTGTTTACAGTCTTATAACAGTACAAACTTCTGATGTCTTTGTCTCCAGACTACATATTACCAACTTAACCTGAGCAAACTAGCTTCTAAGCAGGAAGACAGGGAAGTACCTTTATATGTTTTTGACTTGTAATGTTGTACATCTGGCACCCCAAGAGAAAAACTTTACCAACTTTTGGGTGAAGAGCTTATAGTCATATTTAGTTTGTCATGATCATCTCTACCAACAAAACTCTGCAGGGATACCATCTATTATGGTGTGTGCACATGTAGAATTTAGCGTGGAATTGCTTTTATTCACTCACTGATTTTCAACAGGTAACTATTTTCTTGCACTTCTTATGGGCTGGACCCCTGCAGGCCATTGCTGTTACTGTGCTTCTCTGGATTGAGATCGGACCATCATGTATGGCGGGAATAGCAGTGCTGTTTGTCCTTATGCCTCTACAAACTTGTATTGGCAAATTCTTTACTTCATTAAGGTACCTCTTTGTGACTGGAAGCTTTACCTTTTTATTTTTTATTTTATTCTTTCGTTTCCTGCTTTCAGTTTATTTTTCCTACAGTTTTGCTTACATGGAGAAAACCTCTAAATATTTTTCCTGTGTTTTTATTTTTTTAACTTAAGCGAAGAGAAATTTAACATGGTCTGAAATAGAAAAAAACAAGGGCCCTCATTCAGAGCCGTACGCTCTGAGCAGAGCGCACGCTCTGAATGAGGGCCGTCCTCCATAACTATGGAGCGTCCCCCTGGACGCTCGTATAGCTGTGGGTCACCACCCACAGCCTATACGAGCGTGCAGTTTGATGGCCGCGATGGTCTTGACCATCGCGACCATCGAAACTGCGAGCCGGAGCCTGCGGTTGAGGTTTTCAACCGCAAGGCCCGGAGTGATTTTGGCTCTATCAGAGCCAAAATCACTCCCACTGACATCACTAGTGATGTCAGTGGGCCGGCTTCTGACGGAAGGCATTCCCTTAGGAACGCCCCCGTCAGGGAGGCACGCCCCCGGCACGCCCACCAAAGAGGGCGTGCTGTCAATCAACATCGACAGCACGCCCCCTTTGATCAGACACAACGAGCGAAGGACTTTCCTTCGCTCGTCGCGTCTGTCGCATGCGCACGACGGAGCTCCCTCCGTCGTGCGCATGCGCAGTGCACAACATCGACCCACTTGCGAGCGGACAGCCGCTTGCGAGTGGGTCTGAATCAGGCCCAAGGATTGTGTTTTGTACACAACATACATTATAGAATCCACACTTAAAACAATAACAACTTTCTTAAATCAAACAAAAAAAGTTTGCTAATGGATTGACCATTGTAATCCCCTTCTTACTGACTGCACTTATTCAACAGCATGCAGTCCACAAAAGTCTTCAAGAACATTTTTAGTGTCAGACAATACTATTTATGTTAAGTTAATCTGGATAAAAAAATACTCTCTAAAGTGGAAACGTTTTTTTAATAACACATTTTTAATACATTTGAATTTGAAATATTAAATATAGCATTTACTAACCTCTGTGAGGAATTGTTTTGTTATCCTGAATCTGTTGCTTAGTATGGTGTTGGCTTGTGTTTTTTGGGTTGCAGATGTCCATTTAAAAGTTGTTACTGTCATGCTTAGGGCCCCATTTAATAATGAGTAGTATGCCGTTACTGATCTTACATGGTGCTCCAACCAATCAGCTCCTTACTGTCATTTTACAGGCTGTGTTTGAAAAATGACAGGAACTGATTGGTTCGTGCACCATTTAAGATTAGTAACGAGTGATAACAAGCATACCACTCATTATTAAATGGGGCCCTCAGTGTCAGAATATAGCAACAGGAGTAGTAGGTGGAAAAAACAGTAAATGTGATACAGCCAATTAAGTACTTTCCAGTTTGATAAATTGCAATGTTCTGTTATATTTAAATCAACAAAATATCTGTATCATTTAGCACAGTAGTTCACAAACGGAGTGCTACAACACACAATCAGGGGTATCATGGGATGTCCAGTCTTAAATAAAATTATTTGGACCAGCACATTTGTTCTGCTGGGCTGCACGCTGCCTGCACGCTTTAGAGAGGCATCATGCAACCATTTACACAGGCTGCACTACTTGTGTTTAACTGTGCTGCCTGACACCTCTTCAACCTCCCCTGCATTCTCCTACAACTTCTACAACTACAACTTCTATGTGGAGCAAAATAAGAAGAGGTTAATGGGCACTGATTATTTATTGCCAAGACATTATCTCTGTTGACAACCAAGTGGAAGAACGCGGTTTCTGCAGTATCCTGGACTGAGAATTCACTGTATTTTCTCTTCTCCTCCCTTGATCCTGGTCCACTCTTCTCATATCTGTGTCTCTGCTATCCCTCTGTGTCTGTCTCTGTCACTTGCTTTGTATTAGGCTCCCTGTCTTCAATTTTGAATATGTCTGTCTCCCCATTTGTGCCTCTTTGTATGTATGTCTTCCACTGTCCCTGCATCCCATCTGTTCCCCCTATTTTTGTTTGCACTTCTGTGAGCACAATAGAGCAAGGGTTTACCACCGGATGACTCGCTTTGTATAAGGGTTTCGCACAGGGTTTTACCAGAGCTCCTCTGCTAACTGAACCTCATAACTAAGAGGCTCCGTGAAAAAATGCTGATGGTCTAATGTGGCCATGAACTTAGAAAGATAGGGAACCACGGATTTAGCAGATTAAACTTTTGGGTATAGGTGTTAAGAAGGCATGTACTCTTTTTTAAGTGTTATAACTATTACAACTATTACTCTTAGGGGCAAGACAGCAGCCTTCACAGACACCAGGATTCGAACCATGAATGAAGTAATATCTGGGATGAGAATAATAAAGATGTATGCGTGGGAGCAGTCATTTACAGAGCTGGTCAGTGACATAAGGAAGTAAGTTATATTCTGCCCCATATACAGTTATTGTCATTAAGTATTTATTTTATTTGATCTGTCTGCTGAGAGACTTCAACAATACAATTTGGATGGGCCATTTGTGCTCTGTAGTCATTTTTTATTTTGCCCTGTTCTGTAATTCACTGTCCTATAATCACAAATAGTACTACATGCAAACTCTGTGGTGAACAAGGATTTTATTGTCTATGTTGCTCGGAGTCCAGGCAAAACAGATGGGGGAAATGTATCAAAACTTTGAGAAAGATAAAGTGGAGAAGTTGCCCAAATCAGCTTCTGTCCTTTTATAGACTGTGTCAGCTAAATGATAGAGCAGCTAGAAGCTGATTGATTGCTATGGGTACGGCTGTCAAGAGCTCTGATTGGCCCTGGTACTAGGAGGTGGCGCGGCCAAATCAGGGAGACATTGTCACGCAACCTCCCAAATAAACCTCATGCTCAGCACAGGGGGGGGGAGGGGTGTGTGTATAGGCATGCAGCAGCATCGGCACATAAGCCAGTGACGTTGCGCTGCTATACAGACGTGGTGACGGTAGTGGGCAGAGCAGTGGAGGCGGTTGCTGTCCCTTGCCCCCCCAACCCCTACCCCTTCTCAGTGCCCCTGGCTATGAGCATTTTCTCCACTTTATCTCTCTCGAAGTTTTGATACATCTCTCCATCTGTGAGTTTATGCAAATGAAGCTACATACTCCTTTCCTAGTGTACGTCCGTTTGGCTGAATGTACAAGGAATGAGACGCCCACTTTTAGCATTCGTGCACGCTATGATACGGATTGGTGCGTCCTTATACCTCACCTTTGGTCGCGCCATTGAAACTTGCACCAGTCCTGTAGCAGGTGCAGCATCTCTGTCTGACCATGGCCTCCTATGACTGTGGCTGTGCATGTGGGAACGCAGCTGCTTGCACTGTCACGCCTACGACATCCCATAATGCCCACTGAATGGACTGTTTGCGTGCATGACTAGCCACCTCCCAGTCTCCACCCTGTAACTCCCACCACTATTCCCACATGATACTCATACAGTCTGAATAGATCGCAACAGTACATTTGTGCCTACACTGTATAACGCATGTGCAGTTGTGAAAAATCATTACATGAAAATTGACATTGCGTGCCGCTCAGAATCACACCATAGTATCTGTAAGCTATTTCTTCTTCTTCTTGTGGAGTTTTATTTTGTAATGTATATTTGCACGGTGCACGACGACAGACACTTATGCACCACACAAGTTGAGTTAGCCCCATTTCTGTAGACTGCTGTAAAGCATTTTAAAAATTACATATATACCTAATTGTGTTGGTGTTATAATGACTTTCCATTATTACACTTTGTCTAGTATAAGGGGAAATTTCCTCTGCCAAATTAAAAAGGACTGATTCCACAGCCATAAACAGATATGCATATCAGTGATTTAAGTTCAATACTTCTATAAATAACTTTATTTTGTGTTTTTTTTTTCTTTTTTCACTTATTGGACTGCAGCTGTGACTAACTGGATCCAACAGTAATTAATTTGTCATAATTTTTAATGGCTCCTAATTTGAAAGCAGTAATATGGTATTTTAAAGGGAATCCATCCATGGCCACCTTGACCGTCTGGGAGATATACAGACATTTATCTTTAAATGTGGTACAAACAAGAGAGAGTTTACAGATCACAGTTTGATGTTTATGGTACACAGTATCTTAGAAATGTCCTATTTTCTTACAGAGAACCTTAATATTTTGGTTGCAGTCAGTATTGTACTATTAACGATTTAATTCAAAGTGTGTAATCATCATTTTTGTTTATGTTACTGTATGGTTTGAAGGAATTAGTTTTTATTTTGTTTTTATTATTGTAGGAAGGAGATATCCAAGGTTCTTCTAAGCTCTTATCTACGTGGAATGAACTTGGCATCTTTCTTTGTTGCAAGCAAAATCATCGTGTTTGTGACTTTCACCACGTATGTTCTGCTTGGCAATGTTATCTCTGCCAGTCGAGTGTTTGTAGCAGTGTCCCTTTATAGTGCAGTGAGACTCACTGTCACTCTCTTCTTCCCCTCAGCTATTGAGAGGGTATCTGAGGCCAAAGTCAGCATAAGGAGGATTAAGGTACGTTGTTAATACTTTTATTTATTATTAATACTCCATAATTCCCTTTTGTGCCATTTTAAATCTTCCTAAACACAATTCTTATATGTACTGTATACATGTAAAGTTATATAGAGGCCATAGAATAGGCTAGTAATACATAAAACAGGGGAAATAAACATCAGTGCATTGGTGTCAAGAGTCGGGCTGCCGGATCTCAGCGGAGGGTCCGGACAGCCGTGCTCTACCTGACTAGGTTCTGGTGCAGCATACCCGGCACACGCTCTCGCTGCAGCCGTAAACAGTGTCCGCGCTCAACCCCGCTGCCTCCCGCATCACTCGCCTGAGGTTGTTGTCACAGAATGTCGCTGATCCTCAGCATTCTCCACTGACTTCTCCGGACCATGGGCGCGGCTATCTTGCTCTGGTCACCTGACTCCACATCTGTGAATCCTGCTCAACTTCTAGGTCAGCTGTGAGTAACTGTCCAACCAACAGCAGACACTGGGTATATAAATCCTTCCTGGACTCTCAGTCAGTGTCTGTGCAACGTCTCCTAAAGGTTTCTGTTTGGCCCCTGTCGGATCTACGTTTGTTCCTGACCTAGTGAACTTTTACTGTCGTTTAGCTGAACCCATTTCAAGTATCCCAAAAGCAAACTTCCAAGCCATTCATTAAACTGAGCATAGCTCAGTATTTTGCTCAAGAACTTTACTGTTTATTTACTGAGTCTGTCTCAGTACGATAGTCCCAATTATCTGGGCTCAATCCAGCTTTACAGCGTTAAGACTTCAATGTCTACAGTACGGAATACTACTTAGTTTCAGAACAAGGTCTCCGGTATTCGCCTAGCTGTATTCTTCAGTATCTCTAACCACGGGCTCCTGCTGTTCACCCCTGAGTTCAAGTTCTAACATCTAACCAAAGTCTTCTGCTGTTATCTAACCCATAAAGCACCACACCTTGACCATCTCGTATCCAGTTCCTGCTTCAAAATAACCTGCTGTCATCTATTGTTCCTGTGTTCTGTTTTCCTACTCTGTGTCGTCCTATGAGGAAGACTTATCTCAGACCTCCACTGTTTGTGCTGCCGCTACCCCAGCCAACGAAGCCTATTAAATCTCAGGAGGTCAGTTTATAAGAGTAGTGACAATTGGCAGGAAACTAAATACACCAGGTCTCTGCCCCAAATTGCTTACATTAGGTTAATGCAAAACAAGGAGTAAGGTCAAAATTTAGTACATATGTAAACAAGGACCCACCCTGAGGATGAAAGCATGGGTCATAGACTACAGCAAGTGGTGATGGTATATACTTTTTAAGGGGATGAAGGACTTTGTCCAGTCATATGAAGCATATAATGCTCTGCCATATTGGTTAGTAATATGTGAAATCAGATGAAATGCTGTTTGTAATTGAATTGTAACTTGGCAGGACTCTTAGAAAAGTGAAATTGTGATGGAATTTGAAACATTTTGTTGGTCTGCTATGCTATCCCTTAAGACAACATGCCTAAAATAATGTACAGATTATATTAACATGCACCTGGAATGATTAAGATTCTTCCTGAAAGATTTGTTAGTGAGAATTGGCTTCTTGCTTGGTGAGTACCAAATATTAATGACCTTCTGCCGACTACTAACTTGGATTCCAATTTTGTTGGCTACTTGGGCCAATTTACATTAAATTAGCCTGCAGTCACTGGATGTTAGGACTCCTGTGATCAATAAAGATGGCAGAGAATGTTTGTAATCAATCTGTATATTATTTTTTCTTGATATATAATGTAGGTAGATAGTGTCCTCCATTGCTGAGCCTGAGGTCTTTAGCTGAACTCACTAATATTGCCCGATTTCTGCAGACAAATAAATGAGTCTCCCACGTGTGGGGCCATATATTCAGAACTAAATCATTAGAGCTTGTAAAGCTGGCCTTATGTGCTTAATTGAACAATCATGAAAATATGTGATGGATTGTATCAGGGCTAAAATGATTCAGCATGGGAGCCGACCAGACTATAACTAACCAGGATAATGAAACAAACAGCCCCACTAAGCAGCTACAAGATACTCCAAGTCCATAAAACACCCATACAGCTTGCTACATAGACTTATTGACAGAAAGCATGAAACTGACAATGATCATTAATTCCTCTGGGGGCTATGGCCATAAGAATGAGTTAGAGGCCAAAGTTTTGTTATCCGAATGTAAACAGAATTGTGCCTCACATGTGCTTTACCTGAGCTTTTTGAGTTGCATATATCTTAAGAATCATGCCTGCCACCCCACGGAACAAACAGCCCTGTGCCCAATAACACTGAGGCTCATTCTTACATCCCTGGGGTAATGGGTGTCAGAATAATAGTTTTGTGTCATAAACAAGAAGTCATTGACTTCTTGCGCATGCTGGTACTTGTAAAACTGCCTACATGTAGCTTCTAGAGCATGCTTGAGCTTCTAAAAGTACATGGGCCCTGGAAGCCAGAGCCTACTGGTCCATGTAGTTCCTTTAAAATTACCTAATAGTAAAGAAAAAAAAACTACACACTGACACCCAAGTATAATAGCCTGCAAGATGTGGGCCACATTTCTGTGACGTAACCACAAGCTGCCATTTTTTTAAGGCAAAACCAATCTGGTCCATTTCTTTACAAGATTAGTCTTTCACTACATGATACATGAAGAGTTTGGTAAACATCACATTTTGCATTTAGTAAAGGCTCATTGCAATAGACTTTTAGTTTTACAACTCCTGGATAGAGCCACAGGTTGTGCAGGTGAGAGCTACGGCTTGTACAGGCCTATGCTATAGAAATGCTAATATTAAGGTGCTTACTAAATACCTTGTTCACCTGTAGCATAATGGCTCAGTAATTAATTACTATTTAACTCTGATGCTAGGTCAATGCCAAATATATTTTAGAAACATCTGTGATAAGTATAATAGATTTAAAAAAGCATAGGGAACCAGACCCAAATGAGTGCAACTGCTAGAGACCAAATCAAATTACTACAGTAGTGACGAGCACTTAAAAACATCATGATAACATCATCTACAGTATTTTCCTACAAAGCTAGAACAAAAATGTAATTACAACAGTCAGCGACATGAATGTAAACCATGGGGATGTTTGGGATGATAGTGGCTAGAGGAAATAATTTATTATACACATTAGTTGTATATTATTACATGAGGAATTGGTTGCTTGCAAATTCCTTAGTACACTTTTATGGCACTCACTCCTAATAAATCTAGCAATTTGTTTCTAATACCCCTTTCAGACATACTGAGATTCCCGGGAATTTGGCCTGCCTCGGCCAAATTCCGGGGATCTCATGTATGTCTGAAAGGTACCTACATGGGAACACGTTCCCGGGTAGCGCACCCTCCAATTGACCAGGGAATTTCCCGGGAGTTAAGTCCCGGGAGATTACCCTGCCCATATCTGAATGGTGCTACCCGGGAATTTACTCCCGGGCTGCACCAAGCTGCTTTTACATTGAGTGGGCTGCCGCTCATCACCCCTGCGCTGGTGGCTGTGGCGCTGTCCACCGAGTCAGCGACCATGGCCGGGTCCACAGCCACAGAGAACCCCAGCAGGATGCCGGGGACACCCGCCGGCGCTGGAGACCGCCTGCAGGTCTCTGACACAGCTGGCCGCCCGCACTCCCTCTGTTCCACCAGGGCAGATCGGTAATAAAATAAATAATTTAATAATAAAATAAAATAAATATAATGGCTGCATTGTGATTGATCGGCTGCCTGCTGCATGATGATGACATCATCAGCGGCAGCCGGAGAGGGGATATGCTAGGAAGGCAGAGAAGAGACAGGTAATCTTAAAAACTGAAAAACCCTGCTTATGTCTGAATGGTGCTACCCCGGAATTTCCTGGGTAGACGCTGTAGTGTGAAAGGGGGGGTCTCAACCAAATACCGGGAATTTGCACAGGAGATATTCCTGGGTCTGAGCAGGAGATTTCCCGGGTCGTATGTCTGAAAGGGGTATAACTTACAGGTAGTGTAAAGTCATAATTGCCAAGGCAGCATAGGAATTACTATATTTCTACCTCATTGGAACGGTCATTTTGCATAATGCCTACTAGTGCTAGTTTCTAATCAGTCATGCATTTATCAGGCCAGTAAGTAATGACACACATGCTACATGGCTGCACAATGATGGTAAGATTATTTACAAATGTTGCAGTCTAGACAGCTGACCTAATTCCAGCGCAATACAAGATATGGGGGGTGGTCAGTGCACAGGTATCTTCACAGACATTCTTTGGTGAAGTAACAATTGTTCTTGCCGACAATATTATTCATATCTCATAATAAGTGGCATTTCTGCCATATTCATATTGTATTGATATTGAAGTTCGGCGGTGCTCCCCACAAGTTAGGGAAATATTAAACAAGAAAGAGGAATAAGAGGAGTAAAGAAGACTCTTTGTTTGGGGGCACTCTTATGCTGGTATGTCCAGTTTAAAACATAACTTTTAATACAAGTCTTTCTAAAAAATTATAAAGAACATATATTGGACAAAAAAGGTCCCAGAGACAAACATATAAAATAGATATTAAACAATAAGCACATTCCAGTCCTGTCTGGATCCTATGGATCCCACATAAAATATAAATATCCAAAGAAGAAAATGTTATTCCTGATCATACAAGAAATTCAACTGAAATTCAAAGAAGATGAGTTACCCATTATTGCATGTGTCCTCGCTTATCTGCTTATGGTAAATGCTTTTCTTTTTACAGAGATTCATTTAGGAACTCTACATATGTGGTCGCCTCCGTGCAGAATATAGAAATCACCTGCTAATTTAAACAGTGCACACTATGTATAGTATATAGCTGGTTAACAACATTTACCAGTTGAATTTCTTGTATGATCAGGAATAACATTTTCTTCTTTGGATATTTATATTTTATGTGGGATCCATAGGATCCAGACAGGACTGGAATGTGCTTATTGTTTAATATATATTTTATATGTTTGTCTTTGGGACCCTTTTTGTCCAATATATGTTCTTTATGATTTTTTAGAAAGACTTGTATTAAAAGTTATGTTTTAAACTGGATATACCAGCATAAGAGTGCCCCCAAACAAAGAGTCTTCATTACTCCTCTTATTCCTCTTTTTTACTAATTCCAGCGCATTCAGGCCCCATTCCGTATGATCTCTGCATCCAGTTGAAAATATCTGACCTCACAACCCTCTTCTTTAAATGGAAGGTTGCATAGTATTATTCTATTTTAGTGGTGCACATATGTACATTATTATTATTATTATTTATTTATACAGTAGGTATGTATATGTACATATAACCTGGCACAAATAGTGCATCTGTACTCTAACCAACCAAAATGTGCCAGGCTCAGATTTAGACACATTTTTGCTCTCTGCTCCATGAAACATTTTTGTTTTCATTACAAAAATAAACAATAACAGAATAAGCTGAAATATTTGTTACATCGCTGAGTCACAATCAGCACTATTCGTGGGTACATTGTGTTGCTAAGAACAAGCTGAATTGACATTGTTGTGAATAGAGGATCCAAGGTAAATGAAATAATTTGCATGAGGACATTGAGTACAATATCAGGCACAGCTTTGTAGTACACAGTCACAGATGTACACAATTTGACTAAAAAGAAATCAGAGTGCACTGCAGCTATTTTTCTTGTATTGCTTCAAACTTATCTGGGTACCTCTTATGAGGATGTAACAAGATTTTAGTACTAGATTTTAGTCTTATGCCAGGTACACACTGGGCCTGATTCAGACCCGGACGCTATTTGTGGCTATTTAAATCATGTGCTCGCACTGCATCGCATAAAGCTGCCCACTAAGTAACAGCGAGCGGCCTCACTATGCGCTCGCACCTATATAAAGACGCCTCTTTGCCACTCGCAACATACGTCATCTCCGGCAGTTGTAGGATTAATCGGGAACATCGAGAGCCATCGGAGTTGCTCGCAGCACTTGTGTTAGCCTTTTCCCACCTCGACATTGCGAGCAGTTCAGGCTAAAATACAACCCAGTTACGTGTGTAATGACGCTACTTTGCTAATTATGCACACCCATTAAACGCCGTTCTGATGGTCGGGCACGCCTGCGTTCGCACATCCACACCCCCCGTTTACAAGCACCTTCCCCTGTTACCACCCACAAACGGCACTGTCACTCAAAATAGCGGCCCGACTGCGGGCTACGGGCGAGCACTTTCCCAGCGCAATGACTGGCTCGCGCACGCGCATTGCAACTCATGCGCAGATTGCAAAAAATTGCTCAATGCGAGCAAGCGCAGCATAGCTTCCGGGTCTGCATCAGGCCCACTGAGCGATGTATCGTATCTCGGGTACACATTAGAATGAGGTAATGAATGACGGGACGATGTGCGTGTCTTGTGTTTATTTTAATATTTATTTTGAAGGTGAACTAGAGGTACCAGCGGGCCCTTAATGCCCCGCATGCTGGTACTTGTGGTTCTCCAAGTACCAGCATGCGGGGGAGGCTTGCTGGGACCTCTTTCTCCTGTAAAAGACAATGTTATTTAATCTGTTTTTTTGCGCTAGGTATGCCGGGCATATCCCCGGCCTCTCAGCCCAAGCCTGGGGTGCCCTGGAGAGGGGGAACCCCTTTATTGGGGTGGTCCCCACCTCCCTAGGGATCTTCGGCCTGGGCTGACTAGCGGTCGGGTATAATGCTTTGGCCGGGGGACCCGGTGAAAGGGTACTCCGGCTGTGGCATTACGGTACATCCCCGCTAGAAAGAGTCCTGTGCTGGTTTTGGAAAATACGGGGACCCTTATGTCTTTCGTCCCCCGCATTTTCACAACCAGGACCGGCTCAGAAAAGCCTGGTGCTGGTTGTGCTCTTAGGGAATGGACCCCGCGTCATTTATTTAATTTTTTTTAACACTTTACAACCTTTTTACACTTAGAAGCATGCAGGGATCTCACTGATCTGTGCATGAACCTGTGTAATACACACCTGCTCATGCTAAAAATTCCAGCATGAAGCAGGTCTATTTTGGGGATTTGAAGTTCGATTTTGTGTTCGATTTGGTGTTTGATTTGGACATGGGCATGCAAAATCGAACAAGAAATCACTATTCAAAATCAAACCAAATCGAATTCGACTTAGAAAAGGCTTCCAAAATCGAATTTTAGTAAATGTGGGATTTTAACAGGGATTTCTACATTCAGTTTGATTCGATTTCAGGTGAGCTAAATCGAACATAAAATCAAATGCAAAATCGAACTTTGATAAATATACCCCTATGACTTTGCCATGAAGTCTACTATACATTATACAGCATCCTAAATAAATTCCACATTTGTAACTGAGGCCTTACCTGTTTGATTTTTCCATTCCAGAACTTTTTATTACTTGATGAGATTTCAAAGCCAGCTATAGATCAGTCAGAGGAAAAAGAGGAAAATCTGTTGGTGCAAATTCAAGATCTGACATGTTACTGGGACAGTGTAAGTTTTAAATTACACATTTCAATACTAACTTGCTGTGTGAAGAAACCACAATTAATGCGCTTTCATTATTTCGACATTGTTGACATTTGGCAAACTGTCAAAAAAATGTCATATTTGTTTCTGATTTTCATTTCCTGAGATTTTGTTACAAATCTTAAAGAAAAAACCTGTGAACAATGGGCCTGATTCAGACCCACTCGCTAGCACTGAGCGCTCGCAAGCGGGTCGATAGTGCCCTAGTACGCATGCACACGACGGAGGGAGCTCCGTCGTGCGCATGCCCAAGACCCGAATAGCGACGGCCAAGCCGTCAGTATGGGTCTCGCACCAAAGGGTTCGTGCTGTCGATGTTGAGTGACAGCACGCCCCCTTTGGTAGGCGTGCCGGCAGCGTTGCTGCCCAGACGGAGGCGTTCCCATGGGAACGCTTACCGTCTGGGGCCGGCCCCACTGACATCACTAGTGATGTCAGTGGGAGTTCTTTTGGCTCTGATAGAGCCAAAAGCACTCCTGGGCTTGTGGCAGCGAGACCCTACCGCAGGGTCTTGTCGCAAGCCCGAGGGTCGCAATGGTCTTGACCATCGCGACCATCTTTTTGGCCGCTCGCATAAGCTGTGGGTGGTAACCCACAGCTATGCGAGCGGCCAGGAGGCCGCTCAAATATTAGGGAGGAGGGCCCTGATTCAGAGCGAACGCTCTTGTCAGAGCGTCCGGCTCTGTATCAGGCCCTATGAACTCCCACAAGTCCTATTAAATAAATGGGTGTTTTAGCACAAAACTTTGATTTTAATGTGGTATGGATATTTTTTTTTAGTATCCGAAACATTCTCATTGCTTCTGTTAACCCAGTTTTTTTTTTAGGCAAGCAGCATATTTTTCACTAAAATTATGCTGACTAGGTTAGGGGAGTATGTAATCTGCTGCAGGCAAACTATTAAATAAAATTACATATTAAAGAATTTAAATTGCCATTGTTATGTTGTGTATTACTGAGTTAAATTCTATATCTGAAAATTCAGCATGCTCTTTCATTGTCCATTCCATGTTACGAGGGAGGTGCTGATCGACCTGATAATTGCATAGGTGTGTTTAGGACTGTAAACTTCGTAAAACGCTTCTGCAACGGTAGGATCAGAATGCATCTTACGAGCAGCTTAAAAATTTAGATGCACGACCTCCAGATCCCACAGAAAAAAGTACACACTGAGCTGACTATATCTCACTGTGTACTGGGTGCACATTTACAGTACTTTGCAGAATTGCATTGTCTGTTATTAGAAACACAAGGAAAGCAACAGGTCTGGATCCTCATCTCTTTGTCCTAAAGACGTGGCAGCCAGGAGCTTCACCTGCCTGTAATGTAGAGTGGAGGTAATATTTTATCTGATATGCCACTGCAGCTCTTTAAAAACAATGATCAATGGGTCAAGTAAACGGATTTTTTATTAACAGATCTAGCTACAGTTGGCAAAGACATTGGAAATTTGGAAGGAGCTACTAAGACTAAAGAAAACCTGTACAGTATATTATAAAAAAAACACATTGAATATTCTGATCTACAAGGAGTGTTATTAATAAATATCAAAGTTTCATTGTCCATTTTAAATGCAATTGAATGCAAATGCCACACTTACATTATTTAATAAACTAAATGGTGTACTTCTTTATTTGATCAATGTACTAAAGGTCGACCCCAGTCTTTATAGTACTGATCATTATTCTGAGAGCAGTTGTATAAGGCCCTCATTCAGAGCCGTACAGAGCGCACGCTCTGAATGAGGGCCGGGCTCCATTTTCATGGAGCGTCCTCCTGGACGCTCGTATAGCTGTGGGTCACCACCCACAGGCTATATGAGCGTGCATTGTGATGGCCGCGATGGTCGAGACCATCGCGACCATCGAAATTGCGAGTCGGAGCCTGCGGTTGAGGTTTTCAACCGCAAGCTCCGGAGTGATTTTGGCTCTTTCAGAGCCAAAATCACTCCCACTGACATCACTAGTGATGTCAGTGGGCCGGCTTCTGACGGGAGGCGTTCCCGTGGGAACGCCCCCGTCAGGGAGGCACGCCCCCGGCACGCCCACCAAAGGGGGCGTGCTATCAATCAACATTGACAGCACGCCCCCTTTGATCGGACACAACGAGCGAAGGACTTTCCTTCGCTCGTCGCGTCTGGCGCATGCGCACGATGGAGCTCCCTCTGTCGTGCGCATGCTCAGTCCATAACATCGACCCACTTGCGAGCGGACAGCCGCTCGCGAGTGGGTCTGAATCAGGCCCTAAGTCATAAGCAATCTACAGATGTGCCCACATACATCTCTCCTCAGTGCGCTACAAGTCGCGCCACACATAATATGGGAGCTCGGTGTTACTCGGTAGCACCGAGCATCTTTTCGTGCCTCCTTTTACCTTCAAATGTGTCTTATTTGCACAACAAATCGATAGCACAAGCAGCTTCTGCTGATTAAAATGATATGCTGCATGCCTATGTTCTCTGTGCATCTGTGGGTGTATCTGCATGTGAAATGCTACGTTACAGTGTCAGCGACTGTAATACTGTATCGTAGTGTTTAGCATGCAGATACACCCACCGACGCAGCATGCTGCATATCATCTTAATCAGCAGAAGCTGCTTGTGCTATCTGTCCACATCGTTGTGCGAATAAGACCCATTTTAAGGTAAAAAGACGCATGAAAAGACGCTCAGCACTACTGAGTCACGCCACGGCATGGCGCGACTAGAAGGGTTGTTTAATGTGCCAGGAGGCTAGATGTATGTGGACTCATCTGTATGATAAGTGACAGATACTATACAAACCAAAATAAAGCACAGGAGAGACTTTTTAGCAAGTGTCTCATTCTTCTAAGTTCTCTATGTGTTAAACAAAGAAGCAGCAACTTATAAGACAAAATGTGGCCTTCATTTACATACATATACTTCTATATACATTTATGAGGTTATCTAATTCTGTATGAAGTGTAAAAATCTAAATTGCTATAATTGTTCTTCTTTACTCTATTGATCACTCACAGAATATCTGATTTTTAAATATTATTGTACTCTATTGTTACTTGCTTTCCTAACCCTAAGTTAAATGCTGGAAATCTAACTTTCCCTATTGTTTTTTTATGATCATTTTTGTTTAATTGCTGCCACCTACTGGTACTTAAAAAACATTTTTTCAGACTTGTTTATTTTAAACTTTATTCTTTATTGTATTTCACATGGATATTTCTTCAGCTATTAACTCTAAGACATGCTTCTGTGACTATTCCCATTGATGAGCTAACTCAGAAATGGTGATATTGGCCAGTTATTTATCTCTTTATAGTTGACACTATAGTTTTAAAATGACCTCATTACCAAAGTGCAGTATCTTGAGAAAAATCCCACACCGATACACTTGTTTATGATGACCTCTTCTTTTTCCTTGGGGAATTTTGAGTTTAATTTTTGTCCAGTGTGACGGAAGAGAGCTACACAGTGCTAAACGTATAAACACATATATTCACGTGCCTATTGTATTAACATTGGTAAAGCATAAAAAGTTCACTTTTATAAATTCAGTAACAATAACTAGCTGAATAATAATGTACTGTATATCACATATTCTTTTTTTTAGAAAGTGCTGAGATATTTACTCAGCACTGTATTAGAATAGAAAGGATCATGATATGACACAAAAAAGTTACATACAACAACATAAAACAAAACAGAAGGTAATGCTGGTCCAAAATGTGCGTGCAATCAAAAAGATGTGTGATCAGAAAATACATGGGAGCAGACATTTTAGGCAACAATAACATTATCAGCTTCCATTAATATAGCAGTTATTGATGGCTGGCATTGCTGTGCAGCTACAGGTAATGATGCTGTATGGTTGGAACAAGGAGAGACTGCAGAAGGCAGTGACATGAAGCATGTAGAATGAAACATTCACCGTAGAAATCTTAGAGCAGCCAGCTGGGTGGCAACTATAATTGTCCTTCACCATTTATAACTAGCTCGGTTACCCGACGTCGCCTGGGTTGAAGACTGGACCCTGAAGTACACCTGCAGCCTTTATTTGTTTGCTTTATACTTGCCTATAACCCCATTCCATTGATCCTGAAAAGGACCCTTACTGTTTGCTAACATGCATGCAAACAGTGGCATAACCACCGTGAGAGCAAGGGGTGCAGCTGCTATGGTGCACGAGCTGCCTCAGTGGCCCACCACTCCCCCTGCACCCAGTCATGCACACAAGGTGGGCCAGGGCTGTCGAGGGGGGCCTGGGTGTCAGCAATGTTGATTTGATTCCAGCCCGCCAGCTGACTACAGATGGAGCACTGGCAGATAGTCATGGAGAGACAGTGCCGCTGGTCACGAGGCAGTCAGAGCTCACGGACTGGCAGCCAGTCAGCAGTGGCGGCTCCTGCTTATCTGCGAGCTCCGATTGGCTCGCGACCGGCGCCAGATTCAAATTGCGAAGGCACTGTCTGTCCATGTCTGCCACTGGCTGCCGAGGCACCAGCTGTAACTAGCTGGCGGCCTGGCCCCAAATCCACACTTGTTGGCTGTTGATGGCGCACAGGGGGAAGCGAGAGACTGCTGGAGGGACACGGAGAAGTCAGTTGCTGGGGGGCATAATGTGTAAGGGGCACTATTGTGTGGAATAATGTGTAATATGTGGCACTACTATTATGTGACATAATCTGTAAAGGGCATTACTGTGTGGTGTTAGGGGAATTACTGGGTGGCATAATGTATGAGGGGCACTACTACTGTGTGGCATTATGTGTATAAGGGGTACTACTGTGTGGCATAACCTGAATGGGCTCTGAGTAGCATAATCTGAATGGGCTCTGTGTGGGCAAATGTATGTGTTTTTTTACCTCTGGGGGGGGCTTTTAGGATCTTGCTATGTGGCCCACAAAGTTCTAGTTATGCCCAGGATCCCCGAGAGGGAGGGGAGTTTGTATTAATTACCAGGGTCTAGGCTTTTTGGAGGGGCCCGGTGAGAGCACAGGTTCGACCCCCCACGCCCCACCCTCTCTCTTACCTGTCAGCAGCCCAGCACATACTGCTTCAATTGATCGGCCAGTATATCGGGTGCCCGTCGGCCAGCGATATGACTGTGACTGACGTCGTTCAGACATATCACATCGGCTGTGCTGCACAGCCGATGCCCATTATATCTGCAGATATATCGGGGCATCGTGCTGTGTGTACGGGCTTGTAGGCGCGATACACTCCCTACCAGCAAGACCCACCCCCTCCAACACACAGAACACAGATGATGGTTGTTCAGTGTGTATGAACAACCATCATCAGCATATATATCTGCAGATCTCGATATCTGTTATCTGATCACTCGATAACATATCTGATTAGTGTGTTCCCAGCATAGCCATGACCATTGTTTCAAATGTAGCACAAATAAATAATTTTATTTCTTATAAATGTCATTACCAGGGAAATGGGAGGCAGAAGAATATGGGTCCAACTCAGGATGAGCCCCAATAAGTCCAATGATAAGTTCTAATATAACATTAAAAAATTAAGGTGATTGAGGATACATGAAATAACACGATACATGATAGTGTTTAGCATTATCCACACATTTCACTGCAACACTGTTGAAATAAAGTGTTGCCTCCCTGCTCCATTACAGGCAGATGAAGCTCTTTCCACATCTATAGGATTAGGGGTCCTGATAGGGTCAGATGTATGTGAAAAGCTGAGACTGCCTTCATTAGAACTGACCCTGCCTCTGTGTATGAACCCACCAGTCTTGGCAGTGCATTTCTAGCTACATGAAATCTATCCAGGTCTCTCAACCATGGCAAACTCCTAATCCAACTTTTCTGCAACACTACCTGCACAGCTAAATAGAAATGAAGAAAATTCTGCTGAAACTCTGTTTTCCTCGGCTACAAATCTCATCCCTGCTCCTCCAGCCGTGCCCTGTCCCTGGCTAAACTAGAAAAGTATCCTCTTGTCGAAGATCCAATGCATCTCTTCTACATGTCACTCCATGCTTACCCCAACTACAGCTGTCCCACCAACAGACGAGACAGTAGCCGATAGCGGCTAAGCAATACACAACAAAAGCCAATACAACCTAGTGGTACAGTCACTAATATAAATAGAACTGTTTGTGCATGACCAGATTTCTATTATTCCTGGAATCATTTTTTTAATTGTTTCTGAACAAATGGTATATATATATATAATTGTTTTTTTGGTTAAACCAATGATCATTTTGTTTTAATGTCCTAAAGCTTTATCAGTTGTGAAGACCTCTCCTTTGGTGAAGTCAAATCATATGTACTAATTCATTTGCAGACTATGGAAATGCCAACTCTTCAGAACATCTCATGCAGTGTGAGACCTGGGGAATTGCTGGCTGTAATCGGACCTGTGGGAGCAGGGAAAGTGAGTATAGTTCTTCTCTTTTTTTTTTATTTCTTCTCACTCTCTGAAAACCTCCAAACTGTGATTTTTCAGTATAATGAAAGTGCTGATACTTTAGTAGACTGCATTCAGAGCCAGTCATTGGGCTGATGGTGAAAGAGAATGTGTATTTACATTGATTGTCCCAATGCATTCCAAATGAGTGATGCCATGTCAGAGAAAACTGCTGGGGGTGTTACTTCATTGTCAAGGCACAATGGTCTGGATAGTCCGCTTAGTTTACCTTACCCAGTGGTATTGTGTTTTCTTATGGGTAAGTCTGTTTGAAGTATCAGATAAAATGAGAAACTAATGATGTGACGTAGACTAAAATGATTCTTTATTAGACTATGGCTGTCAAGTTAATGCAGTATGGAAGAGTACAGTTTTCCAGGCAACCATGTTTAGATATATCTTAACCAGTATTTTGGGCCCGTCGTTCATCAGGTCGCTAGCTATCGTGCCCTTCATTACAGGGTTTTGTGCCAACTTCCTCCACCTGCACATCACTGTCCCTCCTTTTCCCCATCTGTCTTTCTTATATCTGCTCACCATCCCTCCACTTTTGCTTTCTCTTTCATCCTTGGCTCTCTCACATTTCTGTCCCCTCTTCTCCATGTCTCTCTCGCATCTCTGTTCCCCGTCAAACCCCAAGAGGTGGGAGAGGGAGGCTTGGGAGAAGCTGCAAGTGGAGGGAGGGTTGGTTGTCCTTGGGGGTAGAGACAGGAGTGTGGGGTCAGTCGCACTTTGTTTCGAGTACTGACAGTGGGGAACAGTTTATCTCTCTCTGTCCCAGTCTGCTTTTCTCTCTTATCTTTATCCACATCTGAACAGAGGGGAGCGCGAGGGAGGGGGCAGTGGGTGGGAGGAAATGGTTTTGGCTGCTGAGCCAGGGGGCAATGGTTTTTGGTGCCACTGACAGTGAGAGCTGCGGGGGAGGAGAAGGCACGGCTTCTGTACAGCTTTTACTGCGCCTGAGCTAGAGAGACAGAAACTGATTATATCATTGAATGCATTTGTAATTGTATGTGTACGTAAATGACTGACAACAGATTTTATTCTTACATTAATATTATCTGATCTGCTAGGCCAGGAATGCACAAGAGACATTCTACACACGTCATATACATGTATAAGATAATTGCTGATTAAAGTGTATGTGTGCGTCCCACCTCTTTGTGCCTGCTAGTCCTATGGATGAATACCTGTTTTAATTCTTTACACTGCTAAGAGGCTGTAAATATTGGACACCTGTTATTAAGTGAGGTTGTTCGAACAGTCCACTTCTAAATATAAGGCTGTCCAGGCATCTAAAAATAAAATAATAAATAAATAAAACCCCTCATGTTCACAAACAGTGGTCATACATGACGCGCGTTGCCCACCTTCTGAGATGTGTCAGGAATTTCCTATTAGAAAAGGAAATTAAAGTCTTAATACATAACATTTTATCATTTAATTGTGAACTTTAAAGTTTTTCCTTAAAGATATAAAAATGGATGAATTCTCAATATCAAACAAATGTTGTCTCCTCCTGCCCTTTCCCAGTCTTCTCTTCTGAGTGCAGTGCTGGGGGAGCTGCCAAAAGATAAAGGCTTTGTGGACGTCAGAGGAAGAATTGGATATGTATCACAGCAGCCCTGGGTGTTTTCAGGCACTGTCAGAAGTAACATATTATTTGGGAAAGAATATGTTCAAGAGAAATATGAGAGAGTCCTGAGGGTATGCGCGCTGAAAAAAGTAAGTATTTATCTATAGGAGGTGTCTAGCTGCCGAGTTGTGCTGAATAGTATTTACTGAATATATCAAGGGTTTATGATTTAGTCTTTGTTTGGAAGCTTAAGCTGACAAAGCTGGTGTGATATAGGAAACAGATTTGCCTAGAGAACTTCACTAGCACCAGAGCTTATTAAGCACTCTGTACAATTGTAGCAGTATATGCAGCCAGGATGTGGCTGGGATAATCAGTGACAGAGAAAAGTACGCTATCATGCATATATCATGCTGGTTACATAAAATACAATGTCTGTTTTCATTTTTAAATGAATAAATGAATGTAAGTATTAGATGTATCGAGATAATGCTTAGATGTTAGATACACTACATCTACATCACTTCTTATTTACTTCTCTGATTATATATTCATTAACGTTTAATTGTTTCATCGAGAGTTTGTGAGCCATGCTAATTAAAGCCATGTAGTTCAGATTCATATCTTTGGATGTACAAAAACAGAAAAAAAAAACAGGCGCCTCTATACACCACTAAAAACCTTTAAAAAACCTGGCAAGAAACACATGCAAAAAAGGGGGTTGCTAATCCTCTTAAAATTAATAATACTTAAAAAATCAAGAAGCAGGGTATTTGAATCTCAAACAGGAATTGTATACATTGGTGTTTTATTATAGTAATAATACACTGTGAAAGGTAAATATAATCACACTGTATTGAAACTTAATAACACATCAATTAGCAACAGTGTTGCTAATACAGCAAAGACTAGTCAGCACATCAAATAAAAATATATATTTTTTTTATTTGATGTGCTAACTAGTCTGTGCTGTATTAGAAACACTGTTGCTAATTGATGTATTATTAAGTTTCAATACAGTGTGATTATATTTACCTTTCACAGTGTAATATTACTATATATTTTAATAGAATTAAAACACCAATGTACACAATTCCTGTGTGCGATTCAAGAGCCCTGCTTCTCAAGTTTTAAATATCTTTGGATATACCGTACCTGATTTTTAAAAAAATATATTCTTGTTTTAATATTTTGTTTTACCCTTTTAAGAGACACAAAGAATGCCAACTCTGTAGAAATAAATCTGAATAAATATATACAGTAAATGTGTCGTATATTTTTAAATTAATTCTAGTTAATTTACTGTCAGTGCAGAGAAAGTGTTATACAAGAACCATATTTGCGGCACAAAAGTGTATCTGTGGACTGAGGGTCTCATGCAGAATTAGAATGGTTCTAAATCAAGAGAGTAAAATTTAGCTTATCTTACAGAGCTAGCCAAATCGCAGGATACATGCAGCTCTAACTGGTAGCATACAGCGGGTAAAATAAGTATTGAACACATCAACATTTTTCTCAGTAAATATATTTGTAATGGGTCTATTGTAATGAAATGTTCACCAAATGTCAGCAAAACCCATGCAATCCACACATGCAAAGAAATCAAACCATAGATAGATGTGAAATGACAGAGGGAAAAAGTATTGAACAAATGAAGAGAGGGAGGTGCAAAAAGGCATGGCAAAGCCAAGACAACAGCTGAAATCTATCAGTAATTAGAAAGCAATCCCGCCCCTTGTCAGTGCAAATTAATATAAGCTGGTTAAGTCCCAACTGATGGCCTATAAAATGGTGTCTCATTACCAAGGTGTCACTCAAGAAACATCTCATGATGGGTAAAAGCAAAGAGTTCTCTCAAGACCTTTGCAACTTTATTGTTGCAAAACATACTGATGGCATTGGCTACAGAAGGATTTCTAAACTTCTGAATGGCATTGTTGAGGCCATAATTCGGAAGTTCAAAGAACATAATTTCACCATAAACCAGCCACGACCAGGTTCTCCTCGCAAGATTTCTGACAGAGGAGTGAAAAGAATTATCAGAAGGGTTGTCTAAGAACCAATGACCACTTGTGGAGAGCTTTAGAAAGTCCTGGAATTAGCAGGTACAATTGTTTCAAATAAAACAATAAGTAATGCACTCAACCGCCATGGCCTGTATGCAAGCTCACCACGCAAGACTCCATTGCTGAAGAAAAAGAATGTTGAAGCTCATTTAAAGTTTGCTGCACAACATTTGCCTGTGAAATACTGGGAGAATATAGTCTGGTCAGATGAGATCAAAATTGAACTCTTTGGATGCCATAATAGACACTATGTTTGGAGGAGAAATGGCACTGCACATCACCCCAAAAACACCATACCAACAGTGAAGTGTGGAGGTGGGAACATTCTGGTGTGGGGCTGTTTTTCAGCATACAGTACTGGCATACTTCATATAGTTGAGGGAAGGATGAATGGAAAAATATACCGAGATATTCTTGATAAAAATCTGCTGCCATCTACCAGGATGCTGAAGATAAAATGAGGGTGGACATTTCAGCAAGACAATGATCCCAAACACACAGCCAAGGACACTCTCAGTTGGTTTCAGAGAAAGAAAATAAAGCTGCTACAATGGTCCAGCCAATCACCTGACTTGAATTCAATTGGAAATCTATGGAAAGAACTACAGATCAGAGTTCATAGAAGGGGTCCATGGAACATTCAAGATTTGAAGACTGTTTGTGTAGAAGAATGGGCCAAAATCACACCTGAGCAGTGCATGCGACAATGCATGCGAGGCGTCTTGAAGCTGTCATTACCAACAAAGGGTTTTGTACGAAGTATTAAATAGATTTCAGTAAGCTCTTTCAATATATTTTCCTTCACATTATTACACATAACTTAATTTATGGACCGCTATGGTTTGATCTCTTTGCATGTTCGGATTGCATTGGTTGTTGCTGACATTTAGTAAAAATTACATTACAATAGCCCCATTACAAATATATTTACTGAGAAAAATGTTGCTGCGTTCAATACTTATTTTACCCGCTGTATGTACCTGATAAAGGGCCTGACTCACTACTGATCACAATTGCAATAGCGATTACGCACGCATTCTCACTGCGATAGTATGATAATCCATTTCGATCGCTATGCCGCCGCAGCACTACATAAGGACGCCCACTTTACTTTACGCACATCAGTAATCCTTAGCAAGACTGCTAAACCATCGGTACAATCGAGTACCATTGCAGCCTCATGCACACTTGCACAAGCTCTGATCTTACTCAGGAATTGCTAACTTCATCGCACACTATGAGTACTCAGGCTGTGTAAGGCATCGCAGTGCATAATTAATGCACGCCCCTGCAACGGTGTTGAAACGCCGGCTTTTTGCCGACCACCTCTTCATCACCACTCACAAATGGCACTACCTGTCAATCACTGTGCGATGGGTCTGCGTAGTCACTACGATCACAGTCCCGATCGCAGTTGCTGGTTCACGCACTCGCACTGCGATGCTTATGCATGCGCAGTACGCAACAGACGGCCGATTGGGTGCATTTTAGCAGTTGCGATCCTTACTGAATCAGGCCCATAGTCCAGGAGAGAATAATAGTATATGCACTTGGTTTACTCCAGGAGATGTAGTTTGACAATGGGTCTGATTCAGACTTGGGAATAGAGTAAGATAGAGCAAGTACAGATGTGTCCACATACATATATCATCCGTGTGCTACAAGTCGTGTTACACTTAACACGTGAGTGCTGTGTGATTCAGTAGCGCTGAGCATGTTTTTGTGTGACTTTTTCCCTTCAAATTGCGTTGTATTTACACAGTGATGCGACTAGGACACAATCAGCTTCTGCTGATTAAAATGATATGCGTCATGCCTGTATTCTGTGTGCGACTTCGGGTGCATCTGCATGTGTAACGCTACATTACAGAGTCAGCAGTTGTATTCTGTCTCTAACAGCCGTTTGTCACAAATATTTCTCCCCATATATTCATCATATTATCATTTTAGAGCGAGGCAGGGGAGGAACTAGTGACTGTGCAGCTGGTGAATTGCATCGGGGCCTTATAATGAGTCAGACTGGCTCATTATTGGCCCCTTCCGCTGCACCGCGTGCCGTAACAAACGTGTTTGAGGTGACAAATGCATTGTTGCATCTGGGCCCACCCAGCCAAATTTAAATAGAGTCCTGGACAGCAGGAATTTGCAAAGAAGCAAACTCCACCTCCTACAGATGTGTCCTCATACACTTTTGCTCAAGTTGCGGCAAATAGTCTCTCTCGACATGCCAGGTCCCGTGCAACTCTGATTGTGCGAAGCTTATTTTTTTTTGTCTTTTTCGTCTGAAACTGTGTCTTAGTCACAATGCGATGTGGCTAAGATGCACCAGGAGACTGCACTGATTAATTTGACACTTGTATATCTGTGTTCAACTGAGTCTGAATCTGTATACGAAGTGGCACAATGCAACGGTCGCGGCTTTTTTCTATGCTAAAGTGACTACCGTTGTGCTTCATTTATAGACTCAGTCACACGCAGATGTGCAACTGTTGCTTTGTAAAGTACAGTCTCCTGGTGCTATTGGCACTAGGGCTGGTTATATCTAGATGGGGGAGCACATATATTTTTCGAGGACCAATCCCCTGAAAATGCCAGCCCTGGATGCCCTGAGGACAAACCCCAGTGCTGGTTACCCAAAAATCAAGGGGTCTTCATTTTCCCCCTGAACTTAGGGTAACCGGCAGTAGGCTGAAATCGTTAGTGCTGGTTAAGAATTGGGGGTATCCCTACTCTTTTTTATTAAATATGCCCATACTGCTGGTAGGGAAATTTTTTATCTATGTCTGCCTACAATGGAAACGCTTTTATTGAGTGACTCATTTACAAAAATTGTTCAGTACCCATAAATTTGAACAATATCTTCTGGTTGGAGGTCTGACAAATCAGACTTGTTGGTAAACTAAACCAAACTTGGACTACCATTTTTTTTGTTGTTTAAAAATATTTGTCCGATTATCGTCTACCAATAAATATACACTCAACGATAATCAATCGGTTAAGTCGTTTGGTTGGCTGATCTGAACGATTATTGTTTAGTGTATGGTCGACTTTACTCAGCTAATCAGAAGTGTCTGTCAGCTTTCATCATCATCAGTTTGTATTTTGCACCAGGGGTCCAGCACCCGCAAGTGATCCGCCTCTTGACATGTACATATGCATCTTTATTTTGTGGCCAGCATGGGATGCATTTTATGCAAACAGGATCTTACTGTATTTTACCTCTAGTTACTAAGCCCCCCAACTTGGAATATGTGGTGTGCATTTATTTCTGGGATGGGCGACATGCAAACTCACCTCTGCTCATTTTGCTCAACATTTACACCCGCGTACAAGTAAAATTTTTCACCAAATTGGAATTGATTTGTTCCCAACTTGGAAAGGGGGAGTTAATAATAGCAATACTTTCACTCGGTTCTCAGACACGCAAGGGACAGGCTATTGTCATGGTCTAATCACTCAATAAGGCATCAATCCGAAGCACTACAAGATTTCCTTAGACTACACTGCCTTCATGAGTACTTTAGAATCAGTGAAGCCCTCACAAGATAATACACTTTCCTGGCTTGTGGTGCATAACAACTATTCAAGAATATACAGACTCTTGCTCAGCTACAGTATTTAGTTTTGAAAATGGCCAGTGCACACACATACCTAATTTGTTTTGTCATATCCTGTCTCCACCCTGGGGCATAGGAAGGGCTCCAGGTACCGGAAATGTCATACAATGCCACGTCTGTCTCTTGGTAGGGAAAGTCCCAGACAGCTGGACCATTGTGGTAGAGCAGCTATTTATAACCTCTGCCTCTATCTCACCGCATGCTGGCAGCTATTCTCGCTGTGCTCATTTCGCTGCAACTGTCTCCTGGAAGCCTTGGTGTCAGCTAGTTCACAGAGAGAACCCTCATGCTGGCCACTGAAGTGGGACTTTTGACTACTAAGATAGCTCTGAAATGAGAGCTCTGAGTTTTCCTTATGGGGTTTGGAGCACCAATATAGTGACTTACACGCTATGAATTTCTACATTATATATTTTCACATGGAAACATGTTCTTTACTTGCTGTCTATTTCTAACCACCACTTTATAATACTTTACAATGCTTAAGAAGCTCATTGTTGCTGATATAAATCACTCTTATATAAATCACTCTTATATAAATCACTCTTATTGGGTCATTTACCGGAGTAGAAAAACTGTCACTTCTCATTAGCATGACTTAATTCCGAGACCATCTTTATCAAACTGACTTCCCTCAGTGCTCAGTGCTCCCAGTAGCGGGCACCCCCATAAATTGCCCCCAGTAGTTTTCACTCCTATACAGTGCCCCCCAGTAGCGGACACCCCCCCATAAAGTGCCCCCAGTAGCGGCCACTCCTATACAGGGGACACCCCCCCCATAAAGTGCCCCCAGTAGCGGCCACCCCCTATTTCAGTGCCCTCCCCCCGTGTAGTGCCAGGCTTACACACACAAAGAACAAAAAAAAAATTCAACTTACCTGATCCCCGCTCCTGACGGGACCGCCGCTGTCCGAGTCCCGGCCCGCTCTTTTTTCCTGGATGGGAGAGACGTCATGATGTATGACGTCTCTCCCATCACATGCTGCGGGGGGAGCCGGCACATGGAGCTCATTAGTGAGCTCCAGCCGGCTCCCTCCGCGGACGACGCAGCAGCTAATGAGGGGAAGCAATCGGGAAGCCGACTGCCTATATACCGGCAGCCGGTTCCCGACTGTCTTATCCCGGCATGGGTGAAATGCCGGGCGTCAAGATGTAGACGCCCGCATTTCCCCGACGCCGAGAGACCGGCGCCCGGCATCACGATCGAAGTGATGCCGGGAGCCGCGAGCGGACAGCCGCGGGGGGGGAGGGTTAGGGCTCCCGGGGGGGGATTTAGGGTTAGGCACCCCCCCGGGAGGGTTAGGGTTAGGCTAGGGGGAGGGAGGGTTAGGGTTAGGCACCCCCGGGAGGGACTTAGGGTTAGGCACCCCCCCGGGGGACTTAGGTTTAGGCAGCGGGGAAGGGGGTGGTTAGGGTTAGGCACTTAGAGGGGGGATTAGGGTTAGGCACTTGGGGGGGGAAGTTAGGGTTAGGCACCCCTAAGGAGGGTTAGGGTTAGGGGGGTTAGGTTAGTGGATTTCCAGTGCTGTCGGGCTTCCGCTGCGTCGCACTCTGCTCCTGTCGGGCTGTCATACCCATTCCCTAATGAGAGTCATACCCATTCCCTAATGAGAGTCAGGCAGACTCTCATTAGCTGGCTGCTATTACAAACACACAGCCGCCGCTGGTGGATGTGTGTTTGTAAACTGTGTAGGGCAGACCGCTATCACTGCGGTCTGCCCTACACTTGTGGGGCCTGGGGACTTGTCCACCCCTTGGCTGCTGGTGGCACTGCAGGGTGGCGCCCCGCCCTTTGGTCAGTGCCCCTGGCGAGTGCCATCTTGGCCAGTGGGTAGATACGCCCCTGACTGCAACATACATTTTATGAATTCCTGCAGAATAGATATTTCTTCAAGTCACTGCCCATCACCATTAGATACTTCTATTGAAAGTTGCATTTCTCTTTAAGGGAATGATCCTGTTTTAGGATAGCAGGATTTACATGAATGGGAGAGAAACCTGGGCACCCCCAGCTGGAGAGGATGGGTACAAGGGATTGACACTCTCTGTGTGTACAGGGACTATGTTGACCCCGCAACAGAACATGCTTTACCAGCATGTTTACAGTAATGCCGATCCAGTTAACATAACTGTAAAGGTACGTATCCACTAGCAGATAGAGGAACAACAGTACCATTACAACATTGTAATTGTACAGTCGTTCCTCATAAGTATCATGTTAGCATGCAGGCTCCTGCATTAATGGATTGACGTAGTCACTGTCGACATAGTGACTGTTGACCCCGTAACTACTTCCTGGGAGGAGGTGAGGGAAATGGTTGCAATCAGTTAAATATATTTTAATTAAAGAGAATGCTTAAAAACTCTACAAGAGGGACTGCGCTGAAGGAGTATCTACTTTTCTCTTAAAAAAAATGGATAAATACCCAATTTAAAAATGTATAGATGCAAGCGATGCAAATGTGCCAATAAAATAATCTATTATGACAATAATAAACATAAAAATATTGAAATAAGATAAAATATTATTTTTTAGAATAGAAAAAAAATTATTAAAAATACATATAACAGAATCCAATATGCAATACTCTATCATATCTTAGTGTGGGATAAATTAGCCACAACCTTCAATCCACAATAATAAACAATCAAGCTACAGTATGAATCAGTGCATATTGCAGAATGAAATGATTGGTAACATCCCGGTATACAGAAGCAAAAATTTATCAACTTATAAGTCGCTATTTATGTATCAATATAAGTCCGCATCCACAAAGTAACGAATAGTTCTTCCAGTTAATGTAATGGAACAATAAATTTATTTAGTGTAAACCACTTTCAATCCTATGTGCAAGCTCCATGTAATATGACAGGAGGAGAGGATTGTATTCTAGTACATGGAGCGTATTTCTACAGCCGCCTCTGGCTGATTACATATGCTTACCACTACTCCGGTGTATGAGAGGAAATATTTAATTTTGTCAAAGGAGAGGATTCCCCAATATACTCACTATCAGTGGACACAGCACACGTGGGTCTGGTCGGCACTTTCCGCTATGGAGATGGGGTTCCAAGTGCTCTGGGTCCCAATATATTTCCCCTGCTACAGAGAGTGAGTATAGTCTTGTGCTCCACTTAAATCCTACTAACACTTGTTAATTACTTTACACACCTGATACTTTAACACTTCACTGTCACCCTTTTTTTCGTGTGATGCCCTGGGGAGGTCTTTGGCTGAGCTGACTTTTGGGATGCCCTGCGTCCCAGATGTGAACCCCAGAGTGTTACGGACCTGCTCAATGAGGTGACCTTGACGCTGGTGGGCAGGCCCGTATTAGTGGCCATTGATATGCAAACTACCTCTGAAATTCTATAATATAAATTTAAATGTATACAGTAATGATCGTATAGTGCATCTGCAACTCTGTTTTTTGTATATGTTAAAGCCTACTCCTGCTGCACGTGTCTCCCAGTGCTCGTGGTAGCTTGCAACTGGTACATGCAGCATCTCACGTGAGAGAAAAAATGCAACTGCAAACATGGAAGAGAGATGGGCACTAGCACACGCACGGGGGTTTATGAGTACCCAGAAACCCCCCTGACCAACCAAATTTTTTTTTCAGCCTTGTCTCCAACTCACCACCATCTGCAGGCCACCCATGATCGGAGCTGCCCGGCTGCTGCCTGTTCAGCTGTCAGCGCTTTCATACCACCTGACGCGGAAGCGCTGACAGCTGAACCAGCAGTGGCCAGGCAGATCACAGCCCTCCCAGAGGGAGCTAGTGTGTATGTTATGTGTGTATGCTGTGTTTATGTGTGTGTGCTGCATGTGTCACACACCCACACATACATATATGAAATATGGACCCCTCCTAAAAATCCTGCGTTTGCCCCTGATGGGCGCTTACTGCATCCGTTTAACAATCCAGCATGTGTGTTTCCCTAACGCATTTCTTCATTAGGAGGATTTCTTCAGAGGGGTGTATCCAAACCACAGACCTGCTTCCTTGATATACCCTGCTTAATTAAAGTACATAGGACACCTGTAGATCGTTCTAGGTGTTCAAATTAAGGGTATAATTAGTATTGGACTCAGTATAATTGTTTCCCTGATGGTTTTTAAACCACTTGCACTACATCTAAAAATATTTATCATACATTAAAAATATTGAAAACATTGTGTGTTCCCAACAGATACATTTATCGGCACAGTTGCATTCTAAAAATTAATAATAAGTACAGTATATATATATATATATATATATATATATATATTCATGCATATGCACATGCAAAATAAACCATGTGTAAAGGACATATGAATATAGAACATATGTATGAAATTTGTACCTAAAAGACACATGTAAAATAAACACACTAAGGAATGTACAAGCATATGTACATATATAAGAAATACACACATATATGTGTGTATCGAAAAACTAGGAGGATGGCATTTCCTGTATGAACCATATCGCAGAACAAGAAAGTGATATGTGTATGTGTATGCAACATAAAAATGTAAAATCAGTCCCAACATATAACTCAAACAAAATTTCCTTGCTAACATGCTTGTATTATGAATCCATCAACTTAGCAAGTCCCTGCCTACAGAAAAAATATAATATTTAATTTCATTTAGGTTTTAATTTTACATTTATTATATTAATTAATATTATGCTTAGTTTCATGATCACTCATATTGTTATCCCTATTTGGGAAATTGACTGATCTTAAGATAAAATTTTATGTAAAAAATGTTCCAATGCGATATATACATAATAACAAAGCATCCCCAGAACTCTATAATAATAACACACTCAATAATGTTATTGAGTGTGTTATTATTATAGGGTTCTAGGGTGCATTGTGGTTGAAGCCTCCCTCTTACACAGTACCGCTGTGTCACCATGCAGAATCTGTGTAGGGTTTCGCTCTATTTTCTGGGAGCTTTTTCTTTTAAAAAGGGGTAAACTTACTAAGATTCGAGATAGGTCGAGATGACCATCTCGGGTATTTATTCATTTTTTTCCCTGCTTGCAAATTTACTAAAGGCAAAGTCGGGTGAGTTATAGAGAAGTTTCTCTTATATCATCTCACTCGGAAAACTCGGGTGAGATAGCAATCTCGAATCAAATCACCATCGGGCCAAATCGGAAGTACTTTTCACCTAAAACATACATCTCTCAAATTACCAAGAATCAGGATGACAAGCTTGGGTGAGATAGGAACAAACTCTCTGTCAAAATCACTTTTCAAACTCTCAACCCCCTGAGCTGCAAGATAGTAAGAAGCATACACAAATCATTGTGATTTGTGTATGTCTATTTTTGTAAATGGTTAAAATAGGGTTAATTTAATTTAAAAAAATTACGTGAGGTCCCCCCCCAAAAGACTAACTAGCCTCGGGCTGCCAGTCAGTCCTGATTCTTAAAATTACAGGGAAAAAAAAGTGTAGGGTTCCACTGTTAGTTTAAGACCCAGCACCAGGCAGCAGGGACAGAGCTGGTTTTAAATATACGTAGAAAAAAAATGACGCGAGGTTCTACGTATATTTTAAACCAGCCCTGGACCCTTTCTAGCGGGGGGCTGATACCACAGCCAGGGGTGCCCTTTCACCGGGCCCCCCAGCCGCAGCATCAGTCCTGACCGCTAGTCAGCCCAGGCCAGGGATCCCTGGGGAGTTGAGTACCCCTCCAATAAAGGGGTACCCCTCTCCAGGGCACCCTTGGCCTAGGCTGATAGCCCGGTGCTATCCCCGCCATCCCTGGGCGGTGGGTGGCGGGTTGATAGTGTAGGTGTAGTGTAAAATTATAATTAACAACATTGTCTTTACAGTGGAACTACAGGTCCCAGTAAGCCTCCCCCGCATGCTGGTTCTTGGAGAACCACAAGTACCAGCATGCAGGGCATTAAGGGCCCACTGGTATGTGTAGTTCACCTGTGAAGAAATGTTTAAAAAAAACACAACACACACCGTGAGCATAAAGTTTTATTACATACATACATACACACACACACACACATACTTACCTGCTGCCAGATGTTCAGGTCCCCTTCTCAACGTAAAGTATCCATTCAAAATACGTGAAAAAAAAGCCAATACTCACCCTTTTGTCCCTCGATGTTCTCCGCAGTAATCCTTTTAGGTGGCCAGACACTCTGTAACAACATGTATCAGCATGGTGTTACAGTATGGCGAATGACTTCAGTATCCCGGCCGCCAGCCAATAAGCGGCGGCTTCCATTAGCGGCCGCTCATTGGCTGGGACCCACATGGACTTAGCCAATGAGCGGCTCCTCCATGTGGGTCACAAGCAGCCAACACATATCTCACTGATATGTGCTGGCTGCTAGCTCGGGAGAGATTAGCAGAGAGAAAACACTGCAATCTCCGGTGAGTAATCTCCTGCAAAACGAGATACTCGGGAGAGATATCTCGTTCTGCTTAACCATCGGCCAACTCATTTAGCCTCAAATCGCCTGTTGGTAAAAAAAAGGGATTAAATCACCCGAATTTTGGCGAGTTCCAGGGAGATTAATCTCCTTGAAAATCGGGACATCTTAATTCTTAGTAAATTTACCCATTATAGCCATTAAAGGGGACCAATTTAAAGACCCCTGGAATATAGACATAAGAGATGTTATATTTTCTTTTTGTCTTATTTATTATTTGATGCCATTTTATTGTGATTTTTTTATAGGAATATACACTGTTATAATAGCAACCGGTTGCAATCTTTTTACTGTACAATAAATAACTTCTATAAATATATATATAAGTCTTCTAGAATATTTCAGTGTTTAATTCACATGCCAGACCTCGTTAATAATTAGCGCAAAAACTAATATATATTTATTGTTGTGCTGGATACAGATTTGTGTGTAGTCACAAACACAATAGTTTCTGCAGCTGTGAGACATAAAACTCTCAGTGATAGCATATTTATACTATGGTTTAGTATCAGCGCCTGATTTGAGTTTGTTTTGTGTATTTAAGCATTTTGTAAAGATGTCTATCTAGTAACCTTAGAAGTTGCTTGTCGATCTCAAAACCCTAAAGCTGGGTACACACTTATCCAACCCAGCAGCCGAACGGTTGTCGCGCCGACCCAGAGGTCGATTTAATAAGCTATACATACTTACCAATCGGATGCTCAATTTGTCTGTCGAGACATCACAACTGCCCGCACAGTGTAGGCGGTCCCTGTGGCCAGAGTATGGGTGGACCGGCACGCCTGCATTTCTGTAACCACTCCCCCGTCACCACCCTCAAATGCTTACGGCCTGTCACTCACTCTGCAATGGATTCCTATCTGCGTCCGGAATCACAGTGCGATCGCCGCGAACGTGCAGCGCGGCTAACAATCGCTCAATCTGCGTAACCAGTTGAAATTGCAATCTGTGCTGAATCAGGCCCTTAGCGTAGTACTAAGAGAAACGTTCATTGATCCTTATCACTAACACTGCTGTAGCCTTTAACCTTCTAATTACCTCCCCATTGGATATCAATTAAAACCAAGGGGGTCATTCAGACCCACTCGCGAGCGGCAGTACGCTCGCAAGTGGGTCGATGTTCCCCACTGCGCATGCGCACGACGGAGGGAGCTCCGTCGTGCACATGCGCGAGACCCGGCGAGCGAAGGACTTTCCATCGCTCCGGGTCTCGCACCAAAGGGGGCGTGCTGTCGATGTTGATTGACAGCACGCCCCCTTTGGTGGGCGTGCCGGGGGCGTGCCTGCCAGATGGAGACGTTCCCATGGGAATGCCTACCGTCTGAAGCCGGCCCCACTGACATCACTAGTGATGTCAGTGGGAGTGATTTTGGCTCTGATAGAGCCAAAATCACTCCAGGGCTTGTGGCTGGGAAACCCGACCGCAGGGTTTCCTTCGCAAGTCCGATGGTCGCGATGGTCAAGACCATCGCGACCATCTTGTTGGACGCTCGTATATGCGGTGGGTGGTGACCCACAGCTATACGAGCGTCCAGGAGGACGCTCCATTTTAATGGAGGAGGGCCCTGATTCAGAGCGAGCGCTCTGGTCAGAGCGTCCGGCTCTGAATCAGGCCCCAAGTACATTATACTTGCACCATATCTTTCTCCAATTGAACCATGTCAATGTTTATTTTCAAAAACAACACTTGTACCATATTTTCAAACATTTTTTGTTTATTTCATGATATTAAAACATTTCAATGTCCCTCTTTGTGTGAATGTCTCCCATATCCAAAATGCTTGGGACCAGGGGTATTTTGGATAACGGAATATTCCGTATTTTGGAATATTTGCATATCATAATGAAATATCTTGGGAATGGGAGCCCAATATACACACAGTTTGCATTTATGTGTTATATACCTTATACACACAACCTGCAGGCAATTTTATACAATATTTTCAATAATTTTGTGGCTCAAACAAAGTTATGTTTCATAAACCCCTTATACACACAGTCTGAAGGTAATATACAATATTTTTAATAATTTGTGCCTTAGACAAAGTTTGTGTACAACCATCAAAAATCAAAGGTTTCATTATCTGAGTCATGCCAAAATTATTCCGTATTTTGGAATATTCCGTATCTCGGAATATTTGAATATGGGAGACTCAACCTGTATCACATTTATGCTGGGAAAAATGAGAGCTGGGATAATCACTTTTATAAACCAGATTCAAAATGTCACCCATAGGTACTAAAATATTTATACAAAATGACTGTCATGTATAAATCAAATTGAATGAATACAGAAATGTACAGTAACATCTATTTCCTCACGTTCTGCACCTCCCTTTGCACCTTTTGAATTTTAAAATATAAAAAAAACCAAAAAAACCCCACTGAAGATACATTACTGTCAATGGTCCTGATTCATTACGGATCGCGACTGTGATTGCAATAGCGATTATGCACGTCGTCTCACTGCGATAGTATGCTAAACCACTGCGACGCAATGTCGTCACAGCCTAACATAAGGATGCCCACTTTACCTTACACACATAGGGCCTCATTCAGAGGCGGTTGGAGGATGCAAGCGGTCACTCAGAAACTGGGCGGCCGCTTGCATCCTGACCGCCCGCCTCTGTTTCGGTCGTTAGGCTGTGGGTTTACACCCACAGCTCCAACGACCGCTAGGGTGATGGTCGCGATGGTCAGAGACCATCGCGACCATTGGGGCTTACGACGAGACCCTAGGGTAGGGTCTCACTTGTCGTAAGCCCCGGAGAGCTTCTGGCTCTGTCAGAGCCGGAAGCTCTCCACAGATATCACTAGTGATGTCAGTGGGGCCTCCCCCAAACGGCAGGCGTTCCCATGGGAACGCCTCCGTTTGGGCTGCCACCCCCCTGGCCCACCTTCCAAACGGGGCGATCTGTCAATCAACATCGACAGCTTGCCCCCTTTGGAAAGAGACCCTCTACGACCGGCGCTGTCGGTCGTAGCGTGTCTCACGCATGCGCACTAAGGAGCCGGCTCCCTCGTGCGCATGCGCACTTGACAAACATCGAGGTGGCTGTGCGGTCGTAGACCGTACGGCCGCCTCTGAATGAATGCCATAATACTTAGCAGGACTGCAAAACCATCGGTAACATAGAGTACCATCACAGCCTCATGCACACTTGCACAAGCTCTGACCATTCTCAGGAATTGCTAACCTCATCGCACGCAGTGAGTACACAAGCTGCATAAGGCATCACAGTGGATAATTTATGCATGTCCCTGTAACAGCTTTCAAACGCCCTGGCACACCTGCGTTTCACCGACCACCCCTCCATCGCCACCCCAAACGATCCTTCCTGTCAATCACTCTGCGATGGGTCTGTGTAGTCACAGCAATCGCAGTCCCAATCGCAGTGATGTGTTCGCGCACTGCGGTGCATGCGCAGATCGCAACAATCACCCGGTTGCGTGCATAATCGCAGTTGCAGTCCTTGCTGAATTAGGCCCAATATATCCCCAAAAAATGAGAACTACACATCACTTGACACAAACCATTGATGAGGTAGTCTACCTCACCCTTTTACACTGTCCAGTTCTCTCACTTCTGCTTTCTACCCTTATCTCCTCTTACTCTGGCTCACTCCTTATGTCTTCCTTTTGTCTCCCCCTTCCCTTTAGACTGTAAGATCCATGAGCAGGGCCCTCCTTCCGCCTGTTCTCATCACCTACTTCTCTTGCACACCTTCCACACATCCTCCTTGGACTCTCTGACCCTGGACTCCAATCTTCTGTTTGTTCTTTTTCAGATGAACTAGACCTGTCATTTACGCCCACACTATCAGCTACAGGTTTCAGCTAACGCTGTACATTTCATTTCCACGCATTGCATCAGTGGCTTTCGAGATTTGTCATACTACTTGTACAAGGGATGTGCAGTCAGGGTAGGCTCCCTGTCATACTCCTGAGATTTTATATAAAAATGATTAGTATAATACAACGAAGATATTTATAACGTATACACATCTTTGTTTATTGTAATCTTTTTTATAGTTAACACTCACCAACTTTGTGGAGCTCCCTGGGACTGCAGTTAGATGAGAGATGAGGCAGCAACAGCTCAGCCTCACTTCTGTATAGTCAGACACTGCTTGTAGAGCTGGGGGCGGGGTAATACCATGGGCAGTAAACTGCACAGAAAGAGAGCTAATAAAGGCATGCCACTGAGTATGGGGGGCATGCCTTGAGCACTAATGTGACCAGGAAGTGCACTGCAGTGTTTAGAGATTGGAACATAGTCAGCAGCAGCAAGAGAAGACAAAGTGATGCATGTAGCAGAATCAATGGACACTGAAGCTTAGTGTAGTGAGGGGAGAGTTACAGTGAGTAGGGGATGAGACAGGCTCCCAGCACTCAGACCCATCTCCATGTGTGCCTCCCCACAGCAACTGATTCCAAATGCAAATGTCACACCTAGAATCAACTCCAGACCTTTTACCTGCTTAATTGATAATGAAATAACGAGGGAATAGCCCACTCCTGTCCATTATATAGCTTTTGAGTTGATAGTCCCATTACTTTTGGCCCCTTAAAAAGTGGGAGGCACATATAGAAACCGTTGTCATTCCTACACCGTTCACCTGATTCGGATGTAATTACCCTCAAATTAAATCTGAAAGTCTGCAGTTAAAGCACATCTTGTTTGTTTCATTACAAAGCCATTGTGGTGGTGAATAGAGGCCAAAATATGAAAATTCTGTCAATGTCCCAATATTTATGCACCTGACTGTATATATATATATATATTCCCATTTCTACTGTCAACCTTCCTCTGTAACATAATCTGTTATTGTTGCTTCTTGGATAAACAAAGTCAAACATTAAAATCTATAATGCATCTTAGTGCAACATTCATTTTCTGTAATGAATCTATTCTTTTCACATAAAAGTTGCAACATGTGTAAAGAAAAATATATGTCCTTTATATCTGTATCATTTAGTATTTTATTGTTCTGCTGCTGTACTGGGTGCACTGTGTGCTGTGTGACTTACAGAAGGGTGGGCTGATGTACGTAGACTCTGCAAGACTTTCTCACTAAAGCTGGCCATACACGGCCAGATAAAATGCCTGTCAGACCGACAGACATTTTATCTGGCCGGCTGCCAGCCGCAGATGTCCCTGGCATACACTGTGAGATTTCTCACAGTGTATACGGCCGACATCTGCCCTCGGGGGAGGAGACATTTCCCTGTTCCTTCCATGGGAAATAACACAGGAAATGTCTGTCTGTCGGCCGCGGCTGGGCATACACTGCCCGATGCGACCAACAGATTACCTCTAAATATCGCATCGGACGGGTATGCTGGACAATCCGGCATGCCAGACCGAGCAATATTTAACACTCGGTCGCCTGCACATGCTACACATATCGGGGCGATCCGCGGATATCGGGTGGATCAGCCCGATAATTGTAGCGTGTATGGCCAGCTTAAAGATCATCTGACTTATTATCCCCACCTGTTTTTAAACAAATAGTTACAATTACAGCTCTGATCTCAAAAATTGCTCTCTCTCTCCCTGACGGGATGCCGGCATTGGGATTCTAACCGCCGGCATCCGTCATCCCATACCCAATCTGCAAAGATACAGTATAAGCAAATGCACATGCATAGAAGCACTTTGCCACATAAATCATGCTGTACCCTGTGTGTATCCCAGTGCTAGGGAATATAGATTGTAAGCTCCACTGGGTTTTGAATGGTAAAGCTCTCGATTTAAAATGTATGCGTTCTATAATGAACTGATAATAAATAAGTATATGCAATTTAATAGATGGAGGTTATTTGGTTGCAGACAGAATATGCCTTTCACAGAACACATTTAAAGGATTTAAAGTGGCTGGAGATCAGTTATATGTTTTGAGGTTTGCTGAATTTCTATAATGTGCAGAACCAGAATAAAGAATATGGGAGATGTTGATTTGTAGAGTGATCTAGGAACACACAATGATTTAATTCCTTTGCATATCTCCCAACATCGGGCAATGGTAATTTGGAGTGGGGAGTTACTGTGCAACCGATGGGCATCACCACAGCCTTGTCCGCATTTATGATGTCACTATTTTATGGTGTTTTCATGGAAATACATCCCAACTAACACAGTTGGAGCAATAGTCCTTATTGTGTGATGGTGGGACAGTATCCTGAAATTGGGACAGCCCTGTTGAAATCAGGCATTTGGGAGGTATGTATTGTCCTGAGTTCTTCTCCTGTAATATATTGAGCGTTCAGAAAGTTATTACCAGTTGTTCTATACGGTATGCAGTCAAGATGCCGACGGTCTAAGTGCCGACCGTCTACATCCCGACTGTCTAATCCCAGCAAGGGCCTAATGACAGGCGCCTGTCATTTTACCTACACCGGGAGCCCGACACCCGGCATCCCGATCACAGGTAAGCCCGGGTGTGGACCCCCGCGAGGGAGGGGGGTTAGGTTAGGGACTCCCGGGGGGAATTAGGGTTAGGGAGCTCCCCGGGAGGGTTAGGCTAGGGGATGGGGGGGTTAGGCACCCCCGGGGGGAGCTTAGGGTTAGGCAGCCCCCCGGGAGACTTAGGGATGCCTAACCCTCATACTGATTCCGTTCTATACATGAATATTAAATTGTAATGGAGTTATAAAAAAAGTAAGTCTAAGTTATTTTCATGCAGAAAAAGACAGGCAGTATAAAGTATCTTTATTGATATCTAAGTTATCAGTATGTCAACATGGTCTGAATGTCGACATGTCAATAGTACATGTCAGTGTTACGTTTTGAGTTAGGCTGCAGTTAGGGTTAGGGCTCAAACACTATAAAAACGCTATGTCAGCATGCACAATGTCGAAATTAAGACCATGTCGACATTCTGGTGTTGACACTTCATTACCTAACCCCTTTTCTGCTACATACTGCTATGTCCTCTCTCTGGGGTATCCTATATATTGTGTGTTCCACAGGTCATGGTATAATATAGAATCTGGGGGGCCACATTCTTACATATCGTTCATATGGGTCAGAATTTAGCTTTATAGATGTATGGATAAATATTTGTCGCTTCAGGTTATACAGTATATTCTATGCATGGTAAATAAATCTATGTTGCCTTTAAAGCTTGTATTTTACATTTTTCAGTTCACAAAATGTGTTTTTCATTTTTTAACTAATTTTTTTTTAAACAAATAAACTTGGAAATATTCAAAGTAACAAAATATTCGCTTTCAGTTATATTGTGTAATAGTTTCAGTAAAAAAGAGATGGTAATGCTCGCTACAGTATGTGCAAACAGCACAGATATATAATGATAGAGGGCCCCCCTGAGGCGTATGAATTGTGGATAGTTATGCTGGATGATGAGACACCTGTTGGATGAATCGTTGCTTTTGGTTCATTCTCTATCTGAAGATGCTGAGTTGTAACTCCACTAATTTCCTTTCCATGCCTCACTGCTGACATGTAATCCCGGCATACTGTATCAAAAGAAGCCCGGTGACAGAAAGAGTTTGATGTTTCCTGTGTGTGCTATGATATTAATGGTCTTGTGAAAAATATGTGCTGTACAGTCTTGCACTTTATTAATCCTGTTTAATTTTTGTACTAATGTACTTGCAGTAGTAGTATTAATTGATTTGCCTGTATATGTTTTAAATCGACAAAGTTATCAAAGGGAAAGGGTTTGTGTCATAATGGATTTGTCAGTAGACACTGTGAAAGTATATTGGGCCAAATATGCGAGAAGGTCCAAGTTTGTCCCGCACTAAAAAATTGGTAGGTGTGACTGTCCCAAAACTCACAAATGTAATAGGGTGCGAGTTAGAGTGTCCCAGTTTGACTCGCACACGAGTTAAACTGCTGGTAAACTCGCACCTTGTAATGCGACTTTCATTACAAGGTGCGAGTTATACAGAAGCCTTCACAGATCAGAGGTCTTTTCTGAGTCAGTATTGGTTGTGGAAATATGGGACAAAAGACGTAGGGGTCTCCTGTATATTCATCAATGAGCACCAGGCTCAGTGAGCCAGTCCTGGTTGTGGAAATACAGGAGACAAAATGTGTAGGGATCCCCTGTATTTTCCACAACCAGCACTGGACTCTTTCTAGCAGGGGTGTAATGTCACAGCCGTGGGACTCTTGGCCAAAGCATTCATCACCTAACCGCTAGTCAGCCCAGGCCGGGGATCCCTGGGGAGGTGGGTACCACCCCAATAAAGGGTTTCCCCCTCTCCAGGGCATCCTGGCTGATAGCACGGGGCTATCTTTGGCACCCCTGGGTGGTGGCTGCCGGGGTGAATTGTGTAAAAAATAGATTAAATAATATTGTCTTTTACAGTAGAAATAGAGGTCCCAGCAAGCCTCCCCCACATGCTGCTACTTGCATTGCATTAAGGGCCCACATTACTAGAGTCCAGTTCTAGTCATGTAAAATACAGGGGACCCCTACTCATTTTGTCCCCTGTATTTCCACAACCAGGACTGGTTCACTGAGCCTGGGGCCGGTTGATAAAAATACAGGGGAACCCTAAATTTCCCTCCCCCTGTATTTACACAACCAGGACCGGATCAGAAAAGCACGGGGCTGGTTGTACTTTTAAGGGTGACACCATGTAATTTTTTTTTTTGTTTGTTTTTTCACACAAAAGTATGCACGGATCTCACTGTTCGGGGCATGTTTCTGTGTAACTCACACCTGCTCAGGCTATCCTCGCTAGCCTGAAGCAGGTCTATTTTTTGAGTTTTAGGTAAGTAATAGTGTGCGAGTTAAAAACTTGCACTCTGTTACATTGGCCAAGTTGTATCTCACAATGGCAAAACATCTGGATGCGACTTTTGACATTGTGAGTTGCGGCTGTTTGAGAAACATGTGAGTGTGCATGTTGTCGAACCATATTACATAGGATGAGTTTTAAAAATGTATGAGTATCGCACTATGGCCCTCATTCAGAGCCGTACGCTCTGAGCAGAGCGCACGCTCTGAATGAGGGCCGGGCTCCATTTTCATGGAGCGTCCTCCTGGACGCTCGTATAGCTGTGGGTCACCACCCACAGGCTATACGAGCGTGCATTGTGATGGTCGCGATGGTCGAGACCATCGCGACCATCGAATTTGCGAGCCGGAGCCTGCGGTTGAGGTTTTCAACCGCAAGCTCTGGAGTGATTTTGGCTCTATCAGAGCCAAAATCACTCCCACTGACATCACTAGTGATGTCAGTGGGCCGGCTTCTGACGGGAGGCGTTCCCTTAGGAACGCCCCCGTCAGGGAGGCACGCCCCCGGCACGCCCACCAAAGGGGGCGTGCTGTCAATCAACATTGACAGCACGCCCCCTTTGATCGGACACAACGAGCGAAGGACTTTCCTTCGCTCGTCGCGTCTGGCGCATGTGCACGACGGAGCTCCCTCCGTCGTGCGCATGCTCAGTCCATAACATCGACCCACTTGCGAGCGGACAGCCGCTCGCGAGTGGGTCTGAATCAGGCCCAATATTTGCACATTTGCAAAACTTGGACCCTATTACATTTGGCCCATTAGGTCTGTTAGGCACAGGAACTGTTTAGCTCTAGATTCTAGTGCAACATGTATTACCACCACACCTACTCATACACTGTCTCATTTGTATAGATTGTGTACAGATAATAACAATACCTTGTTGACCTGCATTGTTTGTTTGCTTTGCTGACGTTAATGCTAGCCATTGTTGTCAAATTGCACATATTTCCATTGTTTCCTTCCGTATAGTTGGGTTGTTTTATTTTATTCTCCATTATTTCTGCTGATTAGTTATGTTACCCACACATGCTGCAATTTTGTACTTGCCAACATTCCCGGTGGGAGATGAGGGAGGTGAGGTGGTAGGTGCAGGGGGCATGGCACTGTGACTAACATCATTGCAGCCACGCACCCCACTGCTCAATGCCACAATTTTGCCATTCAACAGTGGATGAGTCTACATAGACATTTTACCACAAGTTGCATCATCAAGACCCCTGACCGCCTACTTTACTCTAGAAGAGGGTGGGATCTGGGAGGTTGGTCTACTCTTTCTGGAATGAAGGGGTGGAAGTCTTCCGGACATTTCAGGAGAATAGGTAAGGGTGTATAATACCTGCATTGAATCAGTTAATGGGTCCACTATTGTTTTCATTGTCCGATTTCATAAGGATAATGTTAAATTCAGCATTGATTTCTACAACATTCTACTTCCTGCATGCTAAGACACTTGTCTGCTTTCCAAGCATAAAATGTTAGTGATGACTTTGGTATCAAGTACAATAATGGGATGAAATGTTTGCTGTAAAGACATACTACATTTACTATATTCACTTTATGCATCTAATTTATTGTGCACGATGTTACCATTTTTTTAATATAGGACTTGCTGCAGTTACAAGATGGGGACCTAACTATGATTGGGGATCGTGGTGTTACACTGAGTGGAGGACAGAAAGCCCGTGTTAACTTAGCAAGGCAAGTCATTTAATAGGGGTGGCTTTATGGCAGAAGTGTTGCTGCCAATTTCTCAGTTTATCACTTTTTGCTGATATTGTTATAGTATCTTAGCTGTGAATAGGAAATAATGATAAGGGATAAAAATGAAATATTTCTGCTTTCCTGCTTTACAGGCCAACTCTGCTGCTTTACAGATACTATAATACCAAAGAAATGGGGAATTGGGGATGATCCCAAGCACTGGTTCTCAATCTGGTGTGATAAATTGGTAGATCACTCTACTATCAATCAGAAATAAAGCCACAGTAACGGCTGTGTTATAATGAATGTGGAGGTGCGCTCATGAGAGTCAAACCATGTGTACAAGAAAAGAAGAAAGTACTCTCATTATTTGGGGCACTAACACCTACTTAAGCATAGATTGCTCAAATGATTGCAGAAAATAAAAAATATATAATATGGTATATAGGGAAGGGTAAATAGTTGGGAAGACATTTGTGTGTTTATAATTACAGTCTTCAGTCTTTGGGTCTTTCAGAGATGTACGCTAATGCATTCGCAACTGCGACCTCTCACGGATCGCAGTTGCTAAAATATGCTAATGCCTTCCAAAGCATAGGGACACCCACTGCTGCCTTCTCATATCCGTCCTACTATGTGCAACAGCATTAACATCGGTAACATCAACGCACATCGGGCAGTCACGCAGCGCGTAAGTGAAGTCTGACCAGCCGCAAACACTGCAGCTCTCCTGACACGCAGAGAGCTCTCATGCTGTGATGGAGATCGTAGTGGCTAATTTATGCACACCCATGAAACAGCGTTTAAATGGTCAGATGCGCCTGCGATTTTCTAACCACTCCTCCATTACCACCCAAGACGCTGACTACCTGTCATTCACTTTGCGAGTGATTCCTACTGTATGTATGAGAGTAATCGCAATGCAGTTGTGCTGTACTGTGCGGCATGTGCCCATACTCAATAGCAAATAATCGCTCGTTCTGTGAAAATATCAGCATTGCGTCTGTCTCTGAATCAGGCACTTTAATTGTTTTCATTTCAAGAATATATTTCATTTTTAATTTTTAGTTTTCTTTGTTAGGTTTAAAATGTTCTAGCCAAGTAGACCAAATAGAGCAGACCTGTATTATATGCAGGGGCGTATCTACCCATTGGCAAGGATGGCACTCACCAGGGGCGCCGACCAAGGGGGGGGGCATCTGGCAGTGCCACCAACAGCCAAGGGATGGACAAGTCCCCTGCCCCCACAAGTGTAGGGGAGACCGTAGTGATAGCGGTCTGCCGTACACAGTTTACAGACAGCCACCAGCGGCTGCTGTGTGTTTGTAATAGCCGCCAGCCAATAAGAGTCAGACAGACGCTCATTAGCTGCTGCGCCGTCCGAGGAGGGAGCCGGCTGGAGCTCACTTATGAGCTCCGTCTTCCGGCTCCCCCAACAGCATGTGATGGGAGAGACGTCATGACGTCTCTCCCATGCAGGAGAAGAGCGGGCCAGGACTCAGAGCGGACAGCGGTGATCGCGTCAGGAGCGGGGATCAGGTAAGTTGTATTCTTTTTCTCTGTGTGTGTAAGCCTGGCACAGCGGGCAGGGGGGGGGGTTTGGTGCCCGCGACTGGGGGCACTGTACAGGGGTGGCCACTACTGGGAGCAATTTAGGGGGTTTCCCACTACTGAGGGCACTGTATAGGAGGGACTATTACTGGGGTCAATGTAGCATTGGGGGGACTATTACTGGGGGCACTGTATAGGGGGGACTGCTTCTGGAGTCTACTACTGGGGGCACTGTATAGGGGGTCTACTACTGGGCAATGCAGCATTGGGAGGACTACTACTGGGGACAATGCAGTATTGGGGCGACTACTACTGCGGCCACTGTATAGGGGGGACTACTACTGGGGGCAATGCAGCATAAGGGGGGATTACTACTGGGGGCACTGCATGGGGGGCTAGGGGGGCGTCAGTCCATTACATTGCCAGGGGCGCATGGATCCCTAGATACACCCCTGATTATATGTATCTTTCAATATGTTAGTAGTTTATTCTAAGCTATATATTTCCCATATGCTTTCAGTTATTTTTAGAATTATTGGGCTTTCTGTATTTTTTCACTGTGAGTCTATTGAAAGTTTTCAGGGGCATAAGAAGTGGCCTATTAGAGCTGAAATTAGTTTTGGTGTATTTGGAAATGGGTGGCATAACAGAAGGAAGGACATGTCAGGAATGAAGATTCAGGGCCTGATGTAGAGGTGGATATAGCGTCAATGCCGCATAAAGTCTGAGCATGCATCTGAGCCACTCCAACCGGGAGTCGCAGAACGAATTTGGATGCAGAGAGGCATTTTCAGTGGGCATTTCTGGGTGGTAACAGTGGGGTGGCAAGCCAGACGCGGGTGTGTCACAGTCAGCGGCTGCATCTTTCAGTTAAACTGACACCGGCAGCCATGTTCAGATGTACAGTCTACACCTCCATAGGGCTGAGGCAATGATCGATGGTGCGGCTGATGGTACGTTTTAATAACACATCGGCAGATTAGCGCCACAGCTGGTGGACGTCTCTGTAATACCATCAGCTGCGGCATTAGCATAAAGACGCAGTCACGCTGTGACACAAGATGCAGTTGTGGGTGTATAATAGAGTGCACAGGCTTTGTTATGAGTGGATGTTTCAATTTCACCTAAACTGAGGATCGACTGTACAATCACAAAACACTGACACAATAAAGCAATAATAACAGACAGAGGTATAATGATTACAGTGTAAGAGCGTTTGCATAACTCTGATTATAGGTTTATCAAACAGGGACAAGTGTCAAGAATCACTGCAGGAAATGCCAGCTATACACTTTCCATTTCCCAAGATCTTTAGTGGGAGATTACCAGGGCATTTGTAGATAGGTTCAATGGAAAGATTGCAAAGTGGTCCAGACGAAACCGGCTATTATACTGATAATCAGATTATGCTATTTATGCATACAATCTGTAATCATTTCATACGGTTTTAGATGGCAACAGCAAGACATAGAAAAAAATAATCCAACATTTGTTGCAATAAACGGCACAGGCTGTCAATTCTACTTTGCTGCAGTCACATACTATTATTTTGTTTTGAAATGTAACAACAAAGAACATATTATGTAATTAGGACGGAATATGATGTTTATATTAGGATATACGCTATCTATCTGCCTGAATCCTTTTTGACATTTATTCACCAAGGTGCTGCAAACAGTCCTTAGAGATATGGGGCCCGATTCAGAGCAGGTCGCTAGTGCTGTGCGCTCGCAAGCGGCTCGATGTTAATGCCCTGCGCATGCGCAGCGTCTGGCTTGCTACAAGACGGGGTGGCTGTCGATGTTGATTGACAGCTTGCCCCGTTTTGTGGGCGGGGTGGTGGCCGGACAAACGCAGGCTGGATGTTCCTTAGGTTTGTTGGGAGTGGTTACTGACATCAGGACTTCCTGCTCTATGAAAGCAGGAAGTCCACTCGGGCTTGTGGCAGCTAGACCCCACCCCAGGGTCTCGTCGCAAGCCGATGGTCGGGATTATCGCGACGGTCTCCTGGCCGCTCTCACAAGCTGTGGGAACTTAGCGAGTGGCCGGAGAAAATAATAACAATTCACCCACATTCATAGCGAGCGCCCGCCAGCAGCGAGCGGCTCTGAATGAGGTCCTTGATCCCATGCTGACGTGATTGCATTGTGCAATTGCTGCATGTTTGTGGGCTGCACATTCATGCTACAAATTTACTGGGGGGCAAGGAGGGTGTTAGGGGCAGTGCTGGGGGTAGGGAGGGGGCATGTGTAGATAGCAGTTGGGGCAGTACGGGTGAGCCAAGAATGAAGTTAGGGGCAAGCAGTACTGGGGGTAGGGCGGGGGTAGGGTAGATAGCAGCTAGAGCAGTACTGGGGGGGCAAGGAGGGGGTTAGGTGCAGGTAATACTTAGGGCAGTGCTGGGGGTAGGGAGGGAGTTAGGGTAGCTAAAACTTGGGGCAGTGGTTACCTCTTTTGCTTCTGCTGGGAACCCTTGGCAGGGTCACTGTTGTCCACCTGCAGCTCCCTTCTGCCCCATGCGCAGTCCACCTCCCACCTCCTGTGTCCAGAGAGCTCAGTTGGCTGAAGGAGTGCCAGCTGCTAGAGTGTCCCGGCACCAATGACAATGCTGCTGCAACCAAATCGCCCACGGACTTCTGGTGGGGGACCTGCTGCATAGCGATTGGCTAGGGGTGACGGCGATTCGTGGTGAATGGTTGGGGGGACACCGTTGCATGGCGATTGGCTGTGGGGACAGTGCCGCATGGTGATTGGCTGGGGGGAGCCATTGCACAGCAATTGGCTGGGGTGGTGGTGCCTCGTGAATGGCTGCTGGGACGCCGCTGCATGGCGATTGGCTGGGGGATGGCGCCGTGTGGTGATTGGCTTGGGGGAGCCGCTGCACTGTGATTGGCTGGGAGGACATCGCCGTGTGGTGAATGGCTGGGGGCATGGCGCCCTGTGGTGAATGGCTGAGGGGACGCCGCTGCACGCTGATTGGCTATTCAGGTACACACAGCACTAGCGCGCCCTCCTGGACCCAATCAGTTGTAAAAACTGGGTCCCAAGTTTCCTGTAGCACGTAAAAACACGCTATAGCGCATATTTTGTGATCACTGGTGCTGAGACATTTACTTTTATCTTGTTCGCTTATTTTCTGTTGTGTGCCTGTGTGTGCCCAGGCCTAACCTCACTTATGCTAAAGTGCAGTGTCTGTTGCTATTAAAAAGACACTGCTTTACCAAGTACCTGCCTATATATATATAGTATTAGTGACAAGTAACTCTGCTTAGAGCACTCTTGAACAGGTTCTAAAGCTTGTTGTGAAGATGAATTTGGACAATAGGGACTTCAAGGGATGCCCCAGCTATTATTATTGAAAACAATGTATATTGGTTACAAATTTTGTCACCAAATCACTTGAAGAGTGCTACAATTTCTAAGGCGATACTTTACCAATGACTGTGTCATCAGCTTCAGCTTTCAGACATCTTGGCTGACCTGATCACTGGATTTTTGGTTATAAGGATTTTTGAAGAACCAGGTATATCGGGAAAGATTTTTTGCAGTGCACCTCTGATGTCGGAAGGGGATTTTTGAAGAACCAGAAGTACCCTGTCAGATCTGAAAAACTGCATTAAACTTAATGTGCTGGTTATTCCGCCTGACATGTAATTGTCTGTTATAGAGAGTGCTGTTCAAATGGAAACTTGTTTTGGCCGCAATGGAGGACACATTGAACAATTGTTAGCACCCCTCAAGTGATTTGTAATAAATGGTTAGGGCATCCCCTGAAGTACATTACAAGCCTTACGACACACATCCACTAGAAGACAGGCAAATGACTGCACGATTACGACATTGTAATCGTGCAGTCGTTTGTCAGTGTACAAACACTGAACGCTGTGCCTACACTGAATGAGCAGTCGTTCAGTGTAGGCACATCAATCATCTGCTAGCATGTTGAGCCTGATGTGTTAGAACTAACCCAGAGTGCTGTATATATACATAGTGCTTTTTTCTTTTAAAAAGGAGCCTATAGTCACCTAAAGTTACAGGTTGTAACAAGATTTATAGTAGTTTGCACACTTTGGATCAGTGTGCAGAAACTTATTTCATCTATTTCTTTAATTATTTCACCGATTTCTTCCTGATTCTTGAATTGGTTATAATAATTAGAAATTAGACCAACAAAAGGAGTCAGTAATGGCAAAAGTAGCACGTTGGTGAAATGTGCTGTTCCACTGAAGAATTTGATTTGCATGTAACTTTGCTGCAACTTTATTCATCTCACGTGATGGAGGGTTGAACGGTATAATGTAGGAGAGCCTACATTGGCCTGCTCAGATCCATATTAGCCTGCTAAACTTACAAGTGCATGAGTTGCTGGCATGACAGGTCTGCATTTTGATTAATTTCTATTATGTATTATGCAGGGCAGTTTATCAGGACACAGACATTTATCTCCTGGATGATCCTCTGAGTGCCGTGGATGCTGAGGTCGGGAGGCATTTATTTGAAAAGTATGTATGCTTTTATTTACCCCTGTACCTTACAGGTTTCCTTTTCTTAGACAATTTGACAGGCTGTTTACACAAATAGTGGTAATTGTAATGGCCTGCGGACAGCAGGCATCGGCGAGTTCTATGCGAGAGTGCCCAATGTTTTAAAGTAGCAGTCATTTAAAAGGCAACATCAACCTGGTTTTGCCTTTGAATTGAGTGCTACGTTAAAACATCGGGCAGTCTCGCACAGAACCCGTCGTTGCCTGCAGACCGCAGGCTATTACATTTACCTCCTAAGCTTAATGTCTTAATGACATAGGTACAAATGACATACAGTTATTGCGTGCACATGTTCCATTTTTGGCTAAAAGAATAACTTCACTCCAAAGTGTACATTCTGAATTTCACATACCTCTGGTTTGCTTTTTCTATTTGGTGCCCCAACACCACCTGACCCCACACTGCTTTAATAGTAGTCTTCCTGCTTGCTACTTTCCAAAACAAGCAGTGTTATTGGTGTTTCTTCCTCGTGCATTTCTAAGAACATTCAAGTATAGATGTGTCCTCCTGCAGTCGTACTAAAAAGCCCCTCTCGGCGCGTCAGGTCCCGTGAGACTCTGCTAGCACCGGGCGTCTTTTTAGCGTCTTTTTTGCCGAATGGAATGCGACTTGGACTCACTAGCAGACTGTGCTGACTAATTTGATATACAACACTTTTATACCGGTGTGCAACTGAAACAAGCCATTCAAAAGATCAACTTTCCTCCAACCATCCAACTGACCAACCTTCCAACATTTCTGTCCAACTAAAACAGTGCCCCACATACCTAACCAACTTTTCATATGACCAACCAACTTGTCCACTTCTTTTATCAGACCAACCTACTTCTCTCCAACTTGTGATGTCACAGAAGTAGACAGACAGTGTCTGTGTACTTTTGCATGTTTGGAATAAATATATATATATATTTTCTGAAACATTAGATAGAACAAAGGGTGCGCTCCATAGTGCATGAAAAAGTAACACATTTTAATATATAAAGCTGCACAGTTTATAATGAATCACTTACCAATAGCGGCTTCAGACCACCGCTAGCTGGATTCACATCTCAAACAAGATGTACACAATAAGTAGCGTGTTCAGCATACACAGCTGGGCAGTCCACTGCTACATCCACGTCACATCGACACTGCACCAGTCCAACACCCGACGCATTTCGTCACTTGGACTTCATCAGAGGGCTGTTTTATTAAATATATATATATATAAAAACAAGAAGGCGCTGATAGTGTAGTATTTAAAACACCATTTGGTTTTCAGAATAAGTAATGTGCGTACATTTAATTGATATAATTATGCTTATCTCAATTTCGCCCAATATTACGATGAATCAGGAAACGATTTTCATGTGGTTTCCAGCATCAGAATATAGCCCAGCATCAAAAAAAAACCATAAGATTAAGAACACGAACAAGATGATGACTTGATAAATGGCATATCAGTTAAGAACAATTCACCCAAACCAGGCATCCAGAGTATTCCAGCTGAATGGTACCGAATTCAGGAAACCTCCGTGGTATTATGTTAGCCTTGAAAGATAATGGACAGACAACCTCCACGTTTCGTTTGTAACCAAACTTCCTCAGGGATAGGTTCCTAGTCCAATTTGTGATGGTTAAATAGGGGTATTAATTCACTAGAGCATTAATGTCATTATTTCCTATTAACAAAAAAAATACTCCATTTCTGGTCATATATATCAGTGTACGACTCCAACAAAATGGCGATTATTATATAATAAAACCATACAAAAAAAATACATAAGATGAGTTTACAAACAAATAAAAATATTTTACATTAATATCTTTATAATAGAAAACCATCTTGTTTAATAAATAACCTTACATGTTGTAATTTGTCCTCTCTTCCTACAGCTCGGCCCTCTCCCTCGCCAAGCAATCCTTCTAGTCGCTCATCTCCTCTCAGTCCTCCAATCCCCGCCGCCTCTTTGCTACTTTCAACACTCTCCTCCGCCCCCCACCTCCACCCCTTCCATCCTCCCTCACTGCATTTGACTTTGCCTCCTCTTCCAAAATTGAGGCAATTCATCACAGTATATCCTCCAATCTCCCTGCTGCAACCCCACCTCCCCCACCATCCGCACCTCCCGGCCACCCCATCTTGTGCTCCTTCAGCCCCACCACGGGTGATGAGGTCCACTCCCTCATCTTGTCCTCTCCCCCCTCCATCTGCCCCCTTGACCCCCTCCCTTTTCGCCTTCTACGCTATCTCCTCCACTGCCTGCTCCCACCTTGCTCACCTTTTCAACTTATCTCTCTCCACCGGCATCTTTCCCTCATCGTTCAAACATGCTCTTGTCACATCTATTCTCAAAAAAACCAACCTCGACTCGTCCTCACCTGCCAATTACCGCCCAATTCTCTTCTCCTTTTTGCCTCCAAACTACTTGAGTGGCTTGTCTACAGCCGCATCACCAGCTATCTCTCTGACAACTCCATCCTTGATCCTCTCCAATCTGGCTTTCGCCAACGTCACTCCACTGAAACTGCCCTTGCCAAAGTCACCAATGACCTACTTGCAGCCAAATCCAGGGGCCACTTCTCTCTGCTCATCCTCCTGTTTATTATACAAAACTATGAGGCAGCTGAAAGAATAATTAAACTATAATAAGTCCTAATTGGACCTATAGAAAGTTGCCACCTTATATAATTGCGCCAACTCAGGGTGCTATACTGGTGACCAAACTAAATAAGGACCCAATCGGGACCCTAAACAGTCATGGCACGTCACCCGAGAGCCGTAAGTGACGTGACACCTGTGACATGTAACACGCCTACCGGAAATGACGCAACGTTAGTGTATCATTCCCAGAAGCCTGATCATATTGCAAAGAGTGAAGGCGCGCTAGATGATACTAGACGCGCCGACCGGAAGTGATACAACATCAGTGCATCACTCCCGGATGTGTGATACATGAAGTTGGGCAGTGAGGGCACGCTAAGTAACCGGAACTAGAGCGGCATCCATATTGACATGCCGAATATAGGTCCAGAATTAAACCACAGGAAGTGGAACAGTAAGGGCAAATAATAGGGCAAACTCTAATGAAAGCCCATAATCATATATTGAATAAAGGAGATTATAACTCATAAGGGCAAATTTAGGTCAATGCCCATACAGTGCAATGGATAATCATATATTCAGTGATAAGGTGCCACGTGCATATGCACCCAACAAGTACATACTGACAATAATAAAATTACACCAATAAATAAAGTACATTACAATAATACATATATCAAAATGCCAAGACATAATAAAATCCATATACAACATAATAAGAATAGAAAAACAACTTTAGATCTATATAATGCAAAAGATTTGAAGTAAGTTGCAGCCTTATGTTAAAATATTAACCTCTTATCTGAAGGATTCCACTGATTTATTGAGAATATTAGATACATTTGAATGGAACAATGACTTATGTTGGGTTACAGTTGATGCCCAAGATTTATATTCCTCGATTCCACACGAAAAAGGAATATCAGCCATCAAAAATAGATTGGATCAGGATTTGAACTTATGTTTAAAGGAGAAAAAATGTATACTTGATGGCATTAATTTTATTTTAAAACATAATTTTTTTAAATTTGAAGAGGAATTTTTTATTCAACTCAATGGTACTGCAATGGGCACAAAATTTGCCCCTGGTATGCCAACATATTTATGGGTTGTTGGGAAGAAGAGGTTATTTATAATGATCCAAAACATTTTTCAAATGTGAAGCTCTATAAAAGATATATAGATGATTTAATCTTTATTTGGAATGGGGAAATGCAAAGTATAGAAAATCTGTTGATACAATTGAATAATAATTATAGGAATCTGAAATTTACCTATAAGACTAACAAATATATTATAGACTATTTAGATATTCTGTTAGAAATAGGTTCCAATAACACTATACAAACAAGTACTTATTTTAAAGAAACTGATAGTTAAATAGTTACATACCTATAGATAGTTGTCATTTGAAATTGTGGAAAAAAAATTTACCCTATTCTCAATTTATGCGTATTAGGAAAAATTGTTCAAAGAATAGTTCATTCGAGAAACAGTCCTCTTTCATCAACAACGTTTTTTAGAAAGAGGATATAATGAAACAAATTTGGAAGCAGCGAGGTCAAAAGCACGTAATAAAGGGCCTGATTCAGAGCCGCTCGCAAAAAGCGAGCGCTCGCTCTGAATCAGGGCGGCTAATAGTTTAAGTTGCAGCCTCCTGGCCGCTCTCATAGCTGTGGGTGACCACCCACAGCTTATGCGAGCGGCCAGATGATGGTCGCGATGGTCAAGACCATCGGGCTTGCGACGAGATCTGTACGGTAGGGTGATGTCAGTAGGGCTGCCCACAAATGGCAGGCGTTCCTGCAGGAACGCCTCCGTTTGCCCAGCCACCCCCCCTCCCCGCCTTCCAAACAGGGCAAGCTGTCGATCAACATCGACAGCCGCCCCTTTTTTTATGCGAGCGCTGGAGCGAGTGCTTTTTGCGCTCGCTCCGTGGCCAGTGCATGCGCGCACTAGCCAGCCATCGACCCGCTTGCGAGCGCTATGCGCTTGCGAGCGGGTCAGAATCAGGACCAAAGTTAGGTCCAATTTTTTCAGGGATAAAGAGATTATTCCATCTAATGTTAAACGAGGTCCTAAAACAAGACCTTTTGTGACCCAATTCAATGTAGAGAATAAAAAAATAGAAAAAATCTTGAATTACCATTGGAAAACGTTATTAAAAGATCCCATTTTGGGCCCTTATTTACCTACAAGACCTAAAATGGTTTACAAAAAAGCAAGAGCGTTAAAAACCATGCTTGCTCCCAGTAATTTGATACCTAATACTATGGTCAAAAAAAGCAATTGGTTAACTTTAAACAAAACCGTCTGTTTTCCATGTACTAATTGTATGGTATGTAAATATATGGATAAAAATCCTTTTTCGTGCCATTTAGATAATGGTAAACAATATACGTTAAAATCTACAGCAACATGTAACACCACTTATGTCATTTATCGTATTACATGTGGTTGCGGTACAAACAAAAAGACCAATTAAAATCAGGATTCAACAATATTTACGCGATATCTGCAATAATGTGTTGAATCATAGTTTACCTAGACATTTTTCCCGTACCCACGGTTCAAATCCACAATCATTGAAATCTACAGTACTAGAACACGTCCCTTATTTTCATTATAATAGGGACTTAGTGTTATCCAGGAGAGAATCTTATTGAATCTATACTTGTAACTCATTAGCCCCAGTAGGATTAAACGAGGGGATTGACATTGTATCTTTTTTAGGTTAATGTATACATTTAAATTGTGATACATGTTTATACATTGATTATGCAACATATTATGTTTTTGTATTTTTATTATGTTGTATATGGATTGTATTATGTCCTGGCATTTTGATATATGTATTATTGTATTGTACTTTATTGGTGTAATTGTATTATTGTCAGTATGTACATGTTGGGTTCATATGCACGTGGCACCTTATCACTGAATATATGATTATCCATTGCACTTTATGGGCATTGACCTAAGTTTTCCCTTATGAGTTATAATCTCCTTTATTCAATATATGATTATGGGCTTTCATTAGAGTTTGCCCTTTTATTTGCCCTTACTGTTCCACTTCCTGTGGTTTAATTCCGGATCTATATTCGGCATGTCAATATGGATGCCGCTTTAGTTCTGGTTACTAAGCGTGCCCTCACTGCCCCACTTCCTGTATCACACATCCGGGAGTGATGCACTGGTGTTGTATCACTTTCGGTCGGCGCGTCTAGTATCATCTAGCGCGCCTTCATTCTTTGCACTATGATCAGGCTTCCGGGAATGATGCACTAACGTTGCGTCATTTCCAGTAGGCGTGTTACATGTCACTTCCGGCTCTCAGGTGACACGCCGTGACTGTTTAGGATCCCGATTGGGTCCTTATTTAGTTTGGTCACCAGTATAGCGCCCTGAGTTGACGCAATTATATAAGGTGGCAACTTTCTATAGGTCCAATTAGGACTTATTATAGTTTAATTATTCTTTCAGCTGCCTCATAGTTTTGTATAATAAATATATTGTCCTCCTATTTGGCGGCCATTTTGGGTTAGTCTGTTTTCTACTAATAAATGAATTACAACATGTACTACTTGTTTAAGGTTATTTATTAAACAAGATAGTTTTCTATTGTAAAGATATTAATGTTAAATATTTTTATTTGTTTATAAACTCATCTTATATATGTTTTTTTGTATGGTTTTATTATATAATAATCGGCCATTTTGTTGGAGTCGTACACTGATATATATGACCAGAAATGGAGTCATTTTTTTTGTTAATAGGAAATAATGATATTAATGCTCTAGTGAATTAATACCCCTATTTAACCATCACAAATTGGACTAGGAACCTATTCCTGAATAAGTTTAGTTACAAACGAAACGCGTTGGAGGTTGTCTGTCCATTATCTTTCAAGGCTACCATAATACCACTGAGGTTTCCTGAATTCGATACCATTCAGTTGGAATACTCTGGATGCCTGGTTTGGGTGAATTGTTCTTAACTGATATGCCATTTACCAAGTCATCATCTTGTACGTGTTCTTAATCTTACGTTTTAATCTATAAAGTTTTGGATATACTACCCTATGATTTCTCTTGGGTTTTGTTTTGATGCTGGGCTATATTCTGATGCTGGAAACCACATGAAAATCGTTTCCTGATTCATCGTAATATTGGGCGAAATTTAGATAAGCGTAATCAATTAAATGTATGCACATTTCTTATTCTGAAAAACAAATGGTGTTTTAAATACTACACTATCAGCGCCTTCTTGTTTTGTTTTTATATTTTATCTATAGATCCACTTCCTGGCAAGGATCATACAAGAGGAGCAGCTTTCCTTCAATTCTTTATATTTTTATTTGTTTATTAATCTGTATAAATAATATCAGTGTCATTATTAGCGCATTGAGGGTTTGTGATATATATATATATATATATATATAATATATGTCCAGTATTAGTCCACACTCACGTCTGAAAATCCAATTGCTGGGTAGCCACCAAAATGGGATCACCTGTATCCCTGCATACAAAAAATGAACAAAGGGGGTGCACTCACCAGTCTTCTAAAATGAGTTTTTATTTCATCTTTTTAAAAAAAATTTACAGCATCATAGTAAAGCTCCGACGTTTCGGTCCTAGCCATGGACCTTTGTCAAGGTACAATTCTAAGTAGTACTTTGCATCAATATATACCTGAGTCCAATTAAGAGACTCCTCCCTCACAATCATGTGAGTACAAGCAATACAAACATAGAGACATGAAGACATCATTTGTGATTGTGCAATAATGCCAATCAAAGACTAACTAAAAAATGAAAAGTAATGAAAAAAAACATGTTAACAGACATATATAAAAACAAACCTTACTGGTATAATCGAGCTGCATCCCCCGCTAGCGTGCGTGTCAACTCCCCAAACTTCCTGCCAAGTGGAACGCAAGTTGGTACCATTTCCTGTCAAATGGCACGCAAGCTAATACAGCAGTCATGACAAGCGCTGTTAAGGCTTCCTGCACTTCATCCGTCGATGCTAGCGCCCGGAGCAATCAAATCACAAAGTAATATACAAGAACACTAGGGACCCGGTGACGCAGACAAACAAGTATACGTCACCATATAACCCATTAATTTAATTGAAGATGTAACTAACAGAGTTTTCATATATTGACTCATCAAGCTAATATCAATCGGGCAGTCGACATGCACGTCCATCAAAAAGACGCAGCCTGTAAGCAAACCAATGATAAACACTTCCTCATAGATAATATAATGATAGGGCAACGTCTATCCATCTGGATTGAATTACATATGCCTAAATTATAATGTATACAAAAACATGGTTTGTCAACATGTGTGTCGACATTTTTTAAATTTTTTTAAATATAAACATAACCAAATTTAGACACATTAAATAATTAAAAATAAATAACAAATAAACAAACTCCATAGGAAACCCACATTGCCACAACACTCGAAAAAACAAAAAATAAAAAAAAATTGTATCATTACAAAATCTGATGATGCACCCCCACTTGAGATCCAAAATACTTTAATCCAAAAACATCCCAAGGTGTATAGCTTCATTAAGGCCGCGAGGGTGGACCGTATCCAATTTATGTATCCACATCGCTTCTCTCTGGAGCAAGAGTTTGGCCCGATCGCCTCCTCTCTTGGGTGGAGGCACCCAATCGATAATCATGCATCTCAATGTTGCTAAAGCATGCTGTTAACATGTTTTTTTTCATTACTTTTCATTTTTTAGTTAGTCTTTGATTGGCATTATTGCACAATTACAAATGATGTCTTCATGTCTCTATATGTTTGTATTGCTTGTACTCACATGATTGTGAGGGAGGAGTCTCTTAATTGGACTCAGGTATATATTGATGCAAAGTACTACTTGGAATTGTACCTTGACAAAGGTCCATGGCTAGGACCGAAACTTCGGAGCTTTACTATGATGCTGTAAAATTTTTTTAAAAAGATGAAATAAAAACTCATTTTAGAAGACTGGTGAGTGCACCCCCTTTGTTCATTTTATATATATATATATATATATATATATATATATGGTGCAGAGGTTCGGCACTCTGGTGAAACTGCAAAAACCGGGGTGCCCTCCTAAATAGTTAATGTAAACAACAATGATCCTCCTGTATGAGGTACAAAGACCCCCCAGAATCGGAACAAAAAAGAGGAGGCACTCCCTTTTGAAGTAGAAAAAGTATCATATAATTATGACATGGTGAAAATTAGTACAGAGGCATGTCACATGTAGGACAGGGGGCAGGGCTGCTCCTTCCTTCCTGCACTACACATCCTCGGGAGGGTGCAGAAGATCTGGAGGTGAGCACTACTGTAGACACCGGTGCCTGGAGAAGGGCTCCAGGACACACACACACGGCCTCCTTTCTTGACACCTGTTGCTCTGCTGCTCCCAGGTGTGCCTGCGATCGTGGTGGGGTGGCTGCGATATTGAATAAATATATATATATTTTCTGAAACAGATAGATCAAAGGGTGCGTTCCATAGTGCATGAAAAAGTAACACATTTTAATATATAAAGTTTCACATTTTTACTAGTAAAAGTAAGTAGAGTGCAGTGCTTAGCTTATTATGTTTAATTAGATGTCTCAGTTGTGTTTTCTTGATTTGTAAAGGGTGGTATGTATCAATAATATAAATTAATCTATTATTGATGATAAGACAATGACAGGACCAATGAGTATTAATGTTAATGATACTTACTTTGAATAGACCGAGGTAGCTTTAATAATACAATCGTAAAAAGAAAAAACTTTTAAGGAAGATACTTGAAAAAAATAAATAAAAATAGAAGTGAGAATAGAAATAAAAAATAAAAATATCAGTAGTGTCCCATTCAATGAGCAAATCAATCTATATATCTTTAAATAGATATCCCAAAGGATTACTCAGGTAAACGTTCCCGATGCTGCAGGCCAATATGTAGGTGTCACAATTGGTGTCTGCGAGTTACCTGTCTCAGGTGATTATCGGGTTTCAACGGAGGCCGGCATGACTGGAACCATGGGTGATGTAGATAGCTCTATTTACAAGACTTGTGTAGCAGTGAAAACTGCGTTTGATGATAAATGACAGGAACTGGAGGGACCAGACTGGAACCGACAGGAAGACTTGTTGAATTGAACTGATGAGCTTGGAACTTGACTCTGGACTGGAACAACGTGGACTGAACTGATGAGCTTAGAACTTGACTCTGGACTGGAACAACGTGGATAGAACTGATGAGCTTGGAACTTGACTCTGGACTGGAATAATGTGACAATGGCTGAAGGGAAGTCAGGTAATGCTGAGACGAGGGCTAAACAGGGTGATCCGGAAATGCTGTGACAAGGTTGGAACTCAGGTGCAGGCTGGATTGGATAATTGGGAATAACAGGTTTCAGGAAGGAATGGGTAGGTTTGGGAATTTTAGGTTCAGGGAGGGAGTAGGTAGGTAAAAGGGGCAGGAGTTGATCCACAGCAGGAAGCAAGGCAGGGTGATACGATGCAGGTTTACAGAGTGCCAGGGCCCAACCAGGAGTAGGACTAGCAGCAGAGCACAGGCCAGGTATTGCTGTAACAGGACGACTGGATGCCAGGTATTACTGTAGCAGGTTTTCGGGATGCACCAGGGGTTGCTGTCAGCAGATTTACTGGATTGCCAGGTTTAGCTGTAGCAGGTTTTCTGGAAGCACCGAGGGTTGCTGCCAGCAGATTTACTGGATTGCCAGGTACAGCTGTAACAGGTTTTCTGGATTGCACCAGGGGTTGCTGTAGCAGATTTCAGGGATACACTTGAATGCAGAAACAGCATGAACCATAAACCACGGGAAGACGAGATGTTCAGGCCCAGAATGCTATCAGGAGAGGATATATATACCATAGGTCTGGCAGCAATTGGTGGATACGGACAGGTGGTCTGGTAGTAGCATTCTGAGTGGTAGAAGGCACAACATGCAGAGGGAGTATTCATCTCTGCAGCTCTGAGAATCAGAACCACACCTGCGATTCCAATCAGGGCTAGCAGTGCTCACAGACGGAGGAGAGGCCAGGTGCAATAATCACTGTGACAGGAATGCATAGAGAAGTCAGAGCAGATCCCACAGGAGAACTACAAACACAGATCCATGGGACAGCTGACAGGGGTAAGTCTCAAGGCAAAAAGATGACAACTAGACAGGGTCGTGACAGTAGGTATAGTCAGTGATTAAATGTCCAGAAGTGTGACAGAGGGCCTGATTCAAACCCAGACGCTTTTTGCGGCCGCTTGCTCTCAAAAAGGGACCGGATTTTTAAATTGAGCACTCGCTCTTTGCGGTGTGAGGACGCCTCTATGTCTGTGCGAGCGTCCGCTAAATGCGCTCGCTATTTTTTCAAGACGCCCCTTTGCAGTTTGCAAATCACGTCATCTCCTGTTTTTATTAGATTAATCGGGAATATCGAACGGCATCTGAACTGCTCACAGCACTTGAGGTAGGAATGACTTCCCGTAATCACTGCGATCAGTTCAGGCTAAAAGACAACCAAGTGACGTGATCGATGATGCTCCTTTGCTAATTATGCACTCCCATTAAACGCCGTTTTGACCGTTAGGCATGCCTGCGTTCGCACAACCACTCCCCCGTTTTCAAGCACCTTCCCTTGTTACCACCCACAAACGGCACATTCTGTCACTCAAAATAGCAGCCCCTCTGTGTTTTATGAGCGCACAATTTCCGACCGCAATGACTGGTTTGCGCACACGCATTGCGAACCATACGCATGCGCAGTTGTGCGACCATCGCTCAGAGCGAACATGTGGACGCTTATGAGCGGGTCTGAATCAGGCCGAGAGTGCGGAGTCCCGCTACTCTGTCTGTTGAAAAAAGTATGGAGTAAAGCTTGTGCACATACCGGTGTTCATCTGTCGTCTTCTGTGTGGTACAGCGGGCAGAGTGTGGAAGGTGGTGGCTGTACGGTGCTCTGGACCGGGTCTCACTGCCTGCAGGTTGGGACTCCGATGGTACACCTGATAGATGCAACCTTCGGAGTAATGGCTCTGGAAGCAGTGGATTGTGGCCTTAGGGTGGACAAACTCGGTTTGGGCTCCAAGGAGCCTGTTGCCGGGTGTTACACTCCTTAGAGAGACTCGATCCCACTTGCACTTACCATTAGCTCCGTTGCGCTCCACTAATGTCTCTGATGATTTCTTTCTTCTGGTGCCGCTGCTGTGTTTTCCTCATACTTCTGGGTAGGTTGTATCACGTGGTCAGTGGTGTGCTGCTTGAATAGCCAGGGGAGTCAAGGGAACCAGGTGAGTTTCTGTGTGTAGTTGCAGAGACACCCGGCAACAAAACGAGTTTGTCCGCCCTAAGGCCACGGTCCACTGACTGGGTGGTCACCCAAAGCTTAGGAGGCCGGGTTAAAAAAAAAAAAAGCGGCCGCCCTGATTCAGAGCGAGCGCTCTTTTTTGCGAGCGCCAAGAATAAGGTCCCATGTCTGAAAACCCAGGTCAGACCCGGGTTTTTGGTGGAAAAGAGGTATTACTCAGGACACAATTAGAATCTGTGTGTGTTTCCATCACCTTCCTTATGCAAGTTACCTATATAGACTGCACCTGGGGCCAAATGTAATAGGGTGAGAGTTTAGAACATGTGAGAGTTTAGCAGTAAGCTCTCACACTTTGGCCAATGTAATAGAGTCCGAGAACATGCAAACTCACATGTTTTTAGACTCAAAAGATTTAAACTCTTATCCAGATGTTTTCCCATTTGAAGATAAAACTCGACCAATGTAATAGTAATAGTGTGAGAGATTACTGCTAAACTCTCACATTTGCTAAACTCTCACCCTATTACATTTGGCCCCTGATCTCTGACAGTCTTAGGACTGCTCCATCCATTGGTCACACATAGCATACCTGTAGCTTAGCTGCTTCATTCACAGAGCATAATACAATGGATTTTCTATGTAAAGTAAATAATTTATTTCAGTGCCATCATCAGTTTATTTCATGCTGCAATATTGCAGTGTGTCTGATTTAGTATTAACATTTACTTATATAGCGCCTGCATATTCCATTTTCACTTTACAACTCGGAACTAAAGAGTAATAGAAAACAGGAGATGGGGTAATAACAGACAGATAAAGGGGTAAGAGGGCCCTGTTGGGAATCTATAGGGTGCCTAATAACTGATGGACATCATTTGCTCATTGTCAGGGCCGTACCCAGGTGTGTGCGAGCGGTGCTGCCCACAGAGCCCAGGGCTCTATGGGTGTCACCGTCGCTGCCCCATGGCCCTTGTTACTGGCTAGCAGGGTGCCAGGAACGGCACCCTTCAGCCAGCAGTGCTGCGGCAGTGACACCCTAGAACGTCCATTGGATTAATGCACTCTCCAGTTTGTACAACTGCTTGGAGCGTCCTCATGATGTCCGGGCAGTGCTGTACTTTCCGGCGCTGGCGACGTCATGCGCTTAGGGGGCAGGGGCAGCACAGAGTGCTCCGGAGCCTTGTTACGACACTGCTTATTGTAATCATAAATGACCCATTTTATCCAGAAGTGATCCAGCCATTTGGCTGAACAGCTGCACCTCTTCCAGTTTCACTATCTATGTTTGATCTTGACTGGCGCTGAGTCTTTGCGCATTATGCTAGTTACATTTATTTGTTTTCTTTAAAAAAAGAAAGGAATAAATGAAATATAAAAGCTGTTCCATGAAAAAAGTGCTCTTCACCCTCACCTATCCACCCCTGGCTCTTGCTCGCTGTGTCCTACTATAAATTTGGCACTGCCCTGCTATAAACACATTAACTGCAATGTGGATAATGTATGCCACCTACTGCAGGTGTAAACACAGTCTTAAGTGAAGGAAATTAGAACCTTATTTTAAAGTAGGATATAAATATGTTGGGACATGTAAATGTATTTCCTGTGTACCAGAATGCAGTCGTACTTAGGGCCTGATTCAGCAAGGAATGAAGTTGCTAATACGTATGCAATCGGCCGATTGTTGCGTTCTGCGCATGCATCGCAGTGCGTGTACGCAAATTAGTCATTGCGATCGAGTCTGATCGCAGCTGCTACGCAGACCCATCACAGAGTGATTGACAAAGTGCCATTTGTGGGTGCCAATACGTTTGAAGGCCGTTGCAGGGGCGTGCATAAATTATCCACTACGATGCCCTGCTCAGGACACATAGCCATAGCGTGCGCTGAAGTTAGCGATCTCTGAGGAAGGTCAGGGCTTATGCAAGTGTGCGTGAGACTGCGATGGTACTCTATTGTACCGATGTTTTCGCAGTCCTGCTATACATTACGGATGTGTGTAAGGTAAAGTGGGCGTCCTTATGTAGTGCTGAGATTACATTGCGATCGCAATGGATTAGCATACTATCGCAGTTGAACTGTGTACGTAATCGCTATTGCATTTGCATCTGCGTTCCTTGCTGAATCAGGCCGCTTGCTCTTGGCGAGGTGGATCGAGGTGTTCAAGTTGAGTGTGCTAAGTTGTGGAGATGAAATTCAACCATGCCCCTTATAAATATATCCTGTTTTGATTTATATGCATCCTTATAATATGAATTTTGGGCTGTGTGTCTTCACACATCCCACCAGCAAGGTGTAATTTCCCATGTTTGTGATGATAACAGTGACCACTGCATCTTTGCAATGGAAATACTTACGTGCCAGGTTACAAGCTATATGCATTTTAAAATATTTAAAACTCAAAATACAAGCATGCAACTGAAATTTTGCAGCCATATTTTTCTGCGTACATCCGGCTGGCATTTTTGTAGCTCCTCCTAGTCTTTTGTGCACACAGAGGAATGAGGGTGCAGAGTAATTTTGTGCAAAACAAATTGTGCCGCAGAACAAGCTCTTTCATAGATCTGTAAATTCTGCATATTGCAACACTAGGGTGACGACTATGACACCAAATTCTGCTATGTTGTTGTTGGATTTCCGGGCTGATCAAAAATTATAGGGTCACTTATGGAGAAATTCTGCGTAAAATAAATGTGTGAAATTCCACAGTCCAATGTAAAATGAGGTGAGTAACTTCCGAATCAGTTCTAAAACTTTTCCCATGTGTTCTCAGAAGCTTATGAGTTGTACCTGCAGTACACAATAACTCATTTAGTTTTATTTTCTAAATGAAGTATTTATTGTCTCAGCACTGTCAGTCCCTGCTAGATTGTAATTTCTCATGAGCAGGACCCTCCTCAGTCTTCTTGTCTGCTTCCAGCTCATCCACCTCTCATTATTCTCCCTCAAGACCTTCACCTTCTTCCTCTGGTGGGAGGTGGTGGGGGTGGGCTGTGTCCTGGTAGCCAGTGAGGTATGGAAGGGGGCATGGCCTCACTTCTGTTTCTACAACGCAACTATGGTGACAGATTTTAAGTTGCCCATATAATATATTCTATTCTATTACATCAGCACCTTTAGGATATATATATTATTTCTAGACAATATTTGATTTGGGAGATGGCAGTCCTTGTGATCATCTTAGAGTCATATTTGTTCTTCTCTATGTTATTATTAGTGATCCACATACTACATGCACAATTTTGACCCAGAACAATATAAATTACATACAAGATCCATACTGGTAGTCAGGCATAATTTATAAACCCATGTCCTCTTCCATGCATGCCAGCAGGTTCCCCATCATAATTCAGTTTGGTCATTTCTGTGTGACAGTGAGTGTGTTCCAGAGGTCAGCAATGGATAAAACCACACTAATCACATCATTACCTCTAGTATATATATATATATATATATATATATATACACACACACACATTATAACTTTTTGTCCCTTTGTGGCTGGAGCTGGCAGGTGGGATTAGGGCATGGCATACATTGCTTGTAGTTTCTCAAGCAGTTTTACCTTATTTGTGCATACAGCACATATACAATGATGCCTTATGCCGTTCCTGATTCCATTCCCGATGTTACATGGATGCATCAGCCATCATAGAGTGTCACCATCCCAACCATCCTTCTGGAAAAGGTCTGGCGTGTAGTACACATGGAAGCATGAGCAAGGCCATAGCTAGGGTAGTGCGGCCGGTGCCATCGCACAGGGCACCACAGGTGAGGGGGCGCTGTTTGGGCCTGTCAAATTTCTGTTTATTATTATTCTTGCTTGTAGCTTCCTCTAATTTCATCCCCAGCATTTCCTGGCCTCCCCTATCTCTTCCCTGGCCCTTCCCAATGAACCCATGGCCCTTTTTTGGGTGCATTATGTCCCTTTGAAAACTGAGGGGGGCGCCAATGCTCTTTCTGGCACAGGGCACCAAAAAGTCTAGTTACGGCTCTGAGCATGAGGCAGATAAAGAAATGTGGAAGGATGAGATCCTGATTCTTGGTGGACTCTTGCCTGGACACAAGCGCTGATCTTGACCATTATTGATGGAGCTGGCAGCTGGAATTGTGGCAGGTGGCGTTTAGGTTTGCCTTATAATCCTTGCAGGTGGTCAGAGGGTATTTTGTCCCCGTATCTGTGCAGACATTTGTACGAGCAGTACAAGTATACACATACTAATACTGCACAGGCTGCCACTTGGCCTTTCCAGAAACTAATTTCTGTGTGAATCTACATGTCTGATGGCCTTCTAGATGGCGAACATAATGCCGTTCCCATGGCGCACATGATGCCCTCTTTGATTCTTAGTTATTTGTAAGGATAATAGAAACATGGCACACGTGATTATGTTCCTTAAGGTGTTCTATGGAAGCATTGCCCATGGAGGCGTGTGTTTTTTAAAAAGGTTACGTAATCTATTTGTTTAACAAGATTGAGTAGACTATAATAAACTAGACTGCAGATAAATCACATGGATTACCAATAGTGATACAAATAAGCATTTATGTAGTTAAAATAAATGGAAAAGTAAATCAACGTAATAATTCTGTTTTACAGAGGAAAGTAATGTTATTTTATTAATGGCCTTATTCTTAGTCGCATGCTATGTGGATGTCGGACGCAGTTGAGTCATTGTTTTTTTACTGCGCATGCGTCTAAAGCTGGGTACGCACCATATGATGGTGTGATGTAACGATACATCATGCGCGGCGTACACAATGTACAATCTGGTGTACAATGGCACAATGTGTATGACATGCTTCTGATTCGTGTTGGAACTATATATCATGCTATACATCATATAGTGTGTACCCAGCTTTAGTCACACTGCACATGTGTCTCCATTGTATTTTAGACACACGCATACAGAAATGTATTGAAAATGTATTGGCCGTTCCTGGGCGGTGACAGAGAGGTGGCTATTCAGGTGCACGAAGATGGACCATCTTATGGGTGTGTTATGGGAGTGTTGCAGGTGTGTTGCTGAAATAGTTGTGTACACAGACACTTAATTGCTCACTATGGAGGCCTGAAAATCTGCACCTTCCATAGGGCTAGTGCAAGATTGGATGGTTGTGTCTGAAGACACGGCAAACAGTATTACTGCATCTACAGTGATCAATATGGACATCCCAGTCCTTGCACATTCATACACCAGGGGAAGGGCAGATACTAGAATAAGTATATGGTCACAGATACGACTATGGCAAAAGATGCTAAAGAGGCTGCAGCAGCATGTCACTCAAAAAGAATACATTTAGGGGCAGATTTAAAGTTTTCATTGTATCAGTACCTAGAAGCCCAAGACCAGGTTGCATTTGTGCCAAAGAGCCCATGACTGGCCGGGTGGTTACTGCTACCAGACAATGTCATTGGGAAATTGAGCATTGCTCACCTGCCCTGGCAACTCTTTTTTTTGTTAAATATGCCCTAAAAGATTTTGGTGATAGAAATAACAAAACCTATATAATATTATAATCCCAATAAATGACATCTATACGCAGTTAGGGTGGCAGTAACACGGGCAGCTTCATTTATCTATGTATTGTGTCTACTCTTTGAAATTACATCTAGGGCCTGATTCAGAGCCACACTGCGCTTGAGTGAAACTGGAAAAGTGATTGGCGTTCGTGGGCAGTGGCTAGAAATGCACACAAAAATGGCTCGTCCAGTGGGCATGTTATGGGAGTGTTGTGGGCAGTGCAATTGGCTGCGTTCACAGGCGCACAGCTACAGGCATAGGAGGCCATAGTCAGATGTACATACTGCGCCTACCATAGGGCAGGTGCAAGTTTCGATGGTGCGACTGATTGTGGCATATAAGGATGCATCTATCGGTATTACAGCATGCATGGCTAAAAGTGGGCATCTCAGTCCTTGCTCATTGGCCGCACAGTAGTTTGTAACAGCATTTGCATAAGATCGCACATGGACAACCACCAATAGTCGCTGCTGCGTGTACCTCATTGTGCAAATCAGACCCACACAGTAGATTATATCATTTTTTCTATTTATTTATTTTTTCCATTTTTTTTATCACATATATAGTAGAATAAATTTGTTTTGTTTTTTCTATTTTTTATTACCATCTTCACTTTCGTTAAATGGAACTTGAAGCCCATGTCTGGGTTCACATTGTACTTCGCATGTCCAAGTCATACATGTACAAATGCATTCTTATTAATAAATTGAATTAAATTTAAAACGTGAAGTGTGTGTGTGTGTGTGTGAGGGGCTAGGAAGAGGGTATTGGAATAGCAGGGGTGGCAGGGTGAGCTTTACCTAAAGTGCCTAGAAACTGTGCACCAGACCTGCAACTGGTACATGTTTTCCAAGCAAAACTGTGAATGCAGATGCATCCGATTCCTGGCATAACACTGTGTGTATGTATATAAATTGTTTTCCTGGCGGAATATCTGTCATTCTTTTTGTGCACAATCCTAGCTCTCTCTAGTCTGTTTGTTTAATAAAGTTTGTCTCTGCCTCTGGTCACAATTTCTGTTGCCCTCTTTGATGTTATTGTTGTCCCATCTAACAGCAGTGTTATCTAAATAAATTCAGACATTTGTTTTTCTTGACGCAGACAGAAGATTTCGGATGTGTATGACAATGCTCAGAAAGTTACTTTGATGATTAGTTTCCCTCTCACATTCCCACAAAGTGAACTGATGCTCAATGCCTTGATTATGCCGTGAAACATATTCACTATACAGAATGCATTTGTTACCCGTCTAGGCCCAGGGATATAAAACATTTATCGGTTCAGCAATACTGTAAGAATTTGCACATGAAATGTGTCAAACAAAGCGCTTAAATTAAGGCATAGCAGCTTCTTATCCCATTCTTTTTTATATTTATAAAATCAGAATGTGAGGCGAGAGACGGCTGAAAATGTTCTCTATCTCCAATCTGTCAAAGTCCTTTTGAAACAGAACATTTTTTTTTCCCTAGTTTTGTCCTCTACAATAGATATGAATTCTTATTGATTCTTTTACTGAAGCTCTGCTTTCATACACAAGGACAATGGTGTTCTAAAAGCAATTCCCCTTAACAGCAACAAGTGTGTGGCCCTGACATGGGCTCTCTGCATAAGGGGACATTGTGGCCTTCACTCATCCAGAGATTGTCAGTGACATTTATATTAAGTACAAGAATTCAGTGTCCTTCAGCACTTCCACTGTTTGTGAATAAAGCCTTGATCTATCTATAATAGGTGTCATTATTAATGTGAACTGATTGCTCAGCTACTCAATTACAATGCGTACGTAGTAACGCATAATTGAAAATCCTATTTTGAGACCCTTTGTTTCCCAATTTTTAATTATAATGTATATTTTCTGTTGGGAAATGGTAAGAGGATGCCTGAAAGGAAGCTTCTTTAGGGCTCCTCTCCCTGGGTTACTAGTTGGCAGACACGTTAGACAGATGAGCCCAATCTAGGATTCACCTTGAGATTCATGCAAATCCCTTTCTGTTGCACAATTTGGGTTCTTCAAGTGCTGAAGATTCAGCCAAACCAATGTCACTCTTGGTTATATTGAGTGTGTAATGTGCAGGAGAAATAGTTATACATTCCAAGAACAAATAATAGAGACATAGCTCTCTTGTTTATATTTCATATTTTAATTTTACTAAAGTTTGGATTCAAAAAATATTTTTAAATATGGTTTAATAATTGGATGAAAACTGAAATATTGAGCTGGTGCAGATGTTTTTTTGTGTCCTATTATTTACTGTTGTATAAATGCAGCAATGTTTTTGCTTATTACTGACAGATATGTAATGGTTGGTCTTCCAGGTGTATCTGCCAGGCACTACGTAAAAAGCTCTGCATTTTGGTGACCCATCAGCTACAGTACCTGAGTGCAGCCAAGCAAATTCTTATCCTGAAGGAGGTAAGCTCCTCTTTACATGGAAATTGTCACTGAGCAGATGTTGTAGATACACTTGGTGGAATTTACCCACTGATGGGTAAGGTTTACCATTCTGCTATCGGCCTCATGTACATTTACAATGAATGAATGGTTACCATCCATATGCTTCTAATATGGTTTTATATATGATAGTGCCACTAGTGGCTGGTACCCCTTTTACCACCCTATGGAAGTTTGTTTTACAATGCTGTGCCCATCGGGTGAATAGGTTTTTCTATTAAACACAAGGAAACCATGTAAGGCCCATATTCATTTAGCCGCGAAAAGTCGGAATCCGCGCAAAAGTATCGGCAGGCTTAAACTTATCTCCGTATTCAATTGCAAACATTTATCGCGTACACGAAAACGCAATGCAATTTACAGGCGAAAAAGATTTGCCACTGGATAGGTGGAGAAAAATAGTGCAGAATCGCTATTTTGGGGTGCAAAGGTGGGGAAACCACTCAGCACCTTTGGGACAGCCCACCAAAGGATAACTGCATCAAAAAAACCCTATAAAATATTGAGGTACACCCCTAAAAAAGCACTAAGTGCAAAGTGGGGGTACAAACTTAAAAACTAGCTAAATAGACTTTTCAGGGGTCTGCAAATAGGGGTGAGGTGTTTTTTTGATTGCAGGTGTTTGCTGAAGGTGCGTTTTTTTAAGTTTCTTATAACTTCATTTTAGTAACTTTCAAATATGCTTGCCCCTATTTTCAAGTACCCTAAATTTGACAGGACTACTTATTTTCTCAAAAAAATACTACTTTGTTATTCTTTGCCACTTGTGCAAAGATGTTAAATAGTGGCAATTGTGCGAACTTAAGTACCCCAAACTGTTTCATTAGGGCTAATCGGGCACTACTACATTTACCCCCAATGTTTCTGCATCATTTTGGGGGTCCAGGATGATTTCCACGATTCAGACACCACTTTTCGCCTGTTCTGACTTCGCGTGTCTCCGTTTCACGTCTTTTGGAATTGAATAGGGCGAATTGCAGGTATGCGCATGATAAGTTTCCGTGGCTAAAATACGCGATATAGGCGAAAAGTCCGGCATGCGAAAAAGTATCGCGGGTGCGAAACTAATTGAATATAGGCCTAAATGTGTTAAACCTGTTCTGAATGTTTTCTGAGAGTGGTACACAGTAAAATGTGAAACTTGTGTGTAATTACTGATTATAAGGGCCAGATGGTAGGAAAGGGAACATTTCCAGAGCTACTCCAATCCGGTGTCGACTTTGCCTCTCTACTGAAAAGCGGAGATGATGAGCAGTCATCAAATCAAGACGGAGCGCTGATAAAGTCGTCCAGGAACCGAACCTTCTCTCAGTCGTCAGTCTGGTCTCAGGACTCTTCAGTGCAGTCACACAAAGAAGGAGCTACAGACTCTTTACCAGTGAGTCCAATAAATTGCTCTGTTTTCACAGGAAGAGTGTTGGAGATATAAAAATATAACCATAATAGCACCTACCAGTTTCTTATTTTATAAAAGAGGACGAGTTCAATATACGTTCTATTGGGAATATATCATTTGTCTAGTCTCTCTCCACCTGGTGACTTGTGTTCTTATTCGCAGATGGAACCTGTTCTGACGGCAGTTCTGGAAGAGAGTCGCTCAGAGGGCACTGTGGGCTTCAAGGTGTACAAGAAATATTTCCTGTCTGGATCCAGCTACATGATAATTTTTGTACTCTTCCTGCTGAATGTCTTTTCACAGGTTTGTGAAGGTTATGAGTTTTGATAATAAAATGAATTCACAGTTCTCTGTTATTATTGATAATACATTGGTTGCATGGCTTTGTCTTTAAGCTACTAGGGTAACTTCTGTAAAGCGTACAGTCATTTTTTTTCCTAGAAATTTAGGGCCTGATTACAAGTCGAAGTAATGTCAATATTTACGCAAATGATCTATGTTTTTCAACTGTGCATACATCTAAGTTGCTAAACTTTCGCACAGTGCATGCATCCAACATTGTGCATGCACAGGGATTGAGATATATACGGTAACAGAAATGAATAGGGTGGTGACTGGCAGGTGGCGATGGTCCATCTTATGGGTGTGTTATGGGAGTGTTGCGAGCATGTTGCTGAACTGGTTGCAAACTCAGGTGCTTAATTGCTCACATTGGGAGCCTTACTCTGACGAAAAATCTGCACCTAGCAATGGGGATGGTGTAAGACTGAATGGTTGTGTCTAAAGACTCTCAAAGTAGGTGTCTCAGGGCCTGATTCAGACCCGGTCGCGAGCGTTGTGCGCTCGCAACCGGGTCGATTGTGGGCTGGTGCGCATGCGCACGATGGAGTCGGCTCCATCGTGCGCATGCGCGAGACCCGGACAGCGATGGACACTCCGTCGCTCTGGGTCTCGCAACAAAGGGGACGAGCTGTCGATGTTGAGTGACAGCTTGTCCCCTTTGGTGGGCGGGCCGGGGGAGTCGCTGCCAAAACGGAGGCGTTCCCATGTGAACGCCTCCGTTTGTGGGCGGCCCCACTGACATCACGAGTGATGTCAGTGGGAGAGATTTCGGCTCTGTTAGAGCCGAAATCTCTCTGGGGCTTGCGGCAACGAGACCCTTGGGGTCTCGTCGCAAGCCCGATGGTCGTGATGGTCTTGACCATCGCGACCATCTTCCTGGCCGCTCGCTATAGCTGTGGGTGGTCACCCACAGCAATGCGAGCGGCCAGGAGGCCGTTCTAAAAAAAAAAAAGACCAGCCCTGATTCAGAGCGAGCACTCTGTCAGAGCGTCCGGCTCTGAATCAGGGCCTCAGTTCTTGCACAGTCAGACACACACTGGAACACCAGGCTGATAATAGCATTAGTTTATATAGTCGCAGATGTGACTATGGCAAAAGTGACTAAAGCAGTTGCTACACTGTGCGACTCTGAATCAGCCCCTTAATGTATTGGTATTTGAGAAGAAGATGGGATTACAAGTACCAGTAAATCAGACACTAATTAAGTAGCAGTACTTTCCTATGGCTAGCATTTGGTACTACTATGTTAGATGTTTATTAAACATTGAGCCTGATAGTTGTACACACACCCGATGCTCACAGAAGCCAGTGGGAGATGTCTATTTACACAAGACTCCTCCTGCAGCATTAGCATAGAGAGTCGCAGCGGCTGTTGCATCTCTGAATGAGGCCCATGGTTAGGTTCTTACAAAGCTGCATCATCTGCCAGTTTCCGCTTGGATGCGCCCATTTATGCAGCCTCATGCATGGTTTACCACCTAACGATGCATGTATTTAGTATGAGCATGCCAGTATTTAGTATGAGCATGCCAGTGAACACATAAGAATATGAGTGCATAGGAATATAGACATTGAATTTTGCAGAGCGCCAGCATGTATTTACCCTCATGGGATCGGTTTGAAGAATGTGATCACTGTGTTTAATTACATATTATAATTGCCCATTAAGCAAATGCAGACTCTGCATGTTTGGCTGTATGAAATGAGCTATGGTAATTTGTTATATTTTGTACCCTTAGGTTGCATATGTTTTACAAGATTGGTGGCTCTCTTATTGGTAAGTTATTCAGTATAAGAAGATAGAAGTTAACCACAGGGAATTTTAGTGTAGACCATATAGAATTACAATTTATGCTCCTAATACCTGGAAAACCAGGAGGTTTTGGTCGCATTGTTCACAAAGTCGGGTAATGGATAGCTGGCAAGGACCAGCGATGCGCGTGCACGCTGGGTCCTTGCCGACCCCGACTAACTACTGAACATGCCCGTCAACCTCACGACGCTCGTCAGGTTTGGCATGTTCAATGATAGGAGGTCGGGCTCCTGTACTAAATGACGTTCAGTGAACGCCGTACAGTGCGGGCATCGCGCCTCGGCGACCTGAAGGTCTGAACGCTAGACGTTCAGTCTTTCAGGTCACCTAGTGGATAGGCCCCGTAAGAAGGAAAAAATAAGAGTCAAACAGGTACAAATGTAGCCTTCTCCGCCTCTCAGAAAACCGAATAATTGGCTGCAATATATTTATTTATACATTACACAACAGGGTCTAGGTAATGTCAACAAGAGTAATTCTCTGACAATATATGTAAAACATTTTTAAGATGCATGTGACTATGGCCAAAGAACTTCATTTTTCCATTCCATAAGAATAACATGTGTCAGGAGATGTGTGCTGGTAATGTAGGAAGCAGTTACCTGTGCAGTAGTGTACATTGTTAGCAAGGATGGAGCGGCACATAAGGGGGCATGATGTAAGGTAGGGAAGGGGGCAATGAGGAAGCCACTGACTGAGAGAGGAATGTAATAGGTTGTGAGTTTTCCATGAGTTGAAATTTACCAGAAATTGCTGTAAGATTCCAGCAACTTTCCACTGGAGGTTGCCATATGTAATAGAAGGCGGTTTAGAGGTTTATTTTGAAAATTGACTGCGAGTTTCAGTGTTTTGAGGCCGGTACTGTCGTAAAGAGAAAATTTACAGAAATTGGCTAAAAACTCGCCAAACAATGGTTAGGGCCAGAGCGATTGTTCAGACTACATGTATTTTCAGCTATCTGTCCAGAAATATCATAATAAAGAGCCATATTAAACAGATCTATTACTTTGGGGGTGATTCAGAAATGAATGCAAGTGCCCAATGTTTTACTTCTGTGCATGCGTCCGAGGCGCACTGCGCATATTTACCAACGGTTATCGTGGGGGACTCGGATCAGAATTGCACAGAAATAAATGCAATTCAATAGACATTCCTGGGTGTGACTGGGAGCTTGGCGGAGCAGGATTGTGTTGGAGGATGCAGTTGCACTGGCAGTCATGTACCGATGGACATTCTGAGCCATCATATGGTTGCTGAAATATCTGATTATGTGGACAGTTTCCAATTGATGGTGCAATTTGCGTCGCAGTCAGTGGGCATCTCAATTGGACGTCTATCAGCCGCAGCATTATCATAGAACGCAGTAGATTCTATGGGCCAAATGTAATAGGGTGAGAGTTTAGAAAAGTGAGAGTTTCTGACACTTTTTAAACTTTGATAATGTAATAGAGTCCAAAAACAAAGTAACAGAGCAAACTTGCATATTTTTTTAGACTTAAAAAACTCTCACGATTTAAAATCTCATTCAGATGTTTTCCCATTTTGAAGATAAAACCCAATCAATGTGAGAGTTTACTGCTAAACTCTCACATTTTCTAAACCCTCACCCTATTACATTTGGCCCTATATATCTTGTAAATATATTGTGCAATCAGTTATGCTGGCTGCAGGAACCGCCGACAATGACATCACAACTGGGTGGGCAAATTTAAATGCACGCCCACTTGTGATGTGTAGCCAGACATAACGAGCGGCTGGTTGGTAAATGTTTATGCTTACTAAATCGGCAGGAAGGTCGGCCGCCCGCTGGGTTGGTCAGGTGATTAGATAGCGGAAGGAGCAGATAGATAAAAGAGATTATAGATGACAAGCAGCTGTCACACTGAAGTGTGAGGATTGTAAAGACAAAGTTCTCTCTATATGAAACAAATTCTGCTTGTTTAGGTAATCCATTCTCCTTTCTGTCACTTTAATGACTTAAGTCGTTTATGGCAAAGATAGATCTCAAGGGAAATCAGCAATAATGTTACAAGCTTATTGATTGGATGTCAGTTCTTTGCTGAAGTGTTTATTTTCAGAGTTGCTGATTTGTGCTTCCTCTATTAGGGCGACAGAACAGGAAAAACTGAATGTTACCTCCGGAACCAATAGCAATGGTACAAATGCAGAGCAGTTAGATCTCAGCTTATATTTGGGTGTCTATGCAGGTAATGCACAATAAATATTGTATAGACATGCTATATCAAACATTTTTGTTTTACCATGGCTACTACAATGAAATGTATACACTTGACATAGCTGTTATGCTATATATTTGTACATACCTTTTATAAGTATGCCTTGGTATTTTTGTATTGTTTCCCTTTGCCCTTTAGACATGTTTACAGCCCCAGTGATGTGATATCTTGCCCCCAATAATGCCAGACCCACAATTACACTGGATAATAATTGGTATTTGAGATCTCATAGCAATCCTTTGGCCTTGCTTTTCTAATGTAATATTATGTTGCTGGTTTACATGTCATTTGCACTGTAGACATTTTAATAAACACATCTTTGATTTCACTTCTTATACCACCTTAGCTTGCTGACACTTAAAATGCATCTGCTGCTTAAGAATATTAAAGCATTAGGAAGTACTTGGTTCAGTGTACAAAATGGCTACCTGTTATATGCATAGATGCATTGTTTCACTGTGTGACTGTGACCATCCATTTCACTAGTTGTTATGGTTTTATACTTCTCCGTATATATTTATTAAAGATGATGGCAGATGTAGCTTATTTCTACACTAAAAGATTTTCACAGTTTGCATGTTTATATTCTTGGAATTCGTTGGATTTCACTAGATGCGGTTATAGTAGTAATTATCGTCACAAGGATATTTGATTTTGTTCATCCTCTCCAATGCCTTTGGATGTCCACTGAAAGTAATTTGTATGCATTGTTTATATATATATATATATATATATATATATAATCGAATACAATTTTTAAAGAGAATCATCCACAGAATGGTTCCGGCACAGTAAGCTTAGAGTTATGTTTTCTGCCTGGGACATAGTGAGACAAAGTGAATTGGAGAACACACGGAGCTGACACTGGAATTTACACAAGGATTTCCAGAAAGTCATTGTTGGCCATTGCAATTAGCCACTGGGCTATTCATTTTCATTGTTATTCAAATAAAATGTGTGTATATTGCATTGAATTTCAAATTACTAGCATTATGTGTGGGCTACACACTTTGTAACTTACTGTAGGTTGAAGAATGAATAGAGACTTGTCAGCTAACCAACTTCAACAGTTCTTAAGGTGCGTACACACGGTACGATAAAAATGCACTATATGAACGATACCGATATTGATGATATCGTTATAATTCATAACGTGCATTTTTCGGTGCCTCTAACCCACCAACGACCTGCGATGCGCAGGCACGTATGGACGATAAAGATATCGTCCATCGACCGTGCACGCACGATAGCGGGTCGCTGGCCGTCGTTGGTGTGCTGGATAATCGATATCGATCATCCAGCACTCCGGGAAGGTGCAGGTCGATCAGTCAGCGATATCGTTATCGCTGAATGAGCATACCATGTGTACGCACCATTAATATTTTGTGCTCTGCAGTCAAGCAAACTGTTTTGATCAGTTTTGGCTTACCCATAGTTTAGCATCATATTTTATTTATTAGCAGTTGCACGCACGCCATAAGAAAAAAACAAACAGTATATTCATTTTTTGGACTGTTATAAGGCAGTGCTGCCACTAGGCGGAAGTGCTTGCTCATGCCACAAACTTCAGTCTGCAACACATAAAACATGCATCACATATTCAGTAATTGTATCTGGTACAAGTCTCAGTAAGTTTGCGAATGTATCAATTTGTAATTCAACAGCCCATGTCTGTAACCACTAAGAATGTTGATGTAAAACAAACTGAAAGAGGAAAAATGGATGCAATAAAGCAATATATGAAAATGTAACATATTATTCTCATTCTAGCCATTTTTAAGTAACTTTTTATTGCAGCTGCATCCCCATCATGATCCCAAACAATTACAATAATGGCTAAATATGTATATATGTATAATTTTCCAACAGTTCTACAAATAAAAACCTTATTTGATATAACAAACAGTATGGCATGTCTAATAGGAAACATATATAGACACATATATAGTGTTCACTCTAGCTCCAGCAGCAGGCAGGACGCTGGAGCTAGAGAGGACACTTCCACGCGCGTGCACACCCGAAAAGGGGCGTGGCCGTTGAAAAGGGGGCGTGTCTATAAGACGCGTCACCTTTTCGTCACTCTTGGGGGTGTGCCGGCACTTACGGACACGCCGGGCAGACCCCAAGCGCTGCTGACAGGTAGAATAGATGCCGGGTGCATGCGCCAAGCGTCTATTCACCGGTCGTGACCGGTTCACCGCACGTTTCCCCACCCGCGGGACACTGCGATCCGCGGGGGAAGACAGCACCCTCAGGCTGTCTTAGTGGTGCGCTGCATGGTGAGTGCAGAGAGCTTTTTGCCCTCCAGAAGTTGGTCAGGGTGCTTTTTGCTCTCCAGAAGGAGGGCAGGGCACAGCGCCCCGCTAAAACAGCCTAGCGGGAATGCTACATATAATATCCCAATAGCAAAAAGTTACTAATATCAAAGCCATGTAGAATATTGGATCTCTGGAAGAACAGTTATGCGAGGCTAAAGCTGGGTACACACCTAACAGATAGGATGCAATCGGGAAACCGGCTGTCTTAATCCCGACAGCCGGCTTCCCGACTGCTTTATCCCGGCGAAGGTTAAATGACAGGCATCTATATCTAGATGCCTGTCATTTTCCCGGCGCTGGGAGACAGTCGCCCGGCATCGCAATCGAGGGATGCCTGGCGCCGCGAGCGTTAGGTTTAGGGCACCCGGGGGGACTTAGGGTTAGGCACCCCCCCAGGCGGGTTAGGGTTAGGCTAGGGGAGGGAGGGTTAGGGTTAGGCACCCCTGGGGGGGACTTAGGGTTAGGCACCCCCCCGGGGGACTTAGGTTTAGGCAGCGGGGAAGGGGGGGATTAGGGTTAGGCGCTTACAGTGGGGATTAGGTTTAGGCACTTGGGGGGGAGGTTAGGGTTAGGCACCCCTAAGGAGGGTTAGGGTTAGGGGGTTAGGTTAGTTTTTACTTACCTGCGGACGATCAGGATTTCCAGCGCTGTTGGGCTTCCGCTGCCGGGATCTCTGCTTCTGTCGGCCTGCCGCGCCCGAGATTCAAACTGCCGGCCAGAGGGACAGCGGATTTCATAACGATTCCTACACACTGAACAACTATCATCTGTCATGTTGATCGACAGCTCGCCCAATTTTGTAGGCGGGGCAGGAGGGTGGCTACAGAAACTGAGGCGTTCCCGAAGGAACACCTGCCGTTTGTGGGCGGCCCTATTGACGTTATACAAAGAAAAGGTAGTAGCGCTACACAACTCAATGACATGTAGAACTCATGCATATGGTATTATACAGACAATATATTTAATGTTATTAAAAATATTAAAAATACATTGACAGTGTCAAAAGATGTATGTGAATATATAAATCACAATTGATGTGACATAAAAACATAAAATCTCACCGATAACCTCAATGCCATTGGGGCCTGTTCATATACAGCATATTGATGGGGGACACAGGAGTATCAACTAAATTTATATCCACTGGATGTTTATCCTGTATGCCGCTAGAGAAGTTTCCCTTGAATAGATGTTGAAGCAAATTGAATTGAATGACAGGGTCCTCAACCTATGCGGTGCCCACAGGCGACAGGAATTCCGATATAGCTGGATGTATGTCCTGGTTGCCGCTAGAGGGATGACCCTTAGAAATGTGATGAAACAATTCAAGGTAGATGGGTCCTCAAAATTTGCGGTATCCACAGGCAACAGATGTCCCGGTATAACTTAAGTATGTAGACTGACGCGTTTTGCTGCAACAAAGTGTAGCTTTATCAAAGCAAAACGCGTCAGGACTACATAGGGACTTTCACCCATACCTACTGCCTATCTTTCCAACATCGGATCCATTTGGCCTTATACCAGCTTTTTGGGACAATAGGACTAACCAGGAGGATTTCAACACTTAAGTTATACCGGGACATGTGTTGCCTGTGGATACCGCAAATTTTGAGGACCCATCTACCTTGAATTGTTTCATCACATTTCTAAAGGTCATCCCTCTAGCGGCAACCAGGACATACATCCAGCTATATTGGAATTCCTGTCGCCTGTGGGCACCGCATAGGTTGGGCACCCTGTCATTCAATTCAATTTGCTTCAACATCTATTCAAGGGAAACTTCTCTAGCGGCATACAGGATAAACATCCAGTGGATATCCATTTAGTTGATACTCCTGTGTCCCCCTTCAATATGCTGTATATGAACAGGCCCCAATGGCATTGAGGTTATCGGTGAGATTTTATGTTTTTATGTCACATCAATTGTGATTTATATATTCACATACATCTTTTGACACTGTCAATGTATTTTTAATATTTTTAATAACATTAAATATATTGTCTGTATAATACCATATGCATGAGTTCTGCATGTCATTGAATTGTGTAGCGCTACTACCTTTTCTTTGTATTTTGCTTGTGATAGGGAGTGACTAGCCCTATATTAGTAGCTGCTTGGCAAGAACTACTCATTTCAGCGCCTGTTTTTTTACCTATTGTTGGTATTTTTTCTCTCTGTTTGGCCCTACTGACATTACTCGTGATGTCAGTAGGTGGACTTCCTGCTCTATTAAAGCAAAAAGTCCACTGGGGCTTGCGGCCACGAGACCCTACCATAAGGGTCTCGTCTCAAGCCCGATGGTCGCAATGGTCTTGACCATCGCGACCATCACATTGCCGCTCGCATAAGCTGTGGGTGGTCACCCACAGCTATGTGAGCGGCCAGGAGGCCGCACAAAAAAAAAAAACGCCCTGGTTCAAAGCGAGCGCTCTTTCAGAGCGTCCAGCTCTGAATAAGGCCCACTGTATTCTTCTCTTACTCTCTTCCCATATTATTGGACATTAAGAGTTACCCTCAGAGGATCCTAAACATCTGAATTTGATGGTCATAAGAAGCTTTAGATCCACATTCATGAGACACAGATGGGACGCTACTGCTGCTAGAGACTAGGGGCCTGATTTAGAGCTGTACGCTACACCGATGTTTTTGCAGTTGAGTGATAATCAGAAATCTGAGCATGTCTCTGAGTCGCACTGCCCATGCGTCAAGGTACATTACTGTAGTTGCTCGCAGTGACTATTTGCAGTGTTACTAACAGTTGGGGAGTGTTTGGGGGAGGTAACGGGAAGTGGTGGCTAGAATGCAGGGGCATGTCACACCCTGCGTCTGTGATCCAGTGCGCAAGAAATATGGCTCCGGCATCTCAGTTCCCACGTCCATTCTGTGGGACCATGGGCTTACTCAGGACTTCAACAGTTGAATGATTGCTACTATTGCTACTTCTATGCATGCAGATGCTACGACATTTTACACAGATGATTGGTGGGCGGCTCAGTACATCTCCCGGTAGCTGCGACATTTGCATATTTTCACATCGCAACTTGGTACACAAGCACAGCGGTGGCAGCATTCGCACACAGCTTTAAATCAGGCCCTGTGTGTAGTCATCACCTGACCCCATTTGGTCCCCATAATGATCCTATTGATATTTATATATTTATATATTTATTTCAGTCCATACACATGGCAACTTGCCCAGTACTGCAGAATGTATGGCCAGCACTAGGAATAAATCAATTCATGTGTCTACAAATTTGTATGTGTTTACTACGTGAACACAAAGTAGAAGACAGATTTTTTTTATACAAAATCTGTCTGTAGATTAAATATGTATGGAATCATTTAGTACAGGCACTGCTTTCTACTTATAAAATCCATTTATACAGATGTTACTTCTTCTAGTGCTCTACAATATGTAATACTTGTATTATTTCAGGCTTAACAGTGGCTACCATCTTGTTTGGCATTCTTCGTAGTCTGCTGATGTTTCAAGTCCTCGTTTCTGCTGCCCAGGCCTTGCACAACCAAATGTTCCAGTCACTCCTACGAGCGCCTGTCTTGTTTTTCGACAGGAACCCAATCGGTAGGTTTCTGTCACATTACTTTTACTTTGTTGAACTATGGAAAATAATCTGCCTTTTATGTTAAGTACCAGCAAAACAAGATCAAAGGTATTTTTGCCACTCCTTAGTCTGTATGACGTACTTAACATTAGTGTTATTACAGCAGTTGAAGAATACAAGCATATAATTTCAATGCATTTACTTGTGGGATGTATAGTTTATTATAGTATTTGGTTATGGTATTGGTATTTTATTTAATTTTTAGCTTTTAAAAAAAAAAACCCAAAATAACAAAGAATTGTTGTCATCATTTGTGTAAATAAGCATTTTGGTAACTGTGTGTGCGCACAACAAATAATAATGCATACCTTGACATCCATATTCCTATTCCTACACATCTTACACTTGCCACTTCTTCCGGTTAGAGAAGTGGGACGTGTGAGGGAAGAGGCAAGCGTAGGCATTACAATAACGGCCCGTTCTCACAAATGCACGTTAGTTAGCCCTTCTCACAGACGCATATATCTCTTGCAGGGCTTGAGGACTAGTGCAGTGAGCCGAGCAGCTCATGATGAACATCGGCACAAACCTTTGCAATGTAAAATAACAATAAAAAATGGCGTGGCTCCCCCTTTCCCAAAACGTGGTCCCAGCACTAGCATAGACTGGGTTGGTTGTGGAAATACCATGGGGTCCCCTCAGAAAAAAAAAGTCCCCTGTATCCGGTACTAAGTTTTGACATGCTGGGAGAGAGGGAGTGCAACAACTATACATTTATTCATTTATTTTAATTATTTGTTTACTTAATAATATATTTTTTTTCTTTATAGTAAAACATCAGTTATGTTGAGCATACACTGGCAGATAACATGCATTCAGACCATCAGACATGTTATCTGGGAGCCTGACACCCAGCAGATATCACGGGCATACACTGTGAGATATGTCACAGTGTATTGGCCACACGATTTCTGCGTGCCTCCCCTGAGAGGGGGACTTTTCCCTGTTCCTCTCCTGTGAGGGAGCAGGGAAATGTCCTTCGGTCGGCTGCAGCAGCGCATACACTGCCCGATGCAGTTGACTTGCAACTCCACAAATATTGTATCAGACAGACATACTGGATGATTCGGCATGTCCAACCGATGTTTTTCGATCGGTCGTGCAAGTGCACCGTAACAATTATCTGGTCGTTACGCTAATATCAGCTGGTTTACCCAGATAATTGTATACTGTATGTCCAGCATTAATGTTCACTGTAGTCTCTGCAACATGATGATATGCGAGATAGCATGTTTTACGTAGTCACATGTATTTAGCATATTGTATGGTTGCACGTGTCTGTTTTTTTTAATTTTTTGGCCAATGTGTTCACATTCCGGGCCTGACTCAGACTTGGGAATAGTAACGGTGCATCGGGACAAACCATCTTGCAATGCAAGTGGTGCAAATTCATACTTTTGTTTGCATGTAGGGTAAATACTGGCTGCTTTTGCATGTGGCCCAGAAATGCTGGACAGCTGTATTTTTACACTGCAATTTATATTTCAGTTTGAACACTCCCCTCCCAAATCTAACTGCTTTTATAGTTTTGACCAAGATCCACAGTTACTTCAGCAGGTTATACATCAGACCAACTTTGCTCCAACGATCGACCTGACCAACCGTCCAACTTGTCTGTCCAACTAAAACGTTGCTCTACACATCTAACCAACTTTTTAATAACAGACCAGCCAACTTTATTATCAGACCAGCCAACTTCTCTCCAATTTATGATGTCACAGAAGTAGGCGAACAGTGTCTGCCTACTTCTGCATGTTTTGAATAAATAAATTAGGATAAGGTAGGTGAGGTTAGGGTACAGAGAAAGAGGTCAGGAGGAGGTGGGTAAGGTTAGGGCAGAGAGATAGAGAGGTCATGAGGAGGTGGGTGAGGTTAGGGTGCAGTGATAGAGAGGTAAGGGAGAGGTGCAGTGCCACTTGTACGGGAGGGGGGAGGTGCAGTACAGTTACAGGATAGGATGGTATGCTGGCAATGGCACTCTCAGTGCAGCGACCAATAAAGAAGAATGTATAGGTTCTTCATAAATTGCAAAGAATGTTTGGCTGCGCAGTACACGTTACAAAAGATAGTGACCACTGAGGATCAAAAAAACACGTAATTTATTGCCATTTACAAATAAAACATGTTAAAATACATGAAATAATTGTACAATAAAAACACAATGAAGTGCTCTTTCTATGTATACAGTATATGTAAATAAATAAATTCTCTTGATACCATGTATCTACAATATTTGTTAAATACAGTTCTGTATCTGTATTACTGGAATTAAAAGGCCGCGTTGAAAATGAGTCACATATTTTCAAATGTAGCAAAAGTACATTGGGGTGTTGCAGCTTTCAAACTTGCTCACCTGTACTATATTGTGTGTAGCTGTTACTGCTGCAGCTGTTATTATCTACTCGCACAGAATATGATGATGTATTCTCCACTTAAATCAGTTGAACTTTTGTAACACAATGTCGTTAGTATATGAGAAGATCTGTGGCCTAATATGGGGAGGGAAAGCACCACCCCTTGACCATCGCGACCATCATCATGGACGCTCGCATAAGCTGTGGGTGGTAACCCACAGCTATGCGAGCGTCCAATAGGCCGCTCCAAGTTTAGGTAGGAGGGCCCTGATTCATAGCGAGCGCTCTGGTCAGAGCGTCCGACTCTGAATCAGGCCCTCAGTCCCTATATAGTATGTTTAATGCTTTGGAGCTGCATACACAGCTTCAGAGTAAAGAATTCAGTTGACCATTCAGTCTTTGAGCCTTTGTGATGACTAATACATTATTAAGCTGACTTTTCTTCTTCTTTGTTTGGAAGGCTTTGTTGCTAAAAGTGTAACATGTAAATATACCTTTCACTGCAGTGTTTATTTCACTGGCTGCCTTTTGTGTTCCCAAGTGTCAACAGGACAGGAAATCAAAAATAGTGTTTTCACCTTCGACCCTACTCTTTTCTTTCTTTACAAAGAGAACCTGCCTCTGTAACTTCCCTCTGCTCACCTGAAGCCCTGCAGGGGAATACAGACTAAATATAGCCAGCATACAGTACTTAGTGTGAGATATTTCTTGCCTTAGCGTGTTCAGTGTCACTAATGAGAAATATGGAGCTTTTATTGTAGACCTTTGTTTAGTCAGGGTCATTGGAATAACTAAGCAACACAGTCACAATGGCAAAATGTCAGAAAGTTATTTCATTACCTTTATAGTCACACGGAGCATAATTTGCATTGTTCTGTTAAGTGTTTCTTTGTGTTTTGTTCACACAGTTTACCGTAATTATAAAGATTTTGTTTTTTCATTTGTGCCTGTAGATTGTTTGGATAGCTTGTATTGTTACTTCCTGACTGCATCTTATTTTGCAATGTACAATATTAAATGACTGTTTAAAATGTAATTACATAAGGAAATGTTTTAATGAGTCAACATCGGTAAATTAAACATTTGTTATTTATTACATTCTATAAGTGGGCCAGATGTGTAAGGATGATCTTGTCCCATATATTTTAAGGGGACACTAAACCTGAAATATAATTTACGTTATTTAAAAGACATTTTTAATGCTATTCACTGATGTAAGTGAGTCATAGAGAGGAATGGTTTACAAAGAAAAAATGGAAGAAAACAAAAGATACTATAGCTATCCAGTTGCCTGGGAGTAGTCCCAAGGTGGGTACACACCTGACAGATATATCTGCAGATGATGGTCGTTCATACACACTGAACGGCCATCATCTGCTTGTGCTTGTCCCGCCCCCCGGCCGCCGGGACCCAGTGGGCGGGTCGGGGGCGTGTCCCACTCCACTCCTCACAGCTGCCGCTGTGTGTGTGCGGGCGATCTGCCGACCGCCCGTACAAACCTGCGGATGGACAGATATGTCTGCAGACATATCTGTCCATCGGCTGTGCAGCACAGCCAATACGATATGTCGGGGAACGACGACATTCACCGACATATTGAGTATACACCCTGGCCGACATGCAGCAGATATATTAGCCGATCAATTGATCGGCCAATGTATCTGTCAGTGTGTACCTAGCATCAGCGCTTATAGAGAGGTATATCAATACATAAAAATTATTTTTATATATATTAAAAAATATTTGTGATCAATATATATTGTGATAGAAGCACTGGTAAAGTTGTCAATGGCAGGTACGTTTGTCCTAGGTTTTTGGCCTATGTGTTCTATAAAAACCCCAGGAGAAGTCTGTTTTGTAAACAGACCAGAGTATAGGCTTTTGGAAAAGCCGGTTTGGGTCCAGGGGGTGTGGATGTGAGGAGAGGGAGGGCTCCATCCACAGGCCAATCCAGGTTTTGGGCCTTTCAGCCTGGTAGCAGGCTCATTAGGGCTTACAGCTGGAACTGGCTAATATAAGCTGTGTTCAGTTGTAGCTGAGTGTCTCACACCTGGGGAAGTAGGCATGCAGGCTAGCATGTCCAGAGACACTGTTATGACAACCCTGTAAGTACTGTGCATGTGCTGTTGTTGACGGTGTGGGCAGTAGGCCCTACCGTCCTGGTAGTGAAGGCAGTTATTGCCCAGACGGGCTAGGTTTTTGGTTTCTGATTTGTTATATTCATTTGGCACAATAAAGATTGGCGCCGACCAGTTTGTACGAGAACACCAGACTTGTGTCCTGTTTCTACGGCTGCTGTGTATAAAGGGGGAGTCCATCTACCCCAGGAGAGGGACCCCTATCTAGACTGTGTCACAAACACACACTGAAATTGCAGCAAGGAAAAATTTTCATTTAAAATTTAAAGGGACAGACACCAATTTGTCAGTGTGTATATAAAGTGTCCTTTGAAGTCCATAGAGGTGGCGTCCGCAGATGCTTAGGGAAGCCAGATTCTGCTGCCAACCTACACCCCAGGACAAAATGGAGGACATTGTTAAAGCTTTGCTCCAAGCTACAGCAGGAAACGAACAAACTGCAGCAGGAAGCTACCAGAGCTTAGTAGGAATCCACCAATGTGCAACTGTTGGCCTTGGAGACAGCCCAGAGGCAACAACAAGTCACCATCGAGGAAACCAGCCAGGCCTTAAAAGAGGTAGTACAACACTTGGTAGCCCGGACTGGAGATGCTTCCACTGACCCTCCAACCCACACTCGCTCTATAAGAGCCAGTCATTTTTTGCAGAAAATGACCCCGAGTGATGATGTGGAGGCGTATCTTACAGCCTTTGAGAGAACCGCAGAAAGGGAGAGTTGGCCCAAGGAACAGTGGGCAAGTCTTGTGGCACCCTTCCTGTCTGGAGAACCACAAAAGGCCTACTATGATTTATGCCTGGAGGATGCCAAGGACTATGCAAAGTTAAAACTGGAGTTCCTAACCCGCTTGGGAGTCACCTCATTTGTTCGGGTCCAACGAATCCACGCTTGGGGTTCCAAATGGAAAAACCTCAACGCTCACAGATGCATGACCTCGTCCATCTAACCACAAAAAGGCTGCAGCCCGAGACGCTGACAGGACTACAGATTGTGGAAAGAGTCATGATGGCCCGGTATCTGTGATCGCTACCTGCGTCTCTGCGCAAGTGGGTGAGCCATGCAGACTCTAAGTCCGCAGACCAGCTAGTCGAACTGGTGGAGAGGTACATGGCGGCTGAGGAGCTGTTGAGTCTGCCCCACCGGGCCCCGCTGGCGCAATGGCGAACTCCCATCGGCACTGGTAAGACTTCCAGGGGAGAAGGGTGCTGGGCGTTGGAATGTACCCAAGGCTGAGGGTGAGAAACCTGGAGACAGGCCAGCCAGGCCAGGAAGGTTTTTTTCCCCGTAAAAGACTAGATTATAATGTGATTCAGTTTTTCCGATGTGGTGGCTTTGGCCATATTGCAGCTAATTGTCCACCTACCTCTGAACCTATGCAATGTGATACGGCTCATGTATACCGCAGGGGGTCTTTCTTTGAACAGCCAGCCTGTACTGCCGAGCGGTGGACTGAGACTAATAAGCACATGTGTGTACTTACTGTAGAAGGCAACCGTGTAGAGGCTCTGTTAGATTCTGGTAGCCTGGTGACACTTGTGAAAGCGGAGCTGGTGGACCCCTTGAAGCCTAAGGGGAAAACTGTTGGTGTGACCGGCATACATGGGGACACTCGCTATTATATTACTTTAGAAGTGAACATCGAGACATCATGTGGTTCCGCGATAATCTCTGTGGGTTTGGTACATGGCTTATTGTATGATGCAATATTAGAGAGAGACTTTGGTCACTTCTGGAAGTTGTGGGAAAGCCGATTTTGCACAGAGGTAAATCGCTCTGACTCATTTTGAGAGGGTTACTGGTGTAGTAGCAGAGTCAGAGATGTTCCCTTTTTCTAGTATGATTGGCAAACTAGAGAATGCGGAGCGTGATGGTGACTCGCCAAGTGATGTGCCTCCCTCTGAAGTGGGTAGTGTTGTTGAGCCAGTTGATCGTTTGCCTGATTTAGAGGTCTTTGCCGTGGAGCAGTTAAATTACCCTACTCTGGTAAAAGCCAGACAGAATATCAAGGTGATCAATGGTACACCCATAGACCCTGATAGTCCTTTGTCATATCCTCACATAGCAGTATGTCAGGATTTGTTATATCAGGTGACTAAGAAAGGGGAAGATATTGTGGAACAATTAATAGTTCCCAAAGCATACAGAAGAACAGTGTTAGACCTGGCACATGGTCATATAACGGCAAGCCACCTAGGGGTAGAGAAAACCACTGAGCGAATTGTGCAGAGGTTTTTTTTGGCCCGGGGTCCATAAAGAGGTATCTGACCGGTATCTGTCCATAAAGAGGTATGTGACCGGGGTCCATAAAGGGCTTTTGCCCTTCTGCTCCACGGGAGGTTTCTGTCCTCCTTGAGCTCACCTTAGGACACCTGCGTTACGGTTTGACAGGTGTAACGCCCCGTGTCGGAGGAAATGCATCCTGCCCTGAATGTCAGTATCATGGACCAAGGCCACATTTCAAAAGTCCCCTGGTTCCGTTACCCATTATTGAGGTTCCGTTTGAAAGAATAGCTATGCATTTGGTTGGGCCATTAATGAAATCTGCCCGGGGTCATCAATATATTCTGGTGATAATGGATTATGCTACCAGGTACCCGGAAGCGATACCATTATGTAATACGTCAACCAAGACCATTGCTAGAGAATTAGTCCATGTCTTTAGCAGGTTGGGTATACCTAAGGAGATCCTGACTGACCAAGGTACCCCATTTATGTCAAAAATCATGAAGGAGTTATGCCGCCTGTTTAAAATTGACCAGTTAAGAACCTCTATGTACCATCCCCAGACTGATGGGTTAGTGGAGAGGTTTAATAAAACTTTAAAACATATGCTAAGGAAAGTAGTGGACAAAGATGGTAGAGTTTGGGATTACTTGTTACCTTATTTGCTGTTGGCCATAAGAGAGGCTCCCCAATCCTCCACAGGGTTTTCCCCTTTTGATTTATTGTACTGGAGACATCCAAGGAGGTTACTTGACATTGCCAAAGAGACATGGGAGGGGCAGTCCAGTCTGTATAAAACAGTTATTGAGCATGTTTCTCAAATGCAAGAAAGAATTGCTGCTGTGGTGCCGATAGTAAGAGAGCACTTGGAACAGGCCCAACAGGCTCAGCAGAGGGTATACAAGCGCAATGCTCGCTTACGCTACTTTGTTCCTGGGGACAGAGTGTTGGTGTTGATTCCCACAGTAGAAAGTAAACTTTTGGCTAAATGGCAAGGACCTTTTGAAATATTAGAAAAAGTGGGGCAGGTCAATTATAAAGTTTATTAGCCGGTTAAAAGAAAGCCAGATATACCATGTAAATCTTATAAAACCCTGGAAGTATAGAGCAGCACTGTCAGCCGTCCGAGCCCCTCCAGTAAACCCTGGGCCCATGGTACCTGAGGTGACAGTGGCAAAAACCCTGTCAGACAGTCAACAGCAGGAAGTTAAGGAATTTCTGATCAGAAATAGGGTGCTGTTTTCTGACCTACCAGGGAAAACCACGGTCATTAAACATGACATATTCACTGATCCAGGGATTAAGGTTAACCTAAAGCCCTATAGGTTACCAGAAGCCCAAAGAGAATCCGTGTCGGAGGAAATTAAAAAAATGTTAGAGATGGGTGTAATTGAAGAATCGCATAGTGAGTGGTCAAGTCCCATTGTGCTCATTCCAAAACCCGACGGGAGTGTGCGATTCTGTAATGACTTCCGGTAATTGAACAGTGTGTAAAAATTTGATGCCTACCCTATGCCTAGGGTAGACGAACTAATTGACAGGCTGGGGACATGAAAGGCCAGATATTTAACTACTCTTGACTTAACCAAAGGGTATTGGCAAGTGCCGTTAACTGAGAATGCCAAAGAAAAGACAGCTTTTTCTGCACCAGAGGGGTTGTTTCAATACAAGATGTTGCCCTTTGGGCTACATGGGGCACCTGCTACCTTTCAAAGAATGATGATAGGATTCTAAGACCCCATAGACAGTATGCTGCTGCTTATCTGGATGATGTGGTCATTCATAGTCCTGATTGGCAGTCTCACTTGCCCAGAGTACAAGCAGTGTTGGACTCCATCTATAAGGCAGGTTTGACAGCCAACCCAAAAAAGTGTTGTCTGGGGATGGATAAGTAATTATATTGAGTACACAATTGGCAGAGGTTTGATAAAGCCACAGCTCAATAAGATTGAGGTAATCCAAAACTGTCCACGACCCCTGAATAAAAAGCAGGTGAGAGCCTTCTTAGGGATCACTGGGTATTATAGGAGGTTTATACCCAATTTTGCCACTATTGCAGTCCCACTGACTGAACTTACCAAAGGCAAACAGAAAGTCATGGTGGAATGGGTTCCTGAAGCAGAGAAGGCTTTCCAGGAGTTAAAAATAGCGTTATGTACCCAACCAGTTCTGATGACCCCTGATTTTGAGTTTCTTGTACAAACTGATGCGTCAGTTGTAGGCATCGGAGCGGTCCTGTCCCAAAGCAAAGAGGGGGAAGAACACCCACTTTTCTTCTTAAGCTGGAAATTAAATGTACATGAAAGAAACTATGCTACAGCCGAGAAAGAAGCATTGGCCATAAAGTGGGCGTTAGAGACTCTCAGGTATTAATTGGTGGGAAGGAAGTTCAGATTGATCACTCCCCATGCCCCTCTGAAGTGGATGTCAGAAAACAAGGACAGTAATGCGAGAATAACTAGATGGTTCTTGGCATTACAAACCTTTAAATTTATGGTAGAACACAGGCCAGGAAGCCAGCTGGCCAATGCAGATGCTTTGTCACGTGTCCATTTTTTGGGGGCTGCAGTTGTTCCGTCCCACAGGTCGAAACAAAGGGGGGGGATATGTGATAGAAGCACTGGTAAAGTGGTCAATAGCAGGTACGTTTATCCTAGGTTTTTGGCCTATGTGTTCTAAAAAACCCCAGGAGAAGTCTGTTTTGTAAACAGACCAGAGTATCGGCTTTTGGAAAAGCTGGTTTGGGCCATGGGGGTGTGGATGTGAGGGGAGGGAGGGCTCCATCCACAGACCACTCCAGGTTTTGGACCTTTCAGCCTGGTAGCAGGCTCATTAGGGCTTACAGCTGGAACTGGCTAATAGGATTTTGGTTTATGATTCATTCGGCACAATAAAGACTGGTGCCGACCAGTTTGTACGAGAACCCCAGACTTGTGTCCTGTTTCTAAGGCTGCTGTGTGTGTAAAGAGGGAGTCCATCTACCCCAGGAGAGGGACCCCTATCCTGACTGTGTTACAAGATATATATATATATATATATATATATATAGATGTATTTATTTCAGCAATGCAGCTGGACTAAAGAGCTCATTCAGACATAACAGTGACATAACTACAGTGGGGGCCTCAGTGTCAACGGTGTTGATTTGGCAGCCAGTCAGCTGTGGTGGCTCTTGATTGACTGCTGGTCCGCGAGCTCTGATTGGCTCATGACCGATGCCAGATTCTTAATTGCACCAGTGCTTTCTGGCCATGTCTGGCACCTAGTTCACACCTGCTGGCTGCTGATGGCACACAGGGGAGGCGAGAGGCTGCTGGAGAGACACGGAGAGGTGAGTTGCTGGGGTGTATAATGTGTAAGGGCACTACTATTGTGTGGAATAATGTGTTATATGGGGCATTCCTTCAATGTGGCATTATCTGCAAAGGGGATTCCTGTGTGGTATCATGTGTAAGGGGCATTACTGTGTAGTGTAACGGGCATTATTGTGTGGCATAATGTATTAGGGGCACTACTATTGCATGGCATAATGTGTATAAGGGGTACTACTGTGTGGGATAGCCTGAATGAGCTTTGTGTAAATGTATGTGGTTTACATCTGGGGGGGGGCCCTTTTAAGATCTTGCTATGTGGTCTCAAAGTTCAAGTTACACCCTTGCATGCAAACACAGAGGGCTGAATAATATATATAGTCACTTTAAAAACTACAGGTGCCCATACACGGTGTGATAAAGCAGCCGATCCGACGGATTGGTATGATTTAGCTGCTCTTGTATGTTGTACCGTGTATGGGCATGATATCGGACAGAGTGCTCACCCATGGGGTTGTACATCGCACCCCCAGATCTTACTGCAGGTTCAGTCGATCTGGGGATGCGATGTGCGATCCAATGCAGCGCTATGCGGGTGGGGGAGCAGGCACAATGGGCGGTCGGCCACCCAACCGCACCGTGTGTGGGGACCGCCCGATATGTTGGACGTCTGATGCCCCGTCACGTCACATGGTGCATATCGCTCCGTGTATGGCCAGCTTTACTCTGGATTTTACTTGCACGATTCATAAAGTTTGACACTTGCTTAGACTGTGAGGCTAAAAGGATACTTTTGTAGCTTTCACACAAGTTTTTGACTGACTGCCAGTTTCCACTGTAGCCAGCAACCTGTGTAATGTAAGAGTGTACCCATTTTTAAGGATTGTGTGACAATCCTAATCCTGGTCACCTCCCAGCCAAATATGGTCCAAAACTCTGGCCATGCATAAAGGACAGACAGACGTGCTTTTTTTGCTTATAATATAGGTATAATGAAAGGCAAAGTCATAACTCATAAAGGACAATTGAATGTTTATTGCGTTATATTACTAGGTGTTAAAAAATGTCATCCTTAATAATGCAAAGACAGACTGACCTAGTAATATAAACAGATTAATTTAGCATTGATATTTGCAGCACAGTCATCAAATTCTTAAGTCATCAAATGAGTTTTAAGTTTACTAAAATTCTCTAAATGTGAATAAATGCAGAACAAAAGCAATGCTCCATGCTTAACGGGCTGGTTCTGAGTCGCACCCGGCAGCATCTATTGGGGGTCGCCTGTCTGCGACTTTATGCCAGTTGCCTACAAACTCTTTCCCTTGTGTACTTTTGTGCGGCTGAATGTGCAAGGACTGAAATGCCCACTTTCAGTGCCTGTGCCCGCTTTGTGCATCCTTAATTGCCACCATCAGTAGCACCATTGAAAATTGCACCAGCTCTATTTCAGGTGCAGTCTCTCCGTCTGACCATGGCCTCCTATGCAGACCCTTGCACTCCCATAACACACCCACTGAATGGCCCATTTTGCGAGCACTAGTTGCCACCTCCCATTCACCGCACAGCAATCCCCATCACCTTTCTGATACTCTCTGAATCGATCGCAACAGCGTTGTAGGGGTTTTCAGAAATAATGCATGCGCAGTTGCAAATAGTCGCTCAGCTGTGTGAACATTAGCATTACATGTGGATTGCGTGTGACTCAGAATCGGGCTCTATGCCTCAATATTTGCTATAGAAGAACTGAAGTCCCCAGGCCTCACTATGCCTACATATTTACTGTATACAAAGGGAAGTCTAAGAAGGCCAAAGGCCTCACAATGGGGCCAAATGACTGTCTGTGCACGGACAGAAATGCTGAGTCTTACTGTAGAGTGCAGGCACAAATGTAGATTTATGCAGTTTTGCGTGTGTCCGACCTATTCTGAGTCGTGTGGAACTTCTCCGGATCTGTCTTTCTGTGAAATTGGATGTCTCAGGGCAGCAATGATGCGAGTGCTTGGAATCGCTCCCACTTGTGCGAGTGCATCTAAAGCTCAGTGCTATCCTGAGTCATGTGTATAGGTCTTGCACTTAGCATGGGGCAGGTGGCAGTGCCAATACTAATGAGGCAGATGTTTACGCCTGCAGATGCACGTACACCTACATTAGCTCTAAGGATTATTGCATAGTATAAAGTAGTAATTACAGTACAGCTACTTTGCGTGTGATTCAGCATCAGCCCCTATGCCTCCATACTTACTATACACAGAAGGGAAGATCCCAGGCCTCACTATCAGTCGCACACACTGCCAATGTTGGACGCAGTGGATAATTATTTTTCTAATCTCTCTGCACATTTTAAATCTGTCCTACACACAGTGCAACATGGTTTTACCCAGGTACACAGTTACTTGCTCTTACAACTCAGAATCCGGCCCTATGTCTCAATATGTGATACATACACTATGCCCCCATATGTACTATAGAAGAAACAGAAGCACCCAAGCCTCACTTTGCCACCAGCTTTTGTATACACAGAATCGAAGTCCCCAGGCCTGTATCCTCTCCAAGCTTTTATACATCTCCCCCTATGTCTCTATAATAACTGTATACATTAAGGAAGTCTATAAGCCTTACTAGGCCTCCATGTTTACTATACATTGAAAGGAAATTCCCAAGAATCACAAAAAGCCAGGTGCATAGTGAGTGGGGCTGAGGCATGTGCTTTGGGAAATTACACACGATATGAAATGCCAACTGGTGTAGTTCTCACTCTACATCAGCCCTTATACCTCCACATTTACTATACACCAAAACACTTTGCTAAGCCTTCATTTTAGCCATATATGGATGTATCCAAGCCTTTCTTTGACTATAAATTTACTATACAACAAAATACTAAAATTATCCTTCTTATTATATAGCAGAATGAAGTATCCAAGCCTTAATATAGCTGCATATTTACTATAAACAAAGGAAGTCTCCAAGCCTTACTGGCTTCATATATACTCTATAACAAAAGGCCTATCATTATACTTCCATATTTACTGTGCATAGAAATATGTTACTTTGGGCCTGTTTCAGATCTAGACTCAAATCCCGTCGCACCTGCAATTTAGTATGTAGTGGGTTTGCTAATATATGCTAATGACTTAGCTGATGTACTGTGCGCTGAGACGCCCACCACTGACATCTCACATCCGCCACTTACGTACAAAAGCGGAACCATTTAACTTTTGTTTAAGCCTATGCTGTCTCAGACAGAGCGATGTCCTAAGATGCCGGGGCCTCTGAGGCTGTGACCAAATTTGTGGAGGCTTACTACAGCACCACCAAAAAACAGTCCTGACACGCCTGCGTTTTTCTAGCCACCCACCATTATCTCCCCCAAACACTGACTGTCACTCACTTTGCAAATAAATCCTCTCTGCAACTGCCATCGCTAATTCATCACTGCACGTGCGCTCTGCGGCTGAGATGCATGCGTACTGGCAAAATATCGCTACACTGCGCCCAGCATCGACATTGTGTCCATCTCTTAATCAGGACCTATATCTTCCTGTTATATAACAAAATGAAGTCTCCATGCCTTACTGTACCTCCATATGTACTATATAATAAAAACCTCATTATGTCTTCCTGTTATATAACAAAATGAAGTCTCCATACCTTACTATACCTTCATATGTACTATATAATAAAAACCTCATTATGTCTTCCTGTTATATAACAAAATGAAGTCTCCATGCCTTACTATACCTTCATACGTACTATATAATAAAAACCTCATTATGTCTTCCTGTTATATAACAAAATGAAGTCTCCATGCCTTACTATACCTTCATACGTACTATATAATAAAAACCTCATTATGTCTTCCTGTTATATAACAAAATGAAGTCTCCATACCTTACTATACCTTCATATGTACTATATAATAAAAACCTCATTATGTCTTCCTGTTATATAACAAAATGAAGTCTCCATGCCTTACTATACCTTCATACGTACTATATAATAAAAACCTCATTATGTCTTCCTGTTATATAACAAAATGAAGTCTCCATGCCTTACTATACCTTCATACGTACTATATAATAAAAACCTCATTATGTCTTCCTGTTATATAACAAAATGAAGTCTCCATGCCTTACTATGCCTCCATATGTACTATATAATAAAAACCTCATTATGTCTTCCAGTTATATAACAAAATGAAGTCTCCATGCCTTACTATGCCTCCATACGTACTATATAATAAAAACCTCATTATGTCTTCCGGTTATATAACAAAATGAAGTCTCCATGCCTTACTATGCCTCCATACGTACTATATAATAAAAACCTCATTATGTCTTCCGGTTATATAACAAAATGAAGTCTCCATGCCTTACTATGCCTCCATACGTACTATATAATAAAAACCTCATTATGTCTTCGTATTTGTTATATGCCAAAAAGAAGACTCCAATGGGTATATTTAATAACGGGTGTTTTGTCAAAGCCGCCGATGGATTACAGGCTTGGGCAGATGACAACTTTGTTTAAATAGTGCTACCATGTGTCCTAATCTTCTGAAGACCTTTGTTATATTTACCATGCATTGATTCTATGAAGAGACACTTCAGTCTGGACATTAACCGTAAAAAAGAACATAAAAAATTATTATTACATAATAAAGCTTAAACAAAAATCACTTACAATTGTTTTTTGTATTAAATATTTTTTAAGACCGCAAAGGTTGCTTGGTATGTGTCTATACACATTAGAGGATATTGAGATTGAGGACCTGATTCAGAGGCGGTCATCCATCTGCGACTCTAAGTTTTTATACCAAGCCCTTACCTTCTTATCATAGGGCCTGATGCAGGGATGGACACAGCTGCACAGTAGATGCATCATTGGATGCAGCTACCGTGCTAAAATATGCTAATGCTGCAGGAGGCATCTTGAGTAAATAGATGCCTCCTGCAATCTTCTGTGATCTAGCACTGCGTCCGAGGATGCAGCATCGGATCACGTGCGCAAAACAGTCATCAGACTAACCCGCAGGTTACTCAAGATAACCAGGCTGCTTGCGCTTTCGGGGGCTAGTAAATATACATTTAAAGACACAGACAATGGCCACGGCCCTCCCAACACCACCCCGCCCCCTAACGGCCACAGCATGGCAATCATGCTGCTGCTTAGGGGCACTGCAACTGTAGTCACTGAAAGAGACTTGCACATGCGCAGATCTCTAACCATCGGAGATGTACATAAACCATCTGGTTTATGTACCTCTCTGAATTAGGCACATATTGATTCAGTATTGATCTCTAATTTGTAAAACGAATTAAATTAGTTTAGTTAAGTTACTCTTTTATGATCACTCAGAATAGTGAAACCCAGTTTCATGTATGCAGATGTTCTGCTCTCCTCTAAACACAAGAGGGCAGCACACTTCAGCTAACCTGGCATCTAAGTGTCTGTCCTGGCACTGTACTTGCTTTAAAACAGACCAATCCATCATCTCTGTTTTTCCATGGCAACATCATAATAACAACATTACAGATAATTTCATTTGTTTGAGGTGTCATTTTGATATCACTATTTTCTAAAACTCATTTTAACTTGCGAATAGCAAGATAGAGTCATTTAATTTCCCTCGGATTAGCTTTTGGAAAAGTTGTAGCTGATGAATGGTATGCAGAATAACATATCATTTTTTGCATATTTAAATAATAATAATAATAATAATAATAATTGTGAAACAAAAATCTTAAACTAATGTTACGATGTGATATTTTTGATTATTTTTTCTATCATTATAAGAATGTTTAGTTGCCATAAATTGCAGTGTGCAGGGAAAAACCACCTAAAGCATCCCCATTGTTTTCTGCTGAGTGACGTTACTCTGAAAGAAGTTATACCAGTACTGTGGTTTTGCTGCTGTCATTTTTAGATCTATTTGTACTAATCTCATTATGTTTTATTGACAGCTTTGCATATGTTATGTTTTCTTTTTTGTGGATCACTTGAACTTTCCTGCCAACAGACTGAAGCTTCCACTGTAATAAAACAGACATTGTGCCTTCTCCGCCTTAATACTATTTGTATGGTGTTAGAACCACAAGCTACTGAATCACCTTCCCATTATTAGAGCCCGCTTACTATAATTGCAAGTGGCTGAAGTATTCCCGTACAAAAGAATGCATCAATCACCGTCATTTGTTGCAGCCACATAATAACACCTTAAATATTATTTTTGGGTGTTTGAATGGAACAGCTAATAAGTTAAGTGGGTGTGTCAAAGAAAGGCTGTATGACTTCGCATGTTTGACAAACATCATAATGTTTTCATACATAAGCGCCTCTGTGTACTCCAATCCTTATCAGGGTGTGATATTAAATTATATTTTATTGGGTGTTGTTCATTTGCACCTCGTGGTATCATAATAGCCCTTGTTACATTTCAATAGTTTCCAGTGACACACAGTAGATAGCCCATTGTATTCACTCTGCTAACCTTTTTACAAATTGTTTACTTTAGTCAAGTAAACACTATGTTAGATTGTTTTGTTTGCAGGCATTATCTGCTAGGATAACCTAATGCATATTTTACATTCGTCTTACTTTGTTACAATCGGTATAGACATTAAGCTCATTACAGAAACAGATGATCTTTTTAATGTTGAAATGTTTCCTTGGCTTATTCAGTTGCTGTAGAACAGGGCTTGCATTGCTCACATGTTTGTTTATCTGGAGAAAAAGGTTTTACATCGGCAGATGATGTAACCAGACACTGTAGCTGGAGCCGAGTGATACCTGGTTCATACTCCTTGTATTACTTATTTATTTTCACAATTCTGTTTTTGTTGGATGTATGAAAGTGTATCACACTAGAAACGTTGTCATGAATTCTTTTTTTATACCTTGTTTAGCAGAGTAGTCAGGTTAGCTACATGTGTGGCTTAAATTTGATATTGTTAACTTGATTAGGTTTTTTTTTGTTAAATATTGTATAATATTATTTGTTGAATAAAGTAATTCAGCAAGTATAATTTTAACTTTAATGTATCCAGCAAATTCTTTGTAGTTGGAAAGGTATTAGACTGAGAGCTCTAAAATGTATTGGGGTGGTTTATTAAAGCTAGTTGTGACTGGTAACTGTAAAATACTACTTTTAATATAACAGAAGTATTAATAAATACATGTTGCATGCAAAGTGCACCATATGATATTTTTTAGCTAGATAAGCATACTCCGAATCCATTAGTAATCCTCATTAGATTAAATTTTTTTTTTGTTTTTTGCTATCCTATATAATAGCAATATGTTCGGTTTAACTTATAATTATTATATTCACTAGTCATTGTTGTGTTTTGCTAATATGGAATGAAATCGTGTTGCCAGTGTTTTGTAATATTGGTGCTCTTACTCGTGAGCATTGAAAAATTAAATAGAGAATAAATTCTCCTTTTCTTTAAACATGTGATTAAACTACGTTCATCAACTCATCTACGTATTTCCCTGTAACATAATGTACTGACTGTGTACTTCAATAGCTTTCATATAGCACTCTTGTATATTTTATGAAGCATTTAGACAAAAGTGATGCACAGTGGTACTTATAATATTTTTTGAACTTGCAATGTAAAATCGTGTTCAATAGACTTTAAGAATGTGCAATATATGCTTTAAAATAATGCCTATATGTTTGAGGCCTTAATATTTAATAAATACATGTTTAGAATGAGCTCATACAATTAAACTGCAGCCTCTGCATGTACTGTATGTTGAATACAACAGGTATAGGTAACATTAATCCATGCCCTAGGGTATACAGTGTCTCATTCTCCTTGCTTCAGGTGCTACAGGAGATCCAAATATATTTTCTTTCTGGTCTTTTTAACAAATCATCATTACGCTTCTCTTTTCATCCTGATCCCATAATTGACTCTTATATCTGCGCAACAGAATATTGCTAGAGGTTATATTGATGACAAATATTTAAGACGCCATGATGCCCATTGTGTTTTTCCAAGAAACAATTTAGACTCTCTCTATTATTGCACTTTAAATTGCATGGGGCTTTCTTTAATGGTTAACCCAGAATTTCCCTTGCCTAGCCAGTAAGAATAATACAACAATGTCATAAGTATGTGTATAATAATTAGTATAGATATCAATGGTTAATGGACAGTTCCTAATTGAATTACACTTGCTCTCTTATGCTATATCAAGCATGCACATAGATTTGAATGCAAAAAAGTTGTTGCATAACTTACAAATTAAAGTGTAACTTAAAACAGATGAAGGTATTTAATTTAAAACTCTGTGTCCTTTATTTATACATGTAAATGTATGTCAACTTCTATAAGATTTCAAGTCTTAACCTTTGCTTTGTTGCTAAGATTATAGTTGCCAATATAGTAAAACCATTTCCACGTATTGCTGAACAGATGCCTATAAGCCATGCCTTACCCTCTAGTTGAGCCGTTGTCCATGACCTTTGCCATTATGGCATTTTTTTCTAATCAAATGTAATGTAATTTCTTAGATTTTAAATACTTTTGTGAATACATGAACATATAGAACCATTATAGTAATGGTAGCAATGAAGATCTGCATTCAACATAAAGAAGAATGGGAAAGTATACTCTAATTGAGCAATATGGAGATATCAAGGTTCCAGGGACAAATATTATTAAATATAGAACTGTCCATAGAAATGCCCTATAATTGCCAACTGTGTGACATCTCTCAGAGTGTTTTATAACCCACAGCAAAGACCTTTGTTGCTTCAATTATCTGTGGGGTTTTTCTTTTGTATTTTATGTAAACAAATAGAAAGAAATATTGAGTCTAATTTAAAATAAATGGCAAGATCATTGATTTAAGATGTGAGTCAGGCACAGAAATATGACCGCATCTAGACAGGAACTTCTTTGTTTGTTTTTGTCTTAAAAGCAAAGATTAAACAATACCAATTCAATGTCTTACATTGATTTAAAAAATTCGATACCTTGCTTTTATAGACTGGACATAAGTGGCAAATAAGTTTGAACAATAAGTATTGAGTCACAACTATTAAAGTTAAAAATTAAGATTATTTTGAGCTATATCAAAGCTGTTGTTGTTTTGTTTTCAAAACTCCCTCGATAATAATATTTAGAAGTGCATACACCTGTGGTTGAAATATAAGCCTGTCCTTTTGGGTACACCGGGGTTTAATAACATCCCTTCCGAAAACCATTGAAAATCGACATTCTCAATTAATTAGGAATCATAAGTGTAACCCAGGAACATTGAGTTAAAAATTAATATATATTTTAACATAGCTAGGTATATACACCCAGTAATCTACCTTGTAATAGCTATGGGCAGAGGTCAAACAATAATGACATTTTCTGTGCCCTCTAGTTTAAAAGACAAAACACACTATGTCCTGGCAGGACTCCTAGCTGTAAAGTTTGGAGATGGTTTGCCGTGTTTGCATGTCTTTAAGTTTAGGGAAATCATTTCAGTCATATTGGGTTCCTGTCATGAGGCTTAGATAAAGAGCTTAGTCTAAAATCTCTTAAAGTTCAAGCATCTGCCACTAGGGGCAATAAATTATTTGCTCATAGGCAATCACCTTCTGTATTGTGCTTTTTCCGAGCTGTTAATCTAATTTAAACCTCCCAGATGATTCATCGCACCTCAATGGGATTTATACTTAGTATTAAATTCTCTCATGTCAGGAGCTTTCAAACATTCCAACTGCCATTACTGAATATATATTTTCACAGCGATTGGCATGTTTATTTTGAGGTGTCTCTGCAGGAAAAGGGATGACACTGTGTTTGTGTAGAAGTCTAACATATAGTGTGAAATATAATTGTACAGTATGGTGTGGATTGCATTATATTTAGTGCTTTTTGCATTGCAGAGGGTCTTCACATTTAAACATAGTCACTGCACATTGCTTGGTAACTTGATCAATTATGATTTTTATATACCTTTGTTTATTTTTATTTATTTTTTGTTCATTTAACTGGGCTGCTTGAGCATACTACCTAGTGAAATAGCCTGTGCATTTCTTTAGATCTTATCCCCAGGAGGGCTTATGTCATTATAATTTGCTTTTCATTTTCCTAGTGATGCTAGAGCTCCGATGTATAAAGATTATTTTGCATCATGCTAATGTAAAATCCTCAACAAGAAATGCCAGATTACAATTCATTGCTATCGCAGTTCCACAACTTCCAGAATTAGATTGTGTAAATTCTAATGTATTCTTACAATCGCCCAAAGAGCATTCGTCAGACTTTGTGAAAGTGTATAATTGTTGTACTAGCATATTATAGTCACTAGCAAATTTACAGGCCATGTAAAACAGGCAGATTATTGTAGTGAAAAAAATTATCCATTTAATATAGCTAATATAGCTAATAATATAATCTAATTCAGATTTTTTAAATCATATCTCTCCTTGGTGCAAGGATTAACATATCTGATTACTTGTATTAGTAAAAAGTAATTAGTAAAAATATGTTTGATTAGTCTTTATAGAGAGCTCCCACGTTAGCTTTTTATGTGAGACACCTTTAAATAAAAATTGTCAAAGACACAAAGTACATATTTTTTCTTATTCAGCAACATGTTGATTTATAGCATTGTTTATAGCTTGGTGTAAACAAGTGATTTTATTCATTAATATTTCAGAAGTAAAGTTTTTGTTTTAAAGAGTTCATTGTTTTTTTGAGTCGCTACTTAGTAGTCTAAAGATGCCTGAATTAGGTTGTTGTCAATTGCAAAGAACCATGCACATTAACACAACAAATCTCAGTGTGGATTGCATATAATGTGGTTATGCAGTTTAATTTATTTAGAAAATATTATTTTCAAAGTAGTTGTTTAATATTGTGAAGCAAATTGTGTACTACAGTTTCTGTTGCAGCAACAAGCACAGACACTAGGGGGAGTACCCAGTTAGGACTTCAGCTATGTTCTGAACACTTTATGCCATCTCGGCTTATTCACTTGAAATGTCTAGTGTAGTATAATATGAATTAAACGTTGCTTTTATTACAATAAGCACACAAAGGGGAGGATGTTTTAAAGCAGCGTAAGCGGTATAGTTAAGTTAGGTTATGTGCAAGCTGATGTTAAAATTCTGCTTTTAATGCGTTTGTAGTTGAAGAGATGTAATAGGCTGTGAAGGTAAAGTCAGTGCACTAAATGATACCATGCATATTTTTATTTTTACTTGTATTTTACTTGCGTTTTGCTTCAGTGGCCTTTTTTTAACGATTCTTTGTCCAGTTTTTGCAACTTTGATTCATGTCAATGCTGTTGAGAGCTTACATTCACCTGGAAGCTTGTTTATAGGAAGCGTTTCCACATTTGGTATGAACAAGATAACTTCCTTTTTTTGTCACTTATTAATTGCAAATTAATTAAAAAGAATATGAAATGTATATTAAATGCAATGTGGGTTATATGCATTTTTTATGTATTAATGTACTATATAGTTTATAAAATAAGATGTTAGCATGGCACGAATAAAAGTACAAAGCAATTTGTACCATCTTCAGTTTTGGAGCAAATTAATCCTACTGTACACTAAAGTAATACTAGCACTTCTCTGTTTTATGCTAGGTCAGTTTTGGAGCAAATTAATCCTACTGTACACTAAAGTAATACTAGCACTTCTCTGTTTCATGCTAGGTCAGTTTGATCACTTTTTGCTTTATTAGACAGTAGATTATTAGATTGTTTTGTACTTATGAGCAAAATATCTAATGACGTTAAAATTGCTAAATTATATAAAATGGTATAATTGCTGGTGTATTTATCTCTTAATTTACAATGAGAGTTTGCTGTTCGATGAATATTGGGTAACTCAAGTGCAGGTTTTAATGCCTGCTAAAGAGACTAAAATCATTGCTGCATTGTATTGCCCACTCTTAGTATATAATGTTCTGGCTGCTTGTCACATTCACATTTTTCTGCATATTAAGGATGTCTACTAGAAAGGAACAGGTACCTCGATGTAGAGTATCGCTGCTGTCCAAAAATAGAGATGGACTACATGCTGATTCCGTCCTGGAGACTCTGGGCTGGTTAAAAGGGCTTGTGAAGCTGCTCGGTGGTGTATGGTATTTGTAATAGGCCAATGTCAGGGCAGAGCTGCCAACATTTTGTGTTTATGCCCCAGTATGAGGGGGGCACACCCGTGGCTATCAGACAGCCCCAAGACAGGTAGATTTTAAGCACCTCCCCCTCTCTGCACCCCTGTGTGTGTTAGCCTCATGTCTTGCCAGTTAACAATGAAAAAATATCTTTGCTGTCTAGTAGTATATTTTTTTCACTTTAGTCTGATGTGTGTTGGGATCTTAAGTAAAGTTAAAAGACATTATAACACAGAAAACATTTCTTATGACACAGAGGCTATTTGTTCCAAGGGGGCCTGTAGCATGTTTGATAACATATGTCTTCCGTTAAATGTTTGTAATCTTCTTGGGGCTCATATCCTGGATGAGTAAAATATGCTGAAATATATCCTGAATGGGTGAGAAGCTGCCTCCTGTTGGAGAAGTATAAGAGTGATTCCCCTGCCAACTATTCTACCAAGCAGGGAATTCTGCAGTTGCCGATCTAATGATCAGGGCACAAAGTTGGGCCTACTGCTACTATAAGCTGTCCGCTGCAGTTTTGAGCCGGAAGATCACCGGTATATGCTATCTGAAGCAGGAAGAGCACCGCTATATGCTATCTGAAACAGGGTCATTCCACATCAGATCACCCCCAAAAAAATGAAATGTCCACCACTCATCTCAAATTTTTTTTTTTAATTTTTTAGTTAAGAGAGGAAGTCAAAACAACTATTTCTGCCAAATATCTCCGACAATTAGTTGATTAAATATTGATTTTTAAATATATTAAATAATTGACTAATCGCGGCTTCTTTATCCAGTTTATTTGAAGTATCACGGGTGTTTATTAAGGAATCACCACAAAATTTGGACCCCTAAGGTAACTTTTCCTTCCGAATCCAAAAATCCAAACCAAATTACTTTATCTGCCTCATGTTTTGTGTTATGGCAAAAACGCACATTTTTCAAATAGAATTAAAAACGCTAGGTTCCTTCAACATTAGGGATCCCATTTTTTTGGGGGTGCTTAAAAAAGGTATACATTACTACCACAAAAAAATTAGCAGGGTACTCTGTTTCATAATGGAGAAAAAAGTAATCAAGCTGACGCTTGTTTACTGGTGTACCGCATACATAATTTACACATTGTTAAAAACCATACCAAAATAGTGAACTAACCTGAGGCAATGGGATAAAACTCCCATACAGAAAATTAAACTTAACAGAAATTGATGGGAAGGGTATTATATTTAGAGAAACCAAAACTGAAACTTTCCAGAGAAAGAGAGAGGTAGACACAGAAAGATAGTCAATCGTGGCAGCTGCTCATTCAAAGTGCACATTTGGTAGTCTTTTAAATACGGACTGCCATATTACTGGCTACTCAAAAACCAGTGAGTTATGAAACACTTAACGAAACTGTTACCAAATTTTAGTATGTTTACTACTTTAGTGATGGTGCTAGTGTACAGTACAAGAACTGCAAAAACTTTTTTAACTTATACTTCCATAAGGATGACTTTAACATTCAAGCAGAATGGATTTTTTTTGCCACATCTCATAGTAAGAGTCCGTGTGATGGCATTGGAGGTTAAATGTCTAGCCCCACGCACCAGTCTGCAAGCAGTGGAAACCCATCACATCTTGACACCTTTAGACCTGTATAGCTGGGGAAATGAAAATGTACATGGCATAAAGTTTTTTTTACGTTTCACAAAACTAAATACAAGACTGCAAAGCCAAGATGCATAGCCGTCTAGAAACAGCAAAGACTGTGGCAGGAACACATTCTCATCACAGATTTTGGCCTATTAGTAATGATGAGCTACACATATATCTATTGTCATCAGATGACATGAAGACAGCAGGAACCACAGTTAGTGTCACTATGACCACAGTCACAAAAATGTAGACAAAAGTGATCTGCAATCTAGAACATACATAGCAGCAGTGTATGACATCTGGTACATTGGGTATATCATTCAATGTAATGAGTAGGAACAAGATGTGCTGGTACACTTCATGAAACGAAACCAATCAACAAATGTGCTGTCCTGGCCTTCAAGAGATAAGTGTCTTGTTCCTTTTATTCACGTCCTCTGTGCCTACTATCCAAGGAAGTACTGGAAGGCAGTATACACTTTATGTTGACACTTTAAGGAAAATTACAGACCGTTACAACAAGTTCCAAACAAGGGAAAAATGAGATTGTTGACTCAACTTCAGTTATGGACTCAAGTTATGTTAAAGGTTTTAAATTTCATGGTTTCTTGTGTTAATTATGTATGTGGTACAACAGTAATCGAACATCAACTTCATTATTTTTTTCCTCCACTATTAAACAGAGTAACCTGCTAATTTTTTTTGTGGTAGTAATGTTTACCTTTTTTAAGCACCCCCAAAAAAATGGGATCCCTAATGTCGATGGAACCTAGCGTTTTTAATTATTTTTTAAAAACGTGCGTTTTTGCCATAACGCAAAACATGAGGAAGATAAAGTAATTTGGTTTAGGTTTTTGGATTCGGGGGGAAAAGTTACCTTTGGGGTCCAAATTTCATGGTGATTCCTTAATAAACAACCATGATATTTCAAATAAACTGGATAAACAAGTCACGATTAATAAATTATTTAATAAATTGAAAAATCAATATTTAATAAACTAATTGTCAGACAGTTGAGATATTTGGCAGAAATAGGTGTCTTGACATCCTCTCTTAACTAAACATTTTTCGTAGAAATCTGAGATGGGTGGTGGACACCCCTGATTGAACTGATATGGAATGACCCAACAGGAAGATCACCGCTATATGCGATCTGAAACAGGAAGATCACCGCTATATGCTATTTGAAACCGGAAGATCACCGCTATATGCTATTTGAAACCGGAAGATCACCAGTAGATACTATCTGAAACAGGAAGATCACCGGTAGATGCTCTCGGAAACAGGAAGATCGCCGGTCGGTATATGCTACCTGAAACAGGAAGATCACAGATATTTTAATCTGCAGTATTGAGTTTACAGACTTACAGATGATCCCTTGTTAGCCTGTTGGTAGAACCAAGTGCCACTCGCTGTATTACAAACTGCAGCTTGCCTACCTGGAGACAGCTGACTACCATCAAAGAGAAATGTGGAGAGCAAGCTAATATATATATATATATATATATATAGATACTGTGTGTGTGTGTGTGTGTGTGTATATATATATATATATATATATATATATACAAAATTAGACCAAGCAGAAGCCATGCAGTCAGTGAGGTGAGGAGAGACGGATTTGGGGGTCTTATAACCTTCGATCAACATTCGAAATGTCAGCCTAACTGTACTGAAGGCCAAGGAGGGGAGATCCTGCAGATAATTATGAATGGTGTTTGCGAGTATATATCAGAACCCAGGAGCTAATTAAATGCTTCTGGAGTTGAAGTCCAGGCATGCTGGCAGACTATAAGGAGTTTGGATTGAGATCTACACAGGAATATATAGTCATTATTATATAATTGAAATCCAAGTGTACCCAAATCACGACAGGGGGCAGAGGATAGTGGGCAATGATGTTCAGGCATTCCTCATATGCATAGCTGTACATATCTCGAAGTACGTACGCCTCCGCATTGGAAGCAAATGCGCCTAGACAAGTCCTCATCACAGTGTTATTGCACATGCCTTGTAGAAGGTTCAAAAGATGTAGCTCAAGCAGTCCTAACATAATGCCCCTTCCAACCCCATTCCACCTTTCTGGTAGTAAGCTTGATATGTGCAAAATGTGAGCTAGTCTGCCTAGGCGCGCGCGCGCACACACACACACGCACTATTCTCTAAGCATACTGGAATAGTCCTCTCCCTGAATCAGCCACAAGGTGAATATCTGTTATGCTAGAAATGTGCTAAAAGGATGGATATTGACGTGGTGTAAAAAAACAATGATGACACTGTATCTGGGACCAAGCCAAACTCTTTGCTGCTATTTTCTGATTTGTGTATAATCCCTCATCTAAAATATGGGACCTGCAAGTGTCTCCTAGGACTGGTTATTTTCTCACTTACTGTATGTGAGCTCTCTAATGGATATTTCCTATTCAATATCAGCAAGACTACCCATGCCACAGCCTCTGGGCAACTGGCCCTCTCCTCCTTTGTGGGGTGTATGGAGGCACGGCTCTCTTCTTCACAGTCAGGAGAAGCAGCACAAGCACCTGAGCAGTAGAGCAACTTAACAACAAGTCTTACAGAAAATCTCTACTTCTGAAAAAAAAGAGATAGATAAAATAAAGTTTTCTCAAATCTATTGCAGATGCAGAAAATGAGAGAGTGGAGGAGGAAGAAATGGCATTTCCATACTAGAGGACATGGCTACTTCTGTTGGAGGTGGCTTTGCTAACTACTTGAACTCCCAAAATTATGGCATATAGCCAAAAATTGCCCAATATCGAAGAAAGGGTAAAGGCTAACAATGTAAGATTAGAAAAGTTGGAGGGAAGCAATCTGGAGTATTTATATGTTTGGATGAGCTGTATTTACAGCACATAAAGAGCACATCAGATTCCGATGCACAGTCCTGCACCAAACACAGTCATGCCTAAAGTACTACATTAGACCAGTAGAGATATGAGTTTCCGGCTGGCTTGGCAGCATGTACTGTAAGTATGTAAGATTAACATTGTTGTGTATCCAGATATAGCTGCCTTGAAAGAGTGTTACTCGAAACACGTTGGCGGCTTTCTACAGGTGGTCTCCATAAGAAGCTTATGCTGGGTACACACTGAGACAACCGGCAATGGTTCTGAATTTCCAGACGATTTCCCTTGAGCCCAGAACTAGCAATATTGAGTCTACACACCCTGCAATCTTGCAAACGACTGAACGATATATTGTATCGTTTGGTCATATACGATTTATCGTTGCTCCTGTACACACTATAACAACAATCTTTAAGATCACTGCCTGGGAGTGGCACGTCTTCAGAGGCCAAATCGGAACGACATATCGTCAGGTAGTCCGGTTGGGCATGCAGACTATTGCTAGTGATGTCGTCAGCTTTGATGTACAGTACATCACACCTGACAACATTGTATGCGACTGGGAGAGTGCTCATATTGGCTGTACACACTGAGCGATATAAGCGGATTGTCATTATGAAACGGAAAATCGTTCCAGTGTGTACCCAGCTTAACAGTGCTTATCCAGATCTTTCTGGACTAGGAACAGAAGTAGAGGTTACAGAGCCTTCATCTATATTTACCATCTACTCTGACAACAAAGATATCTCATAAAGCTTCTCTTACCTGTTGATTGTGATGTTCCAATTTTTATTTTAATATATTATTCATAATTTACCATATATAGTGTAATAAACTTGTTTTAAACTTATTACAGTATTTTGGATAATTCTTTACTGTCTTACTGTGCTATGGAAATCAAATGGAAAAGACAAGCATGATTATGTATTACAAACCTGAAACACACTGCTGTCTTGTAAGCCTAATACCTATAGTAAGGGGGTTCATATACCCCTGAAAAGCTTAGTTTAATTGTTTATTGTTCTAATACAGGGGTAGCCAACCTCGGCCCTCGAGAGCTACTGTACTAACGTTTCACGTTTTCCAGACCACCTAGCTGATGCACAGGTGTATTTACTACTCACTAACCTGTTTGAAAAGATCCACAGGTGGAGCTAATTATTTCCCCTGTGATTATGTGAGGAGACCTGGAAAACAAGCACTGTTGGTAGCTCTCGAGGACCAGGGTTAACTACCCCTGTTCTAATAGACAAGAACACTATGATATGTATCTTTTTGTTTGATATACATGACTGAACATTGTATGACAGAGACATTTTAAAGGTAAGTATCCCAATTTATATTTTCACTAATCTTTTCTTTTATCCTTCATTTGTTAGTGCCCAGCTCCTATCTCTTCTTATTTTTCACAAATGATTACTGGTTCATGGGTGGAACCAAGTCAGGACCAGGTTGCTCGGCTATATATTGATGTGTCCTCACATCTCACTTCCTTACGTGTTAAACAGCGCTTCTAGTCGCGCCCTGCATTGGCATGACTTGGTAGTGCCAAGCATCTATTTGTGTGGCTGTTTCCCTTAAGACGCATCTTGTGCATCTTATTTGCAAAGCGATGTGAATAGGACACACAAGCAGCTTATGCTGAATAAAATGATATGCCGCATGCCTATATTCTGTGTGCGACTGCGGGTGTATCTGCATGCGAAATGCTACGTTACAGTGTCACAGCTGCCAATACTGTAATGTAGCATTTTGCATGCATATATAACCGGAGTCAAACACAGAATATAGGCATGCGGCATATCATTTTAATCAGCATAAGCTGCTTGTGTGTCATATGCTTTGTATTTTAAAGGAAAAAGTTGGACAAAACCTGCTCGGTGCTACCGAGTCGCACGGCACTCTCATGTTATGTGTAACGCGATTTGTAGCGCACAGAAGATAAGATGTACAGTATGTGGACACATCTGTATAAGCATTATTAGTTACCCCATTTCTTTACTAATAATTTAAGTATTCCTAATTTTTTTTTAGTTTGTGTATTTTATCAATGTAGTTTGTAAATTAGTTTGTTGCTTGCCAACTTGTTATAAACATGTATTTTTATAAGATGTGCAGATAAAAGACTTCTAATTTGTGATGTAAACATTTCATATTGGGTATTCTGCAGAGTTTGTTCAAGTGATTATAGTTCTTGAGTTCTGTTTACTGGAATTTAGTGGAATTCTCAATTGTTTCACTTTTTGAGTATTTGTTTTTTGACTTGTTTTGTAATGTACATATATAAAAGAAGTTTGTTTGTTGGCAAATATCTTTCAGTGCTCTCAAGGTAAACCTGCAAAATATTACATTTATTTAAGTTATTTAGTTACGAAAAAGTACACAAAGCGACAGAGCAACAAATATTATATATAAAATTCATTGGTCTCTTTGTTTGTCTGTCCGGTTATGCATTTGGACACCCCTGCACTGATTAGGATAAAACCAATGCAAGGTGTTCCAGGTAGATCCTGGACAGGTTTAAGGGGGGTTAGGGTCCCAGTCAGACCTCCCTTTGGTGTACCCTGGGCAGAACTTAGACCCGAGGAGTCTGTTCTGGGCCTTCCACTCGATGGATTTGGATGAAAACTTCAGATTGGTGGCAATTGGTCTGGGATGACTAATGGAGTGGGTGGGGTTCCGGTCAGACCTCCTGTTGGTGTACGCTGGGCAGAAGTTTGACCAAGGGAGCCTGTTCTGGTCCTTCCACTCGATGGATTTGGATGACATCACATAATAAAACTTAATAACTTGAAGATTTAAACCTTGGCAACGCTGGATACATCAGCTAGTTATGTATGTATATATTAGCCTGAGGACAGTGCCAGTTGTGTAGAGGCACTGAAACGTTGCTGGATGTTTTAATAAAGGACTATTTTGGATTCAAGTACCCTGAGTGCTGCATCTTGTCGGATAAGTATCACTAAGTTGTTTGTGCAGGCACCAGGCCAAATTTCTATACATACCTGGGAGAGCCGAATTCATTGTGTTTTATATATATATATATATATATAAAACATTTTTTTTTTATAGTGGGCCCTTATATGATGGGGTGGCTGCCAAAAACCATGTATAAAACATGAGTTCTGTGAAAAGGTAATATAGAGCCTTCAGTGGTGGACACAGTGTCGATGTCGGAAACAGTGGAGCACATGTGCAGCGATGGGTTTGAGACAGTGGATACAGGCCCTGATTCTGACCCGCTCGCTGCTGGAGGCAACTCACAGGTCTGAAGGGCGTTGTTATTTTTTTTTTAAGTCCGGCCTTCTGGCCGCTAGCTAAGCTGTGGGTGACCCCCCACAGCTTTTGCGAGCGGCCAGGTGATGGTCGCGATGGTTGCGACCATCGGGCTTGCGAGGAAACCCTTGTGGTAGGGTCTCATCTGCCGCAAGCCCCAGTGAGCTTCCGGCTCTAATAGAGCCGGAGGCTCACTACTGACCATTGGGGATGTCAGTAGGGCTGCCCTCAAATGGCAGGCGTTCCTTGGGGAACACCTCCGTTTGGCCAGCCACCCCCCTCCCCGCCTACAAAACGGGGTGAGCTGTCGATCAACATCGACAGCCGCCCCGTTTTGCTGCGAGCCCCGGAGCGAGTGATTTCTCGCTCGCTACAGGGCTCGCGCAGCGGCGAGTGCACTGCCTGGCCATCGACCCGCTTGCGAGCGCTATGCTCCTTATGCTTACCCAAGCATAAGGACTACCCACCGCTGCCTTCTCATATGCGTACAACGTCGCAAATCTATGTAAATATCGGTAACATTGACGCTCACACGGAGCGTCCACTTTGCCCTTGTGGTAGGTGTGACCTGCCGCAGACTCGGCAGTTCTCCAGACACACAGAGGACTCTCATGCTGCATTGGAGATCGCAAGGGCTAATTTATGCATGCCCATGTAACAGCGTTTATACGGACAGACACATCTGTGTTTTTCTGACCACAACCCCCGATACCTCCCTCAAACGCTGACAGCCTGTCACTCACTTTACGATGGATTCCTTTGTGCATCTGTAATCTCATTACGATCGCTGCGCAAACGCAGTGTGGCTTATATGCATGCGGGATGGCAAACACTTGATCGATCTGCGTACAAAGTCTAGAAAGGGGGGCCCTAGACTGCACACCCTGAAAAAAAAAATATATATATATATATATATAATGGGAGGTGCTACCTGTGGAGACTATTGTTGCAACACAAGAAAAGAAAGTACAAGTGCACAACTCCAACATTACTAATTATATATAATACTTTATGCAATAGAATTTTGCAATACATAGAGGTTTTGGCATAATCATGGCCATGGTTATGGGCCTACCCACCGCGCCCAGGTAACCTCTGAGGGTAGGTCCCTAACCTACTGGGGTTGAAATCCAGAGCACAGGACACCCCCAAATAGGCCCAGCTGAGCCACCCCAGGGCATCACTCTAATGAGAGAAGGTGAAGTGTAAGAAAGTGGAAGATATATAAGAGCAGCTACTGCTGCATATATAAGAAGGTGAAAAGGGTACAAAGTCACCATCTTTGAATCAGGCACATAGATTCTTATACACTGTTTGACATTTTATTTGTTTATACAGCAAGAGGTTAACCTATGTAACAAGTCTTGGGAACTTTATAAACACCATACTAAAACTTCTGATAGCTAAACAAAGTGTGTTTTCTTGTGTCTCTTTTTAGGTAATTAATTTGAAAATGGCAGACAAAAGGGAGATTCTAGAGTTCAATCAGTTTGTTAGCAGCGTATTGTTGGAATAAAAATGACATGGCACCAGGCCAGTCCTGGATAAAGGATTACTGTAACTGCATACTTCTGAGCTCAAAAGAGTATCTTCCAAGAAATGTGAGTTGTAAGATGCTCTGGACAATTTACCTAATGTGAAGGTAAATCCCAGAGGCTGTGGCATATGATTTGGGTCAGATGAGCTACAATATGCCATTGTCTGGCTATATTTTCACTGCTCGACAATTTGCGTTCAGCTTTATTTGCTTCATTGCTTTTCACTATGTTGATTTAAAAGACAACAAAAAGCTCCGGAAAAAGTGAACATAGATATCTTACGGATATTAACTTGGGTATGTGCTAAAGATTCTCATGAAAGATCGGATTGGCATATGCTTTCTACTTGGACAAATAATAGCACTATAACTCCTTTGTAAATACATAAAATGAGAAATTCACAACTTTGTTTCAGTATTGCGTATTACAGTATATATGGTGCTGGACTTTGTGTACTGTAGTTCTAAAAGAAACTACTGTATATACTCGAGTATAAGTCGACCCGAATATAAGCCGAGGTACCTACTTTTACCCAAAAAACTGGGAAAACTTACTGACTCGAGTATAAGCCTAGTGTGGGAAATGGCAGCAGCTGGTAGTGCCCCCAGTAGTAATTCCCCCTGGTTGTGCCCCCAGTAGTAATCCCTCCTGGTTGTGCCCCCAGTGGTAATCCCCCCTTTCAGTGCCTCCAGTAGTAATCCCCCCCTGGTAGTACCCCCAGTAGTAATCCCCCCTTTTAGTGCCCCCTGTAGTAATCCCCCACTGGTAGTGCCCCCTGTAGTAATCCTCCCCTGGTAGTTCCCCCAGTGGTAATCCCCCCTTTTAGTGCCCCCTGTAGTAATCCTCCCCTGTAGTAATCCCCCCCTGGTAGTGCCCCCTGTAGTAATCCCCCCCTTGTAGTTCCCCCAGTGGTAATCCCCCCTTTTAGTGCCCCCTGTAGTAATCGCCCCCCGATAATGCCCCTTGGTAGTGCCCCCTGTAGTAATCGCCCCCTGATAATGCCCCCTGGTAGTGCCCCCTGTAGTCATCACCCCCTGGTAGTGCCCCCTGTAGTCCCCCCCCCCCCTAGTAGAGAGAGATGTGAAAAGAATAAAAAAAAAAATACACTTATCTTAAACTCCCGCTCCTGGTCCCGCCGCTGTCCGCTCCTCCGGCCGCTTTGCATGGGAGAGACGTCGTCATGACGATGTGTCTCCCATCACCCACTGCGGGAGCCGGAAGATGGCTCCCGCAGTGGGAGCAGCAGCAGCCGCTGAGAGTCTGACAGACTCTCAGCGGCTGCTGATTACACCAAACACGCAGCTGGCGGCTGTGTGTTTGGCAGTGTGTAGCGCTGACCGAACTCCGTCCGGTCAGCGCTACACTTGACTCGAGTATAAGCCGAGGGGTACTTTTTCAGCACATTTTTTGTGCTGAAAAACTCGGCTTATACTCGAGTATATACGGTATATGTTTTTAACTTTTCTACTATAAGTTCGATCAAATTAGCCATGAAAAGTGTGAGTTGCCATTGCCACGGCGTTAAGATGCCAGCAACGGCACCGCGTCTCTCACCCATCGCGGCCTTCTACGAACATGAATTCACATAATTTTGCTCAGAGCCCTATGGGACTGCGAGCACTTTTGTGCAAGTTCGGTCTGCTGTAAAGTGCAGCTGTTGCCGCGATGACTCACACACGCGAAATCTGAGCGTAACCTCCGCCAAAAATCATATATCCCATACTTCTATTTACTAATGTGTTCTAATATACAGCTGTTTGTGGCATCATGCATCTGGACTTACATGTAACAGTTTACAGTCTTTATTAGATGACCCATGTGTAGTCCGATCTTACTCCTGGATCGGTGACGCTTCCTCCTCTACGTTACATCTGCACTTACTCTAGTCTCTCCCAATGTACTCATAACTATGGAAAGGGAGGTCGTGGAGCGTCACCTCAGTTCATGCAATTAGAGCAGGCTGTGTTGCCATAACAAAGCATGTAAATAACAGCTTAATAACATCAATAGGAAATACGAATATTCCGAAATTCTGAATTTTTTTGGCTTGACTGATATAATGAAACCTTTGATTTTGATGGTTCAATGTACACAAAGTTTGTCGAAAGGCACAAATTTTAAAAAATATTGTATAAAATTACCTTCAGGCTGTGTGTATAGGGTGTATATGAAACATAACTGAATTTTATGTATGTACACAAACATTTTGTTGAGCCACAAAATGATTGAAAATATTGTATAAAATGATCAGCAGGCTGTGTGTATAAGGTGTATATAACACATAAATGCATTCTGTGTGTATATTTGGGTCCCATCCACAAGATATTTCATTATGATATGCAAAAATACGGAATATTTCGTTATCCAAACTAGCCCTGGTCCCAAGCATTTTGGATATCGGAGACTCAACCTGTGTATGTATAAATATCTATAATCATGATTCAATCCGTTCGGAGCCAACGTGTCTAAATTAAATATCCATTTCATCTCTGATCTTGATAATCTAGTATCCCTATTTTCTACTTCAGGGTCCATAGGGTATCCACAGGATACCTTGGGGTATAGGTGTGACGTCAGTCGCAGGGCACCAAAGAGTTAAGCTTTCAGCCTCCCAGGATGCACTAGGTCCCCCTCCTATACCCCGCCCCCAGGCCAAGGCACCTCAGTTTAGTTTGGTGCCCGGCCGGAGTCGGGTGCACCTGTTGGAGTGGGGGCTAGAAGAGCCCCTGAAGCTTATTCTTCATGCAGCTGTGGCTGCACAACTGGATGAACAGCATGGACAGTCAGTCCTGACGTCCATGCTGTCTTCCCTACACCCCGCCGGTACCAGAACGCCGGTACTGATCCGGGGATGCTGGTGGGCGTCTGGGGTCACAGCTAGCGGTGACCCCAGATGCTCCGGACCATGGCCGGATTCAAGGGGGACAGAGGTAAGCAGCGGGGTCCCGCGGTGGGTCCCCGCTGATCACATGGTCCTAAGTCCCCAGGCAGGGGGCTCCCTGGGGACTGGCTGCAGCGTGGAGCCAGGCGACCAACCTGCGCTTCCACTACCCCCTGGGACAGCGGACCGCAGCAGAGCGGTAGCGCTGCGGCGTCCCAGGGGTTAAATGCATGCCAGGGGAGCGCGCCTTCCCTGTCTCACAGCCGGCGCCTCCCCCGCTGCACACAGCCCTCTCTGCACTGTGCTGACTGGTCCTGTGTCAGCGCTCCTCCCCCAGGCCAGCTTCTCTCTGCTCCTCGGCGGCCATCTTCTCTGCAACGCATGGTGAACGCTGCTGGAAGTCTGGAAGGAAGCATCGTGGTCTGGGTCCCCCCGCATACCTCTCCTCCGCTGTGGCTCAGGTCTGTGTATGCAGCGCTGTGTCCTACCAGGCCCTGTGTCTGTGTAGTTGAGTGATCAGCGCTGTTAGTGCAGGAATTGTTATTTCTCTGCATTGTATGTGACTGTGCTAGCGCTGCCTGTAACTATTCTTCACTAAACTGTCAACTTTATTACTGTCCCTGTTCTTTCTGCTAAAGCCCTTGCGGTGCGGTGCTGCAGGGTGGTCTCTCGCCTATTTAATACTTAATTGGTGAGAGAGGTCACATACGTGGTGCCATCATGTCTGAAAGTGATTTTCCCCTCCGGCTACAGTGTACCACGTGCAAAGTACCGTTAGCGGAGGGGGAGGGTAGCGCGGAGGGCCTTTGCCGGCAGTGTTGTCCATGGCGCGGCCTATTACGGTTACAGCACCGGTACAGGAGCCGCCCTGGGCTTGTTTCGCTCAGGCGTTAACAGCTTTAGTGGGCCAGTTAGCTCCGCAGCCCGCGTTTACTCCGATGGGTTTGTCCCAGCAGTCTGTGGTGTCGTCACCCATGCAGGGGTTCCCACGACAATTGGTGGTACCCCACAGTCTCCCTATTTCCCCGCTCCCGGGTTCTCAGGAGCCAGCGTGGGTTAACTCCCTGACGAGTTCTTTACAGCACTTGTCGGATGTATTGCAAGGGGAGTCTGTGATGCGGCCTCATAAAAGGCCGGTGGCGTCTCTGTCCGCTCCTTATGAGGATGACGAAGGGACGTCTGATGATGGGGAGATTCTGGATCCTTACGATCAGGAACCTTTCCATACTAAGGACGCTGATGCTAAGTCCAAAGTATATATTCCTGGACTTATTCGGGCGGTCCGCACAGCCTTGGTGATTGAGGACGAAGTTCCCCCAGCGGCTAAATCTAAGTATGCCTTTTTCAAAGATGTGAAGGGCGATGCCACAGTCTTTCCTCTTTCGGGTCAGTTGGTGGACCATTTAGAGGAGGCGTGGAAACAACCTGGCAAAAGATACCAGCCGCAGAGACGCCTGGCGGTGGCTTATCCGTTCGCGGATAATTATTTTGCTAAGTGTGAATCCCCTCCACAGGTGGATTCTCACGTGACCCGTCTTGTCCGTAGTGCCACATTGCCGATGCCATCCATGTCCTCCCTTAAGGATGCTACGGACCGCAAGGTAGAAATCTGCCTGAAGTCCGCTTATTCCCTTGCAGGGGGGGCAGCACGGCCGGCTATGGCCATTTGCTGGGTTGCCAGAGCGATGGAGCGCTGGGCGGATTCATTAGAGGCTTCTTTTGAATCCGACTGTCCGGCCGAACAAGCGGAGTTGATTGGCAATCTCCGTGATTCGGCCACCTACATCAACGAGGCGGCTCTAGACATTAGTACTCTGGTGTCTAGAATTTCTTCAGCAGCGGTAGCTGCTCGTCGCACCTTGTGGCTGCGATCCTGGAAGGCGGACGCAGATCCAAGAAAGGTCTGGAAGCGTTGCCGTTTACCGGAGAAGTTCTCTTCGGTCCGGATCTGGATAAGATTGTGGCCACGCTGGCGGCAGCCAAATCTGCTTGTCTCCCGTCGGCCGCTGCTCCTTCTGGTTCTGGACCATCGTCCTTTCGGTCATCTAGGGCCCAGGGCAGGCCCAAACCACAGTCGTTTCCTCGACAGGCTGGCCCTAAGAAATCGGGCAAGCCCCGGAAACAGGCATGGAGTACCAGACGTCCGGCCCCCAAGCCAGATGACAAGCCTGCGGCCTGACGGTCCGGGTCTCCCCTTGGGGGATCCCAGGGTGGGAGGCCGCCTGCTGCAGTTCTCCCGGTGTTGGTCGTTCACTACGACAGACACTTGGGTTCTGGAGGTGGTCTCTCACGGGTACGCCCTCTCCTTCCGGCACAGACCCCCGGCTCGATTCTTCACCACGGGTCTACCATCAGACCGGAACAAGGCTACGGAGCTGCGGAAGGTATTGCACACTATGCTCCAGGCTGGAGTTATAGTGCCTGTTCCATTCTCCCAGAGGGGCCAGGGTTTCTATTCAAATCTATTTTTGGTACAGAAACCCAATGGGTCATATCGTCCGATTCTCAACCTCAAAGCACTCAACAAGTCTTTGCGGGTCCCGAAGTTTCGGATGGAGACCCTACGGTCCATCATTCTGGCGCTGGAACCTGGGGACTACATGGTGTCATTGGACATACAGGACGCTATGGCGGTCATGGCGGCTTCTCTGCGGCTGCAAGGAGTCCGCATGTTGCCGTACTTGGACGACCTGTTATTGGTGGCAGGATCTCCAGAGCTCCTGTTACACCACTTGGACCTGACCATTGCACTGCTGCAACGGCACGGCTGGCTAATTAACTGGCAGAAGTCCACTCTAATCCCGTCTCGGAGGATTCTGCATCTTGGAGCCTTATTGGACTCGGGACAGCAAAGGATCTTCGTGACGGAGGACAAGATCTCTGCTTTACAGTCAAGGGTGCGCAGTTGTCTGCACAGCCGCCGGGTGTCCTTACACTCGGCGATGAGGTTACTGGGCTCCATGGTGTCGGTGTTCGACATGGTGGAATACGCCCAGTTTCACTCTAGACCTCTGCAGCACCTGATCCTGTCCAAGTGGAACGGGCTGCCTCAGTCTCTGAAGTTCCAGACGATTGTGCTCACCCCGGAGGTTCGCCTGTCCCTTGCGTGGTGGTTAAAGATGACCCACCTCAACAAGGGACGTCCGTTCTGGGTTCCAAATTGGGTCCTGTTGACAACGGACGCCAGTCTTCGAGGCTGGGGAGCAGTTTCGGGTCCACACTTGTTCCAGGGCAGGTGGACACCGACAGAAGCGGAGCTTCCAATAAATATCTTGGAACTCCGTGCGGTCTTCAATGCTCTCCTGCAGGCACAGCGGTTTCTCCAGGGTCACCCGGTGCAGGTCCAGTCGGACAATGCTACCACCGTGGCCTACATAAACAGGCAAGGAGGAACTCGCAGTCGGGCGGCTCTCGTAGAGGTCTCTCGGATCCTGGTTTGGGCGGAGCGCAATCTTCCGGCCATATCAGCGGTCTTCATCCCGGGAGTGCTAAATTGGGAGGCGGACTTTCTAAGTCGCCAGGACGTTCATCCAGGGGAATGGTCCCTGCACCCGGACGTTTTTCAACTACTGGTGGACAGGTGGGGTCTTCCAGAAATCGACCTCATGGCGTCCCGGCACAACAACAAGTTGCTGGTGTACGGGTCTCGCACAAGAGACGAAGGGGCGTCTCTGGTGGATGCTCTGTCCGTCCGGTGGACGTTCAGGTTCGCAATACCTGTTCCCTCCGGTCTCCCTTCTTCCACGGGTAATCCGGAAATTCAAACAGGAAGGAGGGACGCTCCTGTTGATAGCTCCCGCGTGGCCCAGACGGCACTGGTTCTCAGACCTTCAGGGTCTGTCCGTGGACAGTCCTCTGCGGTTGCCGCTACGACCGGACCTTCTGTCTCAGGGTCCTTGTCTTCACCCGGACCTGACTCGGCTGTCTTTGGCGGCGTGGCTGTTGAGACGGCCATGCTGAGGTCCTGGGGGTTTGCCAGCTCTATGCTGTGTACCATGTTACGAGCTCGGAAACCGTCTTCCGCGAGGATATACCATCGCGTGTGGCATACGTTCTTCCAGTGGTGTCGACCGAGAGGTTATGCACCGCGGGAGTTTCGTCTGTCTCGGATTCTCGCCTTCCTGCAAGCGGGACTAGATCATGGGCTTCGCCTTGCTTCTTTGAAGGTACAGGTTTCGGCCCTATCTGTCTGGTTTCACCGTAGGATTGCTACAATCCCGGATGTGCGCACCTTTATGCAAGGTGTTCTCCGTATTCAGCCGCCCTTTGTTCCACCTGTGGCGCCTTGGGATTTGGCTGTGGTCCTGAGGACTCTCCAAGGACCGCCGTTTGAACCACTGGGCTCAGTGGATATTAAATGGCTAACAGCTAAGACTGTTTTCCTTCTGGCCGTTGCTTCAGCCAGACGTGTTTCTGAGTTAGGGGCTCTTTCTTGTAGACCCCCTTTCTTGGTTTTTTTCATGGGAACAGGGCAGTGCTCCGCACTCGGCCCGAGTTTCTCCCCAAAGTTGTTTCCCAGTTTCAGGTTAACGAGGAAATAGTTGTTCCGGCCTTTAACTCACCGGGTCTTTCCGTGGGTGAGGCCTCTTTGGATGTTGTGCGGGCCTTAAGGACTTATGTGGACCGCACTTCTTTGTTTAGGAAGTCGGACGCTTTGTTGTCCTCTATGGCTTCTGTAAAAAGGGTTGGCCTGCTTCAAAGCAAACTTTGGCAGCCTGGATCCGTATGGCTATTTCTGAAGCTTATCTTCATGAAGGCCTACCGGTCCCTTCTTCTCTGAAGGCTCATTCCACTAGGTCTGTGGGTCCTTCGTGGGCAGCTTGACGTGGTGCCTCGGCAGTTCAGATCTGCAAGGCTGCTACGTGGTCTTCTGTCCATACCTTCGTGAGGTATTACAGGTTTGACACCTTCGCCTCTCAGGATGCTTCCTTCGGGCGGCGGATTCTCCTTTCTGCACAGGAGCGTCCCCACCCTTAAAGGATACTGCTTTGGGACATCCCCAAGGTATCCTGTGGATACCCTATGGACCCTGAAGTAGAAAATATGAGATATGGTAAGAACTTACCCTTGTTATCTCTATTTCTACGAAGTCCATAGGGTTCCACAGGACTCCCGCCCTGTCGCACCTGTGCTGCAGATGGGCTTTGCTCTGGTCACCGGTTTTCCGTCTCCCTCTGGTGAGAATGTGATTCTTGTATGTGTCCAGATCTTTGTTCTCTCTCTTCCTTCTCCTCCTCCGGCCTATGGCTTGGTAACTAACTGAGGTGCCTTGGCCTGGGGGCGGGGTATAGGAGGGGGACCTAGTGCATCCTGGGAGGCTGAAAGCTTAACTCTTTGGTGCCCTGCGACTGACGTCACACCTATACCCCAAGGTATCCTGTGGAACCCTATGGACTTCGTAGAAATAGAGATAACAAGGGTAAGTTCTTACCATATCTCATATTATTGTTTCCCCATTCATCTTTTATTGTCTCGATACCCCAAAATTCAGTGATATGATCAGTGGAGCATTTATGTACCTTTTTAAAATGAAGGGAGAAAAGGTGAGTCTCTAGACCAGGGGAGGGTAACCTTTTATCTGTAGAGGGCCATTTTGATATATATAAAAATTTTGCGGGCTCAGTGCAGGCCACGCCCCCTCCATGTGACATCACACAGGGCGAGTTCACAATCACCGGTGATTACAGCAATGCACGGAGCATCCTGAGGATGCTCCAGGGAGCTGTAAGGGCAGCGATGTGACCTGAGAACGCTCCAGACACCACTGCTGCATAGATTCTGGCTGCAGATGAGGCTAGCAGAAAAAAGCTCCAAGGGCGAGACCAAATGATTCCGCAGGCCTTATATGGCCCCCGGGCCTGAGGATCCCCATCCCTGCTCTAGACCCTTGCAAATATTGCGGACATGTTCTACCCATCTGATTTTCAAGGTTCTTGTACTGTAGTTTTGCCAATATACTGTATATTTTATTACATGAACACTTAATGGCGTAAATTGCATATTTACTATTGCAAGTGATGAAGTGGTGAATTTTTAATTCTTTCCCCTTCGCCATAAAAGAAGTTAATTTCTTGGTTGGCTAAAAACAGGTTTTACACAGACTACATTCTCCGCATCTATAGAAACCCTTATTTCTAATTGTACCCCCTATCAGTTTTTCAATAAAAGCACTAGATACTAACTTATCTTTTAGGTTTGGTGCTTTTTTATATCCAAATTTCGATTAGTGTGGTAGTAATTGTGACAGAACTGGATGCCAATTTTGTCTGAAAATCCTCTCCACATACAATATTAGTGATGACTTTTATACACGGTATTAAAAGCCAAGCTGAAACGTGTATCTTGTTTCCGTTCCTTATTTCTTATCAATAGACTCTATCTAATTTGGACACATCATCTATAGCCTTTTGTCATTTCTGTGGATGGTATCCTTTTTGTAGGAATTTTTCTTTCAAAGTGATCGCTAATTCTATATATTTAGTATTCGAGGAGCAATTTTGCCTTAAACGTTGTCCTTTAGGAATGTTCGCGAGCCACTGTGGTAAATGATTGCTTTCGACATTAATATATGTATTTGAGTCAGTCGGTTTAGTATATAGTCGATTCAATTTTATCATCAGCAATTTAGATCTCCAGATCTAAACAGCTGATTTTTTTCCTGACTATAATTAAAGCTCAATTTTATGTTTATGTTAAGTCTTTCTCATTAAGATAGGTGCAAAAATGGTCTAATGACAATCTGTCTTCCTCCCAAATAAAAAGCACATCTATGTACCTCCACCATCGGACAAGGTTTGACCCCCAGCTATGACCATGCCAGATAGATAGATCTTCCCAACTGGACATGAATGTTTTCATAGCTGGGGGCAAATCTGGTCCCCAGATGCATGATGCCACAAACAGCTATATATTAGAACACATTAGTAAATACAAGTATGGGATATATGATTTTCGGTGGAGCCATCACTTCCGTTCAGCGGAGATTACTTCCGGTCATGAGTGGTTAAATACCATGTATGTCACCACACTCTGGTTCCTTGAAAAAGACCCACTTAGGGTAGAAACACGTTGGAGTACAGAGTGTGTAGTTTAGTATGTTTTGGCACTCCTAGGCCATAAAGATAACATTAGATCAATGAGATATATAGTATTTTCAGCTGATACTTAATCCTCTTCATCCACATGGTCTATGTTAGGTTTGCCATACATACCTTCTGTCCAGTCTTCTATGTATATAATTTTTTGACCTGTTTTTACTATTGTGTTTATTAAAAGTCCACTGTATACCGGTTGATTTTTTAAATCGGTTTGTTATACACATATTTATCAAAACAATAAGTGACTGCTGCAACTAAGAACAAAAGATACCCAGATGTGAGGATCCTTGCTCCTAGGCTGAGTGATTATGGTACGTCCTATTCTTATATGAGGAGTTGTGGACTTATGGTGTCTGATCTCTACACTTCTTAAAATAAACCTTTATGTGAGGACTCATCTGCATGCTTCTTGTGAGTTGGTATTGTTCTTTTCACATGGATATAGAACTTACCTGACACACTATGAGGGTGTTCCAACTTGATATTTGAAGACATATTATACTATGATATGTTTTATGTTTTTCTTTCTCTGTATCAAAACTTTGTGATAAACAAAGAACTCTCTACAGCACCTATGAATTTCAGGACTTACCTTTGAATATTTCATATGGACATTTAAGTATATATATTTTTATTTTATTTTTTGATATGTTTATGGACTTTGCCGAGCGCCGTATGCTGACATATTGGTGTATATGAGTATGAGTTTGTCTTCTGTATAAGGGCTAGGTGGCCCTTTCTTTTTCAGCTGGCTGTATAGGTAATTTTTGCGCCTTTGGAGTTTCTTGTAATATATATCTTTTTCATATTTAACTACACTGGTGTCAAACTTCTAAGTGATTTATTGTTTTCACTGTTCACTGCCTTTATCATGATTATAGTCTGAATGTGATAAAATCTGTATGTTTAGCCCAGAACTCAAAGTTACTTATGTTTTTCTTTCAGACTTCCAAATCAGGAAGTCAAACCTGCTTTGGTTAGTAAATGTGCTTGTATATTGTGATGGCAATAATGCAAACAGTAAACCTAAATTGAAATGTTTCTTTAACTGTCCTTTTCCCAAACTCTCTGGTTGTGCAGAGTTTCTCCGCTCACAACAACCCCAATGTTTAGCTTACAAGCCATGTAATGTTGCACTCACTTTCTGCATTGTCAGTCCATCTTCAGGTGTATGGGGCTGCTGACGAGGCATTGGCAGTGCAAAGTGTTTCCATGGAAGCAGTGATATACTGTACTGTGATAGCAGCTACAAGCTTTACTAACCATGCAACTGCCTTTGGGCAATTGCAGTCATAAGCTGTGCACACCTGAGCAGCAGCATCCACTCAGTTTGCTTCAAGCAGTCAAAGCAGTAAGAGGGGAAAGGAATGCAGTTAGGAGTGTTGCAACTATTAGTGACGCTGCTGGAATGGGTGCACATGTGCACTTTTATTTTCTATTTTAACTACTTGAACACTATAGGAAGTCACTTTCTGAGCAACTTTCATAAACGACTGGAACAGCTTGCGTTAGGGACAAGTTTAGGGGCTGAAGTAGAGTTGAACATGTGCCTGTTGTGGATCGTATCCTGTGTGTTTTCTCCCGGTACATGCTCCGGACCCATGCATATGTAAGTACAGGCGTTGCACTTCTCTATGCATTTTGAACTCTTCTCCACTTGCTAACAGAAAAAGCAAAACTGGGCTATAATGGGGCCTTCTCACATAGCCAAAGGTCTGTAAAGAATGCTCATGCAGCTGCGGGCCATACAGACTTGTCCAGATCTTTTTTTTTTACCCAAGTATAGGCTGGTGGAAGTGCACACTGATGATTTTGATAAGTAGCAAACTAAGCAGGGTCGGCTTGAGGCATGTTCGACCAGTTAAGTCAAACGGGCGACACCCCATAGAGGCCCAACATCCCGATTTCAGTGGGACAGTCCCACTTTTCGGGCACTCATAGGCCGAAATGTCCCGCGGGTGGTCGGGAGGTTGGGCACCCCGGACCCCGGAGTAGCATGCGCGCGGCATCCATTCAGTGCAGGAAGAGGGCTGGGGAGAGCCCAGCTAGTGACGGAGTGCTGGGCTTGCCCTCGGTCTGACGTTACACGTCATTTAGGGGGCATGGCCTATGCTAATTAGAATACACCCCATTTTCTTTGCCGCATGCGACTAGGGGTTGAATGATACCCATCCTGCACAGGGCGCGGCTACCTCTGGAGCCGGCCCTGAAACTAAGCATGGAGAAAGTGGACGGGTGCACCATAAGATACGTACATCTATATAAAGTAACGTTACTAGGTGTGGTAACACCTGGAGCGGCACACACTGGCCTCTGAGGCCACACCCCCTCATGTGCCATTTTTGGGGGCGTGACCGCATGTCATGCCCCCGTGTTCATCCGGGAGTTGCTGTGAAGCCACCAGGTACTCCGGACAAAGGAAGGGGTGTAGATGACACGTTCCATCCATCACCGCTGTTGCAGCGCTGCCTGGTGACACTATCTGAGGGGGTGACCCCAAAATACAAGAGCAGCTCTGCTATTTTGGTGTTACCCCCATGGATGGTGTCACTCTAGTGACGCCATTCCTTTTTTTTTTACCTATTTACAATAGTTGACAAATGCAGAATAGTAAAGAGCAAACGCCACTTCTAACGAATATACAGTTTTGTTTCCATCCACGCTGTGTGTGAGCACATCCACCCGATCTTTGTTAGCATCATGCTCTTAAGTGTTTTAAAATGGAACTTGTGAGATGTATTGTCATATAGCAGATTACGAGAAATACAGTACAGGCACTTTACTATACACAATTATTAAAACATCCATTGTTGGTGCATAATCAGATAATATAAACAATCTACATAAATTGCATTAGTGTATAAAAATCTTTTCCTGTAGAGCAGGATGAGTCCTGTGTCTGAGCATAGGTGGTCCTGAGAGTACTGATAAGTATATGTCTCTAGGTCATTGTTTGACATGAAGTCTCTGTATTCCTCAGAGGGGATATAGTCTATATACATATCAGTAAATGAGCCTCTCAGTAGTCACGTAGTATACAGTAAGACTCCCCTATGCTAGGGATGCTTACTAATCTTTTGTACAGATTTCTCATGTCTCTGCTACGTGTGATGTGACCCTGGCTTCTTCCTTCCTATCTCCAGATGTAGCTGCCTTAGAAGCTACACAGTTTTTGTCGGTGTGGGAGGTGTGTCTGGTGGGTTCCCTTGCCGGGAAGTGGTTTCATACTGCTGTTCTCGCTTGACTTTTGATGGTGAGTTCATATTACGAATCCTCCGGATCCCCTGTAAACCCTCACATTGCTGGGGTCCCATCTGTCAAAGCATTAGCTTGCTGATGTGAAAAACATGTGTTCTGTCTGGACTGTGGGCCTGATTCAGATGTGGACGCAATGCTGATATTTACGCAGTTGAGCAATATTAGCTGACTGCCCATGTATTGCGGTCGGACTGTACAAGTGCCAAGATACCTTAGTGATGCCTAGTGTTCCTTCTAGTTTCTTGATTGGACAGGCCGTGCATCCAAAAAGGGGGCATGGCATACCCCCTTTCCATCATTCTAGATGGCGTGCCCAGCACTCATGGAGATGCTGCCCCCAAGCTCTCCTTGCACTGTGAATAGATGCCATGCCCATACACACTGCATCTATTCACCCACTGCTCCCGCAACTTTAACAACTGTGTACCATGGGGGGGGTGCAGCAGGGACAGGCAGAGTCGCAGCAGGAGGCAGGGTGCCGTGGGCCAGTCTGTACCAGGCTGTGATCAGTCAGAGCTGTAACACTTTGCAATGTCCAATAATGGAGCACTCTACATTAAGGTCACTCTAGTTTGTGCCAGAAAGAGCATTGGTGCCCCCCTCATTTTTCAAAGGGACATAATGCACTCAAAAAAGGGACATGGCTTCATGGGGAAGGGCCAGGGAAGAGATAGGAGAGGCCAGAAGAATGAAGCTAGAAGCCAGAATGGTAATAAACAGAAATTTGACAGGCCCAAACAGCACCCCCTGACCTGTGGTGCCCTGTGCGATGGCATCGGCCGCACTACCCTAGCTATGGCCCTGGAAAGAGAATGTATATTTATTTGGGGCAACTAGTTTGATTGCTAAGCCTACTTTTTTACCTGGTACAGCTGTTTAGATATGGCACTTTACCTGCCAAAGAGGTAAATTAGAGGCTGTTTGGAATAGGATGGATCGGTACAGGAAAATAACAGTAATGTTTGTAAATAATGTTATATCTGAACAACAGACCAGTGATTCAGTGAACTGAGTTTTTTTTGTAAATACATTTCTAAGATTAATTTCAACTTGAATCCACTTGTAATTCTCCTTCAAAAGTGTATGAATAATTAAGTGTAGTGTTATTAAACAAATTGGGTGCAACAGAAACAACAATAAAGCTATACACAATTACACATACAAACTGGAGTAAGCCCCGGCTTTACTCGATGTAAAAAGCACAGGTGTGGTACAATGTGAAGTATTTTCATACTTGGATCAAAAGATTTTAACAAATTGACAACAAATGACAAAAAAACACCTGTGTGAATAAAAATGGATGGTGAGCACCTGAACACATTTCAGTTCACGCAATTAAAGTATTTTACAGGGTGAGCATGGAAAGAATAATACACTCTGTGGTTTGATGTCTTTTATTGAGGAACAAAAGATTTTCGAGTTATTCATTTCAGGTTTAGCCTTACCATTGTGTAGCAAGGGAGGTTTAATGAATCATTGTTTAACTAAGATAGTGCAGTATTTGAGCATTAAATAGTCTTAGATGTGTACATAGCACGTCTTTCACAGGTCTTGTATTTAACTGTGATTAATTGGCATTCAATGATTATTTAATTACTTGCAGAGAAATCTAAGAAAAGTGTGTATTTTGATTAAGTTGTTTTATGTTACTAGATACTCCTCTCTATTGTGTGTTCTTTACAGTAGTAGATTACATTTCATGGCAAATGGGCTGTCACACCTGGGTTCTTTAAGAGTGACAGAACATAATATAATAGTCCAGGAAGTATAAATAATAAAGTTGAGGAAAACTCATACTATGAAACTATAATCATTATCATTATAAAAAAAACTTTTTCTATTGTTACTGTGATGATTAAAGAAATGTTTGTTGGAGATTGTACTGTATTGGTCCTGAGAATGTGTATGATCTATCTACTCAGCTGCATATTACGGGGACAATTAATTTAGCCGTGAGAGGGGAGAGTCACCATTGCAGCAGCGTAGAAACGCCAGCAATGGCAGCTGAACTCGCCCCACTCTCGGCCATGCCGTTCATTTTTTGTGCACAGAAATCCACAAGCTTGGAGATACTGTAAGTGCGGTTTATGGCCGTCCTTACTCATGGGGCAAGCCGCCTTACTGCTAATTGAATCCACCCCTGAGAACTGGTTGATTCCCATCAAACATTGATTTTTAAAGCTGTGAAAATTACCAATGTTGACTGTTATATGGATTATATGCAGTTTGTACTAAACTAGACTAAAATGAACTGGACTAATGTAGGGCTTATTGATTGCTATATGTTCAATTGAAATGTTCTTAAAATAAGATAACATATAGTGTTCCCTCTAGGTCCGGCGCAGGGCTTGGCGCCGGACCATCGAAAGGGCATTCTGATGCACACCCACAAGAAAAGGGGGCGTGTTCATGAGAAAAGGGTGTGTCTCTACGACACGCCCTCTTTTCATCACTCTTACGGACTCCCTTACGGACATGCCGGGCTGCCCCCAAGCTCTCCTCTCTCTGTGAATAGATGGCGTGCACATGCGCACACCATTTATGCACAGGTGGTGATCGCTGCACCGCAATTTTTCCCACCCATGGGACACTGTGGCCTGCGGGTGAGGATGGCACCCGGCATGTTGTATTAGCGGGGCACCGCCAAAAAAACAGGGCGCATTCTACCCTTTTGGAATCGGACAGGGCGTGGTGCCTCACTAAAACAGCTTAGCGGGAACGCTAGCATATAAATGGAGTACAGTGCAACTCATAATTACATACCAAACAGCCATTATGTTCAGTTGATAACATTATGGGGCTTAAAATTACAGACTTGCATGGCTTAAAGCCCAATAACAAACATGTATTTTTATTTTTAAGTGATATAATCTAATCATAGTTGTTTTATATTGGTGATCATTTGTGGAGCCCTGATTTAAGATATATGAAATTATTTCCACTTTTATCTCCTCTGCATTCAGTTGCTTTTATACTTCATTATCTTTATTGGTCATTGAGTAATATGCTTTCCCTGTCACAAATAGTGATAGTTCTGGTAACTGTATATATAAGAGGTTTGCTCATTGTGCTGGGACTAGTTAATGTCATCACAGTTACATGTATGGCTTCATTGGTTTAGATCCTGTTGAAGGGAGAATTGATGAGCTAAACTGGAGTAGTTTGTTAGTGCAGCGTAATCCAGCTGGTTAGGCACAGCCTGTGCATTTCTGTGTTAGTTATAAAGCAGTGTTTATGTCTATATCTGCACCTAACAGAGATCTGGCCTGAGTATTGGAAGGCCTACAGCAGGTTTCAGGTGTTTACATCATATTCATTCATCCTTGCAGTGTTTGTCTCTGCACTTGGCAAGTTGGCATTGGTAACACTTGTGTTTAATCTTTTGCTTATCAGAAGATGAAAAATATCTGAAATGCAATTTCATTCAGAGACTAATGTTCATTTGAATATAGTTTAAATGCTCTAAAGGCCTAATCACATCTGTCTTTCTTTTAAAATGAATCTTCTCCCCACGGGGATCCTTTTTAATCCCAGAATGTTCCTGATAGGTACAACTGTAAATTACATTCCGAAGATTTAAGCTCCATCCTCAAGTTGGTGGCATTCAATTAGCTATTCCACTGCCCTGAAGAAATATCATGATCAGCACTTGATTTTTTTTAAATGTATCTCACTTTGGTGTTCCTGTTATATGTTTCCTTCGTTAGCCTGATACTTGTACTTGTTATGGAACATAATTTGGCATCTCCAGACTGTGCAGTTTTCTGAGATGTGTGTGTGTGCGTGTGGCATTTGTGTATGGCTGATAGGGAGTAGGGAGGTATGTTTTGGGTCGCTTTCTTGAAACATCCAACCTGTTTTAGCTTCATTATCTTCATGTTAAATTCTAGGATTTGTTGATATTTAGTTGAATCTATATACCTCCTTCTTCGACAATATTTCCTCCTACTACCATATGGCTTCATACATAGTATATCCAGCCTCCCGTGCTTAATCGCTGGAAATGTGTTGTATTTTGTGTAGTTGCTGCCCAAAATGCAGATCATTTATGTGTAATCCACACCGTAATCTGGGACACTACTCTGCTGTCAGCTATATTGTACCTTGCTACAGTTACTTTGCAGTGATATGTGCGAATGGGATGTAGACAGGATCCTGACGCTCAGTATCCCGACAGTCAGAATACCGGCACCAGCATCACGACGGTCATCAGAATACAAGCTCCGGAATCCTGGTGACAGTGAGTATTAGGGTTAGGGGTTAGGTATAGTTGTGTGGGGGGGTTAGGGTTTAGGAGTGTTCCAGAACTTGCCTTAACTAAAGCTGGCCACACACCTAAAGATTATCTTTCCAAACAGCCAATTATCTGGCTGGTTGGAATGAAAATCTGGTAATGTATGGGATAAAATGCCAATTGGTCGTTTGCTCACAAATGCCAGGAAACAGACAAAAGTCCTTTAGACAAGTGATTTAACTAATTTGTCGGAATGAGCATTTTAGTCTGTTTTTCAGCATTTGGGAGCAAATGGTCAATTGTCATTTGTTCCCATATATTACCAGATCTTCTATCCAATCAGTCATATAGTTGTGTGGCTTTTAACTTCCATTTCTTGAACCTTTTTTAGTTACAACTGAATCCGCTGAGTTCGTGGTTGTTCATACTAGGCACAGCAGTCTGAGTATCAGAGTATTATCCTCAGGAATTGTCTTTAAGGCCTAATGCAATCAAGCTTAGATGCCATAAAGAAAAAAAAAACCATAAGAATGTTTCCAAAACTTTTCCACATGCCATGCTCACAGTTAAATATTGGCTGCTTATTCAGTTATTTATTCAGTTAGTTATATTAGCTTATTTTTTACATATTTGTGGAGATATACAAAGCCTTGAGAAGTGATAAAGTGGAGAGTGATAAACGGGGGAGGAGGGCCCTGCTCATAGAGCTTAATCACAACATCCACAATGTTACAATTTCAACACCCAGTTGACATTATGAAGGTCGACATTCAGACCATATCAACATGCTGCATGTCATCTTTTTATATCACACTCTGGGCCTGATTCAGACCCGCTTGCGAGCGCTGAGCGCTCGCAAGCGGGTCAATTTTGCCCAAGTGCGCAGGCGCAAGACGGAGGCGGCTCCGTCGTGCGCATGCGCGAGACCCGAATAACGACGGCCAAGCACCAAAGGGGGTGTGCTGTCGATGGTAATTGACAGCACGCCCCCTTTGGTGGGCGTGCTGGGGGCGTGGCTGCCCAGACGGAAGCGTTCCCATGAGAACGCCTACCGTCTGGGGCCGGCCTGCTCTCGGCTCTGATAGAGCCAAAAGCACTCCAGGGCTTGCGGCAGCGCGACCCTACCGCAGGGTCTCGTCGCAAGCCAGAGGGTCGCGATGGTCTTGACCATCGCGACCATCATTTTGGCCGCTCACTATAGCTGTGGGTGGTCACCCACAGCTATGCGAGTGGCCAGGAGGCTGCTCCAAAAAGGAGGAGGGACGGCCCTGATTCAGAGCGAGCGCTCTGTCAGAGCGTCCGGCTCTGAATCAGGGCCTCTGCCCGGAGACTTGGGTAAGTTTATGATGACAGGACTCTCACCACTTTGTAGAATCGGACAAGTAAGTGCTGATTCCGCCCTGTAAGCAGGGATGACCGGTAATTTGATTTAATTATTTCCTATGTGATGATGCTGACTCAAGTATATGGATCCAAAAAATGCTGGTAAATAATATACATGGTATCTTTATATTTGGATATTTGTCCTCAACTATTAAGTTTAAAGTGTATCTGGCTGTAATATAGATGTTATACTTCACATTTATCTCATTCACAACTGAAGAAGCCTTTGCAAGTCTTTTGCACATTGTTCAGAGTGGAAGATCAAATTTCAGGGGAAACTTCAAGGGAAAATCGTTAAGAGGTTGGACAGGGATAAAATCGTCTAGTGGATGCCCCCCATAAGGAGAAACTCAGTAATGTTGCTACAGGTTGTACTGAAAAGTCCTGGAAATACCTGTAAAGTCTAAGATGAGGATTTGTATCTGTTCCATATATCTACAAATGACAAGACGTGCATAGACTTTTTCTAGTGGTCTAGCTGGGACATCAGATTTTTCATATTGTTGATACTACTGCAAGTTACAGAGCTAATCAGTTTAACAACATTCTACATGCAATTCCTTCAGTAAAGCTGTAGGGGGATGCAGTTTATAGACGGCGGACTAAATGCCGCTGGTCTATATCCCGACAGGAGAAGCCCAACAGGGGACTTAAGATAGACGTCGAAATGCTGACGCCTATCTTTATCCCGACGATGCCGAAATGCTGGTAGATGATAGCCTGAACGAGGTAAGTCAGGGGAGTCCTTACTGTTAGCCGCGGGGGGGGGGAGGGGGTTACAAATTTACCAGTACTTAATCGGAGACCTGCCTGTCACCAACAGAGACACCTCTAGAGACTTCTGGTATTAATTTAATTGTCATTTTTTTTTTTCATTTTTAATTGTCAAGTGCAAAGTCCAGGACATCTTGCTTATACAGAATTTTGCCACTTAAAGATTGGTGAATAATGATCATTCAGAAAGTCAAAAAACATTGTCACTTTTGTAGATAGTAAAGAAGCAATTGGTCTAGTCAGTAGCAGTAGGTACTCTATCGGTGCCCGACTGCCCGATATGTCGGCCCCTGCCGCATCCCGCTGCATAGGGTTGTCAGTCGCATCGTCAGGTTGAGCTGCATGTAGGTCCGACCTGATGACGCGGCTGACGAACCCCATGGGAGTGCGTACCGCATAACATAGTGGGTACACTTCACGTTTTGAACGATTTGTCGTTATGATCCGTCGGAATCGCGCAAATCGTTCAAAATATCGCTAAGTGTGTACCCATCTTAAGTTCTCAAATTGATCACCTAGCTCTGTAGAATTTAATTGGGTATGTTTTGGACACCGGGCCTGATTCAGAGAAAGACGCTGTTAGCATCGCTGCTACGTCAGGCATCTTTTTTCTCCTAAAATGCATCTAAGTTGCAATGCCTTGTGACTGAGTCGCACCAACAGACTGAGCTGATTAATTTGATTTGCGACACTTGTATATCTGTGTGCGACTGTCTATGAGTCTGTATACAAGGTGCTACAATGTAGCGGCCGCAGCTTTTTTTCATTCCAAGCTCCGTTGTGGTTCATACAGATGTGTCCACATACATCTATCCTTCATGCGCTACAAGTCGTGCCACACATAACGCAGGAGCTCCGTGTGCCTTTTTGTGCGACTCTTTATCTTGAAATGCATGTAATTAGCTAGCACAAGCAGCTTCTGCTGATTAAAATGATATGCAGCATGTCTATGTTCTATGGGCCTGATTCAGACCCGATCGCAAGCGCTGAGCGCTCGCAACCGGGTTGATTGTGGCCCACAGCGCATGCGCACGACGGAGCCGGCTCTGTTGTGCGCATGCGCGAGACCCGGCTAGCGATGGGCACTCCATCGCTCCGGGTCTCGCACCAAAGGGGGCGAGCTATCGATGTTGAGTGACAGCTCGCTCCATTTGGTGGGCGGGCCGGGGGGTGGGTGCCCAAATGGAGGTGTTTGGGGGCAGCCCCACTGACATCACAAGTGATGTCAGTGGAGAGCTTCCGGCTCTGTTAGAGCCGAAAGCTCTCTGGGGCTTGCGATGAACGAGACCCTACCACAAGGGTCTCGTCGCAAGCCCGATGGTTGCGATGGTCTTGACCATCGCGACCATCATCATGGCCGCTCTCTATAGCTGTGGGTGGTCACCCATAACTATGCGAGCGGCCAAGAAGCCGCTCCAAAAAAAAAAAAAAAAGCCTGGCCCTGATTCAGAGTGAGCGCTCTGTCAGAGCAAGCGGCTCTGAATCAGGCCCTCTGTGCGTCTGCGGGTGTATCTGCATGCGAAACGCTACGTTACAGTGTTACAGCCGCTGACACTGTAACGTAGCATTTCACATGCAGATGCAGACGCACACAGAACATAGGCATGCTGCATATAATTTTAATCAGCAGAAGCTACTTGTGCTATATTTGCATCACTGTGTGACTAAGACACATTTGAAAGTACAAAGTTACACAAAAAGACGCTTGGCGCTGCCAAGTCATGCCACGGCATGGTGTGATTAGAAGGGCTGTTTAATGCTCAAGGAGGCTAGATGTATGAGGACACATCTGTATACAGACTCAGATGCACTCAGATATACAAGTGTCACATATCAAATTAATCAGCATAGACTGCTGGTGTGTCATAGTGCACTGCAACTTAGACGCTAAAAAAGACGCCGACACTAGCAGAGTATAATGGGACCTGAGGGCTCACTCACGACAGGCAAGTCGTGCTGCGTGGCATATTGAGGCTATATGTATGGGGACACATCTATATGATAATGCATCAGGAGGCGCTGATGACAAAATACGCCTCCTGCCAGCAAGCAGGATCTTAAGCTTACTCGGATTGGCAACGGAACTGCTCAGCCAGGGCCAGGAAATCTGCAACATGCCCCCAGTTTTTGAAATGGTCCCCGTGTCACCAACTGTACGTCTCCAAATGTACGCAGCATGTCAATCATGCTGAGGCTTTGGGGGCACTGTGAGTAATCCTGCAGTCCCTCTGACATCGGAGACGTATGCAAACCATTGGATTTGTATTCATCTCTGAACTGTTGTTTAGTAAATGGTAATTATTTTTATATCATTTTAAAATGTATGTCCCTTTTTGATGTAAGAAATTGAAGGATACAACTGTAAATTAGGTGTGATTGTTTTTATTTAAACTCCAGTTTGTGTCTAACTAATCCAACCCGTTGTGTATAATGTCTTATAGTTTGCATAAATTGTGCCTGTACCTGACCCTAAGCAGTGGTATCATAGCCCACAGTCAGACCAGCGGGTCATATGCTCTCACTTATCTCACTTGCACCAAGTGCGAAGCGTTTTTGGTTTACAGATTATTTCACAACTAAAAATAGAGAAGAACGATTACACGTTTTTGTGACGTTACTCCCCAATATCAAAATCTTTTTTAATTTGCTGCACATGCAGATTTCATCTGCCACTTCCCTACACAGGATTACTTTCTGTGCCCCAAGAGGCTGTTATTGCATGTTTTTAGTCTATCTGAGCACCAGCATATAACAGAATTATAGGCATTGTGGAAGCTGCATTTGCATTATCTGTGCAGTGACTCATAAGATGAGCTCTTACTGGTATTATATTATTCTGCCTCTAGTACTCTAACTTCAGCACATGCAGTAAATTAACTACACTGCTCTATATTTCATTTTATATGCTTGCTGCACCTAGACTGGACTTTTACAGAAGCACAGTAAGAAAGGAAAATAGGAACATGTCATTTGAGTTTATTTCATTTCTTTACTGTATGTAGATGATACCTTTACTTACCTGCTCCCTAGGAGCAAACGCAAAGAGCCCCTAATGCTTCCTCTCTGGTTAACTCATCAATTCACACATAACACATTTCTTGTTGAGGATAAGTAAGCTAACTAGGAAGCATTAAATGTCACATTTGTCATTTTTGCTTTTGCTCAACCAAATAAACAGTATATGGATATATATATTTGTTTTATTTTTTATCTTAGGAAGGATTCTGAACCGTTTTTCTAAAGACGTTGGACACCTGGATGACTTGTTGCCTTTTACATTTTTGGACTTCCTGCAGGTAATGACACTTATTCACAGTTTTTATTGTTCTTTTGTTATATGTATATTATTTATTAGTGCATGGACACATAAAACACCTACATTTTGGTATTTAAAGTAAAGGTGAATAATTTGAATATAACTTGAGAGTAATGTGTTCTTGATTTTTTGATTAATGTTTAGATACATTTTTAGATAAATTTACTTGCTAAGCAACTATTACGTTGAATAAGAACTTCCTGGTGAAAGTGCACCTGCCATTTAAATACTTATGTGTCTCCTACCCTCTTTCATGAACCTCTTTCGGCCGGGTCCTGTGCAGATGGATCTGCGAGGTGCTTGGACCGGCACATGCGCACCAGTGGCGGTGGCACAGCACATGTGCATAACACCGGCATCTAGGGACTGCATCGGCTGCTGCCCCTAGATGCTGTGTAGGACTGCCCAAACGGCAGAGCAGTGGTAATCCGCTGTCTGCTAATCGCTGTCCAGACTGGCAGTCCCAGGGGGAGGAGACACCTTCCCAGTGGCGTAACTAGGGCAGGGCGAGCGGGGCGCCGCCGGCCACGGTACTAGCCCACCTTAGTTAGCTAGTGTAGCGCAGACCGCAGTGAGTGCGGTCAGCGCTACACATTTACACAGGACTGGCGCTAGGCTTCCAGCGCCGGTCCTGTGCTGAACAGCTGAGCCCCTTCCCTCCCCCTGAGCGCTTGCCCAATAGCGCCAGGAGGAGGGTGGCAGGCGGGCTCAGCACTGGCGGTGATGTGTGTGTTAATCAGCAGCCAATGAGAGTCAGACAGACTCTCATTGGCTGCTGCTGCTGCACACACATCACTGCCGAGCGGCAGCGATGTGTGCGTGAATCAGCAGCCAATGAGAGTCAGATAGACTCTCATTGACTGCTGCGCGCCCTCTGCAAGAGCCGGGCTTCCGTCCGGCTCCTGCAGTGGTAATGGGAGAAATGTCATGACGTCTCTCCCATAATGCAGAGCGGCCCGGCCCGGGAGGATGGACGTGCGGATGGCGGCGGGAGCAGGAGTGTGGATACAGGTAAGTATTTTTCTTTTGTTTAATTTCAGTGTGTATTTCGGGGGTGGGGGGCGGCGCGCTCTATTACAAAGAAGGGGACTGCTACTGGGGGCACTACTGGAGGGGATACTACTGTGGGCACTGCTTCAGGTGGGGGGGACCAGTACTGGGGACTACTACTGGGTGGAGGATACTACTGGGGGCACTGCTTCGGGGGGGGACCACTACTGGGGACAACTACTGGGGGGGATACTACTGGGGCACTGCCTCGGGGGGGGGACCGCTACTGGGGGGATACTACTGGGGGGGAATACTACTGGGGGCACTGCTTCAGGGGGGGACCACTACTGGGGGGGATACTACTGTGGGCACTGCGTCGTGGGGGACCACTACTGGGGACTACAACTGGGGGGGGGATACTACTGTGGGCACTGCATTGTGGGGGACCACTACTGGGGACTACTACAGGGGGCACTGCATCAAGGGGGACTCCTACTGGGGAACTATATAATGGGCACTGTATAGGAGGGACTACTACTGGGTGCACTATATAAGGGGCTCACTACTGGGGGCACTGCACAGGGGGGTCCACTACAGGGGGCACTGAAAAGGGAGAACCACTACAGGGGGCACTGCATAAGGGGGACAACTACTGGGGGCACTGTATAAGGGGCACTGTATATGGGGGATCACTACTGGGGGCCTGCATATGAGGGATCACTACTGGGGGCACTGTATAAGGGGAACTACTGGGGGCCTGCATATGAGGGATCACTACAGGGGGCACTGTGTAAGAGGCACTGCATATGGGGGACCACTATTGGGGGCCTTTATAAGGGGAACTAATCGGGGCCTGCATAAGGGGGACCACTACTAGGGGCACTGCATAGGGGGGGGACTGTACAAGGGGCACTGCATTAAGGTGCAAATGGAAAGAAATGTTCCCAGTGACAAGAAAGGGGTGTGTGTCATGTTGACACACCCCATTTTTCAGTGGCCACGCCAATTTTTTTGCCCCGCGCGCCTGCACATAGGGGGGGCCTCCATTTTCAAATTTGCCCTGGGCTCCAAATACCCTAGTTACGCCACTGCACCTTCCCCTGGGGCTCCCTGTCCTGTGTGTGACTGGCAGGTACCACTTCCAATAGGAAGCCACCGACAGCCACAGTGTAGCCAGTGCAGTCACAGGCTGCAACTGGCTCACTGAAGTGGTGGACTTCTGCAGCCCTCTAGGAAAAATCAGCCACTGCTCCTCATAAACCTAGCCTCAATACGCCATGCAGCATAACTTGCCTAGCGTGAGTAAGCCGCCAGGTCCTGTGCTACTCTGCTAACGTGACTAGGACGCACTTGCAGATTGTGCTGATTAAGTTAATATGCAACACTCTGAGTGCTCCTGAGTCTGTATATGAAGCACAATAGAACTTGGAATGAAAAAAGTGTAGACCTGGGCCCTATAACTCTGAATCATAATATGGTCCTTTCAGGGCTTTAGAATGAACAAAACTAATGACAACAAGATATCCTGCGTACACATACGTGGAGTGTTGTTATAAATGGTGTATTAGTTCTAAGATTAAATGTTTATAATAGCAGATTGTTAATCATCTGGACCTGGATGCTTTTATACACAGTCAAGTCACATTATTATGACCACCTTTGTACATTTGACGTCGGCAGCGTATAGCCAGTGCAGTACGTCACGTGCTGTGTGCTGGCTTGGTGGGTATATAAGATGTGTGATAGGCTGTTTGCACACATATCACTCGATGCTGTCATGAGTAAAAGTGGCGATTTATCCGAGTTGCAAAGAGTGATGATTATTGGCTTTTGGGCCTCGGGCGTCGGCATTCTGACAACCGGAATCCCAGCGTTCGGGATATTGACCCCATCCCTCTGAAACAGGCCCTAACTTGCCTCATTTGTGTAAGCAGATGCTTGGTAGCTACTGGAGCAGATTATGGGGAAGGGAAAGAAAAGCCAGTCCCTAACAAGGTTAGAGTATTAAGTATTAACTGGCCAATTGCATGTTCAACAGTCTGCTGAGAAGAGCTTAAGCTGGGTACACACTATACAGATATATCTGCAGATGATGGTTGTTCGTACACACTGAACAACCATCAGTGCCCGCAGGTCCCGGCGACCAAGGGGCGTGTCCCAGCGGGCGGGGTCGTGTTCTGCCGACCGCCCGTACACACTTGCAGACATATCTGTCTATCGGCTGTGCAGCACAGCCAATGCGATATATATCGGTGAACGCCGGCGTTCACTGACATATCGTGGATACACACTGCTCGACGGGTAGCATATACATTGGCCGATCAATTGATCGGCCAATGTATCTGTCAGTGTGTGTGTACCCAGCTTTACAAATTGCCCTCTTCCCAGTGGAAGGTGATGGAAGAGACGGATCAAGTTCCAATCAGTAATGCTTAGCAAAGTAAACGCAGAAAGATTGCAGTTCTCTTTGTTTTACGTTTGGAAATTGTGTTAAAGACTCTAGAATATATTTAAAGTAGGTGGGTTAGCCCCTCTCTTAAATATGCATTTCTCGCATGTATGTAATGTGAGCATGTCAATGTCAGTGATTATAAAGGCAATCCTCTTCCTTGGAAGGAAGGTGAAAGCCTTTAACATTGAGATAATAGTTTAATTGACATAGAAATCCTGACAATGAACTAATCCAGACAATGAATCAGCTCTAGGTATTTGGTATCACAAAGCCACAAGATCATGTACTGTATATGCTATATTCATGATAATAATCCATCAACCAGACAAAACATATCACTTGGAAGAGAAACAATAGGCCATGGACAGAATATGAAACATCATCTTATAAATTACGTATTGCTATAAAAGCAGAAGTATTACAAATAATTCAAATAAGTCTAATAGGTATTGATACGGATAGCCGTAGTCGCCCAAACCAGATATCATCACTTCACCATGCAGTGTGCTTTTATGCACAGAAGCCAAACATATAGATGTGTTCTTGCTAATCTAGCCTCAATACACCAAGCAGCGCGATATGCTTGATGTGAATGAGTTGCCGAGTCCCATGCAACACTGCTAGCGCCGAAAATGCGTTTAATACGCAATGTGATGCAGCTAGGACGCATCAGCAGACTGTGCTGATTAATTTGATATGTGACACTTGTATATTTGTGTGACTATCAGCACAGTCTCCTGGTGTATACTAGTCACATCGCATTGCAACTTAGGGCCTGATCGCAACTGCGATTACACATGCAATCGGCCAATTGTTGCATTTTGCGTATGCATTGCAGTGCGCAAACCGGCCACTGCAATCAGGTCTGTGATCGCAGTTACTACTCAGACCCATTGCAGAGTGATTGGCAGGAAGTGCCGTTTGTGGGAGGTGACAGTGGGGGTGGTTGGCAAAACGCAGTGCGTTTGAACACCCTTGCATGGGCGTGCATAAATTATCCACTGCGATGCCTTAAGCAGCCTGAGGCCTCATAGTGTGCGACGAGTTAGCAATTCCTGAGTAAGGTCAGAGCTTGTGCAAGTGTGCATGAGGCTGCGATGGTACTCGATAGTACCGATGGTTTCACAGTCTTGCTAAGGATTACAGCTGTGTGTAAGGTAAAGTGAGCATCCTTATGTTGTGCTGCGACGGCATAGCGATCACAATGAATTAGCATACTATCGCAGTGAGACTGCGTGCATAATCGCTATTGCAATCGTAGTTGTGATCCGTAATGAATCAGGCCCTTAGATGCATTTTAGGCAAAACAAGACACAAAAAGACTCCCGGCGCTAGCAGAGTCTCACGGGACCGGGCGCAATGAGAGGGGCTGTTTGGCGGGACTGCAGCAAAAACGAGTGAGGACACATCTGTTGCGGCCCTCCAAGAGACACATTTAGCCACCTCTGCCCCCCTCCTTAAATCTTTACAGCCAATGAGCAGCAAATGGTACACCTCAAAAGTATCTTAAACTGGTTAATACAAGATTAAATAATTGTTTTTATCTACAAGATACAAGCCGGATATTTCCCAGCATATCCTAAACCTGACATCCTCCCCTCTCAGCAAAAATGTCCTATCCCATGAGGCATTTCTCATTTCTCTAGGGCGACCTAGCTACAGAGGGGGGAGTTGGGGCAGGGGGTGCAACCAGGGACAGTCATGGCAGGGGGCAAGGGCATTACAAGAGCAGCACTGTAGAGATGTGTCCCGTTGGCAATGGCGTAGCAGCTTCGAGTTTTGAAATTTGACGCTGAACGCGAGCCACAGACCGCAGCCAATCAGGAGTGGCTGCAGGGATACATGCCTTTGCTCTGCCCACATCGCCCCAGCTTTTTTTTAGCTGGCATCACGTCAGTATGATGGCAGAGGGGGAGCATAGAACAGCTCCTAAAGAAGCGTTGACACCGCCGTGCTGGAAGAAGAGGCAGAAGGAAGAAAGGAAACTAGCGGTAAGGGAGCTTTTGCAAGAGGCAAGAGGCGATTCACCACTAGGTGAGCAGGGGAGCAGCACTGAGCCCTGCAGGAAAGGGCAGACGCAGATGGTACCTCTCTGTGCCCACCAAGGTCAGCAGAACAGGTAAGGTCAGAGTGGGAAACTCTGTCTTTATAACTATCACCCTAAACCACCAAGATATTAGCAACAGTGATGCAGGAGCTAGGCCAGGAAGCACCTGTAGTGCTAGGAACATGGTCCCCCTTCACTATATATCCCTATCCCTGTGACCCCAGAATATTGCAGATCCGATTATGGTGAACCCAGTTCAAGATAAATCAACTTTAAAAACTTACTGGTAAATTACCTGGATTATGAAATAAGATTAACCCTAGTGTATATGTGTGCGTATCGATTGTAAGCTCCACTGGGGTAGGGATTGATGTGAATGCCCAATTATTCTCTGTAAAGTGCTGGGTAAATTGTGTGCATCATATAAAAAACTGTTAATAAATAAAAAATAAATATATGTAATCGTGTATGGTCTGTATCTATAGCAGGTGCGCTGGAAGCCATACACACCAAGGCCCCTTGGTGGCGAGAGTTAAAGGGAGGTGCATGCCTGTCCATCACGTGTGCCCCCGCAATAGCCTGTGGCTCTCAAAACATGACCCTGCTACCATTCAAATATACAACATGGGAATCATTATCTTCTCCCATTGGCTGGAAAACTTTGGCCTCTTCATCATGCCTTTTCATTATGCGTACTGCACCTGTGTGGTAACCAGCAGTTGGCAGGACTTGGGGAACAGTGCCCCTCTCATCACTCTCAGTGCTACAGTACTTTGCCCAGAGAAGCCTCTGGACAGTGTAACAGGAAGACAGATATTGGGCAAAGAGGGTAGATAGAGAGGGAGACAAGGAAGAGAAACATGGAAATTGGGGTACGGGAAGGGAGAGAAATACCAGCAGAAGAAGACAGGATAAAACAGGTGGAGAAATACAGGGGGGGGGGGTCAGGAATAGAACAGCACAACTCAACCCCCTAACACACACACATACACGCACACACGCCAGCTAGTGACCAGGCAACAGACGTGTCCAAAATACCTGTGTATATATATATCAGTTGATAGACCTATCCTAGGGTACATATAACACACAGCGATTCCCTAGCTCTGCCGTGTTTTTAAAGATCAATGCTGCATGCTTAAAACAAATTAGGAGGTATATAGAAATAAAGAAAGGAATACCTGCCAGTAAAGTCTATACTTAGCATTATACTGTCAAACGTCCCCGCAGAGACCCCAGAACCAGACCCCGGTACTTACCTTTGCGGGCGCTCACCCGTGGCATCCTCGGCACTCACATAGGGCGGCAGCGGCTCCCTCCTCTTCAGCTGGCTCTGTCCGAATCTCCTCTCCGGCACCCGCAGTCTGCTCCGGCTCCGGCGTCTGTGGGGTTAGACGGCAGCGCCTGGTCCATGGGCGCGGCCATGTTGGATTGCCCACATGCCTCCACCAGTCAGCATTCAGCAGCCTAATAAAAGAATTCCTGCTACAGCAATTAGTTGCCAGGGCAACAGGACTCTAAGCTTAGTCTAGTGAGTTCCCTACTGTGCTCCATACAGCGTTCTAGCTGACTTTTACTTATAATCCATTGCTGTGTGCATTCAACCGTCCTCCATTATACCTGGAATCCAGTTAATCTCCGGTCCTAGCCGGAATACCAGCCGTCCTCCATAACACCTGGAGTCCAGCTCCCCCCAGTCGAAACCGGAGTTCCAGCCATCCTCCATTACACCTGGAGTCCAGTTATCCCCGGTCCAAACCGGAGTTCCAGCTGACTTTTACTTATAATTCATTGCTGTGTGCATTCAACCGTCCTCCATTACATCTGGAGTCCAGTTACCCCTGGTTCAAACTGGAGTTCCAGCCGTCCTCCATTATACATGGAGTCCAGTACTCTCCGGCCCTAGCCGGCATACTAACCGTTCTCCATTATACCTGGAGTCCAGTTACTCTCCGGTCCTAGCCGGAGTACCAGTCGTCCCTCAAGTTCCACTCATAGGATCCTCCTGTCTATTTGTTCCTTCATGCGCAGGAACTTCATCAGACCCAGCCTTCTTCAGAGAGCACCTGTGTCTAACCAAACAGATCCAAGACCCAGTCCGGGAACACAGCCTCAATCCTTCAACTGTGACAGTTTGCACTGGCCCGATGGACTCGGCAAGTGGTCAAATCTGGGGTGGATTCCTCTCAAGATGTGCTATCTCATCTGGAGAGACAAGAGACCTCTCAGATAAAATTGATTCGATTCATTCAGGATATGTCGTCTCGTTTGGACAGCATTCAGGCCTTGCTGTCACATCCCGCTCCAGTTGGCGCTCAAGCCGCTTCTTCTCCAGCTGTTTCTCCTACTCCTCCAGCACCGCCTTCTGCTCGTCTTCACCTCTGAGCAAGTTCGATGGCAACCCCAAATTATGCAGAGGTTTTCTGTATAAATGCGAAATTAATTTTGAGCTTCAACCCGCCAACTTCGCGACAGCCAAAACCTGAGTGGCCTACATTATCTCTCTGCTCTCTGGTCAAGCACTCGATTGGGCCTCGCCCCTCTGGGAGAAATTGGATCCTTTGCTCTCTAACTATCCTGAATTCGTTGCAACATATTGTAGAATTTTCGATGAGCCAGGAAGAACCACTTCCGCATCAACTGATATTCTATGTCTCCATCAGGGCAGCAAGACCGTCGGCCAATATGTCATTCAATTCCGAACCCTAGCTTCAGAGCTCAACTGGAATGAGCTTCTCCCATAGGCTGAATTCGCTCATAATAATCATTACCATACCTCTACAAAATCAACTCCTTTTTTCACAGTATTTGGTCAACATCCCCGAGTTCTGGAGTTTCCTCTACTCCCAGGTTTCGATGTGCCCGCTGCCAAAGATAACTCTCCAACAGTTCTCTGACATTTGGAGAAAGGTTCATTCCGCTATGACCAAAGCCTCGGCCTGATACAAGAGGTTTGCTGATCGCAAAAGACAAGCAGTTCCAAGATTTCAACCTGGAGATATGGTTTGGCTCTCCACTCGTAATTTCAGACTCCGAGTTCCCTCAATGAAACTGGCTCCACGTTACATGGGTCCATTCCAATAATCAAAGTTCTAAATCCAATTGCCTACAAGTTGAAACTGCCACCATTCCTTCCTGTTCCTAATTCCTTCCACATCTCTCTTCTAAAGCCGTTGATTCTAAACAGATTTTAGAAAGTCCTTCCCAAAACTTTTGGTTTTCAAACTCAACGGGGTGAAGAATTTGAAATTGAAAGAATCCTAGATTCCCATTGTCGTTTTAAACGTCTTCAATATCTCATTGATTGGAAAGGGTATGGTCCGGAGGAGAGGATCTGGATTAATTCCTTTGATGTCCATGCTCCTTGTCATGTCCAGGGCTGAGAGGTTACCTGGATCGCGGGTCTCACCCCTCCGGGCGCTGTGGCGCGGGACTTCCAGTGGCGGTGCGGGGTCTTGGAGAGCGGCGCTGGGTACGGCGAGTCAGCGCAGACTGGGAACCTCCAGCTGGAGGCAGGTGAGAGTGGGTAACACTGACAGCGCTGCCGTTCTGTAGACTGCTGGGCGCGGCCATGTTGGATTTGGTCAGGTGTCTGCTTGGGCCAATCAGCTTGCAGCATGGTCAGGGAAGGCTAGTAACCTATCCTGCGCTACCTGAGGGTACTAAAGGGCTGTCCAGAAGTCATTTGGTTGCCAGTGCAACGTCTATCACAGCGTATGCTGTGAGCTAGTTCCCTGTGCTCCCTTGCTACTTGAGCTGCAGCTCCAGTGTGTTCCAGTGCACCCCTCACATTACTGGTATCAGTCTAGCTCCCGAGTATCCACTCGCCTCCAGAGACCCGCCACCTGCTGATCGCCCGGCCGACCCCGGTCCGCTGAGTTTCCCTGCCTTACCTCGGCCAGATCTCGCCCTTCGTGCTTCCTGTCACTCATCCTTTTCATGAGTCATACCCCGCTACAACCGGCTGCCTTCCAGTATCAGACTACACCACCTCCTTCTCCATCCTACTCCACTCCGGGCCCAATTCCACGTCACCCTGTGACACTCCTCGTCTTATCAAAGCGTTTCATACAAAATTTCCTCTAAAACCCAAAGAGTGTCCAAGGGCCACTCATGGAAAAGGTGTACTGTCACACGTCCCCGCAGAGACCCCAGAACCAGACCCCGGTACTTACCTTTGCGGGCGCTCACCCGCGGCGTCCTTGGCACTCACATAGGGCGGCAGCGGCTCCCTCCTCTTCAGCTGGCTCTGTCCGAATCTTCTCTCCGGCACCCACAGTCTACTCCGGCGTCTGTGGGGTTAGACAGAAGTGCCCGGTCCATGGGCACGGCCATGTTGGATTGCCCACGTGACTCCGTCTCCACCAATCAGCATTCAGCTGCCTAATAAAAGGAATCCTGCTACAGCAATTAGTTGCCAGTTCAACAGGACTCTTAGCTTAGTCTAGTGAGCTCCCCTACTGTGCTCCATACAGCGTTCCAGCTGACTTTTTCTTATAATTCACTGCTGTGTGCATTCAACCATCCTTCATTATGACTGGAGTCCAGTTAATCTCCAGTCCTAGCCTGAATACTAGCCGTCCTCCATAACACCTGGAGTCCAGCTCCTACCGGTACAAACCTGAATTCCAACCATCCTCCATTACACCTGGAGTCCAGTTACCCACGGTCCAAACAGGAGTTATAGCCGTCCTCCATTACACCGGGAGTCCAGTCACCCCTGGTTCAAACCAGAGTTCCAGGCATCTTCCATTATACCTGGAGTCCAGTACTCTCCGGCCCTAGCAGGCATACCAACCGTCCTCCATTTTACGCGCATTGAGAATTGCTAAAGACCGTGAAGAGGGCATCAGACAATTGAATTCAAGTTTAGGCAGAGGGGATATAAAACTGCAAAGTTGGAACATGCAAGATGCAAAGCATTGGCTATTCCTCTGGACCAATTGTCCAGTAATAGTACCAAACCCAAGAAGAAAGCTAATAGTCACATCTGGGTTAACAAATTCAATCACATGAGTACTTGTTGGTGCCGCACACGAGGAGGAGCGGACACGTAATGAGAGGGAGTCTTGTTATAAAGATTAGTTAAGTTTCTCAATATTTGTATTAAGCTTGACAAAAGCACTAATAAACGCGCTGAAACATTGCTACACAGAGCTATGTGTTCTTGAGTTAATTTTTTTCCGGAGTGCTGCCTTTGGATGTATATATTACAGAGGCTTGTGGTTTCAAGTCTTATGGTGGAAGGCACCTGGGCCAGTATTCATGAGTGCCGGAACGTGGACACAGCAGCACCAACGGTGTAATGGTTGGCATTACTGCCTCACATCACTGAGGTCATGGGTTCGATTCCCACCACAGGACTACCTGTGCGGAGTTTGTATATTCTCCCTGTGCTGTGTGCGCTATATAAATAACTGGTAACAAATAATAAATATATATGTATTGTGTGTGTATTCATCTACTATATATATAAGTGAAATTGTGTCCTTCTGTCATTCTGTCCTTCTGTCTTTCTATACAAATCCACAGTTTACAAGCCAAGACCATGAAATTTTACATGCGAGCGTATTAAAACACGGCAGAGGCAACTAAAAAAATTTGAAATCTAAATTAATTACTGTTAATTTTTAATTAATTAAAAAACACAATTTTTCCATAGCATTCGCCCTCTACAGGTCAGGTACGGAATTAGAAAAAGATTTATCTTATCTACTATTTTTTCTTTTCTATCTCTACTATCTACTATATAAAAGCGAAAATTTGTCCTTCTGTTTTTCTATACAAATCCACAGTTTACAAGTCAAGATCATGAAATTTTACATACGAGCATATTAAAACATGGCCGAGGCAACTAAAAAAATTTGAAATCATAATTAATTACTGTTAGTTTTTAATGAATTAAAAAAACACAAGTTTTGCTGGACGCTCATTGTGGGGCCTTGCACTCAGTACTACTGTCTGCTGCCACCAGCGGTGATATTTAAGAACTTTTTTATCTCTACTATTTATACTATTTCTGTCCTTCTGTCTTTCTATACAAATCCACAGTTTACAAGCCAAGATCGTGAAATTTTACATACGAGCCTATTAAAACACGGCCGAGGCAAGTAAAAATTTTTAAAATTAATTAATGTTCATTTTTAATTAAATAAAAAACATAATTTTTGCTGTACGCTCAATGTGGGGCCTCACGGCATATGGGTAGGGCCTCGGAGCGAGCCTTTTGTGTTGTCATGTTTTGACATAATCTTAATGTTTATTATCGAAGAGAGCTTTAGCAGGCTTTCCCAGCTTTCTCAGCTGTCTGACTATACCAAATTACACAACAACATTGACTCCTTTCTTCAAACTGTGTCAAAATGATGACTTTGCAAGGACCCTGCTGTACTGTGAGCTTCCAAAATATTATACATGGAATGCTTCTCGAAAAGTTATTATGCGCAGAAAACAGGGAGTCTCTGCAGATGGTCATCCTGGTATCAGAGCAACAGAAGCTCTTGGCCATGTTTACCATGTACATCCGACAAATTTTGAATGCTTCTATCTCCGAAGTTTGCTTCCTTAGAAGACCTTAGGACTGTGGATGGGGAAGTTTGTCACACTTTTAATGAGGCCTGCCTAAGGAGAGGTTTGTTGGAGGATGATGTGTAAACAAACATTCTTACAATCCCAGGAAACGCCGGGTACTCCAGCTAGTGTGTGTGGGTGTGTGTGTGTATATATATATATATATATATATATATATATATAAAGGGCACAGTCATTCCCTTATATTATATTAAGGCTGAATCTAAAAAAACAGAATCCTCCCATAGAGAACTACCGAGTGGGGGGGTGGGGTGAGGGGCGGGGGGCAAGGTGTTTTTAAGGAGCTACACCTCAAAAGCTGTGGGAGGTACTGAGCTGAAATTTGGCGTGGATGAGTAGAACTGTCTCTTGGTGCTGCATGCCAAAATAACGGGCCAAAAAAATAAAAATTAGGATTTGGGAGTAATCTAAATTTCCAACTGTCAGTTTTTGCTCACAGTCTCAATTAGGACCACTTTTCTGCTGTTTTGCTGTTTTCTATGGGGGATATTTGAGAAGGTAAGTTTTATTAGGTAGCTATTGTTTCAGTGTAGGTGGTTTTGGGGTTTAGGTAATTGAGAGAGTTACAGTTTTTAATCTATTACCTCACGAATCTGCCATTATAGAGATAGGAAGTTTCAACTTGTTGCGCAGCCTCATTAGGAGCCTTCAGCAGGTGTACTCACTGTGGCTTTACTTGGGTGCACCAAATTTGCTGTCCTCAGCGGGCGGCAGCAGGGGAAGCCCTTTCACCAGGCCATTCAGCCAAAGCATCAACCCTGATCACCAATAAAGGGGTCCCCCTCTCCAGGGCACCCCAGGCCCAGGCTGATAGCCCGGGGCTATTCCTGGCACCCCTGGGGCGGTGGGTGCCGGGTTGATAGTGTAAATGTGTTGTGTAGAAATTAGAATTGTTAATATTGTCTTTAGTCATGGTACTACACGTCCCAGCAAGCCTCCCCTGCAGGCTCGTACTTGGAGAACCACAAGTACCAGCATGCAGGGCATTACGGGCCCGCTGGTAAACAGAACTATTAAAATAAACACAGGACACACACACCGCACAAAGTAAAAGTTTATTAAACATACATGCACACACACATGCTCACACACATGCACAGATACCTATGTATCTCTGAAGCCCATCGGTCCCATTCTCCAGAAGATTAACCATAGGGTACCTGAAAAAAAAAATACACACCCACCTTCTCCTATGCATGGATCGGTCTTCTTCAGTCCAAAGTAGGCAATTCCCGGGCTTGGCAAAGCAAAAAAACGAGATACGCGACCCACGAACATTATGAGAGCCTAGCAGCGGGATTTCACTATGGAAACCCCACCACTGAGCGCTCATTGGCTGTACATGAGCGGTACTTGGCTGTACATGAGCGGTACTTCAATGGTGAGAACCATGATGTCCATTTAAAAAATGGTGCCATTTTTTTAATTTAAAAATGGCCGCCGCAAGTTAGTAACGGCTCGCGACATCATCACCCCACCCCCTCAGCTGGCTTATATAAAGCCAGCGCGAGGCGCCGTCAGGCCAGTCCATCGGCGGGGATGCAGCAGTGAAGAGCTGCCTAAGACAAAAGATGCCGGGGAAGTCCTGGATGGATGGCGCCCTCCAGGTGAAGTTGCCGTGGAAGTCTTGGGGCAGACGGCAGCCATGTAAAAGAGCTTAAATGCTGCCACCCCCCTGGTGAGGGTGTAGAACAATAAAATAATAAAACAAATGGTGTCTGTTGGTTTTTTTTTTACAGTATATATTTCTTTTTCAGGAGTACTATAGGTACCAGCGGGCCATTAATACCCCACTTGCTGGTACTTGTGGTTCTCCAAGTACCAGCATGAAGGGGTGGCTTTCTGGGACCTTTTAGTTCTACTGCAAAAAGACAATATTATACTTCTATTTTATACACCACGTTACACTATCAACCCTGCACCCACGGCCCCTGGCTATCAGCCTAGGCCTGGGGTGCCTTGGAGAGGGGAACCCCTTTATTGTAGGGGTCCCCAGCTCCCCAGGGATCTCCGGCCTGGGCTGACTAGCGGTCAGGGTTAATGCTTCAGCTGGGATGCTCATTGAAAGCGCTCCCCTGGCTGTGGCATCAGCCCCCCGCTAGAAAATGTCTGGTGCTGGTTCTGGAATTTACAAATGAACCCTACTCATTTTTTCCCCTGTATTTCCAGAACCAGGACTGGCTCAGAGCCCAGTGCTGGTTGTGCTTAATATGGGGGATCCCTACGTCGTTTTCACAACCAGGTGAAAAGCCCGGGGGTGGTTGTGTTTGGGGGGGAAAAGCATGTACCTTTTTTTTATTTTACACAAATTCTAATTTTTACCCAGATGCATAGATGGATCTCACTGATTCATCCATGCATCTGTGTCTTATTTTTTCAGATGCATGCCCAGCGCCAGTGAGCACCTCTGTTGCCCGCTGATGCCCCTGTGCACTGCGCCACTGCTGCCACTGGTCCACAACCCACTGCTGCCACTGCCCTGCACTCCTGCAGCTCACCCCCACAGCCATCTCTCCCTGTGCATCCCTAAAACACCTCCTGCGTGACGGCCTTCCTCCACCTGCGCTAATGTACCATTTTGTTGCCCTTCTCCCCTGCAGGGGGCCGGGTTTGTTCCTCTAAACCCTGATAATACATTTTTAAAAAGCAATGAAATTCCATAGACAAAAACCCTACGGTTTCTCATGTCCCTAGAAGGCTTATTAGACATGATCTTAAATTTCACAAAACTTACTGAATTTGTGCCAGTCAGACTTCAAAAAGCAATGAAATTACGATCATTAAGGTTGACGCCTTAATGGACGTGTTCCTTGCGTAATACAGATATGGTATGCAATGACACCATGTGGTTAACTGCAGATTCAGCACTCCCACAGAGTGAGATTGCTGTCACTCACAAAATGGTGGAGCTGCTAATTCCATGCAGACATATCTGTCCATTGGCTGTGTAGCACAGCCAATGCAATATGTCTGTGAACGACAGCGTTCACAGACATATCATCTGTACACACTGGCCGATGGGAGCTCGATGTATTGGCAGTGTGTACCCACCATTAGAAGCCTTAATGGAACATGTGATAAGGTTTTTTTCGTCTATGGAATGTATATATATATATATATATATATATATATACAACAACAAAATGATGCCCTTCTCTTGCTTTATATCTTAATGCACCTCCCGGTAGACTCCCTGTTAGTGGGAACCAAATAAACAATACAATACACAAGATACCAGAGGGCGCAACACAATCCAAATGGGTTCAATCGCACAAAATTTTAATAAAATGTCCAAAGACAATGTCATACTTCAGGGTCCATATAAGAACTAAATTTGTAAAAATCCAATTGTATATATAGGAAGTTCAGTCCATAATGTAGATATTTTTTCCATAGAGAGTGGCGATCTCGTAGCCTTCACTTCTCCAAGGAATCCTCTGGAATCGTAATTTTTCTAAAACAAAACCCTTCAATAAATAGACACCCAGAAAATGGCCAATTGGCCAAACATTAGTAAATATCCAAAATCCATATAACAAGAATTTTTTATTAAAAAGTTCTTAATATAAAATATTAAAATTCGCTTACAGTATTTACACAGTATTCAGATATCCTGTGTCATAACAAGAAGAATGGAATGTTTTCCCTGCCTCCACTTTTAAATAGTTTGATCTTATTGACAGATATTTAGAATATGATGGATGACACCATCCTGACCAATTACCAACGCGTTTTGTCTGTTGGGACTTCTTCAGGGGTAAAATATCTTAAACCCAGATTCTAAGTATATACCAACCTGGGGAGATTCAGATCAAATTTCAGATGGATAATTCACAGGAAAAATGTTATACGTATCTTAAATGAAGATGAATCACATATTCAAATGATTCTGCAGAGAATTCAGTGGATCTAAAAACTTAATCAGAAGAAATTGGATCACCACTTTGTGAGACTGCTGTCTGTTTCCAACTGCAAAGTATATTGTATACTGTGTATGCATCGTGTGTATATATATATATATATATATATATATATATATATCATTGACATTTGATGAAGTATAAGTGTGGATCTGATACAGTATGTGGACACATTTTAGGTTTTAGAAAACAGTATTTATCTGGCCTGTCCTTTCTGTTTGCACTAAACCTTAACAACCATTGATAAATGCTGCAAGTGACCAATCTTTTGCTTGTTACCAAATTTGTGTACAACATAGTTCTTTGATTGAACCACTTATTCTCTGCCTTAAAAAAAATGCTAATTCTCTCCTCTCCCATTGTAAGCAAAACAGGTTTGAATAGCAGAAGAATGTTGGTTATACCATGATGATTTACTATTGAAACTGCAAATCCTTATTTGATGTCTAGCTGAAACTGGTGCTTCTAGTATGCTATCTCTGTACATAATGTATGGTGTACATGACAATCTTATTTTTTTTTAGTATGTGTACAGTATTGCAGTACAACACAGCTGTCTGTCTGCCTAATGACAGGTTTTAAAAAACTTCACAGAGTGAGACAGGGAGTTTAATAAACACCTACTCCAAAGAGTAATAACAAAACAATTAGTGCATTTTGCAGAATTCACTCTTTTTAAATGACATACCTACTTTAACATTTTCCAATGGGGAAAAAAAAAGTTTTTTTAAAGTTTTTTTGTTTTAACTTCATTTTGAAATCTGAAATAAATTGTCAGCTACTCTATAAAGCATGCTGTACTGTATCTCCTTAAGGTTATCCATGTCAACTTCTGAAAACCATCTAAGCTGGGTACACACTGGATCTGATTCAGAATTCACACCATGCCAATGTTTTCTCACAAACTGAGAGATTTTTTCGCAACTGCGCATGAGTCTGAGTAGCACTGCGCTTGTGTCTGAGTAGCAATGCGCTTGTGTCTGAGTAGCACGGCGCTTGTGTCTGAGTAGCACTGCGCTTGTGTCTGAGTAGCACTGCCTATGCGTCTGAGTAGCACTGCGCTTGTGTCTGAGTAGCACTGCCTATGCGTCTGAGTAGCACTGCCCATGTGTCTAAGTAGCACTTTGCATGTGTCTGAGTAGCACTGCCTATGCATCTAAGTAGCACTTTGCATGTGTCCGAGTAGCACTGCCTCTGCGTCTGAGTAGTACTTTGCATGTGTCCGAGTAGCACTGCCTATGCGTCTGAGTAGCACTGCCTATGCATCTGAGTAGCACTTTGCATGTGTCCGAGTAGCACTGCCTATGCGTCTGAGTAGCACTTTGCATGTGTCTGAGTAGCACTGCCTATGCGTCTGAGTAGCACTTTGCATGTGTCCGAGTAGCACTGCCTATGCGTCTGAGTAGCACTTTGCATGTGTCAGAGTAGCACTGCCTATGCGTCTGAGTAGCACTGCCTATGCATCTGAGTAGCACTTTGCATGTGTCTGAGTAGCACTTTGCATGTGTCTGAGTAGCACTGCCTATGCGTCTGAGTAGCACTTTGCATGCATCTGAGTAGCACTGCCTATGCATCTGAGTAGCACTGCCCATGTGTCTAAGTAGCAGTTTGCATGTGTCTGAGTAGCACTGCCTATGCGTCTGAGTAGCACTGCCCATGTGTCTAAGTAGCACTATGCATGTGTCTGAGTAGCACTGCCTATGCGTCTGAGTAGCACTGCCTATGTGTCTGAGTAGCACTTTGCATGCATCTGAGTAGCACTGCCTATGCGTCTGAGTAGCACTGCCTATGCATCTGAGTAGCACTTTGCATGTGTCTGAGTAGCACTGTGCATGTGTCTGAGTAGCACTGCCTATGTGTCTGAGTAGCACTGCCTATGCATCTGAGTAGCACTTTGCATGTGTCTGAGTAGCACTTTGCATGTGTCTGAGTAGCACTTTGCATGTGTCTGAGTAGCACTGCGCTTGTGTCTGAGTAGCACTTTGCATGTGTCTGAGTAGCACTTTGCATGTTTCTGAGTAGCACTGCGCTCGTGTCTGAGTAGCACTGCGCTTGTGTCTGAGTTGCACATTGCATGTGTCTGAGTTGCACTTTGCATGTGTCTGAGTAGCACTGCCTATGCGTCTGAGTAGCACTTTGCATGCGTCTGAGTAGCACTTTGCACGTGTCTGAGTAGCACTGCCTATGCATCTGAGTAGCACTTTGCATGTGTCTGAGTAGCACTGCCTATGCGTCTGAGTAGCACTTTGCATGCGTCTGAGTAGCACTTTGCACGTGTCTGAGTAGCACTGCCTATGTGTCTGAGTAGCACTGCCTATGCATCTGAGTAGCACTTTGCATGTGTCTGAGTAGCACTGCCTATGTGTCTGAGTAGCACTGCGCTTGTGTCTGAGTAGCACTTTGCTGTGTCTCAGTAGCACTGCGCTTGTGTCTGAGGTGCGCAGCGCTTGTGTCTGAGTAGCACTGCACTTGGGTCTGAGTTGCACATTGCATGTGTCTGAGTAGCACTTTGCATGTGTCTGAGTAGCACTTTGCATGTGTCTGAGTAGCACTTTGCATGTTTCTGAGTAGCACTGCGCTTGTGTCTGAGTAGCACTTTGCATGTGTTTGAGTTGCACTTTGCATGTGTCTGAGTAGCACTTTGCATGTTTCTGAGTAGCACTGCGCTCGTGTCTGAGTAGCACTGCGCTTGTGTCTGAGTTGCACTGCCTATGCGTCTGAGTAGCACTTTGCATGTGTCTGAATAGCACTGCCTATGCGTCTGAGTAGCCCTGCCCATGTGTCTAAGTAGCAGTTTGCATGTGTCTGAGTAGCACTGCCTATGCGTCTGAGTAGCACTGCCCATGTGTCTAAGTAGCACTATGCATGTATCTGAGTAGCACTGCCTATGCGTCTGAGTAGCACTTTGCATGTGTCTGAGTAGCACTGCCTATGCGTCTGAGTAGCACTTTGCATGTGTCTGAGTAGCACTGCCTATGCGTCTGAGTAGCACTGCCTATGCATCTGAGTAACACTTTGCATGTGTCTGAGTAGCACTGCCTATGTGTCTGAGTAGCACTGCCTATGCATCTGAGTAGCACTTTACATGTGTCTGAGTAGCACTTTGCATGTGTCTGAGTAGCACTTTGCATGTGTCTGAGTAGCACTGCGCTTGTGTCTGAGTAGCACTGCGCTTGTGTCTGAGGTGCGCTGCGCTTGTGTCTGAGTAGCACTGCACTTGTGTCTGAGTAGCACTGCGCATGTGTCTGAGTTGCACATTACATGTGTCTGAGTTGCACTTTGCATGTGTCTGAGTAGCACTTTGCATGTGTCTGAGTAGCACTGCCTATGCGTCTGAGTAGCACTTTGCATGCGTCTGAGTAGCACTTTGCACGTGTCTGAGTAGCACTGCCTATGTGTCTGAGTAGCACTGCCTATGCATCTGAGTAGCACTTTGCATGTGTCTGAGTAGCACTGCGCTTGTATCTGAGTAGCACTTTGCATGTGTTTGAGTTGCTCTTTGCATGTGTCTGAGTAGCACTGTGCTTGTATCTGAGTAGCACTTTGCATGTTTCTGAGTAGCACTGCGCTCGTGTCTGAGTAGCACTGCGCTTGTGTCTGAGTAGCACTGCGCATGTGTCTGAGTAGCACTTTGCATGTGTCTGAGTAGCACTGCGCTTGTGTCTGAGTAGCACTTTGCATGTGTCTGAGTAGCACTTTGCATGTTTCTGAGTAGCACTGCGCTCGTGTCTGAGTAGCACTGCGCTTGTGTCTGAGTTGCACATTGCATGTGTCTGAGTTGCACTTTGCATGTGTCTGAGTAGCACTGCCTATGCGTCTGAGTAGCACTTTGCATGCGTCTGAGTAGCACTTTGCACGTGTCTGAGTAGCACTGCCTATGTGTCTGAGTAGCACTGCCTATGCATCTGAGTAGCACTTTGCATGTGTCTGAGTAGCACTGCGCTTGTATCTGAGTAGCACTTTGCATGTGTTTGAGTTGCTCTTTGCATGTGTCTGAGTAGCACTGTGCTTGTATCTGAGTAGCACTTTGCATGTTTCTGAGTAGCACTGCGCTCGTGTCTGAGTAGCACTGCGCTTGTGTCTGAGTAGCACTGCGCATGTGTCTGAGTAGCACTTTGCATGTGTCTGAGTAGCACTGCGCTTGTGTCTGAGTAGCACTTTGCATGTGTCTGAGTAGCACTTTGCATGTTTCTGAGTAGCACTGCGCTCGTGTCTGAGTAGCACTGCGCTTGTGTCTGAGTTGCACATTGCATGTGTCTGAGTTGCACTTTGCATGTGTCTGAGTAGCACTGCCTATGCGTCTGAGTAGCACTTTGCATGCGTCTGAGTAGCACTTTGCACGTGTCTGAGTAGCACTGCCTATGCATCTGAGTAGCACTGCGCATGTGTCTGAGTAGCACTTTGCATGTGTCTGAGTAGCACTGCGCTTGTGTCTGAGTAGCACTTTGCATGTGTCTGAGTAGCACTTTGCATGTTTCTGAGTAGCACTGCGCTCGTGTCTGAGTAGCACTGCGCTTGTGTCTGAGTTGCACATTGCATGTGTCTGAGTTGCACTTTGCATGTGTCTGAGTAGCACTGCCTATGCGTCTGAGTAGCACTTTGCATGCGTCTGAGTAGCACTTTGCACGTGTCTGAGTAGCACTGCCTATGCATCTGAGTAGCACTTTGCATGTGTCTGAGTAGCACTGCCTATGCGTCTGAGTAGCACTTTGCACGTGTCTGAGTAGCACTGCCTATGTGTCTGAGTAGCACTGCCTATGCATCTGAGTAGCACTTTGCATGTGTCTGAGTAGCACTGCCTATGTGTCTGAGTAGCACTGCGCTTGTGTCTGAGTAGCACTTTGCTGTGTCTCAGTAGCACTGCGCTTGTGTCTGAGGTGCGCAGCGCTTGTGTCTGAGTAGCACTGCACTTGGGTCTGAGTTGCACATTGCATGTGTCTGAGTAGCACTTTGCATGTGTCTGAGTAGCACTTTGCATGTGTCTGAGTAGCACTTTGCATGTTTCTGAGTAGCACTGCGCTTGTGTCTGAGTAGCACTTTGCATGTGTTTGAGTTGCACTTTGCATGTGTCTGAGTAGCACTTTGCATGTTTCTGAGTAGCACTGCGCTCGTGTCTGAGTAGCACTGCGCTTGTGTCTGAGTTGCACTGCCTATGCGTCTGAGTAGCACTTTGCATGTGTCTGAATAGCACTGCCTATGCGTCTGAGTAGCCCTGCCCATGTGTCTAAGTACCAGTTTGCATGTGTCTGAGTAGCACTGCCTATGCGTCTGAGTAGCACTGCCCATGTGTCTAAGTAGCACTATGCATGTATCTGAGTAGCACTGCCTATGCGTCTGAGTAGCACTTTGCATGTGTCTGAGTAGCACTGCCTATGCGTCTGAGTAGCACTTTGCATGTGTCTGAGTAGCACTGCCTATGCGTCTGAGTAGCACTGCCTATGCATCTGAGTAACACTTTGCATGTGTCTGAGTAGCACTGCCTATGTGTCTGAGTAGCACTGCCTATGCATCTGAGTAGCACTTTACATGTGTCTGAGTAGCACTTTGCATGTGTCTGAGTAGCACTTTGCATGTGTCTGAGTAGCACTGCGCTTGTGTCTGAGTAGCACTGCGCTTGTGTCTGAGGTGCGCTGCGCTTGTGTCTGAGTAGCACTGCACTTGTGTCTGAGTAGCACTGCGCATGTGTCTGAGTTGCACATTACATGTGTCTGAGTTGCACTTTGCATGTGTCTGAGTAGCACTTTGCATGTGTCTGAGTAGCACTGCCTATGCGTCTGAGTAGCACTTTGCATGCGTCTGAGTAGCACTTTGCACGTGTCTGAGTAGCACTGCCTATGTGTCTGAGTAGCACTGCCTATGCATCTGAGTAGCACTTTGCATGTGTCTGAGTAGCACTGCGCTTGTATCTGAGTAGCACTTTGCATGTGTTTGAGTTGCTCTTTGCATGTGTCTGAGTAGCACTGTGCTTGTATCTGAGTAGCACTTTGCATGTTTCTGAGTAGCACTGCGCTCGTGTCTGAGTAGCACTGCGCTTGTGTCTGAGTTGCACTGCCTATGTGTCTGAGTAGCACTTTGCATGTGTCTGAGCAGCACTGCCTATGCGTCTGAGTAGCACTGCCCATGTGTCTAAGTAGCAGTTTGCATGTGTCTGAGTAGCACTGCGCTTGTGTCTGAGTTGCACTGCCTATGCGTCTGAGTAGCACTTTGCATGTGTCTGAGCAGCACTGCCTATGCGTCTGAGTAGCACTGCCCATGTGTCTAAGTAGCAGTTTGCATGTGTCTGAGTAGCACTGCCTATGCGTCTGAGTAGCACTGCCCATGTGTCTAAGTAGCACTATGCATGTGTCTGAGTAGCACTGCCTATGCGTCTGAGTAGCACTTTGCATGTGTCTGAGTAGCACTGCCTATGCGTCTGAGTAGCACTTTGCATGTGTCTGAGTAGCACTGCCTATGCGTCTGAGTAGCACTGCCTATGCATCTGAGTAGCACTTTGCATGTGTCTGAGTAGCACTTTGCATGCGTCTGAGTAGCACTGTGCATGTGTCTGAGTAGCACTGCCTATGTGTCTGAGTAGCACTGCCTATGCATCTGAGTAGCACTTTGCATGTGTCTGAGTAGCACTTTGCATGTGTCTGAGTAGCACTGCGCTTGTGTCTGAGTAGCACTTTGCATGTGTCTGAGTAGCACTGCGCTTGTGTCTGAGTAGCACTGCGCTTGTGTCTGAGGTGCGCTGCGCTTGTGTCTGAGTAGCACTGCACTTGTGTCTGAGTAGCACTGCGCTTGTGTCTGAGTTGCACATTACATGTGTCTGAGTTGCACTTTGCATGTGTCTGAGTAGCACTTTGCATGTGTCTGAGTAGCACTGCCTATGCGTCTGAGTAGCACTGCCTATGCGTCTGAGTAGCACTTTGCATGCGTCTGAGTAGCACTTTGCACGTGTCTGAGTAGCACTGCCTATGTGTCTGAGTAGCACTGACTAGGCATCTGAGTAGCACTTTGCATGTGTCTAAGTAGCACTGCCTATGCGTCTGAGTAGCACTTTGCATGCGTCTGAGTAGCACTGCCTATGCATCTGAGTAGCACTTTGCATGTGTCTGAGTAGCACTTTGCATGTGTCTGAGTAGCACTGCGCTTGTGTCCGAGTAGCACTTTACTGTGTCTCAGTAGCACTGCGCTTGTGTCTGAGTAGCACTGCGCTTGTGTCTGAGTAGCACTGCGCTTGTGTCTGAGGTGCGCTGCGCTTGTGTCTGAGTAGCACTGCGCTTGGGTCTGAGTAGCACTTTGCATGTGTCTGAGTAGCACTTTGCATGTGTCTGAGTAGCACTGCCTATGCGTCTGAGTAGCACTGCCTATGCGTCTGAGTAGCACTTTGCATGCCTCTGAGTAGCACTGCGCTTGTGTCTGAGTAGCACTTTGCATGTGTTTGAGTTGCACTTTGCATGTGTCTGAGTAGCACTGCGCTTGTATCTGTGTAGCACTTTGCATGTGTTTGAGTTGCACTTTGCATGTTTCTGAGTAGCACTGCGCTCGTGTCTGAGTAGCACTATGCATGTGTCTGAGTAGCACTGCGCTTGTGTCTGAGTAGCACTGCCTATGCGTCTGAGTAGCACTTTGCATGTGTCTGAGTAGCACTGCGCTTGTGTCTGAGTAGCACTGCCTATGCGTCTGAGTAGCACTTTGCATGCGTCTGAGTAGCACTTTGCATGTGTCTGAGTAGCACTGCGCTTGTGTCTGAGTAGCACTACCTATGCGTCTGAGTAGCACTTTGCATGTGTCTGAGTAGCACTGCGCTTGTGTCTGAGTAGCACTGCCTATGCGTCTGAGTAGCACTTTGCATGTGTCTGAGTAGCACTGCCTATGTGTCTGAGTAGCACTGCCTATGCATCTGAGTAGCACTTTGCATGTGTCTGAGGTGCGCTGCGCTTGTGTCTGAGTAGCACTGCGCTTGTGTCTGAGTAGCACTGCGCTTGTGTTTGAGTTGCACTTTGCATGTGTCTGAGTTGCACTTTGCATGTGTCTGAGTAGCACTTTGCATGTGTCTGAGTAGCACTGCCTATGCGTCTGAGTAACACTTTGCCTGCGTCTGAGTAGCACTGCGCATGCGTCTGAGTAGCACTGCCTATGTGTCTGAGTAGCACTGCCTATGCATCTGAGTAGCACTTTGCATGTGTCTGAGTAGCACTGCGCTTGTGTCTGAGGTGCGCTGCACTTGTGTCTGAGGTGCGCTGTGCTTGTGTCTTAGTTGCACTTTGAAGGTGTCTGAGTTGCACTGCGCTTTGTTCTGAGGTGCGCTGCGCTTGTGTCTGAGTAGCACTGCGCTTGTGTCTGAGGTGCGCTGCGCTTGGGTCTGAGTTGCACATTGCATGTCTGAGTTGCACTTTGCATGTGTCTGAGTAGCACTTTGCATGTGTCTGAGTAGCACTTTGCATGTGTCTGTGTAACACTTTGCATGTGTCTGAGTAACACTTTGTTTGTGTCTGAGTTGCACTTTGCATGTGTCTGAGTAACACATTGCATGTGTCTGAGTTGCACTTTACATGTGTCTGAGTAGCACTTTGCATGTGTCTGAGTAACACTTTGCATGTGTCTGAGTTGCACTTTGCATGTGTCTGAGTAGCACTTTGCATGGGTCTGAGTAGCACTGCGCATGCGTCAAGGCAAATTACCGTAGTTGCATGCTGGACATCTTTATTTACAGTGTGACTGTGAGGCATGAAGCGTTTGGGGGTGGCAGTGCGGGGTGTCGGCTGAAAATGCAGGTGTGTCTCGACCGTTTCGGCGGCATCACATCCTGCATCTGTGATCCCGTATGCAGGAAACAGGGCTCTGGTGTCTAAGTTACGGCGGCCATTTTGCGTGACTATAGACTCACTCAAGGAGTCAACAATGTTTGCCTGATCAACATCCGATGATATGTACAGTTGTACACAGTTGTAGACAGCTGGAATTGCCCAGGATGGGCTTCTCGGTACTAGTCTTGGCCGCTGTTTCATTAGCAAATTTTCACAAATCCTAAGCTGAAAAAATGGCGGCAGCTAGAGCCGGATTTAAACATAATGGGGCCCTAGGATAGTGGTTTGGGGCCCCCCTCCCTCAAAAATGTCTGTGCATATATTATAGTAGGTGTCACTGGAGCAAGATACATACATCATATTATATACACGCATAATTTTATATATAGATACAGATTCCATATATACATATATATATATGTATGAGATGCCGGGATCCCAGCAGTTAGAATCCCGATGCCAGGAACCTCGAAAGGGTTAACCGTAACCCTCCCCCTAATGCCTAACCCTGCACCCTAAACCTGACCCCCGCTAACACCCGGTATCCCGGCGGTCGGGATGATGGTGCCAGATCTCTAACTGGCGACGGGATTTTGGCATAGGATAGGAGCGTCGGCATCCAGACCGCCGGGATGCGATATAGATATATAAAATATATTTTATGTGTGTGTGTGTGTATGTATACACACACACACACATATATATATATATATTATATATTATATATATATATATATATATATATATACATATATATATATATATCGTACCAGTCAACAGTTTGGACACACCTTCTCATTCAATGGTTTTTGTTTATTTAAATTACTTTCAACATAGTGGATTAATACTGTAGACATCAACACTATGAAAGAACATATATGGAATTATGTTGTAAACAAAAAAGTGTTAAACAACTCAAAATATGGTTTATATTTTAGATTCTTTTGCTTGGATGACAGCTTTGCACACTCTTGGCATTCTCTAAATCAGCTTCATGAAGTAGTCTCCTGGAATGGTTTTGAATTAACAGGTGTCTGAACAGAGGTGGACTCGAAGAGTGGAACAAACAGGGAGACGGGAGGAAAGGGGGACAAATAGAGGGAGATGGGAGGGAAATGAGATGAACATGGTGAGACAGAAGGAAAGGGGGAAGAGCAGAGGGAGACAGGAGAAAGTGGGGGATAAGTAAAGAAAAGAAACGCCTACACAAAAGGTAGTGACTCAGTACATATTATATATACAGTATATATATATATATATACTGTATATATATATATATATATATATACACTGTGTATATATATATATATATATATATATATATATACACACACACACACACACGTAGAGATAGCAGTGTTATTTAACAGTATAAGAAGTTAAACTTACCCAGACTGGGGAGTGGAAGTCTCCTGTGGTTCCAGCAGCACAGGGGAGGTAGAGTTGTCCCAGGGGTGCCACACTGCAGAGGTGGAGGAGAGGCTGGCTACACTGTGGGGGGAGGGAAGGTGGCAGCGCTCACGCTGACTGCGGAGCGGAGGCTAGCTACAACAGCGCAGGCTGCAGGCGGTGGGGGGTTTGTTGGAGTAGGCTGCCGTGGACTAGTTCTGCACATGCTGCTGGGCGGGGGAAAGGGGGGGCTGGCTACACAGCGTGGAGCCATGGCTGCAATAGAGGCGGCAGGCAACATGTACTGTGACTGCAGGGGCTGGCTAGTACAGCAGCGGAGGCTGCAAGGAGAAAGGTGGGTTTTGAGAGCATGCTGCAGAGAGGGGGGCTGTCTACATTGCGGGGGCAGCAGAGGAGACTGGCTAAACTCAAGTCCCTGGGCTGCCTGCCAGCTGAAGGACTGTAACTCCGCCTCCGAGTCCTCCTCCCCCGCATGGTAGAGGCAGATTCAGAGCCCTGACATGTGTGGATGATATATCTCCCCGGCAGCTGCCAGGCTGCAAGCAGCAGCAGTTCGAACACAGAGCAGCAGGCTATTTCTCAGGGCCGGATTTCGGAGGGGGGTGGCCACGGGACCCGATGGGCCCTAGGCGACCGCCTAGATTGCCTTATGGTGAATCTGACCCTGGCAGCATCAATAGCGTATAACTCTGAATCAGGCCTACTATGCTACATGTCATTCAATCAGCTGACAAACAATATATCGCATAGTGCATCTGTACGTGTGTACAGAAGATATGTCTGTGAACTACGTTGTTCACAGATATGTTGCATTGGCCCTGTAGCCCTGCCAATGCCGATATATATCTTGCATGTATATTAGTACATCTGGCTGTGTGTACGGGCGACCCACTGATCACCCGTACACTGGTTGCAATGACCGCCAACACATGTAAACTGGGCAGGCAAATTTAAACGCCCCCCCAGTTGTGATGTAAGGCCAGTCATATCGATCGGCAGATTGGCAAATGTATATTGGCTTACCAATCAGCTGCTTGGTTGGCGGAAACCTGGGTCGGCGAACAAGTCGGCTAGGTGTGTATTCAGTATTAGTTGAATCTATCTTAAAGGATTGGTCCTTATATTGCGCCAGTCATCTCCTCACTTTGGGCCTGATTCATTATGGATCAAGGCTGCGAATAGCAGTTACGCACACAGTCTCACTGCGAATATATGCTAATCCATTGCGATCGCTATGCCATTGCAGCACAACATAAGGACGCCCACCTTACCTTACACACATCAGTACAATCGGAGCCTCACACACACTTGCACAAGGTCTGACCTTACTCAGAAATTGCTAACCTCATCGCACGCAGTGAGTATTCAAGCTGCGTATGGCATCGCAACGCCTAACTTATGCACGTCCCTGCAATGGTGTTCAAACGCACTGGCACACCTGTGTTTCGCAGACACCCCCCATCACCACCCCCAAACTGTACTTCCTATCAATCACTCTGCGATGGGTCTGCGTAGTCACTGCGATCGCAGTCTTGATTGCAGTGAGTGGTTTGCACATGCACACTGCTATGCATGCACAGAACGCAACAATTGGCCGATTGCGTGCGTAATCGCAGTTGCGATCCTTGCTGAATCAGGCCCTTTGATGCATCAAGCTGAAATAAAATGTGTAAGTAAGCTAGTGTCTTAGGTATACATTCCTAATAATGAATAATGCTTTATCTATAGTGTTCATCACTTCCAACACTGGATAAAGCAGTATATATCATAGCATAGGCAGAAGATCAGGTGATACTGCATGCTCAGGTCTAGTGATGCAAATATCCCTCACTTGGGGCCGTATTCAATTTGAGGCGAAAAGTCAGTTTCCAGCGGAAACTTTTCACCGATTACGTAATTTTCGCCTGTTTGACTTTTACCCCGTAATCAATATGGAAGACTTTCCGCCTAGGCGGAAAATCAATGCAATGTAATAGGCGAAAAAGTTTTGCCTATGAATGGGAGGCGGAAAAAAGTGCAGAATTGGGGTTTTGGGGTGCAACGTTGCGGGAACCCCCGTGCAGCCTTCAGACAGTCCCCCAAAGGTAATCTGTGTCAAAAAAAAAAAAGGCCAGACACCCCAAAATATCACTTTGAAAAAGGGGGCGTAAAAAAAAATGTTGGGGTACAAACTTAAAAACTAGCGAACTTGACTCTGGGGGATCCCCAAGTATGCCCCAAGTGTTTTTTGGATTGCAGCTGCTTGCAGCAGGTGGATTTTTCACAATTTTCAATTTCACTTTAGCAACTTTTAAATATGCTGGCCCCCATTTTCAAGTACCCCAAATTTGCTGGGATAAGTTATTTTCTGGAAAAAAAGCTCCTAAATACTATTCTGCATCACGTGTAGAAAAAACGCTATTTAACAGCTATTGAGCCCGTGTAAAATCACCAAATACCTTCAGCAAGCCAAATCAGGGGGTACCATAGGTAACCCCCATGTCAGAGCATCTTTTGGAGGGTGCCAGGCTGATTTCCCCCCAAAAAACAGTACTTTCCGCCTGTTTCAGTTTCGCCGGGTCCCGTTTTCGCGTACTTCCATATTTAATACTGGGTAAAGCAGGGACGGCCGCGATACTTTTCCGCCTGCAGAACAGGTGAAGTAGGTGGAAAGTCCTGGCCGTGAAAAAGTATCACGGCTCGGCTCAAATTGAATACGGGCCTTGGATGGAGGATTTTATTCTCAGCTAAAACAAGACTTTATCAATTCACTTCTAAATATTATGGCAATACTTACAACTATCTATTTAATAACCAGTCAATAAAGCAGGGATCACTATGAATTAATAGACTGTAACAAGGGCCTGACTTCACCCATTGCCTAGGGACATCAAGCTAAGGAAAAAATAGCTTCAGACCTGCTCCTGCTGACCTAAGCACTGCAAATATTAAAGGGCAGAAGGCCTGATTCAAAGATGTACGCTAATGCGAAAATATGCTAATGACTCGCCATCCAGTACTAAGAGACACCCACTGAAAGCATCTCACATCTGCCGCTCATGCCGAAACCGTAAACATCGAACTCAGATCAGGTGGCCACTAATCTTCTGAGTAGGTCTAACATGCCGCAGACATAGAGGGTCCCCAGACAAGCAAGGACGTAGTGGCAAATTTATGCATGCCAAAAAAACTGTCTGACATGCTTGCGTTTTTAAAACCACCCCCCCATACCTCCCCCAATCGCTACCTACCTGTCACTCACTTACAATGGCTGCTAATTACTGGCACTTGGGTTCTGGCCGATGCGGGCGAGGAATCCCCGGCACCCGCTGTTGGTGTTGTTACTCTCTTCTCTTTTCATTCAGCAACATGCAGGTTGGCCCCGCTCTGTTTAATTTAAAGGGCCAGACACCTTCTATTGTGACGTCACAGGAGGCGCCTAAACTCCAGCCCTGCCTATATAAAGAAGTCCCTGGGAACACTCCTGTGCCAGAGTATAGACTCCCAAACCTTACTCCACCGTTCCTGTGTGTGACTTCATTGCTTGTTCCTGACCTTGGCTTTGTTCACTTCATGACCCAACTTCGTCTGATCCCTGGTACTGCGCTTGCTATTCTGGTTTGACATTGGCTATCCTTCATAACCTACATACATCTGCTCCCTGGTACTGCGCTTGCTATTCTGGTTTGACATTGGCTATCCTTCATAACCTACATACATCTGCTCCCTGGTACTGCGCTTGCTATTCTGGTTTGACATTGGCTATCCTTCATAACCTACATACGTCTGCTCCCTGGTACCGTTTTGTCCATTTGGTTTTGACCCGGCCTGTCGACTACGCTGAACGTTTTCATTGTACTCCGATCCATCCAGAGCTCACCAACACCTGTATTAGGGAAATTAGTCTAAGGGGCCGCGACCTGTGTGTCGGGTGCAGCTAAGTCCAAACCTTCTTGTGGGGGTCCCTTGGTAAAACCGCTGGCACATTACACTCCGCGCCTCAGTAATTGGTCTCGCCAATCCCAAATACGGGTTAGCATCCACTACCAATCCGAGAGCTGCAACACTCACTTTATGAGTGATTCCTCTGTGCAAGCTTAATCGCAAACCAATCACTGCGTATGCGTAGTGCTGCTTACACACATGCGCAATGGCTAACAATCGCTAAATATCGGCATTGTGTTCATCTCTGATTCAGGCCCATAGGATGATAAATAACCCTTAAATGATTCATAGTCTTACAGGATACCTGGAGTAAACCCTCCAATGGTCCAGGGACACAAACTTGGAGTTAAAATCTCTAATAAGTCAGCCTGAATCTAATATTTCCAGGCCTGGATTTGATCTCTTGAATGAGTTTAAGAAAGGCCTAGAGTTCACCCAGCAGTGATACAAGGACACATGCATGCCATACCTGTAATTCAGCGTGTGTGTGCACATATAATGTTGCTTTATTAAAACTGTCCCTGTTACTCACTAAGATGATCCAGGGCTTTGAACTGTATGTAACCCGCCAGTGAATGAGCACTACCAGTGAATGAACATTTTCAGTTTAATACAGCAATCTTAAATGTTAGTACATGCAATCTTAGATTAGATCTATTGACTGTTGTATTGATGCAAGTCATATTATTAATTTACTGAACTAGTCTGTTAATTTGCTAGCATTGTGCGTTCATTCACTGGTAATTTCTACAACTCTCCTGTTTTTTGGTTGTAAAATTCTAACTATTCCTTCAATCTTTAAACCAAAAATGTACAGTACATGTCTCAAAATAGTTTTTATATTGTATCTTCTACATACACTATACCCTTAAATATGATAATCCCCTTAACCTTCACTGGACCTACAGTATCAGAGTACATTATATGGTGCACCTCATAATGTGTGTTGAAAATGTAGTCAAACTTGTGTGGTCCTGCAACATACTGTACACCTCTCTCATCTCCTGTCCTTGTCACACATTATTGCCCCAACAGTCCTAGGCTAGAACCCCCCCGCCGCTGCCTCATTTCCTTCCCATAGATCTGGAGCTGTGGACCTTCCTGTTGCTTTGGGACCATGCAGCTGGTTGTGCCCAGAGCATAATATAGTACTAAAGTCATGGGGCCCCCTGTTGCTCTGTGCTCCCATTTATTACCCTATTATAATTCACAACTGGGAGTGTACTCAGCCATTTTTTGGGCTGCTCTACGCACTCATTTGACTGTAGCCTAGAAATACAGATGTGTCCTCATACATCTAGCCTCTTTGCACGTTAAATAGCCCTTCTAGTCGTGCCATGCCATGACGTGACTCGGTAGTGCCGAGCATCTTTTTGTGCAACTTTTTCTTGCACTCTTTTCGTGCACCCAATGTGGGAGCACATGTGACCGTTTTCCATCCAACTCTTCGTCATGCAATATTTAATTATTTTAAGGGGAAGATTCAATTAGAAGCGGGCTTGTAGCAGTGCCCAGGGTTATTCAAGTGCAAAAAAACACAGGCCCTCATTCAGAGCCGCTCGTTAGCGGCAGTACGCTCGTTCCGAGCGATGTTTGCACATCTGCGCATGCGTACGCTTTTTAGTACGCATGCGCGAACCAGTCAGTGCGGCCGAAAATCCTTTCTACGCTATATAGCGAGTGCCTGCTATTTTGAGTGACAGAATGAGGCGTATGTGGGTGGTAACAGGGGAAGGTGTTTGAAAATGGGGAGTGGAGATCCGAACGCAGGCGTGCTTAAAGGTCAAAACGGGCGTTTTATGGGTGTGTATATTTAAAACAGCAGCGTCATTGACCACGTCACTGGGTTATTTTATAGCCAGAACTGCACGCAAATTTGTGGTAGCAAACACCAGCCACAAGAATAGCGAGCAGTTCATACGCTGGTCGATGTACTCGATTAATCTAATAAATAGCGGACATGACGTAGGATGCGTGCGGCCAGGGGGCGTTTTTAACAAATAAACGAGCGTATGTTTTGCTCGCTCGTTCAGACTTAGAGGTGTGAACAGACTGCAATGTGCGTACGGATCATTTGAATAGCCACCCCTTGTTTTTAAACGAACGACCGCAAATAGCGAACGGCTCTGAATGAGGGCCACAGATATAACTAAATATCTAAATCAGGCGCAAATAAAATATATTTATAAACCAATTGTTATCCGTATTGCTGCTAAAAAAAAAGGTTCTGGAAACACTAAATACATAAAAAATAAAACTAAAATACACAAGGGAGCGCTAACAAATTAATTTAATATGACATATTTAGTAGGGTGTACATTACACCTTGAAAACAGTAATAAAACCATTTATGGACAGAAATGTTTTTTTAAATGCATAAAAACTTATACAAAACAAGGCAATAGTGGATGAGCCTGCGGATAAGTCCTTAATGCGTTTCTCCGTTATACACGTGTAACGGTTTCCTGAGAAGGACTTATCCGTATGCTCATCCACTATTGCAGTTGATTCCTGTGGCTCATAATCGGGACCTCGCTGATACAAGCACTTTGGACTCTTCACGTCAGTGTTACCTGTGTCTCCCTCCCTAAATACCGGTCGATGATGTGTTGGTCCTGCTGACATTGCTCCATCTCTAACATAAGGTGGATGCCTATACATCTCACTGGGAGCATAAGCCACTGAGGTATTGCCCTCCCACCGCTGCTATCCCAGGGCAAAGAACTGGGGATCGAGATCTGCAAGGTGGTGAGGTAGATTCACGGTGAGGAGGTTGAGCATAACGCCAGCATTTTGGGCTCACTGATAATTACTTTGCTTTATTCGGAAATCTGTTTATGCTATATTACAAAGTGGATCCCCGTATCACACCGGATTTTCAAAGTCATAGTGAACTATGGGCCTGATTCAGACCCGGTCGCAAGCGTTGTGCGCTCGCAACCGGGTCGATGGTAGGCCAGTGCGCATGCGCACGACGGAGCTGGCTCCGTCGTGCGCATGCGTGAGACCCGGATAGTGACGGGCACTCCGTCGCTCCTGTCTCGTACCAAAGGGGGCGTGCTGTCGATGTTGAGTGACAGCATGCCCCCTTTGGTGGGTGGGCCGGGGGCGTGGCTTCCCAGACGGAGGCGTTCCCATGGGAACGCCTACTGTCTGGGGCCGGCCCCACTGACATCACAAGTGATGTCAGTGGGAGAGCTTTCGGCTCCGTTAGAGCAACCCACAGCAATGCGAGCGGCCAGGAGGCCGCTCCATAAAAAAAAAAAAAGACGCCCTGATTCAGAGCGAGCAGTCTGTCTGAGAGTCCGGCTCTGAATCAGGTCCTTAGCACTTAAGACTGGTATTTTTGTTGCAGAAGCACGAGGTTAAAGTGGCAGATTAAGCACGATGCATAGAGCGGCTCACTATCGGTTCTCCATCTTTTGTTTTTATAGCATCTAATGGTGCGTACACACTGGGCGATTAAAGTGGACGACTGAACGATAACGATATCGTTATCGTTCAGTCGTCCACTTTATCGTCCATTTTTAACACAAAAAAGATGAACGATGACGACGACGCGCGTTCCCGCGGGTCGTTCGTCATCCTCGTTCATCGGGCTGACATGCAGGCCAACCTGACGACCTCGTCAGGTTGCTGCATGTCAGGGAATGGGTGAGAGAGCCCGGCGCTGAACGATATCGCTAATGATATCGTTCAGCGGCTGTGCTCAATGTCATGAACGACATTGAGCACAGCCTGCCGGGGACACACTAGACGATATCGCTCAGGGAGCATATCGTCTAGTGTGTATGCACCATTAGTCTAAGTTCACTTTTTAAGAATCATCTGGTGAAGGAAAATTGCGGGTGCAGAACCCTCATACCCACTACTGCACCCACTTTAATATATTTTATTTCTCTCAAGGTCTTAATATTTTATTATTATACATACAATTGTTTACCAACAAATCCAGGAAATACATTATTTTTTTTTATTAAATATTAAGATAATCACTACTTGATGAGTCACCTTTTTCATAAAATGTAAAGAAAAAGTAGGGATGCCTGTCAGATAGGAGTGGTCGCACACAGTGTGGCTATTAGTTTTTCAATGTCGATCGTGATAGTTACATATCATTACTCCCTCTATCACTTTAGTTTGTGCTGGATTGCCTTGCAGCAGTCTGGCAAGGAAAGAGATACATTGTGAAATGTCAGAGCCTTGTAGAAACAATTCTCTCTCACGGAATGATAACAAAGATTAAGCAAATTCTAAATGTGTGTTGGCTTTGCAAAGCCTGTGTTTACTGCACCTATTTAACAAAACCAGGAGTGGTTATTTGTAAAGAAAGAACAGATTAGCAATAATAAGGTAAAAATAATGATGTCTTAATAAGGATAAAAGAAAAAAACTGTAACTCAAGATAATAATCTGCAAAGACACAAAAGATCTATGTGCCAAGAAGATTGTAAGAGATCAAAGGTATTACAATAAAAAGCTATTGGCTGCTGCTCCAGTTCCAACTTTTATGCATACAACATATGTATCATTAACCTGTACAACTAGATTTATAACAATTACAATGTAAATATTGTGCACTGTAAACTTGTAAATGCAGCCCTTGATCAGGGCTACTGTTAACCCCCTAAGTATTATTGCCTGTAGCCAAAGCAGTGCTATGCTGTCAAGTCAGATCACCACGGCAGCAAAAGGGTTACAGCTAGTGTACAAGGGGTTGGGTTGTGTGTGCGTGCAGTAAATCCACTGCTAATTACACCATGCAAGGAGTGATAGGTTTCAAAGGTGTTATTGTTTAAGAACTAAATAGGTGGGGATGATATTCATTTATTACACTTGCAATTTAATAAAGCTCATAAATCAGATATCACAGTACTGATGACATTGTCTTCTCACGCTTCAGTTCATTTTATTTTATCTAGAGTTTTGACTCTAAAGACACAAAAGTGTGACCATAAATGTCGCTTTTTAAACTTTAGTATTTTCCTAATTTTTTCACTTTGTTCTATAATTAGTTCAACTTTATTTTTTGACCTTATGGATTATTATTTATTTGGCAAGTGATCATTTCTTTGTGGATTCATGTCATTATTTGTTCTCACCATGCAGAACTGCATTACCCTGGGATGCATATTTATATTTTTCTCACATTAACCTTGACTACAAGAGGTCATACCCACATATTATGCGTTCAGTATGAGTTTTTATAGTCTTGTAAACACTCGTCATTGCAGATCATACCAAAAAGTAATATAAATTAATTACTCTGTAGACACCTACTTTCTGTTCCTAGAACAAGAGGCGCAGAGACAGGTATTGTAACCAAACAGAAAAACATTGATCTGATTGGTCATAGTGTAGGTTTAGCTGCTCCCTGTGGATTGTATGCCTCAAAGTAAGAAGCAGGTCCACTTGGATCTAGGTTAGCAATACATTGAAAAAAGTGACTTAGTTTTGGGAAGTGTTTATTTAAGTAGAGACATTTTTATGGTGGTGGGGAGGGGGCACTCTACACGCTCTTTGTTCTCTTGATATTGTCACTATCAGCCTAGGCTGTGAGCACAGGTACTCATTGTACTTTGGGCGGGGAGCCTCAGGCACCCATACATGTTTGTGGACACAAAAACAGCGGTGCGATTATGGACCTTATTTAGACGAAGGTGACCGATCAGCACATGTGCATAATCTGTACTCCACAAGTGGTGATCATTGTCTGCGAGATCGCTCGCAGTGCCCTCTTAGCCGTAACAAGATCAACATGCTTCCGCTGTTTGGGGAGGGGCAGGGGTGGTGACACCGATACGCAGACATGTTGAGGCCAGCGTCATCGTCTTCCAACACAGATTTTCTGGCCCCGGCAGAGGAGTTCCAGCGGCCATTCTGAGTAAACTTAGGCTTACTAAGACGCCCGATGGTGACCTGATGCTGCGTTGTTGGAAGCAGCACTCGGATCTGCAATTCCGGCGATGGGTGTCTTTAGCCTTCAGATGCCTCCAGCACCCTACAGATGGGATTGCTGCTGCAGCACCCACGGTACGTCCTATGGACACTCCAGAAGGGCACTCTACACAGTATCTGCAGTCAATCAGGCGTCCTAAGGATGCCCGGTCATAGTTGCACTTACCGGAGCTGCCAGTCACGCCCCCTTCTGTGTGACGTTATTTAGTGCAGTTGTGGCGCTCGGGGCGGGGCCAGCACAGGGTGAAATTGTGTCCTGTTATGGTTTTGCCTGCGACATAAGCAATTTTTTGCACCGCTGCTGGGTCCACAGATGCAGCAGCGATCAAATAGTAATAAGTAATAATGCAGCTGTCCATGTCCGTTTGCATTGCGTCAAACTCAGAATCATGTCCTGAGTATTGATGCCTTTCTAAGTGAATCAGAGCCAGGCATTGCTGCTTACCTGGTGGTTTTTATAACCAAGTCAGGTTACCCACTGAAAATGTGTATCACTGCAGATCTGCCTTTCAACAACAGCAGTATCAATTATGATAAAGATCGTTTGACATTTGTTTTGTTTGCAGGTGTCTTTTATAAGACAACCTCTAATCCCTTCAGGAAGAAATAGTTTTTCCCTTTTAAAGAGTATTAAGTAAATATAAAGGCTCTGATCCTTGCCATTGTTGCTAATTCTTTGAGGGATATTTCCCAACATTCATTGTTTAAATGGTTGTCAGGAGGAATCAAGTGAAACTGGATAAACAATGCCGTAACTGGTTCATCTCATTCTTTGTATTGGAGCGTTTCTTGAGAGGATTTGCATTTAAGAAGTGTTTTTTTTGGCGGAGGTACACTTAGGGTCACTTTCAGCCTTTGAAACCTTCTGTGTGGTGGCAGGGATTTTTTCTTTATATTTCGCTCAGACCTCGGGTATGAAACTTTGGTCTCAGTTTAGAGATGTTTGACATGGGATAGTTCACATCATATTTAGAACATGTTCTTCTCAGTTGCAGCACATGTTATCAAATTCATGTACGTGTTAAGCAAACCCTTTTGTCGGTTTTGACAGCTTGTCTGTACATTTTAAATTGAATGAGTGTATCACAGCTACGCCAAGTCAATAAAAAGCTGATTTTTCAACATAAGAATACATTGCAAAACACAAACTTCATCTATAAATAATAAATATTCATTGTTTTAGTGTGCAATAGTATAATAAAATAAATCATATTGCGTGCTACCAGGACATTTACAAAAGGTAATTTCAGTCATGCCAGTCATTCAATGTTTGAATGGATATATTAGTGACTGTAGTATTAGCTTATATTACATAGTATTCACAGACATTACTTCTTTGGGAACAGGTTAATATCATTAGGCACATTATTCTGGGAACTTGTATTTTTTTCACATGTGATTTCGCTTGCTGTGCAATTGCGAAAATATGTTAATGACTCAGACGCCATCTTGTCCATGGAGATGCCTCCTCACATCCGCTGCTGATGCACAAAAGCAGAAACATCGGATGCACATCAGTCGACCATTTACTTTTGAAAAAGTCTATGCTGTCTCTCCTAAGACGCAGAGAGGATTTGTAGTGCTTTATACATTTTCAGTGAGTAGTCAAACCACTATGCTAATTAAAAAAAATTAAATAATTATAATTATATTGTCTCACCACCTTGCTTTTGGTAACATAAGGGAAAAGTTTAATGATTTTCGTTCCTTAGAATATAATTGTGGTCAGAGGGAGCCAAGTTAAAACAAAAAATCCCCCACAAAAAAACGAACTTGGAAGGAAGTTCACGGAGAACATGTGAGGTGTCCTGCAGCTGCCCTCAGTACCATCTAGTGATTTAGTAAAGAAAGCAGATCTAAAAAGCCTTTATATTAAAATCAACAGCTTGACTAATTTTAAATAACTGACTTTTCAGATGCTTTCATCACAGACAAAGGCGTAATCCTGGGACTACTTGAGCCAGCAATGAAGGGTATGGCACAGACCACCAGTGAATGTGCCGATCTCCTCCCTCCCACTCCTCACCACACACAAATGCATTGACTGCAGCTTTATGAAGTGAAAACACTGAGGGAAAGGGAAATGTGAAGGAGCTGTCCACAGTTATTTGTTGGAGAGAAAAGCTCTTGCATCTGGACATTGGGAACAAAAAGTGCTTAAGACAAAAATAATAGCTGAGGTCATTCACTTGCATAGGAGCAAAAGGCTGGAACTGCTGTGCCTTGTTTCACTACCACTGACCCTTGCATTTTATTGTGTGGAAATGTCAGGGAAAGTGTGTAAAAGGAATTTTGTGGTAACAATGACGTTGTCATTTTGTTTCTTTTAGTGATCTGTTTTGTGTGTGTGACTTTTCTTTTTAACAAACCTGAGGGCTTCGGTTGTTGTTTTTTGTTGTTTGCATCACTGAGATTTTATGAAACCACGGTCAATATTGCAAGTAGAAGAGTGAATTTCACTTACTGCTGAACCGGCGCTGACTTTTCCATTTACATCACTGAGAAGAACATTTTTGTGGCCATTTTTTACATTTACGTTCCGTATCCTAAAATAACATAATTGTTTTGTGTGGTTAATCTACATGAAAAATGGTTCGGTCAACAGTCGCCTCTGATTCTGCTACTTTAGCCTGAAAAAGTTTCCCAAAAACAAGATCACAAAGGACAGAAGAGCTGTGGCAGTTAATCAGTTTGAAATCCTTGGAGCCTGCTCTGCTTCTAGTCAAAGGCCTAATTTGTCATTCTCAGCATGAGAGCGACAATGGTGCCATTAAACGTTAAAAAGAGGCTAATCGAAGCACTCAGGGACTAAATGAGGCTATCATTTTAACACTATCACTTCTGCTATCTTTGTTGTAGACTTGAAGAAGCTACGTATGTTATTTGGGTTGTAGATTTGCAATTTTCTTTGGTTAATTATTTTTAGTAAATTCAGATTAGATGATTGATGAGCTAAAATTGATATAGAGAGTTATGCTTTTAAAGTAGTTTATAGTTTCAATAGAGATGATATACTGTTCAGTAAAGGTTGTTTTAACATGTTGCATCTCTCTTGCCAATTAGCTGTCTGCAGTCCTTGGCTTGGTAATTAAATTATACTTTTTATGTAGGCATCAAACAAAATCATAATTATCACATTCCCTTTAGGAACTGCCTCTGTATTTATCTTTATCAAATACATATTTAACACGAATATATGTATCATATTCTGCAATAAGAGGTAGAAGTGAGATCTGATGTCATCAGTATTCATTAGAAATACTGACATTTTATGTAGTTTAACATGCTTTCTTCTGTAGAGCAAAGGTATATAACCAGTCCTCTTAGAGACATTCCTCATTCTGTTTATTATTATTATTATTTATTACCAGTTATTTATATAGCGCACACGTATTCCGCAGCGCGTTACAGAGAATATCTGGCCATACACATCAGTCTCTGCCCTAATGGAGCGTACAATCTATATTCCCTACCACATGCACACATACACACTAGGGTTAATTTTCCAGTATATTTTTTAGTGTGGTAGGAAACCGGAGTACCCGGAGGAAACCCACGCAAGCACAGGGAGAATATACAAACTTCACACCGTTAGGGTGGCAGTGGGAATCGAACCCACGACTTCAGTGCTGTGAGACAGTAATGCTAACTATTACACTGTCTGTGCTGTTTAATATCCTTAGGAAGTATACAATACTATATTGTACCAAAGGGGAGAATTAAATTGTCGGTAAAGGGTGCAAATTTTAAATGCCAGCAACAGCAGCCCATCTTGCACCCTTTGTCTGGCTGACCAAATGCCCGATTCGCACAAAAGTGCTCGCTACCCTATGGTAGAGCGCATGGTAAAGCGCGGCAGCTGCCGTAAAGCATGGCGGCTGCCACGCAGATTTGGTCGGGGTGAACAAATTAATTGAATCCTCCCCCCACAGTCTCCACAGAAATATTGGTATCAGTTTTATAATGTATCCATGGCCAAATAGCAATAACAAAAATCCATGATTTCAGCAGGTACAGTACATGTTAGATTTATAAAATCTTGAAGAAAGTGGAGAAGTTGCCCATAGCAACCAATCATAATCATTTAACTAGCACCTTCTAGAAGATAATAGCTAGAATCTGTTGCTATGGGCAACATCTCCAATTCTAAAACTCTCACTTTAGTAAATTTACCCCATAGTATCTTTAGAAAATTCTCATAATCAATTATAAAATATTTGTTCTGCATAAATAATAAAACTTTAATATTTGTTTAGAGTATCTGAAGTATCCTTAATGTTGATGCCTCATATTGAGATATTTTCCTCCTCTTAAAACCAATTATACCATTAAACTGTACCCAATGCATCACAAAAGGCCAACATGTCATACATTGTATAGTAAATGTATGTTAGTAATGATAAAACAATGGATTACATATCCTTACAACAAAGGAAACAAACTTGTCATACAACTTTGCATATCACTGAACATTTGTCCTCGGTGTTCACAGTCATCCAACCTCACCCAAATTGTAGTTCAAGCACCTGGTAAGTGCCAGGAAATCTCCACAAAATGTCACCCAACATGTTTTGCTTGTCACAGCTTTATCAGGGATTATTGAGGTATATATATATATATATATATATACAGGGCAATTTTTACAGAAAAGCAGGTTCAGGAACTGTGAGTGGAGCTATAGAGAAACAATTATATATATATATATATATATATATATATCTATATATAGGTTGAGTGATGTGAGGTGAGTAGTGGCAGCGGCACGCGCAGGTCTAAAAATAGAACGAATGATACCACACTGGGGTAGTTCAGTCCAACGTTTCAGTAAGGAGACTTTTATCAAGAACACAAAGTGAAAAGAGAGAATTACATACCTTTATAGAACATGTTTTGATGGTGTGGCGTGTCGCGTGTTCCTTCCTCGCTCTGGGCGCCAGGCATCTGATGTCATCAGCGTGCAGCCGGCGTGAGGACGCTGGTGTCCTGTCGTCAGGCGTGTAACACTTGTGGCTTGACGCTGTCACCCGGGTAACAAGGAGGGGGAGTGATCTATGTGAAGGATACATGTATAATGTGAAAAAAAAAGAAGGAGAACGGCTGTATAAATGGCTGTACTCTATTAACAGATAGTCGGTGATACATAAGTTAGTGTATGATGCAACTAGGTGTATCACTAGTAAAAATTGGTGATGACTGCAGTGAGTGATGTGCCATACAGGTGTGAGAGAGAAATATACAGGAATACATCAATGTAAAATACACATAATGAACACATTAACACAAATAACATATACATAAGAAGATTAATAATCAAAGTACCACTGAAAGGAACAGAATGTGATAAGTATACTGCGAATAAAAAAAGATATATATTAAATGGAGAGAAATTGTGCTATGAAAAGAACAAAGCAACATCTCTGTAAATAAACGGATGTAGAAGAAAATGAGCAATTGAAATGACTGCTCAATATAATTACGAATGAGGCAGGTGTGATATACATATACACACACATCAATGAATATGTACACATGTACATACACTTCTAAAAGGATAAATGAACCAAATGGAAGACCGGAATAAGCTGTATTCCCCGGAGCATGGAGTGGTCTAATATAAAGCTAGAAAAAATATTAAATATAATGAATCAAGAATAATAAAGGAAGGATCTAGTGTTAGAAATGATCTACTGAGAAACAACATATTGGAGTCATATGTCTACATGTGTTCCTGGTGGCTGATAAGTAGGAGGAAAAATGAAACAAAATGTGATAAGAAAAGAAAAATAGAAAATCGATACAGGTAAATAGCAAGAATGGTGCTATCAGTATACTCCCTAGGATGAATTACAACACCTGGTATTCCTAGGTGGTCATCCTCCCTATTACTAACCAGGCCAAACACTGTTTTGCTTCCAAGATCAGACGAGATCGGGCACTTTCAGCGTAAGTATGGTTGTAAGATGGGGCAATGATCAACATATCACCAAACTTTCATGCTAACCCTCAGAAAGAATGTAATAGACAACAAGTCAGAAGATAAGAAAAATGACTAGTACAGCCGCCCAGGAATTCTAGATGGTGTCTACTCTTCTACAAGGAGGACCATATAAATGACTCCATGTCAGTGGTGTTACCTGAACACCATCCTGTGGAAAGAAAGTAAAAAAAACAAGAGAAAGATAAATTCTCGTTCAGTCCGCCAGGTGTTACAGTATTCATTTGGTGTATCCAGGTGGTTTCCAATTGTAGTAGTTGTTTTTCTCTGTCGCCTCCTCTTTTGGATACTGGTACATGGTCTATGATTTTGTAAGATACAGTACCAAGTGGATGTCGTAGGTCACGGAAATGTCGGGCCACAGGTTGGTCAGTGTCTTTGTCCTCCAATGCTTGTTTGATGGCTGTGCGGTGCTGTGCCATTCTAACTCTTGCTGTACAGGTTGTCTTCCCTGTATAGGCCAAGCCACAGGGGCAGTGAATGATGTATACAATATATTTGCTGGTACAGTTTAAAACATGTTTTATCGGGATACGTTTTCCAGAGAGAGAATGTACCACCTCTGGTCCTGTTTCCATGTACCTGCATGTGGTACACCCAATACATTTGTAACATCCCTGTTTCTTAGATAGAAAATGAGTTCCAGAATCCTGTTTTTCAAGCGAAACGTTATTGTGCACCAACCAATCCTTTAAGTTTTTGCCTCTCCGATAACCAAGCATGATTTAGAAAAGCAGGCAATCAAAGGGCCTTTAAAATAAAATGTATCTTAAGGAAAATACATCTTGGCCCAGAACATTACATCATAGTTAATGAAAGGTGCTTGTTCCTGCTGAAAAATAGCCGATCGGGTCACTTCAGCCTGCTCCATCTTGCCTTGCATCAATATTCTAACCGGTACTCCTGTTCTCTTCTATTATATATCTGTCCCGTCTCAGTATCCGGTAGAGGGAGCCGTTGTGGTCCTCTTTGTTATACGTTCTTTACTTGCCAGATTTCCTTAACTCCTCCTTCTTCACTAACATCAATATGTTTAATTCCCTACCCCCACAACTCATACTTTGTACCCATCTCATTCCCTTTACCACTCCCTCTGTAACCACCTCATTTCATTCACCATTTATTATCTGCCTACATTGCTTTCTCCTGCCTCAACACCAGCCTAAACATTTTTACATCCTCCCTCATTCACTTTCCAGTCCCTCTACATCTGATTCTACTACCCCCCTCATTCATCTCCTTACCTTATTCACTCCCTTCATCTTCCTAATTCAATTTTCTACTCCCTGTTTCACAGCATCAGTAGTTATAGCTTCCCTATATGTATTTGCTTTTTTCCCTTCACCCCTCACCCATTCCTTTTACCTCCATCATCCATTTTACCCATCTCTCTTGCCTGGTTGGAGAAGTGAGGCTTGGTCTGGACAGCCAGTGAGAGAATGGAAGGGGGCAGTGTTATGAACCCCCTGGGATTACACTTATCAATGAAGATACAAAAAGTAAATACTGTGAGTCCTGAATATACACTGGGATTCTGACACAAGGGAAACAGTAGGAGTAGGAGAATATGCACAAAGCAGATAACTGCAGCAAATAACTCAGTGTTCAGAATGGTAGCAAGTGGCAGAAACCAATAAAGTCCCAGACTGATAAATAAATAAACAAAGGATAGTAACCTGGTCAGTAGTAGAAGTTCCTCTATTTGCAGGCACAATTAGACAGGAGTTAATAGCAAAACAAGTATACGCAGGAAAAGGCATCCAAAGGTTTAAGCAAGGCAGATCACAGAAGCTCACAAATCAAAAGTCCAGCACACGAAACATTAATGACCCAGCAATGAGTGCTGGGACCAAGCTAACTACAATAGGCAGGTGTCAGGTTTAAATGATGATTAGTAGTAACCACCTGACCCATGGCCGCAGAACAAACTTGGAACAACAGCATCTCTGGAAACTTTGCAGAACTGCAGCTCATATAACCCTTTATAGCTTTGCGACCCCTGCTCACAGGGAATCAGGGCCGGATTGATGGCCACATGGGCCTGGAGCTGAAAATGACCAAAGGGCCTATTATGAGAAGCAGAGGAGGCATGACCAGTGCTGTGTGGGTGTGGCCAGTGCCATGTGGGCGTGTACCCTCTATACTCTCTGCTCCAATGTCTCCATAAATATGTAAAAGGAAAAAAATCCTTCATTTTGTGAGGTAAATAGAAATACAATTTTACTACTTATGATTTATGGCTGACCGTGTGGAGAGCAGATGGCCAGTCAACATGATGTTGTCATGACAATGGGCCTATTTTTATGTGGAGGCCTGGAGCTGTAGCTCCATCCGGGCCATTGTTAATCTGGCCCTGCAGGGAATGGATACTGCCAGGCAACATGACAGAAAGCAGAGTTCTAACAGGTGAAGCTTTCCTCCAACTCTTTAATGAGACTGCTGTGTGCATCATGGACAGTGTGCTAAAAATTATGCCTTCACTCTGACGTGCATGTGCTTTTGAAACCAGTCCACTCTTATAAGAAATGGAGACTTTCCATCTCAAAGAATGTTCCACAATGTCACTAGATATCATTAAAATATAATATTTTTAAAGTAGTTTAATGCTGTTCAAGAGGACAAATAGAGGCTAAATTGTGGCCTGTGTTTCAACGAACAATAAATGTTTGTACATTGCCTGATAATATATAAAGTCACAGAAAATATATACGATTTGAATATACAATTCAGGTGCATATATATAGAAAGTTCCAAAATAGTGTTAAGCTGCTCCTAGTAGTGATATTCTGCAATATACACCTAAGTTTCAAGATACAAAGAAGCCTGGATAAAGAATATTCATATTATGTGCCTTATTATGCCAGCAATATTATTTATATTCAACCAGACTGGTTGAATATAAATAATATTGCTGGCCTTTTAAGGCACATAGGGCCTGATTCAGAGCCGCTCGCTCGCGCTGTGCGTTCGCAAGCGGCCCGATGTTCTGTGTACGCGCATGCGTACGCTTCGTTCTGTGTGTGCGCGAACTACACACTGTGATCGCAACCCGCTCGCCAAGCTAAGGCAGCCCAGGTTAATGGATGACAGGAGAGGCCGTTAGTGGGTGGCAACAGGGGCAGGACACTAAAAACGGGGGGTTGGAGATGCGAACACAGGCGTGCCTGAGTGTTTCAACGCCGTTTTAGAGGAGTGCATAATTAACAGGCAGCGTCATAGCACACGTCACTTGCCTTTTTTTACATTGATTTCCTCGCTATGCTTGCGGTAGGGTAAAGCTATCTCAAGCACTGTGTTCACATCCGATGGTGTTCGATGTACCAATGTTTTAATACACTTCCTGGAGATGACGTGTTGCTGGTGGGCGGCTCTGCCTGTGCAATTGGGCGTACGCATACACAAAGTGGACGCTCGCTAAGACATGGTGGGCGTGCTTATGCCTTGGCGAGCGATCACTTCCCGTGGCGTTACTTTGACAAATTTGCATACGCATCTAGCGAGCGTACGCAGATAGCGAACAGGTCTCAATCAGGCCCATAATATGAATATTGTTTATCCAGGCTTCATTGTAATATATAAAGTCTGCTACCTAGAAATCTCTTAGAAAAGCCTACAACCACCAATCCAATTTGGAATATGATAGCGGGTAACCTTTTTTGGAATAAGATGATAGATTACCAGAGCTACGTATATATACAGTATATATACGTATATGTATATATATAGACAGACAGATTGCCTAACCAGGGGCTGCAATCCCTATATTCCTTTTAGGCAGCAGTATGTGTTTTGACATTTAATAGGAAAGGGCAGATAGTATGTATTTGCTACTTCTTGCCAAAATGGCAGTGACCTGAGTATACAAAACAGAAAGACTTTTGAAATTAGTGCTAACATACTGCAAATCTGTGTGTATCTACAGTAACAAATGGAAATCATGGTGATTTTGTTGATATTGTGAGCAAAACATTTATGCTTGCAGCCCGTCGTCAAGGGATCACAAATCTCTGCAAATTCCTACACTGGCATATATGCATTCCATCCAGCCCTCCTAATTTCTGTGGGACAGTCCTGTTTTTCAGGCAGTGTCCCGCTGGCCCACCCCTGGGCTGTAGTGGCCGTTGGGAGGCTGGGGGACACTGTCACCACTGCTCTGTTGCAGAGCACCTGTGAAGGGATACCAGCATCTATTTAGTAACCGGAGGAGGCTAGGGGCAGCCCTGCAGCGCCAGAGTGCTGTGCTCACCCCCTGCGTGATGAGAAACAGGGTCACGCCCCTAAAACGTCACATCAGCGTGGCCTATCTGGCCGAGGTCACATTCCATTTTTGCATGTGTGAAGTCACGATTTCAATAATCAAAGTTTGGGAAGGTATCCATTATTAGTTTGCATTTCAAATGCATTTATCTCACAGGTACAGAGGGGAACATCCAAACAAGACAGAAAATATGCCTGCTCTCGGTTTTACCAATATTGTACATGATATCAGCGTCTAGCAAATAACAGCATGGGAATTTTGTTCATATTTTGTTCAAAACATATAAGCTTGCAGTAATGAGTATGCAATAATATTTTAGAACTGTAAAAATAAATATGTAAGCTGCCACCCCTGTGTTTTGGAGAGGACAAGCTAATCCCTTTTGTTTATAATATACATTTATGTAGCCAAACGCTCTTTTGATGTTTTGTAAACACTGGTGTAGTTTTATCTGGAGATGTGTGCACCATTCTTAAGCTGGGTACACATCATACGATGGTGCGGCCCAGCAATGGTGCGATACGATGTAACGGTATATCGCGCCCGCCATACATACTGCACAATCTATTGTGTATGACTTTGCAATGTATTGTTACATGCTGCATGTAATAGCACCACGTCCTCCATTGCATCGTCCCATCTGCTGTGCAGAATTGCAGATGGGACGCTGCGATGAACAACTGTCAAGATACATCGTATAATGTATTCCAAATTTAAGGATTTTACTATATGATCTTTCACCTATTCAGTTTTTTTTCCAATAGCACCACAATTGCCTGTTTTTATTTCTCTTAATTTTGGTTGCCCTGATAGTCACATTATATCAGATTTATTTTCAAATATAGAGATTTTACTAAATTAGTCTAATGTAATAATGTAAATGTATTTTTATGTTGTGTTATATAATTCCAGAAACAGAAAGTTATTTGATTATTTTAAATATAGATAGACTTTGCTTTGTTAGAAATAGTAATATAATTATAATTGTTCATTTTTGTTCCCTTTGTTTCTTTCAGGTGTTTCTCCAGATTCTAGGTGTTATCGCTGTTGCAGTTGCTGTCATTCCATGGATTTTAATTCCCTTGCTTCCTCTTGTGATCATTTTCTTTTTCCTAAGGAGGTATTTTCTGGAAACATCTCGTGATATCAAACGACTTGAATCAACAAGTAAGTAGTGTACAAGAAGTATTTCATCAAGCAGTATATAACTAATCAGGAGAAAATGTTACAATAACTTAACGCTTGTTAAGCAATATATATTTCACTTCACAGATTATTTTATAGCCCAAAATTAAAATCCTATGGAAAATGTATGTGTGACATCAGAATTGTACAGTTTTAAACTTTATAGCATCTTGAATAATTTCTGCCACTCGCCTTCTTTTTACAGCTATACGGAAGTAAAAATACTACATTAATATAAACTTTAATGTGCATGCATTCATTTTATTTTATCATCCTTACTGTGTTCCAGTGAAGCATTTCAGAATGTACCCAAATGCTTGTCCTGACTTTTTAGAGGGTCAATAATTCAAATTTGGTGAAAATTTTCTGAAATTAACAGACATTTCAACTAAATGATGTTCTGTTCTGGCCAAAGTACTGGAGAGGACTATAAATTTGAGATGGTTCCTTCTCAATTTGTTATTCAAGTGTATGTCAAATCATTCCCAAATCTTAATATGATGTGTAATGTGTGACCCTGCATACTTATTATGGCTGTAGGTGTAACTTGTTGACTATGCCCACATTAGAAATAGCATCTATATGAATAAGTTATGCATGCCGGAATGTATTAGTGTTATATCTAGAAATTTAATAGAAAAATCAGAAAATGTGTGAAACTTGTGGTTTGCAGATGAGATTGGAGTAGATACTCTGTACTCTGTAGTCCTCTGTATAACCTTTATCTCTGTTCCATTTTAACTTGCGTAAAATTTAAATAAAATGGAATTGGTGTTGTAGATTGTGACTACAAATACTGTTGATTAATTGAACACCAAGCGATTTACAGTATCTAAATAGGATTCCAAATTAGTTATAGGTCTTAAAAGGTTTCTCATCTCATGGAGCACCAAATGAATAATTTTATTAAATTAAATATTCAAGCTTTGTGGTGTTTCTTTTCTTTTTATAATTATTTTATAAAGAATGTACTGTATATGCATTTTTTGGTTTGTGTGAATAATCTTAATATAAAGTCTTTTGATGGACTGTTGCTTTGTACGCTTTCTAACAGATATTCAGGCAGCAAATAATGTTTTGTCTATTATAAAATGGGAGGATTGACATGTCTTCTGTTGACTGGATCATGTTAGGTGACATTATTTTCTATGAGGAATTGACCATTGAATCAAAGAAAATAAAAAAAGTGAAGAGAGAGGGGGAGCTTACTGTAACTTGAAAGCACTTTATACTTCCTCCTTTGTAAGACCGTTGTGCTACCTGCTGAGAGGCACAGCCGGTCACTGTCCCTTTGTATTCAATTTATAGCCCAGCATTCAGTCTCGGGTACGAGGGAGGTGTACCAATACCTTGGTTTTATTCTTCTCAAATTAGTCCTCATAATTCAGACTAACAGGCAAAAAAATGTGTGCGATACACAATAGGTAGGCACTTTTCTCTGTAGCAAATAGCAATGTTTACAAAAGTAAAATCACTTCAAAGTACTGCCTTCAACACATTTCCCTTTTTGACCATATTTGATTAAACATTTTTTGCCCGTGCTGAGAGAGGTAGGGAGACAACAATTTCCATTTATTGTTATTAACTAAGATATTTGTATCACATTTTCTTTTTTAAATTATTGAAACCATTTAGAATGAGGAAGGTCCAGATCAGATCTGCATTGACACCAATGGTAATAGATCCAGTGTAACCTGGAACTAATTGCAGATTACATTTAAGCCACTATTAAGACAGCTAACACTGAGCTAACTGTTCACGTGCACAGGAAATCCATCAGACCTGTCCCTTACAAGTGTCTTCAAGTATTTACAAAAAAAAACCTATTGAGAAATTACTTTGCATATACTAAGAACTAAAAAGGTTTTTCCTTGTGAAATGACACATCGCCAGCATGAACATTTTGGGAAGTTAATTAACTGATGGCTTAACTGTTATTGTAGCAAATACAAACACAAGGAGGACTTATGGCAGCTCTATATAATAATAAAAATCTAAACAAAACCAAAAATCTAATGTAATATATAACATTGGCAACATATAATTATGCAACAGGAAGAATATATAACAAAAGAAGCTATACTATAAAAAGTCAGTCATGACGACCGGTTATTTGTAATGCTGGTGAGGCTTTATAGATATTCACATTCCAGTGCCTGCCAAGAACAAATTTATTTCTTTGGAATGCCAAACATAAATGTAATAATATTGACTCTGGAGTAATATCCAAAATAACCATCTCTATATAGCCCAGGATATGCAGAGTCAAAGTTTAGACTGTTTAATAAAGTCCATTAATATTAGACTCCAACAAGTAATAACCTCCTAGTAATTTGTAATTAATTGCAGAGTATTTAGCTCCAGTAATGGTGGTGAAGGGAGCCCCTCAGGATTGTAGTCAAATGTCCCAATCATTGCACTGTGTGTCCCAGTCTTGTTCCCCCAAAGTAGTAATATGGATAAGTATTGAACACACCACTAAAACACCGCTAACATCCGGCGCTAATAGTTATTGGTGTGGCAGAACACAATATCACTTATGCCAATAAATATTATGCAGGTAATTATTTTATAAATAATACTGACTAAAGCTGCAGTGTCATAATGTGAGCTTCTGAGTGCTCACAAAAAAATGGGAATGTAACTACAAAAAGAGAACATGAGACTGCTAATAAAAAATAAAATTAGATTATTAGATTGCAGATGTTTCATCAACAGAGACACAAATATATGTCATTAAACAATAGTTAAAAAAAGTCAATAAATAATTATCTTGCACTGTATCTTTAAAATTATATATCCAAACAAATGAGCATTTCTGAATGTATGCTCTGTAACAAGGTCCAACATCCTGCATAGTCAGGCCCATAATCTCAATCTCCGTTTGGTCCGTTTTTATCAGAGAAATATAACTGTTATTACACTGCTATTGTGCTAATAATGATACTTTGTTTCAATTTTATTTCTTTGCGTTTCTATTGCTTATATATTATTGCACTTTATACTTAAAGAGAATTGACTCATATATAAGGAATGGATGAGAGGGGTTTTAGGAGGTATGTGATCGTGAAATGGTTTTGTTTTAACGAGTATACTGTAAGTAAAAGTTTTTTTTTTTTACTTATTGTCGTTGTGATGTACTTACCAGGTAGTGATCAAAAGTGACTTTCTGAGAGAATAACTTTGATATAGAGAGAGAGACAAGACCCAATAATAAGACACTTTTAAAGGAATTTTCTTTTTTGATGGGGGTTAAAGAGACATTTTAAAGGGATAAGTATAGGGACAATCAGGGATAATCAATGTGTATAACAGTACTAAATTATCAAATATGTTATGCTAAAAATAAAACAGTATGTATATTACTGTAATAAAGACACAATAATTACTTATATGTAAACAAACTTTACAAAACCGAGGGACTCTACACCCATTGTGCCTACAATTTGCTTACGGGAATTTTACTTGGAATTCTTCCTCTATTTTGTTTATAAAATACCAACATATTCCACTGATCTGTACATTGAGGGACTATGATATGATGTATAAGCAAAAGACTGAACACTGAAGGTAAATTGACCTTCCCTAAATAAGCCTACTCTGGTGTTTGTAGCACTATTTGTTTTAGTTTGTCCAGCAGAAGTATACAGTATGTTGGAACTTGTCTTATTCTTGTATCATGTTTGAAACTGTTCTGTTCAAATAGTTTTGTTATAGTTACATTCTGTTATCCAGTACAGACACAGGGCTATATTTACACCCGGCGTGCTTTACACTGAATGTCAGTGCCGCTGTAAATTTTCAGCTCCACATGCCACCACTTCGTAAATATAGCCCACAGTGTTGCTCCAATGTGGTGTCATATATTCGAACATCCTCTCCCGGACAATAAGGGAGCAGAGTAACAATTATAGCTGGTGGTGGGGATATATTTATTATTTATTTATTAACAGTTTCTTATATAGCGCAGCATATTCCGTTGCGCTTTACAATTTGAATCAACATTAATAGAACAAGACTGGGTTGTAAAAGACAGACATAAAGGTAAGAGGGCCCTGCTCGCAATCTTACAATCTATATGTTCATCTGTCTAGGCACTGATCTAACTACTAGATCCAGGCAGAGGTGACCATTACAGATACTGTGCTAGTTCCCTTCTTTAGTGAGCACTTACATGCATTTGATAATTAGAGGTACAGCTTTATTTCCTCTCCTTGGGCAGCTAGTGATTTCTAGTACATTAGTAGTTCCTGGGTTTGTGGAGTTGTGGAATTGGAACTGTGCTAGTTCATACCTCCAGACAGTGAATAATTAGAGGTAAAGTATTAGTTCTTGTCTGTAGACGGATTGTGATGACAAGTACAGATAGTGGCACTGACACTATAATTACAGTTACCATGCTTGTTGGGATACTGGTAATTACTGTGCATGTTCTTGGCTCCAGCCAGGTGATAATTACAGGTACTGCCGCTATATTTGAATTTGGTTACCTGCTGCAAGGGAAGCACAAGATCAGCATTGAGTCTAGTGTGTGCAAACACTGTGGGAGGAAAATAATGTCTTTGGTGGTGTTCACAGTGTCTTTTTCTATCCACTTTTAATAGAAAAGTATTTAGAGAAAAATTCACCAGGCCATGACCTTGGTACTACTCTGTATGTTTTTGAAAAGTACATAAGTCTGAATTGGTGCTTCTTATTTGATCTGTAGACTTCCATGTTAGGAGGATAACTTGATGAGTCCTGGTGCTAGGAAGTTATGGAGCAGTGTGTAGTGTCTACCTTGGATGTACTTCAGTTTTAGTTGTTGTCATTGCTGTAGGTAATAAGTTGGTAGCATTGAGCTCATGCTGCCTCTGCCTCCTCTGATCTTTATTCCTTTCACTATGCTTTACTCCCAATTATTGCTTTTGCTCCCTTACTCATTTCTTTTTGCATGTGTCTTCCCTTTCTATAGTGTTCTAACTGTTGTTCAATCTTATCTGTCATTAAATTGCACTCTCGTTCAGCTTTTAACAACCTTTCATCATTTTATTACTCTGCTTTATATACTGTAAATAGTTATATTTCTTATTTCATAAATTCTTATCTATTATAATGAGTTTTATAGGTTTTCCTATTTTTACTCATCCATTATAAATGTACTGTCTCTTTAAGCTCATCCTGTGTATAACTGATATCTTATTTCCCATTGTTTATATTTGACTGCAAATCCTCTTCTGCTTGCTGTTTCTATCTTTCTTTATTTCACTCATTACTCTCTCTACCTGCTTTTCTTTTTTAACGTGAAAATTTTGATTAGAAATATTGAAAATATAGCCTAAATAGATGGTAATACAATTCACAGCAGATAGATATAGCATAAAACAAATAATTAAACAGCATAAACAAAAACAAATTGGTAATAATAACCATATCAATAACAGTCGAGAAAATAAATATTAAAAAAAAAATTAGGGGTGGTAAAAGCAAGGGGGAAATTATCCAGAGACAATAAAAATATGAAAACATTCTATGTTTATACAAAATCAAACATATAGTTTAGCAAAAAAGAGAACAATGGCAACCAGATGTTTTCCAACAATACTTAACCAGGGGAACTAAAACCCACAGAACATTATAGGTGTATACTGCTCACATGGTGGCTCGATGAGGGCCTTAATGAGGAATAATGCTGAAACCACAATCTCCACTTAACCAAAGGAGAAGAAGTAGAAGTAGAATATTTAAATCCCAGAGTTTTCATGTCATAACTCTTTTGGACATAGGTAACAATGTTTGAAATAGCTGGGGGGTTAGGATTCTTCCAATATTGGGCAATGGCTGATCTGGTAGCAATAAAAATGTGACCTGTTACATATCTACAGTGGGATTGGGGAGAAGTGAAGAGAGAGTGGTGAAGTAAAGTAATTTCAGGTTGAAATGGTAGTGAGATCCCCGTAACCTGGGAAATGAGACTAAAAACTTCCACCCAGAGTGGTTGGCGTCTTGGGCAAGCCCAAAAAACATGGAGAAGAGTACCGACTTCACCACAGTTTCTCCAGCATAACGGAGAGACATTAGTCCAGAATTTATGTAGACGTATCGGAGTGAGATATATTCTTTGTATAAGCTTAAAAACCATTTCTGAGTGGTTGATGCACTTAGACATTTGGAACACATTACAAAATATATTCTGCCACTCTACATCTGATAAGGAAATATGCAAGCTTAGTTTGAACCGACAATTTATCAACCTCACAAGGGGCTAAAAGATACCTATTCCATGAAAAGATGCTACTTTTTTAAAGATGGGAAAGACAGTTTGGACATTACAGAGGATGGAGGTGAGGTCAGGGTGTAGGGAGATAGTTGTAGAGATTGAAGCCAATTTCGGACACGCAAATATCTATAAAAGTGACACGTAGGAATTTTATATTGAGATTGGAGCTGAGTGAATGATTTGAGGCTGGTATTCTCTAGGAGGTCCAGACACGTGGAGAGCCCCAAATCCAACCAAAGAAACAAGGAAAGTTGGAGATCAATAGATAATGCATACAAGGATAACTGGGGAGAGGGTAACATAATATTGGCAGTAATTTTAATCAAAGTATCCCAGGCATACAATGAATCACAAGTGCTTTGCAATAAGATAAGCGTTGTAGGCCTATGTCCGCGATCTAGCCAAACAAAGGCCCTGATTCAGAGCCGGACGCAAGTGGCTGCTCGTTCGCTCCGAGCGATGTTTGCCCAACTGCGCATGCGTACGCATCGTAATACGCATGCGCGAACCACTCAGTGCGGCCGAAATTCATGTGCTCGCAAAATAGCGAATGCCTGATAATTTGAGTGACAGAAAGAGGCGTATGTGGGTGGTAACAGGGGAAGGTGCTTGAAAACGGGGAGTGGAGATCCGATCGCAGGCGTGCTTAAAGGTCAAAACGGGCGTTTTATGGGTGTGCATATTTAAAACAGCAGCGTCATTGACCACGTCACTGGGTTCTTTTATAGCCAGAACTGCTCGCAAAATTGTGGTAGCAAAAACCAACCACAAGAATAGCGAGCAGTTCATACCCTGGTCGATGTACTCGATTAATCTAATAAATAGCGGACATGACGTAGGATGCGAGCGGCCAGGGGGCGTATTTTTCCAAAAAACGAAAGCAAGTTTTGTTCGCTCGTTCAGACCTAGAGGCATGAACAGACCGCAAACAGCGAACGGTTCATTTGAATAGCCACCCCTTGTTTTAGAACGAACGACCGCAAATAGCGAGTGGCTCTGAATGAGGGCCAAAGTCTATTAAAAGAAAAGAAATGGACAAAAAAACGTTAAACATCTACCCAAGGTTTAGTATTGGTAGAATTAAACCAGTCTGAGAGCTGTGTTAGCATGCCGGCTAGTTGATTAAACTCCAATTTAGCCAAGCCACCCTTACCCTTAGACCAAAAACACGCTGTCAGGAGAAAGTCTAGGTCATTTTCCTTTCCATATAAAGGCAGAGAAAATTTAATAAAATTGGTTAAGAAATAAACGAGGTAGTACATACAGAATTTCCCGAAAAATATAGAGAATTTTGGAGAGGAGCATTAACTTTACAGCAGCTAATCTACCCAACCACGATATCTCATAATTAAACCATGACTTGCTGAGGGTAGTGAATTGTTTTAGCAGTATAGAGTAGTTATAATCTATAGTTGTGTGAAGATCTGTGGGGATTCTAACACCTGGTAACCAATAGAAGACTCTTGCCAAGTATATGAGTACAAGGTTTTAAGAGACTGGAGCAATTATTGGTCAATACCAGGACCAAGGCATCTGTTTTGGAGGTATTTAATTTTTAATAAGAAGCCTCAGAGTAGCTCTGAAGAACTGCATGAATAGCAGTAAGGGAAATATCAGGGTTGGTAACAAATCACAACACATCATTTGCAAAAAGACAAATTTTATGTTGGTGAGGTCCCACTGAAATACCAGAGATGTGTTTGTGTTTTTGAATACATTCAGTTAAAGATTCTATTGATAAAGCAAATATTAGAGGAGAGAGGGGGCACCCCTGTCTAGTCCCACCCATTTCAAATGGAGAATTTAGTGGACAAAAACCCAGTACTAAAAACTCTAGCTGAAGGATTTTTGTACAACACAAGAATAGCCTGAAGAAAAGTTCCCACAAATCCAAACCTGGCAAGGACCTTGGACATGTACTTCCAATGGAATCTATTGGATGCTTTCTCAGCATCGAGTGGATAAGCATGGGAGCGGACAATTTGTTACGATATTCTAATAAATTAAAGACCCTTCTCGTATTGTCAGGGGCTTGTCTGCCTACTACAAATCCACTTGGTCTTGATTTATTAGATTAGGAAGGAGGGGATTGAATCTGTTAACCAATATTTTAGCAAATATTTTAATATCTGAATTAAGTAGGGCAATAGGCCGGTAGTTTTGGGGATTCATGGGATCTTTGCCAGGTTTGGGGATAGTGATAATCCTAGCTTCTAACATTTCATCAGGAAAATCAGCATTCTTCGTGGCATCATTATATAAATTGGTAAGAACAGTCGTCGGGATACACTGAAAATTATATAAAAATTATTTGTAAAACCATCTGGTCCCGGTGCATTATCTCTTGGTAAGGACAAAATGGCGCTCTGGACCTCCTCAGCACTCCACTCTGCACAAAGTGCCAGAGAGTCAGCAGGAGATAGCTTAGGAAGGTGAAAAGAGTCTAAAAAGGAAGCAATAGATACATCTATGGGCTGGTGGGTAGAATTAGATTTTTTAAGGGTATACATTTGATCATAATAGACCACAAACTGGTTTGTAATATCCCTGGGATTTGAAAAACAGGTACCTCGAGAGTCTATCAGATGTTTAACACAGATAATGGCATTTTTGCCTCGAAGTTTACGGGCCCAACCTGCTTTTCTATGCTAACCCTGTTTTCTAAGTACTTCACTCTTGTACATTTCACTCTTGTACTCCCCATTCGCTCACTGATCTGCTGCTGTGCCCGGCTCTATGTTCTGAATATTGACTATTTGTTATGAAATACCTGCCTACATTGCATAAACCCTCTAGAACCAATAGCTGAGGTCTTCTGCCTATAACCACCACCTTTACTCCCTTAGAGAATGATACTCTCACTGGAACTGGTCTTAAACTCAGAGTAGTAGAGGTTTATACAAATGACAGGTGATCACATCAAGAAAGCTGAAATAGTAGATAACCACTAGCAATTATAATGAAGCTAATGGTCCAACATGTCCGTAGATAATAATAGCAGGAATTAATAACAGCAGACTGTAACAGTGATAGCAAACAATTGTCATGGTTCCAAAAGTAAGTACAGTGATACTTAGCTGTAGATATGTGCAATAAACATAAGGCGTGGATAATAACGGCAGGAACTAGTAACGGCAGACTGTAACAGATGATGGCAAGTAATATGATACTTAGCAGTAGATGTTATGTCAAAAGTATGAGACCATAGATCAGACCGGCTAGGCACTCAGTGTCATAGGAATCCAACAGAACTGAATACACCAGGGTCAGCAGGCTAACTCCAAGCAAGAAGCTATAACCGGCAATGAGTAGTATGGCTGAAGGCCTTATAACTGCGAGAGAGACCAATGGGAGGCAGCCAAAGAGCCCATCCCCCCTAAATGAAAGATCCAATGATGCTGCACGTCCAACAGCTGGGACCAGAACACTCTGTGGCCGCATGGAGTCCCCGTCACTTAGCTACTGTTGGGACCATCGGCCAGTGTGGCTGGCATGGTACGGCATCCTGGTCATCTGTTAATGGCCGAGGCCCGCTGTGAGGTAGACCTGCTGCAGCGACTCGTAACACTATAGGTGCAAATAGCACGACACTCATTCTGATTGGCTCTTGTAAGCAACCGGTTCAAGGTTTTTACTTAATGGTGGAAAGTGTGTTATCTTCTGGCATGTGTGTGCAGCTCTCTGCCTATTCACCCCACTGTTTCAAGCATTTCACCACCCAAGGTGATTTAAAGGCATGAAATGCCTTCTGCTGTGTTTACATAGACATTGCTAATCTTATGTATACACATTATTCACAACATCTTTTTTATCTCAAAGTGGTGAGGCTCTTCACATGTATGTCCTTCTATTTTACTTTTATTATGCCATACACTGGATGTCTAATTGTCTTATGTACAAATGTAGCCTATATGACTATCAGGAATTATTTAATTTCCCCACCACCCAATTGCTAGATCGCAGTGTTTATTTGGTGTTTTTAGCATATGGAACGACAAGAAAGTGGTAGTAAAAATATTTATCTCGCATAGAGCTTATTGTAGAAGTGAAACTACAAAGGTTATTTATCTTGCTTTCCAGCTCGAAGTCCAGTGTTTTCCCACCTATCATCCTCCCTTCAGGGGCTTTGGACAATCCGAGCCTTTAAGGCAGAGGAACGCTTTCAACATTTTTTTGATTCACAGCAAGATCTCCATTCCGGTATGTGTAACTGTTATTGTTCTTTGAGTATGCACAAACATCAAAACAAGAAGGCCAGATCACCATTGGTAGAAGCAATTGCTGGCCTACAAATATATAGGATGAGTAGTATCTGGGGTGAATTTCTGTCATTAAACACTGAATGGTCTTTTGTGCATTTGCTTTAAACTGGTGTCAACTTTATATAACTGTTATGGAACTCACTCCTCATGATCATGAATGTATATAATAAGCGAAAAAGTGTGTCTGTCTGTTTGTTTTTTATGCACGCCCAGAATTTTGAACCTAGCTCCAACAAATTTGGCACGGTGGTGTAGTTTTACCAGGATTAGGTTTTTTGCCTATGTTTGAAGTTTTTCAAGGTCATGGAGGTCTACATGGTGCTCACCAAGTTAGCTGTGGAGTCTCTGATTTGAAATTTTTGGTTAAGCAAGGTTGCTCAGGATGTCTTCCATTACCTAAAACTGCCTTGATCTGAAGGCTCAGACTGATATGTATCAGTGGGGGGCTGACAGAGCTTCAACAGGAGAACAGTGAGTTGGAGGAACAACTGTCACACTGCACCTGCACTGACAGATGCACTCACTGGGCCTGATTCATCACGGATCACAACTGCAACAGTGTGCGCAGATCAGCCAATGGTGCATACTGCGAATGCGTATTCACCACAGCTTGTGTGTGCTGGCCAGTATTGCGATCACGAATGCAGATACAAAGACATCACAGAGGGAGTGATGGGACGTCAGCATTTGGGGGTGGTGGCAGGGGAGTGGTTGGAGAAACGCAGACGTGTATGTCCATTTGAACGCCGTTTCCTGGGCGTGCATAAATTAGCCACTGCGACGGCATTCGCAGCTTGAGTACACATTCTCTCTCTTTCTCTCTCTCTCTCTCTCTCTCTCTCTCTCTCTCTCTCACACCGCCTCTCTTCTTTTCCTTCCACATATGTTCTTTTTCTCTATATTTTATAAAAATGTATCTCACAGTATCACTTGATATAAGTTACATATAACCTAGCTGTCTGAATGCTTCTCTCTGTATTTATATTTTATTGTCTATCCTTTATTTTGGAAACAGTGTATTGTGTTGTTCCTTAATAAAAACATTTTCAAATGCAGATGTACTTCAAGGTAAATTCTTCAACCCCAGCAACGCCAGGTATCCGAGCTCAGCTAGTTGTAAATAAGGGAAATGGGTATCACATTGATAATTAGAAAGTTAAAGTATTATAATTGTACTCAAATTTACAGATATTTTTTAATTTTACCCATATAGTAACAACTTTGCCTTTTTGACTTCACGTGATTCACATAAAGAGGGTCATGGACAGGTGGACGCATTTTGCACCAAAAACTGTGCATTTTATGCAGCTTGCAGAGTTAGAAATATCTCAAGATGCTTCTATCTCTGCAAGGATAGCATATGCTCCTAGTTTACACCAGGAGATGTGGCTTTGATAGTGTTAGTAGGAAATGTTAACATTACTGAACACAACATAGTCTGTCTATAGCTGGAAAGTGTCTATTAATAAATAATAAAGGTACATTTACCATGTAAAGACACTTAATTATAGACGCAATTATAAAATAAAGCTACTAATTAAGTTCACTAAGTTCATGGTCTTCCCTTTTAAAATATCAAATGGGAATCTGCTTTTGTGTTGTGGACGGATTGCAAATATAATTTCAATAACGCGAATAAACCACAGCAGCCACACTAATAATAGTAATAGTATTAATGAGAGGGATCAAGGCACACTCAGCCAATCAGCTGCTGCTGTTCATCATCATCAGTTTCTGTTTTGTACCAGGGGGCAGGCACCCACAAAGAAAGTCACCATACTTCTTTAGTTTATAGTAAGTTAATTGATTGTCTTGTATTTAATACTTTGTATTAAACTAATCACTTTCCCTTCAGAGGCTTGGTTTTTGTTCCTGACTACGTCCCGTTGGCTTGCAGTACGTCTGGATGCCATTTGTGCCCTATTTGTAATAGCCATTGCCTTTGGTTCCTTAATTCTTTCAAAAAGTAAGTTTTGCATTAAGTTGCAAGGTATGGGGTTACAGTTATGTATGTAAAGCTGCAGTTTATGAGCATTGGGGCCAAAAAAACTAGCAAATGATCACAAAAGTAATCTTCCTTATAAGACTTTCTCAAACCTGATTAATAGATAACATTTGCAGGTTGTTGTGTTAGTCATGCTAATTTGTTAAAGCGAATGCTTCATTTTACATGTAGTTAGTTATATAGCACCTCATCCAGTGAGTTTATTGTCTGGGAAGTTTTACTTTATGAAGTTAGAAGCCAAAGTAGAGCCAATGCCTTTGTCCCCACTGCTTATCTTTAGTCAGAGGAATTACAGCAAATGCTGCTCAGTGATTGGCTCTTTTCTCTCCCGAGACATGTGACAGATGGGTCTGACCTATCATATACAGTAGTCCTTTTGTCTATCTGTGACAGCAGGGGAGATACGTATATCAAACCTTCTAAAGAGGAGAAGTTGCCCAAAGCAACCAATCACCTTCTAACTACTATTTATCAAGTACAGTCTTTAAAATGATAGGTATAAGCTGATTGGTTGCTATGGCCAACTTCTCCACCTGTCTTCTTTAGAATGTCTCATACATGTCCCCGGTACATGGCACTTACTGCAATTCCCTAGAAACTCAGTAGTCAGGGTGGATCACTTGGCATTGCTCAGTCGCTGTATATCACATAACACCTATTTACTGTGTTGCTGTTTATGTGATCTAAGACAACCAATTGTGGAACTGCACTAGAGAAATAAAGTATATTAATATGGCAGAACTATTTTAATATAAATATTATCTTTATATAAAAAATATATAAATATACAGATGTGTCCTTATACATCTTTGTTGCAGTTGCGCTAAGGTCCTGTGAGACTCTGCTAGCGCCAGGCGTCTTTTTTGCATCTTTTTTGCCGTAAATGTGTTTAAGTCGCAATGCAATGCAACTAGGACACACCAGAAGACTGTGCTGTTTAATTTGATATGAAACACTTGTATATCTGTGTAACTTGTATAGCCTAGTCGAATCGCTACATAGACGCATTTTCGGGGAAAAAAAGACACCCGGCGCTAGCAGAGTAGCACAAGACCGCAGTGCGACTTGCTTGGTGGCTCACTAACGCCAAGCAAGTCGCACTGCGTGGTGTATTGAGGCTAGATGTATGACTACGGACGCACATATTCACAATAATTAAGCACGTTAGAAAAAGAAACAAAAAATTGATGAATAAACCAACTAGGTCAAATGAACCAGCTCAGACATGCATGTTTAATAGATATAACTCCTTTAAATGTAAAAGGTAAAAACTGCAATGAAAATGTAAAAATATTTGGGCGGACTACAGATCCCAGGATAGAAATTAAACCTGTATAAAGCTGTTAATGCTCTAGAAAATATAAAACATAAATGACAATTGCAGTATTAAAAGTGGTTAATAAAAAAAATGTTGAGGAACTGAAAGTCCCGGTAATTGATTGATATATAGCAGTGTTCATGGACTTATCACATGAAGGAGATCCACTTTACCACTATAATCCGGCTATGTTCATTGGGTTCCCATAGTACATTCAGTAGACTGTGGGCCTGATTCAGACCCGCTCACAAGCGGGTCGATGTTGCCCAAGTGCGCATGCGCACGAGGGAGCCGGCTCCGTCGTGCGCATGTGCAAGACCCGAATAACGACAGCCAAGCCGTCGTTATGGGTCTCGCACCAAAGGGGGCGTCCAGTCGATGGTGATTGACAGCACGCCCCCTTTGGTGGGCGTGCCGGGGGCATGGCTGCCCAGACGGAGGCGTTCCCATAGGAACGCCTACCGTCTGGGGCCGGCCCCACTGACATCACTAGTGATGTCAGTGGGGAGTGCTTTTGGCTCTGATAGAGCCAAAAGCACTCCAGGGCTTGCGGCAGCGAGACCCTACCACAAGGGTCTCGTCGCAAGCCCGATGGTCTTGACCATCATGACCATCATTTTGGCCGCTCGCTATAGCTGTGGCTGGTCACCCACAGCTATGCGAGCGGCCAGGAGGCCGCTCCAAAAAGGAGAAGGGACGGCCCTGATTCAGAGCGAGCGCTCTGTCAGAGCGTCCGGCTCTGAATCAGGGCCTGTGTCCGCTGTGCTACATTTAATGTAGCTGCCGACTGCGTCCGGTCTCAGTGCTATGTACAACTATATGCAGGTAAGTGCCAAAACAGGAAATCCTGAATCCAGAATTTAACATAATTCATACCATATATTTAAAGTCCTAATTGCAGCAATTCAAGCTGAATTTATATAGGCATAGGCAGTGTAGACAAATGCCTAGGGGCATCTGGAAAAGCCTTGGGGCAGTGGCGGATTGGGGCAACGGGACAGCGAAAAGTTCTTGGAGGGCTCCAACAGGTCCTCCCATGGGCCTGTTTCTGTAGGGACACTTATGAATCACCATTTGGGGGCTTAAGGACACTACTGTGGGCCTATACAACATTATAGGGAAGTAATATGTGGCACTATAGTGGGGGCATACGCAGTACATGCTAGAAACTGGAGCCTCAAAGTGTGGTGTAACCATAGTTCTCAGCTCTCCCTGACTTTCAGGGAGACTCCCTGAATACGGAATGATCTCCCTGACTACCTGACGTTTTTGTACGTTTAGCACATAAGTGTAATTTTTGGCGCCCGCGTATAAACACTAAGCTTGGTAGTGAGATTATCTGCTAGGGGGCACCAGTCAAAATCTTATATACATATATATATATATATATATATATTATATATATATTATATATATATATGTGTTTCAAACATAACTTTTCCTAAATACATTTAAAACATATCCCTTATAATAACAAATGTTAGAAAAAATAAAAAAAATAACGATATATTAGAATGCATATACAGTTATTAAAATAGGTCAGTAATTAGTAATGAAAAACTTGGCAGTAAGTAAAAAACACCTGTTATAATGTGAAATAGGTGTGTGGGTTATGATTTTGTAGTGTTAATAGCAAGGTGAAATATGTGAAAAACATTAAGTAGTGAGGGTGAATAATACACAATTATCATGGTTGAAAATAATCACAAAAGGGCTAGTAATCTATGACCAATTAGGAATTAATATTCCATTATCAGGAGAAGAGTGTCTCTTGAAATAGGTAATTGTGCGATAATATTAAGTTAGATTTATCTAAATTCAGGTAAGATCGATAGATTACTGACGTATCATTTATTTGTCCTGTCCTGAAATTATGTTATACAGGTTGAGTCTCCCATATCCAAAATGCTTGGGACCAGGGGTATTTTGGATATCGGAATATTCCGTATTTTGGAATAATTGCATATTATAATGAAATGTCTTGGAAATGGGACCCAAATATACACACAGAATGCATTTATGTGTTATATACACCTTATACACACAGCCTGCAGGTCATTTTAGACAATATTTTTTATAATTTTGTGCATCAAAAAAAGTTTGTGTACATACATGAAATTCATTTATGTTTCATATACACCTTATACACACAGCCTGAAGGTTATTTTATACAATCTTTTTAATAATTTGTGCCTTAGACAAAGTTTATGTACATTAAACCATCAAAAATCAAAGGTTTCATTATCTCAGTCATGCTGAAAATATTCCGTATTTCGGAATATTCCGTATTTCGGAATATTTGGATATGGGAGACTCAACCTGTATATCACAAATCATAAAACGCAAATCTTAACCCAGCCACCACGCATCTCCGCCTTGCCTCACACATAATTTCTGCCATAGCCTTGATTGCTGGATGATGAACGCATCACGCGCTCTTTCAGCATATACAATAATGATTGTATTAGTTTCTTCTAGTTTAGGCAACAGCCAATATTACTGTATCAGGTTTCCTTTCTATTTTGTTTTAACTATTTGCTATGTAACTTTCACTCAAAATGAGTGTTTCCAGTGCAGAATTAAGGACCTTGAGGAGATGAGGGTCCTGATCAATGACATATTTATCTTATCCCTCAGTGGAATAATCTCATGCTATAATTAATTTATGATTTATTTTTGAATAAGAATGATTTGTATTTTGGTAGGGTAGGTTTGGATTAATATATATATATATATATTTTTTTTTTTTGTAAAAACTTTCCACATTAGCAACTGCAACACCCCCTTATTAAATCAGCACTGACATTTCCTTATTATGCATTTGGTTATTGAAAATAGAAAGATGGCTCCTGGCATCTTACTTTTGGGGGAGAGGAATTAAATGTCTTTCACTTTTTTAAATACAGTCAGTTAAACAGATCCTTATTTAAAATTTGTGGCTTTACAATCAAGCTACTATCAGTGCAGAAAGAGTGAGTCGCTTGTCATTGAAATATGTAAAATAAGCATATATTTTGAATAATACCTAATGTCCACTTTATTTATATTTATTCATTCAGTCAGTCTATTTACTGCAAAGATAAAAAAAAATCTCATACAAGCATGTGCTTCAAGGGTTTAGGCTCATTTATTTGAAAATCATTTCCATATACAAAATTCAAGTAAGTTCTGCATTCATAATACAGTTTGTAGGCAAGTATACTATCAGTATTAATCAATGGGTGTAAAATCCTGTACACTAGACATGAATTAATAACCAATATATCTGTGCTACTAGGTTATCATTCTACAAACATGACCAATAAACGTAGAATGGAGACTGAGCATGAGAATAGTTGTCCATATTAATATGAGCATTAACTAGAGATATGTACCTCCTAATTCTAAGTACTATTTTGACTCTATAGGCCTTGATGCAGGACAGGTTGGCCTAGCATTGTCTTATGCCATTACAATCATGGGATCGTTCCAGTGGGGAGTGAGGCAAAGTGCAGAAGTTGAAAATTTGGTAAGTATATAATTCTACAATCTTATCACACATCCTAACCATCCTGAGGGATAGTCCAGACGTGAGGATTTTGTCACACCATCCCGATCAGGACTACATTGTCCCCATCTTCCTGGTATTTGAAAGCTAAGTAGCAAAGAATTGGTGCAAACGGTAGTGAATGGGTGTACGGTTAGTCAAGGGGAATTAGAGACATCCTCATAATTTTCAGTGTTAGGCATGCCCATTTGGAAAGGCCAGGCCCCCTCCATTGTGGGACCACTCTTTGTCCTGATCCTCAGACTTACAATATTGGGGGCTATGGTTTATGAATGTGAAATATACCAATTTAAACATTTGTTACAGATCATCAAACACTGCACAGTTTAATAATACTTATTTGCATGGTAACTCTACTGGTCTTCACCTGTTGTTGCATGTGCTCCCTTTCCTAGTGGAAATCAGTGTCAGGCACTGTAGTACTGGTGCTTCTATTGGAAGGTTTGGGAAGGAGACACAACCTTGTCCTCCCTTTCTAGAGACTATTACAGAAGAGCACTGGTACTGCGAGCTCCAGGGTAATGAAAATTTTAACTCATGGTGTGACAACCTTGCCACATCAGTTGTCCCATTATAGTAATGAGGGGTACCTAAGACCTCTGACCATACTGTATATAAAAATATTTGTCACAATTTTAAAATTAAATTTTCTGACTGTTAAGGGGAATAGGGGTGTTCCCTGCTCCACAGCAATATAGAAGAATTTAATCTCTATTGATGTGGGTAACTACAGATAGGGTATCTGGTTGAGTTAATTAGCATTACCAGATAGAACACTTTTGACATGACTCTGACTTGCACGCAAACCCAATGGTTTGTGTATAAGTTTGATGGCGCAGTAACTGTGCAGTGCCCCCTAAGCTGCATCCTGATTGACATACTGTGGGTGGCACCGGGAAGCATTATTGAAAATGGGGGCGTGTCATCCCCATTTAATGGAAGTTCCAAAGCCAGTGCCTGTATCATCCGATGCAGATTTACTTTCCTCACTTATGGATGTGAGACCGCCATTCTGGCTAACCTGGGGGTTACTCAGCTGATGGGCTTGCAGGTAATTCAATGGTTGTGTCCTCGGCCTCAGCAGCAGATCACACAAGCATGCAGGAGGCATCTATTAACACTAGATGTCTCCTGCAGCACTAACATATTTACACACAGCAGTTGCATCCAAAGACACAGCTGCTGTGTGTATAGTGTACAATTCTGAATCAGGTCCTTTATCAGGGATCACATTGTATATCATCTGTACATGATCCCATACATTAGAAGGGTTTCATGCTTTTGGAGACTTTTGTTTATATGTTGGTTATGCATTCTGGCATGGCACACTTTGCTTTTGGGGAGTTTTATTAAAAGCACACTCTGGGGGGAATGTAATAGGGTCCCATGTTAGCAGAATCGACGGTTTTTCAGCCGGATTTCAAGGCAAAACAAGTTTGCTTACATATAGGGCTACCAAAAGACCACACCAACATAATTCTCTTTACTTATCTCAAAATATCTCCCAACTTCATTACTCTGTTCTGTGTCTCACATCCACACTTATTACCTGCTCCCATTCACGGTAACTGGAATTTTATTGGCTGCACCAACTCTGTGGAATGTCTTCCCATGTACAACACTTTCAGCAGCTTATCAAATTCCAGAACCACTCACATAAACTCCATAGACTATTCGACCCCATTGCCTCCTCTCTATATAGTCCACACATAACTTTATCTATGTTCTCTTTCTACATTCCCACACCCTACTGACCCCAGGCCAAATTGCTGTGTGACTGGATCATGTAGCCCACCAAGAAGTTTTTACCTTTGCAATCTGTAAGGGGATGTAGCTCATATCTCGGCTGTCAGGATGCCGGCGCAGGAATCCCGACACCAGCCATAATCCCAGCTCCGGCACCCCGACCGCCAGCATCCCAACGGTAAGTATTGGGGTTAGGGGGAGGGTTAGGGATAGGCTCTAGGGGGAGAGTAATGGTTAAGCTGCTTAGATTTAGGTTGCGGGAGAGGGGGTACAGTTAGGTTTAGGAGGGGGAGGGTTAGGTTTATGGGTAGGGTTAGGATATTTACCTGTATCTTAACCCTGTAGGGATGCCGTCGGGATGCCGTCATTGGGGTTCTGATTGCCAGGATCCTGAGCTCCGACATCACGTACCCAACTCTCTGTAAGACCTATACTCATGTATCAAATGTCCCTATTGTCAGCTTGCGAGCAGGGCCCTCCTACCACTATGTCTGTTATTACCCAATATTGTATTATTAAAGCACAATAGAATATGCTGGCACTATATCAATCAATAATAAATTAATCTCAGAACCTATCACCCCCCTTTGTTGTTTGGATGTCATATCTTAATTTTTATTACTAATTCTGTATTCGGGTTCTGTCTAACTGTTGAATATACCTCAATATATTTCATGTTTTTGTAGATGATATCTGTAGAAAGAGTTATGGAATACACCCAACTGGAAAAAGAAGCAGAATGGCAGTGTAAGAAGCGGCCACCCCCTGATTGGCCTAGTAAGGGCATGATCGCGTTTGAGAACGTCAACTTTGCGTACAGTTTAGATGGGCCGCTTGTATTAAGGCATTTAACGGCTTTAATCCGACCTAAGGAAAAGGTATGTTTGCAATCATTAATTCCAGTGACAGTGAAAATATTACTATTGGATATGATTGATGGAAGTAGCTAAGACTCAAATATCTGTCTTCTCTCCCGAATCACTTATTTTTTACGTAGATTGTGATAGCTCTGTGTTATTTAATCTGTTTCTTATGATATCACGTTACAGAGTACTTGCTGATTTGTCTGTACTGCACAGAAAATAAAAAAATAACAGCCGACCCCCTCCCCCCCAAAAAATGTAGTTGCTTAGACTATTTCAACGAAATTAGGGTATTTTGGGGTTGCATGAATTTAAAAATGTAGTTTTTTTCCAATTGGCTCTAGCTCCTGAGATAATGGATACCCTCAAGTAGTAGGGAACTTAGCCATAACGCATGCATATGGGAATCTATCAGAACATTCTCGAAGGTGACACATGCAAATATTCTATGTTTTCACTCAACGATCATTCTAGAACATTCCACCTCCATATATAAAGCTGGGCATACACTGCCAGATAAAATGCCTGTCAGACTGACTGACATTTTATCTGGCAGCCCATCAGATATCACGGGCATACACTATTCCATATCTCACAGTGTATTGGCACCGATATCTGCACTCCTCCCCAGGGGAGGAGACATTTCCCCTCTCCTTACCAGTGAAGGAACAGGGGAAATATCCATTGGTCGGCCGTGGCTGGGCATACACTGCCTGATGTGGGCAACATTTCAAATACAAAATATTGCATCAGATGGACACACTGGACGATCCGGCATGCCCGACCAATCGATATTTTAGCATCGGTCGGCCACACACAGTACAATTATTGGGAAGATACCTGGCGGATTGGCCTGATAATTGTATAGTGTATGCCCAGCATAAGTAATCAGCCAACCGACCGACCAGCAGTCAGTTGACAGTTGTCTATTGTGTTTTTCTTGTTTCTCGTCGTGTATCTCAAAAATTAGAGCCAATCTAGCAAAACCAATGTCATATTCGGAATCGCACCAAAAACTTACCCCAAAATTGGTCTAATATGATTGGCTTTAAAATGAGTGTTTATCAGTGTAATAAATTTCACCCACATGAATGTATTATCAACAGAAATTATTACTGATCTATCAAGTCTTTGAGAGAGATAAAGTACCAACCAATCAGCTTCTAACTGTCATTTTACACACACAGACTGTAAAATGACAGATGCTGAATGGTTGATACTTTATCAATCTCCACTTTATCTCTCTCCAATATTTGATACATCTCCCCCCCTTGTCTTAGTCTAAGAGATGTTAATGAGCAAAGACTGTTCCCTAGTACAATACAGAAGAACTGCAATGAGCATCATAACTGTAATGAAAGGTCCCACTTCCTCAAATAGCTGAACCACTTATATTGAGTGCCTGTAAGCCCTTATTTATGAGATACTTATCCTCAGAGGATTAGGTCTACTCACTCTAATTTCAAAATACTTTGGGGGAGATGTACTAAGCTCTGCTGGAAAGTGATAAATTGGAGAGTGATAAACAAACAACCATTCAGCTCCTAACTCATGTTACAGATTGTGTTTCAAAAATGACAGTTAGGAGCTGATTGGTTGGTAGTTTATCACTCTCCAATTCATCACTTTCCACAGATTAGTACATCTGCCCCATTGAAAGGTGCTACACTGTTGTGACTGAACGTACAGTACACAATCCAAGATGCAGTTGCATATTTATACATGATTAAAGCTAGATTATATAATCAAACTACTACAATAATCATGAGATTCTCTGTGTGCAAATTTTATTCAAGCTGTGGATGCCCATTCATCACATTATCTACATTATGTTATATATAATTCTACTAGGGTCTTGGCTTGTGCAGAAAAAGCACTGGACTGGTGTGCTATTGATTGGCTACTTGGCTACTGCATAAAGAAGTGCTGCCATTGACCCCAGGCAACCCTTTATCTGATTTTGCAACAGAAAAAGAACGACGCTCCCTAATTCTGCAATATATTCAATAAATCACCCATGTGCTCCAAAATAAATAGGAAAGCCTCATGCCAGAAATAAATATTAATTTGTTTTCTCTGAGATCTTTTGTGGATCTCATTTCAATAGCTTCACAGATGACGTTAATCCTGGGATCAAATAAATTCACTTGTAATTAAGCATACTGTATCTTATACACTTATCCTGCATACTGGGTGAAGATGTTAGTCCATATTCCTTCCTCTGCCAGCGAAGGGGAACGCAGAAAATGCAGTACATGGTGTCCAGCTTCAGTATCCCAGCAAACCCTGACACGATTCATCAAATCAGGACTTTTTCAAAGGGTAGATGCATGTATTAATGGCCATCTTTATGGCTTTATATAGGGCCATCCATTAGCATAATCGATCACAGGACTTATCCGATTAGCATTATATTTAGTTTACAAAATACATATTTTACATGAATGCTGATTTTACAAAATCCAATATACATACATGTATAATACAATGCAGTTATACATCTTTAAAATCAGTAACAAACTATCAAAATATACCCTTCAATGTCAGCTAACTCTATAAATACAGACTTAAATTTCTACTCAAATATTCCTCTATTTTCCATAGAACTCCATAGACTACCAACAATGTCTTACCATTGTACAAATGGCTGTGATCTGGCGGGATAACCCATAAGCCCCCGGAATCCTGGAAAGCCAATGAATGCCTCTAAAACTCTGTAGACACAACCCCTATATATGTTCTGTCTTTTATAACACACAGTATGTCGGCACTACAATCAGCCTCTCGGACTATCCCACGGAGGGCCTCTAACAGCGCCGAACTCCAAATCTCATGAAATGCGAAAGTACTTATTCTCCTTTGCTGCTGATAGTAAGCAACGCCTGATACGTAAATTCCGTACGTAAATTAAACGCCATTGACATAGTTACATAGCTTTCAAGGGAATAAACATAAAAATATAAATTTCTTACACTTCATTTATATCTATAATCTTTATAAACACCGTCTTATACTAAGTTTATGAGGATTCCCTTTCCTTTTAAACACATTACCCAAACAACAAAATGGCAATTTCCATATGAGAGACAAAAAATATATATAAAAAACATTCCCTATAATGACAAAAAATATAAATATATGTGTGTAGCAAACATTGAAAGAACATATATACAGGAATACATATCAATATAAAATAATAAAAAAATATACACTAAATTATAAGGATATTTATGTTCATAAAATTAAACTAGAGAAAACAAGATTACTTTTAACATTTCAAACAAACAGCTATCTCAAAAGTTTCATCAAGTCCAAATTAATCTAAAGAATTAAGGGTAAATACCCAATACATTCTTTTTTTTAGAAATTCTGTTATCTATATCACCTAATCTTTCATAACTCTCTATTTTTTCAATTGCCTTAAACCTTCGCTGTGTACTGTCTGAGTTAGGTTTATTTGGAAAATGTTTACAAATACTGGGTTTCATTACTTTCTTTCATATGTTACGTGTATGTTCTAAAATCTTCTACAGTGTACATGACTTTATTTACACTGTTAAATGTTTGTTTCATGTGTTGCCGTACAATATATTTTATGTTCAATTGCAGCTCTTTTATATCCGCATAGATTGTAAGTTTTTGTCTTTGTCTGTCTGTTATTATACAGTCTTGTTTTATTACTCTTTTGTTCCCAGTTGTAAAGCGCAAAGGACTATGCTAGTGCTATATAAGTAACTGTTACTAAATAAAGTTATGGGTCATTGATCACTCCATCATTACATACACCAAGAAGGAGACGGTGGGTTGAGGGACAGAGAGAGAAAGAGAGAGAGTGTAAAGAAGGGGCAACGAGAGAGGAGAAGTGATGCCAGGAAGGGGGAAAGGGAGAAGAGACAGGGGAAGAAGGGAACAGAGAGGGGGTGAGAAAGAGAAAGGGGGGCAGAGAGAGATGGGATAAGAGAGGGGGTGGGGACAGTTACAGCTAACCATGCAAGTCACCTTTTTTTATGCATTGTTCTTACTTGCACCTCTGTAAATGACAAGTTCCCAAAACAGTATAGATTGATTTATGAATGTGGGCTGGCATGCCAGCTAGAGGAATGTGGTGCTTCATTAACCCTGTCTGTAATTGCCATCAGTAGTATACAATGTGTACTGTACTTAGTGAGTGCTTTCTGGTTATAATTGGAGTCATGCCCAAGATTTTCTCAGTTGAGCAACTAAATCCAGCTATGCATATAGTTCTAGTTAAGGGACTAGCAGCTCATCATGCATGGCTAACTCTATATTTTGTAGCTTGTTAATGTAAATAAATTGAGTACAGCAACTGTAACTTATACTGTATATCTGAAAGCACACTTTCAGACCCAACCAGTGTCATAGCAGAAATGTACTTAATTGAGGGAATCAGTTTGCTTTCGTAAAACTATTGAGATCATTTGTTTGTATTGTGCAGCTCTTAGGGGCAGATTCAATTAATCGCTTGTTGAGTTGAGTTTCACTTTACCCATGGTAACAGACCACATGACTCAATCTGTGGAAATTTAATCTGACCCTTAGGGGTAAATTTACTAACAATCGAGATTGGTCGAGTTTTTTTTTTTTTTAATCTCTAATAGCATCGCTGAATCTCAGGTGATTTTCCCATTTTTCATCTCACAAATTTTTCTATGGAGTGAGTTTAGCTGAAAGTGATTTTTCCAATGGTGATGCAGATCGAGATATCTCCCCCCGAGTTGCAAGTGAAGATGAGATTACTCACCCGAGATTGCAATGTTTTCTCACTGCAAATCTCTCTATCAGTGAATATGTGAAGGCTGATTGTGTGTACACCTGTAAAAGAAGGGTTAAATGTTTAAAAAAAATGACGTAGGGTCCCACCCCAAAAGCATAACCAGCCACGGACTGCTTAGCCAGTCCTGGTTCCGAAAATTATGGGGATCAAAACGAGTAGGGTTCCACCATAATTTAGGAACTAGTACCAGGCTGCAGTGGCAAGTGCTGGTTTTAAATATAGGGGGGAAAAAAATTGCATAGTGGTCCCCCTATATTTAAAACCAGCACAGGACCCAAACCAACCGGGGTGTAATGCCACAGCCTGGAGACCCTATTAACGGGTCTCCAGGGCCAAAGCATTCTCACCACAAGCCGGTCAGGCCAAGCCGGGGATCACAGGGGAGGTGGGGACCCCCCCCCCAAAAGAGGTCCCCCTCCCCCGAAATCCCAGGCTTGGTCTGAAGCCCGTGGAACTTCCCGGCACCCCTGGGCTGTGGGTAGGGGGGTAATAAAATGTAAAATAGAAGTAAACTATTGTATTTTACAGTGGAACTACAGGTGCCAGCATGCCTGCCCTTTGGCACTTGTGGGACTACAAGTGCTAGCAGGCAGCTGGTGTCACAGTGTGCCGGACACCGGCTATTACTTATCGGATCCGGCAGCACTGGAACCTCCATTGGCGGTGGGCAGTGGGCGGAAAGTGGTCAATCCAGTAGCATATCGTTTGAAACTTCCAAATACTCTAAGAATACCTAATGTGTTTCATGTTTCTCTTCTAAAGCCTTTGGTACTTAATTGTTTCTCAACTCCTTACAGTCCTCCCCCTGCGATTTCGGTAGACCATCAGGCAGCGGGCGGGAAGTCCCCGGCGCCCGCTGCTGTGACGTCCGTTCCAGGTCCCGCTTCCGGTGGTACTGCAAGTACAGGTGGCCACGGCTCTCCTAGGAGCACGCGTGCCGACCTGCAAAAGAATTTAAAGGGACAGGCGCGCCATATGTGAAGTCACATTTGCGGAAGATTTGAACCTCTCCCTATAAGAGGCAGACACCAGACAGGTGCCAGGGTATAGGCTCCTTACCATACTCCAGTGTTCTGTGCATATCCTGATTATTGATCCCGACCTTGGCTTTGTTTGTGATTCCGATTCTGTTTGATCCTGCATTGATTTCTGGTTCTGACCTCAGCTATTCCCTGTGACCCATTTACACCTACTCCCTGGTACCGTCTCATCTGTTTTGTTTTGACCCGGCTTGTTGACTACGCTAAAGTCTCTTGCACTCTGTTCAAAGTTCACCAGCACCTGTATGGGGAAACCTAACCTGAGGGCCGCGACCTGTGTGTTGGACGCAGCCAAGTCCATACCTTCTTGCGAGGATCCCTGGTGAATACCGTCGGAACATTAGACTCTGTGCATCAGGAATAGGTCTAGCCAATTCCCTGCATACGGGTTGCATCCACAATCCAACCAAGAGTTGTGACAGAATACTCTGTCCCAAAACATGGATGCTGCTGATAAGCTGTCACCGCAAGACCTACTTGAGAATCTACTTGCTAGAATCGAGAAACAGGAGCAAGACCAGGCTCAGATTATGCAGTGTCTGCAGACCCTAATGCAACGAGTCAGTGCCGCTCAGCCGCCTCCCATACAATTTGTCCCACCTCCTATAGTGACTGTACAAGCTGCAGGTGCTTCCACACCATTATGCATTCTGAATCCTGAGTATGATGGGAATTCCAAAGACTGTCGAGGATTCTTGAACTAGTGCTCAATTCAATTTGAGATCCAAGTGGCAAATTTCCCTTCAGATAGGACGATGGTGGCCTACCTGATCTTGCTACTGTCCTGTCAGGCGTTGGCTTGGGCCTCACCATTGTGGGAAAGGAATGATCCCCTAGTTAACAACAGCCTTGAGTTTCTGAAAGCTTTTCGGAAGGTCTTTGACGAGCCTGGGCGGGTATCCTCCTCAGGTCAGCTATTTTATAGCTGAAACAGGGAAATCAATCCGCAGGACACTATGCCATGCAGCTCTGGACCCTTGCTTCTAAGTTGGGGTGGAACAATGAAGCCCTGGTTGCCGCCTTTATGCAGGGGCTTTTGGATCAAATTAATGATGTCCTTGCATCTAGGGAATTTCCGACTTCCTTGGACGACTTAATCTCCTTGTGTATCCAAGTAGCATTCGCCACAGAGAGAGAGCACATGAAAGGGAACAGTCTTGCCGCTTCACCTTTTAAGCTTGCTCAGCATTTCATGGCACCTAATGAGCCCCTAGAGGAACCCATGCAGATTGGGAAGTCTTGCCTTCCTGTCGCAGAAAGGGATAGGAGGTTTAAAAATAAACTTTGTTTGTACTGTGGTGAACCAGGCCATCTTCTCTCTGGCTGTCCAAAGCGTCCGGGAAACGAGAAGGCCTAACTGATCAAGAGGTGGTCAGGTTAGGTGCATTTCAATACACCCCGACAAACTTCTCAGTTTTCCATCGATGTAACTCTGGTCGTGGGAAATTCTTCTGAAGTCATCAAGGCCTTCTTAGATTCAGGTGCCGATGGCAATTTCATTACGGCTATAAGGTCCAAGAGTTAAGAATTGCAAGTATGCCGCTGCAAGACCCCCTTTGCATCATTGGAGTGGATGGGAATAAACGTCCTACGGCTACCGTTCACTCGCGGATGACAGAAGTCACCATGCAAATAGGGGCTCTTCATCGAGAATTGATAACGTTCTACATTCTCCCGTCAGCCGAGAGTCCAATCATTCTAGGTCTTCCATGGCTCCACAAGCATGCTCCTGTTCTAGATTGGAAAGAACCTCAAATTCTGTTGTGGGGTTCTCAATGCCATGGGTCCTTTTTATCTACTGTTAAACCTCCACACCATGTCATTCAAAGCTCAGTCGTCTCTCCAGAAGACCAACTTCCAGTTCCATATCAATCCTTTAGAGACGCGTTCAGTAAAAGGCCGCAGAGATCCTTCCTGCTCACCAGGAATGGGATTGTGCTATTGACTTACTACCGGGGAAGGTGCCGCCCCGTGGAAGAATTTTTACCCTTTCGCTTCCAGAGTCCCAGGCTGTGACCAAATACGTTAAGGATGGGTTTATCAGGGAGTCTAAATCACCTGCCGACATTGCTCTGTTCTTTGTTAAGAAGAAAGATGGAGGTTTGAGACCATGTATCGATTACCGTCTGAATGCAATCACCATTAAGGAACGGTATCCTCTACCGCTGATTTCTGAACTTTTTGACCGAATAAAAGGGGCAACGATTTTCACTAAGCTGGATCTCCATGGGCCCTACAACCTAATCAGAATCCGTTATGGGGACGAGTGGAAGACGGCGTTTAATACTTGTGACGGCCACTACGAGTACTTAGTCATGCCCTTCAGATTAAGCAATGCCCCAGCTGTTTTCCAGAAGTACATGAATCATATTTGGGATCTGTTGTATAAATACGTAGTGGTATACCTGGACAATATCATAATATTTTCGGAGGATATAGCAAGTCATCGTCAACATGTTTGTGAGGTACTGTCACGGCTCCGGGTTAATCAGCTTTCCTGCAAACTTGAGAAATGCTCTTTTGCGCGAAACAGACTAGCATTTCTGGGGTACATCATTTCGGGTTCCTGCCTTCAAATGGACCCAGAGAAGCTTTCCACTATTGTCAGTTCTTCCCGTCCAGTTGGGTTAAAAGCGATACAAAGCTTACTGAGTTTTTGCAATTTCTACTGCCAGTTCATTAGGAGCTACTCTTCCATCACTGCTCTTACCAGAAAGGGTCAGGACACTCGTGTGTGGTCAACTGAGGAAGCTTTTTCCATTTAAAACAGCACTTCCTTTTAGCACGCATCCTGAGGCAACCTAATTGTGACCAACCTTTTTTTTCTGGAGGTGGACGCTTCCACAGTTGGTGTTGGGGCAGTCCTGTCGCAGAAAGATAAAGAAAATAAGTGGTACTCCTGAGGGTTCTTTTTCCGAAAGTTCTCTGCATCAGATAGGAATTATGCTGTTGGTGATAAAGAACTACTTGCCATCAAATTGGCTCTACAAGAATGGTGATATTTATTGGAAGGAGCAAAATTTCCGGTAAGAGTCTATACCAAGCATAAGAACCTGACGTACCTCGGGACAGCTCACTGTCTAAATAATCGTCAGTCCAGATGGTCGTTATTCTTCGCTTGATTTAATCTAGTGATTACTTACTGGCTGGGTAATAGGAACATCAAAGTCGATGCCCTGTCTCCAGCATTTAGTTCTGCTGAAATGGAAGAAGTAAAGGAAGACAAGGCCATTCTAAACCCTACTTAGCAGTCACCAATAGGGTCAAGATTCCACTGTGGAAAACATTCATAACACCAGAACTCAGTCAAAATTACTTCAGTGGGCACATTCATCACGTTTCAGTGGGCATGCAGGAGTCAGAAAAAACCTTGGCGCTGATCCTCCGGAGGTACTGGTGGCCGACAATCTATCAGGATGTAAAGGACTTCATGGCAGCTTGTCATATTTGTTCTCAGCACAAGGTTCCACCGCACTCTCCATCAGGTTCCCGGTTGCCACTACCAGTGCCTGATAGTCCTTGGACTCACATTTCTATGAACTTTTTGACTGATCTGCCTTCATGCCAATGGTTCAATACAATTCTGGTGGTGGTGGATAGATTCTCCAAAGCCGCTCACTTTATTCCTTTAAGAGGTCTACCTTCAGCACAAAAATTGGCGGAAGTGTTTATAAGAGAAATCTTTAAGTTACACGGGCTTCCTAAGGACATTGTTTCCGACCGAGGGGTACAGTTTACCTCTGTTCTGGAGAGCATTGTGGAGGTGCTTTGGCATCAACTTGAGCTCTTCTTTGGCCTATCATCCCCAGAGTAGTGGCCAAACTAAACGAGTAAACCAAGAATTGGAAAAATTCATTTGGATGTATGTCTCTGCCAATCAAAATGACTGGACCTCTCTGCTACCTTCGGCTGAATTTGGCCACAATAGTCTATACCATGAGGCATCGGGACACTCTCCATTCTTTGTTCAGTACGGTCTGCATCCAGTGTTACCTAAGTTACCGATCCTTCAATCAGTATCCCTTCCAGCCGTACATGGTACAGTGAATCGATTCTTTAGGATCTGGAAAATGGTAAAAAGGAATTTATGCAAAACCTGTTTGCAGATAGGAAAAGGAGGAGACCAACCAGGAGGAGGTGCTGGGCCCTGGTGATAAAGTCTGGTTGTCAGCCAAACATCTGAGATTAAGAGTTCCAATAATGAAATTCGCTCCTAGATTCATTGGTCCTTTTCAGATTTTATAAGTGATCAGTCCAGTAGCATATCGTTTGAAACTTCCAAATACTCTAAGAATACTTAATGTGTTTCATGTTTCTCTTCTCAAGCCTTTGGTACTTAATCATTTCTCAACTCCTTGCAGTCCTCCCCCTGCGATTTCGGTAGACCATTAGGCAGCGGATGGGAAGTTCCCAGCGCCCGCTGCTGTGATGTCCGCTCCGGGTCCCGCTCGCAGTGGTACTGCAAGTACAGGCGGCCACGACTCTCCTAGGAGTGTGCACGCCGACCTGCAAAAGAATTTAAAGGGACAGGCGCGCCAAACGTGAAGTCACGTTTGGCGCGAGATTTGAACTTCTCCCAATAAGAGGCAGGCACCAGACAGGTGCCAGAGTATAGGCTCCATACCATACTCCAGTGTTCCGTGCATATCCTGATTATTAATCCTGACCTTGGCTTTGTTTTTGACTCCGATTCTGTTTGATCCTGCATTGATTTCTGGTTCTGACCTCAGCTATTCCCAGTGACCTGTTTATGCCTGCTTCCTGGTACCGTCTCGTCTGTTTAGTTTTGTCCCAGCTTGTTGACTACACTAAAGTCTCCTGCACTCTGTCCAAAGTTCACCAGCACCTGTATTGGGAAACCTAACCTGAGGGCCGTGACCTGTGTGTCGGACACAGCCAAGTCCATACCTTCTTGCGAAGGTCCATGGTGAATACCGCCGGCACATTAGACTCCGCGCCTCAGGAATAGGTCTAGCCAATTCCCTGCATACGGGTTGCATCCACAATCCATCTGAGAGTTATGACAGCTGGCACTCGTACCTCCACTGTAAAATAAATAGTTAAACAAAGACACAACACACACAACGTAGATAGTATAAATTTATTACACACTTACCTCAGTCTCACATACTAACCTGTACCAGCCGGTTGGTCCACTTGTACAATGTAGAAATCCGTATGGCTGTACCTGTAAAAAAGATCCTATACTCACCTACATCCTGGCGCCGCTTTCCATAGCATCCAGGGTCTTGTCAAAACAACAAACCTACTTACGCGAACCATGACGAACATGTGTAAGTATATGCTGTTACATATACTTACACCTCACGAAATGACAGACAAAAATCATCTGTAATTTCTCATGGGCCGCTATCCAATCAGCGGCCGCTTTACATGTAGCGGCCGCTCATTGGCTGGTTCCACGTGGGTTCCAGCCAAAGAGCTGGAACATGTGTAAGTATATGTAACAGCATATAATTACACATGTTCGGCATGGTTCGCGTAAGTCAGATTGTTGTTTTGACAAGACCCTGGATGCTACGGAGAGCAGCGCCAGGTTGTAGGTGTGTATAGGATCTTTTTTGCAGGTACATCCACACTGATTTATACATTAGACAAGTGGACTAACCGGCTGGTACAGGTTAGTATGTGAGATTGAGGTATGTGTGTAATAAATTTATACTATCTACGGTGTATGTGTTGTGTCTTTATTTAACTATTTATTTTACAGTGGAGGCATGGGTGCCAGCCGCCTGCTGGCACTTGTAGTTCCACAAGTGCCAAAGGGCAGGTATGCTGGCATCTGTAGTTCCACTGTAAAATACAATAGTTTACTTATTTTTTACACTTTATTACCCCCGTACACACAGCCCAGGGGTGTGGGGAAGTGCCCTGGGATTCAAACCAAGCCTGGGGTTTTGGGAGAGGGGGGACCCCATTTTTGGGGGGTCCCCACCTCCCCTGTGATCCCCGGCTCGGCCTGACCAGCTTGGGTTGAGAATGCTTTGGCCCTGGAGATCCGATAATAGGGTCTCCTGGCTGTGGCATTACACCCCGGTTGGTTTGGGTTCGGTGCTGGTTTTAAGTATAGGGGGACCCTTACGCAATTTTTTCCCCCTATATTTAAAACCAGCACTGGCCCTGGAGCCTGGTGCTGGTTCCTAAATTATGGTGGAACTCTACTCATTGTGTTCCCCATCATTTTTGGAACCAGGACTGGCTGATCAGTCCGTGACTGGTTATGGTTTTCTGGGGGACCTTACGTCATTTTTTTTTTTAAATTAACCCTATTTTAACTATTTACAGGCAGAAAAATACACAAATCATAACAATCTGTGTATGTTCTGCGAATCTCGCAGCTGAGGAGGTTGAGAGTTTGAAAAGTCAGTTTGGCAGAGAGTTTGCTCCATTCTCACCCAAGCTTGGCATCCCGATTCTTGATAAATTTGAGAGATGTGTATTTTAGGTGAAAAGTACTTCCGAGTTGGCCCGATGGTGAGTTGATTTGAGTTTGCGATCTCACCCGAGTTTTATGAGTGAGAAGAGAGAAATATCTCTCTAACTAATCCCAGTTTGCCTTTAGTAAATTTGCAAGATGAAAATCAGTCCTAAACTCACCCGAGATTGGCATCTTGACCAATCTCGAATCTTAGTAAATTTACCCCTTAGTATCAGAATCTGACTTTTAATCCTGATTATTGTACCTGATTGCATTACAGGTTGGAATAGTTGGAAGAACTGGAGCAGGAAAGAGTTCCCTCATTGCTGCTTTATTTCGTCTTGCTGAACCTGAAGGAAAAATTTGGATTGATAGGCTTTTAACATCTGAACTTGGCCTACATGATTTAAGGAAGAAGATGTCCATTATACCCCAGGTATATTTTGACTGTCAGCTTGTGAAAACAAACTGGTTATTTTGTTTTTAGAACAGTAGCTAAGCACATTGCCTGGAGGTAGCCATTTTGTGGTTTGGAACTAATATTCATAGGGTTGCAAACAATTTACCACGAGCCAGTACCTCAGGAATACAGTCATGAAGTTTCTTCGTAATGTCACATAACAGTAGGTGCTATGGTCATGAATATTGATTCCTGCCACTAAATGTTTTTTTTTTAAGAGCTACATTGGCAGAATGAGTTGGGAAAATTGGGGAAAATTATGGGCATGCATAAGGGTCTGAGTGACTTTGACAAGGGCCAAATTGTGATAGCTAGATGCCCGGGTCAGAGCATCTCCAAAACAGCAAGTCTTATGGGGTTTTCCCGAGATGCAGCAGTTAGTACCTGCTAAAAGTGGTCCAACGGAGGGCAACAAGTGAATTGGTGACAGTGTCATGGTTGCCCAAGGATCATAGATCTGAGTGTGGAGCCAGTCTGTCTGGTCCTATTTGACAGAAGAGCTACTGTTGCATACATTTCTGAAAACGTTATTGCTGGCTATGATAGAAAGGTGTCAGAACACACCGTGCTGTGCAGCTTGTTGTGTATGGGGCTGCATAGTACTCATGCTGACCCCCGTCCACCGATAAAAGTGTCTACAATGGGCATGTGAACATCAGAAGTGGACCATGGAGCAATGGAAGAAAGTGGCCTGTTCTGATGACTCACATTTTCTTTTACATCATGTGTACAGCTGTGTCCGTGTGCGTCGTTTACCTAAGGAAGAGATGGCACCAGGATGCACTTTGGGAAGAAGGCCAATTGGTGGAGGCAGTGTGATGCTCTGGGCAATGATGTCCTGGTAAATTTTGGGTCCTAGCATTCATGTGGATGTTACAATGATATGTACCACCTACTTAAACTTTGTTGCAGACCCATTACACCCCTTCATGGCAACAGTATTCCCTGATTACGATGGCCTTTTTAAGCAGGATAATATGCCCTGCCACACTGCAAATAATGTTCTGAAATGGTTTGTGGAACATGACAAACAGTTCGAAGTGTGGACTTGGCCTCCAAATCCCTCATATCTCAATCTGATCGAGCATCTGTGGGATGTGCTGGAAAAAGACGTCCGAGCAATAGAGGCACCAGCTCGCAACTTACAGACCCTGAAGGATCTGCTGCTAAGGTCTTGGTGTCAGATACTACAGGACATCTTCAGAAGTAATGTGGAATCCATGCCTCAATGGGACAGAGCTGGATTGGCAACACAAGAGGAACCTACACTATATTAGGGAGGTGGCATTAATGTTATGGCTGTCGTTGTTCATTGCTATAACATAATTACTGGTCCAGTCAAGTACTGTAGTTTTTTTTATTTTATTTACTATTTTAACATTATGGTGATAATTCTACAATACATACTCCCAAACAACATCCATAGAATAATGTCAAATATACTTTTTCGTATTGTAGTACAGTATCTGCTTATGATCATACAGTTGTAACACATACTGTATGCATTGTCCATCCATTGCTAGAATTTCCCAAAGCACTAACTATATGAGAGCACATAGTATTTCTCTGGCCACTACAGCCTTTAACACCACCCTGATTGCTGTTGAATTCCCTGCCACTTATTGAGAATAGCATCTGTCCTTTAAAAGCAATAAGGGCACAAGGCAATTGTGTGTATTGCGAGCATCTGCCCTTTAAAAGCAAGAAGGGCACAAGGCAATTGTGTGTATTGTGAATTTTTCATATCTGTGATCATAGAAATTTTTACATGGAGTTTTAATAAACTACATAATTTCTTGATATTACAGGCCTGAGAGGGGTAGGCTGCATTTATCTCACATCTCAAATTATTAATTAATATAATATTAATAGAGCTAAAATATAGGTGTTATTTTCTGTAAATTCTGTGCCATTTGTTTATAATTTTCACGTTAATTTCCATTTTTGTAAATTTATCCTAGGCATTATATCATTATACATTCAGTGATTTGCATTGTGTAAAGATGCTTCAAAACATGGAGAGTATTGAATACGGTTTAAATGTCTACTGTCCACGTACATCAAATCTAAATTTACTTTTTTTGTTAGCATCTTGCGTCATGTATTATTTATAGATCGCACAGTCAGTAACAATTTGTGACAACAAATTTTAGATACGTTAGTGAAAGGAATAAGGGAGGAATAGTACAGCTGAAAACTGTAAAGATCTAATAGGTTAATTCCATGAAATTGTTGCATCAGTTACAAAACAAAACTATAAAAACAATCATGAATTTATAAATGTGAAACTATCATACATGGCTGTTAGTGGCTAAGGTATAGGAGACTGTAAAAGTGTGTTGCATAGTTGAATTTTACAACTTTTATTAATGTAGGAAAAATGATAGACAGCAGTTTATTACAGCAAATAAAGGAGTTTAGAGTATTTGGTATTACTGTACATTTAGATGTTTCTATTGTGATCTATAATTGTTTATATACAAGTAGTAAAATATGAGTCAAAAAACACTTGCAACTCCCATCTGCAAGTTCTGAAATCCCTTTCCCATAAATACAAAATACATTTCGCACATCATTAAACCCATTTTTCTAACTTTAGAGAACATTACATGATAAGTTACCTGTCTTTATTGGCCATATTTTATTATTTAAATATCTGTAAAAATATTATTATTAATTAGGAGGGGTGTTAACTGTGTTAACTTATTGTGGACTTCTAAGTGAATAGCAAAAAGTTACAGCCACAGGTTTTACCTGCCATAAAATGTTGCACAATCGAATTCACCGCTAATTCAATCTCCTTCAAAGTGTTCTCTGATATAATTAATAAACAGCCTCTGGTTGTACAGTGTAGTTCACTATATAAATAAAACAAAATCACGAAGACTATCCATGGGTACCATTGTGATTTGTGTTCATGTACTCTAAAGGTGGGTACACACCTAGCAGATATATCTGCAGATCGAGTGATCTGCAGATATATCAGTAGATGATGGTCGTTCATACACACCAATCGTCCATCATCTTCCAGACAGCCGTGGGCCCCGCTGTCCGGGGAATGGGGTCACCCCCCACCCAGTGGCTGCCGCTTCATGTGTGCAGAGGCCACCCATACACACTTGTCGATGGACAGATATGTTTGAAGATATATCTGCCATCAGCTGTTTAGCACAGCCGAGGTGATACTTCTGTGAACGACAGACATATCGCTGGTACACACTGGCCGACGGGCACCAGATATATTGGCGGATCAATTGATCAGCTAATATATCTGTCAGTGTGTACCCAGCTTTAACCGCACCACTTTTAATATAAAATGGCAGGATTAGTATTAGATAGCATTACATGATAAACACATAGCATGATTTACCCATGCACTGTTCCTGGAATGCTAGCCATGGATGATTTCTGTCTATAGAGAGATTTCAAGCCATGGTATTTGTGCTGGAGAGTACTCAGTCATGCAGTATGTTGACTGTGACTGTAAAGCAGATGTTTGTTATTTTGGTGTCCTTTTTCTTTAATATATATTATGATGAAAGGTGGATGATGTTAGAAATTATGGTGTTCTAAATTGGTAATTACCAGCTTTTTTTGCATTGCAGAAGGTCATTGGGCAGAGTTTGGTAGGTATGCTGTTGCAAAGATGTATAAATGCATTGCAGTCTAATGCAGACCTTTGTTTCTGTAAACTGAAGGCTTCAAAAACGCACACTGCAGCTGCTCGCCAAGACTAGTGACCTTTTCATTTTCAAAGAAGACCCTACATGGACTTAAATTATTCTCCTTTTGTTAGTGAACAGTGTCCTTTTCCTGCTCTAAATAAATGCTGTTAAATTCCTTTTTAAGCTCCCTGGTTCAGACAGACTGTTTAGAAAGTATAAAAGGAATTTCTTGTCATTGGGAGTGTTAATAATTACTTTTTTCAGCCATCCGCACCTCTCCACACAGAGCTGCTTCTGATAGCGATGCAAATCTCACTGGAAAGGAAACTAAAAGCTGATCGGTTATTAAAAAAAAAAAAACACAACAAAATGTTTAACATTAGAAATTATATTTGACATTTTGGGTCTTATAGGACGAAAATGCTATATCAATAACAATTTTATTATTATTTTTATGCTCATTTTTATTATTATTCTGTAGTATGACAGAATCAGAAAAAAAACCTTTGGTTTAAAAAAAAAAATAAAAAAAAAAAAATATATATATATATATAGAGAGAGAGAGAGAGAGAGAGAGAGAGAGAGAGAGAGAGAGAGAGAGAGAGAGAGAGAGAGAGCAAGAGAGAGAGAGAGAGATAGAGGGGAGAGAGAGAGAGAGACACCATTACTGATGGAAGATTTCTCCTGGGCACGCAATTGATGTGGATTTGAAGCTACATTTGGAGCTTTAGTCTTTTCATGAATTTGTGGAGCAATTGTCTCATTCTGACATACTGTATTCTTGGCCAAGTTTTTGGGACATTGTTCTCTGTATGAATCTATGGAGTAATTTGTCCAATTTTGATTTTACTCTTGAAGAAGTCCCATGCTGGGGATGAAACGTGTTGGTCTGTCTTGGTGCCAAAATCCATCCGCCACCAGTGAGGTTTTCAACCATAGAGCTCACACCCTTTGGGTGATGTTGTGAAGTTACATCTACCCACATAGACGTTGGGTATTGGTCACCATTTTATTGGATGTAAGCAAATTCAATTTTTTAAAAAACTTTTTATCAAAAATAAACAAATTGGTATTTTACTAACAAGAGGCCTTCCGGACATTTTTCGGGTGATTTTTTTGGTGAGAGGGTCTAATTCCAGGAAGTTTCATTTAATCCATTGATGGAGTATCATTGGAACTAACACAAGAAAACTCCACCCTCATTGGTTCCAGGAACCAGAATTATTGAAGGACATGTTCACCGCAACAAGGAACTAATTGACTAATCATACAGTTAAGAAACTGGGTCTACATTTATATATCTGCACATTTCCTCAGATCTTTTTGATTGTGTGTATATATATGTATATATATATATATATATATACAGAGCCGTAACTAGACTTGTAGGTGCCCTGTGTCACACACGCGAAAAAGGGCCATGGCCTCATGGGGAAGGGCCAGGGAAGAGATACGGGAGGCCAGGAGATGCTGTGGTTAAAGGAAGAGGAAGCTACAAGTGAGAATTATAATAAACTGAAAATTGGCAGGCCCAAATAATGCCCCCTGCCCTGTGGTGACCTGTGCCATGGCTCAGGTCGCACTACCCTAGTTACGTCCCTGTGTGTATATATATATATATATATATACACACACACACATGCGAGGGCTGATTGAAAAGTAAGACTGATTTCCTTATTCAAAATCAGATGACTCCATAGGATCTGAACATTTTTCTTTTTCAAAGTAGCGTCCTTCACATTCAATGAATTTTTTGCAGCGTTTCAACAACAATTCAAAGACATGCAGTAGACTGTTTTATGACATCACTTTTAGTGTAGCAGCTGTGGCATTTTTGACTTCATCATCTGTTGAGAACTTCTTTCCACGCAGTTGTTTTTTCAGGGTTGGGAATGCACTAAGTCAGGGCAATTTGGAGGGTGTTCCAGTGCTGTCCCATTAATTTCAGTTTGTGCTGCTAATTCAACAGCTGCAACATGTGTTTGGGCATTGTCTCGTAAGCAAAAACCACTGTTTCTTCAGCAATTGTGGTCTTTTCTTCCTCATGGCTCCATGCAAATGGGTTTTCAGGACATTTGCATAGTAGTCACCATTAATTGTCTGTCCACGAGAAACCCAGTGCTGTAGGATCATCCCGTGCGCATCAAAGAACAGCAGAAGCATGACTTTACACGCTGAAGGAATCGCACAAAATATTTTGGGTGGAGATGAATTTGCATGTTTCCATACATTGGACTGTTTGGATTCCAGATCATAATGGCGAATCCATGATTTGTCACATGTCACAATCGATGTCAGGAAATCGGGTATCCTCTCTGACATTTAAACGGTGTTCTTGCACGATTCAACTCGTCGTCGCGTCTGCTCTTTGATGAGATATCTGGGTACCCACCTGGCACACACACAATGTATTTTTAGTTCCTTTCTCACAATATGCTGAACCCATTCGAATTAAATGCCAAGTGAAGCCAAAAGTTCACGTAAAGTTAACCTGTCATTTGGCACCATCTCCACAGCTTTGGCAATGTTGACATCTGTAACCATGGTCGATGGTCTCCCAGAAAGCGCTTTGTCAGCCACACGCGTATTGCCCTCTTTTAAGTGCTTCCATCACCGAAATACTGCAGCACGGCAATTGTTTCTCCACCGTATGCTTACCCTAACATTTCATGAGTTTCATTACCGCCATGATGAAACAGACGAAGATTGCTGTGACCAAACAAAGAGGACTACTAAGTCCAACCATAGGTTCAGACACATTGATGTATGAGTACACAATAACTAGCATAGCATAGCCACGTCTACCTATGGGACAGAAAAACAGAGGCGGTATCATTACTTTTCAATCAGCCCTCATATATATATATATATATATATATATATTCCAAGTGTGAACGGCACTCAAAAGATAGTATGTATATGTGCCAGGGTGCCCTCAGTAAATATCCAATATCCATGCAAAAAATCAGCGGCACTCCTGGACTGTTATCATAGGCAAAAGAAGTTTAATACATGCCACTCATATATATTTCAATCGATGATGAAATTTAACAAGGAAACTTCACCATGACATCTGAGCATTGTCCAGCTTCCTGCCAATACCGACTGGTTCTCTTGCCACTTCTTCAGCTGGTCCATGTCCTCCTGTGCACATGCGTAACCCATCATTCTTTTTTTCTTATAATCCTCACATTTCCTCCTAGAATTCTTAAGTGAATTAAGTGTATTAGCTTGGTACCTGGTCCAGTGATAATGAGTCGGTAAGCCATGCCAGACTTCCTAAAATATGAGGATATAGGTAATGTATTGAGGTGTTCACTTATAAAATTGACGGTAAATGACAATAAATGAACACCAGTGATATGAATAGTAATGTAGGAACTACAAAACAAAAACTACAAATAACCTGATTTTTCCTGTTATTTGATAATTTAAAAAAAAATCAAAACCAAAACACACAAGGAATTTTGAGCAAAACTAAAGCCAAAACACAAACATGGTTTCAGAGCCAACAGCAATACCAATTCACGGGGGTCAGCAGACATCTCTAATTTACACAAAGGTATACCAGTCCACCAACAATACCCTATACTAACTGTATACACAGTATGGCACTTACATAAAATGTACACAGTACAGTTCTCCCTCATTAAAGGAAGTTCAGTCCCCTCATGTCAGCAGTACTGTATATAGACTAGTGGCCACCTCAGTCATTGTACATTACATCAATCACTGCAATCATGTTGTATCTCATAGAAAGTCTGAAAGCAGTAAAAATGCCCCAGTGATTGCTGTGATTTGTGGTACTCGGACATTTGGCTATTGATAAGTAACATGTGTAAAGTTTAAGACCTACATTACTATGCAGAAATGTTCTCTTCTGCCTCCATGTTCCTTATGATTTCAAAGCTTGTATACTAAGCAAATATTTGCATTTGGGGATGCTGTATAGGATGTTGTTTCTCACACTTAGAGGGTAATAAATCAAGTAAATTGGAAAAAAAATGTAGGGAGAGGCTCGTGCTTTAAATGCATTGTGTTAATATGACTCAATTACAGAACTGATTATTTTGTAAACTATTGCCACTGCTCATACTGCATACACGCATTAAAGCCACAAATGGAAAAACCTAATCATCCACTGGCTTCTTTGTTAAGATTTCAGCACAGCTGTAACTGTTATAGTTTTTAATTACAGACCACCAGCAGAATGCATTTGCCCATTGTTCACATTGATTTTCATTTCAGTACATTTGACATTCGTTTTTTTTATCTAAATTATTAGAACCAGCTCCTCAGAAGGTAGCGATTTCTCTACAGTTGTCTTTAGTCATAGAGAAGCTTATTTGGAAAGAAAAAGTTATAAGCCAGGCAGGCAGGATTGCTTAATTTTTTTAACCGGACCTGGGGCTAGATTTATTACATGGTGGCTTTAATGCTAAATACGCCTGGTTTTGCATTTAATATTATTGCAGTTTAAAATTTTAGAGTCATTTAAATTTTGGGAGTATATTAGCTAAAGAGGCCTCCGTAGAGGTGATGCACTTTGTGTAATGTTATGGCCAGACTAGTTTGACCCATAATACAATGCAGTAAATAGCTGAGATAATGATCCAGAGAATATGGGATGTTTTACAAATAAAGTCATCTTTTGAAATTTTGTGACCCTAACTTAAAAGCCCTCCTGCACAAGACAGTGGGCTAGTGCTAAAGATTTTGCTATTGGTGTTATATGCAGAAAAGTGAATAATATTAAAACAATAAAAAATATAGTGGTTGCTCACATGGTATTGCACAGGTGCTTGGAAAGGGCGGGGTTTACACTGAACCACAGAAAAAAGAAGATTCCCTCCAGCACACTGCAACAATATCAGCAAAAATACTTGAACCCTACATGATAATAAAATTCAGAGGTATTAGTTGCATACATTTGCAAATATATGATTAAGCGCCGGGCCAGCGTCAAGGCTCCTCTATACCGGCGTCCCTAACATTCAGGGGTTCATGTCTGAGGCACAGGGCACACCAAAAGAATCCAGCCAAGGACCATCCCCTGGGCATCACACGAAAAAAGGAAAGAAGGTGATAGTGAAGTGTAAAGTATAGATGTGTAAAGATAATCATTAAGTGTTAATATAGAAAGAAAGAATTAAAATTACATGAATAATAAACAAACAAATAAAAAGGTGATGAAAAAGTATCTATGTGAGTTAAGTGGTGATGCCCCAATAAAGCCCAGCCAGAGCAACCCCGGGGGCCCCACGCCCAAACGCTCACCCCAAAATAATTAATGCTACCTAATAGTAGCACCCACTGTGGGTCACATAATTACATATTAATGTACTGCATTAAAACAACTAAGAAAGCACCACCAAATGCCCCCACATCCAGAAGTTTATATTTATTGTATTGTTACATCTTTCGAATCTCAAGCTCAAGAATCTTGTAATTTTACATCTCCACCCTCATTCAATGTAATGTTTTTCCATGCCATCACTGTGTGCCTGGATTCACAGGTCTTGTGTCCATATTCACATATTTGTTGTTTGTGCTACTCTATACAGCAGTCATCCCTCCTGGCATTGTATACTGCTCTGTTATACCATGGGCTACATTTATACAAAGGGCAGCAGAGAAGTAACTACCTACCTGAGTACAAAGACTCATTTTGTGGTAAATATTTAATTATCTCTATATGTTGCATCTGAAGGTACATTTCGGCCCTTTCAAAGCCTGTGACACAATAGCAGTCTGATGAAGGATACTTATGTAGCGGATAATCATGGATTTGACAAGAGTGAAACATCAATCTGTTATAACTTTGAAATCAAAGATGGGAATAGGTTGAAGACTATTTATGTATTGAGGTTTCCTGTGCATAGCGATAAACAACATATAGGGTGCAATGTGAAATACTGATTAAATACTAACTGAAACAGTAATCCTGCCACCCATCATTCAATCAAATTCCCCCATTTGTTACTGGTTTTACATCCACATCTATAAAAAGGGTATTTCAGCTGAGGCAAATAGACTAATCAAAGACTTCAGCCAAGGAGAAGATATAGGTATCATGATTCTGAGTTAGATTTAATGGATTCACACTATCAGCTAGGAAGGGCACAACCAATAATAGGGGTGCAGAGTCTAACGGACTAGTGCTTTTCGTAGTTGTACAGAGTCTAACATACTGGTGATTTTCATATTGATGCAGAGTCTAACGTACTGGTGGTTTTCATACTGGTGCAGAGTCTAATGTACTGGTGGTTTTCGTACTGGTGCAGAGTCTAACGTACTGGTGGTTTTGACCCCCACAAGGGGTTAATCATTTAGCTGCTCCCAGCACACAGGACCACCTGAGTTAGTGCCAAGCGTGGTACAGTGGTAGAGAGTAGTCATCAAGCTAGGTCCGGTAGCTGAGCAGGAATGTCAAAGGCACAGTCAGCATATGTCAAAACGTACAAGACTGAGCAATGGCAATGGTTAATGAATAGTCTGGAACAAGCCGAGTCAAACACTGAGAGAAAATATAAACATTTCAGGATGCTGGAGATAGGTGTGTGAAGTCTCACAACGAATAGCTGACAGAGAGGATATTAGATACAAGAAGATATGTGAAACTCCTGCCACATTGATGTCAGATACCCAACTGCATGTACTAATCATCACAAGTGACACTTCCATCTCTATAGGGAGCTGGGGACATTGCAGACACAGATCCAACATGGGCCCAAGAGGGACAGCGGGTAGAAGGAGCCAGATATAGCCAGTGACAGATCCAGTAAGTAGAAGCTGGGTGCCGTGTGTGGCTTCTTTTGGCAGGGGCTTACCAGTGTGTTTCAAATAAATTTACAGGCGTGGTTCTCCGGTGCTGACTTGTGTATGTAGTTGATAACTCCTATGATAATATAATAATAATAATAATAAACCTTATAGTTATTTGGGTTCAACTTTTCAACAATGTAATTCCAGTAATTAAATAGTAAAAGAACAAACCTGATTATTATATTACCATATTTATTGCCACCTATATTTAATGGGGTGTATTATAATAGATCAACAGTCAATAGGTCAACACCACATGGTCGACAGATAACCAGGTGACATGGTCAAGAGGGACAAACGGTCGACTGACAAATAGATGACAATGCAGACAAGGTTTAAATGGTTGACACAAAAATGTTCAATACCTTTCTTTGTAACTTAACGCTGCCCCTAGTGCCTAACTCTAACCCTCCCCTTGGTGCCTAACCGTAACCCTGCCCCTAGTGCCTAATTCTAGCCCTCCTCCTAGTGCATAACCCTCCCCTTTGTGCCTAATCCTCCCCCTAGTGCCTAAATCATAGCATGTCAACCTTTTAACACTGTCCACCTTTTGCACTGTTGACCTGTTGTCCCTGTCAACCTTTTGACAGTGTTGACCTATTGCCTGTCGACAATTTGGTGTCGACCTATTTACTGTCGAACTTCCAATTGGATACCAATTAATGAGCTTTATACATATGAAAATATCCATCTAGTAGTTTTACTGATCAAAATATAATGTATTAAATTTTTCCACAATAACTGTGAAGTGAAGATTTCCGATCAAAGACAGATTATTACATTTGTCTTAAAGTAATGATCCCCAAATACAGACTGTATATATTTTCAAATAGGAATTAATAATTCACAGTATCAAATTTTTCCTCATATTATCAGAAAAAATGATGAAATACCATGAGCAGTATATTTAACATATGTAACTTCAAAAAACAAAATAAAAAACAAATAAGATAAAGAATAGACTATGTCTTACTTAAATTGCAGTGTTAGGATAGGGAGAGTGATGCCGAAACAATTCTGTGTGGGGATTGCATAATAAGTTTATAAGCGGAATCAAAACATACAGTATATGCAGATTACATGAATTTAAGTCATAGGGGGTAATAATTAAAAGAGCAGAAAGTACTCACTGTGTTGAGGGTACTCTTAATACTGGTGTATTGACAAGCATATGGATATCTGTTAGTTCCTGCTGTGCACACAGCATTACCCTGCCTCATCACAGGATCCTGCAAGTCTCTGGTACCTGCACACTATACTTTGAACCATATACTGTTAATGTACCCAATCATTCCTGCTTCTACTCAGAAATTTTCATTACAAGCTACGTATGTAAAGTAGGCAAAATAATGTTTCCTTCTCTTCTTACTAGTAGGAGTGTATTTACTAAAGTGCGGGTTTTTAGAAGTGGAGATGTTGCCTATAGCAAACAATCATTTTATAGCTATTATCTTCTAGATAAATGCTAAATTGAATCTGATTGGTTTCTGTGGGCAACATCTCCACTTTGAAAATTCTGCATTTTAGTAAATATACCCCGTAGAGTCTTAGCTAGTTGACTACAAAACTGTAGTAGTATAATACTGCTATGTTTTATTCACATTGGGTATGAGTCTTTGCCATACAGTATATCCATAAAGGATTCTAACTGGATTAATATTGCTTTAAATATCTCTTCTCATCAGGCTTTAGGTGCTGCTGTAATTGTATTGTTTAACTGTGAAACACTGTACCAACAGATATTTTCTGTGTTCATAATGCAACATATCTATTATATAATTTTAACTTGACCACTTTTCATACTTAACGCATCTGATTCAGGTCCGTTGTATATGATTGTATAGCTCTCTCATCCACCGTCCAATGCCATTGGCAAAACAGTGGTAAGCAGAGGCAAAGAAACATCTCCATACGGACACTATCTCTTACTGTCCCTCTGACAGGGTTGTACAGTAAATCTGCACATGTGACTCTCTCATTCACCTCTCACTGCAACACTGCAAACGTTGGACTGCAGAAGTCACTCTGCACATTTTTGCCTCCCTCTTCTGTCTATTTTTGGCGTACATATGGCTCTCTTATCTCCTGTTCACTATTTGTGACACATGGGGACAGCAGAAGTTGTTACGTTACATTCCACATATCACTCTTTTTATTTTGTTCATTTATTTTCTGTACCTTTTTGAGGATTTCCTCTAGTCTTCTCTTCCTTCTTGACGATTACCTCTTTATTATTTGGAACAAACTCGTATGATAGATAATCTTTGGACTATTCATAAAGTATGTTTCTATAATCGAAAATGTAGTGCTTCACTTTTAATTGAGTGTTTGTTTTCACTGGATATGTTTCGCCACCTGTATTCTAACACCTTATACTGTATATAGAGTATTGCACATTGTTTTCACATCTTTTTTTATATACAGTAACTTCCCATTTTTTTTGGTGTGTGTTTTTTTGAGTTTAAGGCCTCCTTATTTTAGTATATTCATATTAAAGTAACATTTTATACTTGTCAATACATCAGTTTTAAGTGTGCCCTTAACACAGTGAATACTTTTTGCTCTTTCAATTCATTTTATTGTTGACTCATGAGGAGAACACCAGAGAATTATATCTGCTTAACTGGCCTACCATTTAATCATTTCTGGTTTTCTACTCTCATATTGTTCTTTTCTACACAATTTCCTGGTCCGTGTTCCTTGTGTATGCATCATGTGTTTTTTCCTGTCATGGGGGTATGTCAGATGCATGTATTAGAATCATGGATGTAAGCAAGTAATTTGGGTGATCAAGGGGAGGTCCAGCATTTGGGGGTGAGGGGACACAAGAGAATAAGAAATATAAAGTTGTCTGTATTTTAGAATGATAGGAATACATTTGTATAATAGCTTAAAGAAAGATAAGTTAATGAAATTACAGCAACATACTGTACATGACATTCGCTGTAAGAAAATTACAAATGATCTGATCTGAAAGCCAGCCCAGAGGATGGGATATTTTACAATATACATAAAGTCATGTGTTTAAAATGGACAAATTTAAATGCAGAAAGAAATATAAATATATAAATGGAATATTAAAATTCCCCAAGTTAATGCATTTAGGGCCTGACACAGACGGGGCGCTGCTGCATGTATTGGGGGTCGCCTGTCTGTGATGTTATGCAAACGCTTCTACAAAGCCCTTCCATATCTGTGTGTCCGAATGTGCAAGGGCTGAGACGCCCAATATCAGCTTCCGTAGGTGCTGAAATTCCCATTGGTTCATCTTAAGATACATCATGGAAATTAGCACCAGCCTAATGGCAGGTGCAGTTTCTCCATCTGAGTACGGCCTTCTATGTGAGCGGTTGAGCGTCTGTGTACACAACCACATTCCCCAATGCACATGTGGCACTCTTACAAGATGGGCCGCCCTCCTGCATCTGTTTAGCCACCTCCCAGTTACCAACCAGGAAGGGTCAGCACCTCTCCAAGACATTTCTGATACTGTGCGTCGCGATCACAGCAGCGCCTTTGTGCATCACTAGGGGGTGCAGACCGCACCCTGGTATCACCCTCGGAAGGGATGACACTGAAGTGTCGGCTTCTCCTCAGTGATAGGAGCCGGGTGCTGCAGTGTGACATTCTCCTGCAGCCCTCGGCTCCTGTCACACAGGAGGAGGCACCGGAGCAGGCACTAGTCCCTGAGGGCATCCCTGGAGATGCTGGACTGCCCCCAGAGACTAGTGCCTGCTCTGGTGCCTCCTCCTGTGTGACAGGAGCCGAGTACTGCAGGAGTGAATCGAGGAAGATTTCCAGTGAGGCCATGCCCCCTATGTATTAGGGCACGCTCCTTTTCAGATGCATTCGGCTCCACCATGCGTTAGGCGATATGAGGCGCGCACCGGGTGTCACCAGACCTCTGCATGGGTGCTCTACAACTGTCATAGAACTACACGTCAGCATGCCCTGCCACATTTTTGGTATTCGGGTATGCTAAAACTGTGGCAGGGCATGCTGGGATGTTTTGTTCCACAACAGCTGGAGGGCCGCATGTTGAATACCCCTGTTTTATACAGTCTTCACATAGAGTGCCCAAACTGCAAGGTTGGCCTCAGTAGATGTAGATGCTATCATTTTATTTGAAGCCCAATTAGCTTCTTGTGGGCCGCAGTATAATGTGTGTGTGTGTGTGTGTATATATATAATTATAAATACATATTACATTGGTCAAAAGTACCAAGTCAATTTTACAATTTTTATCTCCTAATGAGTATCACAGGATTTTGTGGTAATTCGTGTTGGGGAACCTCTCTAGTTGTGGTTGAGATACAAGTGCCAGAAAAAGAGCCACAGGTTGCTTGCTCATATATAGATTTTACACACAATAGAACACTGTTGGAGATATGTTGTACATAAACACAAGCTGTGTATTATTAAACAAATTGCTTACATGCTTTTCTTTAGGAAACTATTCTGTTTACCAGTAAATAGTTATTGAGTCCTTTCGTTGCTACATGGGTTTTGATTGAAGTCTGACTAATGAAAAAATGTTGGAGTGAAATCTGTGGCATGAGGCAACAAAGGAAATAAAACAATTGGATGCTTAATGTGTTTAATATGCCACTAATTCAGTATGAAAACACTTAATTGAATTACAAGCTTAAAACAGCAATGTACATATTTGTCTTATTTAGAAGCACAATAACATAACATTCTTACATAACATAACTTTCTTCAAACGTGTCATTTAAAAAAAATACAATTTAACATGTGAAATTAATAAACACAATTTTGCCATTAAAGAAACAAATTGTTATATTTAGCAGAATACGATTGATTTTTGTCATGTAGATCAGCCTTAAGCTGGGTATACACTGAGACAACCGGCAATCGAAAGAGAATTTGAGCATACACACACTGTAATCGTGCAAATGACCGAACAATATATCATATCGTTTGGTCATACACAATGTATCGTTGCTCCTGTACACACTAGAACAACCACCTGTAAGTTCACTGGCTGGTAGTGGCAAGAGGTGACGTCTTCAGAGGCCAAATCGGAACGACATATCGTCAAGATGTCCGGTTGGCTGTACACACTAGGCGATGTGCACAATAGCGCTAGCGATGTCAGGTTTGATGTGCAGCACATCAAACCTGACGACTTCTCATGCGACCATGGGAGCGCGCATACACACTGAGCAATGTAGGAGATTTGTCGTTACGAAATGGCAAATCAGCCGGACATCACTCCAGTGTGTATCCAGCTTTACAAAAGTCCATATATGGCCGTATTCAATTTGAGGCGAAATGACGTCATTTTTGCCTCTTTGAATTATCCCCGTATTCAATTACATTGCGGTGCGAAAAGTCAATGATAAAAAAACGGGGATAAGTTTTCACCAGCTTTTTGCTGGCAAAAAAAAGTGCAGAATTGGGGTTTAGGGGTGCAGGCTTACAAAAAATAGCCTGCACCCCTGGGAATGTCATTTAAAAAAAACTGCATCAAAAAAAGTTTAAAAATAATCGGGACACCCCAAAAAAGTAAGTTTCATTTTGGAGGTTAAAAAAAAGAAAACAGGAACACAGTTCCAAACTATCTAAATTAATTCAGGTCGGGTCCCCGTGTATGCGGCAGGTGTTTTCTTCATTGCGGGGACAAGTGGCAAGTGCATTTTTGCAGAATTTTAAAAATAACTTTAGGGACTTAAAAAAATGCTTACTCCCATTTTCATATACCCCAAATTTGATAGGAATAGTTATTTTCCCCCCAAATAAAATCTAAGTGCTATTCGTCACTACTTCTTCATAGCCGCAAAAATGCACCTGCCGCGGCTATTACAAACTCCGACTTCCTTTAGCATGCAAAAATGGGGGTACCCATAGTGATCCCCATGTCTGGACATCTTTAGGGGGGTCCCAGGCATATTTCCCGTAAATTCCCGTTTTTTTTTTTTGAAGATGGTGCGAAAAGTCAGTTTAAAAAAACAGGTATCATTCTTCAATTACCTTTAACAGGTGAAAAAAAGTGCAGATTTGGGGTTTAGGGGTGCAGGGTTTAAAAAACTAGCCTGCACCCTTGGGAATGCCCCCTTAATACGAAATTTGCAAAGAAAAAAAAACAATTGGGACACCCCCCCCAAAAAAATATTCCCTATAACTTAACGCGTTTCTCCACTATTACGGGTAGCAGTTTCTTCTGCCTTCTGAAGAAACCGCTATCCGCAATAGCGGAGAAACGCGTTAAGGAATAGGGACACTCCGTCTTTGAGCAGCCGCCTATGACGATATATTGCCGGAACATTAGGCCTCTCGATCATCAGCTGGATAAGTGTGATCTTTCACCATACTCCCTCCTGTGAAGTGACCCATTCTCTCCACTGTCAGCTTGCTCTCTGGAACCGAGGAAACTGATTAGGCAGAGCCCTCACTGCTTTCAACAGCGGCAGTGGTAAGAAAATTCATTAGGAGACCGTGATATTTCTCCTAAGAGACTTATGATTATATTACTTCTTGCTGTTTATGGGCTACTAACCTGGATTAACATAAGGACACTAATACATAAGGAAAGTGGAATTTTAAACATAGCTGGCTAAATGATTTATTTTCTCTGGAGAGAAGGATAAGACTTTTCTTTTAAAAGACTATCAAACCTTGTTTTGTCTAAAGGACACTAACTGGCTGCCCCCATAATTGGGCTTTTATTAGGCAGAGTTTATTCTTGACTAGCACATATTCTATCAAGTATTTTTGAAGATACAAATAATATTTTTCTAAATGTGTATCAATATATATTGTTCAATTTGATATTATTATTATTATTATTTGAATTGATGTGTTTATGGATATATTTTATTAAAAACTGTTTGATATTTTGATATCTCTATGCGCTCCTTGTTATTGAAAAATAACAGTTTTGGACTATTTAAAAACTCGTCTTTCTTCTGCAGGCAAAAACGGGGGTACCTATAGTGATCCCCCAGGTCTGGACATCTTTAGGGGGGGTTCTACAATTATTTCCCAAAAATTACTGTATTTTTTCGCTGATCCAAGTTTCGACTGTTCCTGTTTTCGCCTACTTTGGAATTGAATACAGGGAATAGCGGGCCTGCGCGCATTACTTTTCCGCCTGGAAAACAGGCGAAGGAGGCGAAAAGTCCAGCAGGCGAAAAGTCTGGACTTTTTGCCTCAAATTGAATACGGGCCTTAGAGAGATAATGTCACAGGTTTTGTAACTAATGTCCCACTCTTTTGTCAGAAATTAAAGAATATTCAGTTTTATCATTGTGAAGGTTTATAGTATTGGAGTCTCTGCATCTTGGAGATCTGTTGAAACCAACTCATATCCTTATCTAACTATATTTGCTAAACTGTTTGAGAGAAATAATGAAAAAACCTACTGCAACCACAAAGTTTGACCTCCCACAAGCCCCTTAAATGCACCTCAGACCTTTCAATGTGCCCCTAAAATATCAATCTGGTCTCTCCACATGCATCACCACTCCCCGCAGGTTCTTAAATGCACCTAAGACCAGCAGCACACACTGCTTATTTAATATGCATTTATTATAATAATTTCTGTAGTGCATAATGCATAGCCTTAATTTAATCAGTGATAACTATTCTATTTTGCTTGCATGTTAACTTGTTTTAGGTGCAATTTGTCCATTGTAAAACAAAATTACATACACACAATAATGCCACATGCAATAATAATAATAATAATAATTATTATTATTATTATCTAATTTTTATAGCACTATTCTCCCAATGGGACTCAAAATGCTTTACATTTGCAGATTTAAAATACTTGACACAAATAAACATATAAAGGATATAAAATATTAACTCACTACAGAAAAGAGGTAAGCGCATAGTTGCCTACCCTCCCGCATCCTGCGTAGGACTCCTGGATCACTGTGGAGTCTCCCGCTACCCCGCATTGTAAATAAAAAAAACCCTGGCATGAGTCCGGATTTCATGGGGGCAGGGCCTGGACGAGAGGACCTCAAGCCCTGACGCCAGCCCCAAAACTGAGCCCACTGCTTCCTCCACCCACCCCTGTCACGGACCACCTGACGAGGAAGCAGTTGACACAGGAGCCGGCAAGGACCCCCCATTCTTGATCAGAGCTGCAACAGTGAGTACTGCTGATCTCCTACAGCTCGAGGCACTCTTCCCCTGGTATCAGATCGACATACCCCCTACCTGGGGTGGCATTGCACTCCTGGTAGCCTTGCTGGCTGCCCTGGGCCCTGCAGTAGTGGAACGGTTGAGCTTATTTCCCCTTCATTCTAAGGAGCTGGAAGTGTGAGGGTGGAAGTGCGATTCAATGCACATAAAGTCCACCTTGAGAAGAAACTTGTTTGGTCGCTACACTTCATGCTCTGTGGCTCGTTACGCTCGTTACATGATTATATTCCCACTCTATAACAACGGGGATGGTAGGGACATCGTAGCTGATGACGTCAGGGTCCTCCCCGCAAAGGGCATCTAGACACTACTGTAGCGGAACCGGACAGTGCCCTCCCTCTGCTCTATGCAGGCAGACCAGGACTGCTTCCTTCACCCACCCCCAGACTGTTCTCCTGGGCTGCTTCAGCCTCATCACCTGACCCGTTCCTGGCTGCAGAGCACTGCGCTGCTGATCCCTACCACTGAGTGATCCTGTGTAATGTGCTGCTGATCCCTGCCACTGAGCGATCCTGTGTAATGTGCTGCTGATCCCTGCCAAGGCGACAAGAGTATCACTCAGCTCAGTACGCAGAGCCTCTGCAATCTGCATGTGTCTTCAAAATGGTGAGCTAAACCAAGGGTGAGGGAGCTGTACCTAAGTAGTCTTATACAGTGGACAAACACAATTCACAACATACGGATCCTACAGCTTACCAGTAGGGTTACCACTGCATACATGTTCAGGAGCCATTCAGCTGAATATAATCTGACCTGCTGATTTTCCAATATCAAATATTAATGGGAATTTGTGGTTTTCATGGGTCCATACAATCAACTTTTACACTTATCTTTGTGAAATGCTATTAATGTATTTTATATTAAAATATTTAGATTGTCTTTTATTTTACATGTTGTGGTCCTTTAAACATACCAACTACTGTAGGCTCAAAGAAGCAGATAAATGTTATACAGTAAGTCTTGAATAGCCAGCATTTTTTGTATTTGTGTAATTCTATATTTATTGCATGTAAATGAAACGAGCTGAGACACTTACCCTATGATGCTTAGCAATTTAATATTTTGTGTATGCATGTATATATGTCTGTCCGGGAATCTGAAAATAAAAGGGTGGTAACCCTAGCCATGACCCATAATCGGTAATGAATCTGTAGGACATCATGGAGGTGACGCAGATGCACAGTGCACACTGAGCAGTGCACGAAGGCTGAGGGAGAAGGAGGGGACTCAGGGGAGGTACAACCAGTACAGATAGTGTGTAGCCAGTACTTTGCTTAGTACTTTAGTTGTCACCTGCCACTGGACACAGGACACACGTCTGAGTGGCAATAGATATGCCAATAAGTGGAGATAGACACGCCCTTTGGGCAGCGCATGACACACTCGTGCTGGCACATTCTCCTACTATTCTACTACAAGCTATAATCTCCTTGAAATTACTTTTCAAAAGTAAGTAAGTATGGGTAAGCATTTATTGCTTTATTCAAAGTCAGACCAAGTTTGCATCTTTTCGTCTCAAGTTGCATTTTTTCTATTGCGCATGCGCAAATTTTACATTCTACTTATTTTTTTCAGTGCAAACATGGCTTGCGATTGTGTACATCTAGACCAGTGATTTTCAACCTTTTTTAACTCGCGGCACACTACACAAGATTTTAAAATTGCCAAGGCACACTATCCGGCGATGCGGTGTGCGCGGACTATGAAAAAACACACTACATTAGTTCCCACAGGAACAAAACACACTACATTGGCCCCCACAAGAATAAAAAACACACTACATTGGCCCCCACAATAATAAAACAATCCCATTGGCTGGCCTAACAGAAAAAAAAAACCACATTGCTCCCCACAAAAAAACAACCATACCACATTGCGCCCCACAGAATTGCTCCCCACAGAAAAAGAAACCTATGGCTGGCCCCACAGAAACAAAAAACAAAACACATTGTTCCCCACTAAATAGGCAAATATATGGCTGGATAACATATGGCTGGTTCTCACTAAAAAAAATGACATGACTGGTTCCCACGGAAAAATAAACTATGGCTGGTACCCACGAAGAAGAAAAAAATGTCTGGTCTCCACAAAACCCACATTTCTTCCCCCCTTGTCACTGACACTGCAGCAGGATCGCGTGCGGGCGGGCTTCCAGGCAGGCTGCAGAGCCTGCCTGGACAGAGCGCAGGTTGGCTGATTGGCGCAGGGCGTTGGCTGGCAGAGTGGGCTGGAGGGCAGTGGTCAACGCGGCATGCGTGACCTGTGATGTCACGCCGCTGCATCTTTGCAGGTCACTACCCGGTCGCGCCTGAGTCTCCCAGAGGAGCTCAGCGGCCCGGGATGCTGAAGTACAGTAAAATGTGCCCGGTGGCTCTGACAGCCCCGTCGCACACTTCACAACCGGCCACGGCACACTAGTGTGCCGCGGCACACCGGTTGAAAACCGCTGATCTAGACGGTCGAGACCGGGACTAGAATGGGCGAGCATTCGGGGGCAGTGGGTGTGCAGTTGTAGGCAGTGGGCTTGCAGCTGCAGCCCAAGTATAGTAAAGACGTGGTGTGAGCATGTAGTTGTGAAATGTGAATACAATGGTCCCAAAAAAGTCTCAAGTGCAGCATTGGTAGTGATGAGATTGACTGCACACTGTGAAAACGTACCTATTCCTGCTGAACACCTAAAACACTATTTTATAAGTAATTTTGCACTGCAAAGCACACTCTTTTTACACTAATAAAAATGCTTCATACTCAGTTGAGGAAAGGAAAGCCTGTACATACAGTACATCAAAAAGTGTAGTCATTAAATAAAAAAATCATTTTTGCGTATGCTACTCAAATTTTACATGTTCCAATCCATGTGGGTACTCATTATCTGCTCTATCCGGCCATTAACTGTACTGTGTTTCCATTGTGTGCTGTGGTCTTTAACAGTTTCTGAACTCACAGTGAAATCATGCCTTCAGTTTGTAACCAACAATTGACTCTGAATAGGTAGCAAAAATGCTAATTTTTTTATTGATGTATTTTGCAATTCCGTATGCGTCTGATTCTGAAAAAGTTTTTGTGTCTTTTTTTTTTTTTTTTAAGTTGAGCTGTTTAAGCTAAGCAGTATTATAGGCAAAAAAATAATTACATTTATGATTGTGGTAGTTTTAAAGTGTTGGGAAGTGAAACTTTTGCTGTGTCATTTTGAGCCACCTCAGATTTTTCCACCCAACTAGGTACAGTTCTAGTTTAGAGAGAGTGCGTATAATGTGCACCTTCCTGTACATCTTCTGTAAGTGTACTGGTGCAACAACAGGTGTTTCTTACTGTGCATTCCTAAATTAGGACCAATAGGCAGCATGTTGGCACACAGGTTGTTCCATTCTAATTTGGACCCTATATATGTGTTAAGTTTTGATGTTCTCCCTGTGTGTATGTTGGTTTTTCTCCAACAGTCCACAAAAATACTGGTAAGTAAATTGGCCTCTGACAACAAAAATGTATCCTGTGTATGTGTACAGTATTATAGGGAGTTTAGACTGCAAGTTCTAGTGGGGCAGAGTCTTATATGAGTGATTTACATATTATCTGTACAGCGCTGCTTAATATAATAGACACTATATAAATGCACAATAATAAAATTGTAATTTCATCAGTTACGACTCAAATATTATTTCACATGAATGAACATTGGGCAAAAAGGCACTGACGATAGCTTTATTTTGAATCAGTGGTTCAATCTCATTCAAGTTTACTAAACAAATAAAACTGTATCTTAAGTTATAAATCTTTATCATTTTTTGTACCATTGTTATAATTCACATCTGTTTAATTGAATGACTTTCTGCTATGGTTCTGCATTGAGCAGAGTTTAGGAATGCCTGTCCATATCATATTAGGAATATTGGGCCTGATTCAGACCCACTCGCGAGCGGCTGTACGCTCGCAAGTGGGTCGATGGTCTGCACTGAGCATGCGCACGACGGAGGGAGCTCCGTCGTGCGCATGCGCCAGACACGACGAGCGAAGGACTTTCCTTCGCTCGTTGTGTCCGATCAAAGGGGGCGTGCTGTCAATGTTGATTGACAGCACGCCCCCTTTGGTGGGCGTGCCGGGGGCGTGCCTCCCTGACGGGGGCGTTCCCACGGGAACGCCTCCCGTCAGAAGCCGGCCCACTGACATCACTAGTGATGTCAGTGGGAGTGATTTTGGCTCTGATAGAGCCAAAATCACTCCGGAGCTTGCGGTTGAAAACCTCAACCGCAGGCTCCGGCTCGCAATTTCGATGGTCGCGATGGTCACGACCATCGCGGCCATCAAAATGCACGCTCGTATAGCCTGTGGGTGGTGACCCACAGCTATACGAGCGTCCAGGAGGACGCTCCATGAAAAAGGAGCCCGGCCCTCATGCAGAGCGTGCGCTCTGCTCAGAGCGTACGGCTCTGAATGAGGGCCATTGTCACATAAAGTTCCAAAATAAAGTCACTCTTCTTTGTGAATCTATTAGAAAGCAGCAGCTACACTATAATATCACAATATGAGGATAAATGAATAATTATCATGGTAATACAAAAGTGTTGAAGGTTCTATTACTGACTTGAGTTGCAGTTACACTATTCATTTTCAAATTATGATTAGATTAAAGGACTATTTTACACAGTTATAATAATATGTTTGCTCTTGTGCTCAGTCATAAAAATACCCAGCTTTGGTTAAACAATTATGTATGTACCACGGCACCTGAAATAACTCTGCCTTTAAGATAATAAACAAGTCTGCATGAAAAGCCGCATACACAGTACACGATGTGTGCATGTGGTGATATCGTCATCGGCGGGAGTGCCGGCATCGGCAAGTGTATACATACTTGCCGATTCCGACCAGCGACAGACGATGGCGGGGGGAGGGGCGGGTACTGTGGCATCGGTCACGATAATCCCAGACTGGGCTGCATTTACAGCCATCTGGGGTTATCGTAAATGACCAGTGGGAGTGTGCATTGCTGGTCGTTTTTAGCATACACACTGGCCGATATTTTGAACGATTGAACAAAAACGATATCGTTATCACTCAATTGCTGAAAATATCGGCTAGTGTGTACGTGGCTTAAGCCTTCCCCAATGCTTTGGGTAAATAAACATGCAATATATTGAAAACAATATATTTAGTAAAAGTTGCAGAAATGCAGATTCAAACCATTCAGTTACAGTTGTACTCAAAAGGAAACGGAGGAATCCGGGCACAAAATAACAGGATAACCTGCTCAAATTGTACCCAATCTTGCCCAATACAAGGAAATATATAATCAGTAAAAACACATGGGGGTAAAATTCAAAAGCACTTTCAATAAAACAATACACCTTATAATTATGATAATTTTCTTGAAATTTCTGTAATAATTCTTTCTTTGATGTTCTTTTCATCAATAAATTTTACATAAAAAGAGAAGAAAAACCAACAATGTGCAGTATTGTTCTTTCTATATATCTTGTTGTACAAGAGAAACAAATGGAACTGTATACATATATATATAAAGAAGATCGTTGTATTTGGCTAACATACCATACTCACTTAAAGAGTATATATTAACGGGTGTATAAAGGTATCTTTATAGTGGTTCCCACAATCCCACGTATTAGTAGAATCTTATACACCCAGTGTTAAACAGTATAAGAGGAACGTACCCTACTCACTTATATAGGAGAGGGTTATAAGCACATCAAGGTATTTTTTAACAGTGAAATAATTTTTGCAGGACGTACTCAAACTCATGTGTTAATCACACTGGTTACTCCTATAAAGGTTTCTTTCTTGACCAATAAAGGATAAGAATTCTTCCAATTGTCGTATACATTTATTCCAGATAATCACAAAAATTTAAATGAACCACAAGAAAATATAAATAAAATGCTGATAAAAAATGCGAGTGTCCAATTAATAACCACAAATTTGAGGTACAGATCATAAAAATATCCAATTCACAATAGTCCGGAATAATGTAAAGTAGATAGTGTACCTTTGCTAATGATGTGGTTCTCCCAAGAAAAAAAGTCCTTTTCAGGTGCTAATCCTTCTAACAATCGAAACGCGTAGGTTAGGAGGATCAGCACCTGAAAAGGACTTTTTTTTCCGGGGAGAACTACATCATTGCAAAAGGTACACTATCTACTTTACATTATTCCAGACTATTGTGAATTGGATATTTTTATCTTATCCTTTATTGGTCAAGATAGAAACCTTTATAGGAGTAACCAGTGTGATGAACAGTTTGGGTACGTCCTGCAAAAATATTTCACTGTTAAAAGATACCTTGATGTGCTTATAACCCTCTCCTTTATAAGTGAGTAGGGTACGTTCCTCTTATACTGTTTAACACTGGGTGTATAAGATTCTACTATGTGGGATTGTGGGAACCACTATAAAGATACCTTTATACACCGGTTAATGTATACTCCTTTAGTGAGTATGGTAGGTTCGCCAAATACAAGGATCTTCTTTATATATATACATATTGTGTATGTACATTGGTTTCTCTTGTACAACAAGATATATAGAAAGAACAATACTGCACATTGTTGGTTTTTCTTCTCTTTTTATGTCAAATTAATCGAGGAAAAGATCCTCAAAGAAAGAAGTATTACAGAAATTTCAAGAAAATTATCATAAGTATAAGGTGTATTGTATTATTGGAAAGTGCTTTTGAATTTTACCCAATGTGTCTTCACATTCAGTTAGAGTTGTCCAGCAGTGGAAAGTCCAGTATTAACATGATATTCCTGCTTATACCCCTAAATACATGTAAGGGTATGTGCTACAAATCTAGCAAGTCTGTTGAGTAAAAGCCTTGTGAAATGAAATCACCAACGAATAACTAATATAATGAAAACAGACGCGCCAAACCTGAGATAACTGACCTCTCACTAACACAGCTGCACCATATATTATATCACATCAGGCAATTATGTACTACTTTTATGCTACAAGATTATACTTGCAAATACACATGAATAGAATATGGACAATATTACCGTGACAATAGAAAACCATCAGACCCAAACAAAAAAAGAATATATTTTTTTCTGTACAATAGAAAGATCAAACTACTTAATTCTTTTGTATATTACATTCTTTATTTATATAATTTCTTTCTTTCACAAATTTCATTTTATATTTTTAAATAACAGGAGCCAGTGTTATTCACTGGAACAATGAGGAAAAACCTTGATCCTTTTGATGAGCATACTGACGAGGAGCTGTGGGATGTTTTAGAAGAGGTACTAACAACATAAAAGATGTATTTGTTATTAGTTACAATGACTCTCTTCATAACATTTATTATTATCCCTTTGCGTATGTACCTGTGTAGCTTCTGCTGTTTCATTACATATGTCACTTTCATTAAAGCCTTAATAAGTTGATAACCCATACAGAAAGGAATCAGTAAATGGTTAGGAAGAAGTTAAGAATTCTTGACATTCCCTAAATAGGGCCTACAGTCAAAATGTCTAAACACGAATGTTTATTTCTTAGCGCAAATAGCGCCTTTAATATTTCAAGCGATTTTCTTATGCGTTGGAATACCAGCACAGTTCTTCTAGAAAACAATGCCGTACTGTATATCTTTTTTGTTTCCACCAGGCATCATTTAATCTAATTTGAAAGTTAAGTAGATAGCTACATAACCACTTAACAGGAAGTGTCGACAGTTCACATACCTTTTTATTTGACAGTGGTACTAATTGAGAGCAGCAGACCTATTGTTCTGTCTGGGAGAAGAAGGAGAGAGAAAAACAATTTTCACGAATAAAGGAATGGAAGGAAAAACATGGGGAGTTTTTTTAAATTTACATTCAATTCCTTTTTTTAAGTCCATGCAATCTCAGCAAAATGGCTTATTTAAAGAGGCCATGTCACCCCTGAGACGAAACCTTTTTTCTTATAGTGCATTCTAGTATTCCAGTTTAATAAGATCATTTACAGAGTTAAAGTGATGAATCTGTGGGCCCTTGAATTTTTCTGATGCGTAAAAGAACATTTAAATCATCAACCTCTCTGCAGCAGTAAGATTTCATTCCCACTGGTGTCTTAGTTGTGCATACACTACTAATATTTAATAGAGATGTGCAGGCTTGGGTTAGTTCAGATTTTCCCGCCAAATTCAGATTTTTCCCACAAAAACTCGGGTCTCAGAAAGAGGCAAAACGCCATCTTTCATGGACAAAATTTTTAACACTATTTACAAGACAAGTAACCAAGAATGAAAAAGGTAACAGTTTTTTTTTTTCAATGCCCACATACCCACCAGTGTTATTTTTCACCTATAGGAGTGTTGCAGCTGTTTTGCAGCTTTCCAAACTCTTCTTTTTTCCATTCATTTTCATTTACCAGATGATAAGGTATTGGAGCAGTCTGGATACCACAAATGAACCCCTGAATGTGAGCTTGCCATTTGCACACTTTCCACTCTTTGAAGCTCATTTAAAAATATTTTGTCTTGCAACAAAAATCTTTTGCATGAGGGTGTAATACAAGATGTAGTGCTGAGGAGCTCTTCATATAGAAACAGGTGCGTCATTTCACAAAATGGCCAATGCGCTGCAGCTTTTAAGCAACAGTTTATAATGATACAGCTAGACTTTTATCTCATGCACTTATTGCAAATTTACACAGTGAATTATTGGTGTGATCAGCATCTTTAAGTAGATTGGGACTACTCAAATCACCCTCAGGGTCCACAGTGCAATTCTTAGTCTGACCGCTGGAATCCTGAGTGCCAGCATCTCGTACCCAACCCTATATAATAACAGTTTCAGCCTCTAAGAGCAGACAAGGAGTGACAGGTAGCATGGCTGGCTTGTTGTGCGGAAATGCCCTTTCCATAGTGTCAAAGAAAGTCAGAAAACTACAGACTTTTATTTTTGAGCTGCATGAAGATACATACCTAAAGATGGGGTCATCAGCTGGGTGTGGTGGACTGGGGAGGAGGTTACTAACAGAACTGCAGTGGAGTTTCAGGTTAGCCCTAAACCATGTAGTTTATTTACATGGTTCATATCTGAATAATTACAGTTTAGGATTTAGAGACTGTAAAATACTATTTATTTTTCATTTTAATACATTTGCCACATTGAGAATCCTAATTTAAAAATATATGTTGTGTCACAGGTGCAGCTGAAGGAAGCCATTGAAGAATTACCTAGTAAAATCGAGACTCAGTTGGCTGAATCTGGATCCAATTTTAGTGTTGGCCAGAGACAACTCGTCTGCCTTGCTCGGGCAATTTTAAGAAAAAATCGAATATTGATTATTGATGAAGCAACAGCAAATGTAGACCCAAGGTACATGAGATATATTCCAGTACGTTATATGCTTAACTTGTAATGCTATGTGTTTATGTAAGAGGAAGGCATTCCAATGCATTCATGCTTAATGAAAATCCTGGAAACATGTCCTCAAACTCCCTTCTACAACAGATGTAATGAAAAGTGTGAAAGCTTTAATAAATATGACATCTGTACACAGTTACGAACAGTGCTAATTAGTAATACTTAAAGTCATTTGCAGAGTGGGGTTGGTAAATTTTGTTGACATTCATAATATAGGCATGAGAATGACTGCATGGTCGTTATGTCGACATAGAACATGTCCATAATGTCAACAATCAGTGACTTCCGGTGTATATAGATTGAATAAAGAAACAACAATCTAGTATACATGTCACATACGTACGCAAGGATGAGACTACTTTCTCTCCTTAGCACTGGAAGGAGGCGGTTATACTGAGGGGTTTATGCAGATTTAGGATCACCTAAAAAAGGAGCAGTTTGTACCTTTGCACAACCCTGTTACACTGCAAGTGGGGCAGATTTAAAATGAGCATACATACTTAGAGTTGGGAAGGGGTTTAGCTTAATTTAAATTATCAGTATAAAAAAAAAAGCTGCCTAGTATTTGTATTCTACATGCAAAGCAGACAATATTTTCCCTAAATGCAAAAAAAAGTAGTTAACATTGGCACACTTGCATTGCACCATGGTTTGTGGCAATTGCACCTTTTTGCATATGCTCCCAACTCTGTATAAGCCCATGAATGTGGAAGTGACCATTGGTGATGACCCAAGTTAACCTCTTAATCAAAGCTATTCACTCCCCTATTGCTGGTGAGTATAACCACAACTAGAGCAAAGAGTCGCAGCATATTAACATTCACTATTTTTTTTGCACGGATGCTCTCCTTATTGGTCTCTACACTTATCCACTTTTTCTGACTTTTCCATTGGGGCAGTGCACTAGATTGATGTTTCTTTAGTTCCTCTATATACACCAGAGGTTGATAATTGTGTCCTGAATAGATCAGACTACTAAGGGAGACGAGGATAAGACTACCTACAGTATCACAGGACACGCTCCCAGATTCAATAGGTTTACTTTGTGATTGCACACATTATTTATCATTTCTACTATTGTATTGTATGTACCAATTCATTAAAATGAAAATATTTCGACAACTTCACTTTTTACTTTTTTACAGGGTTGTATTATCCTACATGTATTATTTTATGTTTTATATTTGCCTTCTCTCACTGAAGACAAATAGCAATTTACTGTTTTAACGTATTTCTCAGTTTTCTGTATCAAAAATACATATGGCGGGATGTAATAGAGTTCGAGTTTTTCGATTTTGCGAGTTTCCCGGAAAACTTGCACATTTTGTAATCTCGAGCGCGATCCTGCAAACTCACATTTTTCCAAATACACATTTTCAAACTCACATCCATATGTTTCCCCAGGTTGTACATACAACTCGTGCAATGTAATAGGGTACAAGTTCGAAACTCGCACATAAAACATTACCATAATCTCGCCAAAAAATAGACCAAAGTGACAATGGAGAGTTTTATGTTAAAAATGTAAATCTTTTTTCAAAAAGGTTACAAAGGAATCTTTCAATCCATAAACATATATAAATATGCATTTAAGTGTCAAATCACCTTTTTAAGGATGTAAATACTCATAAATTCTTAATTCTTTTAAAAGTGTCTAAATCGAACCCATATTCAATTTGGAGCCAAAATTCAGGACTTTTTTTCAACTCCTATTGTGTGCTGAAAAATTATCCCTGCTTTTTAGCATAGACTTTTCTCCCCGGTGAAAAGTCTTGGGGATAAGTTTTCGCCCTGGCGAAAAGTTACAATCAGTGTTTTTTTTTCCCTGAAACCTATTTCTTGCGGCTACATAAATACAAACATCTGTTCCATTTAAATATAGTTCAAAATAAACGATACAATCTAAGTTTAGTTTATAAAGAAAGACAGACACAAACTTAATTCAACTTACTTTACTATACTAGTAAGGTATCAGGAAAAAAACCCACAAATTTTAAAAACAACAAAAATTACTGTGAGGCAGATGAGCCTCTACCACTCCCTGACCCTGAAGTTGCACCCCCCTGTGTACGGGCACTTCGCCTTGGTGGGCTCATTGGTGAGACTGTTTGGGGACTGGTGCCACCAGCTACTTTTGTAATGCCACAGAGGCTTGTGTTTGCTCCCGTATGGCAGCATTTTGGTCTCTGGTGGCCTGTGTTTGCTCCCGTATGGCAGCATTGGCGGCCTGTGTTTGCTCCCGTATGGCAGCATTTTGGTCTCTGGTGGCCTGTGTTTGCTCCCGTATGGCAGCATTGGCGGCCTGTGTTTGCTCCCGTATGGCAGCATTTTGGTCTCTGGTGGCCTGTGTTTGCTCCCGTATGGCAGCATTGGCGGCCTGTGTTTGCTCCCGTATGGCAGCATTTTGGTCTCTGGTGGCCTGTGTTTGCTCCCGTATGGCAGCATTGGCGGCCTGTGTTTGCTCCCGTATGGCAGCATTTTGGTCTCTGGTGGCCTGTGTTTGCTCCCGTATGGCAGCATTGGCGGCCTGTGTTTGCTCCCGTATGGCAGCATTTTGGTCTCTGGCGGCCTGTGTTTGCTCCCGTATGGCAGCATTTTGGTCTCTGGCGGCCTGTGTTTGCTCCCGTATGGCAGCATTTTGGTCTCTGGCGGCCTGTGTTTGTTCCCGTATGGCAGCATTGGCGGCCTGTGTTTGCTCCCGTATGGCAGCATTTTGGTCTCTGGCGGCCTGTGCTAGCTTCACCAGATGCCTACTGAAGTCACTAGCCATACGGGTGCGGGTCCCCTGGGCTACTGCGGAGGTCCTATTTAGCTTCCTGAGCTGGTGTGTGATGCTGTCCATTTGTATTTTTTGCATCTCCATGTACTGCATCTGGTGTTGACGGAAGCTGTGCAGGGACTGAGCCAGCTCATCTGCACTGGGGGTGGGTGGCTGTGCTGTTTGCTGTGTTGGTGGCTGTTGGTGCTGTGCAGGTGGATTTTGCCTTGTTGCCTCCACAGGACTAAGAGGAATTGTTGCCTCAGCCTCCTCCTCGGATGTGTAGGCCACCAATCCAAAATGACTTCCTGGGACCATAGAATCTGGTGGTGTGGCTTGCGGTGGAGGCACAGAAACTCCTGATGGTCCTGAAAAATTTAAATAAAATATAGTAGAACTAAAATATTTAAAAGTGTGTTTGGATTCATTTTTGAGTTTGAGTTTCACATATATAAAAAACAAAACAGGTACATTCAGTAGTGACTGCAATAAAGTGACACAACGGGTGTATCTGCATGGTAAATGCTACGTTACAGTGGCATCGCTTATGACACTGTAACGTAGCATTTGGCATGCTGATACACCCGCTGTCTGTCCAAAAATATAGGTATGCCGCATATCATTGGAATCATCAGAAGCTGCTTGTGTATTCTTTTGCCATTGATGTGCAAATAAAACACATGGGGGCATATGTATCAAAAAATGTGAAAAGATCATGTTTCTTTTCGCCAGACATCGTATATCTTTTCGCTTTTTTATCGTCATATTTATCATGTTTTTTTCGCCAAAAATGGAAACGTGATAAACCCCCTGAATTGTGATCATTATCACATTTTTGTTTTCAAATTAGATAATGGGAAAACAACTGCATAAATAATTTTTTTCATGTTCCGATTAAAAAAATAACAACTGCGCATGCTCTGTTTCAGTTTTGGACATGTGCAGTGAACGGTAGGTGGCGTTCTGCATGAGCGACGAGCGGAATTCTAGTGGTTCATCAAAATAAAGGAATCCCTTGTTACTAGATTTCCCTTCCCCTTTAGTTTCTCCTGATTTTCTCTACAAAAACTTCCACTTTTCTTCTATGGGTCATATACTGTGTATGTATGTGTATGTGTGTGTGATATATATATATATTTATATAGATATAGATATATATATATTTATGTTGTGTTTGTGTGTGTGTGTATATATCTCACATAGCTCACCATAGTAAAATAAACTCCATTCTTCTATAAGACAGGTATGTGTAGTACTTGTTAGATTGTTTGAACCTTATTTGTGGACCCATTTATAGCAAATGGTAATTTTAATGATAAAAAAAAGAACTATTTATTTATAAGAGTTATCATTTATATTTTTTTGAAAATTGAAAAAAACAAACAAAAAAAAATAAAATAAAAAATAATATATATATATATATATATATATATATATATATATAAAAATAGATTACAAGTAATACTGATTATTTAAATTTCATAAGTTTAATCTAAATAGTAACAACTAACATAGCTTATTTCAACATCAGTGGTGCTGGAATACAATTATCGCCAGCCAAAGTATATAAAAAAAAAACACGATAATTTTCACTTACAAAAAAACTATAAAATGATAATACATAAGGCTCTCATTGATTTCAATTACAACAAAAATAACGATATAATAAAAAACGAAAACCATACTTTGCCGGAAAAAAAATCGAAAAAACATTGATACATTTCCTCTAAACTTATCTCTAGTGAAAAATAGTATAAAACCATTTTTATCACTTTTTTAACGCAAAAAACCGTTGCTACATACCCCCCATTGTTACAATTAAAATATCTATAATATAAAAAAAACATAAAAATTATAAGGCCTATTTAACATGCATGGAGGCTATGTATGTGTCAGGGTTCAGCCTAGGATCGGCTATTTCTTACCTCCGTGGCTTCCCCTGACTTCCTTGTGGTCAGACGTCTGGTGCAGTGATGGGCGAGATGCTGAGTATTCTGCCTTAGGTGCTTTTTGCGGACTTCCATGGTCGGCTGTGTATGTTGGGGATCGGAGTTCCCATCATGGGCGCCGCCATGACAGTTCTTCTCATGTGACAGTCCTCCTAACTAATGGTAGTATGATCTCAGTCAGCTGACGCTGTGCTCCAATAATCTGCTACCCCTGGGTATAAATCCGCCCCAGAACTCCAGGAAGTTGCCTGACCATCAATTGTCACTCCTAGTGTTCTAGTTGAGTTCTGTTCCAGGTTCCCTTGGATTCCAAGCCTAAGTTCCAGTGTTTTCTAGTGAGTAACAGTGCTATTCCTATTTCATCTCTGCCTGTGTGCCTAAGTTCCAGCATTTCTCAGTGAGAGGCAGTGCTATTACATCTTTGCCTGTGTGCCTAAGTTCCAGCGTTTCTCAGTGAGAGGCAGTGCTATTACATCTCTGCCTGTGTGCCTAAGTTCCAGCGTTTCTCAGTGAGAGGCAGTGCTATTACATCTCTGCCTGTGTGCCTAAGTTCCAGCGTTTCTCAGTGAGAGGCGGTGCTATTACATCTCTGCCTGTGTGCCTAAGTTCCAGCGTTTCTCAGAGAGAGGCAGTGCTATTCCTATTTCATCTCTGCCTGTGTTGGAGTTCCAGTGTCTTCTTTCAGCACCAGTGTGATTAACAACCCTACCTGTGCATGCTGTTTCTGTGATTTCTAGCTACAAGGTTTTCCTGAGTGTCTCACAGCTGCACTTCTGTGATTACAAGCTACAAGTGTTCCCTGTGAGCAGCAGTGCTAATAACATCTCAGCCTGAGAGCTTTGTTCCAGTGACTGTGCTATAACATCGCTGCCTGTGTGCCTAAGCCTCCTGTGTTTTCCAGTGAGCAGCAGTGCGACCTAACATCTCTGCCTGTGTGCCTAAGTCTTCAGTATTTTCTTGTGAACAGCAGTGCGACCTATATCCCTGCCTGCACATTAATACCACATCTCCCTCGAGTACACCCCGCAGTGCAGTAGTGCATCTACACATCAATACCAGTGTCTCCCTCGAGTGCACCCCGCAGTGCAGTAGTGCATCTGCACATCAATACCAGTGTCTCCCTCGAGTGCACCCCGCAGTGCAGTAGTGCATCTGCACATCAATACCAGTGTCTCCCTCGAGTGCACCCCGCAGTGCAGTAGTGCATCTGCACATTAATACCAGTGTCTCCCTCGAGTGCACCCCGCAGTGCAGTAGTGCATCTGCACATCAATACCAGTGTCTCCCTCGAGTGCACCCCGCAGTGCAGTAGTGCATCTGCACATCAATACCAGTGTCTCCCTCGAGTGCACCCCGCAGTGCAGTAGTGCATCTGCACATCAATACCAGTGTCTCCCTCGAGTGCACCCCGCAGTCCAGTAGTGCATCTGCACATCAATACCAGTGTCTCCCTCGAGTGCACCCCGCAGTGCAGTAGTGCATCTGCACATCAATACCAGTGTCTCCCTCGAGTGCACCCCGCAGTGCAGTAGTGCATCTGCACATCAATACCAGTGTCTCCCTCGAGTGCACCCCGCAGTGCAGTAGTGCATCTGCACATCAATACCAGTGTCTCCCTCGAGTGCACCCCGCAGTGCAAAAGTGCGTCTGCACATTAATACCAGTGTCTCCCTCGAGTGCACCCCGCAGTGCAGTAGTGCGTCCTTGCTTTTCTGGATGCCATGCTGCAGCACAATGACAATACAATTGTAGGCTTTTTATACTCTCTCTCACCACTCCTTTACAAAACCTCTCAATACCATTCAAAGGACAAAATGGAGGATAGGGGTTTATGTAGGGTGTGGTGAGGTAGGCATCAGGAGACTTTGGAGGGCCAATGAGTGACTTTGTTTAAACTCGACAGAACACTAAATGAAACTCGCATTCCCGTTGGTCCAAAAAAACGCATACTTCCGGATCTGTATTCTTGCGAGAACACGCACGTGAAATCGCAATTTGGAGAAAAAATTGCACCCCATTACATCGTAATATGGGAAACACGATCAAAACAAATGTGCGAGAATGTGCGAGTTTAGAAATGACTAAAAACTCAAACTCTATTACATCCCGACCAAAGTGTCTGATTCAATTTTCTGCAACATCCGGCTGCCCACATTTCTGTTGACTACAGTAGAAAATCTTGGCTGATTTTCCTGTTTACCACTCTGGGGTGTGAAGGAAAGTTAGCGAAGATGGATGGATATGTAAGGCATTACTTGCCTATCGCCTGAAATTGAATATCACCTAAAGTGTATGTTGTCTTTTTTTTCACCAAGGACAAGTGTGTAGACTGGTCACACTTGAGATTTCTGTTAGTTTATATATATATATACAACATTTTACCAAATGATGTGAACCCCAAAATCAAGTCATAGGGAAGCCAAAGTCAGAACCAGGATATCACTAGAAATAGCACCAAGGAAGCAGACAAGAAGAATCGTCAGGTAGACTGGATCATAACGCTGGAAGTCAAACACCAGAGGTAGAGGATGAGCCTAATTCTCTGGTGCTTGAACAGTGCCCAGAGTCTCCCTTTTATACAGAGGAGATTCAAACTTAGCACCAAACGTGCTGTCACATTTGGCGTGCCTATCAGTTTAAAAGTTGGAAAGTGTGGTACGTGTGTTCCTATGGAAACTTCTGCAGCTGCCCCTGGGGTACCCGGAGCTGCCCTCACAGAGGCAGGGAGAGGGTGTGCGCATTGCAGCTTCACAGCACCTGAGACTGCCAGGAGTGAGAAACAGATCACTGAGACAGGTGCCGGTCTCCTGTAATTTGGCTCTCATCAGGCCACAGTCAGTGGGGGGGGGGGTGGGTATTCTTTACCTAGGCCTGTTGCAGAGGCTGGCGCGGGCCCTGGTCCTGCAGCCCCAGCCCCCATAATGTATGCGGTACTTTGGGCAGTGAGAAAGAGGACTGATAAACGCCCCCCAGCACATCACGCAGGGAAAGGACTGACTGCTCCTGCAGCAGTCTCTCTCCCTCACACATGCTGCTCTGTGCTGGGCTAGGAAGAGAATCTACAGCAGCAGTCAGAGCTCTCTATGTGTGGGGGAACAATCTCACTGGCACACCCACCCTGATCTGCAAATTTTGTAAGGAGGGGTTCTGGGCACATCTCCTCTAATTTGGCCATGTCTCCTCCCAGTAGCGGGGACTGGCAGAGTTGTTGGCAGTTCTGCCATCACCACAGGTCCCAGTAAGATGGGACTGGGCTCCGCCACTCTGTGACATTACCCCCTCCTCTAGGAGTGAACACCAAACAGCCCACAAAAGGTTTATGGGAATATTCTTTATGAAACTTGTGAAAAACCAAGGGGCATGAACATCCGAAGACTTCACCCTAAATCTCTTCTCAGGGCCAAAACCCTTAAAGTCCGACCAAATAATGAACAGATCCTCAAAAGACTCTGAATTCTAGGATATGGTGGTCAAGTGAGATAATAAAAGGAGAGCACTTGGAGGAGGAAAGTGAATTTAGAATTACTGGCTTTAGAAGAGAGATTTGGAGACAGGGATTTTGAGTGTTGGTGAAAGTTTAATTCTGAACGCAACTGGATTTCAACTTGTAAAATCTGGAATGGTCCAAAATGAATCTAGGAGCAAGTTTCATTGCAGGCACCTTCAATCGTATGTGATTAGTTGAAAGCCACCTTGTCTCCCAGCTTCTATAAAGGAACTTTCCTTCTTCTGTCAGAGAAGAACTTGTAACGAGGCGAGACCTTCTATAAGTTTCTCTACCTTATTCCAGATTTTAACAAAATGTCTCACAGTTTAACGAACTTCTGGAAGAGGAATTGACTGACAGTAAAGCAATTCTGGCAAAAGAGGAAGGAATGTAAAGAGGCAGAGTAGATACCTCAGAGATGCACAATGATAAATAGCAGACTGACCAATACTAATGTCACTGGAAAACTGCAGGTTGTAATGAAACCAACAGAACTGACTGGCTGTAGTTGTAAACAGGCTGGTACAACAATTAGCAGCAACAACCTCCTTCAGGTGTGAGATAACATACAGAGGCGCTGATTAGCTTAGGATAGCACACAGTCTGTATAATGCAATAGTACTGAACGTAATGTGAAGTACAAGTAACTAAAGTCTGGTAGCACCAGCAGGTCAGATAGTTGCTTTAGTGAGTGAATAATTTGGCTCAGAAGTCTTGCATGTAGTGTAGCATGGAAGCATGTAATGCACAGGAGTCAAAGGATAGTGCTCAGTAGACAGACTAGCATTGGAAGAGTCTCAGAAGTATACACTGCACAGGGCCACAGGATAGCGCTTTGTGGACAGGCTAGCACTGTTTCTCAGAAGTCCTGAATGAAATGCAGCAGGACAGACAGGAACTTGGAAGCATACAATGCACAGGAGCCACAGGATAGTGCTCAGCATACAGGCTAGCACTGAAGAAAACACAACAGCGCGTTGGAACTCACTGGACTGTGTAGCCAAACTCTTGAGTACTTGCAAGTGGAACTAGCAGGCAGGAATGCAGCAGAAATTATTCTGGCAATGAGAAGTGGCCATGGGGAAACTTATATAGGGCACCCTGGCGCTGATTGATCACAGAAGTCATGTGCAGGAAATCTGGACTGGTATTGGTTGAGCAGCGGTCAGCAGATCTTAAGCCAGAAGGTGGCGCCCATGTCTCGGCGGTGGTGGCTCCACATGAGGGAAGCAACAAACAAACTACTTGTTACAACTAAGAACATGTTCTGACAGAAATTGGATTGTAGAGATGAAAGTCTGTTTTGAGGAAGACCAGTAAGGAGTCTATTGCAATAATTAATTCAGGAGATAATGAGTGCATGAATTACAGTTTTTGCAGTATCTTGTGTAAGACATGGTCGTATTCTGGATATTTTTATTAGATGTATGTAACATGATTTGGAAACAAATTGAATGGTGAGCAAAGGACAGTTATGAGTCATGGATGACATTTAAGCAGCAAGTTTGTGGGGTAGGGTTGATTGTCGTGTTATCAACAGTGATAGAGATATCAGTTTGGTAACTACTATTGGTTGTGGAAATATTATTACTTCTGTTTTAGAAAAATTGAGTTTGAGGTGGCGAGATAAAATGATGAAATGGCAAAAAGACATTCAGTAACGTGGACCAATACAGATGGTGAAAAATTTACCTATCCTCTCCCGATTTGAGTATCATCCAGCTACAAATGATCCTGTAATCCAAATGCTGATAAATTTGCCAAGAGATGTGGAATAGATTGAAAAAAGTAGAGGACCTAAGACTGAGCCTTGCAGTACTCCAACTGATAGAGGTAGCGAGGAGGAAGATTCAGAGAAACGAACCCTGAAAGAATTATTTCATAAGTAGGTTGAGAATCAGGATAGGGCTATGTCCTGACGACATAGGGATTGTAGTGTTTGAATGAAAAGAAAGTGATCAACAATGTCAAATGCAGCAGAGAGATCTAGAAGAATAAGAAGTGAGTATTGGCCTTTACACTTAGCTTTGATCAAATCATTCCCTACCTTAGTCAGTCTGTTCAGTGTTGGGAATGAAAGCCTGACTGAAGTGGGTCCAGTAAGTTGTGTGAGTGAAGAAAGTGTGTGAGGCGGGTAGCTGAGAGATGGGACAGTCATTTTAAAGAGAGTTATGGTCAGAATTCTGTTTTGTCCAGACTAGGAGTAATCACTACATGCTTGAATAATGATGGAAAGAAACCAGCAGAGAGAGATTACATATTTTAGTTAAGTTTAGGATGAGCACAGGAGACAGAGCTCTACTGGTTTGTGAGGGTATTGGATCCAGAGTAGGAAGTTGGGAAAAGTGTATATACTTCATCTTCATTTGTAGGATCAAATGAAGATAAGGTGCCAAAGGGTTCAGGGAAGGAATTGAGCTTGCTGAGAATGAGCATATAATTTAATTTCGGATCTATTCAATCTTGTCCTTGAAATAAGAAGAAAGCTCTTGTTTATGAGAATAGCTAGTGGGTTGGGTGAGGGAGAGGTAAGAAGTGATTGATTTTAATTAATTAAAAAGTAGTTTGAGAATAAAATCTTGAGCAGAGATGAGAGATTGGAATTATGTTTGTTTGACAGTGTCCAGGGCCTTATGATAGGTGTGGTAGATAGTCTTCTATTTGAGGAAGTCACTTGGAGTACGAGATTTATGCCACTGATGTTCTACTTTACGTAAGAGTTTTTGTAGAAGTCTTGTTAATTTAGAATACCATGGTTGCCCTCTAAGAGATGAGTAGAGGTGTCAGTCTATTGGGAGAGGGAGAGAGAGGAGGCTAGAGAGATTAGTTTGTAGGCACAAGGAGATTGTGGAATATCAGTAGAGATATTGAAATCACCCATAATGATAGTGGGGGTGTCAGAGGATAAAAATTGTGTTAGCCAGGCAGCAAAATGTTCAAGAATTTGTAGTTGTGACACAGGAGGACAATAGATCAGAGCAACACGCAGAGAGAATGGGGTGAAAATCCTGAATGTGCTTCAAAACATGTACATGTGAGTGATGGAACTTAGTGTAGAATTGTGTATGTGAAAAATTGGGACAGTAAAATGTCATCCCAACCTCCTTTACTGTTTCCAGGCCTATAGTTGTGTATAAAGTGTAGACCACCATGTAAAAGTGCTGCAAGGGAGGCAGTGTCTGTTTGTGTAAGCCATGTTTCTGTTATTGCCAGAAGGTTGAGGTTGTTTGAGATAAATAGGTAGCCGGCATTCCATAAGGCACATTTTAGTGATTTAGAGGGTGATGGGAAACACGTGATATTTTTGAGGTTAGCGGTATATGATATCATTGTGAATCAACTGTATACTACTGGGACATGTGGGTGAAATAAGCTCATGAATGTTAATAAGAGGGGAGTGGATTATTGAGGCAGAAATTTGCTCAGAGGGGTAAGATGTAGAGAGAGTGAAGGATGTTAAAGCCTTAGAGATAATGTCATGGGGTGACTAAAAGTAATTTGCGATACATGGTGATTTATGAATAAAAGGCAAGATATTTAGGTACAGAATATAAGGAATTGTACATTTTTTATTTGAATTCCCTGTTCTCAGATGTTGTTCAATGTTTGTTCAACTGTTTGTTTAACTGTTCAGTTTGTAAAGATATAGGCCCTCATTCAGAGCCGTACGCTCTGAGCAGAGCGCACGCTCTGAATGAGGGCCGTCCTCCATAATTATGGAGCGTCCTCCTGGACGCTCGTATAGCTGTGGGTCACCACCCACAGCCTGTACGAGCGTGCAGGTTGATGGCCGCGATGGTCTTGACGGTTGAGTTTCTCAACTGCAAGGCCCGGAGTGATTTTGGCTCTATCAGAGCCAAAATCACTCCCACTGACATCACTAGTGATGTCAGTGGGCCGGCTTCTGACGGTAGGCGTTCCCTTGGGAACGCCCCCGTCTGGGAGGCACGCCCCCCGGCACGCCCACCAAAGGGGGCGTGCTGTCAATCAACATCGACAGCACGCCCCCTTTGATCAGACACAACGAGCGAAGGAAAGTCCTTCGCTCGTCGCGTCTGGCACATGCGCACGACGGAGCTCCCTCCGTCGTGCGCATGCTCAGTGCAGACCATCGACCCACTTGCAAGCGGACAGCCGCTCGCGAGTGGGTCTGAATCAGGCCCTTAGTATGCCTGATTAAGACAGGCTACATCAGAGCCAAATTGGTCTGCTGATCAAAGTATATACATTGCAATGTGTAAACACCAGGCCAGTATGGTTTCATAAACTATGCCTCAGTGAACAACATCTCAAACACAGATAATAACAATTGCAAGCAAGCCATGATATTACATACGGTCAATCATCATGAATGGGCGAGACATAGATCCTGATAAATTTCTAAAGGTCTTGATTTATACGTTCCGTTTGATCATTACTATGCTGACTGTACGCAGAAAAAAAGTTTAACTTGATGTAAATGTAGACATGAACTGTACTCCCCGATCTGAAATATTGTTTTCAAGAAATCCATGCAGCCTAAAGTTTTTTTAATAATGGTATTGGCTAACTTGGGAGCTGAGGGCAGTCTCTTTACGGGTACAAAATGAGCAGCTTTAGAGGGTAGTTCAGTAATAAAAACCATGGAAGTATGTGTCCAAGGACGATCGGTAGTAGGAAGGGGATGCAAGGGCCCAATAGGAGCTTGAGGTTGGATTTTATGTTGAGCATAAGTAGCACAAGCTGCCACAAAATCTTTTATATCATGACATACAGGCGGCCAACAGAAACTCCTGAGGATTTTACCCCCACATGACCGGTGAAGTGAGATGCATGCGCCCACTGGAGTAATTTCCGGCATAGTTTTAATGACACAAATGATTTTCCTGGAGGTATTTTTACTTTGTTGGTCACTGAAAGGAAGCAAGCCAGATTCCGAATAGGTTTATTCTCTCAGGGAACTTTTTTAGTGGTACAGAATGCGTGATACAGTCTTGATATTCTTGTTTCCAACAACATTGTGGTTGTTCCACCTGACGTGCTGCATATCAGATGGAATGACCCAGGTGACAATGCCATGCAGGTGAGTGGAGTTGGGGAACGAAATATGGGTGGTTGTACACAACACCGTGCAGTGAGTATTGCTGACCGCTCTATCGTTACATTGGGTGGCGGGTCAACTACGATACACATTGTTCTAATATGTCCCTACCCTTAGAATTGGTGCCGATGTGAAGAGTTATTTTAGTTTAAAAAAACATGTTCTCAGCTTCAGAAGGACAATCCTTGGTATTTTTTGACTTTCTGGTTAGATCTATGATGGGAGCAACGACTGTTGAGTAATTTTATAATGAACTGCTTGTAAATATTGCAGAATCCTAGGAATTGTTGGATCGTATTTAACCTTGTAGTACGGTGCCAATTGGCGATGACAAACAGCTTCTCAGGATCCATCCGAAGACTGGTACCAGAGATAATGTATCCTAGGGATGCAATTTAATCCTGCTTGAAGATGAATTTCTCTAACTTGCAATAAAGTTGGTTCGGCCGGAGTCAGCTTAAAACTTCCCTCACATGCTTGTGATGGGATGTTAAATCCTGTGAAAAGATCAAAATATCGTCTAGTTAGATCAAAATATATATGTATATACAGGAGATCTCAGGAGATGCTGTTCATTTATTTTTGAAAGGCTGCTGGTGCATTGCTCGGTCCAAATGGCATAACCAAATGTTCAGAGTAGTTCTCAATATACAAAAGATCCTGCTTAGGGACTCCAAAGAACTCTGCAGCTACCACTGCACTTAAAGAAACACACTGCTCTCTCCAAAATTATATTATAAAAAATTACAGTTCTAGTAGTGCTGAGTGTGTTCTAAGCTTTTCTTATTCTTCAAATAGTCTCTTAATATTTAGTAGGCAAAATCCAGAATAAAGCACCTCCCCATGGATTTCTACTACTGTTTGAGAGCATTGTATGTATTTCTGATTATTCCTCTCTGTTTCTTTAAATCCTATATGTTCTCCAATAGTGCTGCTAATTTTTCTTATTTTGTCCGAAAGATGCAGTGCATGGAGAAAAATAAAACCGTAATAGGGAGCTGGGTTCCGATGCACTGTGACACTTACCTATCAGAATACTTTGTTCTGACTACAGATTGAAACCAATGCGATCATAATGAACTTTTCTGTCTTGTGGGCATGTAACTAGAGATCCGTGCTCTTCTGAGTTGTGTGTTTGGAGAAAGGAAGCCTGTTTCAAATAGATTTTTTTATACCTAGCATGGGTTAGTGCAACTGCAGATACTAATGATGACGGTTGCAGCTGTAGATGGAAAGCAGCATTGGGGTCGCCATGGTGGTGGTGTTGGGGTCCTTCTATCCTCCGGTTACTCCTACAAACTCATTCCCTCTGAACTATTCCTTACATTCTTTACATGTGAGGTTCAGGCTATACGCCTGTTAGCTGTTATTTACCGTCTTCTTAGCTCTCACTCCAAATTCCTTGACAACTTTGCTTCCTGGCTCCCTCACTTCCTCTCTTCAGATCTTCCCTCCATTATTTTAGGCAACTTCAATAACCTTATCAATATCCCCACAGAATCCTCTACCTCTAAACACCTTACCCTCACATCATCGTTTGATCTCCCCCAATGGAACAACTGACCAGGGCCACTAGTCTCTGCTCATTGTCCTTGACCTCTGCTGCTTTTGACACTGTGAAGCACCCTCACCTCCTGCAAATCCTTCACTCCTCTGGTGTACGTGACACTGCCTTCTCTTGGCTGTCCTAGTACCTCTCAACTCCCTCTCCAACGTTCTACATCTGCCTTCCCTCTCCTACAAGCCCTACACTACCTCCCCTTCCCCTTCAGAATACAATTCAAGCTTCTTACACTCATTTACAAAGCCCTCACCCAATCCTCTCCTATTTACATCTCCTGTCCACAGTCTCTGCTCAACAAATACACCTCATCTCTCCTGCCAACTGATTACTTCCTTCCACTTCTGCCTCCAAGATTTTGGCCTGATGGTTATCGCACATCTCCGATGTTTGGAGATCTGCACCACATGTGCAGAACGAGTCCTGCAATCTCGTTCGCAGACCCCCCCACAAGCCGCAGCATGATTAAGGGGTGCGGAGAAGGAGCGTGGCTGACCACCACTCCTGGAAATAGGGACGCATCGTCCTCATTTTCCGGGTGGGGCGACGTCAGAGTCTGCTTCGGTAGACGCAATGGTTGCGCTGGTGATCCCAGGCTGCAGTTCTGGACGCAGCACTGGGATCGCAGATACAGCAAGGAGGTGTCTGCTTACTACAGATTGTGGGTCTACAATTCTGTCCCTCTCTGAATCAGGCCCTTTGTAAGGCACTGCTGAACCCCTTGTGTAGCATAGTTCACACTCTACCTATAGAGTGCTGATTTGTTTGAAAGCAGATTTAAAAAAGTGAGTTCCTTAAATCAAACTGCCTTTATGCATTAACACATCTTGAGACAGTACATATATGTCATAAGATTTATACAAGTTTTTTTTAATCTTTTTAACAAACTGTATTTTTGAGTGTACATTTTCAATAATTAGGTTTTTTAACTCAAAGGGAGCAATCCAATTAGCCGCGATGCGGCGTTCAAACACCGACAGCGGCACCGCATCTCGCACCTCTCGTGGCCCTTTTTTAGGCTGAACTTGCTCAATTTTGTACGCAGCCCTATGGGGCTGCGCACAGTTTTGAGCGAGCACAGGCTGCGGTCAAGTGCGTGCGTTGCCGCGATGATTCGCACACGCGAGTGCATTGCTTTTAATTGGATTGACCCCTTAGATAAATAGAAAATTTTATTCAACATCATTTTCATTCAACATATCGACTTAGTACTGATATGTGAAAACGTTTTGGTGCACCGATAACTGTGCTAGAGAAGCAGTGTTAATATGCAATTTTCTACTGGCATTATATACAAAGGTCTATAACCTCTATCTTTCTTCTTACTGCCCCAACCTGTCATATTGGTTCTTACTGTTTGCAAATGTCCCTCCCATCTTCCTGCTGTTTTACTAATCCTCTCTCCCGCCAGTCATCTTCCGCTCCAAACCTGCTGAGAATGCTTTATTAAACGATTAAAGATTAAACGATCTAAAACTATATGATATCCTAGATATTCATATCTTCAAATAAAATACCTTTCGCCTCCACCCAAACAACATGCATAAAGCCAGTCTGTCCGGGATGATTCTTCATGGCAGCATAATTATGTCACATTGCTTTTTTTTTATTAATACAATGTTATGCACACTCTTTGTGCTTGGTATATTCCTTTTTACTTTGTCTTATTTGTACATTTGTTTCATCACTGTGCACCACAAAGCTGTACAGTTACACTTACACATACAAATACTAATGTAAAATTTAGCGCACAGAGATGGATGTCTTTGCATAGTGACACATAAACCATATGTAAGAAAAGAATTTAAATAAGTATCATGATTACAAATGTAGGTTTAACACAATTTCAGCATTTCCTACTGAGCATGAAACAATAAATGACAGGCACATGAAGACTAAAGCTCTGTAAAAGTTACAGTTTCTAAAAGTAGAATTTAATCCCAGACATTTGCATTAAGAATCGTGAATCACCCTCCTCGAGCATTACAGCTTAAAATCTCCATTAATTGAGGCGCATGAGAAACTTTGTGAGGAATTTACATTTCTTTTGAAGATTAATCTGTTTGATTGACGTTTAAATGGTGGTTTATTAGCAGCTGTTTTGTACTTAGATAAGACACTAGTTTTATTTTGTGCGAGTAAACTGTTTGGGTAGATATTGTTGGAGTATTTGACAACTATATTGTACAGTCTGTGTGTATGTGTGTAACTGCTATATAACTGTAGTCACAAACGCTGTAACACCATAATTTGTGACAGGACCTTTTCATACCTTCATTTTTAAGAACCAAAGCTTGGGTTGCCGGGGGCAACAGTTTTCATACTGCACAGTTTGTACAAATATACATGTTCTTTGCCATTACCCCTATTGTACATCTTTCTATTCTTGAGAGGATAATCTAATACAACATTTCCATTATATGCAGTATATATGAATTGAATGTGGGCATGTGAAATGTCTCTTGCCATAGTCTAACTTCTGAATAGAGAGCAGCCCTTAAAGACAGAGGCAGATGAAAATGTGTAATGTTCCAAAACCTTGGGGATGATGTTTATCTTGTTCTGTATTACAGCGCAATCATTGTTTTGCTACCCACATTCAATTACTGCCCATTGAAAGTAGCTAAAAATGATAATGAAGTCTTGGTTTATATTAGGCTAACCTCTTTATTTCTGCAGAATGCACACAATAGTCGTCCTTCACAAAGTATTCTCATTGTTACACTGAAAGTTTTTTCTATACGGTTTAGTCTGTTATGTGTATTCAGGAGCAAACTCACTGCTTTCAGGCTGTATCCTTTAATTAAACTTTTTAAGGAACAGCACGTGGCAAGGCTATCTTATTTTGGAAATAGGTGTTGCTCTGTGCAGTGCTGATACCTTCTATTAAGCTTAAATTTACAACTAGGCTGCGTATTAGCTATTTACTTTTTATTACCAAATACCTCTCTTCCTGTTTGGTATATACCAGGACATTGAAATAGCAGATGGGGAAATCACTAAATATAACATACATCCTAACATACAAAATACGGTAAGCCATGTCCCCATTCCACATAGATTGGCCATCTTCACTGTTATGATGTAAGAGGTACAAGACAAAATTGCCTCCCCATTCTGCATATGTAAGTGGACATTTCTACTTTAATGTGTAGAAGTTGTTTTAAATCTTAGTAAATTAATGTATATTTGTTACAAAACATATATACACTGGAGCTTTTATTACAGAATGCACCTGTACTGCTTCTATTCAACACACCTACTATCCCCCTAATTTGGAACCACCACTTTTGCTATATTACTATTGCAGGTCTCACTTCAAAGTTTATCCTAATACCATTATAGGACGATACTCTTTTTTTATTTCATATTTTTTCTTGAAATATTGCCCCGTTTTAGCCTTATGCTTATATTAATCATGAGAATGAGGGGATGTACAGAAGTTACTCTTTCATTATACAGTATGTGGCATTTTTTGTGATGTTTAATTATTTACTTACAGTACATTTTTCAAAATACAACAAACCAAAATAGCATCTGAAAAGTTCACAAGGCGTCATTGAAAGTAAAGGCCATTGATTATTGGTACCTCCTAAATACATTTAGAATTCAAGCAGTTTTGTGGGGATGAAAAGTGTGTGTGGCACCCAGCAAAACAGGAAACAGCCACCCCTCCAAAGGCACCTTCTTCTTCCCTTCACTCTTAATCTCATTACTCAATAAAATCTCCTATCTGCATGTATGTGCATAAGTGTGTGCACTCATGTGCCTGGATCACACTCCGTTAGAAGAACCCCCATTCAGGTCTTCGCCATAAACGCTGACCCATTTGTGTAAAAATAGCTGCCTGATATCACAGCATGCAGTATGAGCTGCACTTTCATAAATAACAATTTGAACCTTGGGAGGAAACCAGAGCACCTGGGAAAACATGCAAACTCCACACACATAATGCCTTGGTCATGAATTAAACTCATGATCTCAGTATTTTGAGGCAGTAATACTAACCACTACACCAACTGTGTTGTGATCATTATCATTCATATTATGCTTAACTTTTTCATGGGTCTGATTCAGAGTTGTACGCTATTGCCACCTCTGCTGCACCTGTGTACTCAGTTGGGATGCGAAAATGTGCAAATGTCAAAGCTGCCAGAAGATATGTTGAGACGCCCACCTGCAGCTTTACAAATCCAAGCATCTGCGGAAAATCTTGTAGCATCTGCATCGGCTGCAGACGATTCCATTGTTTTAGTCCTGAGTGGGTCTATGGTCCCGCAGAATGGATGTGGGAGTTGGGACGCCAGAGACATATTTCATGCGTACGGGCTCGCAATCACTGGGTGAGACACCCCCCTATTTGGGATTTTAGCTACTAGTTTGATATTATACTGTTGGCATGACACAGGACTGATGGTAGCGCTCACCTTTCCTTCTCCGGACAAGCGTTTTTTTGGATGCCCCAAACAATCTGAAAGGGGACTCATCAGAGAAAATAACTTTACCACAGTCCTCAGCAGTCCAATCCATGTACCTTTTGCAGAATATCAGTCTGTCCCTGATGTTTTTCCTAGAGAGAAGTGGCTTCTTTGCTGCCCTTCTTGACACCAGTCTATCCTCCAAAAGTCTTCGTCCTGTGTCATGCCAACAGTGAAGCATCCTGAGACCATTCATGTGTGGGGTTGCTTCTCAGCCAAGGGAGTGGGATCACTCACAATTTTGCCTAAGAGCACAGTCATGAATATGGAATGGTACAAAAACATCCTCCAAGAGCAACTTCTCCCAACCATCCAACAACAGTTTGGTGACGAACAATGCCTTTTCCAGCGTGATGGAGCACCTTACCATAGGGCAAAAGTGACAACTAAGTGGCTCAGGGAACAAAACATCAAACTTTTGGGTCCATGGCCAGGAAACTCCCCAGACCTTAATCCCATTGAGAACTTGTGGACAATCCTCAAGAGGTGGGAGGACAAACAAGAGCCCACAGTCTGACAAACTCCAAGCATTGATTAGGCAAGAATCGGTGGTCATCAGTCAGTATGTGGCCCAGAAGTTGATTGACAGCATGCCGGGCGGATTGCAGAGGTCTTGAAAAAGAAGGGTTGAAAACCAATACTTGTGTCATTCTCAAAACTTTTGGCCATGGCTGTACTATATTAAGTGACATTCAGTGACAAGTTTGAGAATGAAGTCTGAACTCAGAAGCACATACTGTACAATACAATACTTGTATTGTACCTAATAGGACAGGTTTTATAACTAAATGGGGTGATTTAACAAGCAGTGTGAAAAGAGTAGAGAAGTCGACCGTAGCAACCAATCAGCTTTTAACTATTACTTTATGGAATGTACTGTACTTGATTAGTGCTACCTCAAAGATAATTGGTTGCTATGGGCAACTTCTCTAATGATCCACTTCCCCATTCTATTCACTGCTTGTTACATTCTCGTAAGTGCACCTATGCAAACTAAAGCGTTTTCCTTATTTTACTTTTACAGGACAGATGAGCTGATTCAGAAGACAATAAGAGAAAAATTTGCTGATTGCACAGTGCTAACAATTGCGCACAGGCTGAACACCATTATTGACAGTGACAAAATTATGGTAAGTTAGATTTAATATATTATACATGTTATCTTTGATTATTACTGTTGAGGAATTTCTTCATAATGGGAGATAACATAGTATAAACATTATGGACATATTAGCACTGCTGTAGCAGCCATAGATTGTGGTGGCGGTGGTTGTTTCTGTGATATCTACAGATATAAGGAAAGAATGTTGATTACATCAGATTTGAAGATAGTCCCGCCCACATAGTACTTTTCACCCACGTGATTGGGCATTTTGTTAGTGTAAGACATGGTAGTGCACCTTCAGTGTAAGAGACAGAGGCCCCCATTTATCAACGATGCATATCCCTATAGTGCTCGCTAAAGGGGTTATGCCAGGCTTCAGGATTCAACCATCTTTTAGATGGCAAGAGCGATGCGGGCCCCATTGCCGGCAATGGAGACCCGGCGGTGCCTTTCCGGCTTCAGCAAAGCCTTCCAGGTACTGCCGGGTCTCCCTGTCATGCACATGCGCAGACAGACCGTCGGGCATGTACATAACACCGGAGCCCCGTCGCTGGCAGCGTCAGGTTGCCAGCAGCCCAGCAGAGGACCACGCCAAGAAAGAGGACTTTGCGGGACCTCGCCAGAGGGATAAGTATTGTTAAATACTAGTAAATTTTTGGTTTGTATCACAGAGATATTAAATGAAAAATTGCACTGGTGTTTAATATTGTTGATACATTGGGGCCAGACTGTGTTATTCTCTTAGCACTTACATAGTCTTATTCAAGAGTGTGTAACTTTCAGTGATTAGCGCACCTGATACAGTCAGATTCCTGCTGGTTTATATTATGCAGCACCTTTCACATGTACTTTTCACCACACTTTCAATAGTTATATTTATTTAGTATTTGATCTCAGGTATCCGGTTGTTTGATCGACCTCAGTTAGATCGACAATACATACATTCACCAACGTACACCGACTCCATCGTGGTCGACAGGTACTATAAGTCGACAAACCACAGATCGACTGCACCTCTATATCGACAAACACGAGATCGACACGGACATTAGATCAATACTACATATGATCGACACAAAGCATACTGACAATATGTAGATCGACAATACATATGATAGACAAAATAAAAGATCGAAACTAAATAGGTCGTCAGTTAATAGACCGACATATAAATAGGTCGACAGTTAATCGATCGACATGAAGGGGTGCACTGCAGAGCATGGGGGTGCCGAGCAATTAGGTACAATGGCTGCAGGGTGGATGTTGGGGCTTGTATTGCCAGGAGCGCTTGTAGGGCTGGCTGGGACCTGTAGTGCCACGATTGAAAGTAGCGGCGGGGGATGCGCTATTAGCGGGGCAGCGTCTAGGATGTATACCTTTTATATTGACTAACTGCAACATGTCGATCATTTATTTGTCGATCTATTAACTGTCGACCTATTTAGTTTCGATCTAGGACTGGTCGATCTTTTATATGTCGATCAATTATTTGTCTACCTATTTAGTTTCGATCTAGGAAGCGTCGATCTATTGTTACTGTCAGACTTTACATTGTCTAACTATTAGTTGTCGATCTAAGTACTGTCGCCCTTATATACCTGTCTTAGATATTCGATATATTACATATCGATCTATTGTCACGTTCAACTATATTACAGTCTAACTAATGTTACTATTGATCTACGGTAAGTCAATCTACACTCCCAGTCTAACTAGCGTGGTCAGCCTATTTATTGTCTATCTAGATATGGCCGATGTAACGATTCACACCCTTGATCTCATTCAGTGCCGTCAGTCTCTATACTGTACCTGTTATTCATCCATAAAGTATTTTCAGCTTTTACATTGTATTTGTATGACACTGGTTTGAGTTTTGTATGCTTGCACTGATACATTTATAACTGTGGAGTGATATACAGTAGTTCACAATGTCAATGTCAGACGTTCGTGTTCTAGCAGGTGATTGTTAACTTGTAACCTTATACTTGGGCATATATGGTTAAGATTCCTTGTATTCTATTCCATCCTTATGGATGCACATGTGCTCATTATGGGGAGTGATTTGGAGGCAAAAGCAAACCCAGTGACTGAGTACAAACGTTGCTGTAGGAGGGGTTGAGGGGTGCGGAACACAATGCAAAAATGGTGAGGGGAGGCACTGTCAAGTCCAACTCTTACATGAAGTGGTAAAATAAATGTGGCCAGGATGTGTGTATGGACAGTTTGTGTCCAGCATGCATTTTCACCCCTTGCAATGCAAAATGTGCACCTTATGGAGCGTACACACGGTCAGATTTGTCAGACTTGTCAGATTTGTCAGATGAACGACTAAACGATTTGAACGATTTGACCAAAGTTTTGAACGATTTGAACGATTGAACGATTTTTGACTGCATTAAAATGAATGGAATCGTCCAAGTCTGACTGCAAACCCATCAGATGTCAGATATCGTTATCTGACAAACGGGAACGCGCATCGTTGATCGTCCATCGTTCAGGCATGTCAGATATGAACGATTTTCCTTCAGATATGAACGACTGAACGATTTTTAAATCGTTATCGTCCATATCTGAAGAAAAAATCTGATCGTGTGTATGCACCATTACTCTAAATCATACTTGTCAACTCTCCCTCATTGTTAGGAGACTCCCTGAAATGGCAGCAATCTCCCTGTCTCCCTGAAGAATCTAGCAATCTCCCTGATTGCACCTTCCCCCATTATGAAGCTGTTATATTAAAACAAAAAACAGAGATATATACGTTCAAATAGAATTATAAGTATAATTTCCCTGCATTGGTTATAAGGCACAATGATCCCTATGGCTACATGCATTTTCTGATAAGTATCAGTGTGTTTTCATTAATAAATAGATCTTACTAACTGCTTTGGGGCTCATTTACATTTGGATGTAAGTCAGTATTATGACACGCCCCTCAGATGTAGCAGTACACGCCCACTTTACCGCACATGCATAGATGCTGCTTTCACAATCTCCCTGAAATGCTTTTTCAAAAGTAAGGAAGTATGCTCTAAATCAGCCGCTATATTTTTAATGGTCTTAACATGTGTGTTTTATGATGAACATTTTCTACTAAAGTGGTAACGCTTTTATCCTATACAGTTGCATTGTTCTTTATCCAGTGACCCGTCTGTTCCCAATACTTACCGAAACCATTTCTCTCAAGCCTGGTACACACTGTCCAGATAAATGCTTGTTCTGCACAATTAGCTCAGTGTGTACCTTCTTCTATGGCAGTGTTCCTCAAACTCGGTCCTCAGGACCCCACACAGGTCACGTTTTCCAGGTCACCTAGCAGGTGCACAGGTGTATTCATTACTCATTGACACATTTTAAAAGTTCCACAGGCAGAGCTAATTAGCTCACTTGTGATTCCGTGAGAAGTACTGGAAAACATGCACTGTTTGGGGTCCAGAGGACCGAGTTTGAGAACTTTTGTTCTATGGGATTAGGAGGTCGGGCATCTAAAATGCAGCCTCTCGATCCGACCATTTATTGGCTACCTCTGGCATAAACACCTATACAATTATTTATGTTGATCAGTGACTGGCCCGATAATTGTATAGGTGTGTACCCAACATCAGTTAGTTGTTCTGACTCATATCATGTGAGAGCACCCCTTTCCATAGAATAGTTTACTTGAAACTAATTGTTAGCTATATATTATTTAAGGGTTACTTCACAGTTTGTTGTTTATCTTTCCGCCCAATCTTTGCATTTATTCCCTCTAAATATAGAAACATGCATCTTTTAATATCTTTGTCTGTTTGTTGGCTGTACAAAATTTTTTAAAATTAAAGTTATTGGAATTCACCAAGGTACATAAAGTTGCTGTTTTAATCATGTAATTAAGGGGTTAATTATAAATGATAAAATCCCTGTATGTTTGTAAATGCAACTGGTTTTGAGAATCGAGATTACCTTCAGTTTAAGGCCCGTATTTAATTAGAGGTGAAAAGACGAGCATCTGTGAAAAGTTTTCGCCTGTCTCCGAAGTATCGCCCTATTCAATTCCAGGACGTTTTTTGAAAATTCCATTGCAAAAGCAAATTTTGGGGTACAAATGTGGGGACTTGGGCCCTCATTCAGACCCGCTCGCAAGCGGGTCAATGGTGAGGGCCTGCGCACGCGCAGCGCTCGCAGTGTGCATGCGCAAGCCCCGGAGCGAGTGACAAATTCACTCGCTCTGGGGCTCACTACAAACGGGGCGGTTGTCGATGTTGATCGACAGCTCGCCCCGTTTTGTAGGCATCGGACAAAGGAACGCCTGCCGTTTGTAGACGGCCCTACTGACATCACCAGTGTTAGAGCAGGAAGCTACCTGGGGCTTGCGGTAGACGAGACCCTGCCGCAAGGGTCTCGTCGCAAGCCCCGATGGTTGAGACCATCACAACCATCACCTGGTCACTCGCTAAAGCTGTGGGTGGTCACCCACAGCTTAGCAAGCGGCCAGGAGGCCGGCTTTTAAAACAAAAGCGGCCGCCATCATTCAGAGCAAGCGCTCGCTTTTTGCGAGCGGCTCTGAATGAGGGCCTTGGTTCAGAACCCTTTGAACACCCCCCATAATGACTAATTAGTAAAACAAAAATATCTTAATTCACCCCAATAAAAGATGTAATTTTTGGGGTGAAAATTTAAAAAGTGTTGTAAAATGGGTATAAAGTACTGGGTCAGGTACTTTGGGGGGCTGTATGGATGGGACAGGTGTTGTTAGGATTGCAAGTGGCTGCAGCAGGTGTATTTTTAAATTTAAATCTGCACTTTATAGACACAAAAATATACTAGTACCCATTTTAATGTACCCCAAATTTAACTACAGCAATTATTTTTCCCAAAAGAAATTGCTTTCCATAATTTTTCCACAAATATGCATATAACAGCCCTTTGACTCAATTTAAGTACCCTAATTAATTTTATTAAGGTTATTAAAACACTTCTGTATTGATTCCCCGGGTGAGTTAGGCTTTATTGGGGGTACAGACTGATTTCCCCCCCAAAAAACTGACCTTTTTACCAGTTCTGCTATTTGCTACATTCGCCAATATGCGTTTTCGCCTGTTTTACAATTGAATAGGGCAAAAAGCAGGTGCCCACGAAAACTTTGCCTGAAAACACGCAAATGAGGTGAAAACATCCTTCTTTTTCCTGATTCTTGCTTTTTATGGTTAATTGACTCCGGCCTTAATTCAGAAATCATCAACTAAATGCATATACTCTGCAGATAGAGTTGCATTTGTTTTCTAAACATTATCATTTTATGGAGATGAAAGTATACTGGATAAAGCACCCTGGATTTATTTTGCTTTCTCACTTTTTAATGACAATAAGTTTGTACAGCAGCACAATAATATGGTACAGTCATGTAGCAAAGATAAAACTCATAATTGTCACTTTGATCTTGGGCAAGCCATCTTCCCTTTTGTTGAGTACTGTAAGCAATTTGCCAATAAAGCTGTTTAGCATTAGCTTTGTCATCGTAACATCACTTAATTACTATTGTTAAACTCATTATAATCCCATTGTTCTTCTCTGGATTATATCTCTTTACAAATGCAAGTGGGATGTATTTTTTTACTTATTATTATGAAGACTAACAAAAGAAGTATATGGAAACATCTGTGAAATAATTAATAGCATTATTATGACTTGTTTACTTGCTGGTTCTCCAAAGGGATTCATCTCGTTTTAATTCATAATTTTCTTTAACAAATTAAGCCTTATAATTTCTCCTTTATTTTTTCTTAGTCATTTTCCATTATGATTATTTAAAAAAAAAAAAAACTACCGTATATACTCGAGTATTAGTCGACCCGAATATAAACCGAGGTACCTACTTTTACCACCAAAAACTGGGAAAACTTATTGACTTGAGTATAAGCCTAGGGTGGGAAATGCAGCAGCTGGTAGTGCCCCAGTAGTAATTCCCCCTGGTTGTGCCCCCAGTAGTAATTCCCCCTGGTTGTGCCCCCAGTGGTAATCCCCACTTTCAGTGCCCCCAGTAGTATTCCCCCCCTGGTAGTGCCCCCAGTGGTAATCCCCCCCTTTAAGTGCCCCCAGTGGTAATCCCCCCTTTTAGTGCCCCCAGTAGTAATCCCCCCCTGGTAGTTCCCCCAGTGGTAATACCCCCCTTTTAGTGCCCCCTGTAGTAATCCCCCCTGGTAGTGCCCCCTGTAGTAATCGCCCCCTGGTAGTGCCCCCTGTAGTAACCGCCCCCTGGTAGTGCCCCCAGTAGTCCCCCCCAGTAGAGAGACGTAATAAAAATAAAAAAATAAACACTTACCTGAAACCCCCGCTCCTGGTCCCGCCGCTAACAGCTCCTCCGGCCGCTTTGCATGGGAGAGACGTCATGACTCATGACGTCTCTCCCATTACCCACTATGGGAGCCAGATTATGGCTCCCGCAGTGGGAGTAGCAACAGCCGCTGAGAGTCTGACAGACTCTCAGCAGCTGCTGATTACAGCAAACACACAGCTGCCGGCTCCGATGGCTGTGTGTTTGTGCTGTGTAGCGCTGACCGAACGCTGTCCGTTCAGCGCTACACACTTCACTCGAGTATAAGCCGAGGGGGTACTTTTTCAGCACAAAAAATGTGCTGAAAAACTCAGCTTATACTCGAGTATATACTGTAATTCTAACATTGTACAGTCTTTAGTCATTTAGAAACATTTATTCAGGGGATAAAACAATTTAGTGAAAATGTGCATACATGCTGTTCAGTGGATAACACACTCATGTGAGCCGTACTGTACATGGCCCCTTCTTAGGCAGTGTACCAAAGCCTTTCACTCTAAGGGCCGTATTCAATTAGAAGCGAAAAGCCGTTATCCGCGGAAAATTATCACTGATCGGGGCGTTTCGCGTGGTCAGAACTTATCTCCAAATTCAATTCCAGCCGCTTTTCGCTTATGCGGAAAGTCAATGTAATATAATAGGCGAAAAAGATTCGCCTCTGAATAGCAGGAGAAAAGAAATGCAACATTTTTATTTTGGGGTGCAAATATGGGGAAACCTCTCAGAACCCCTGGGATAGCCCCACATAGGACAACTGTCAAAAAATTCAGGGGAAAAACTTGAGAACACCCCAAAAAATAACTTTCATTTTGGGGGTGAAAAAGTACAAAGTGGGGGGACAAGCATAAAAACTAGCGAAATAGACTTTTTGGGGTGCTGTAAGGAGGGGCCAAGTGTTTTTGAGATTGCAGGTGCATGTATGAGGGTGGAAAAGTTCACTTTAGAGACATAAAAATATGCTAGCATCCATTTTCAAGTACCCCAAATTTGACAGGACTACTTATTTTCACCAAAAAAATACAGCTTATTGCCATTCTTCACTAGTTGTGCAAAGACGCTAATAAGAAGCTATTGAAACAACTTAAGTGCCCCACACAGTTTTATTAGGGCTATTCGGTCACATCTACATTGATCCCCAATGTTAGTGCATATTTTTGGGGGGTTCAGGCTGATTTCCCCAATTTTGACAGCACTTTCCACCCGTTCTGCATTCACCGCTTGCCGTTTTCGTGTGGTTTGTAATTGAATATGGTGAATAGTGGGGACGCACACGATAAGTTTCCGGGTCCAAAACACGCGATGTCGGTGAAAAGTCGGGCAGGCGGAACTTTTCCGTGGCCGCGAAACTAATTGAATATGGCCCTAAGTCTTATATATTGTTTCAGTGGGTGCGTTTGTTGCATAGTATTATGTCTAGATGAGTAACCATTTTCTTAAACTTTGTACCAGTAGCTTTTGTTTGCCAGCTATAGACATGTGCACAGGATAAGGAAGTACCACTATACAGAGACTTAGAGGAGCACATAAGATTTCCCTTGTCCGTTTGCTTATTCCTAGTTCAATCAAAGAAGATAGATAAATTAAGTGAAATGTCATATAAAAAAACAGGGATCTGAGAAACTTATGACATATGCTAGGAGGACATTGATGCTAAAATTACTGCCGGAGCTGCATTTAAGCCCCTACCCTCAACTGCATTTAATTATTAATGAATTTAAACTAATTCGGTTTTCACAAAACACAAATTAATTCTACTAACATCTAATAAAGTGACCATGATATTATAACACAGAGCGACAATACATGTATACCTGTCAGTGCTGCCTAGTTTTCTGGATTGTTGCAATCACTTACTATACTTCACTGGGAACTCTTACACTATCCGACTCTTTTCTAAACCGCTACAACTATTAAATTTTCCCCTGTGTGCTAGAGACTGTTTAATGTCATCCACATTATGAACCTCATTCAGAGTCGGTCGTTGCGGCCGCACGTTCGTAGGGGAAAGGGGCCGGATATGCAAATGATGTACTCGCAATTTACGTTCGGATCTCCACTCCCCCGTTTTCAAGCACCTTCCCCTGTTACCACCCACAAATGCCTCATTCTGTCATTCAAACTCCCGACCTGGCTGTGTCAAGGAGAGAGAAATTTCTGATCGTAGCAGCTAGTTTGCGCACGCGCATTGCGAACTTTACGCATGCGCAGTTTAGCGAACATCGGTGGCGTACGACCATGCGGCCGCAACGACTGACTCTGAATGAGGTCCTATATCCCCTCTTTCCTCTATATTCATTCATCTTACTGAATAGATCTTTGTGAATTATATGGTCATAAAGAACTGCAGAATTTGTTGGCTGTATATAAGCAAAGCATAATAATAATAAAAATAGTACTAATAATGTTGCTAACTTTTGTATAATCCCCTTTATTTAGCCTACAGTGTAATAAAAAATCAGGGTGCCTGTATTCCTTTTTGGGAGAGCCTATAAAAATACAGCATGAAGCTGAGTAATTCCAGTTGTATACAACACTCTAGCAGCCAATGGAGGTGCGAGCTGGAATCAGGATACCATGGTTGCGCCTATGAGAGTCTAATTGAAGTTGCCCTACAGTGCTTTGTTATCGGCAAGAGATTATTGTAACACATGCATAATGTGCAAGGTGACCAGCTCATTGTTGCCTTATGCCAAAACCTCACAGTAGTGAGTCTATAAGCCGGGTACACGACCTGTGTACATGGCCGACGGCAGATGCGACGGACAACACGATTTGGTGAACGACCGCATGATTTGTCGTTCCTCCGCCGCATCCCAATGCATGGGGCTGTCAGTCACATTTTAGGATTAAGCAGTATGTATGGCAGATGTGAAGATGCAACGGACGAGGCCGCGGGAGCGCATAGTGCGTACACACTGGACGATTTGTCGTTCCGTTCCATCTAGAAAACGACAAATTGTTTACAAAATCATCTAGTGTGTACCCAGCTATACACTCATACAGCCATCTTCATTTACTTCCCCTACCTCTTTACCAGTTGGGATTATATCTCCGATTTTTTATCTTTCTTTTCACCCTTATTCCATATCCTGCTCAGACCAATGCATAACATTATTGTAACCTCATCTGCATTTCCTACTAACCAGAATAAACCACTTACAGGTCACTTCAAATTCCAGGAAAACCACCAAAGATTTTTGGTCAGTCAGAACATGAGGAGACTCAATACACTTACTGTATTATGAGGGCAAATATTATTTTATGTTGAATAAAATAACATACATTTATAATTATCATATGGGTCAATGTTATTTTATTCAAATATTAGGGGGTGGGGGAATTTTAAAAAGAGAGCAATAATGCTTATTAATTATATTGTATCACATCAGTGGTCTTATTTAAAGTTCGTCATACACCGTTTGTTTTCCATAAGCATACTTTTTTGCACTGGCATATAAGAAAGGACAGGGGCAGGCAAGTGTAAGTGTATTTGGGGTACTATTAGATGTGGGTCTAATATATGACTTTTAGAGGGAATAACTAAGAGGGAACTGGAAGGCTGGTGCAATGTTACATGATTACTATCAGCGAAACTTCTAATTAGCCAATTGCAAACAGACTCCTCCAGCTGGCAGTACTTAAATCACCAGCATCAGGTACAGTATATAGCATAACAAGTACTAACCAGCTACTGTACTTACCTTACCTTATTTACATTTATATTTGGAATACTACAGGAAAAAAATATTCCAGTTTAATGGCTGATATTCTTGGTGGATGTTTTACCTTTAAAAGCCTGTGTGCAGACGAGCTTCAAACCAGGAAGCATAACTGTTTATTTCTAATGTGATAGCAATTGCCGTGTTTAGAATCCTTAGAGATAGAATGGGACCTGCAAAAGATTGGGGTCCGGGCTGCAAGGTTAAATGTTTTGATCAAAATATGAGCTAAATCCCCATGGTGAGTGCATGGCCTCTGTGATTTTTATTTATACAATGTGGTCACATACAACATGCACCCTAGATCTAGGAGTGGTGGGTGCAGTGAGTCAATGTCTTATAATATTATTATTATTATTATAATTACAAATCAAAAGAAGACATCACTGGGTCACATGGGACAAAGGGCCTGATTCAGACCCGCTCGCTCCCAGCGTATGCAAATTCAGCTAAGTGACATCAAGGCAGGCGATCGCACGGCAAGGCATAAGCACACCCACTATGTCTTGGCGTGCGATCACTTTGTGTTTACAGACACCCACCAGCCTGTCTTTAGCCGCCCACTAGCGAACGTCATCTCCAGGAAGTATATGCAACCATCGGTACATCGGGTTCCATCGGATCTGACCGCAGCACTTGCGGTTGATTGTACCCTACCGCAAGCACTTCAGTGTATAATTCAACCAGGTGATGTGTACTATGACGCTGCCTGTTAATTATGCACGCCTCTGAAACGGAGTTGAAACACTCAGGCACGCCTGCGTTCGCAACTCTACTCCCCCGCTACTACTGCCCTGCCCCTGTTACCACCCACAAACGGCCTCTCCTGTCACTCATTCCACTGGGCTGTCTTTGCAGGGCGAGTGAACGCTTCCCGATCGCCCGGACTAGTTCGCGCACGTGCACTGTGATGCATACGCATGCACAATTGCATAACATCGGCCGCATACAAGCGAGCGGCCGCATAGGGTCTGAATCAGGCCCAAAGTCAGAACACTAAATATAGATAATTGAAGCAGAATAAGAAGCAACCTTACCTTCTTGTATGTGCACAATTGGTTCAGGTATCCCGATATCTCACAATTGCATCCATCTTTATCGCTCAACGATGCAGCGATGCCCGCATTGTACACCATAAATGTTATAGACTCTTAACTCTTAATTTCTAGATATATATATTTTTCATACTTACAAATCAGTATCATTAAAAGTTTTTTACATATATGCATATACGGAGTACAGATACAATTTTGATCTGTCCTGTAGTACAACCTACCGGACAGGTAGTTTTATATGCTGTGGCTATAATTCAATCAATGTTATTACAGTTACTCCTCCATCCTCTATCATGAGATCAGAACATCAGATGATGCATCAAATCCAATGTCTTGAAGGAACAATACCTATCTAGCTAAACCTATTTTTGGGAGTCACACTGCTCTCCGTTATTAAAATAAATATGAGAACATAGGTTACTCTGACCATTATTCTAGCAATTTGAAAATTAACTGTTACAGTATACTAAAGCAGGCGCGCACGGAGGGAGGGTTTCTGAGTACCCAAAAACCCCTCTGCCCACCGATCACTAAGTGTAGTGCGGACCGCAGTGAGTACGGTCCGCACTACACACTAACAATCACACCGGCACCAGGTAGTACACTTATACTACCCGGCGGTGGTGTATTTATTTTAGCAGAAATGAGAGTCAGACAGACTCTCATTGGCTGCTGCGTCCATGTAAGGAGCCGCCTGGAGCTCACTCATGAGCTCCGACTCCCGCCGCAGCGGGTGATGGGAGAGACGTCATGACATCTCTCCCATTGTGCAGAGTGGGCCGGGAGGAGTGGACAGTGGCGGTCGCGGCAGGAGCGGGGGTTCAGGTAAGTTGTGGCCTTTTTTGTGTATGTGTAAGGGGCGCTGGCACTGCATACTGGGGGCACTATAGGGGGGATGGCCGCTACTAGGGGCATTGTATAGAGGGGCCGCTACTGGGGGCACTATATAGAGGGGGTGGCTGCTACTGGGGGCACTGTATAGGATGGTGGCCGCTACTGGGGGCATTGTCTAGGGGGGTCGCTACTGGGGGCACTGAATAGGGAGGTGGCTCGTTCTGGGGGCACTGAATAGGAGGACTACTACTTGGGACACTATATAAGGGGCACCACTGGGGGGACTACTACTGGGGCACTACTGGGGGAGCTACTACTGGGGGAACTATATAAGGGGCACTGCATAGGTGGGACTACTACTGGGAACACTGCATAGGGGGGACTACTACTGGGGCCACTGCATAAGGGGGACTACTACTGGGGGCGCTGCAAAGGAGGGACCACTACTGGGGGGAGGGGGATCTTTAAAAAATCATGCTAGCTGTATTTATTTGCCTGCTGCATTCATGTTTTTTAGTGATAGGGGTGTGTGTGTGTGTCTGTCTGTGTCAGTCAGTGTGTGTGTGACCATTTTTGGGCCAGGATTGGCAAGTGTGGGAAATCCAACATGTTGGATTTCTCCAAATCTCCTGAGCCAGCCGTCGGCAGAACAGGGAATTGCCACAATCTGTAATAGATGTTTGGGGGCCTTACCAGGTCCTAAAATGTGTGCTTGCTGGTGAAGGTGATAGTATAGTGTAAATCACATTTGCAGTGTATTTTTCTTGTTAGGAGTGATTTGTGAGAAAAGAATGGTTGGGAGGTTTGTTTCTCAGTTCCTGACAGGTAATTAATGGGGTTAAAAGTATTCCAAACAGATGGTCCTCTGTCACTTATAAAGTGCATAGATCGGCTGTGTGTTCCACTGTCCAGTGCAGGGTTCTGTTGAGAGTTAAGCAAAGTCCAGAATGTCTGGTGATCTAGCGGAGTCTATTGGTAGTTTTCACTGTTTGATCTACTACCTGCAGTAATACCAATTAAATCAATTGTATGTGTGTACAGTATATTCTGTTGACAAAGTAGTAAGAGGGCCCTGCTAGCAAGCTTACAATCTATAGGGAAATATGCATTGATACAGACGGAGTAGTACTACTTATTGCATTATTGGTCCATCCAGGTTGCAGAGGTTCTTGGAGGGCTGCATGATCCAGTCACATAGGAGTGTTGGCCTGGGGTCAGCAGGGTGTGAAAGTGAAGAAAACGAAAATATGTTAAAATTTGTAAAGTTATGTGTGGACTGTATATAGGAGATGTAATTGGATCAGATAGTTTATGGAGGTTAAGTTGGCCTGAAGTGGTGAGTTTTCAGGGAACGCTTGAAGGTTTTGAAACTAGAGGAAAGTCTTATTGTGCACGGAAGGTCATTCCACAGAGTGGTTGCAGCCTGAAAAAAGTATTGTAACCGTGAATGTGAGCAGGTAATGCATGTGGATGAGAGATGCAGATCTTGAGCGGAGAGGTCAACCCGGGAGATAAGCGTTGAGATATAGGTAGGTGTGGTTTAGTTAATAGCCTTATTTGTATTACATTTCGTAGAATACAGGTAACCAGTAAAGGGACTGACAGAGTGGTACAGCGGATGATAACACTTAGTGAGGAAGATAAACCTCACAGCTGAATTAAAAATAGATTGTAGTGGTGAGAGTCTGTTTTGGGAAGGACCAGTAAGAAGACCATTGCAATAATCAATAATGAGATAGAGAGCATTAATTAGAGTTTTTGCAGCTATAGACATATTTTGGATATGTTTATTAGATATATGAAACAGGTGGAAACAAATTGAATGTGGGGAACAAAGAGCAGTTCAGAGTCATAGATTACACCTAGGCAGCGATCTTGAGTGGTAGGGTTGATTGTTGTGTTATCAACAGTGATAGAGATATCAGGATGATAAATACTATTGGCTGGAGGAAATATTAATTCTGTTTTGGAAAGATTAAGTTTGAGGTGGCAAGATGACATCCAAGATGAAATGGCAGAAAGACATTCAGTAACAACACAGATATTGACACATTTTGGGAGGATAGGTAGTTTTGAGTATAATCCACATACAGATGATACTGAAAATCAAGAGTTTATAAATTTGCCAAGAGACGTGGTATAGATTGAGAACTGCAGAGTACCTAGGACTGAGCCTTGTCCTGAAGACATAGGGATTGTAGTGTTTGAATGAGAAGTTAGTGGTCAACAGTGCCAAAGGCAGCAGATAGATCTAGAAGAATAAGCATTGAGTAATGGCCTTTAAACTTGTGAGTGAATAAGTCATTCCCTACATGATCACCGGACAATCTTTTGGCCCAGGAGTGCCGTGAAAAAAATGCTGATACTCTAGGGCGCCGTGATTCTAAAAAGTTTGGGAACCACAGGGTTAGGGTTGGGCACTTGCCGGAGGATTAGAGTTAGGCTGCGGAAGGGGAACGTTAAAGTTAGGCACTAAGGAGAGGGTTAGGTTTAGGCTCTTGGGGGAGGGTTAGGGTTAGGCACAAAGGGGAGGGTTAGGGTGAAGATTAGGCTTAAATTACAAAAATAAGGGTCAACTATTTTTTTTGTCGACCATAAATGTGTCTACCATTTGTCCCTGTCGACCATTTGCACTGTCAACCATATGAATGTCAACCTGGGCATCATTAGCATGTAAACAAAGGCTTAATGATGTCCTCCATTTTTTAGTACCAGAAAACTTTTACCAAAAGTATTTAATAGGTGTCTGCCACTTTTAGGCTTTCACAAATATTGTACTGCTGAATTTTTTAGTGCTTGCCTTCTCCATCTTATTGACATAGGAATAGATACAGGATTCGGTCTCCTGAAGTAAACAGAGACACACAGTATGAAAACAATCAATGAAATAGATGAAAATAAAATATATGAGCAATAAAATATAAAGCGGAAATATAGGTAATAATAGTAGTGAGACACAGGTTGAAGGCCGTATTTCCCTGGTTCCATTATCTTGTTCTCTAGCATTGTCTTCCCCTCATTCTCACTAGCTCTTTATGCTCAATCCCAAGGCCCTGGTTGGCTTTTTCTAAGTTTTCTTTCATTCCCTTTGACTGCTCCATAAGTGATCACCAGAATACAACCGTGCACTGTAGATATCACAGGTGGTTTTACAGAGTTACCTCTCTCAGACTTTGGTTTAGGATCAGCAGCGGATGAGCGCAGCAGGAACCGAGGAGACTGTATATAACTCTCTCATGAAGGTTTGAGTAGCAGTGAGAACTGCCTTTCGTAGTGAGTGTTAACGAGGATAGATTAGTGGCCACAGGAATGAACCGGACTGGAACCGGCAAGAGTAACTTACAGAACCGGACTGGAACCGGCAGGAGTAACTTGCAGAACTGGACTGGGACTGGCAGGAGGAACTTGCAGAACTGGACTGGGACCGCCAGGAGGAACTTGCAGAACCGGACTGGGACCACAAAGAGGAACTTGCAGAACCGGAGTGGGACCACCAAGAGGAACTTGCAGAACCGGAGTGGGACCGCCAGGAGGAACTTGCAGAACCGGACTGGGACCGGCAGGAGTAACTTGCAGAACCGGACTGGGACCGGCAGGAGCCTAGAACAGTTAGCACAGAGACTGTGAGACTGCAACAGCGTAAACTGTCTCACCGCAGGAAGTAACTGTTGTTCAGGCCCTGAATGCTGTCAGTGCAGGTACTTATACCCTGGATCTGGCAGGGATTGGCTGATGCAGTCAGGAGGTCTGGTAGCAGTGCTCTGAGTGGTGGAGGAAAGTCAGGTGACTGGATCCAAGATGGCTGCGTCCATACAGAGTTCAGGAAAGAATTCTGGCGTGCAGCATGCTGTGGACGTGTAGAGGACAGCATGCACAGAGAGCAATAACTTCTTCAATCTCTGCAGTTCAAAGCCTGCACTGCTGTTTGGACTACACCTGCTGCTCCACTCAGGAACCTGCCGAGTTCACAGACAGTAGGAGACTCAGGTGAGTAATCAGCACAGTCTGATTGCACACACTGGAAATGTTGAAGCCTGCATGTTTGAGCAGATCTCCCAGCAAATTAGACATCCAGATCCTTAGATCAGATGGCAGGAGTAAGCCACAAGACAAAGCAAATGAAAGAAATAGTCAGGATCCTGACAGCAGAAATCCTTATGGAGTCCAGGAATAGGGCAAAATGATCTTGTCCCCTTATTAAGTCAACTTATGAATTTAACATGTTGGGGTTCTGGCTTTTCTGGACATTTACAACAATAAGATTCTCATCTTCAAATGTTCCTTGGTCCCAGGATTTAACTGATGCTATTACAGCAGGACTATCTCCAGAATTATGGTTTTATGATGTACAGTATGTAGACATCTTTATGTAATACATTTTGTAAAACATATTACACTATTGTGGTACTCTCTATTTTTTACATTCTATAATGAGACAAAGTATTGTTAAAAGGAAGTAAACACCCCTATATGGATCCATCACAGTGATTTTACAGATAAGCACTTAATTATTATTATTATTTGATATTGTGCTAACAGCACTTTGGGTTTTTATGATTAGAGGTCATTGTTCCAGTAGTTGTATTTTGTTCAGATAAAAATTTGCAAGCCTGTGCTGTAATGCAATTTTTGGGGGATGAGCGTAGGGGCTCTCTCCTGGATACCATTCTATGAAAGCCAATGGTATAATCATGAACTTTAAATTAAATCTGTAGAAATCAGCAGAAGGTTCCCTCGATGTAGCCCTTTTGGTTCTTTGAGATGTCTTGGAGCATCTTATGGTCTGATCTAACTACCCTAACATGTTAAAATCGATGGAAATGAGGGTGTACCTTATAATTCATACAGTATGTTCTGTTATTATTATTATTATCCTTTATTTATATGGCGCCACAAGTGTTTTCCGCAGCGCCTTACAAATAATTTGACAGCTGACTTACAGTACAAAATAGGACAAGGACATGGATAATGTACATTGCTACATTAGTGACCATAACACCTAGATATGCAACAGCGTAAGCAACCAAGTGTTAGGTGTACTGGTTGGGGGTAAGAAGTAGATGAAAGTAAAGTAAGGAGAAGCACAAGAGGGTAGAGGCCCTGCTCGTAAGAGCTTACATTCTAAAGGGGAGGGGCAGACAAAAAGGTGTGACACAGATGGGGCAAACAGGGAGGAAGGAGCATGTTGCAGCAAGTTAAGATGGGAGCTGGAATGCTTTGATGAAGTAGTGGGTCTTGAGAGCCGGTTTGAAGGATTGTAGAGAGGAGGAGAGTCTGATAGGGAGAGGGAGAGAGTTCCAAAGGTTGGGAGCTGCATGGGCAAAATCTTGGAGGCGGAAGTGGGAGGAAGTAATCAGTTGGCATGAGAGGCGGCGTTCATTAGTTGAGCGAAGGGGGCAGACAGGTGTGGAGGGAGATGAGGTCAGAGATGTAAATGGGAGAGGAATGGGTGAGGGCTTTGTAAGCAAGTGTGAGAACCTTGAATTAGGTTCTAAAAGGGAAGGGGAGCCAGTGGAAGGCTTATAGGAGAGGGGAGGCAGATGTAGAGTGTTTGGAGAGGAAGATGAGTCGAGCAGCAGCATTGAGGACAGGCTGGAGAGGAGAGAGATGAGAGTTGGGGAGGCCAGATAGGAGAAGGTTACAGTAGTCCAATCTGGATATGACCAGTGAGTGTATGAGGGTTTTGGTGGCATCCTGGGTGAGAAAGGATCTAATCTTGGAAATATTTTTGAGATGGAAATGACAGGACAGTGAGAGGCTCTGGATATGTGGTTTGTAGGAGAGGGAGGAGTCCAGGATAACTCCACGACAGCGCACTTTGGGGCTAGAAGAGATAGTTGTGCCATCAATTGTTAAAGAAATAGTGGGAAGTGAGGTTATGTTGGAGGGTGGGAAAATGATCAGCTCAGTCTTAGACATATTAAGTTTAAGAAATCGCTGGGACATCCAGGAAGAGATAGCAGAGAGACAGTTGGAGATATGAGTGAGGAGAGAGGGGAAGAGGTCAGGGGAGGAAAGGTAGATCTGAGTATCATCAGCATAGAGATGATAATGGAGGTCAAAAGAGCTGATGAGTTCACCTATAGAGGACGTATAGAGGGAGAATAGTAGGGGTCCAAGAACGGAACTTTGGGGAACATCTACTGCAATAGGCTGTGGTGGGGAAGAGGAGTCATGACAAGAGACAGAGAAGGACACAAAGAAGTTACACATATCATCTCAATACCACCACCTACCCTTGCATTCAAGGGGTAAATTTACTAAACAGACGCTGTTTTCGGCATGTTTAAGCAGGAAATTTACAATGACAATACTATTCAAAACAAAACCCTATTGCGCTTTGAATGGTATTGCTGTTTAAAATTTCCTATTTAAACGCACGAGAAGTGGCAAGTCACCACTTAATAAATTTACCCCCAAAGCTTTTTCCAGGCTTTGCTAATGCTATACTAGAAAAGAACAATTCATATTAAAATATCCATGACATGTGCTCTGTAAGCAATGCAGACATACCACTGACCACATGCACAGCACATTCAAACAGCACCAGTCTGTGGGATAATTAGTCCCTATCAGGGCCAGATTAAGGGCCACATGGGCCTGGGGCTGAAAATGTCCAAGGGCCTATACTGAGAAGGGTAGGATCTGTGACCAGTACTGTGTGGGTGTGGCCAGTAGTGTGTGGGTGTGCACACTCCCTACACTATCAGCCCCAATGTCTCCCTAAATACATAAAACTAGAGAAAACTAGAAATACAAATATAATACTCATTATGCTGGGCCTATTTTTATGTGGAGGCCTGGAGCTGTAGATCCATCTGCCCCATGGTTTAACTAGCCCTGGTACCTATGTCCATGCTTCCAGTACTCTTGTCATTAATATGCAGTGATGTATGAACAGATGTGCAATGGCATTTGCTTTCATCTAGCCTTGACTGATTAATCACAGTCTATTGCTGTCCCCTATATGGCATAAGAAAACTAACCTTCATCACATGAACATGAACTAGATTTTACAGGGTTCTATTAGATATTGCTTGTGCTTGTTGTTGGTGGTTTATAGGAGGTATAGTTTTTCTACAGTTGAAGTGTTTAGGACTACCCAGCCCTGTGCTAATAAATTCTACTTGAATTATACTTTACTAGAAGCAATATTACCACAAATGCATTTATGATGCACCATTTGCTTTATCATATTTATTTGCCAGACCAATGGTTTCAGCTCTTGTTGTGTAAAGAGTTCTTACTGCAGATTAACATTCCTTCTATAATCTGTCATTTTCCACTTGATGGAACAATGTAGTTTGGTGAAATGTAGACACCTTTTTAGTGAAGAAACAGGTGAAAATAGGATTGATGAAAATTAGGAATAATGTATGTACTTAAATAACTCTTTATTTTACATGTATTATATTTAATGAGTGCCAGGTGGCCCCCGGTACAGCACTTGGAATGATGAATTGATTATTGACATTTTATAATTATCTAAAAACAAAATAGAGGAATCATATGACCTATTTATTATGTACTGAGAAGTGAACCTTGTATTAACATCAGGTTGAGTGCTGAGTTGCTGGCTGCTCTCTGTAAGCGCCCTCATAGTAGTAGATGAGATTACGGCTTACCTGAATATTTTCATACTGTCTGGGCTTCCTAGTTGACGTAAAATGAAAGGGGTGTGGGACTGTGATGATGCTTATTATGTTATCACAGCCCTCATGCAGAGGGAGTTGGGCTTTGTAATGCGACTCATTTGGAGAGAGCATGCTAGAGATTCTAATACCAGGATCCCAGAAAGTTATTTGTCTCAGAAATACACAGGATAATATACATTACATTTTAGGTATTACAGGTTTCTGTGTAGAAGTGGGGCATGTGTCCCCCGGGCAGAGACAGATTAGAGGACTAGTTGCTAATGTTCTTGCATTGGGGGAGATGTATCAAAGCTTGGAGAGAGATAAAGTATCAACCAAGCTTCTATCATTTTTCAAACATAGCCTGGAATATGACATTTAGAAGCTGATTGGTTGGTACTTTATCTCTATCCACTTTCTCTCTCCAAGCTTTGATAAATGTCCCCCATTGTCTTGTCCTCTGCCAGCCACAGTAGAAGAACTGGAGTCCATTAGTAGAGCATGTAATGCTATGGCTCATAGTAACTGACAACCTGTGAGGTCACTGCATCATTTAATCCAGCTCTTATACTGTAGCTGGGTCAGAGAGGAACAAGGAATGGCACAATGTGAGAGAAGTGTCATGAAGGGGAACTCTGCTGACCAGGGCTGTAACTAGGGTAGTGCGGTCTGGCACAGGACCGCAGAGAAGGGGGCGCTGTTTGGGCCTGTCAATTTTCCTGTTTATTATCATTCTCACTTGTAGCTTCCTCTTCTTTTATCCCCAGCATCTCCTGGCCCTTCCCCATGAGGCCATGGCCCTTTTTTGGGTGTACTATTTTATGTCCCTATTTAAAAAATGGGGGGGGGGCACCAATGCCCTTTCTGGAACAGGGCACCAAAAAGTCTAGTTAAGGTCTGCTGCTGACCACCGCTTTCACTGTGTGATTCAGGTAAGTGAAAAGGGAAAAGATTAGTGAAATGGATAGCAGGTAGAAATGGGAGGCATGGGTAGCTGGGAGATGAGGAGGGAGTGATAGGTAGTATAGATAGGACAGGGAGGTGGATAGAAGAGAGAAGAGGGGGATTGATAGCAGGGAGAAGAGGAGTGAGAGATAGGTAGCAGATAGGAAAGAGCGGCTGGATCGCAGAGAGGAGATGGGATTGTATAGCAAGGAGGAGGGAGGGTGGATAGAAGGAGAGAGGAAGGGGGAAATTGATAGCAAGGAGAAGAGTGGGCTGGAAAAGGGGGGCTGGATAACAGGGAGGAGGAGGGGTGGGATGTATAGCAGGGAGGAGGGGTGGGATTGATAGCAGGGAGGCAGGGCCGGTTCCAGGTATGTTCCTGGCTGTGCGGTCGCACAGGGGCGCCGGGGTCCGGCAGTAGGAAAGTCCCACCCTCAGCCCCATCGGTTGCAGTGAATATGTAAGCACAGGGGCAGGGCTCAGTGAGAGAAGGGGCAGGGGGAACATGGGATGGCACAGGGTGCTGAGACACCTAGCGCCGGACCTGCAGGGAGGAAGTGGGAGGCTAGATAGCACGGAGGGAATGAATAGCAGTGCGTAGGGGTGGGATGGATAGCAGGGAGGAGGATTGGAATGGAGGATTGGGGGGATAGATAGTAGTGAAGAGGGGTGGGATGGATAGCAGGGAGGACGGGGGGCTGAATAGTAAGGAGGAGTGGGGGATGGATAGCAGCAAGCAGGGGTGGAATGGATAGCAGATAAAGAGGACGCTATGATATGCATGGATAGCAGATAGAAGGGGGGGTGGATAGCAGGGAAGAGTGGGGTTTGGATGGGAGAGTGGGGATTGGATAAAGGCAGGAGGGAGTGATGGATAGCAGGGAGGAGGGAGTGATGGATAGCAGGGAGGAGGGAGTGATGGATAGCAGGGCTGAGAGGAGGAGAAGATGGATAGCAGGGAGGAAAACTAGTAGGTAGCAGAAGAAGAGAGTAGGACAAGCATTTAACAAAAAAAAACTGTTAAAAATATATTAAAAAATGTATTACTTTCTTTTACTCATTTTTCCCGGGATCTCAAGATTGGATCCTGGTAATCCCAAAATCACGGTATTACAAAATTATTTTGGGATCAAAATCCCTGGTGCATGCTGTAGCCTTTCTCAACTACTGTATGTCAGCTACGTCCATGCATTAGTCCAGGAGTGGCCAACCCGCAGATCTTTTGTTTTTGTGATGCAGCTCCCGGCTCAGCAGACCCCCACTGGAACTGTGAACGCTGTCCTTTGAAGTGATCAGAGGCTAAAGAAGCCACTTCAGAGGCCAGCATTCCCAGTGATGCAGTGCGCGGGTGACGTCATGATGTCACCCGCGATGTGAGGAGCCTGCGCACCTGCTGGATCTAGTTAGATTCAGTCAGCGTGGCAGCGACAGCAGGAACATTGACAGTGTGGACTCAATCAGGTAAGTAATGGGCTGGGGCACAACTACAGAGAGCACTGCATATGGGGTACAACTACAGAGAGCACTGCATATGGGGTACAACTACAGAGAGCACTGCATATGGGGTACAACTACAGAGAGCACTGCATATGGGGCACAACTACAGAGAGCACTGCATATGGGGCACAACTACAGAGAGCACTGCATATGGGGTACAACTACAGAGAGCACTGCATATGGGGTACAACTACAGAGAGCACTGCATATGGGGTACAACTACAGGGGGCACTGCATATGGGGCATAACTACAGGAAGCACTCCATAAGGGGCACAACTACAGGGGGCCTTGCATAAGGTTGTGCTCCTGCAAATGTCATACCAAAGGTGTGCACACAAAAATGGGGTGTGGCCTTGTGACAGCTAAGCCACACCTCATTTTTGTACGCATGCTATTTAACTTGACTACCAATATTTTTTGGCTCTTTACCTCTGACTGGTTGGCTCCCCCTGTATTAGTCAATACGGACCGCCTCTGTGACATACGTTTTGGTTTTGTACTGGATCTCCTCAATGGTCTGCTATGTGCACTTCAATGTACAGTACATACCTATTATTCAGACTGTGGAGATGTCAAAGTAAACTAGAAGTATGCTTAGGCTAATTTCAAGGGAGACATGGGAAATATGAAAAGATGCAATGTACAAAAGTGTGAACGATAAACTTTCTACCGCTTAAGAAAAACTTAGTTACACTTTTCTGGGTTTCTTCTGATTTAGTCGCACTTGTGTCTTAAATTAATCATTACAGAGGGAACATTAATACTGTATTTATTACAACCTTTATTGTATTTTTTTTTTTTTAAATATACATTGGTGTAACTGAAATGTACAAAATGCAGCCCGTTACAGATACAGAACAGAATGGTTGGTGTAAAAATTACACTTTTTGGGAGAGAGAAAATTACTGTTCACGTTTGTGCCGAGCAAAGAGCTCTCCTAGCAACCTCTCCACACTCTTATCTCATTTCTATGTTCTTGTTCCATAAAATGAACTCTCGTTACTGCTCTGTACAGGAAGCGCACCTGTGCCACAACCTCTGCAGTTCCTTGCTCCAGCTAACTCCACTTATCAGGCGGTGGTACCTTCTGTCTATCATAAATGGTGACATATTGTTTTCCTTTGGCTTCTATGTATGTGCACCAATGCAGATTGACATATAGCTCCAAAGAGGACTTCCTCTGCTCCTCAGTCGGTCTGCACTGAATTAGACCCAATGTATCTGAAAAGAAAGCATTTCATTTGTATATAATGTGGATTGAATTAGATGAACAGGCAGAGACAGGAAGAAGAACCTGTGTTCCGGAGTCTGTAGTCTTCTGCTAAAAAGGAAGAAACTGGAAAAAAAATGACATATTTTAGTTCTAAATTGCAATGTCAAATTCTAGGACGTCTTAATTATTGTGTGGGCAGATAAAACAGATCACATTACTTTTAAATGCTTTCAAGAAAATTGCTTTGACTGTGTTTTATAATTCTAAATTACAGATTGCTGTAAATTTAAACTTTAACCTAGGTCAGAATGGACTGTACAATTGGCATATGACACACTCATCTGTTTTTTTTGTCTTCCAGTTTTACTTGTGTGTAAAAAATGCAAATGAAACTGTAAGAGACATGAATCATTGGTATGGAATCTACCTCCCTCCCTGCCCTTCAGCAGCTGTAAACAACTGGGAAATAGCAGTTAACTTGTTTTAGCTTTACAGACTGAAGTTTTGGTTATCTGCTAGTAAACATTGCATTGAAAATGTTTTTCATATGTACCAACTGTAAATATTTTAAAATATATTATAAAACAGAGATCTTTGTCTGAAAGACAGCACTGGCATTTCATGTACTTGGTAGGACGGATGCAGCGTTGCTTAGAATGTCTGACTGTCTGAATGTAGTGTTAAGGTGTCACATGTATCCACTAGCAGACTGTGAAACGACTGCACGATTACGACATTGTAATCGTGCAGTCATTTCACAGTCTGTGCTGTGTCTACACTGAACTATCAGTCGGTCAGTGTAGGCACCCTCCATCATAACCGAACATGGCCAATCTGTCGTTATCGGCAGATTGACCCGCATGTTCAGGCGATGATAGATGTCAGAAGCGACCAGCGGGAGCGCGCATTGCTGGTCGCTTTTTACATTAAGATGCCCGATTTATGCCCGATTAAGCAGCGATTGAACGAGAACTATGTCATATCGTTCAATCGCTCTGTTTAATCGGGTAGTGGATACCCGCCTTTACTGCTGGTTTGTGTAGTGAAGAAATATTTAGTTCAAAAGTACAAGATATGCAACTTTCTGGTTGTATCTGCAACAAAATCATTTAGTGATCCCAGAAGAGATGCTTTGTTATAAGAATATTGCTAGGTCAGTGCGTGCAAATCATCTACCATTTTCCAGGATAAATTGGCCACTGGGTGGCAGTGTTCTACTAATGTCTTTGTATAAAATGTTTTTTGCTATTTTTTAAACTGGGAGTTGCAAGTTGTAAGACAGATTTCATTCAAGGTAATTAATGTTAGTAAATAGACATATATAGTTCTCTATGTAGAAAAATTAAGCAACGTTGTTTGCATATGTAACTTTCTCCAGAATGTTATGGGCGTAACCTGAATTATTCAAATTTTATTAATCAAAAGGTTTTTTTTAAGTATTTCATTCTGTGTAAATCTGACTGCTGTAAACATGTCGCCATCCAGCTGCTGTGGGGCTACACATCCCAGCATGCCCTCTCTCAGTTTTAGCATGTCCTTATAGTAAAACTGGCAGAGCATGCTGGGATGTGTTGTTCTACAGCTCCGGATGTTGAATACCCCAGCTGTAGAGATGGTTGTAATACCTGTATGTAGACATTTTGTTCAACATTATCTTTACACATTATTAAATATATGAGGAAATTGACAGCATGGAGTAGATTTACTAAGAGCAGATTGTCAAAGCTGCCGATCATTGGAATAAATGCTGAACAAGCCTGGTTTGCATGCATTTTAAAACTGACAGTCAAACTGCTCCATAGGTAAATCTACCTCTGTGTATATATTTTGGGAGAAATTTCCCTCAAATGCATTACACATATTCACTTGTTTAACATGAATAGATATATATATAATGATTGCTGTTATTTTATTAATGGTTATTATGTTTATGTAGGTGCTAGATTCAGGAAGAGTGAAAGAATATGATGAACCTCACAATTTACTGCAAAATAAAGAGAGTCTTTTCTTCAAAATGGTGCAACAAGTTGGAAGAGCAGAAGCTACGGCTTTGACACACACAGCTAAACAGGTGATCACTTTTATCCAGTATATACAGGCCTTTAGCTGCCTAAAGAGCCATAGGCTTAGACATGAATCATACAGATGGCAGGTTATTATACAATTACTATTATTATTATTATTATTATTATTATTATTATTATTATTATTATTATTATTGAGTTTTAAGGCACAATATTTCTCTGCAGTGCTGGACAGTGGGGACAACATATAACAAAGTATAGGGAGAAGCAAGTTTAGCTCAGCATGGAAATTGGGATAGTTATCAGGGTACATTACTGTGGGTAGTATAGGTGGGTGTGGGGCAAGATCTAATAAAGAGATGGGTTTTCAAAGAGCATGTAAAGGTTTGCAGGCTGTGGGAGAGTCTGATTGGGCGTGGTAGGGAAAGCCATAATTGGACTGTAGAAGTCTTCTAGTGGGAGTGAATGGTAGTCAGAAGAGACAAGGAGTATGGCAGAGGTAGATCTAAGAGAGTGAGATGGAGAGTATACTGACATGAGATTTGAGATGTATAGGGGTTTACAAAGTGCTATGGCAGTTGTGGACTTTGGGAGGTCGTCCTCGTTGCAGCAGTTAAGATGGATTTTTAACAAGGATACAGACTCTGTGTCCACATACATCTATCCTCCGTGTGCTACAAGTCGCGTTACAGATAAAGAGGATATATCTATAGATGGGTGAGAGGGAGTCAGGTAGGAGGTGGCAGCAGTCACGAGAGGAGATAATGAGTGAGTAGACAAGAGAGACAATTTAAACTGTATTAAAATATAGGGCATAAACACTGAAAACAAGTCACTTTGCATATCTATGTGGTATTCCTGCCTTTACTTGCACACACAATGTCACCAGTTGAGTTACGGAGTTAGGGACACAGCAGAAACTGCTGTAATTCATTGGTTGTCCGAGAATTTTGTAATCGTCAGCACAACTCTGCAAACGACTGCATGTATAGTATTGTCAGCTTACAACTGTCACATGTACGGTGAATGGGTGCATGCGTATACTCTCGCAGTTCAAGCAAGTAAATATTAAATTGACTTTTCAGCCCTGAAGCTGAATAGCAGGGTCTCGCTGCAGTAAGCCAATGCATCTCAATTTTGGCCATGTTTAATGCATTATGCAAGCTTAAGGGGAACTCAGTAGCACAATTTTATTGCGCCATTTCAATCTTTATTTAGCTGTCTAAAAATGTATACTTTAAAGGCCATAGAGAAATCATATTAAACCATGCAGAAAAAAGCGTATTATTGTCAAACAAACATTAGTTTTTGGCAGTTCCTCTATATGTATATTGTAAACATATTTCCAAGGAGCTGTACATTTATTTTTGCTCCAACTCGTGACAGATGTCAGCATTTGAAGAGTGCATTTGCCTTTTGAAAAGCTGGAACAAAACTTTTTACAATTCATCTGTGAAGAGAAAAAAAATTGCATTTGAAGTCCCTTCTTCAGGCATACACAGCGGCAGATAAGAGCACACAAGTCTTGACATTATTTCATTTTGTTATGCGCATCTGTCAAAGAACAGAGATACCATACAGTTACTAAAAACTGCCGATTGTGTAACAGTGAAACTTGACAGCATTTCATTCCTTTTATATTGTGATTATACATTTATCAGGGAACCTGTATCTCTCCTAGTTCAGCTAGGAATCAGTCGGATTGAAGCGCTGAAAGGCATAGTGTAAAAAAAAATATATATCTTCTGTTGCTTGGGATCATCTTACGTTTTAAAGAAGTTGCTTGGATGAGGCTTTGTTAGAGCCTTAGCCTTCCGTTTCATTATTGTGGTATACTATCCATAGATCGCATTTCTATGGGCCTTGTAACTGCTCTGTGGTACAAATTAAACACTCTGATATTTCAAATATATGTACCTTGAAGTTTCAATGCTTGTCAATCATAGTTTGTAAAATATAGGGATTACAACCTGATATTAACATCCAAATCCATTGTGTTTGGTTTTATGTGTGAAAATGAGAAACCTTTTTGCTGACGCTGAGTTCCACATGCCTTTGTCATCCTGTTTAATTTATCTTCATGTTTTCAGTTCACAAAGTGACTCCGTCTTATCAGTATAATGTGGCCGTGGTTCACATCAGTGCTCCAGTGGGATAACAGGCTGTCTATCATTCTGGTTTATTGGCAATTAATTTAAGCCATTGTTGTGATGATGTACTGGTGAATTTGCTGATTTCCACAAAGATTAAATTGTTTTATGTGAAACACAGGATTTTGTTTGTATCGACAAGCAAATACATGTGTGTATGTGTGTGTACGTGTGTGTGTTTATATATCTGTTTGTTTAAACTAAGCCTATTCTTCTTGTTTCAGGTGTATCTGAACAGAACCCAGCAAGCAAACAAGCACGCCAAAGCAGACACATCCGAATCATTTATTATTTTTGAAACTGCTCTTTGACAATGTTTGTATTGGTTTATCACAAATCTGACTACTAGTGTCACTCGAAGTAGCCTCCTGGCACCCAGTGTACTTTGCCAAGATTCCCAGACTACCCTATGGCTGTCTTGCCAGCATTCATGCCCATGGCTATTAATTCAGTCTGAAATCAGTAGGATGTGAATGAAAGATGACATTCTGATATTGTAGCTGAGATTATGACATCTCTACTGCTATATACGTTTTAGTGTAGTACAGACGTTCGTGTTCATGGTTTTACCATGTGATTTAACATGTGGAAAACCTACTAAACCACTGTGGTTGAAAGATCTTCCATCTGCCCATGACTATCAGTGGCACAGTGTAGTTTGTTTTTCGTATAAAACAAAATAAAAAGGCAGGATCAATCTTTATTTAGAAAAAGGAAGATATACTAAATTTATAACCCACCAACATTCAAAAAGCCCTTAGATGATTTGGGCATTGTTTGCCATCGTACAGGGGAAATGGGTGCATTTTCCTACTAATGACACACCATTACATTACTATGTTTCATTTTGCCCAAATCAACCTAATGGGCATCTGAAATATCCTCGTTACCCTCTATTAATTGCCGGTACACTGACAAATTGTTACTCGCATACCTACTCTCCCCAAAAAGTGTCCTTTCAGGTATGTGGGAGAAGAAATGTTTCCAGATCTTCTCAGGGCAATTCCTCCTATTATCAGGGCTTCCTTTCAGTCTAAAATAAAGAAACAGCCTTATTCCCAGAGCTTTGTCTACCCAATCCAAATGTGCCTTAAGCTATGTAGAAAGAGACTTTGTTCATGTTTACATTGATGGCTTTTTCTGATTTGTTTTGTTTTTATGTTATTGATGCCTTAATAGTAACGTGTGTAAGAACCTGTTCACTCCGTGAATGAGACCTAGCATTGGCTAGCTAATATGTTTCCATCTCAATCTTTTTGACTTTCATGCTGTATTTTAGCAACAATCAGTTAAATGCTATTAATGCAATTAGTATTCATGGTTCTTACAGTTTTTTTTTTTGATTAATGCCAATTTTTATTCATAATACTCTGTAATTAAGATACGCACCCCAAAGACAGAGAAAGCGTGTGTATTTAATCTTTGTGAATGTCATCTGGGTCCTCTTACGCACATATGTGTAATTGCTTTTAATTGTTCTCATTTGTTGTACACCGTGGTTACATGTGACTCATTTGTTGGTTTCATTGCAGAACAACAAGATGCTGTATTTATTGTATTATGCATTCCTGATTTTATTTGATAAATAATTGATTTAACTGAAGAGTCATCCATTCTTTTCTCAGATACCACAGTTACATATTTTAATGATTAAAAAACCAGTGGGAAACTTTTGCTGCATTTAGTCATAAATCCTACCTCTAGCAATGATGTCATGAGAGCTTACCCTTGTCATCACAACTAGCAATCACTCAGAGATCTTGCAGTTATTTAATAAAATCCAGTGGTGATAATAGGAGCTGTCCATGGTAGTCAGTGTTGCTGTCAGTTTATTCACAAACATTGTGTATAGCCACACTGACTAGGGAGAAAGTCTGGCTTGAAGGAGCGGTACAGAATACACTTGGTAGCTACAGCCAACAAACCTATTATATAAGAATTTGAAAGAAGAAATAGGATTTTAGTGTAAAACAATAAATGATAATATTGATGATTCAAATATCATTAAAGGATATGTCTAGTTCCCCAGTCATTTGTTTTACACAACTTTTTAATTAAACTTAAACTTTGTAAATGTAAGTCTCCTGACAGCTTTATATTGTTATATGTACTTTCTAATGAAATGTGTTTAATGTTTGAAAAATCTTCATAGTTTACAGGCCTGCCATCTATCACAAGAGGATTTAATAGCTGCAGGATTTAATTAGAAATTAAGCTAAGCCATGGACACTCCTATGGATTTGGCCATACACATCAAGTTATGAGAATGGCCAATCTTACTGACTCGTTTTAACCCAATGGTCAGGCCTGTGCACATGCATTGCTAATTTAGGAGTCTATTTACTAAGCCTTGGATGGAGATAAAGTGAAAGAGGATACCAGCAGGGTTGAACTGGCCCACAGGGGTATAGGGAAAATCCCCGGTGTGCCCCACTGTCTGTGGGCCCACCCCCTCCTCTCTGTGTCAGGTTCCAGACCTCAAATTATAGATTGTTACTCTATTAGACGGTCAGATACCTGGTGGAGCAGGACCACTGATCAACATGGGGGCTTGGTTCCCTTCTATAGAAACTACACCAAGATTTGCCTAATGGTAAGCCAAGTATCTGTGGAGGCTGGCCACACCCCCACTGGTGGATGACCACACCCCTTAAGCGTGGGCCCTTCATGTCCCAGTTCGACACTGGATACCAGTAAGTACCAGCCAACCAGCTCTTAACTGTCATTTTTCAAACACAGCTTGTGACATGGCAGTTAGGAGCTGATTGGCTGGAACGTTAGCTCTGTTCACTTTATCTCCATCCAAGGCTTAGTAAATAGACCCCTAAGCTTTATCATGTCTAAACTTTTGCCCACATTTGACAGATTAGATTAGCATTTAAGTAAATATTTTATCCTTAGCTATCCTCCATTCTGTTTGATATTTGGTGGCTCCTATTCAGTATACATTGGGAATTTTTATGACATAAACTCAGTGATTTGTAGCTAATTAGTTCGGAACCAGCTTACTTGGCCATCCGTATTGCAGCATCTATTGGCACCTGAATGTTCTGTTGTCTGGCAGATTGCACAGGTACAGAGAGGTGCTCTGCTAGATGGGGGGCACTTGGAGCCATGAAAGCAAGTAGTGATTTATAGTTAAATTCAATGCAATTTAATAGGCAAAAAAGTTTCGCTTAAGAATAGCAGGCGGAAAAAAGTGCAAAATTGGGGGTTTGGGGTGCAACTTTGCGGGAACCACCGTGCAGCCTTAAGACAGTCCCCCAAAGGTAGACTCATCAAAAAATTTTATAAAAAGACTTAAGAACCCCCCCAAAAAATGACTTTCATTTTGGGGGCAACAAAAAAATAAAGTTAAAAACAAGCGAAATAGACTTCAGGGGGGTCCCCACATATGCCCCAGGTGTTTTTTTTATTGCAGGTGTTTGCGGCAGGTGTTTTTTTATGTAATTTTAAACAATACATTTAGCAACTTTAAAATATGCTACCTCCCATTTTCAGGTACCCAAAATTTGCAGGGACTACTTATCTTCTCCAGAAAATAAAACAAAATTCTATTCTTCACCACTTGTGCAAATACGCAAAACAGTGCCTATTGAGACCATTTAAAAACATCAAATACCGTCAGCAGGCCAATTCGGGGGTATCCATAGTAATCCCCCATGTCAGTGCATCTTTTGGGGGGGTGCCAGGCTGATTTCCCCATTTTGGAGTGGACTTTCCACCTGTTCAAGTATCACCGGGTGCCGTTTTCGCGTACTTTCATATTGAATACAGGGAACCGTGGGGATGCGCGCGAAAAAGTTTCCGCACCCAAAACACGAGATGTAGGCGAAAAAGTATCGCGGGTGCGAAACATATTGAATGCGGGCCATAATGTTAATTTCTCGCTCATTTTACAGTAAACACACCATCGCTCTCTATTTCAAGAAGAAGTAAAAGAAAAATAAATATGCACTTTGTTAAACATTAACTTCAATATGACTTGATTCATTTTAAACATCACTGTACTTTTGAACAAAGGTGTATATTTTTGAAGATATCTAAGTCATTTGGGGGGAGCACAGTTTAATCAGATTTTGTTTTTTATTACCATCTGGCACACTTTATTTGATTATATTTGGGAGGATAGGATATGTAATGGGAGTTGTAGAAAAGACGGAGGTCTTTATTTGGTCACATGGTCTAATTGTTTAATGGAGAATCCATAACACTTTAATCGTAAATCACAATAGTCTTTTTTCACAACCTGTATAGTAAAGTACACGTTTTCTTAGGCTTTATGTAAAAGCCATAATTATAATTCAACTGAACATTTTGAAACTTATCCTTTGTCTTAATTGCAGTTTCATTGGTCCAATCCCTAAAACTTTAATTGTGTTCGGATCTGTCCAAGAGGAATTCCACTATGACAATCTGTTTTATTGCATATTTCCAGATAAAATATTTCCAGTGCCTATAGAAAATCACCATACCCTGTCAAAATCCTTACGTTTTGTCACATTACACCCTGGAAAATAAAAATCTATCTTTTTCCAGCTATATTTACACATTATAACCATCAACATGCAAGTGAAAACATTTATAGAAATTCTTAACGATTGATATAAATTAATTACTGAAATACCTGGGCTGGATAAGTGTCAATACCCTTAGAGTAACCATTATAAACTTGCTCAGGTACAACAAATGACCTTCCACGTTACACAACAAGCTAAAAGCCACCACTTGACATCAATTGTAGTGGTTTTTATTACTTCAGAATAAAAGCAGCTGTTCCTTGGAGATTCTACTACTAGTAGTACCTGGCAATGCAAACAATTCACCAATTATTGGAAAGGTGCTTTCAAAAAGGCTCCGTGGCAAAGTTGTTGAAAGGCCAAAAGTTAGTAGAAGGATACGAAAAGATTTCAGAGGCTTTTACTCTGCCTCTGAGTACCATTCAAAGCATTATTAAGAAGTGGAAAGCGTATGACACCTTGATTGGGCTGTCTCTCCAAATTGGATGACAGAGCCAGTAGGATAGTTGTCACAACTATCTCACAAGCTTTACACAAAGCTGGCCTGTATGGCTGGATGGCAAGAAAGATCACTCTTCTGAAATAGTGCCATACGCAGTCGCATTTGCACTTAGCTTTAAAATCTTCTACGTTTTTTTGTGCAATGTGGCAAAAGGTTGTATGGTCAGATGAGATCAGGATAGAACTTTTGGCCTCAACTTCAAGTGCTATTTTTGGCGAAAACCAAACACAGCAGGACACCCGATATACCTACTGTGAAGCAAGGTGGTGACAACATTATGTTGTGGGGGTGTTTCTCTTCATCAGGGACTGGACAACTGGTCAGGACTGAAGGGAAGATGGATGCGACCCAAGTTCTTGAGTAAAACCTGCAGCCCTTGGCTAAACAGCTGAAGATGATCAAGTGGTTCACCTTCCTACACAGCAATGACCTTAAACATACCACCAAGAAAACAATGCAGTGACTTAAGGATAGGAAGGTGAATTTCCTTGATTTGCCAAGTCAGGGCCTTAACCTAAAGATAGAAATGGAGGAGAGGAGAGCAGTGCATCACCACTTACCACGAAAACGTTACTGAACTTGAACAATTCTGCAAGAAAGAATGGGCCAATATTCCCCAATCTAGGTGCTCAAGGCTAGAAGAGACCTATCCAGGCAGACTGATATCTGTAATAGCAGCAAAAGGTGGCTCTACAAAGTATTGCATCAGGAGACTCATAATTTTTCCAACACTGTTATTCAAGTTTTTACTGTGCATTTTCAGAACTATTGCCTTTTTAATTAGCAGTTGTAAGACAATGTGTAAATAAAGCTGGAAACAATTTATTTTATTTTCCAGTGTGTAATGTGACAAAAGATAGGGATTATGACTAGTTATGATGATTTTCTATGGGCACTGTATATACTTTTTATTTTTATTAGATTTGATCATTTAATACAATTATATAACTTTCGAAGTTATGCAGTGGGTCCTACCATAGTCAATTTCAGAACATTAGGAACAGTGTATGTTACCAAACTGAGTACTAGTTAAACACTCTCAATATGAAAATATGAGAGTATATATATATATATAAAGTTCTACAGAGCGGCACTCCAGTGTAATAAATATAAATTCTACAGAGCGGCACTCCAGTGTAATAAATATAAATTTCCCCGGTGCCCTCTGTAAGGGATCACATACCACGAGATCCCACAATAAGAGTAAGTGTCAGCGGCACTCAGGTATATAGACTCACAACACAGCAGTAGGTGTAATCAACGTTTCGGAGCTTTTTAATCACTCCATCTTCAGGATACTGAAGACGGAGTGATTGAAGAGCTCTGAAACGTTGATTACACCTACTGCTGTGTTGTGAGTCTATATACCTGAGTGCCGCTGACACTTGCTTTTATATATATATATATATACTGTATATATATATATATAGATAATCGCTAATAAGGTGCCGCACTCGTCTGATAAAAAAGTCAAACCACGCATAAAATAGTTGCCATCAATGTTTCAGTGCCTTTATTACCACTATCTTCAGGATGTAAAGAAGAAAAAATAAATCCAGCTTACCTTTAAAGACTTCCCCTCTAAGTGAGACCATGCCGGAGACGGGACCACAGACACGTTCAGCGTCCTAGGTCAATGACATCATCGCGACATTCATGTGACTAGCAAAAGACCAATCACCATGGAAACAGTATAAACATGATACTGGAAGCAAATGGAAACACATAAATATACATAAGGGACTACACATAGAAAAATACACATAGCAAAATAGCATCATAGAATAAACAAAGCCTACACATTAGTAAGGTCTAATGCAGGGACATAATAACAGTGGATATATATTCAAAATAACGGACAATGCATAACCTACAGCGGTAAATTATATTATATCCAAAGAAGACGTTTTATTAGCATAATTGTTCTCAGACACATTATATATATATATATATATATATATATATATACACACTCATATATATATATATATATATATATATACCCATAGAATAATATAATAAGAACGTTGTATCTCTCTGTTTGTTCCAAGTTGGCGCAAAAGCAACATTTATTGACATCAATGCAAGAGATAGGTGTGGCACTATGCATGCGGGTAGGGGGAGAGGTGCTTTGGGCCCTCTTTCACTGCAATAGAATAGGCTACATAGTCTGTGCACAGGGCACAGAGTGACATTGGTGTGAGTGGTGGCTAAAGGCACTGCTGCCACCAGTCTGTATACCGCTGCTGGTCACGTGGGCCACTCCTGTACAGGGCCTCTATGCAAAGCAATACAACTAGAACTCCTCAAATAAAAAAAATGTTTGCAGAAGCGATTTCATTATGGGTGCATGGCCAGTGAGGAGTGGGGAAGAGGTGCTTTGGCCTGCATTCACTTGAATGGTATCTAGATAGAAGATCGACAGTGTAAATATCGACAATCAACACTAGATGGTCGACAGGTCCAAAAGGTCGACAATGCAGAATGTTGACAGTGTTGAATAGTCGACATGTTGTGATGGTCGACACGTCACCACGAAACTTGTCAACACATTTTTTTGTGGTTTTTCAACACTTAAGGTTAGGGGTTATGGTTAAGCTGTCGGAGGGGATGTTTAGGGTTAGGTATGTTAAAGTGAAGAATCATGCTAAAGCATGACTCCATTTTGTGTTCAAATGCTAAGAAGAAATTATATTCTGTGTGAGACATTGTGCCTGAGAAGGGCCTCATTCCTTATCTATCTATTCTAGCTCTTAGGAATGTATTCATATAGAATTACTTATGTTAGCCAATTAAGGCTATAGTAGACTGTATTCAATTCTTATTTATATGACAGGAAATATAAGAGATTCTATGGTTCTATTGAGAACAGTGATGTAAGTGGTCAGGGACTGCCTTATACCAATGATTTATTGTGTCTAAGACTAGACATAGCTAATAAATCCCTTGAGAAATGTCATATAAATTTATAGCTATAGATAGTACTACTAATATTCATTTATTGATAAGTTAGACAATACTGCCATCTACTGATGATGTATCTAATGCTTGGAATATGCTAAATATATTCATATATAATTTAATTAGATATGAAAATTTGTTGCACATGTGCAGACTAGATTTCTTTGTCTCTATGTTAATTTGAGTGCTATAAAATAATCTGTCTGTCCAAAATAGAGGCAGAGTGGTTTTGGAAACACACAGGTCTTGTTGTTTCCCATCATTCTCTGGCCGTAAAATGCATTGTGTTAACTGGTGGCTGACCGCTGTATGTGAGCTTTGGGGGATAAAGGGTCTATTAAGATCAGCGTTATCAATTACTAGGTGGAGGATTAGAGTTAGACTGAGGTTAGGTTTAGGCACGAGGGGAAGGGTTAGGGATAGGCACCAGGTAGATGTTTAGGATTAAGGTTAAATTACAAATAAAAGTGTTGTTAATTTTTGTGTTGACCATATGTGCATTGACCATTGGAATCTGTTGACCTTTTGTCCCTGTTGACCATCTGCACTGTTGACCTTTGGTCAGTCGACATTTTGTACCTGTCAACCTTTTGACCGTCGACCATCTGGAGTCGACCCATTAACTATCGACCATTAGATTGTTGATCTTTTATACCACACCCCACTTGAATAGGATAGGCTACATAGCAGTCTGTGCACAGGGCACAGAGTGACATTGGTGTGAGTGGTGGGTAAAGGCACTGCTACCAGCAGTCGGTATGAAAAGCAATACAACTAGTTGGAATAAGGGAGTTCTGGATATATCTCCACCTGAAGGATAGCTCCAGTCAAATGGGAAAAAGTTAAAGTCCTGGTTTAAACTCCAAGTACAGATAGCCAATGCATGATGAGACCTTTTTGGTTTTAAACTGGTTACCACAGACCACAGCCTTCTTAGGTTAATATAATTAGTGGCAGTTTTTCTCCAGAGGAGAAGATAAGAGTTTCACTCATAGCTATTTGCTTACTGCACCATTTTGAAGCAGACTTTTACCCACCACAATCCTATTTTAAGATACCTTTATGCAGTGGAGTTACATGTATAATCTTTAATGATGTATTTTATATGGTTTAAGTGCATTTTACTGTTACCACCAATTTTACTGTTACCACTACTATAAATTACATATCCATGATATATATATATATATATATATATATATATATCGTATATATATATTAGACCCTGCCATATATTATGCACCAAGCAAAATGTACTTCACAGAGTTCTCCTTTAACTTTCTTAAATTTATCAAAGTTTGCAAATATCAAGGTTTTTACTATTTTAGTCTTAGGATAGGGTGACATTATCATAGCTTTAGCCTTTCTCATGACTATCACAGTTGTCCATTCAATTATTTCTTTAGTTTATACCAAAAGGCTGATGAGGTTAATTTGCTGCTCTCAGATTCTTTTTCCACAATCTGCCATACAGTATGTCCTGTCTGCATTATTCACAAAGGTATTTTACTGCTTTATCAAGAAACTATTAATACTACTACTACAGACAAAAAAATGTAAATACTAGATTTACAGTAAATTACACAAGTATTTATTTTTTTAGTTTATGTATAGTAAATTTGAAATTGGCATTGGCAGTTGCAAATTATGTGCTTTCTTCAGAATAATAAAGGGGTTCCCCATCTCCAGGTCATCCCAGGCCTGGGCTAATAGCCCAGGGCTATCCCCGACACGCCTGAGTGGTGGGTGCCGGGTTGATTGTGTAAAAAAATAGATTAATTAATATTTACTTCTACAGTAGAACTAGAGGTATCAGCATGTAGGGCATTAAGGGTCCGCTGGTACTTATAGTTAACCTGCAAAATAAATATAATAAAAAAAATAAAATACAAGACTCACACACTGCAAAAGTACAACTTTATTACACAAACACATTTACTAAAGTGAGAGTTTTTAGAAGTGAGTTTAAAAAGTGATGTTGCCCATAGCAACCAATCAGATTCTAGCTATTATCTTCCAGAAGGTGCTAGCTAAATGTTAAGTAGAATCTGATTGGTTGCTATGGGCAACATCACTTTTTAAACTCACTTCTAAAAACTCTCACTTTAGTAAATTTACCCCCTACAATCCCTGTAGCCATTCACGCCCTTATCTCCATGTAGGCGTCCATGTCTTCACAAAACAAAAAATACCCGAGCCACGGACTTAAGCACTGTCCTTTAAGGACGTATTTCCCGAATGACGGCTCAGCCGCGGCATTTCACATAGAAATGCATGGGCTGAGCGTTCATTGACTGAGAGAGGAGAGCCTCCACCTCTCTCAGCCAATGAGCGGGTCCACCATTGACTTCAATGGTTGGAACAGATAGGTAACCTTTAGTATCCTAGCGGATCTTACTGTTCTGTGCATGTTTCTGTGTAACTGGCACCTGCTGATGCTAAAATCGCCGGCATGAAGCAGGTCTATTATTTTGGGGATTTGATGTCCGATATTGAGTTCGATTTGTGTTCGACTTGCAAATCAAATTTTATTAAATCTGGGATTCTATATTCCTATATGGGAAACCATCAATGTTTTGCCGATATTCAAGTGGGATTTGACTGGGATTCGTTTTTATGTTCGATTTTACTTTCAATTTTGTCTTTAGTAAATCTCCAAAGGCAAAATCAGATGCAAGTTGAATGTAAAATCACTCAAAACTCAAAATCAGACTTTACTAAATATACCCCTGAGGGCCTGATTCGGACATTTACCTAAATCCGATATTTATGCAAATCTCTGTTGTTTAATCCGCGCAGGAACCGCGTGTGCACATCTGGTCCTATGACCTCGGTCGAAGTGCCCTAAATGGCCTCAGCATGATTTACATGCTGCTGGCATTAAGGGGCGGTGACGTGGAGTGCTCCAGAAAATGGGGGCTTGTTGGCCCCATTTTCAGGGCATGCAGAAGCCGGTGGCTGCGTCCTACAACCTGTCCCTGGCAGAGTGATTTTGCTGAACATCCTGTATGTCCATGTAGAGGGTTTGGACGCAGCCATTGGATCACAGAAGTTGGCAGTGGGAGTCTTTTTGCTTAAGACGCCTCCTGTGGCTATTGCAAATGTTACAGACCTCTGCATACAAAGATGCAGGGGCGGTGCCAATAATGTAAATCAATGAATCAGGCCCTTACTCTGGTCTATAATGTACATTACACTTTTGGGTGATAACAAATAAAATTGCTGAGGAATAAGGTCCTGTCCTGTAACTCAACAGCTGATCAACCAAATTCTGTTGCCAGTGGTGCTAGTTTTCCAAAATATCCCTAATTGTCTTAGCTGTACTTATATTACTCATAAAATCTAGCAGCTAATTAGCAACACGACACAGTTATGCATTATTGGTTCTGTGCATTTTACAAGAAGATAAATGTAAGTGGATCAAGACTATAGGTTAAGGTGTATACATATTTAAATGTTTTTAACTAGACAGGGCCACTGTTACTGTACTTTGAAATAATGACCGAAGAGCTGGAGCAAAGGCGCTTTCAGGGGAGTGAGCTGTGGGTTATAGTGGACTAAAGCTAAATGAAACTTTGTATTTTCTCTCATCTTACTGGACTTCGCATAAAAGTAACTTTTAGTTTTCCATAGATTCAGCTTTTAAGTCTCCCTTATCTATAGTACTTCACTTCCACAAATTCATACACCTGACCTTACACTATCACCAGTGGCATCACAAGGGGGGTGCGGGCCGCACCCGGGTGTCACCCACCGAGGGGTGACACCAAGGTGCAGGCTTCCCCTCAGTGACAGGAGGCGGGTGCTGCACTGTAGAATAAAGTGCAGAACTCTGCTCCTGTCACTGTGAGAGAGCCTGCAGTGCCCGCACCTCCGGCACCCCCCACCACTCCATAGAGATACATGGGCCGGGGACCAGATTCGGACCGGAAGGCCACGCTCCCTTTCTGAAGCCACGCACCAGGTGTCACCGTGGGGAGGGACGCCACTGACTATCACCTAAGCTTAACACTAACCTTCACGTATTGTACTGTACTATGTCCTTCACAGTGATGCTGCCCATATTCCAAGCCCATTTCTCACCAGCTGCATTACACCTTGTAACATTTGTGTTACTTAATGTTCCTGAATGTGATGTAGACAATGCCAGCGGTCAGAATCCCGGCAGCTGCGATCCCAATGGTGAATATTAGGGTTAGGTTTAGGTTTAGAGTTTAGTATTAGGCACTAAGGGTAAATGTTAGGGTTAGGCTGTGGGAGGGGAGAGGAGGGTCAGGCTGGGGGGGGGGGGCGGTTAGGTTAGGCTGCTGGAGGGGAGGGTTAGGCAGTGGGAGAGGTGGGTTAAGGGTAGAGTTAGAGCAAGAGTTAGAATATTTACCTGCATGTGTCGGGAATTCCACCATCGGGTTTACGCTGTTGGGATTCTGACCGCCAGCATTATACGCGTACCCAGCCCTTCTGAACCCACCCTATCTCCTTACCTTTTTACTAGCATTCCAGCATGTTAAATTTGCACAAAGGCATCTTGCTTTATCCTTGCCTTTACCACAGGTAATTTGGGGAAGACTACAGTCACATGTACACTTTTACTTACATTTTTCTAGTGTTAATAAATGCAAACACTAATGGGTACCTGGCCTTGAAGCTATAACATTTTATAAATGAAGTCTAGCTATTGTGAATTGATCTGGAAGTGCTGCATAATCCCTTTACATTCAGTCAAGAGCTAAATGGTTAAAGATGTCCATAGTGATTCATCCTACTGAAACCTTTATTGACACTTATAATCATAAGCATTTGGCAAGAGCACTAAAGACATTTTTGTACTGAGCCGGTGACATCCTTTCATTTATATCTTTGAAGCATTAGTAACCCATAAAAATATACAAGTGAACTATTTATTTTTTAGCCCTGCAGGTAATGTACTGTCTGCTTCTACAGTAGATTATGACGAGGTATTTGTATTGTTAGCTGGGAAAGAAAATGAGAAATATTACATTATTTGCCATTCGTTATAAGCTAAAACATTACTTTCTTTTGATTCATTATTTATATAGCACCTACATGTGACACAGCGCTTTCCAGGGAATATCTAATCACTCACATCACACCATGCCCCAGTGGAGTTTACAATCTATATCTTCTTCCATAAAATACTCATACACACTGGGGTTAATTTAGCCATAAGACAGAGCACACTGAGGAAACCCCTGCTACCATGTGAAAAATGTACAAACTCCACACAGATAGTGCTGTGGTCACACAACAGAAACCCCAGCGCTGTGAGTCACGAATGCTGACAACTATGCCGCAATATGAGCTATCAGTCTATGGAGCGGAATGTTTCAATGTAAAGAATACAGTCAAATCTCTGACAACTGCCATAGTCAGAGGTTTACCGCAATAGATATAGATCCCCATATGTATTAAAAGGTCAGCAGCAGATATCGGACCATCAGCAAAGTAAGTCCCATAGAATTGTATGGGGCTGCGATGTGCCATCTATACATGGAGTTGTTTAGTGGTGTTAATGTTACAAAAATAAAATGCTGATGATTTTGTCTCTGTTTTACCAATATGGGAAAATGAACATGAATTCTGGGAAAACGTGGCAAGAATTTAGTTTTTCTGGTAAAAAGGCCAAAAACTATTTTCTTATTCTGTCATATTTTTATTTTGCTAAACAAATCCTTTTTTTGTGGATCTTATCCTACATGTGTTCGCACTAAGCATTTACCAGATGCAGAGTTGGAGGCATTGTGATTGTAACGACACTTATGACCAAATATGCGTAACTGGGCTGTAACGGGGCTTTCTACTGTAGGCAAAGCACACAGTATGGCGGCTATTCTGAGCTAGACGTAAGCAAACATCCGCCTGATGGGAGGCATATCTCTGACATGTAGCATTAGTGTGAGTGTGCACTTATGATGGTGACTAGTATTAAACCACAAACAGGGTCACACATTGCAACTGCACACAACTCTGTATACAGGTGAATTTACACATCTATGTAAACTAAGTTCGGGAGCAGCTTACTTGCTTTAAATCCAGCAGCAAAGTCACAGAAACATTGGCATTTCCAATCAAAGGCTATAACATTTGGCCCCTGATGTCTACACAATACATTTGGAACTGTGATATCTGCTAAAAGAGTTGCTTATGAATGATAGTAGTAAAACAATTCATTATAAATATGCCCTTGAAATCACACAACACTTGCATGTTAAATAAAGAAAACACATATCAGCTTTAAGGGTCTATGTACTAAGCAGTGTTAGGAGACAGAGTGAAAAGTGATAAGGTGCCAGCCAATCAACTGCCATCTCACAGGCTGTGTTTGAAAAATGACAGTTGGGAGCTGATTGGCTTGTAACATATCACTTTTCACTCTGTCTCCTAACACTGCTTAGTAAATAGACCCCTTAGAGTTTATTTGCAGTCAGCCAATCAGATACGCTAGGCAAGTGCTGGGGAGGGTCATCATCATCAGCATGTATTTGTGCCAACCCACACGCACCCGTAATAGATACAGCTATGGACAGGCTGTGAGGATACCGTGGTAGTCTGTTATCATCTATCTCAGTGGTTCTCAAACTCGGTCCTCAGGACCCCACACAGGTCATGTTTTCCAAATCACCTAGCAGGAGCACAGGTGTATTCATTACTCACTGATACATTTTAAAAGATCCACGGGTGGTTATAATTATTTCACTTTTGATTCTGTGAAGAGACCTGGAAAACATGCACTGTGTGGGGTCCTGAGGACCGAGTCTGAGAACCTGTGATCTATCTGTACTACAACCTTATGTGTTGCCCCTGGGACCTTCCATTACCTCAACCTGGATAAAAAAAAAAAATCACCTAGACAAATGGCGGGGAAAAGATGCACCTTTTGTTATTACGGGGCAACATGCAAATTCTAGAAATGAGCGGGTTCGGTTTCCTGGAAACTTACATAAACGGCATTGTATCTCACATGTTTTGGATCCACTGTGAGTACCTCCTGTGGTGATTCTGCGTAATTTGTCAAAGGACTGCGGGAGGGGAAGGAGGGTAGGCTAGTTAGCTTAGCTAGTGATAGTTAGTGACAGTGAGAGTCAGGAGTTGGACAGTTTTTAGTGGCACTGTCTTTGATGGGTAGTACCACCCACAGTGACAGTCCCCTAGGTAAAAATAAAATACAAATAAATGGGTACAGGCGCTGAGGAGGGTTGTTTAATCCAAGCTGCTACTATATGAGGGCTAGTCAGGCCCATACATGAGTGAACATACAATAAACAGAAAATAGTAGCGCTTTGATGATGAAAATTCACAAACAATTGTTTCAAATTGCATGAACCATAAAAGTCACTTTAATAAAATATTTGCACTGAAATCAATAAAAAACAATAATAGCATACACCTAGTATAAGACCACATCAACACACTCCCTGTTCCTATAATACTGCCGGATATTGGGTGGGTTAAAGGCAACACTGTCACTTGGATGTTTAGGGTGAGATTGTCCAGTACATAAACACGGGTGATGGTATATGGTACTGACACCAATATAATATTCAATTGTCCTAAGTATAATTAGCAGATCCTCATACTGATAGGGGGAATGCTACTATTGACATACAGGTAAGTATGCTGCACTTGGAGTCCTCCAAATTGTACGATGTGGACCTCTGTTGTACATCCAGGGTGTGAACAGCAAAAAAAGTTCCAAGCTGATCCCAAGAATGGATTAAATCCGGAAAGTTGGTCCAGGGTAGTTGAGAAGCGGATTGCTGTGTGTATAGACACTTGGCAAATAAGGAGGTATTCTGCTGGTCTCCTTGATGGTCTTCTGGCTCAGCTAGTTTGTTCGGTAGACAGTCAGCAAATCATTGTTTATTTTTTTATAGTGCAGTAACATAATTTAATATAATTAATATTGTTGTGTGTGACTTAAAAAAAAAAAGATTTTATTTTGGTGCTAAAAAGTAACTTCAGGCCGTGATACTGTATCTGATATAACAGTCAGTAATGGTCAGTAGGTCAAGGGTCATAGCACAGTGTGTCACAGTCCATGGTACACTTTTGTTTTGTGCTAAACACTTTAAGCCGTGATACTGTGTCTGTGATATATAACAGTAATGGTTAGTAGATCAAGGATCCCCGCTTATACTATCTGTACATTGTGTTGCAGTCGATGGGCACATTTCTGTTTGTTAAAAATAATAATATTTTTTGTGCTAAAACTTTATGCTGTAATACTGTGTCTGAGATATATAACAGTTAGTAGGTCAAGGGCTACTGCTTATACTATCTGCGCAGTGTGTCGCAGTTGGTGGGCACTTTTTTTGTTAAAAAAAATTATATATTTTTTGTGATAAAAATTCAGGCATTGATATGGAACATAATGATCAATCAATAGAACAGTAGGAGCATCAACCAAGCACTAGTGCTGCAGCTGGTGCTACTACCACTCATCATGGCGATACCACTTCAACATCATCTACTAAAGCCGATGCTCAAGGGTATTAAGGCTTTCAGTCAGGGCATCTAAAATAAAACATTTTAATACTAAATTGCTAAAGAAAAAAACACCTTTAATGAAGGGAAAGTTTCAGATAGAAAAACATAAATTTCCCACAGCATGCCATACACCACATGCAGTGACAAGGAAATGCTCAGGCCTTGCACCTTATTTCTCAGTGGTGAGTTTGCAACTGCTGTCTGTCAGGCATCTGCTTCTGTCTCACATAACAATGCAAGAGAGTCTCACTCTAGAAAAAGTGTCAAAAAAACACTAAAGCAGTAGAACAAACTGTGTGCTGTTCAGAAATATCACAAATCCCTGAGGAGAGTCTAAGGGGTATATTTACTAAAGTGTGGGTTTTTAGAATTGGAGATGTTGCCCATAGCACCCAACCAGATTCTAGCTAATATCTTTTTAAGGTGCTATATAAATGTTAAGTAGAATCTGATTGGTCGCTATGGGCAACATCTCCACTTCTAAAAATATGCACTTTAGTAAATATACCCTAAGTGTGTCCACAAGTGCTATGTGTGAGCTTGACCTTTCTGTACTCGTAGAGAAGTCTCCTTCCTCCATTTCTGCAAGCTCTGCCAATGTGGGGATGAACAGCACAAGTCAAGAAGTTGCTCACCTAGACATTGAGGATGTTACGGTAGAAGTGTAACAGAATGAGGTGGATATTTGTGTAGCTGATGCAGGCACTTATGAGGATGTTGATGATGAGGATGTTGATGATGTACTTTGTGTAAGTGAGGCACCAGTGTAAACAGTACTTGCCAGTGATATGAAGAAGGCCATTGTCATGTCTCGGCATAAAACAAAAAAAATCCACCTCTTATGTGGAATTATTTTTACTCAAATCCAGACAACAATTCTCTTGCAATCTGTAATGTTTTTAAAGCCACAGTCAGTAGAGATAGGGACTTTAACCATCTAGAAACCTCCTCCCTGTTATGTCATTTGCAGCGTGTGCATGAAATGTTTTTGGCAAAAACATACACTAATGCTAAAACGTAACAACAAGCAGTCCAGCATCACCTAGCTCCCTTCTCTCTGCTAGATCCCAGCACCTGCAATCTCCACCATGAACTCTTTCATCATCAATATCCTCAATCATGATCGGAAGTAGTCCTGCATCCAATTTGATATAGCAAACTGAGTCCTCCCCTATCCAGGATTCCTCAGAAGAATTCTTGAGTGCTAGGCCTGCTGCTGCTTCTGGGGGTGGATCTTCATCCCAAAAGGGGACCAAAAAGACTACTACTAGTAGTAGTTTTAAAAAACAATTGATTGTTAAACAATCCTTTGATAGAGGTAGTAAGTATGACAGCTGTCACGCAGTTGCAGAGCAGATCACTGATCCATAACAGCTATGCTAGTATTATTTCTGCATCCAATATCTGCCACTAATGCAGTGGGTTTTAGACAGTTAATTGATGTCCTGTGTCCCCGCTACCAAATCCTATCCAGAATCCACTTCACTAGAAAAGCAATTTCCCTCCTGTTAGAAAACCTAATTAGTGACCTCCAAAATGCTGTTGTACTGTCCACTTAGCCACAGATATGTGGACAAGTGGAACAGGGCAAACTAAAGATTATATGACTGTGACAACCCTCTGGGTAGTTGTATTGCCTTCAGCAACACGAACAGCAGCAGCATCTAATAAACGCCAGCTCATTCAGATGCAGGCCACTGTCCGTATCACCGGCTTCATTGAGAGGTATTCTTCTTAAAAAAACTCGGGGAAGTCATTGCAAAATGGCTTACCCCACTTGGACTCTCCTCGGGATTTGTGATTTCTGACAATGCCATAAATATTGTGAGAGAATTACAACTGGGTGATGTTGTCACTTCAAAAAATAAAAAGATAAGAAATATGGGCCCTCATTCAGAGCCGTACGCTCTGAGCAGAGCGCACGCTCTGAATGAGGGCCGTCCTCCATAATTATGGAGCATCCTCCTGGACGCTCGTATAGCTGTGGGTCACCACCCACAGCCTATACGAGCGTGCAGTTTGATCGAAACTGCGAGCCGGAGCCTGCGGTTGAGGTTTTCAACCGCAAGGCCCGGAGTGATTTTGGCTCTATCAGAGCCAAAATCACTCCCACTGACATCACTAGTGATGTCAGTGGGCCGGCTTCTGACGGTAGGCGTTCCCTTAGGAACGCCCCCGTCAGGGAGGCACGCCCCTGGCACGCCCACCAAAGGGGGCGTGCTGTCAATCAACATCGACAGCACGCCCCCTTTGATCAGACACAACGAGCGAAGGAAAGTCCTTCGCTCGTCGCGTCTGGCGCATGCGCACGACGGAGCTCCCTCCGTCGTGCGCATGCTCAGTGCAGAACATCGACCCACTTGCGAGCGGACAGCCGCTCGCGAGTGGGTCTGAATCAGGCCCATGGTCCGGTGCACAAACAAAGGTTCAAACACAGGTTCAAAAATGTGTTTCCTCTTGTATTCTCTGAAAAATTAGTAAAATATAGCCTTAAGGCTATATTTTACACATTTTTCAGAGAATACAAGAGGAAACACATTTTTGAACCTACAGTATGTTTGTGCACCGGACCATATTTCTTATCTTTTTCTTTCTTATAGTGACACAGGACCTGATTCAGACCCACTCGGTAGATGTGGACGCTCGCTCCCAGCATATGCAAATTCAGCTAAGTGAAGTCAAGGCAGGTGATCGCAAGGGAAGGCATAAGCACGCCCAGTATGTCTTGCGATCACTTCGTGTATGCAGATGCCCACCAGCCTGTCTTTAGCCGGCCACTAGCGAATGTCATCTCCAGGAAGTGTGTGCAACCATCGGTACATTATGTTCCATCGGAACAGACCGCAGCGCTTATTAATTTTAATTTTTATTTCTTTTTTATTATAATTTTTGCTTTGATTTAATTCATTATTTTTATTTAATTTAATTATTTTATTGTTACTGTTAATTTCATTTTTATTTGCATTTAATTTGCATGCAAGTGATTTCAGTCACATTACTACATATATGCATATATAGAAATCATCATCATCACACACACACACACACACACAATCACATCCACATACTAAAAACCCCCATAGTTGCACAACAATATTTCATATTTTTCCATTAAGCGCTTCCCACATTTGTGATTATAATATTTCCCAGTGGATTTTTATTAAGTTTAGCGCCCATGGTCATTATATTGTGATTTTTCATTTCATACCTTGGGGGTGAAGGTACCACAATAGTGGCCATAGATGGCAGATCTTATTTTGCGCTCAGAACCCACCCACCTGCTATTTTGGTCTAGTGTTATGCGCATGCGCGAATCCCAGTGCCTCACATTAAGGCTATATTTTACACATTTTTCAGAGAATGCATGAGGAACACATTTTTGAACCTGTGTTTGTGCACCGGACCATATTTCTTATCTTTTTCTTTTTTAAAGTGACACAGGGCCTGATTCAGACCCACTCACTAGATGCGGACGCTCGCTCCCAGCCAGTGGTGGAACTCCCGGAGACAATGGAGTCATTTGCCGCCGGGCTCCAGACCTTAACGGGGCACCTGGCTCCATTGCTCCCCGGGCCGTTCCAGGCACTGCTATGAAGATGGAGCGCCGCAGCTTGGCGCTCCACCTCCAGCGGCGTCAATACGGGGGGTGCGGTTGCACCCCCTTTTTGCCAGGCGTCCGATGAGTGTGTTACCAGTGGGTTGCCCGGCTCCTTCATTATCCCCAGTGGTAGCCGGAGGAACAGAGCTCACTCCACAGCTCCACTTCCAGGTCCTGCAATGCACTATGGGAGTGACGTCATGACGTCACTCCCATAGTTCCGAGGAGCGGGCGCCGGGGACGGAAGGCAGCAGCACTGGAGCGGGGTTTCAGGTAAGTATTGTTTTTGGTGGCTCACTACAAGGGGCATTACTGTGGTCACCCACAGCTATGCGAGCATCCAGGAGGATGCTCCATTTTCATGGAGGAGGGCCCTGATTCAGAGCGAGCGCTCTGGTCAGAGCGTTCGGCTCTGAATCAGGCCCACTGCCAGCATCAGAGGACTCCCCTAATTAGACTTCTGGAAAATCAGCTTGAGAAACTGAGGAGCTGAAATGAAGCTTTTCTGCTAAGTATATCAGACTTGTAGATCAAGTCCGTTATTCAGTTCACCAGGAACCAAGGGTTGTCAGCATCTTAAAATTGTATAACTACATTTTGGCGACCGTGCTTGATCGTAGGTTTAAGTCATACGTTGTATTTTTCTTTCCAGCAGACACAGATCTGAAGAGATACAAAGAGCTGTTGGCTAGCAAGTTGTCAGTTCAAGCGGACCGTGACATGGCGACATCTCCTTCAATTTCTTCAGCAAATGCGGCTGCCAGGAAAAAACTCAGCTTTCCTAAAAGACCCACTGGTGATGCAGATGAGTTAAAACAACATTTTGGCTGGACTTTTGTCCAGGAATGATGATGTTCGTCCATGTTAGATGACGTTTAGTTCCGTTTATCTGAGTTCCGTTTTTGTGGAGGGAAAAATCCGAACTCAACGTGCAAACTCGAACCTATCCGAGCCTGCACATCCCTACTCTGCTTGCGTAATCGCAGTTGTGATCCGTAATAAGTCAGGCCCTGTGTCTGCATCTTTTTAAACTTGGTTTAATGTTCCCACTTAGCAGGGACTGCATGTAGGCCACCTATATGTGCACAGCTCACTTACAGGTACGGAGTAGTGTATGGCTCCAGCATACTGTACCAAATTATAGTCTTATTGACATTGGCTCTACCAATGACCTTTAAATGAATATCAAAAACCATGCCCATCCGCTGTGTCTGGTGAAAGGTCTGCAATTCCACAAAAAATAATATAAGCAAAATAAAAGAAACAGTGATTAGGAATGCTCAATAATGAATAGTTTAGTACATACTGTATACATATGTGTATGTAATATAAGAAAACTCCTGCAACACAACCTACTAGTTTATATAATTTACAATTTATCAAATAACTTCAGTAACAAGTCCAATTAAGTAACCAAGATAAGAACTGTCTGATGACAAATAAATTGTATAGAGTGGAAAAAGCTCGATACTGTAGCTTATTTCATAAAGACGGGATTGAAATAGTGTATAAAATTCGCATTTATCCAGTAATTGAATCACCGCAGACCTCAGCAACAGCAGTAACAGGGATAATTCCTAGAAATGAAGCCTCCAATAGTAAGTATCAAATCAAATAGGGCACCCAATCAAAAACCGATAAATAATAATAAAATTAGATTTAAGCCAGACTTATTTGGAGTGTTATCCGCTGACTACAAGTTCTCCACTGCCAATTATGAATACACTGAACAATGAGGGCCCGATTCAGACCCGCTCGCTAGGCGGCGTTCGCTCGTAGCTGCCTAATGTTCACAATCTACGCATGCATATGCATCGCAGTGCGCAAACTAGTCCTGGCGATCGGGAAACATTCACTCACTGTGCTTAGACAGCTCGCTAGACTGAGTGACAGGACAAGCCATTTGTGGGTGGTAACAGGGGTTAGTCTATGAAAACGGGGGAGTGGAGGCACGAACGCAGGCGTGTCTGTGCGTTTCAACGCCATTTAAGAGGCGTGCATCATTAACATAGAGCATCATAGTACTCATCACTTGGTTGGTTTTCACACTGAAGCACTCGCAGTGCTTGTGGCAGGGTATGGTCAACCACAAGCGCTGTGATCGAATCCGATGGTACTCGATGGTACTGATGGCTGCATAAACTTCCTGGACATGACGTGCATTAGTGGGCGTCTTAAGACAGGCTGGTGGGCGTCTGCATACACACCGTGATCGCACGCCAAGACATAGTGGGCGTGCTAATGCCTTCCTGTGCGATCGTCTGCCTCTGCTGATTTTGTATACGCTGGGTGCGACCGTACGCATCTAGCAAACGGGTCTGAATAGAGCCCTATGTCCATAGTATTTGAAGCTCCCATCTGGTCAACATCTTGTTGCATCTTCCCAGAGCACAGTATAGAAGCTCCAAAGTGGGAAACCACCCATTTGCATTTTATAGCTACTAATTCACCAAGGATATGGCTATCTGTGTGGATGACTTTGTATAGTTTCTGTATATATGTATATTGCATAAAGGGATGGGTATCAATTTACAATATTTCTAAATTATTGATTTCCCAGTTTGATAGTGTTATATTTTAGTTGTATTGGCTCTCTCAATATATCATGCGGATCGATTCTTCCCACTATAATATATTGTTCCTATCCCAGCTGTATCTCAGAGCAGCACCCAAACCTGCTGTAGATAGCAACGACACATACGCAGTAGCAAATATCAACATTTACAAAAATCCATATTGTTTGTAAGATATTTCTATGTATCATTTTGAATATGGCAATCCCGTATCGATCCAGAATATCGATATGGGGCCGCCAATTGACTGTCCGTAATAACATACTTGCCTACTTTTAAAAAAACATTTCAGTGAGATTGTGAAAGCAAGCCTTATGTGCACTGAGTTGAAGAGGGTGTGTACTGCTCTGTCAGAACAGTTGTCCAGAGCATGGAAGCTAGTAGAAATCTTGTGTTTACTTGTAACTTTAGGTGGGTACTGGTAACTTTTTAATTGAAAAAAGCTCTACTTATAAAAATGGCATTTTTAAATGTAATAATTTAGCAACAATATTGACAAAATAATTACAATTAGACAATGCTTCCTAGAAACAAGAATCATTTTAACAAATGCAAACAAACAAACAAAATAAAAACACCTTAAAGAGCTCAAAAGAAAATATATAATGTTGTGAAATATATATATATATATATATATATATATATATATATATATATATACCAAAATTGACTCGGCACTCCTCGGACTGAATTAAGTATAACTTGCTGTGGTGCCTTCCTAAGGGAACTATCCCCATATGCAAACAACTGAGAGAGGTGGCACTCGACAGACTTGTTGATAAAAAATATATTATCCTTTATTCCAACGGCGTTTCGGGGTAAGCCCCCGTCTTCAGGGACAGACAAAACTAAATGACAAACATGGCAAACATTTATACAACACTCATTACATGAAAACAACATGATCACACTCACCTGTGGAACGCCGCTGTCTGAGGCCCTGCTGCTCGTTCCGGCGCACATGTCCGTCGCGGGCACAGTGACGTCACCAGCGGCGCGACACAGGCATATTATCCTGCCTCTCCGTTGCCAAGCAACTAAGATGCTACATACAAAAATGAAACAGTGTTAAAAGTTAGCTGCAGAACTGGGTAACATTAACTATGAGACTCAATGTATACAGTACTACTATATCTACTATATGGAACCATAAGACATCGATAAATGATACAACTATGTTGAACAAACAACAAATAATCGTAGACATTGACTAATTATTCAAATGATGTCATGCTGAGACACATGTAGGATTAGATGCTCAGTAGTTGAAAATTTGAACAAACATATTAAAGATATTACAAAAAACACTGTAAACCCAGAGTTTCATTAAGACCTTTGGGTGCTAAAGTGCCTAACTCATAAATCCAGCGGCTTTCTCTATGTAAAAGAATCTTAGCTCTATTTCCCCCACGTTTGCTGTTAGGTACATGATCTATAATGATTGCTCTCATGCTAGCTACATTATGCTTGAATTGAGCACAGTGCCTTGCTACAGGTTGCTCACTAGTGCCCAATTCAATCGCCTGACGTATGGCACTATGGTGCTGTGCCATGCGCTCTCTGAATTGACACTGTGTTTTGCCCACATATGCCAATCCGCATGGACACGTAAGTAAATACACCACATATGAAGTAGTACATGTAACTACATGTCTGATTTTAATTCTTCTACCAGTGTGTGGATGACAAAATGTGGACCCAATAGATAATGACCGACATGTCACACATCCTAAGCACCGATAACAGCCCGGTTTTTTGCTCAAAAAGTGTGTTGTACAACTTTTATCAAGACCCGTGATGTCTAATTTTACAACTTGATCCCTGATGTTCTTTCCTCTGGTATAACTAGGGAGAAGTTTTAAATTAGATAAAGAAGGTAAATCCGGGTCAGTTTGCACAATAGGCCACCATTGCTTTACCTTACTGGTGACCTTATTACTAACCGAGCTGTATCTGTTCACCCAAGGCATCAAATTGGTGGGTTGACTTCTTTGAAGTTTAGTTTTACCCACCAAGGTCTCTTCACGCGACATGTTCATAACCTTATTCTTTAAGAATATTAATTCTTTTCTATCATAACCTCGTGCTATAAATTTATCTAACATAGCATCTAATGCTGGTTCTAACATACTAGCATCTGAGGTTATACGCTTCACTCTTAAGAATTGAGAGTATGGAAGTCCTTTACGCTGTGCCAATGGGTGAAAGCTCTCATGTATCAATAGGGTATTTCTATCAGTGCTTTTGGTATATAATGCTGTATTAAACCCCAACTGATGCTTAGAGATATTAACATCTAAGAAATGAATGGAGTCTTCACTGATGGTGTAAGTTAACTTGACCACACTCTGGGACGCTTTATGCTCATCCAACAGTGCCATCAAAGATGTCTTAGTGTCTATCCAAAAAATTAATAGATCATCTATGTAACGAAGATACAATGTTATCTCAGCACGTAAGATCCCCTGATTATACAACAATTTTTGTTCAATCGAATACATGAAGGCATTGGCATAGGATTTTGCCACGGGCGACCCCATGGCACATCCCGATGTTTGAATATAATACTTGCCATCATGAAAAAAATAGTTTCTTGTAAGAACTAATTCTAGTAATCGAATGAACAACTCAATAGGGGGACCTGCATATTGCAAATTATCTGTAATTAGGATTCTGACAGCCTCCACACCTGCATCATGTGGGATGCAGGTGTATAGACTGCTCACATCTGCACTACACAAGATGAGATCAGTGGGAGGTGTACCCATCTGCTGTAAAACCTGCAACAAAGCCGTAGTGTCCTTTAAATACGATGGAATCTGCTGTACACAGCTATTCAAAAAAGAATCAAGATATACCGCTATTGGATAGAATAATGATCCCCTAGCCGATATTATGGGCCGTCCCGGAGGATTCTCCAGGGATTTATGAATTTTGGGGATCACATAAAACAATGGAACAATTGGAAAATCAACTGTTAATGCTTGCAATAAATCCACAGATATAATATCTTCATTTTTCGCTTGTTGCAAAATTCTGTCCAACTGGACTTTAAATTCGACCGTAGGATCATAAATATATACAGTTCAAGAGGTCCGGTACTCCATAAAACGGTACATATCCTGCAGCGGTGCTTGCACAAAAGGATTGAATATGCAGCTAAGGTGCAGCACTCCCTTATAAAAAACCACACAGACCACCAGGGAAATAAAGGAACGTTTCAGTACTTTAAGTACTATCTTCAGCCATATGGAGCAGTAATTACTAAAAATTTGCAAATAAATTGCTTATGATAGCTTGAGAAGCCAAAGAACATTTGCGGGCATATTTACTGTATCAATAATAGTTCAACTAAAATAAGACACCTTAAGAAGCATCTTTATGTTATTTCTCTCTGTCAGCACTGAGGGGCTGTTTCAGTCACACTCAACTTGGTTGCAGATGAAGCTGCATTGCTTGAAAATAAATATGGATCACAGTATGGACACATACTATACCTATAACTATAGCATGGAAGGTATAATACACATGGTCATACAATCTATCCTCTTTTACTTTGTATTGGTCTCTGAGTGTGTGTAAGTGTTTTTGTGTACCATGTCTGTTTGGGTATATCCTAGCATGAATAGTCTTTATTAATATGTGTGTATGAGTGGTTTGTGGTGTGGAGGTGTGTCCCAGGCTACACCAACTGTGTATATTTGGGTGGTGGGAGTGTGTGTTGCATGTGAGAATCAAGTTCCAACAGCAGCATGTTACCTAGCATTTTGGTGTTCCAAAGCTTCATTATGATGATCACAGTATGCTGCAAATATACCCATACACAGAGACACCATTATAATCAGTACCTCAGCTAGGCTTAACAAAGTCCATAATATATACAGAGCAAACCCTACACATGCCAATAACAATCCAAACACATAGTAAATATAAAACCATAACACAGATATTATAACACATATCCATAAGGGAATGGCACAACAACATTTTGCACTGGTGATCCAAGCAGTCTTAGGGGCATATGTATCAAAGCTTGATGTGAGATAAAATTGTGAGATATATATCACTAACCAATCAGCTTCTAACTTACATTTTGCAGGCTGTGTTTAAGAAATGATAGTTTGGAGCTGATTGGTTGATGATATATATTTCACAATTTTATCTCACATCAAGCTTTGATACATATGCCCCTAAATCCACAAGGGGAAAAATAATAGAAAAGAAAATATACAAGTCCAAAGTTGGACACTCATATAACTTCATAGATAACAATAAAACTCATGAGTATCATTGTCAACTATATGTAGACGTAGGAGTGCTAATGTCATAAGGAGGGCAATGGAGATAATTCTATTTGTGAACTGTAGAGAGCCAGTGTAATTTTAGAGCATAAAATAAAAATATATTAAACAGACTTAGAGGGCATGAGTATTCATTAAACATTTGATTCTCTGCAGATGGATAACAAGTACTCAAAAATCATTTCAGTTTTTTTTCATGCCTAGGATGCTTATTCTTTACATTCTTTGTTCTTTATGCCCTGAAAATGTGTATTTTGATGATTCATTAAGTAGTTAGTAACACTACTCATCATAATTTATTATCAAAGTATTGTGATTATTCCTATAGTCTCTTTTTCCATTTCATTTTTGTTGTTCCCACATGAAGTACATTATTTTTATTGTTATATATGATGTTCTAAGAATTATGGATTACTTTGGCAATACATACTAGAGCAGCCTTTATATTTTTTACCGAGTCAGTTACCTGTATCTAGTGATCCAAAGGTTGACTAATTGATCTATAAAACTGCTCAGCTGCTTTAAAATGAGCTCTCTCACTAGCTGGAGCTCAGGGTGCTGCTTTATCCAGCTGTTTTACCCTGGACAGTGATAGTTCTGGAAAATTATTTGCAGGCAAATACCAGTGAAAGAGATAAATTCACTGTTTGAGAACTGGACTATTTGTTGTTGGAAATTGTTTGTGTGTGTGCAGTTCTTGATACTGCAGAGTTATATAGGCACACACCAAACGATTACTCAAACTATGAACAGCCCAGTTACCAAACCAGTGGTATTAGTTTATTGATAGATAGCAGTACAGCAGTACTCACTGTTACATGCACACTGGTGATGGAGTGGATCTTGAGCAATGCAGATTTTCAAACAGCTCACCTGCTTCTTGTGGGTAGTGGTGCAGAATGCTTGACCAGCTTTAGAGCAGGTATGACCAGGTTTTCTCTAGGAGCTAAGTAGGGGGCTACTGTTTCCCACCATGTCACTCTTCACAGTAAGGGCAAGATCAGTAGTGATCATGGCAGCCATCTTGGAACAGGACATGAAGCCTCCCTTGAGGGGCAGGAACACTGGAGTCTGTACAGTAGCACACTCCTCTTTCAACATTTGTGTCCACCTAAGTGAAGTTAATCTTGATGTAGTAGATTGACATTTGCATTTTTTTTCAGTGTGTATTGAGAACCTCATTCAGATATTTGTCTCAATTTGATGGCATCTCTTACATAGAAATCTTTAGGGAACAAGTGAATAATGTTTGGTGAGGTTGTCATATATGCAGTAATAATCATCATGAGACTACACCTACAGCCAATTCAAGGAGCACTACTAAACCAGAGGTAAAGCCGGAGGCAGTGGGGGGAAAGTCCATAGTAATTTTTTATGTAATTTAGTATATTATAAACATGTTGTTCCAAATTATATTAAAGCTCACTGTCCAAAGCATTCCAAATACATATCATTCTTATACATGAATTTCCTTGCATGATTTAAATAGTATGTTCTTTTCGCTTAAAGCATACCCACAAATGCCTTGATTTCAGTGGGACCACAAAATGTGTGTAGTTTCCACTGAATTGCTCATGTTGGTGACAGATTGGTGCAGGGATTATTTTGCCTTATATAATGTTAAGAATAGGTTTAAAGTGTGTTCCTCCATATTGTCTTTTTTAATATAGGACAATATATATATGTACAGTTTGTCTTTGCTAGAAACCTGTCAGATCTTGGTATTTGTGCTAAGAAATATTAAGTGGTGTATTCCAATAGCAGGAGAGGATTGTAAGAATGACTGAGAAAAAATAATTTCATAAAAAATCTGTACCTTTAATTATGACAATTAATTCCAGGAAGTCAGACAAATGGGAATGTCCAAACAAAAGCCAGATATCCAGTGTCAGAAAAATACTAGTCCAAGCTAGGAGTTACGAGCCAGAGAGTTAGTCATCTGAAGTCAGTAATCAAGAGCCAGAGAGATAGTCATCTGTAAGTCATGGATCAAGAGCATGAGTGGCAGTCATCTGTAAGCCACTGATCAAGAGCATGAGTGGTAGTCATCTGTATATCATGGATCAAGAGCATGAGTGGTAGTCATCTGTAAATCATGGATCAAGAGCATGAGTGGTAGTCATCTCTAAGTCATGAATCAGAAGCATGAGTGGTAGTCATCTCCAATCATGGATAAAGAGCATGAGTGGTAATCACCTGTAAGTCATGAAGCAAGAGCATGAGTGGTAGTCATCAGTAAGTCATGGATCAAGAGCATGAGTTGTAGTCATCTGTAAGTCATGGATTAAGAGCATGAGTGGTAGCCATCTCTAAGTCATGGATCAAGAGCATGAGTGGTAGTCATATATAAGTCATGGATAAAGAGCATGAGTGGTAGTTTTCAGTAAGTTATGGATCAAGAGCAAGAGTGATAGTCATCTGTAAGTCATGGATAAAGAGCATGAGTGGTAGTCATCTGTAACCCACTGATCAATAGCATGAGTGGTAGTCATCTGTATGTCATGGATCAAGAGCATGAGTGGTAGTCATCTGTAAATCATGGATCAAGAGCATGAGTGGTAGTCATCTGCAAGTCATGGATCAAGAGCATGAATGGTAGTCATCTGTATACCATGGTTGAATAGCCAAACAGATAGTAGTCCTCAATGCAGGGATCAATACACCTAGAAACAGTCAGGGGTTCAGCAGAATCTAGAATGCTGGCTTAGAGAAGTTGCCTAGATAAAATGTCAGCTTGCAGATATTCTGCCTGCCATATTATATGAAATTTGGTCTCCAGTCAGTAACATATGTACAGGGAAAAAACTTTAAGATGCAAAAATGTGGTACAGTTGCAACTAGTGGTGTAGCCAAAAGGGGGTGCAGTTGCAGCATCCACTTCCCCTGTAATTTAGCAAATAATGTATTTACATGTTGATATTTAAATGTTTAAACACCTACAGTATTTTTACATCTTTGCTCCTCCACATATAGAAAGCTGGCTATGCCGCTGGTATAACATGGGACCTGTCATGAATGTTGCAGTGCTTTAATCTCCCACAAGGGGTATAATTCTGAGTTGCACGCAAGCCACATGCAATGTTGATGCTGAGCAATTATTGCAACTGTGCATGTGTGAAAAAACTAGTACCCAGAAACCCCCCATGACAGACAATTCTTTTTTCAGAGACAGAGACAGCTTTGTCTCCATCTTTGCACCAGCCGCTGGCCACACACGATCGGAGCAGCCCAGCCACTGCTCATTCAGCAGTCAGTGTTTTCATACCACCTGACGCGGAAGCACTGACAGCTGAACCGGCAGTGACCGTGCAGAGCGCCACAAAAGGATCGAGAGAGATGGAGCAAGGATCACGGCCACCCAGCAGCATTGCACCTAGGGTCATGGAGGAGGTCCGCAGCTAGCAGCAGAGCCCTCACATCAAAGGACAAGCTGCTATGTGTGTGTAGGTATGCTATGTATATGTATGCTATATGTGTGTTTGTATGTATGTTGTGTGTGCATGCTATGTGTGTGTGTGTGTATGTAAGTATGTTATGTGTAAGTAAGCTATATGTGTGTATGTATGCTGTGTGTATGCTCAGTGTATGCTGTGGGTCTCACTTTGTATATATATATATATAATAGACATATTGTATACGTGTTTTTATATATATATATATATATATATATATATATGTGTGTGTGTAGATGTATGTGTGTGTATAATATATATATATATATATATATATATATAAAACACAGGTTCTGTGGCTGACAGGTAGAATGCAGACTTGAAGTCAGCCAGCCACACACGGAACTCCATCCCCTAAAAGTTCTGCATTTGCCCCTGGCATTTCTGGGGGGTGACTGGGAGGGAGGAAGGCTTAATTTCACTTGCATAATGAATTAGAGAAATACATATCATGTCCAGTATTTTAAAACGATTAGTTGGTATTAAAAATAATTTAATACAAATGAATGAAAAAAAAATATTTGGCATAACCAAGCTATGGGTTACATAAATAATATAGATGGAAACAATCTTGTTCAGTCTCCATAATCTACAACAACAGGTGCACAGAGACATTGCTGTTTATTGTACAATATATGATATAATACACATTTACTTGAATGTACCTGAAAAGAAGAAAAACAGTCGATCTGCCAGAGACTCCATGATGCCAGGCCATGACATGTAATCAGTGCATACAGCACTTCTCACTAAAGTGCTGAATAATATGTAACCACATGGAACATATACAAACAAACACCATTATGATGAGAAGGGACTCGTTTTCTTTGCAGGTGCCCATTATAATGTAATTAGAGGTCGCAAGCTGTTTTGAAAGACATTTAATAACAGAGCTGCAAAGGGTTTAGCTTGGTAGTAACTTATTGTCATGGAGCTGAAATGAAGGTGTCTGCAGGGAGAGCTGTAAATATCAGCTGTATTTCTCCACTGCCAAGGAAATAATAACAAGTAACACATCAGAGTTCCTCTCCTCAGCTTCATGCTACTACTTTCAAGTAGGTTCAAACAAACTTCATCTTTACCCATTTGGTGCCAGGTTAGGCTGCTATAGACTGCAATTCTCAATCAGGAGTATTTGATTATTTGTTATTATATTTATGTAACTTTGTGACTCCCAGCACTGCATAGTCAAGTTGGCAATATAAGCCAAGACTCACACCACCATAACCTTCATATACTCCACAGATTTGTTATTTCAATAATGACTAACCTTGTGCTCTCCAAATTGCCAGATTTGACAGAATATTTGGCACATATATATATATATATATATATATATATACATGCAATAAACAGCGGCACTCACAGGACTTGCAAAGAAGACTCCAGACTCCCAAGGTCAAGTTCAACGTTTCAGTCAAACGACTTTTATCAAGAACCATAGAACAATGAAAAGGTACATACCTATATACCAGCATACATCCCATAGTGACAAAACGTGTAGCCTGCCCAGCGACTCCCGCCGGATGAAATGACGTCATCAAAGCGGGACCCGCCTCCTCTTGATGATGCGGCCATCAGACGCATTGTTGCCATAGTGATGCTCCACAACAACGGAGCTCACTACGTGCAGGCGTCAGGCCGATCATGTGACCAGCCCCTCAGCTGACCAGTAAGGTCCGTTTACTGTGTGTCAGACGGGGGTGGTAACAGAGAATATAGCGCATACAGTGAACGGTAACTAAGGAAACCAATGTAAACAGCGCTGCGAAAAAAACGGCACAATTAGATGCAATGAAATAAACAAACTGCATGCTCCCCTATGTGTTGAAGCGGGTGCCTGGGCAGGCTATAATCATGTGTGAAAAACGAAGTGGTGTTACCATGACAATAGGTGCTCATGAACAATAGTGGTGACAATAAAAATATGAAATAGTGAACATAGTACTCACAATAAAGCGGCAATGAACCTGTGCACACATTTTTACATATTCATAAACTGAAAAAACTATAAACTCTGGAAACACCAGGTAAGGATGACAAAGAGATCTGAAATCCATGTACTGTGGAAAGTAATCTACTGACTATGTAAATCAAAGTAGGCTGTGCATATGCAAAACATATGGCTCAATGAGTCTAGATGCAAAAAACAAAGAGAAGTTAGAAGTGACCGCTGAAACCATGAGTTCATCAAATGAACACCATGTTAAAAATGCTTACAATATACATTGTGTATCTCCCAATGTCAAGGTTTTACTAATATGCCCCATATGACATGTCAAAGAGCAATAGTGAGTCAAAATCCATCAGGTCTTACGAAAAGAATGAATGTCCATACCACACCAGTGGTAGCTATTCAACCTGTGAAGAGAATATATAATTAATCTCTCCAACAAAAATAATAATAATAATGTGGAGATTGAATAGAAGTCTCAAACTCAAAGAATTTTTTAGTAAGTCAGATGTCACTTTACCATCTACTGACACCACTCCTTTCAGAACCACATCATCTTTTGATCCTGCCTCTATTAATGCTTCCATCAAAAGCTTTATTAGATTGTTGGATTATGAAGTTTCCACACAGTACAAAGACAGGCACTCCATACAGCATAATCTTACCAAAAACGAATACCAAGCCCTTATCTCTCTGAGTAATGATGACTCTATCATTATTCGGTCTGCAGATAAAGGGGGAGCTATCGTTATTCAAGACAAACAACAGTACATAAAAGAAATTTATCGCCAATTAGGCGACACGGAGACATATTTACCCTTAGGTTCTGATCCAGTGTTGAAATTCAAAAAAGAACTAGATGACTGCCTTGCACAAGCACTTTTGAATGGCATTATTACTAAAGATACCATGCAATTTCTTACAGTTGATAAACCCATTACTCCTTTACTCTACACATTACCAAAAATACACAAGTCTTTATCTGCACCCCCTGGTCGTCCCATCATCTCGGCCAGGGACAGCCTGTACAGTAAGATATCACAATTTTTAGATTTCTATGTACAACCGTTAATTGGTAAGGAACCCACCTTTTTAAAAGATTCTAATTCACTATTGGAAAAACTTCGCAATTTAAACGATCTTCCACAGGATTTACTTCTATGTACTATAGACGTAAACTCGTTATGCACAAGCATTCCACAACAAGATGGATGTGATTGCATGGAATCTTTTTTGAAGTCACATCAGGATTATCATGGACCAAACATTGATTTCTACATATGTCTTTTGAAACAGACTTTGAACAACAATTACTTCTTATTCGACAATAAATTTTTCTTGCAGAAGAAAAGCTGCGCTATGGGCTCGCATGTAGCTCCATCTTTGGCCAATGTATACATGTTTTCTGTAGAGAAGGAACTTTTTTTGAATAATCCTGAGTTCAACAAGTCATTGGTGTTTTACATCCGTTACATCGACGACATTATGGTCCTATGGTCAGGAACTGAAACAGATTTTATTAATGCCATGACTCATATAAACTCCATGCATAACCACATCACGTTCACGTTTGAACAAAGTTCCAGCAATGTGCACTACTTGGATATCAACATTGATTGGTCGGGTTCTCAATTTAGTACATCCGTCTATCATAAACCAACAGATAGCAATACTTTATTGCATGCACAAAGCCATCACCCTACTTCACTCAAAAGGAGTCTTCCATATTCACAATTCCTAAGAGCACTCAGAATCACAAGTGATCCACAGCTTGCAGACAAAGAAATTGACAACATGATTGTAAAATTCATGCAACGTGGATACAAACAGAAAGATCTTCATTTAGCTAAACAGAGAGCTATTGAACGCAATAAACAGACTTCTGTACTTAATGTTTCCACATCGAAAAGTACGAACACCATGTTATTCATTAACCAACATAACATCGCCAGTAAATTTATCAATTCTACTTCAAAACGCCTTTGGCCCATCATCAACACTGATGACTATTAAACCATTGAGGAATTCCAGAATTATGCTTGGATATAAACGTGGTAGGAACTTGAAAGATTGGCTAGTCCATAATGATGTAAATTATGGTCCGCGCAAAAGTGAACAGCATTTTCTGGCTAAAAAACCCGGATGTTACCGGTGCACAGGTTGTACCACTTGCAGCTTTTTAGAGACAGGTCCGGATGTCGCACATCCTCACTCAGGGAAACGCATACCAATAAATCATGTTTTAACATGTTCCTCCAAATACATTATATATATGATCCGATGTCCTTGCAGTCTGGTCTACATTGGAAAAACTACATGCACAGCCAAAACCAGAATGGCTCAACACAGATCTGCCATAAGACAGGCCCTGGAAGTTAAAGAAATCGATCAGCCGGTGGCTCGCCATTTTAAGAATTCAAGATATCCTTTATCGAGTTTGGTATACAAATTCATCGACCATATTCCACCCAACAAAAGGGGAGGTAACCGTGAAAAGAAACTTCTACAACGTGAGGTGTTTTGGATCCATAAGATGAACACTGGATTCATGGACTCAATGAACAATTATCTTTCTCATGTTTCTTTTGAAAATGAGACCATATTCATCATTTGTCAGAGTCTATTGACCCTGCAACCACTTACTGGGCATTTATTACCCATTATCCCTTGTTCTTTCTTAGATGGTTTTACAATCTGTTTCGGTTTTTTCCAATTCCTCATTCTTCTCTTTGTTTATTTATCTTCTTTCTATGTTTTGTTCTTTTCTCATTTCCCTATGATCTTAGATGGTAGGTTCAGAGTGATTAAGGACTTAATAATCTGGATTGCATACATTTTTGTTACAGTCATACTACACTGGATACGCCTTATACCGTCAGATCTTGGAAGCTAAGCAGTGTAGGCCAGGTTAGTACTTGGATGGGAGACCTCCATGGAATACCTGGTGCTGTAACATACTGAGATCCTTAGTCGTCTCACATCTGTTCCATCCATCGAATATTTTCTGTCTCTTTACTTAGGTTGTTCTTTTTTCTGTCTTCTTCTCTTTATCCACATTGAATACAGATTTCTTTACCTTATTATTATTTTTGTTGGAGGGATTAATTATATATTCTCTTCACAGGTTGAATAGCTACCACTGGTGTGGTATGGACATTCATTCTTTTCGTAAGACCTGATGGATTTTGACTCACTATTGCTCTTTGACATGTCATATGGGGCATATTAGTAAAACCTTGACATTGGGAGATACACAATGTATATTGTAAGCATTTTTAACATGGTGTTCATTTGATGAACTCATGGTTTCAGCGGTCACTTCTAACTTCTCTTTGTTTTTTGCATCTAGACTCATTGAGCCATATGTTTTGCATATGCATAGCCTACTTTGATTTACTTAGTCAGTAGATTACTTTCCACAGTACATGGATTTCAGATCTCTTTGTCATCCTTACCTGGTGTTTCCAGAGTTTATAGTTTTTTCAGTTTATGTATATGTAAAAATGTGTGCACAGGTTCATTGCCGCTTTATTGTGAGTACTATGTTCACTATTTCATATTTTTATTTTCACCACTATTGTTCATGAGCACCTATTGTCATGGTAACACCACTTCGTTTTTCACACATGATTATAGCCTGCCCAGGTACCCGCTTCAACACATAGGGGAGCATGCAGTTTGTTTATTTCATTGCATCTAATTGTGCCGTTTTTTTCGCAGCGCTGTTTACATTGGTTTCCTTAGTTACCGTTCACTGCATGCGCTATATTCTCTGTTACCACCCCCGTCTGACACACAGTAAACGGACCTTACTGGTCAGCTGAGGGGCTGGTCACATGATCGGCCTGACGCCTGCACGTAGTGAGCTCCGTTGTTGTGGAGCATCACTATGGCAACAATGCGTCTGATGGCCGCATCATCAAGAGGAGGCGGGTCCCACTTTGATGATGTCATTTCATCCGGCGGGAGTCGCTGGGCAGGCTACACGTTTTGTCACTATGGGATGTATGCTGGTATATAGGTATGTACCTTTTCATTGTTCTATGGTTCTTGATAAAAGTCGTTTGACTGAAACGTTGAACTTGACCTTGGGAGTCTGGAGTCTTCTTTGCAAGTCCTGTGAGTGCTGCTGTTTATTGCATGTATACATTTTGGCCTGTTTAGACCATCAGATGGCACCCAGGCACCAGTATTTCATTTAACCTGTGGAGTGCCGGCTTTATTTCTATATATATATATATCTATATCCAAAGTCTTTATGAATAAGAACAAGGTGGCACTCCAAGTCACAATGTAGAGAAAGTGTTGTACTTAAATCATCATAGTGACAACACAAACAGATCATCGTAGTGACAAAACAAATATCATCAACGTTTCAACGTCCTAAGACTTTTTCTTCGGCATGTATCACTATCAGTGTAACAAACAATCAAACATAAAGAGTGCAGGTGTCTTACCTTATATACACAAAACGCCATAGCTTCTCACGGTGATGCCCTGTCCAAGGAAGAGGAGGCGGGACCTCCATGTCTCCGAAAACCGGAAGTGACGCGGGTGATGACACACACGGTTGCATAGCTACCCGTGATGCCTGAGCTTCATCCTCTCCTCCAGGCAGCGCTGTGCTAGGGGAAGGATAACACACTGATATGAATACAGTGGATATGAAGGACCATGTTAAAAAAATAGCATGGAAAACAGTGCAACATAAAAAGGGAAAATACATGTATTTAAAAACAATGGGTGGCATACCTTAATACTCAATCTAAGTATAATATATTAATTAATATTACATACAAAAATATCCTTAAGGGTATGTTGCTAGGCAACCTTTAACCCTATAGCTTATATTATTATTAATGCATTCTAGTGCACACTCAGCACTGCAAATATTCCTAATCAGCAAAAAGAGTCATAATAATAAATGGCTAAGATACCGCAACTTGTCCAAACCAATCCTGAAACTAACATGACATCCTCTATATTGCTTAAAGTAACATAGCACTTAGAGAAATACATTTAATGCTATCATCTCATTGAGCCCCCTAGGCGCATTTGTGTCCAGTCTATGTATTCATCGGGATTCACACTGGCTCAATTTCTTGCCACGATCACCCCCCCCTGATATCTTTAGGGACGTGGTCTATTATTTTGTATTTCAGAGGTGCTAATGTGTGTTGCACATTTTTAAAATGACGTGCAACAGGCTGATCGTTCTCACGTCCCTCCAGTGCTGTCCTGATGGCTGAGCCCCATCTTTTCCCTAAACGTGCAAATTGTTTGGCCCACGTAATAGAGCCACATGGGCACATAATAATGTAGACTATGTATTGTGTTAGACAAGTTAAAATATGTCTTATTTCATATGGTTGAAATTGCTACCAGGTTCCAAGTACCTACAAGTAATGCAAGAAGCACACTTGTAGCACCCAGGTTTCTTTGCTTGAAAAGAAAAAGGTGCATTGGATACCTTAGAGGTTGTCGTGATTCTAGATTTTACCAAAATGTCTCTAAGGTTACGCCCTCTTTTGTAACATGGCATGATATCTTTATTTGAAAAAAATGGTAAATCACGATCACCGGATACAATTGGCCACAATGCTCGTGTAGCTCTAGAAAGCACCTGACTGGCCATAGTGTATTCTGACACAAATGGAATTTTGTTGGTTTTGGACCCTGACCTTTGCTGACTCAAAAGATCTGCACGAGGGCTCTTTAGCACTTGTTCCTTAGCATCTTTAAGAATACTCACAGGATAAGCTCGCTCTGAGAATTGTTGAGACACCTGATCCAGAGCAGAGGCTACTGCCATAGGTGCTGAAGTAACTCTAGCAGATCTATACATCTGAGACTTCGGAAGGGCTTTTTTTAAAGATGATGGATGACAATGGCTAAAATGTATTTCGGTCTGTTTATTTGTGAAAGATCTAAGTGCAAATTTTACCCTCACAAATCCTAACCTTTACTTCAAGGTAATTGATTTTCGAAGTACTATGACTGTACAAAAATTTTACTGGTTTTTCTCGAATATTGATGGCCTCAATGACCTCAATGAGCCTGCTCTCACTACCTATCCATAGGAGAAACAGATCATCTACAGTCAGGTGCATAAATATTGGGACATTGACAGAATTTTCATATTTTGGCCTCTATTCACCACCGCAATGGCTTTGAAATGAAACAAACAAGATGAGCTTTAACAGCAGACTTTCAGATTTCATTTGAGGGTAATTACATCCAAATCAGGTGAACAGTGTAGGAATTACAACGGTTTCTATATGTGCCTCCCACTTTTTAAGGGGCCAAAAGTAATGGGACTATCAACTCAAAAGCTATTTAATGGATAGGTGTGGGCTATTCCCTCATTATTTCATTATCAATTAAGCAGGTAAAAGGTCTGGAGTTGATTCTATGTGTGACATTTGCATTTGGAATCAGTTGCTGTCGACTCTCAATATGAGATCCAAAGAGCTGTCACTATCAGTGAAGCAAGCCATCATTAGGCTGAAAAATCAAAACGAACCCATCAGAGAGATAGCACAAACATTAGGTGTGGCCAAATCAACTGTTTGGAACACTCTTAAAAAGAAGGAATGCATCGGAGAGCTCAGCAACACCAAAAGACCCGGAAGATCACGGAAAACAACTGTGGTGGATGACAGAAGAATTATTTCCCTGGTGAAGAAAAACCCCTTCACAACAGTTGGCCAAATCAAGAACACTCTCCAGGAGGTAGGTGTATATGTGTCAAAGTCAACAATCAAGAGAAGACTTCACAAGAGTGAATATAGAGGGTTCACCACAAGATGTAAACCATTGGTGAGCCAATAAAACAGGAAGACCAGATTAGTGTTTGCCAAACAACATCTAAAATAGCCATTACAGTTCTGGAACAACATCCTATGGACAGATGAGACAAAGATCAACTTGTACCAGAGTGATGGGAAGAGAAGAGTATGGAGAAGGAAAGGAACTGCTCATGATCCAAAAACATACCAACTCGTCAGTGAAGCATGGTGGTGGTAGTGTCATGGCGTGGGCATGTATGGCTGCCAATGGAACTGATTCCCTTGTATTTATTGATGTGCTGACAAAAGCAGCAGAATGAATTCTGAAGTGTTTCAGGCAATATTATATGCTCATATTCAGTCAAATGCTTAAGAACTCATTGGACGGCGCTTCACAGCGCAGATGGACAATGACCCGAAGCATACTGCAAAAACAACCAAAGAGTTTTCTAAGGCTAAAAAGTGGAATGTTATGCAATGGCCAAGTCAATCCCCTGACATGAATCCGATTGAGCATGTATTTCACTTGATGAAGACAAAACTGAAGGGAAAATGCCCCAAGAACAAGCAGGAACTAAAGACATTTGCAGTAGAGGCCTGGCAGAGCATCACCAGGGATGAAACCCAGCGTCTGGTGATGTCTATGTGTTCCGGACTTCAGGCTGTAATTGCCTGCAAAGGATTTGCAACAAAGTATTAAAAAGTGAGTTAGATTTAGTATTGTTTAGTTTGTCCCATTACTTTTGGCCCCTTAAAAAGTGGGAGGCACATATAGAAACCGTTGTAATTCCTACACCGTTCACCTGATTTGGATGTAATTACCCTCAAATGAAATTTGAAAGTCTGCAGTTAAAGCACATCTTGTTTGTTTCATTTCAAAGCCATTGTGGTTGTGAATAGAGGCCAAAATATGAAAATTCTGTCAATGTCCCAATATTTATGGACCTGGTATATAGCATTATGTGCCTGGAAATGCTGGGATCCAAGAAGAAAAATTGCTGCTCTTGTTCGAACATAAAGACATCGGCGTACGGTGGGACCACATTGGACCCCATCGCACAGCAGGTGCACTGTAAAATATTTTTTATTATTGTGAAGAAATTTTTTTCTTGTCAAAGTGAACTCCATCAATTCCAGGAACAAATCCACATCCAGGTCGACAAAATCATTCCCCTGTAAAAAACCTCACATAGAATTGAATGCCAAATTATGGGGAATGATGGTAGGTACTGTATACAAATTCTTTACATCAAGAGTACACAAAATGGTACCAACAGGAGTAACAAGGATCCACTCAAGATATAATGGGTCTGCCCGGCGGATCTCTAGCATCTTTGTGCACCTTAGGAATGGTGTACATCACAGGTACCAATGGGAAATCATTTGTTAATGCATCATATAATTTTTTATTAATTAATTTATTCTGTAGTCAAAATATGGTCCAGGGCTTTCTTATACTCCATGGAAGTGTCCTGAGAGAGGCATCCATATCTGCTGGCACCAGCAAGTTGTCAACCAATCTCCGCAAGGTATTTAGTAGTGTCCATTATAACAATGCCCTCGCCCTTATCGGCTTATTACTATATCTTCACTTATAGCAAGATTCTGCAAAACTTTTTTCTGTTCATGCGACAAATTGTGATATTGATTTTGAGACCCTTTGTCAAATTTAGTAGCAGATTCATCAAGAAGACGTGAGAAAGTTTTTAAAGAGGCATTGGACGACGGATCAAAGTTGACTACAGAATCTTGCTAAAAGTAAAGCTATAGTAATACGCCCTGCCGATAAGGGCGGGGGTATTGTTATAATGGACACTACTAAATACTTTGCGGAGACTGGTTGACAACTTGCTGATGCCAGCACCTATAGATGCCTCTCTCAGGACCCTTCCATTGAATATAAGAAAGCCCTGGACCATATTTTGACTACAGCCGTACAGAATAAATTAATTAATGAAAAATAATCTGATGCATTAACAAATGATTTCCCATTGGTACCTATGATGTACACCATTCCTACGGTGCACAAAGATGCTAGAGATCCGCTGGGCAGACCCATTATATCTGCCAAGCACTCCTTGTTGCAACCTATTTCACAGTTTTTAGATTTTTTGTTGCAGCCATTAGTTATGCGTCAGCCAATCTTTCTAAAGGATACTACCATTTTGTGTACTCTTGATGTAAAGAATTTGTCTACCATCATTCCCCATAATTTGGGATTCAATTCTATGCAAGGTCTTTTTTACAGGCAAATGCTTTTGTCGACCAGGGTGTGGATTTGTTCCTGGAATTGCTGGAGTTAACTTTGACAAAACATTATTTTCTTCACAATAATAATTTTATTTTAACAGTACACCGGCTGTGTGATGGGGTCCAATGTGGTCCCATCGTACGCCGATGTCTTTATGTTCGAAAAAGAGCAGCAATTTTTCTTCTTGGATCCCAGCATTTCCAGGCACATAATGCTATATACCAGGTATATAGACAATCTGTTTCTCCTATGGACAGGTAGTGAGAGCAGGCCCATTGAGGTCATTGAGGCCATCAATATTCAAGGAAATCCAGTAAAATTTTTGTACAATCATAGTACTTTGGAAATCAATTACCTTGATGTAAAGGTTAGGATCTGTGAGGGTAAAATTTGCATTGAGGTCTTTAACAAACAAACAGACCGTAATACTCTGCTACATTTTAGCAGTTGTCATCCACCAACTTTAAATCTTTTAAAAAAGCCCTTCCGAAGTCTCAGATGTATAGATCTGCTAGAGTTACTTCAGCACCTACGGCAGTGGCCTTTGCTCTGGGAAATGCGCAACACACATTAGCATCTCTGAAATACAAAATAATAGAACACGTCCCGAAAGATATCAGGGGGGGGGTGATTGTGGCAAGAAATTGAGCCAGTGTGAATCCCGCTGGATACATAGACTGGACACAAATGTGCCTATGGGGCTCAATGAGATGATAGCGTTAAATGTATTTCTGTAAGTGTTTTGTTGTTTAAGCAATATAGAGGGTAAGACATGGTAGTTTCAGGATTTGTTTGGACAAGTTGCGGTATCTTAGCCATTTATTATTATGACTCTTTATGCTGATTAGGAATAATTGCAGTTCTGAGTGTGCACTAGAATGCATTAATAATAATATAAGCTATAGGGTTAAAGGTTGCCTAACAAAACATACCCTTAAGGATATTTTTTGTATGCAATATTAATTAATATATTATACTTAGATTGAGTACTAAGGTATACCATCCATTGTTTTTAAATACATGTATTTTTCCTTTTTATGTTGCAGTGTTTTCCATGCTATTTTTTAACATGGTCCTTCATATCCACTGTATTCATATCAGTGTGTTATCCTTCCCCTAGCACCGTGCTGCCCGGAGGAGAGGATGAAGCTCAGGCATCATGGGTTTCAGGGACATGGAGGTCCCGCCTCCTCTTCCTGGGACAGTGCATTGTGGGGAAAAGCTGTGGCATTTTGTGTATATAAGGTAATGATTGATTGTTTGTTACAATGATAGTGATACATGCTGAAGAAAAAGTCTTAGGACCTTGAATTGTCGATGATGTTTGTATTGTCACTATGATGATTTAAATACAGAACTTTTCTACATTGTGACTTGGAGTGCCACCTTGTTCTTATTCATAAGGATTTTGGACATTGCATTGATTTAGGAAGACACCCTATCGTTGTTTATTTTATTCGGAGTGCCAGGCTAACCTGGGATATATATATATATATATATATATATATAGTAGGTGAAGAAAGGATGGCACTCCATAGACTTGCAGAATAATGTAAAAGCAGTACTTTATTTATTTATTTATTTAATAAAGGACTGCTTTTACATTATTCTGCAAGTCTATGGAGTGCCATCCTTTCTTCACCTACTACATGGAGATAGCAGCTTGCACCTCTGGAGAGGCATCCTAGCAAGTATTATACTTTATCCCCCACATGAGAGTGCCGGGTTTTCTGGTTTCTGTATGTATATATATATATATATATATATATATATATATATATATTGTAAAAAGTGTACAGCGGCACTCGAAGACTATCAAAAAGCTTTAATGTGATCCTTCACATCACCAACGTTTCGGGGCTCACACGCACCTTTGTCATACTTTTGCATATTTTGCTGCTTTATATAGGCAGTGCTCTCCCCCCCGCAAGTGCCCCCCCAAAAAATTCATCCAGTCAATGTGTTTATTTTTTGTGTGTTTGTGTGCACGTTAGCCATAACATCACAAACGCCTCAGCTGAGATTTGCATAAACATTTCAAAAGGTGAAAATAGAGGTTATGGTTTAAAATTTAATAAAACAGCTAAAACTGCCTTCTCTGATTATACAGTCCTTACTCCCTGCCCATGGTCCCTCTACCTGAATTTTTTAGAAAGTCAGAGGGGCAACTCCATGCAACCATATTCCACAGTACAGCTGCTCCTCCAGTAGCCCAGGTAAGAAGATGTGTAGGGGGTGTGGTGATATGGACTAAAATGGAGCTCACATCCACTAAAGTGGACAATGAAACCCCAATCTAACAGGGAGAGCAGCTGTAATATATACACAACACAGGATGGGATGACAATATAGGCTTGAGTGATGGTATAATCTGGGGTGATGTATACATCATCTTCTTCACACAATATTAATTTGTCCCTGCTGGAATCCACCATTACAGGTTCCTCTGTAATTTTTGCACGTAATTGACGGTAAAGAGCTTTCTCGTAGAATTTGTTGTTCATTTTGATGGACATCTTCTTTTCCACATTTTGGGGAAGTAGTCTCAGGCCAATCACTGACAAGGTTCCCGGCTGTGCTGAAAACTCTTTCTGAGTATACACTGGAAGGTGGGCAGCCCAAGTAAAGCAAAGGCAGTTTGTGTAAGGGCCTACAAATTACCTATTTTTCCTGCCAGTAGTTCTTTACATCTCTTCAGATCTGTGTCCGTTGGGAAGAAAATCCTGGGATGAAAATCCACTTCCAGCAGCAGGCATTGTGCTCAAGAACTCTCAAGAAAGACACAATATAAGACTTAAAACTTAAATCTGAAATGTTGCATTTGCTGCTCTGTTCCGCTTGTCCACATATCTGCTGTGGCTAAGTGGACAGTGGGTACAACGGCAGTTTCAAGGACACTAAATGTGAGCATGTGGTAGGGAATATAGATTGTAAGCTCCACTGGGGCAGGGAGTGATGTGAAATGACAAATACAAATGACAAAGAGCTGCGGAATATGTGTGCGCTATATAAATAACTGATAATAAATAAATAACTATGTTTCTTTTAATGTCCCTGTACAGGTTGGGAAATGCTTTTCATGTGGAAGCTTTGCAAAGGATTACTTAGCAGTCAATTGTTTTGGAAAGCAGTAGGACTCTTCCTGGTCCCCTTCTGGGATGAAAATCCACTCCTAGCAGCAGAAGCAGGTGCAGAATTCTTATGAAAGACACAACATAAGACCTTAAGGGGTAAATTTAATTTACTAAAGTGAGAGTTTTTAGAAGTGAGTTTTAGAAGTGATGTTTCTTACCCATAGCAACCAATCAGATTCTAGCTATTATCTTCTAGACAGTGCTAGGTAAATGTTAATTATAATGTGATTGGTTGCTATTGGCAATATCACTTCTAAAACTCACTTGTAAAAACTCTCACTTTAGTAAATTAAATGTACCCCTTAATCTTAAATCTTGTGCTTGTCCACATATCTGTGCTGGTTAAGTGGCAGTTTGGAGGCCACTAAATAACTATGTTTTTTTATTGTCCCTGTACAGGTTGGGAAATGCTTTTTCATGTGGAAGCTTTGCAAAGGATTATTTAACAGTCAATTGTCTTGGAAAGCACTACTAGTCCCCTTCTGGGATGATAAAATCCACTCCCAACAGCAGGCATGGCGCTTAAGAATTATTCTGGGGGCAAGGACTGATGTGAATGAGTAAAATATTTTTTTTTTGTAAATGCCTCCCCTCCTCCCCCCTCATAAATTAACTTTGGATTAAAATATTAAATTAAGTTTACTACCAATTAACCCTTCCTGTCCCTGCCTTCAACTACATGCATACTCCAACTCCCTCAGCCCTCTCTTGAATAATAAAAACATTTGTTTCCTGATGTGCCATATTGGAAGTTGAACTGCCACATGTTTGTGCCTCCCACTACTGCCACTTAGCTTAGTTAGCCAGCTAGCTTGGTGCAAATTTTGGGCCTAAACTGTATAAAAACAATATAGTGAGCTGTGAGGTGGTCAACATTGTCTGGAAATGAGTGGAAATAAATGTTATTGAGGTTAAAAGTACTGTAGGAACAAAAACAGGCCCATTTTATGTGATTTTAGCTGTTTTTATGATTTCTTAAGAAAAATCCAGATCCAAAACTAAAAACAAAAAACAAAACACGGAAGGGAGGTTTTGGCAAAACCAATCCAGATCCAAAACCAGGGGAGATACAGATCCAAAACCAAAACCAAAACACAGGGGTCGGCGCACATCTCTAATATATATATATTCTCAGCTACAAATTTTTTCACAGCGGCTGGGACAAAATATGCAAATGATGAAGCTGCTGGGTATTGTATTGAGATGCCCACCAGCAGCTTTACAGATCCAAGTGACTGCAACAATTATCGGACTTCTGAGTAATCCCTATGGTCACACAGAATGGTCATGGAAACTGAGGTGCCTGACCCATTTTGACTGAGTACGGGATCGAAGTTGGAGACAGAGACATGTCCCAAAATGGTCCCACCCAGAAACGGTCCATGCTTGTCAATCACTTTGTGAATAAATCCTCACTGCAAGTGATGTCGGTAAGAAAATTTTACATATGTGTAATGCAACTCAGAAGCACCAAAAATTGCTCCTGCATAAACATCGGCATTGTGTCTATCTCTGCATCCAGCCCATGAATCTGGCCCCAATTTATAATGCAGCTAGCAACATTTGAGAAGATTGTCCCACAAACACTTAGTAAAACTTTCATAATAAAAGCAGTTTTTGTTCACAAATTGCTGCCTGGAGATGTCAGAAGTTCCAGCCTTCATCCAAGAGATATCTTTTTAACGGGATGTAGTAATAATACCGACGTCCGGGAAGCCATCTATTGGAATCCCGGCGTCGAAATCCCAACATAGGACTAAAGATAGGAGTCTAAATCCAGACGCCTATCTTTAGCCCGACAATGGAATCCCAACAGACGGCCTCCCGAACGAAGGTAAGCGGGGACAGTGTTAGTGTTAGCTGCGAGGGGGGAGGGTTAGGTTTAGGCTCCCTGGTGGGACTTAGGGTTACGCACCCCCTGAGAAGGGTTAGGGTTAGGCTAGGGGAAGGGGGTGTTAGGGTTAGGCACCCCTGGGGGGAGGTTAGGGTTAGGCATTCCCCAAGGAGGGTTAGGTTTAGGGTGCAGGCAGGGGGGTTAGGTTTAGGCACCCCCGGGGGGACTTAGGGTTAGGCACCACCCTGGGAGTTTTAGGGTTAGGCACCCCTAAGGGAGGGTTAGGGGGGGAGAGGGGTAGGGTACTTAACTTAGATTTCAGGATTCTGACTCTTCGGTCTTCCGGTGTTGGCATTTCACCCGGCGGCTATTCAGCAACTGGGATTACATTCCCAAACCCTTTTTAACAACTAGAATACAACATATTTCCTTGGCTGCATTAGGCAATAAAGATATTATAAGTATTGGATAAGTTATCTGGCAGAAGAGGACATCACACATATTTAAGGTTTCTTAAATCCATACAGTGATTAATATATTTAATAATTGGCACACACATATTATACTTGTTACACTATTTGTTACACTTTTTCACAGTGAGCACTATCAATCTCCTTTTTGTTTAAAATGTTTCACTTATAGGATGGTTGCTATGAAATATATTTTTTCACTCAATAAATTTATATTATTTTCATAAAATTTGCTCTGGATTCTATTTATTTCCCTTTTATATGTTTTTTTTACTGATAAAAATACACATAATATGAAGAAAAAGTTTAGTTTACATATTCCTCTCATGTCATAGGTAACTGTAAATATACTTTTTTTTACTGAATCATGATGTACTAAACAATTGCCATTAAACTTTACACTATTTTTTCCTTTTTTATCTTATTTTAGTTAATTTGCACCAGAGTGTTTTGCCATAAAGTCTCGAACACACAGTAGGATAGAGTAACTTTATCTGTACTTTTCCTCCATGTGGCAGCAGGAAAGTTAATAACAATAATTGACAAATCTTCTCATTATCATTTATGAGATCTTAATAAAAATATTTGCTTGGACATTTATTTGAAATATCTAGATGTAATTTACTGAGAATCTATATTAATTGCCGTAACAGTATGTGTCTAGAATATCCAAAGAAGATATAATCGGTTAGTATTTGTGAAATTTATTCCAAAATAAAAAACATATTTGTTATACCAAGAATTGCAAGCCTGGAGTTAAACGTTGGCTTTAGCGCAACAAGAGGGATGATGGAAAAGTGTTTCTTTGGGGCCATTATCTAAAACACCCAAAGATACAATTCAAACTTCTCTGATTGAAAATCTGACACAAAACAGTTCTTTGTGATCTCCACAGAACAATTTTCGAGCTACAGAAATATTATTTCATATTGATATAAAACAGAAGACTGTTGGGCATGAGATTGGAATGAAAAGTAATGGGGTAAAAAAAATAAAATAAAAAGATGAATAGATGCCATCCAGCTGCACATTTAAATGCCTCTCTGCTCCTAATTTTCAATCAAATGTTGATAGTAATAAAAGAGAAGCAAAACAATAACTCAGCTAGATTAATTACAAGGACATCAGATGAAAGATGTCAGTATTATTACAACATCTAGTTGTCCAGACTAATTCGAAGAGAACCGTCTGTTATTTTAAATAAATATATATATATTGTCTTTTTTTCCCTACACAATGTTACTATGTATAAAGACTCTCAATGTAAAACAATTAAAATAAATAGAACTACTCTCTTAATGTTCATCAATTCACATTAATATATTCAGCTTAAATATAAAAAAGGCATTTTTTTGTATTCCATTTATCGCCTGCCAAGAAATAATTAAGAATAGGAGCCAGAAGATTAATTTTAAATAAAAACGCTTCTCAAATGAAAATGTCAGGTCATAAAAATTCTTTTTAAATCATAACAGCATATAAATCTTTGAAATTAACCATGTAATTGCAATGTCTATCAACTTTTACCTTGAGCTTTGAGCTTCTCTTTTTAATCTGCTATTCTTGTTTTAATGAATAGCTATTTTCAAATTAAAAAGTACTGTTCATTACACATGCCCTACTATAATAGGGTTTTTATCATATTTGCTCTATTTGAAAATACTTGCTACTTTGTAATTATTCACACGATGATCCCTGCCTATATTGAGTAGAAAATAAAAAATGAAATGCAAGTCAAAGGTGCTTTTGAGCTGAATGATTTACACAATTCATTAAGGACGGTGATTTTTCAGTTAGCATCAGATTAAATGGTTACTTACTCTCAAATAGCCCTTAGGGAGTTGAATTGCTGGGTAGCAAACAGATTAAAGTTTGCATTGAAAGAAAAATTGAATTCAGAGGTAATCAATAGCATAATAGGGGCAGTGAGTGGAGCCTGCTGCCTGAAATGAAATTACCATATTTTTAATCTTAATTTTCCACTCTGTTTATCTGACAGTGTGGATGTGCAATCCAAACAGATAATGAGAGAGTAGGATATTGACACTGCTGTCCTCTGGAGTGCTTGTTTTCAGTGATTAAATGCTGTGATCTGTGATTACTTTGTGCAGAGATGTCAGGGCTGCTGGCCAGGACTAGGGGAGGGACAGTAACTCAGCAGCTGGGCTGGGGTCTCATAGGTCCTAAAGACTGAATTTCATTTTCTCCTGGCTATCTTAAAAAAAAAAAAGAGTGGCGATTTATGTATAAACTTCGACTTCACAGATTATAATAATTAATCCTGTTATTATTGGTATCCAGCCTTGTAAACATTATGCATGATTAAAATGGGCTTTCTCAATATATGTTTCCCTAAGGCATCAACTCTGAGAGAGCGGGTATTGAATGAGCTCATCATGAATAGTCTGTATAGTGCTTTAAAGATTTACAGGCAGCGCCAATCTGTTAATGAACACCTTTTCTGGTAGTGGTTAATAGTGAGATAAAATATTATTTAAAAAAATACTACAGCATACCACCAAGCCTGAAAATATAAATCCTCAAATGCACACAAATTGCTGTTAGATAAACACAAAATAGCACTGGAACTGATTTACTTACTTTTTGCAATATATTGTGTAATGTGTAATCCAGCATTAACTAAAACAGGGGCCCTATTAGGTTATTTTTTATTTACAGTAATATTTTAGAAATACTTTTATCATCTTCCTATTTTAGGTATTTGATCTGCAGGAAATATGTAACTTATGCTTAATGGTTTATTGAAAAAATATTTCTTGAAAATTCTCCCTTTTGGGTTAACATTTCTTAACTATTTGTTGGTTAAATAAGTTTCCTTAAGATACAGAAACTTTTCAGGATGAATCTCACTTGGTATAGTTCCGTAGAACTCTTTGTTACGTTGGCCAAGAGTTCTGCAGTTGTTTCGCAAACTTTTATTTTCTAGCTAATTTAAAAATGCATTTTGAGGGTTGACAGTGATATATATTTAACTTGTTGTTATTGTTTAACAATATATATTTAGAACCGGAGATGACATTTTAGAGAACACATAGCATGGATTTTAAGTTGATAAGTGATATTTGGAGTTTAATTTCACTAGCTGACTTTAGGCTTCCGAAATGTGCAAAAACTGTTGAATGCTGAAAATGTTGTTCTTCTGCTCACGAAGCAAAAAAAGGAAAGTCTGGAGGCATCAACTGTTATTATTTATTTTTTGACTGCACAAATATTAATTGTGCGGTTCCACATTGCGCAGAAACATCACTTATGTACTTCTACTTTATTTTAACTAATTTCCAGTTAGCTTCAAGTGCAGTATTTTATTTTCATTAACTACAACAGTTATTATAATTCTTATTTGTATAAATAAGGTATAATAAGTTAATTTGTTTTGCAAACAGAAGATCATAGGGCTCACGTTTGGTTGCGAAGTTAAAAATTACTATAGTGTAAAAGATGCATGATATTAAGACAAAAGTTATGACACCCATGTAACACATAATTTCAGCACATAGAAGCATTTCCTTGATTAATATTGATACCAGGTATAAGCACTGTATTTTTCATATCTCAATGAACAGGCTAATTCATTTGTACCACATATGTGGATTCTGGAAAAACAATCGTTCCTAATTAAAAAGAACCCCCCCAAAAAAAAATATTGAATGGAGGTCACTGTGCTTAACAGACTGTTACTTATCTAAGGCGTAGCCTTCTTCCAATCCATTGTACCTTCAATGTCTCCAATGACCAATAGTTGTACTGACATAGGCAAATGCAGGAGGGATTTCCGGTTGCCTGGGAACCCCCCCTCTCCAGCCCAAACCATGACCACAATAGAAATAGTAATATAATAGAATGTTACTAGTGCTGCATGTTCTTCTCAGTATCACAAATGAAATAATTAGCATCACCTGTGGATCTTTAACATATGTCAGCCATTAATAAATGCAACTGTGCACCAACTAGGAGATCTGGAAAACATGCACTGTTAGGGGTACATTGCTATAGATCATCAATAGGGTTAATTAATAATACTGTATAATAATACACTATCCAGTGCATGATGAGACCAATATGCAGTATATATATATATATATATATATATATATATGTGCAGGGCAATGCTAGGTTCTTCTGCTGCTCCCCCAGACTTGTTTCCATGCTCTGGAATGGAGCCCACGCTCAGGCTGGATGGCCCTACTGCCGCATCTAATGGCTTACTGTGATCTCTGGTCCTGTATATGCTGGAATTATTAATACACTTTGTATGATGCATAATAAAGCTGGACAAGTGCTGATTGTGCCCTCTTCATGGACTGGCCATACTCACTCTAAAATCAAGCATTTGGAAACCCCCTCTAGAAATCTTGCATTTGCCACTAACTGACATGCATAAATGTTGTCAATGCTCCTACACTGTGAATTCCCAATTCATGTAAATTGGAAGCACACAGTAGCATAAAGAAGAGCATTGCTGGTCAGTTGACAGAAGTGAGTACCCTCACAGACTGGGAGAATACCATACCTGTGTACAGTTTTTTTTAAATCTTGTTAATGGAAACACATGGAATCAAGATTCTTGACCACTAATTTAAAAATGTATACTTGCTTATACAGAAGAGAAACTAATAAAATATATGTATTTATTTTATTTATTACCATGTATAAAGCATCAGACCCTGAGGGGATTTCAATCAGAGCCATTAACTTAACGGGCACTATATGACACCGGCCCCTATTAAATTAGCCCCACTTACAGATCCTGTGTGTTAACGGCCGTAAACCCTTGTTCACGGGTAATAACTTATCACTGGCACCGTAGAGAGCTGGCCCAGTCCTCATTACTATCTCTGCATGGCTTAATTGCGGGAGGTGTGGCTACACCCACTTAGAAAAAATAAAAATAAACCCTATTCGCGGCACTACACGCAAGGGAGTGGGGCACTGTGAGCCCCTCAGCTCAGTGTAAATCCAGGGGTAGCAATCACCCTGGTCTCCCACTGCAGCCCAGCACACAGCAGTGTGTGCTGAGCTGCTGACAGGTAAGAGGGACAAGGGTGGCGTTGGACACAGGCCCCTCCAACAAGCCCGGGCCTGGGTAATTAATACCCACTCACCCCCCCTCTCTGCGTCCCTGATTATCACCTTTAATTGAGTTCCCCCCCTTAATATAGGGCTAGAATAATAAATGCAACCAAACAAATATATTTACTGACAAAAAAAATAATCCCATAAATATATAAACAATGAAAAAAATAATTGTAATTGTAAAGTGGAACTGTTCCCTTGACACAGTGGAAAGCAGCCATTTTGTACATCTATTCACAAATGTCACAATTGAAGCCAATGGTTTCTAGTGAATTTAGACTGCATTTTATGACTTTACCCATTGTCACAGGAGAAAGGGATTGAGGCTGTGTTCTCGGGCTGGGTCTTGGATCTGTTTGGTTAGACACAGGTGCTCTCTGAAGAAGACTGGGTCTGACGAAGTTCCTGCGCATGAAGGAACAAATAGACAGGAGGATCCTACGAGTGGAACTTGAGGGACGACTGGTACTCCGGTTAGGACTGGGAGGTACTGAACTCCAGGTATAATGGAGGACGGCTGGTATTCCGGCTAGGACTGGAGGGTAACTGGATTCCAGGTATAATGGAGGATGGTTGGTATTCCTGCTAGGGCTGGAGGGTAACTGGACTCCAGGTATAATGGAGGATGGCTGGAACTCACAGCAATGTAATACTTGAAAAGTCAGCAAGAACACTATATGGAGCACAGTAAGTGAGCTCACTAGAATAGGCTGAGTCCTGTTGCACTGGCAACTAGTTGCTGTAGCAGAAATCCTTTCATTTAGGTTGCTGGATGCTGATTGGTGGAGGCAGAGTCACGTGGGCAATCCAACATGGCCGCGCCCATGGACCAGAGGGCTGCAGTCCAACCCCACAGATGCTGGAGCCGGAGCAGACTGTGGGTGCAGGAGAGAGGACACTGACAGAGCCAGCCGGAGAGGAGGGAGCTGCTGCCGCACTATGTGAGTGCCAAGGATGCCGTGGGTGAGTGCCTGCAAAGGTAAGTAATGGGGTCTAGTTCTGGGGTCTCTGTGGGGATGTGTGACAATACCTCCTTTTCCATGAGTGGCCTCTGGACACTTTCTGAGGAAACTTCGTATGAAACACTTTGAATAGACGAGGAGCATTGACATCAGAGGAATTACTCCAAATCCTCTCCTCCGGACCGTACCCTTTCCAATCAATGAGGTATTGGAGATGATTGTAATGATAATGGGAATCTAGGATTCTTTCAACTTCAAATTCTTCACCTCGTTGAGTTTGAATACCAGAAGTTTTGGGAAGGACTTTCTGAAATCTGTTTAGTATCAACGGCTTTAGAAGGGAGATTTGGAAGGAATTAGGAACTCAAAGGAATGATGGCAGTCTCAACTTGTAGGAAGCTGGATTTACTTTGATTATCGGAAATGGACCGATGTGACGTGGAACCAGTTTCATTGAGGGAACTCGGAGTCTGAGATTACGAGTGGAGAGCCAAACCATATTTCCAGGTTGAAAACTTGGAACTGCCCATCTTTTGTGATCAGCGAACCTCTTGTATCGGGCCGAGGCTTTGGTCATAGCGGAATGAACCTTTCTCCAAATGTCAGAGAACTGTTGGAGAGATATCTTGGCAGCAGGCATCATCAAAACCTGGGAGTAGAGGAAACTCTGGAACCCGGGGATGTTGACCAAATACCAAGAAAAAAGGAGTTGATTTATTAGAGGTATGGTAATGATTGTTATGAGCGAATTCAGCCCATGGGAGAAGCTCAATCCAGTCATCTTGAGAGGAAGAGATGAAGGTGCAAAGCAACTGTTCAAGGTCCTAGGTGACCCTTTTGGTTTGCCCGTTGGTTTGGGGATGGTATGCGGTGGAGTACTTTAGTTTCACCTGTAGGGTGGAGCAGAGTGATCTTCAAAACTTTTCCATGAACTGCACCCCTCTGTCTGAGATGATTTCTTGGGGTAGACCATGTAATCAGAAAATCTCCCGTATGAAGAATTGAGCAAGTAAAGGTGCAGACGGTAGTCCAGTAAGGGGTACAAAATGGGCCATTTTCGAGAACCTGTCCACAATAAACCCAAATCATATTATGCCCCCGCGATGGAGGGAGGTCAGTGATGAAATCCATTGATAAGTGCGTCCAAGGCTGCAAAGGAATGGCAAGTGGTTGGAGTTTTCCAGGCGGAGGCCATTGGGGCACTTTGTGCTGAGCTCACGTGACACATGACGACACATAGGACCTAATGTCTGCTTTCATTGCAGGCCACCAATAAGATCGCTGGATGAACTCAAGTGTTTTGTCCATTCCTAAATGTCCATAAAAATAGGAAGCATGTGCCCACTGTAGTAACTTCTTACGGAGATTAGGAGCAACAAAAGTTTTTCCAACAGGAGGCATCGTGGACAAGTTAGTAGTAGCGAAAGTATTTGGGTCCAAGATCGGATGAGACTGTTCCATGGATGGATCGGAACCACTCTCCATGGAACGAGAAAGAGCATCGGCTTTGCAATTTTGTGATCCAGGACGATAGGAGAGTTTAAAGTTGAATCTAGAAAAGAACATTGCCCATCTAGCTTGTTGAGGGTTCAAACAATTTGCTGACTTTAGATACAACAAATTCTTATGGTCGGTGTAAACGGTGATTGGATATTGAGCCCCATCTAAGAGATATCACCATTCTTCAAGCACCAGTTTTATGGCGAGCAATTCCTGGTCTCCAATTGAATAGTTCCTCTCTGCTGGCAGGAATGTACAAGAGTAAAACCTGTAGGGATGAAGTTTCTCATCTTTGAATCATTGGGAGAGAACAGCTCCAATACCTTCAGAGGATGCATCCACTTCCAGGGTGAATGGTCATGTTAAATCTGGCTTCAGGACAGGGGCAGAAATGAATGCCTGTTTAAGAAGTTGAAAGGCAGAGGTGGCCTCTATGGACCATTGGGTTGGATCTGCTCCCTTGCGGGTGAGGGCTGTGATAGTTGCTACCAACGTGAAGAATCCCTTCACGAACTTGTGGTAATAGTTGGCAAAACCTAAGAACTGCTGTATAGCTTTCAGAGAAGAAGGTGGTGACCAGTCGAGAATGGCTTGTAACTTTGAGGGATCCAGTTGATGGTCAGTTCCTGAGATTATGTACCCTAGGAACTGTACATTAGAAACTTCAAACAGACATTTCTCCAGTTTACAAACATCTGATTGGAGCGCAGCCTCAGAAGGACTTCTTTTACCTGAACTTGATGACTCTCCAAATCCCAAGAAAAAATCAAAATGTTGTCCAAGTAAACGGTCACACAGTTGTAACGGAGGTCTTGAAAAATGTAAATTACAAAGAATTCTAACACGGCCGGGGCATTGCAAAGACCAAAGGGCATGACAAGGTATTCGTAATGCCCATCCCTGGTGTTAAAGGCCATTTTCCATTAATGACCAGCACCTATACGAATTAGATTATTAGCTCCTCTTAAATCAAGCTTGGTAAAGATGGAGGCTCCCTTGTCTCTGTCAAAAAGTTTGGTTATAAGAAGAAGTGGGTTACGATTCTTTATTGTTATGTCATTAAGTCCTTGATAATCGATACATGGCCGAAGACCACCATCTTTTTTTTATGAAGAAAAATCCAGCTCCAGCTGGAGACATAGAAGGTCGAATGAAGCCTTTGCTTAAGTTTTCTTTAATGTACTCAGACATGGTTTGGATCTCGGGTAAGGAGAATGGGTATGTACGACCTCTGGGAGGAGTTTTCCCTGGAATCAGGTCTATGGGACAATCCCAATCTCGATGTGGAGGCAATGTATCTGTGTTCTGTTTGCTGAAAACATCTTGGAAGTCCAAATAGGTTGTGGGCAGACCCTCAGGAATTTGTAGAGCAGAAGATCGAAAAGGAACTACTTGCTGAAGGCAGTTTTCAAAACAGAAAGAACTCCAGGAGGTTATCTGCATAGTTGACCAATTAATTTGTGGGGAATTTTTTGTAGCCAGAATAGGCCAAGAACTAGAGAATGAGAGGCTTTGGGAATCACTAGGAAAGACAGTTCCTCAGAATGGAGCACCCTGATGGTGAGTTTAAGTGGCATAGTACGATGTGTGATGGTTCCACTTGTAATGTGACTACCATCAATGGTAGCTAAGGTGATGACTCGAGGCAAAGCTTCAATGGAAATTCGATGTTTATGGACAAAGGGCCTGATTCAGAGCCGCTAGTAAGCGGCCTCTCGTTCGCTCCGAGCGATGTTCGCACATCTGCGCATGCATATGGGTCATAATGCGCATGCGCCAACCAGTCATTGCGGTTGGAAATCGTACACTCGCAAAACAGCGAGGCCCTGCTAATTTGAGTGACAGAATGAGGCGTTTGTGGGTGGTAACAGGGGAAGGTGCTTGAAAACAGGGAGTGGAGATCCGAACGCAGGCATGCCAAATGGTCAAAACGGGCGTTTTAAGAGTGTGCATAATTAACAAAGCAGCGTCATCGGCCACGTCACTTGGTTGTCTCTTGCCTGAACTGTTCGCATGATTGCGGTAGGAAAATCCTACCACAAGCACTGCGAGCAGTTCAGACGCCTTTCGATGTACTTGATTAATCTAATAAATAGCGGAGATGATGTATGATGCGAACGGCCAGGGGGGCGTTTTTACAAAATAGCGAGCGCACATTTCGTTCGCTCGCTCAGACAGAGAGGCGTCAACAGACCGCAAAGAGCGAGCGCTCTATTTAAATATCCGGCCACTTTTTCTGAACGAGCGAGCGCAAATAACGTCCGGCTCTGAATCAGGCCCAAAGTCAGAAGTCACAAAATTTCCCGCAGCTCCGGAATCCAAAAGAGCTAGTACAGCTGTGGAACCTTGGGATAGCTTCAACTGAGCCTGGATGGCGGAATCCGACTTTCTAGGTGAATCAATGGCAACTCCTAACGAATGTGACAGAGGGATGTAATGAAAGGTGCATATATATCCTATACTGTATGTATCAGAGCCAATCAAACAAGCCTGACTGCCCCATCCCCCTCTATACATCAATAGGACCATCCCCCTCTTTACAACAATACCAAACAAAACAATTGGTCTGTCGGTGGGTTCTTGGAACTCACCTCCACCTCCTAATCAGGCCCAAACTGTGCACATGTTTTTAATGGAATTGGTATGACATACCGCCGGACATAAGCCCGGCGGATGTAATAATGATGCCAGAAGGCAGAAGACTGAAGATCCCGACAGGGTAAGTATTTTAACCATCCCTAACCGTCTTCCCTCCCTAACCCTAACCCTCCCTTTAGAGTGCCTAACTCTAACTTCCCCCAGGGGTGCCTAAACCTAACCTCCCCCTCCCTGCACCCTAATCCTAACTCTCCCAGGGGGGGTGTCTAACCTCCTCCTAGGGGTGCCTAACTCTAACCGACCCTTCCCATAGCCTTTGTAGTAATCCCCCCCTTGTTGTGCCCCCAGTGGAGGTTCCCCCCCTATGCAGTGCCCCAGTAGTAACCCCCCCTCGAGTAGACACACATGTAATAAAATTAAAAACACTTACCTGAATCCCCGCTCCGGCAGCCGCCATCCGCTCCCCAGTCCATCCTCCCTGCCGAGCCGCTCTGCATTATGGGAGAGACGTCAACACGTCTCTCCCATTACCCACTGCAGGAGCCGGAAAGCTCCAGCCCGGCTCCGGCAGTGGGCGCAGTAGCCAATGAGAGTCTGACTGACTCTGAATGGCTGCTAATCAAAACAAACACACAGCTGCCGACGCCAGCGGCTGTGTGTTAGTCACTGTGTAGTGCTGACCGAACTCCGTCCGGTCAGTGCTACACACGTGGAGCAGCTGTGTCACAGAGACACAGTCTGCCCGCGGCCCGCATGTTCGCAGCTGAGGCGCCCTCCACTATGTGGCGCCCTACTCAGCTGCGTACCATGCGTAATAGTAGAAGCGGCCCTGACTAGGTGCCAACTTTTACTGTGTAGAATGTCACAGTACTGTGCGGATGCTATAAAAGGTGAAACATCACTGGGGGCAGCAACTCAAATGTCTATCATCTCAGAGTGTTTGGATGCAAAGCTTATGCGCACATTCCAAATGAAAAGACAGACTTTTAGTGCCATACAGAAAGAAGAAAATGCAGGTGCACACTCTGGGCTTGAATCAGCTGCGGACACAATTGTGATTTCGGATGCAGATTGAGCAATTATTTGCCATCCCGCATGCATATAAGCTGCACTGCATGTGCGCAGCAATCACATTGCGATTACGGACGCACTGAGGAATCCATCGCAAAGTGAGTGACAGGTTGTCAGCATTTGGGGTGTTGACGGGGGATGGGCGTAAACACAAAAGTGTGTCTGTCCATTTGAATGCCGTTTCATGGGTGTACATAAATTAGCCACTGCAATTGCATACACAGAATGAGACCTCTCTGCGTGTGATGAGACTTGCAGTGTTTGCAACTGGTCAGACTTGTTGTAAATGCTGTGTGTCTGCCTGATCTACCAGTGTTTATGCAGAAGAGTGACATTGGATGTATGTGAGAAGGCAGCAGTGGGCGTCTTTGTGTCGGCTGTGCTTTGGCAAATATTATCATATTTTTGCAACTATAATCCGTAGGAGATTGCAGTTGCAATTGTATTTGCATCCACTGCTGAATCAGGCCCTCTAAGCACTAAGGGGTATATTTACTAAAGTGAGATATGTTGCCCATAACAACCAATCAGATTCTACTTAACATTTAACTAGCACCTTCTAGAAGATAATAGCTAGAATCTGATTGGTTGCTATGGGCATCATCTCTTCTAAAACTCACTTCTAAAAACTCTCACTTTAGTAAATTTACCCCTAAGAATGCAGATATTATATTTAAACTCCATTTTAATAGATAGAGTTTATTATAAAGGTTTTGATTATCAATATTCTTAGTGTTTAGAGTGGGCACCTGCATTTTCTTTTCTTTTTTCTGCATGGCACTACAAGTCTCATCATGGTAGCACATCTTATGGGTGAAGTTAGGATGTGCAGTCCAGGCCCCCTTTTTCCTCTGTATGTCTGTATATAATGTACACTTACTCCTTCAGACCGGATTAGCACCCCTCCCACAGTCAACACATTGGAATGGGCACTATTAAGGTAAGTCATGGATACATTTATATAATATATCAGTATTAGGAATTTTAGGGACCCACCTGATGAGGTTTACCTTGATGTGGTAGGTGGGCATACATTTTTGGCCAACCATGTACAAAAACCGTATTTAAACTCCATGTTAATTGTTAGATATTATAAATGTTTTGATTATCAGCATTCTTAGACTGCGCACCTGCATTTTCTTTTCTTTTTTTTTCTGCATGGCACTACAAGTGTCAGCATGGTAGCACTTCTTATTATACTGTCAAGAGAGTAAGGGATACAGACTATGGGACATTATAGTGTTCTGTGAAACAGTGCCACCTAACGTGAGGCTGTAACACTAAACACAGCACAAGTTTGTTTCATTGGTTATGCCTACAGCTGGAAGTGTGTCTCAGTTGGAGACTGCCAGTGTGGATACCAAATAGCAGAACAGGATTTCTGTAAGAACAAACAAAGGAAAGCCCATCAAGAGATATTACTGTGCATTGTTTACCTGGGGCAGAGACTGTACCAGGATGCACTACGGGAAGAAAGCAAGCCGGTGGAGGTACTGTGATGCTCTGGGCAATGTTCTGCTTGGAAACCTGCAAAAATTGTTCAGTGATGGTTCGAGGAATATGACAAAAAGTTCAAGGTGTTGACTTGGCCTCCAAATTCCCCAGATCTCAATCTGATCGAGCATCTATGGGATGAGTGGAAAAACAAAAGTCCAAGCCATGGAGGCCCTACCTCACAACTGACAGGACTTAAAGTATCTGCTGCTAACCTCTTGGTAACAGATACCACAGGACACCTTCAGAGGTTTTGTGGAATCCATGCCTTGATGGGTCAGAGCTGTTTTGGTGCAACTAAGTGGACCTACACAATATTAGGCAGGTGGTTTTAATGTTACGACTTATTGGTGTGTGTGTGTGTGTGTGTATAATCACCAGGTAATGATCAGTCTTTGCCAGATCACCTGGAAGAGACTGATAAAAAAGTGTGTTTCACTAGTCTGCCTGTCACTGCCTTGTCCTCCTCGTGCCACCAAAACAGCTCTGACCCATTAAGGAATTGCTGATAGTTTTTTAACATGACACAAGCTTAGGAATTAAAAGTGTCTAAACTAGAAAAGTTTCTGTGTAACATTATCAACTGTCTCTTTGCAATATGAGATTTCCAAGGATGTTGGTGTGCACTCCTATAATGTAGATAGGAGTTAGTGCCAAATAGTTTCCTTAGAATTAAAAGTAAAGATGGTATTGCCTGTGTTTTCCAGGGTCAGATCCAGGAAATCAATGCAATTCCTGTCAAAATGCTTCTGACAAGGCTGCATGTTATTCTTTTGTTAAAATCCACCACAGAGTTTGTGACACAAATACATAGTTAGGCTCTATATTTTAGGGTTCATGTTTGTGATATCAGTGTGACCTGTGTATAAGGAGTAGTGTGTATCAGGAGTTTGATATAGGTGTGACCTGTGTATAGTAATTAGTGTAGTGTGAATATATGTTAAAATTTCCATTTGTGATGGAATTGGTGTCACTACTACTTTCATAATTTTACATACTCTTAACTCTCTTCCCCATAAGTGATAACCCTTTGCTTTTAGTTTTAGACACTGGGACCCCACTGTCTTAAGTACCCCAAGCTCCCCAAAGCCTAAATCCGTCTCTCAGCATGAAGATACTGGCTTGAAGCATTAAGGGTTTGCTAAGCCAGTCCTTTGCAAGCCTCCCAGATTGGGCTTTCATTTGCACTATAGGGAAAAACATTTTTTAAAAGTTTAAAAATAGATTTAAAAAAAAATATATATCTCTCTATATATAAAATAAAGTCCACGGTTTAGAGGTCTGTCTGTTCATTCAAGCTAATCTCTTGAACCACTGACTGGATTTTGATGGGGTTTTTACTATTCTATACAGAATTGGACCAGGAAGGTTTAGGTGTATGAACCATTCATCTGTGACAAAAGGGAGTCATGATTTTATTTAAGAAAGTCTCAGAAAAAATCTTGCATCAAGCTTCTTGTATAGAAGCTGGCCATGGTGCTGAAACAGCAAGAAAGCAGCAGAAACTAAGTCTATCAGAGATATCAATGTACCCTGTGGCTTAGCAACAGCCTAGAGAGGCAAGGGAGTCAGAGACTGAGCAGGGTCACGTCTAAGGCAGAGAGTGAGACAGCCTTCAATGAACCCATGAAGATGCCCTTATGCAGACACAGTATCCAAGAAGGAGCCAGGGGAGTCATAGCTATCAGGAATTTAATAAAAACAAACAACCATTGGAACACTGTCGAATTATTTCCATTTGATGGTGGCAAACATCAGATCGCCACCATCAAATGGTAAAAACTCTACCTACGCTGCACCTGAAGGTGGACTCTGGCCACCACTTCTCCATGGTGAAGTGACACACCTTCAGTGACCAGGAGGTAACTCCCATGGAAGTAAGCGCTGTTCTAAGACAGGGGCACCATGGCGATGAGGCTCAACAGGAAGCCCAGGAAATACAGGGTACATTGTGCAAAGAGGACATTATTCATCACCATGTTCGGCAGCTGTGGAGGAGTTAGCATGGAAGCTGTGGAAATATGCTTATGGTAGCTGCAATACAAATCTCCCATCCATGATCCTCCTGCCCTTCCCAGTACATCCCAATGGCTAGGCCCAAGTCAGCTGCAGAGCAGAAGCAGTGGGAATTGTGGTGACAATGGTGAGATGCAGGAGTGAAAAGCAGGGGGTTGTGGTGAGCTGCAGAGGACTGAGGTGTGATGCAGTGGGCTGTGGTAAAAAGCAGGAGTGAGAAGCAGAGGTGTGTGGTGAGATGCAAGGGGCTGTGGTGAAATCAATTATAGGATGCTGTGGTGAAATGCAGGGGGCAGTAGTGATAAACAGTAGGCTGTTGTGAGATGCAAGGGGCAAGGGTAAAAAGCAGGAGGCTGTTGTGAGATGCAGGGGGCTGTTGTGAGATGCAGGGAGCTGTGGGGAGATGCAGTGGGCTGTGGTGAGATGCAGGGGACTGTGATAACATGGAGTAGGTCGTTATGAGATACTGGAGTTGTGGCGAAATGAAATTGCTCCCGTGTGAAGCCGGGGTGGGTCGTTAGTATATATATACATATCTATATACCTGTATATGTATATATATATATATATCTATATATATTTATATATATAGGCAAGTGTGGGAAAAAATGCTGCAAAGTAAGAATGCTTTCAAAAATAGAAGTGTTGATAGTTTATTTTTACCAATTAACAAAATGCAAAGTGAATGAACAGAAGAAAGTGAACAGAAGAAAGCTCAAATCATTACTGCATATGGTTGGATGATGATCATTATCACCTGTTTGGTTTGATTGTGTAATCATGCCCCTGATTATAATCCTACAAAAGCCTTGTATTTGTGTAAGTGTACTGCACCTAGAGGAATTGATGCTGTTTTCAAGGCAAAGGGGGGTCACACCAAATATTTATTTGATTTAGATTTCTCCACTTTGCATTTTGTTAATTGATAGCAATACACTAATAACACTTATATTTTTGAAAGCATTCTTACTTTGCAGAATTTTTGTACTGTATATGTATATATATATATTAGGGGTGTGCACCGGCCACTTTTCGTGTTTTGTGTTTTGGTTTTGGATCTGGATCTTTCTTCGTGTTTTGGATCTGGATTGGTTTTGCCAAAACCACCCTTCCGTGTTTTGGGTTCTGGGTTTTGTGTTTTGGATCTGTATTTTTTTGAAAAAAAGCATAAAAACAGCTAAAATCACAGAATTTGTAGGTTTTTCTGCTCCTATGCTATTATTAACCTCAATAACCTTAATTTCCACTCATTTCCAGTCTATTCTGAACACCTCACACCTCACAATAGTGTTTTTATGTCCAAAAGGTTGCACCGAGGTAGCTGGATGACTATGCTAAGCGACACGAGTGGGCGGCACAAACACGTGACCCATCTAGGAGTGACACTGCAGTGGCAGACAGGATGGCAGTTAGAAAAACTAGGCCCCAAACTGAAAGAAAAAAAGAGGTGCAAGATGGAATTGTCCTTGGGCCCTCCCACCCACCCTTATGTTGTATAAACAGGACATGCACACTTTAACAAATCAATCATTTCAGCGCCAGGGTCTGCCACACAACTGTGGCTGAAATGATTGGTTCGTTTGGGCCCCCACAAAACAAGCTGGCAATTAATGTGTCCCTGCACAAACTGGCTCTACGGAGGCAAGATGTCATCCTCATCCTCCTCATCCACCGATTCCTCACCCTCTTCAGTGTGTACATCCTCATCCTCACAAAGTATTAACTCGTCCCCACTTGAATCCACCACCACAGGTCCCTCTGTACGTTCTGGAGGCTGGTCTCCCTGGAAGAGCTGATAATTCATTTTGATGAACATCATCTTCTCCACATTCTGTGGAAGCAACCTCCTACGCCTTTCGCTGACAAGGTTCCCGGCTGCACTAAACACTCTTTCGGAGTACACACTGGAGGGGGGGCAACTCAGGTAAAATAGAGCCAGTTTGTACAGGGGCCTCCAAATTGCCTCTTTTTCCTGCCAGTACAGGTATGGACTGTCTGACATGCCTACTTGGATGCTGTCACCGATGTAATCCTCCACCATTCTGTCAATGGTGACAGTATCATATGCAGTGACAGTAGACATGTCAGAAATTGTTGCCAGGTCCTTCAGTCCGGACCAGATGTCCAAACTTGGTCCTGCCTGCCCTGCATCACCGCCAGCGGGTTGCTTAGGATACCTAAGTTTTTTCCTGGCAGCCCCAGTTGCGGGAGAAAATGAAGAAGGAGCCGTTGACGTGTCACGTTCCGCTTCAGCTGACAGTGTGTTCACCAGCAGGTCTTTGCACCTCTGCAGGCTTGTGTCGGCCGGAAAGAGAGACACCACATAGGCTTTAAACCTAGGATCGAGCACGGTGGCCAAAATGTAGTGGTCTGATTTCAACAGATTGACCACCCTGGAATCCTGGCAAAGCGAATGAAGGGCTTCATCCACAAGTCCCACATGCCGAGCGGAATCGCTCCGTCTTAGCTCCTCCTTCACTTTCTCCAGCTGCTTCTGCAAAAGCCTGATGAGGGGAATGACCTGACTCAAGCTGGCAGTGTCTGAACTGACTTCACGTGTGGCAAGTTCGAAGGGCTGAAGAAGCTTGCACAACACGGAAATCATTCTCCACTGCGCTTGAGTCAGGTGCATACCCCCTCCTTTGCCTATGTCATAGGTGGATGTATAGGCTTGTATGGCCTTTTGCTGCTCCTCCATCCTCTGAAGCATATAGAGGGTTGAGTTCCACCGCGTCACAACCTCTTGCTTCAGGTGATGGCGGGGCAGGTTCAAGAGTGTTTGCTGGCGCTCCAGTCTTCGGCACGCAGTCGCTGAATGGCGAAAGTGGCCAGAAATTTTTCGGGCCACCCAAAGCGTCTCCTGCACGCCCCTGTCGCTTTTCAGAAAATTCTGCACCACCAAGTTTATTGTGTGAGCAAAACATGGGACGTGCTGGAATTTGCCCAGATGTAATGCCCGCACAATATTGGTGGCGTTGTCAGATATCACAAATCCCCAGGAGAGTCTAAGTGGGGTAAGCCACTGGGCGATGATTTCCCTCAGTTTCTCTAAGAGGTTGTCGGCGGTGTGCCTCTTACTGAAACCGGTGATACACAGCGTAGCCTGCCTTGTAACGAGCTGGCGTTTCTGAGATGCTGCTACTGGTGACGCTGCTGCTGTTGCTGCGTAAGGTGATACATCTACCCAGTGGGCTGTCACAGTCATATAGTCCTTAGTCTGCCCTGTTCCACTTGTCCACATGTCCGTGGTTAAGTGGACATTGTGTACAACGGCATTTTTCAGGACACTGAGGACACTTTTTCTGATGTTTCTGTACAGTCTCGGTATCGCCTGCCTAGTGAAGTGGAATCTAGACGGGATTTGGAACCGGGGACACACTACCTCCATCAATTGTCTAAATCCCACTGCACTAATGGCGGATACCGGACGCACGTCTAACACCAACATAGCAGTCAAGGCCTCAGTTATACGTTTTGCTTCAGGATGACTGCTGTCGTACTTCATCCTCCTCGCTAAGGACTGTTGGAGGGTCAATTGTTTAGTAAAAGTAGTGGTGTTCCTACTTCCTCTCTGGGATGATGAACGACTCCCAGCAGCAGCAGCAACAGCAGCAGCGGCAGCAGTAGGCGTAGCAATGCAGGATCCTCCGGAGGAATCCCGGATAGGAGAGGCAGTCATGCCAGTGATATGGCCTGCAGGACTACTTCTGATCCTGACTAAGGAGGAAATTGATGAGGAGGGAGTTGACGGTGTGGTTTGCAGGCGCTTGGATACAACAGGACAACGGGATTTAGGTGTCCCTGGACTGCTTACGGTCTGAGCCAAAGTTTCTGAACTTGACAGTAACTTTTTATGAACGCGCTGCAGGTGCCGTATAAGGGAGGATGTTCCTAGGTGGTTGACGTCCCTACCCCTACTTATTTCACCTTTACATATGGTACATATGGCAAGACAGTTGTTGTCCGGATTTGGATAGAAATATTGCCAGACCAAAGAGGTGGAATGTTTGGTCTTCTGCCCAGGCATGACCGTGATGGGCTTTTTCATCCCACGGACAACAACTGTCTCCCCCGGAGCCTGATTTAAACAAACCACATCACCATCAGAATCCTCCTCGCCAACTTCCTCCTCAGCGCCAGCTACACCAGTATCCTCATCCTGTTGTACTTCAACAGTGACATCTTCAATTTGCATATCAGCAAGTGGACTGTGGGTGCTCCTTTCAGCACTTGCAGGGGGCGTGCAAATGGTGGAAAGAGCCACCTCTTCCCGTCCAGTGCTGGGAAGGTCAGGCATCGCAACCACCACCACACTTGGACTCTCCTTGGGGATTTGTGATATCTTCTTAGAAAGCACAGTTCTTCGCTGTGCTTTTGCCAGCTTAACTCTTTTGATTTTTTTAGTGGGAGGAGTGCTTCCATCGTCATGTGAAGCTGAACCACTAGTCATGAACATACTAGGGATCGACCTTAGCCGTTCCTTGCCACTCCGTGTCGTAAATGGCATATTGGCAAGTTTACGTTTCTCTTCAGCTGATTTAAATGTCTTTTTCAAGGTCATTTTCCTGAACTTTGCCATTTGGGATTGTATGTGCCCTCTACTATGACATTGGGCATCGGCCTTGGCAGACGACGTTGATGGCATGTTATCGTCTATGTCATGACTAGTGGCAGCAGCTTCAGCACTAGGAGGAAGTGGTTCTTGATCTTTCTCTATTTTATTTTTATCGGAGAAAGTTTGGTCCTCCATTTATGTTATATCGATTTGATATATACGTGCGGCTAAACACAGAAAATAATTTTTTTTTTGGTTTGGACTGGAGTGTACTTTCGGGGGTTACAGCACCCTTAACGGTCAAGCCAGCCGGCCCTTTACTTATGACACAGGCGCACGCTTGGCACTACTTTGTTGATGCACGTGCGGCTACTGCGCACACAATTCACAAACACAGAAAATAATTTTTTTTTGGTTTGGACTGGAGTGTACTTTCAGGGGTTACAGCACCCTTTAACGGTCAAGCCAGCCGGCCCTTTACTTATGACACAGGCGCACGCTTGGCACTACTTTGTTGATGCACGTGCGGCTACTGCGCACACAATTCACAAACACAGAAAATAATTTTTTTTTGGTTTGGACTCGAGTGTACTTTCGGGGGTTACAGCACCCTTTAACGGTCAAGCCAGCTGGCCCTTTACTTATGACACAGGCGCACGCTTGGCACTACTTTGTTGATGCACGTGCGGCTACTGCGCACACAATTCACAAACACAGAAAATAATTTTTTTTTTGGTTTGGACTGGAGTGTACTTTCGGGGGTTACAGCACCCTTAACGGTCAAGCCAGCCGGCCCTTTACTTATGACACAGGCGCACTCTTGGCACTACTTTGTTGATGCACGTGCGGCTACTGCGCACACAATTCACAAACACAGAAAATAATTTTTTTTTGGTTTGGACTGGAGTGTACTTTGGGGGTTACAGCACCCTTTAACGGTCAAGCCAGCCGGCCCTTTACTTATGACACAGGCGCACGCTTGGCACTACTTTGTTGATGCACGTGCGGCTACTGCGCACACAATTCACAAACACAGAAAATAATTTTTTTTTGGTTTGGACTGGAGTGTACTTTCGGGGGTTACAGCACCCTTAACGGTCAAGCCAGCCGGCCCTTTACTTATGACACAGGCGCACGCTTGGCACTACTTTGTTGATGCACGTGCGGCTACTGCGCACACAATTCACAAACACAGAAAATAATTTTTTTTTTGGTTTGGACTGGAGTGTACTTTCGGGGGTTACAGCACCCTTAACGGTCAAGCCAGCCGGCCCTTTACTTATGACACAGGCGCACGCTTGGCACTACTTTGTTGATGCACGTGCGGCTACTGCGCACACAATTCACAAACACAGAAAATAATTTTTTTTTGGTTTGGACTGGAGTGTACTTTCAGGGGTTACAGCACCCTTTAACGGTCAAGCCAGCCGGCCCTTTACTTATGACACAGGCGCACGCTTGGCACTACTTTGTTGATGCACGTGCGGCTACTGCGCACACAATTCACAAACACAGAAAATAATTTTTTTTTGGTTTGGACTCGAGTGTACTTTCGGGGGTTACAGCACCCTTTAACGGTCAAGCCAGCTGGCCCTTTACTTATGACACAGGCGCACGCTTGGCACTACTTTGTTGATGCACGTGCGGCTACTGCGCACACAATTCACAAACACAGAAAATAATTTTTTTTTAGGTTTGGACTGGAGTGTACTTTCGGGGGTTACAGCACCCTTAACGGTCAAGCCAGCCGGCCCTTTACTTATGACACAGGCGCACGCTTGGCACTACTTTGTTGATGCACGTGCGGCTACTGCGCACACAATTCACAAACACAGAAAATATTTTTTTTTTTGGTTTGGACTGGAGTGTACTTTCGGGGGTTACAGCACCCTTAACGGTCAAGCCAGCCGGCCCTTTACTTATGACACAGGCGCACGCTTGGCACTACTTTGTTGATGCACGTGCGGCTACTGCGCACACAATTCACAAACACAGAAAATAATTTTTTTTTGGGTTTGGACTGGAGTGTACTTTCGGGGGTTACAGCACCCTTAACGGTCAAGCCAGCCGGCCCTTTACTTATGACACAGGCGCACGTTTGGCACTACTTTGTTGATGCACGTGCGGCTACTGCGCACACAATTCACAAACACAGAAAATAATTTTTTTTTTGGTTTGGACTGGAGTGTACTTTCGGGGGTTACAGCACCCTTAACGGTCAAGCCAGCCGGCCCTTTACTTATGACACAGGCGCACGTTTGGCACTACTTTGTTGATGCACGTGCGGCTACTGCGCACACAATTCACAAACACAGAAAATAATTTTTTTTTTGGTTTGGACTGGAGTGTACTTTCGGGGGTTACAGCACCCTTAACGATCAAGCCAGCCGGCCCTTTACTTATGACACAGGCGCACGCTTGGCACTACTTTGTTGATGCACGTGCGGCTACTGCGCACACAATTCACAAACACAGAAAATAATTTTTTTTTTGGTTTGGACTGGAGTGTACTTTCGGGGGTTACAGCACCCTTAACGGTCAAGCCAGCCGGCCCTTTACTTATGACACAGGCGCACGCTTGGCACTACTTTGTTGATGCACGTGCGGCTACTGCGCACACAATTCACAAACACAGAAAATAATTTTTTTTTGGTTTGGACTGGAGTGTACTTTCGGGGGTTACAGCACCCTTTAACGGTCAAGCCAGCCGGCCCTTTACTTATGACACAGGCGCACGCTTGGCACTACTTTGTTGATGCACGTGCGGCTACTGCGCACACAATTCACAAACACAGAAAATATATTATTTTTTTAGCACTTGGGGGGAGCACCCCTGATGGACAGAGCACCCCCTGGACAACACTACAGCACCCCTTTAGGACTGGGACACTGCACAGGACTTTGGAGTGGACACAGCCCCTATGGAGAACTGACTGCACAACACAGTCCAGCCAGCCCCTATGGACTTTGAAGTAGTGGACACAGCCCCTATTAACAACAGCAGCACAGCACAACACAGCCAGCCCCTATGGACTTTGAAGTAGTGGACAACAGCAGCACTACACTACACTACACTACACAGCACTAACTCCCACCCTCCCTCTTCACTGTCCACAGCCGAGTGAGAAAATGGCGCCGACGCGGGTACCTTATATAGGATCCAAAACCCGCGAGACTCGGAAGGCGGGATGATGACGTTTTGCCTCGATGTCAGATCCGAGTCAGGCGGGAAAAGTCGAGCCTGACTCGGATCGGACTCGGATCGGGGGGGCTCGGGGGGGTTCGGATTTCAGAAATCCGAACCCGCTCACCCCTAATATATATATATATATATGTATATATATATATATATATATATATTGTGGTGAAGGGGATTGCATCTCACCTGAATTATCCACATTCTGGTGGGATCAGCTCCCTCCAAGGGAGATGAAAGCAAAGCCTGTGCAGTTTGCAGCAGCAGTGGAGATTTGGAACTCCGGGTTTTCAAGATTGCACAAGACTACTGCAAGTAATTACTGAAGACAGGAAGTGTTTAAAACTTTCATTCACCCAGTTCTATCTGCACTGATGCCAAATAGCGGCCAGTGAGTAGGCCCAAGTGTGATTAGTGCCAGGGGCTGACTGAATAGCTGTGCTGGGAAGCATGGCAGGAGGTGCCTGCATTTCATTGCAGCAGACTGAACTCTACACACTTTGGTGCTGGGTGATTTGAGTACACCTGTTTATTTAATGTCTAGGCCTGCAACTCCAGGCTACTATGTGTATTTGCTAAAGAACAGTGGGCCTGATTCAGAGCCGAATCAGTGCCCTCCTCCCTGAAAATGGAGCGGCCTCCTGGCCGCTCGCATAGCTGTGGGTGACCACCCACAGCATATGCGAGCGGCCAAGAAGATGGTCAAGACCATCGCGACCATCGAGCTTGCGACGAGACCCTGCGGTAGGGTCTCGCTGCCGCAAGCCCTGGAGTGCTTTTGGCTCTATCAGAGCCAAAATCACTCTATTGACATCACTAGTGATGTCAGTGGGTCCGGACCCAGACGGTAGGCGTTCCCATCGGAACGCCTCCGTCTGGCAACCACGCCCCCGGCACGCCCACTAAAGGGGGCGTGCTGTCAGTCACCATCGACAGCATGCCCCCTTTAGTGCAAGACCCATAACGACGGCTTGGCTTGGCCGCCGTTATTCGGGTCTCGCGCATGTGCATGACGGAGCTTCCTCCATCGTGCGCATGCACACTGGGGTAACATCAACCCGCTTGCGAGCGTCCTGCGCTCGCGAGTGCGTCTGAATGACCCCCAGTGTCAGCTACCATTAAAAGACACTGGTACACCGGGAACGGACCTGTCGTATGTTATTATTTCTCTGACCCTTTAAATACATTATACATTTTATTAAACTCTTTTTAAATTGCTTTACTCTATTAATTAGAATATGTATTGTTATGATACAAGTACTGTGTAATGCACATTGGGAGGCATTTTCAGGCTATAGGTCGTTATTCTTACTACTGTCAATTTTATCACTGGTGTTAACAGAGGTATAATGCAAAAGTTATTAAAATCAGAAGATTGTTCTACCTGCCATCCTGAGTTTCATCTATAATACTTCTAATAGGCTGTTAGCGGACTCCAGTAGAAAAGGAGGAGGAAGGTAACAGGTGAATAGGGCAGAGGTGGCACTAGGGGTGGCAGGAGGAGGAGGAGCCAGACAAGAGGAAAAGTGGGTGCTGGGATGTACAGGAGAAAGGTGTGTGCTGGGGGCAGATTGCAGAAGGTGTGGAATGAATACAGTTATAAAGGAGTAAATTGAGACACTAGTAAGTAGAAAGAAAGGACAAGCAATCATATAAAGGAGACAAAGAGACATGGGGTGGGAGATAGAAACATTATCTTGGTGGTGGGGACACATTTTGGCTATAGTTAAATTAATTAGTTGCAGAATGAGAGGTGCTAAAAAACAGAGGACTCACTGGAGGAGCAGCAGCCAGGAGGAAGTGATCATATAGTGTGGGAGGAGGAACTGGGGTCAGGAGATGCAGCATGGGCAAAGGAAAAGCTGAACTCCCACTGGCTCCCACCCAGTTCTTCTCCATTCGGTTTGTGAACAGTCCCGGTGGTATGTGGAGAAATGACTGATCCCCAAATGCTATCCGGCACCACCTTGTGACGTTCTGGTTTTGTTGTGGACCCGGGATGGTATTAGGAGCAGACACAGAAGCAGATTTGAAAATAAACGTGGAGTTTTTAATGAGTGGCTTAACAGACATGAATGTGGCAAAACAGAAAGTCCGGGTTTAGCACTAAAGTGCACTTGGGAACTGTAGTGATGCAATGGGAAGTCCAGATAGTGATAACAGAAAGGCAGTCCAGTATTTCAGGTGTTGTGAGGCTGAAATGAATTGCAGGCTGTGGTGAATTGCAGGCTGTGGTGAATTGCAGGCAGAAGTGAAAATGTCCAGAGAGAATGTAAGTGGAGGCAGGGTGCAGGGTAACAGCTGACACAGGTACTTAGGCAAGGGAGAGGCAATAGGAGGAGGCAGGGGAATCCAGCAGGGTATAGAGCAGGTCAGGTAAAGCAGGCTTAGGCAGAGATCCAACAGGCAGGCGGACAAGCTCAGGAACTCTCTCTCAGCTTGCACTGAGAAACACATTGCACTGGCAATGAAAGGAAGCTCTGACCTCCCCTAAATACCCAGTGCCGCACTGTGACAGGCTAGAGAGCGCATGTGACACACCAGGATAGGCAACTAGGTCACATGTCTGGAGGCAAGATGGCGGCGCCCATGCCAGAACGGAACGGAAGCACCACCAGGCCTAACCAGACCAGAGTGACAGTATGCCCGCACAGGACTACGCGCAGCCAATGCACCCCGCCAGACACCAGCGCCACCACCAGACGCCCCTCGCCATAGCATCCTCACAGGTATTACCCGTCGTCCCCTATGCCAGGAAACCCTGGTCGTGACACTCCTCCGCTTGCTCGTGGGGACCAGTTGCATCTATTGAGCAAGGTGTACTAAGCCTTGGAGAGAAATAAAGTGGAGAGAGATTAAGTACCAATTAATGAGCATCTAACAGTCATTTTCAAACACAGCCTGTAACATGTCAGTTAAGAGCTGATTGGTTGGTACTTTATCTCTCTACACTGTATATCTCTCCAAGCTTTAATAATTATCCCCCATTGTCTGTAGGACTTACAATTGTATACATATGAGTCTAGAACAGGGGTATTCAACATGCGGTCCTCCAGCTGCTGTGAAACTACACAGAATGTTTGTAGGACTCTTCGCACATTTGAGTCCTTACTCTTGGTAGTAACACCAGCCGTCACATATGATCTCAAGTCTATACGAATGGAACATGAAACTTAACACATAAGTTGAGAAAATACCTTGTCTGTCACATTGCTATAAAACTATGGGAGATTATCTTTTCAGAGGTCTGCTACCTTGCTTGAGTATTTTGAAATGGATGTGTCAAATCATGTTCAAATAATGATATAACAGTAGTGGGAATTATTGTTTATGACAAAAGAAAATGTAAATGAGTCAACAACAGAGGGTATCATGCTCTAAAATGATTAGTTGCAATGCAATAGACATGCTCATACTTATTACCAGCTTCCTAAGAACACTTAATAACATTTTTTCCATTGAAATTTTACCTACTCTGTTATTTCTAGTGTGTGCAGATGAGGAACTATATATGTCTTTATATCTCACATATGAACATTGCCAAATAGAGGTCTGCATATTGGACATACGAAAGTGCGCTAACAACATAGAACTAATTATGATGCTGAAAACTTTGTACTATAAACAGTGCAGTGGCGGATTGGGTCGCCGGGATGCTGGGCTGGTTCCTGCTGGGCCGGTCCCTTTAGTGGCCGCCGCCCTTCACTCACCCCTGCTCTGCTACTGGCTGGGCTGCAGCTCACTGAGATAAACAAAAAAAATGACCAATAGGGGAGCTGCTGTGCATGCCCAGCAGCAGTGGCAACAAAAGTATTTTTATTTATATATACGGTATATATATATATATATATATATATATATATAGGCAAAAAGGATGGGCACTCACCAATCAGTAAAAAACACTTTTAATTACTCACAGAACACATGGTAAAGGTCGACGTTTCAGTCACAAAAGGACCTTTGTCAGTACAGGAAATCCACCACAAAGCTAACACCAGAGAGGGGGGGACTCTCTGGTGGTAGCTTTGTGGTGGATTTTCTGTCTCCAGGGATTTCCAGGGTAGAGCCTTTTGGGGTTCATATACTTGAGAAAGTTACAGTTTTTAAACTATTACCTCACAATTGCGCCATTACAGAGATAGGAAGATTCAATTCCTTGCGCAGCCTCAGTAGGAGCCTCCAGCAGGTTTACTCACTGTGGCTTCAATTGGGTGCAGCAGGATGGCTGTCCTTTGTGGGTGGCAGCGGGGGCTGGAACTGGGGGAAGGAAGCTAGTGTTTGCTGTGGCCGAGGCCCGGGGGAGGTAGTGGGTGTTAGTCGTGGCTGAGACCCAGGGGAGAAAGCAAGTGACGGTGGTGGTGGTGCGGCCGTTAGCGGCCTAGGCGAGGCGAGCAGCGGACAGTAGGACCCGAGGGAGGTAGCCGGCATCAGTGGCAGATGCAGGCTCATGAAACCTGCATCTGTGTGCAAAAAAATTTAACATGTGTAAAAAAAAAAAAAAAAACCCAGCGTGCACCCCCCCACCCGCAAAAGAGCAACCAGCTCTTTTATTGACCCAGAGCTGGTTATGCAAAATACCGAGGACAAATGACTTAGGGGTCCTCAGTATTTAGCACAACCGGGCTAATCAGAACCAGTCCTGTATTTTCCAGAACCAGCACCTGACTTTTTCTAGCGGGGGGCTGATGCCACAGCCAGGGGAGCCTTTTCACTGCCCCCCCCGAAACATCAACCCAAATGTGTAATGTGGTGTAAAAAATAGAAGTTAAATATTGTCTTTTGCTGTGGAACTACAGTTTCCAGCAAGCCATCCCCTCCCCCATATGCTGGTACTTGAGAACCACAAGTGCGGGGCATTACGGGCCCACTGGTACCTGTAGTTCTACAGCAAAATAAATATTTAAATAAACACAGGACACACACACCCTACAAAGTAAAAGTTTATTAAACATACATGCACTCACACATGTACACATACAGTACTTACCTATGTATCTCTGTAGCTATCGTTCCCCGTTCGTGGATTGGTCCTCTTCGGTCCAAAGTAGGTAATCCCCGGGCTTGGCAAAACAAGAAAAGAACAGCGTGGACTCACGGACATTAGTACTGTCCTACAAGGACAGTAGTACGCGAATGAGAGCTTAGCGGCGGGATTTCGCCTTCCGCCTCTCAGCCAATGAACGGTTCTCACCATTGACTTCAATGGTGAGAACTGTGTGTGCCCATTTCAAAATTGGTGCCTAAGGGCCATTTTTGAAATTCAAAGATGGCTGCTGTGAGCCAATCATGGATCGTGATGTCATCACCCCGCCCCCTCGCCTGGCTTATATAAAGCCAACGCGATGCGCTGTCCAGTCAGTCCATCAGCCAGGTGGCAGCAAAGAAAAGCTGCCAAAGTCAGAAGAGGCCGGGGAAGTCCTGGATGGGCAGCGCCCTCCAGGTGAAGTCGCCATGGTAGTCCTGGGGCAGACAGCAGCCATGAAAAAGAGCTTAAAAGCTGCCGTCCCCCAGGTGAAGGTGCAGAACAATAAAATAATAAAACAAATGTTGCCTGTTTTTTTTATATTTCTTTTACAGGGGTACTATAGGTACCAGCGGGCCATTAATGCCCTGCTTGCTGGTACTTGTGGTTCTCCAAGTACCAGGATGCGGGGGAGGCTTGCTGGGATCTGTAGTTCTATTGCAAAAGACAATATACTTCTATTTTTTTATACCAGATTACACTATCAACCTAGCATCCACCGCCCCAGGGGTGCAGGGGATAGCCCCAGGCTATCACCCTGGGCCTGGGGTGCCCTGGAGAGGGGGACCCCTTTATTGGGGGGGTCCCCAGGGATCCCCGGCCTGGGCTGACTAGTGGTCAGAGTTAATGCTTTGGCTGGGGGGCCCGGTGAAAGGGCTCCCCTGGCTGTGGCATTAGCCCCCCACTAGAAAAAGTCAGGTGCTGGTTCTGGAAAATACAGGGAAACCTTACTAATTTTTTCCCTTGTATTTCCAGAACCAGGAATGGCTCAGAGCCCAGTGCTGGTTGTGCTGAATATGGGGGACCCGTACATCATTTGTCCCCCATATTTTGGCAACCAGGACTGGTTCCGATTTGCCTGATGCTGGTTGTGCTTAATACAGGGGACCTCTACATCGTTTGTCCAACCAGGAAAGGTCAGGGCTGGTTGTGTTCGGGGGGGGGGGGTCCCTTTTTTTATTTTACACAAATTAAAATTTTAACACAGATGCATAGATGGATCTCACTGATTCATCCATGCATCTGTGTCTTATTTTCTCAGATGCATGCCCAGTGCCAGTGAGCACTTTTGTCGCCCGCTGATGCCCCTGTGCACTGCTTCCACTGGTCCGCATGCTGCTGCCCCGCACTCCTGCAGCCTGCTTCCATAGCCGTCTCTCCCTGTGCATCCCCAAAACACCTCCTGTGTGCTGGCCTTCCTTCACCTGCGCTAATCTACCACTTTGTTGCCCTTCTCCCATGCAGGTGGCCCGGTTTTCTCCTCCAAACCCTGATAGTTAATACATTTTAAAAAAGCAATGGAGTTCCATAGACAAAAAAGCTTATGGTTTCACATGTCCCATTAAGGCTTCTTAGACATGATCTGAAATTCCACAAAATCTATTGAATTTCTGCCCCTCAAACTTCAAAAAGCAATGAAATTAGGATAATTAAGGCTGACTCCTTAATGAACATGTTCCTTGCGTAATAGAGATATGGTATGCCATGACACCATGTGCTTAACTGCAGATTCAGCACTCTCACAGAGTTAGATTGCTGTCACTCACAAAATGGTGGAGCTGCTAATTTACAGAATTGTGTGCTCATTGGAATACACACACTGGCCATTTTTCCGGTGTTCTGCGAATGCACAGTAGACGCCGGGCACACTCTGGTGCCCAGAGTTTACTGCGCATGCACAGAACGCCAGAAAATGGCCGCTGCATGCACATGGGACCCCTCCTGTCTTAAGATGCCCCTGGTGAGAGCAGAAATCCTCTAGTCACACTAATCAGCGCAGTCTATTGTAAAGCTCCAGGGACTTCTTCCCGACACTATTCAATATTGCACTGAATTGAATTCCCCCCATTGACGCGGTGATGTGCTGTTAATTTGTCAGTAGTGTCTCTGTAAGGGATCCCAGTGTTTACAGTTTAATTTGTTTACAGATGGTGGAAGTAGAGTAGGTGTGCGGTTATGCTGGAAACTGCAGTCATTGGGGAATAATGCACAGTCATGTGACCTATGGTGCCCAATAATTTTAGTGAATTTATATTTATTATTATTATTATTATTATTCCCTTTGGCTATTATTCGTGTAGATAGATAGATATAGTATATGTGTCATATGTATGATATACACAGTCGAGTCACATTATTATGACCACCTCCTACATTTGACGTCAGCAGCGCGTAGCCCATGAAGAACATCACGTGCTGTGTACTGGCTTGGTGGTTATATAAGCTGTGCGATAGGCCGTCTACACACATATCACTCATTGCTGTCATGGGTAAATGGGGCAATTTATCCGAGTTGCAAAAAAGGGATGATTATTGGCTTTTTCGGCCAGAGGCGGCAGTATTTCCGATACAGCACAGTTTGTGAACTGTTTGCATGCTGCTGTGATGAAGGTATATTGTGACTGGGCAAAAGGCACCATAACCGACGTGGAAACTGCAGAGTACCACGTACCATTGATGTGAGAGGTGAACGTCAGCAATGAAGGTGCATGAAGGCCGACCGACACACTACACTACAGTGGAGAAGCTCACAATAAAAATTAACCTGGGGGCCACCAGACGTGTGTCTAAAATGACAGTTCAGCGAACCCTGCTGCGTATGGGGCTCCAAAGGAAATGGATGGTCACTGCACTTATGCTAACGAAGGTGCATTAGCGGAAAAGGCTTAAATTTTCATGCCTTTCTCAGAATTGGACCTCTGCTGATTGGCAAAGGGTTGCTTTCTCTGATCAGTCACGTTTTCTGCTTCATCGAATGGACGGATGTTGGTGTGTCAGGTGAGAAACATTGGAGAACAAACACCCTGCAACCATTGCTGGAAAAACACAATCTGGTGGTGGCAGCGTTACGATCTTGGGAATGTTTTCATGGTATTCTCTGGGCCCACTAATAAATGTGGAAGACACCATCAAGCGATTTGGTCATGAATCCATCCTTGCAGAGCTCGTACACCCATACATGCTGATTGTCTTCCCTGATGCGGATGGGATCTTCCAGCAAGACAATGTAACATGTCACACAGCTAGAAATGTCCGACAGTGGTTGGATTAGCACGACCAAGACTTCCAAGTACTTCCCTGGTCCCCTAATTCCCCAGACTTGAACCCAATTGAGCATCTGTGGGACCACCAAGATCATGATACTCCGCCATGCACCCTCCAGCAGCTGTGGGATGCACTGCAGTCAGCATGGCTCCAGATACCTGTGCCAACCTACCAGCACCTTATTGATTCACCCCCAGCCCATCTAGTTGCTGTTCGGGCAACACACAGTGGTTAATCTGGTTATTAGCTGGTGATCATAATAATGTGACTCGATTGTGTAGCATACTGCAGCATGTCTGGTGTGATGATCACCATAATGTCACTTCAGCTGCTGACTACTAACATATCATTGCAAAGCAGAATGTTTAACTTTTATTTTTGGTAATTGCTATTTTCAATTTATTGCACCTCTGAATGTTATGATAATGAGTAAGATAATCAGATAGAAGGGGTGTGACATTATGTAAATATGCATGACCCTTTTGTAGTTATTTATATAGCAAGCACCACCATGGCATAGTATACAGCATTATGGGCCTTATTCTAAGTCAGACGCAGGGGTGATGTTGGACACAGTGGAGTGGTGTTTTTTAGTCTGAGTAGCACCGCGCATACATCCCAATGGTGTTTGTACATATGTGCAGTACAGATATAGACAAACACAGAGGGGCAATGAGAGCCGTGCCGGGCCCGGTGGAAGGGGGCGTGGCCTAATCATGGAAGGCGTGGTCACACCCCTTTAGTATTAAAATATATATATTTTTTTTCCAGTGTGATCACTCCCCCCCACAGGCATAGGAGACTGTTGTAGCTGTTTCTGCGTGTGCTGATCTGCTGTGAGGCCACTAGAGATGAGTGAAGTGGTGTAAGGTCACTAGAGATGAGTGAAGTGGTATAAAGCCACTAGAGATGAGTGAAGTGGTGTAAGGCAACTAGAGATGAGTGAAGTGGTCTAAGGTCACTAGATATGAGTGAAGTGGTGTAAGGCCACTAGACTGAGATGAGTGAAGTGGCATAGGCAAACGCAGGGGGGGTTTCCATCTGCCTGGAAACCCCCCTCCCCAGCACACACCATGACCACAATAGAAATAGTAATATAATAGAATGTTACTAGCGCTGCATGTTCTTCTCAGTATCACAAATGAAATGGTTAGCACCAACTGTGGATCGTTTAAAATGTGTCAGCTAGTAATAAATATACCTGTGCACCAACTAGGACATGTGGAAAACATGCACTGTTAGGGGTGCACTGCTATAGACCATCAATAGGGCTAATTATTAATACTGTATAATAGTACACTATCCAGTACATAAGGAGACCAATATGTACATATATATGTCCAGGGTAGTGCTAGGTTCTTCTGCCGCTCCCCCAGACTCCCGGACTTGCTCCAATGCTCTGGAATGGTGCCCACATCTGAAGAAAAACATTCTGCTCAGACAGGATGGACCTACTGCCGCATCTAATGGCTTACAGTGATCGCTGGTCCTGTATATGCTGGAATTGTGACACACAATATACTATGTATGTAACATATTAAAGCTGGATAAGTGCTAATTCTGCCCTCTTCATGGACTGTCCACACTCGCTCTAAAATCAGGCATTTGGAAACCCCCCTCTAGAAATCCTGTGTTTGCCACTGAGTGGGGTAAGGCCTCTAGAGATGAGTGAAGTGGTGTAAGGCCTCTAGAGATGAGTGTAGTGGTGTAAGGCCAGGAAAATATGAGTGAAGTGGTGTAAGGCCTCTAGAGATGAGTGAAGTGGTGTAAAGCCTCTAGAGATGAGTGAAGTGGTGTAAGACCACTAGAGATGAGTGAAGTGGTGTATGAATTTCAAACAAATCAAGTGGCAATAATCCTAACATGTCAAAATGAGTAACATCATTAGTACAACTATCATTGTACACACTAGTAATATGTATTACTATATTTGTTTAAATGTGTAAATTCCCAATTGAATTTGTTGCTGATTTTTATTGTATTTCAATTGTTTTGGAGCTGTTTCAGAGTTGCAGTAAAGTCAAGCACAGCCGCAGCCACATTGCACGCTTGGAAATAAATGCTATGTTGCCAGTGCCACCCAAGTGGAGATGCAGCTGAGAAGCGTACAGCTGAGTTACGAATCCTTGGCTATGGATGCATCGGCAGCACGACAACTCACAAAACCCATTTGCAAAGCTCTGAATCACCCCATAGTCTATTAATAGAGCTAGCATATCAAGACTGTCAATTCCGCCTAGTCTGTGGTGTGGTTAACATTTAATAAGGGAAAAACCTGCACAATATACAAGTGATAGGGGAATTCTGAGCATACTCAGAATGATAGGAGGAATTATGCTAATGAAATAAGAACAATCTGTGCTCAAATGAGAAATGAGGTTAATATTCTGTGGAACAATTTTGAAAAATTGAATTACAACTAGTGGCCACCTTCAGTAACCTGACCCCACTACCCTCTATGTTCCTGTGAAGCTGGGCCCTGCCAGTTTGGCATATTCCTGGGCAACCCAGCAATGCAAGGACACTCCCTGTAATGTCAGACAGCATCAGATAAAAGCCATCTTTCATCTACTGATAGGACCAAGCAGGGCCAGTGCAAGGTGTCTGGGTGCCCAGGGCAACATTCCACCCACTGCCCATGGTCTCTCCAATTCATAATATTCCATGCATAAATGTCCCTGATTTATAATATGACACACAGTGGTGTTCTAAATTCATAATATACAATATATAAAACCCCCAACTAATATACCACACAACAGAGCTCCAAAATCATAATGTACCTCATAACACTGCACCCAAATAATATTATGCTCACATCAATGCCTCCAATACATAAAACATGTCAAACATTTGTGCCTCCAATACATAATATGCCACACAGCTGTGTCCCAAGTTTATTGTACACCACATATCCAATAATTATGCCACACAATGCCCCAATACATATGCCACACATGTGCCCCAAATTCTTTATATGTCATACAGATGTGCCCCCAAAATATTATACCATGCAGATATTTATTAAGAAATGTATTCATCTCAGTAGTTTTTAATTAACATTTTGATGCTGATTAGGCGTCTGGATTAAGGACGCCTTCTATGTTTTAGAGAGCGACGGCAGAGTGAGCATACGCTGGTGTAATGACGCCCACTTTTCTTTCTTAGCATACATCATCTCAAGGAAGTGTATGATTAATCAGTAACATCGAGAGCCATCAGAGTTGAATGCAGCCCTTGAGGTAGAGTCTCCCCGCCGCAAGCACTGCAGGCTGAAATACAACCAAGTGACGGGTACAATGACGACTCCATGCTAATTATGGACACCCATTAAACTCTGTTTGGATGCCCAGATACGCCTGCATTCGCAGCACCACTCCCCCGGTCACGAGGACCTTCCCCTGTTACCACCCACAAATGGCACTATCTGTCACTCAAAGTAGTCTTGCGCACGTGCACTGCGACTTATATGCATGCAGAGACGGGCAACTATCGGCCATAGCGTGCGATCGCGGCTTAGCGTCCGGGTCTGAATCAGCCCCCTAGTCATTTCCAGGTTTCCTTCTGTATTGATTATTGGTGCCTATCCCTGTACTATAATATAGCCAGGAGTGTGGCCATCTTATGGTACCTGACACATTCTGCAATATGTTCAGTGGTGCCGCACTTCTCCTTTAAGGTCCGAGTCACATTGTTAAAACGTGAGTCAGATGCTATGAATCTTAGGCATTCAGCGGGGTTGGGTTTGAGATCCCAGCGGGTGGGATGCCGCTGGTCAGAATACCGACAGCGGCATCCTGACAGTTAGAATCCCAACACCCATAAGGAACAAAGTAAGTCTAAAGCCACGTATCCACTTGTCGATTAAAATGAATGATTGAACGATAATGATGTTGAAAACAACTAGCGATGCGCGCTCCCGCTGGTCGTTTCCGACAGATTGGGCATGTTCGGGGATGAGGGAGGGTGCCTGCACTGAACAACACATCATTCAGTGTGAGCACTGCACAGTACAATGAACAACTGCACGATAACGATATCGTTATCGTGCACTCCTTCATTGTTGGGTAGTGGATGTGCACCTTAACCCTTATCACTACCCTTAACCCTAACCTTCCCTAAACTCCCCCCTAGTGCCTAAACTTAACTTCCCCCTCCCAGCATCCTAAATATAACACTTCCTCCCCTGTGCTTACACCTAACCTCCCCCCCAAGTGTCTAAACCTACCCTCCCATTCCCCGTACCCTAAACTTAACCCTCACCCCTAGTGCCTAACTCTAACCCTCCCCCTAATGCCTAACCCTGCACCCCTAACCTTCTCCCTAACCTCTGATACTTACCTTACCGGGATTCTGGAGCCGGGATCCCGACACTGTCGGGATTTCGGCGCAGGTATTTCGACCATCGGCATCCCGCATGCCGGGATGCTGACTCCATCCCATTCAGTACCATAAACTTGAGGTTGCGGGCAGAGAGTCAGTTTTGGCATTGTGGTTTTAAGTATACACATGGTCAATGACTTGAAAGCAGTATGAACTTGGAATCATGCCCCTATTACCATAAATTGGGAACTCTAAGTGATTATCTCCTGTACCTTAAATCTGTGCTAACTTTACTTTTGTATCTGATACCTAAGCTGGAAGATGAAAATTGGTTTCCATATGACTACCCTTCAGCTGCTTGTGCTATTCGTGTCTCTATCTACTACTGAGGTTCAATCTATAAACTGAGTTTTATACTCATGAAGAGATTGTTACAGAACCGTTTAAAAATTTTAAACTTGGATTCTGAGTTTTCATGTAATATATCGTTTTATACCAAGCCTTAGGCGCAAACTGTGGGGTTTATTTATCATGGGTGGCTAGTAGACAGTGGTAACAATTGTTATATTATACTGCATATGACAGTGATACATAATGTATTACCAATGCTATACATGATGTTGAGGCTGCTTTGCGAAAAACTCCATACTCAGGGATGACAATTTAATTTCGCCTAAAGCTGCCAGTGAAGGAGAAATTGATTCTTCACTTGCTAGTTTACACTATTGTTGGCAATTGTGCATAGAAATATGACCTGGTAAGGGATCCAATGAATCCTATCCAGCAGCATTGGGTACCATGTGAAAGGTAAATAGTACTGAGATGTGTTCCTTTATGGCAAAATCATTTGCTTTTTGCTGCTTGATAAATTGTGTAAATTTGCCATCCTCACAGAGGTCTATGGTGACGGCGTTTAACAGTGGTAAATAGATTAAGCCCGTGAACTCTTTAATTGCCCTGGATTTGTTGTTAAATTGCAAAAATACTATGATAGCCATTCTCTGTTTATCCAGGTTGTTGACTGATTGCAGATTAATAAATAATCTTCTATTACTATTTTATCTTACACTTCTCATATAAAAATTATCATTGGTTAAATTGGAATATATGTTTAATTCATACAGTAAGTAACATGTATATATTGCATCCTTTTAATCCACACAGACTGGCCTTAGCGAATATACAGTATACTGTTTATTTTAAATTACCTGCTAGGATTATACTGTTAATAAGCAGAGCATATAGCAAACCCAACCACTTCTAGCAAACTGTAAATGTAATTGAGATATCCAATGGCTGGTTCCAAATGATATTATTTTCATTTTTTTTCCAACTTGCCAATTATCATGCTGTAACAAGACTCCAAAAGAGCATGAATTATATGGTTTCAGAAATCAGAGTGCTGTTGCTAATACTCAGAACAATTAACAGAATTAGCAAAAGATTCTATAATCTCTTTCATTCCAGAGGGGTTTCATATTTCCGTGCACTTCTATGCACTGGAACAGAATATATTATTAGCACTAAAGCTTCCTCTTCTACATAGCAATCATGTTGAAAATATGCCTCACATGTACTGTATATAAGAGAGCTAAAACATTCCTAAAAGGTTCATGTCTCTTGTTTGCTAAAGATAATATTGAAAAAAAAAATGCAAAAGCAATAAATTTACTACACTACAATTGACCATAAGTATCAATTTAGGACCAGCAAAACAAACAGTACATTAGTTATTAGTAGCATAGAGGTACAGTAACATTATTATAAACACTGTATCACCACATGTCTGCCTATTATTTAAGCTGTATTCTACCTAGTTACTCAGAATGAAAGAACTCTATTAATGTTTTATGGGACAGCAGAGACACTAAAAATCACTATGGGGCCCATTTATCAATGTATATTTGCGGCTTAATCCCCAAAAAACACGTTTTCGGGGTTAATTTAGAAATATAACGTTTTTCCCAGATGTATTACAGAGGGACCACAGTAGATATCTCCGATACCTGCTGCAATCCCTCCAATCCTGCCAGCAGCTGCATCCTATGGTTTCTATGGGAGATGCGATGCTGCCATATTTACCAATTTCCGGAATGCAAAGCATTCCAGAGATTGGCCTCCACAGCTACCACCATCTAAAGATCATGGTAGCCCATTGTAGCTAAGGGCTACACATCGCAGATTCAGTCAGCAGAGAGTTCCCCCAGAAAACCCTCTGCGGAAATGGGCGGTGTGCATGCGTGGTTGGCAGGACCGTGCATGCACAGTAGCCCCGGCAATACTCGGAACACGGGCTCATTTCAGAGCCCCTGTTCCTGCAGGTGCTCTGTAATACATCCCAACAATGTAATTGCATTCTACAATGCAATCATGGGTGCTAAAATCATGCCCAAATCGCATTGTAAATGCAAATAATGATAAATGCCCCCCTATATCACAAAGAAGTGGCCAGAGAGAGAAATTTAAGTTACTGGAGAGAAAAACGTCAAATACACTCTATTGGTTGAGCTGCATAAAATCATTTTACCTTTGCTTCACATTAAGTTGGGCCTTATGAGGAATTTCATGAAAGCTCTGGATAATGAAGGCCAGGCTTTCAGTTATCTGAAGGAAAAGTTTCCAAAGTTAAGTGAAGCAAAGCTAAAAGAAGGCATATTTGTTGGCCCACAATAAGGGAACTGCTTACAGATAAAATAAAGCTAAATTGATGGAAATTTAGTCTGCTACTTGGTCCTTCAACACTGCTCTGTGTGGATTCCTAGGGAGCAGAAATGAGGATAACTACATGTCCAAGAATATGGGTTGTAGAATGTCACTTAAAATTAACTTTTTACATTCCCATCTACATTTTTCCCTGACATCCTGGGTAGTGTAAGTGATGAACAGGGAGAACGTTTTCACCAAGACATTTTGACAATGGAGCATCACTACCAAGGACCCTGGGACCCTGGAATGATTGGGGACTACTCATGGTCCCTGTTTTGAGAGACCAATGAGACACTGTACAGTACAAACGAAAAGCGTCAACATCCTATCTCCCTAAAGCAAAGTGACTTTGCTTTACAGCTTATTTGGATTGTTAAGAGTATCTGAAGTTTAGTATTTGCTGTTTTTAAGCGTTTCTGTATTTTTTTTTTATAAATGAATGTGATAAGAATATTTAAATTCTATAGAGATAAATTGAAATTTAAAATGTTCTTACTTTTTTCACATATAGTTATTACCGCTTTTGATATGTGTGTGTTTGTGTATCTAATAAATGTGACATGATAGAGAAAACCATAATTTTTTCCACTGAATCAGCATCCCTAAATTAGGTGAAAACACATATTCACGAGCCAGATGTAGATATTTTTTTTCAAATTTTAATGAATAGTATTTTTATTATTTATTTATTAGGTGCTCCAACCAATGACAGCTCCTTACCTGTCTATCCAGGGTGTCTGTAATCGTGCGCATGCACAAGATTGTAATCCAGCTCATGTGCACAAATTAGTGTACTGGCTGGCTTCTAGGGACTGCATTGGCTGTAGCTCCTAGAAGCCACATAGGGCTGCCATTATAGTCAGGGGCGCCAAGAGGGGAGCAGGCACTAATTACCCTGGCCTGGGCTTGCTGCAAGGGCTCGCCACCGCCCCCATCCCTCCCTCCTATCTCACAACAGCCCAGCACACGCTGCTGTGTGTTGGGCGGCAGTGGAAGACTGCTTGCGGCTGCTGAGCAGTCTCCTATCTATGCCTGTGGGGGGGGGAGCGTTCACACTGATCGCGGCACTGCAAAAAATATTTTTTAAATTCTTTTTTATCCTAAGGGGGCATGGCCACACCTCCTGTGACTAGGTCACACCCTTTCCACCCGGGCTTGACGAGGGCTGATAACACCCCTGATTATAGCAGAGGAGTGATTCCCATTGGAAGCATTCTCTGCTATCGCAATTTGGACTAGCAGTCCCAGGGGAAGAAAACATCTCTGGGCCTGCCTGTTCGAGTGCTTCCAATGGTAAGTCACTGTCACTGCTAGGCAGTCCCTGCAAGTGGAGGATTTTACTGGGAAGGGCTGCATCCCAGCAGCCCCTACTTTAAGTAAAATCCACCACTTGCCCCAATATACTAGTGTATGAATAAATCAATGTGAGTGACCAGGGCTTCATCTGTGAGTGACCAGGGCTCAATCTGTGAGTTTCTGGGGCTCCGGTCTGTGAGTGACTGGGACTTTTGGTCTGTGAGTGACTGAGGACTCCAGTCTGTGAGTGACTGGGGCTCCATCTGTAAGTGACCTGGGCTCCGGTCTGGGAGTAACCGGGGTGCCAGCATGTGAGTGACAGGGGTTCCATCTGTGATTAACCATTGATCAGGGCTCTAATCTGTGAGGGACCGGGGCTTCATCTGTGAGTAAATGGAGGCTCTGGTCTGTAAGTGACCGGGGCTCTGTTCTCTACGTGACCAAGGCACTAGTCTGTGAGTGAATGGGAATCTGGTCTGTAAGTGATCTGGGGCTCTGGTCTGTGAGTGACTGTGGCTCTGGTCTGTAAGTGACCAGGGCTCTGGTCTGTGAGTGATCTGGGGCTCTGGTCTGTGAGAGACTGGGGCTCCAGTCTGTAATTTACAAATTGGAGGCAAAACACTAAAGACTCCCAAACACCTATATGTGTATATCCTATGAATATTTTTAATATCCCAAGAAATTCTGATACAACCTAGACATATGGTAAGTATAAAAACAAGACTGTTTCACAATTTTTGGCACACTTCTATTAATGATGTAGTAAGCTTACAAAACGTTTTTTAAATTGTTGGAAATAATGTAATATATATATATATATATACGTATATATATATATATATATATATATATATATATATATATTAGGGGTGTGCACCGGCCACTTTTCGTGTTTTGTGTTTTGGTTTTGGATCTGGATCTTTCTTCATGTTTTGGATCTGGATTGGTTTTGCCAAAACCACCCTTCTGTGTTTTGGGTTCTGGGTTTTGTGTTTTGGATCTGTATTTTTTTTAAAAAAAGCATAAAAACAGCTAAAAATCACAGAATTTGTGGGTTTTTATGCTCCTATTCAATTATTAACCTCAATAACCTTAATTTCCACTCATTTCCAGTCTATTCTGAACACCTCACACCTCACAATATTGTTTTTATGGCCAAAAGGTTGCACTGAGGTAGCTGCATGACTATGCTAAGCGACACGAGTGGGCGGCACAAACACGTGGCCCATCTAGGAGTGACACTGCAGTGGCAGACAGGATGGCAGTTTGAAAAACTAGGCCCCAAACAGTACATACTGCAAAGAAAAAAAAGTGCAAGATGGAATTGTCCTTGGGCCCTCCCACCCACCCTTCTGGTTGTATAAATAGGACATGCACACTTTAACAAACCAATCATTTCAGCGCCAGGGTCTGCCACATGACTGTGGCTGAAATGATTGGTTCGTTTGGGCCCCCACAAAACAAGCTGGCAATTAATGTGTCCCTGCACAAACTGGCTCTACAGAGGCAAGATGTCGTCCTCATCCTCCTCATCCACCGATTCCTTGGATAAAACAGGAAAAAGGGATTTAGGTGTCCCTGGACTGCTTACGGTCTTAGCCAAAGTTTCTGAACTTGACAGTAACTTTTTATGAACGCGCTGCAGGTTCCGTATAAGGGAGGATGTTCCTAGGTGGTTAACGTCCCTACCCCTACTTATTTCACCTTTACATATGGTACATATGGCAAGACAGTTGTTGTCCGGATTTGGATAGAAATATTGCCAGACCAAAGAGGTGGAATGTTTGGTCTTCTGCCCAGGCATTACCGTGATGGGCTTTTTCATCCCACGGACAACTGTCTCCCCCGGAGCCTGATTTAAACAAACCACATCACCATCAGAATCCTCCTCGCCAACTTCCTCCTCAGCGCCAGCTACACCAGTATCATCATCCTGTTGTACTTCAACAGTGACATCTTCAATTTGCATATCAGCAAGTGGACTGTGGGAGCTCCTTTCAGCACTTGCAGGGGGCGTGCAAATGGTGGAAAGAGCCACCTCTTCCTGTCCAGTGCTGGGAAGGTCAGGCATCGCAACCGCCACCACACTTGGACTCTCCTTGGGGATTTGTGATATCTTCTTAGAACGCACAGTTCTTCGCTGTGCTTTTGCCAGCTTAACTCGTTTGATTTTTTTAGCGGGAGGAGGGCTTCCATCGTCATGTGAAGCTGAACCACTAGTCATGAACATAAGGAAAGACCTTAGCCGTTCCTTGCCACTCCCTGTCATAAATGGCATATTGGCAAGTTTACGTTTCTCTTCAGATGATTTAAATGTTTTTTTAAGGTCATTTTCCTGAACTTTGTCATTTGGGATTGCATGTGCCCTCTACTATGACATTGGGCATCGGCCTTGACAGACGACGTTGATGGCATGTTATCGTCTATATCATGACTAGTGGCAGCAGCTTCAGCACTAGGAGGAAGTGGTTCTTGATCTTTCCCTATTTTATTTTTATCGGAGAAAGTTTGGTCCTCCATTTATGTTATATTGATATATACGTGCGGCTAAGGCGCACACAAACACAGAAAATAATTTTTTATTTTTGTTGGAGACTAGTGCACTTTGTGGGTTACACCACCCTTTAAGAAATGAGCCAGCCGGCCCTTTACTTATGGGACACAGGCGCATGCTTGGCGCTGCTCCTTTGTTGATGCACGTGCAGCCACAGTGCACACAATTCACAAACACAGAATTTTTTTTTTAATTTTGTTTGGAGTGCCCTTTGGGGGTTACAGCACCCTTTAACGGTCAAGCCAGCCGGCCCTTTACTTATGACACAGGCGCACGCTTGGCACTACTTTGTTGATGCACGTGCGGCTACTGCGCACACAATTCACAAACACAGAAAATATTTTTTTATTTGGTTTGGAGTGTACTTTGGGGGTTACAGCACCCTTTAACGGTCAATCCAGCCGGCCCTTTACTTATGACACAGGCGCACGCCTGGCACTACTTTGTTGATGCACGTGCGGCTACTGCGCACACAATTCACAAACACAGAAAAAATATTAATTTTTTTAGCACTTGGGGGGAGCACCCCTGACGGACAGAGCACCCCCTGGACAACACTACAGCACCCCTTTAGGACTGGGACACTGCACAGGACTTTGGAGTGGACACAGCCCCTATGGACAACTGACTGCACAACACAGTCCAGCCAGCCCCTATGGACTTTGAAGTAGTGGACACAGCCCCTATGGACAACAGCAGCACAGCACAACACAGCCAGCCCCTATGGACTTTGAAGTAGTGGACACAGCCCCTATGGACAACAGCAGCACTGCACAACACAGCCAGCCCCTATGGACTTTGAAGTAGTGGACACAGCCCCTATGGACAACAGCAGCACAGCGCAGCACAGCACAACACTACTCTGCACTACACTACACAGCCCAGCCAGTCCTACCTCCTACCCTCCCTCTTCACTGTCCACAGCCGAGTGAGAAAATGGCGCCGACGCGGGTACCTTATATAGGATCCAAAACCCGCGAGACCCGGAAGGCGGGATGATGACGTTTTGCCTCGATTTCAGATCCGAGTCAGGCGGGAAAAGTCGAGCCTGACTCGGATCGGCCTCGGATCGGGGGGGGTTCGGGGGGGTTCGGATTTCAGAAATCCGAACCCGCTCACCCCTAATATATATATATATATATATATATATGCAAACACCAGTATCTTGTAAATAAATGATTATAATAATCTTATTGATTTGCATGCAGTCAGGATGCTGACTTTCTCTCCATATGTGAAATGAGTGTTTCTGGGTGGCAAATAGGCAGCAACTGGAATGGCACCCTGCAGCCAGTAGCACCCTGCAGCCTGTGGATCTGCCTAGAGCGTCCTTAGGATGCTCCGGGCAGTGCTCCACCTCCTAGAGCCGGCACTGCCACCCTGTTACTGCACTGGTGGTGGTAACAGTAGCATATACTACTATCTCAATGCTGCCGTCAAATAGTTTTCTTTGCAAATGTGGTAGCACAAAATACCGTTTACATTAGGAGGACGATAACAAGAGAACCCCAAGGGATTGACCCAATTAGGATTTTTCTGCATTGTGTTTCAAATCCACCATGAAAATAGTGCAACATACAGATCAATTGATCTCTAGTCTGTGCCACCTCTGCTGTCCAGAAGTACACCAGTAATATATTCAGCTCAGAGGTTATCACCAGAGAACAATGCAGATATCATTTTCTGTCATTTGCTGTTCTGTGGACAGAATAGACAACATGAATAGAGAAATAAAAAATAAATGCGGGCGCAATAAACACACACAAAAACATAAAAAATAATGATTTTGAGGATTGTGTTATTAAATACAGCTCCCCAGTTGGTAATTCTGGATCACTTAATCTATATAAACTAACTATATATACTAATAATATATATGTGTCTGTCCTGATGACGGGGTAGCAGTCCCAGAAACGTCGATATATGAAACTGACATCTTTTTTCCACTATTGAAAAGTCTCGGAGTGGCCGCCTTCTGTTCTTTTTTTTTTCTCTTTCTCTCCCTCTCCTGTATTGGCAAGTAGTCCTGTTTGTTCCTCATGGATTTATTGGTCCAAAAAATATAAATGAGTCTCCAATGATGAGTATTTTAGTAGAAAAAAACAATAAGTTGTATATAACAAAGCAGTTAGTTTAAAAGTGAAAGAATACAGTATATTATGGTGGTAGTTTAACTTTACTAACACCCAGATACCTGTGTCAGGCTTCAAACATACTAAATATTGTGCAGTGTGTCTGTGTGGACAAAGATCACCGCAGGGGCATGGGGTACACAGCAGCAGCCAAGGAAGCACTCTTCTCCCATAAAAAAATATTTTGCCTCCACATTTTTCACACTTTGGTTAAAAAATCTTCAGTATTTTGCCATTTTTCTTCATCTCAAAGTACAGTGCTGCATCAACGATAGCTCTCCAGCTGTTATGGGACTACATATCCCAGCATGCCCTGCCATAGTTTTAGCATGACCTAAAAGCAAAACGGTGGCAGTGCATGCTGGCATGTGTAAATCCACTGCAGCTGGGGGGGCACGACTTTGACAAACCTGCTGTAAAATATTGAAAAGATCACAATACACTGCACTCCTAGGCTCACATATTTATACTCCGCCGAATTTGCTACACTCCTTCCAGGCTCTTTACAGCTGGACTCTGTCCAACCCAAGAATGTATGATTGCCACTTAGGCACTGGAGATTTTATCCACAAGATACTGGTCAGATGTATTAAAAGAAATTAATACTGTGTACAAGATCATGATTGAGAAAAAAGAATGATTGTCTATTTCGCTGGCTAGATGACATTAATGGAGATGGCACAAAGATACAAGTGTTAAGATAAATTCCAAGTTGGAAAGGAGACTGCTAAAACCTGGATAACATATGAACCTACTCTTTGTCTAAATGGATAATCTCTGAATGATGTGATCGTATACATAAGTGAGCACACTGCACTAAGTTACAGCATAATATTTGGGAGCTTGGATCGGAAAGCATAGTTCAAAGGTCCCCCAAATGTTTTTTTTCAATTCTTGAAGTTAATAGATGGACAAAATATCAGTAGGTTTATTAACACGTTACCAAAACAGTAGTTGTATAAATATATTTCTCTCATTCTGTGGGCACATGTCACAGCACAGTAGTTATATTTTATTTAGCAGCTGGGTTTTTCCATTTAGTATTTTGTTTTGTTTCATTATTTGGGTAGAAATGTAAATACAGTAGTTTGTATGAAAGTGTTAAACAGATTAATTATAAATGTTGCACAATCCTATACTGTAGTACACTGAGTATATTAGCTTCTAATATACAGCATCGAGGCTGACATGGAGGCAACTTGAAGCGCTAGAAGGGATATTTCCTTATGAATATTTATTATACACCCACCAATTTTTAAAAACAAAAAAGGTTACAAGTCTGAATCTGAGCTGAATACTGTATATAAGAAGAATCTAGGTGAGCACATGATCAACGTAAGTAGAGTTAATGTAGAGATGTTAGGGCAGCATGCTGTACGTGCGGTGAGGTAAATGGCTGGGGAGGCACTGGCTAGTATCAGAGCCAGATTTGCCGATACATATATGAACCCGAGGGTTCATGAGAGCATTATACAAAGATACTGCAGTATATAGTGCTGAAACTTTGGTGAGTTTTGATCATGGATGTGCGGAAGAGGTAGACAGGGGAGGCAGTGCTTCACCTGCAATACACTTTTTACTCCAGTTTTGACTATACAAATTAGTACAATAATACAAAGAAGATATTTGGAATATTTTCTTTACATCTTTCTTATAATTTAGTAGTAAAAAAATGTGAAGTATACCTAAGTATGACAGGAAAGGCTCTACCTCACCTCACCTCACCTCACCGCACATCACATATTGTAAGTCTACTTCAGCCTTCTCTCCAGCATGGATGTAACTAGCGAAATCCCTCAGTATCATCTCTGCACTGTTTTATATGCATCCTGATCACATGACAAATTCACAGTCCACATTCTGATTGGAACGTTTTTTTGGACTCCAGTGTATTGATACTGTATGTTTTACCAGCACAGTATAAAGACCAACATGTTCATCAGAATAACAAGAATAAACTACATATTAGTGTATAAATTGTGTTATTAACATCACCATAATATTATAATATAATATTATGAAAAGATTATATTTTTCAGTGAAGGAACTTGTTAAAAGAAATATAATAATGAATATTTATTTTTTCTTATTTTATTTTGATCATATTAATTTATAACTGAAACACTGCTCAGTAACAGCTTATTATGGCAAATAAGTGGACACCAAGTGATGGATGTATAGGTATACATTTCATCAGTGGAAATCCCTGGGCTTAGGACGCTGGAAAGATTCCTTCTGTTTTAACTTTTCTTTATTTTCTGACTGTAAAGGCCTATGGGGTAAATGCCAGTCTCTCAATCCTGAAGTTATATGGTTACTGTCAGCCAGCTCAAATGATGCTTCCTGTTCATTAGTCCTCCTTTCATCTAACAACAATACACGGGCTTTGCAGCAATTCTTAGTCAACGCCCATCTCCTCAATAGCTTGTGAATAGTATTAAATAGTGTTTATGCTACCTATTGTTGCCCTTTGTGTGGTATGTCTAATTCACAGAGAAAAGTCTGCTTTTGTAGCCTTAAACTGGCTACGTCATGGTACACTATGTGCCTTCCCATGGGATCCATTCCTGCTGAGTGATAACACTGTAGGATTCAAATCCCTTGCAACAAAATCTAGCACTTTTAATTTGGATTTTTTGTTTATTTCCCGTTAGAATGAAACTTGAACGCCCAGATGGTTCACTCCAACATAATAATTTATTCTGCAGTTTTAAAACACTTGACCTACATAAACCCTTCATTCACTATCGGGGCATATAACATAATTTACATACTAGTGTGTTAAGCGCTCATAGGCAAATGCTGTATAAATACTTTGTTTTGAATTTTTTATGAAAAATAATTTTATAAAAACAGATTCAGTATTGAAATTATAAATGGACATGATTTCTTACTGTAGATCCCTTATTGTAATCAGGGCCGTTTCTAGGGCCGGGCGACCCGTGCAATCGCACGGGGCGCTCCGAATATGTCAGGTCCGACTCCTGCATCAGCGCTGATGCTGTGACAGCCTGTCTCCCTCCTCAACCAGTCGGGTGGCTACAGTAACTTTGCGCGCACGGCGCGCATCCAATAGCCGCCTTCCCTCCTCTCCTCCTGGGTGTCACATGACAGGAAGGGGGTCGGCGCACACAGCTGCACTGACGAAGTCTGTTCGGACGCCGGCTGAGAGTGACCTCCGCTCTGACTGTCCTGCTGTTGGCTGCCCTCGACTCCTCACTCTCCTTCAGGATTCACTGACTGAGTGGTTGGCGGCGGCGACCACACTCCGGGCTGTGCGGCGCTGACTGGGCATGGGATGGAAGCGCGGCAAGCACACAGTCAGCAGCTTCACCACACCAGGTTCCAACGTCCAGTCCCAGGTAACTGAACTGCCCCTCTGCGGGGGGGAGGGGAGGGGAGTGCGTGCAGCGTGTAAATGTTGCTGTCAAGTGTGTGGGGTGCAGGCTGCCTGCAGCAGCATGTTGGGGCCTGGGGGGGGTGCACAGCATGTGCTATGTCAGGGGGGGTGCAGTGCAGGATGTGTAATATCAATGAGGGGTGCAGCATGTGCTATGTCAGTTGGGGGGGTGCAGCATGATGTGTAATATCAATGGGGAGGTGCAGCATGATGTGTAATGTCAGTTGTTATTACAGTCAGGGTGTGTGTACAGTATTCTGTGTCAGGGGGGTATGGAGCATGCTATGCCATGGGTGTGTGTAGCATGCTATGCCAATCTAGTGTGGACATCTGAAGCCACGGGGGTGTGGAGCATAGTGTGCCACACAACAGAAATGTTAGTGAAAATATTACAAGGGGGGGGGGGCGCATTTTGAATGCCTCGCACTGGGAGCCAGATTGGCTAGAAACTGCCCTGATTGTAATATGAGATAACACATTTACTGAACTTCTTTGGCTATCACCGTTACAATTGCTTTGACCCCATCAAGTAGCACAGACATTTACTAAAGAGTGAAGTCCAACCATTATATTGCTAAGATAATACATCAGCTTACTAACCCAATTATCTGTGGGAGTAAGATCAAATACATTGCCTGGTTTCCATGTCCAAACTTACCATAAAATAAACTAGCGTTTACTTAAAACACCTTTTGTATGAGCCACAAAAGGAAAATCATGTGGAGAGTCTTCACCTTGGGATCCTCTTCTTTTTACTATATTACAAGTTCTTAATTCTTGTAATAACCATTACTCCCTTAATTATACATCTATAATTCCACTTTCAAAGGATATTTAGGACTGCAACACTATAACTGACAAGCATACAGTTCACCCCTGTCATAATACTGTATAGTGAGTGTATACTAGATCTAAGCTGTACTACTATAGTATACAGTGGGCCTTATTCAGAGGTGCAAACAGTTCATGTGCAGCTGCGATTTCACACAGATTTGCAAGTATAAAAATATGTAAATGTCAGCTTCAGTATTCCCCTTTTGCCCTTCGTTGTAGGGATAGCTCAGGGTCGCTGAGCTAACCCTGCAACGCCCACTTTGTATATGTGAGCAATGCTCAACTGAGCTGGTGGATTTGTTTTCTCCACCATCGATGCACCATCGGTTGCAACATCGACTCTTCGAGCAGCCCCAGCTTTGAGCACAGTATCTCGTTACAACTGTCTCAAAATATGGCCACTGTTGCTGCGGTGCTGCAAAAGAGAACACAGTCAAATGCCGAAATATGCGCATGACTCTCTCATAACACGGCCATGTCACCTCCTCTTTTTGCGATGCCTTTAGGTCACCACCCACTCTCCACCTTGAAATGCCCATATGTGTATTTATGTCACTTCATATTCCTAAATTGCATTGAAGTTCAATGATGCACTGCAAAAGGAAAGTTTATTCCTTATCCCCACATCTTACGGTTTACAGTATCTCTCTGTATATCTCTACACACCCATCACCCCTACAGCGCCTTTTTGGAATACACCACTATTCTTGTTATTGACTATGGGCCTGATTCAGATTTGGGAATAGAGTAAGAAATAACTACTAACTGTGAAGCTGGACAAACCATGTTGCAATGTCATGGGTGCAAATACATAAGTTTTATTGCCATGCAGAGTAAATACTGGCTGTTTTTGCACGTAGTCCACAAATGCTGCACAGCTTTATTTATACACTGCAATTTAGATGTCAGTTTGGACACACCCCACCCAAATCTAAATCTCTCTGCAGATTTCAAATCTGCCCCACCTGCAGTGCAGCATGGATTTGCCCAGGGTCACAATTACTTGCTCTTTCTTAAGTTGGGTACACACTAGACGATATGTCGTCCGAATATATACATCGGGCAGTGTGTACTTGCTATGTCACTGATGATGCACCCCCCCGAGCGTTGTCAGCAACATCGCTTGTCAGACCTGCAGAATGGCCCCCACTGTAGTATAGTTGCTGCCAGGATTGGCAAGTGTGTATGCATCCAGGGACTCGCTGCGGAGGACCTCGTGCTGGGTACACATTGTTAAGTGTGTACCCAGCTTTACTCTATTACCAAATCTGAATCAGGCACAATGTTTCAGTTCCCAGTGGGTAGAACCAGTGCTGTAGTAGTTTATGACTGAAAAAATGTTTGGATTCTCTGATTCATAAAAGCAGCTGTGAATTTGTTGTTATCTATTGTATTTCTAATATGAATTTAATTTTATATTTCTTTTATTAATTCAGTTATCTAGAGATTAGTCAATATGGTATTAATGTCCACCTCTCACAGCATGCCCCCTTCAATGTCCACCTCACTGCACCTGCCTTCCTTTTCCAGGTTAGTGGGGTTTAGGGTTATGCACCTCCCCTAGGAGGGTTAGGGTTAGGCTAAGGGAAGGGGGAGTAAGGATTAGCCACCCCCGGGGGGAGGTTAGGGTAAGGCAGCCTCCTGGAAGGGTTAGGCTAGGGGAGGGGGGGTTAGGGTTATGCACTCCTAGGGGGAGGTTAGGGTTAGGCACCCCCCTGGGAGGGTTAGGTTTAGGCTGCGGGGACAGGGGAGGTTAGGTTTAGGCACTTACGGGGGGGTTAGGGTTATGCACTAGGCGGGGAGGTTAGGGTTAGGCACCCCTAAGAGAGGGTTAGGGTTAGGGGGGGAAAGGGTTAGTTATACTTACCTTAGTTACCTGTCGGGATCTTCACTGCTGCCGGTCTTCCAGCTTAGGGATTCATACCGATCCTGTAAATTACTGAGATTGTGATATATGGGAATTAGCCTAGATCACAGTCCCAAACTCTGCTATTACAGTCCAGATTCGATTTTACGGATATCCATGCTTAAGCCCAGGTGATTTAATTAGAACCTCAGTCAATTTCATTTAACAATCTGAACTTAAGCATGGATATCCTTAAAACCTAGACTGTAATAGCAACATTTTGAAAACTGTAATGGTCTATAGGGCATGCCTCAGAGGAGGACATGTCTGTAACTGAGGACAATGCTGCTAGGAGTCACAGCCCACCAGTCACTGGTTACTGAAGCTGGGGTACTATGGTGTGCTCAGTGCTGCACAGGACTATGGTGTGCCCAGTGCTACTGTGGTGTGCCCAGTGCTGAATCTTACCTGCTGCCAGTGTGCCTCTTTACTCCTCATGGACTGCTCAGAGCTGATGGCAGCAGATACTACTGGTAGCCAAGTCCTACATCATTGTGTGATGCAGCTGAGAGTGGACCCAGCAGGATGAAATGTCCTTCTCCATTTACATTCATAAGGCAGCATCAGTCAGTCTGAGAAAGGCATGGGCAGCAGGAGCCCTGACAGGCACCTAACCTCAAAATCACAGCCTTATTACCATCACACAGCCTCCTCAGTTCCATTACATAACCTTCCCATGCCTGTCACACATCCCCCTCTTTCCTGTTACACATCCTCCCAATTTTCATCACACAGCCTTCCTATTCCCATCAGACTCCCTACTCCCATCACACAGCCTACTTATTCCCATCCCACAGCCTCCCATAACATAGTCTGTTCATTCCCGTCTTTCCATCAGGAAGATTCCTACTTTCCGTCACACAGATTCCTACTTTCCGTCACGCAGCCTCATCATTCCCGTCATGCAGTCTTATCTTTCTCATCACCAAGCCTCCTCATTCCTATCATGCAGCCTCATCATTCCCGTCATGCAGCCTCATTTTTCCTGTCATGCAGCCTCCTCATTCCCATCACGCGGCCTACATATTCCCATCACGCAGCCTCAAAGTGCTGCCTGAATCCTCGCAAATCTCATCATACAGAATCATAATGATCTCACTATAGTCCCCAAATGCCACCCACACAGCAGCAAAGCACCCACCTTTCAGCTGCATTGGACTGTGTGAGGATGCTGGGTGACACTGATCAGCATACTCTGCTATGCACATCTAGTGGGATGACTGTGCTAGCCTATAGGCTCATTCTATGCCATAGACAAATAACTACAAGTACAAGCATTGCCACTACTCACAGAGCGTGGTGGGCACACAAACATAATAAGGACACTGGTGGGTTGGATCAGACTCCTCCGATAAGCTCTGACACTTTTTTTTACTCATCAGCCTCTTGGGTTCCTGGTAAAGGAAACCTGGCTCCCCATTGGTTACCAATGTCGTAATTTCTTAGCCTGCTATGGGGGCAGCCATTTTTTGTTAGCCCCTGCTGCTCAGCTAGATCTCTTACACATATTATATCAAAGGATCTGATTCAGATGTGGACAGTATTCAATACCATCCAACTAAAATGCAAATGCAGCAGGAGGTGTCTGTAAGAGATAGGCACCTCCTGCATGCATCTGCGATCTGAGAGCAGCATCCGTAGATGCTGCTTCGGATCACTATCGCGGTCATCAGTTGCTGCTTTGACCAGGCTGTGTGAGCTGAAGGTCATGTCGGGGTGTGGAGCAAGGCTCTGTGTCCTGGCACATGGGGCAAATTGTGTGGCTCTGTGCCAATGATGGTGGAGAACCATTGGATCTCCGCTGTCAATGGCAAAGCCATCGCCCATCGGTGGTTAACCATTGATGGTTTGTGGCCATCCCTAGCAGAAACATCCTCTGCCTGCCCACAGCAGCCAGGCAGCCTTGGATCCCTAAAATTGTATCAGCCCGGGGAGCAGATGGCATCCTGTCTCCCGGCCCAGACAATGTACTGTACACTGTAGTTTTCCATTACTTTAGCATTGCAGCAACACATTGAGGAAGAAATACACAACTTTGAACTGACTAAAGATGAGCCATACCTCTGCATAACAAAAGCTATTATTTTTTGATACATTGGGGTAGATGTATGATAGCGGCACTTAACGTGCCGCTATACCGCTTCATGCTTCGCCTCTTTACCGAGGCGAAGCAGGAAGCACTACCGATGAGGTGTAAGAACATCTCATCGGTGGGAGAGGGGGAGTGTTAACTCCCCCCTCCGGCGCTACCCGCTAGAGACCGCAGCGCATCAGCCTAGTGCTGATGCGCTGTGTCTCTGTCCCGGCCGGTCGTAAGTATCGCGAGATCCCCGCGTGGAGCCCTGGAGCCGGCAGCCACCGCAGCAGGGACAGCACTCTCCCTGCTGTGGGGATAGGCTAGTGCCAGGCTGTAGCTGTCGATAACGATCTGACCGTTCGTACATAGCCCAGGCTATCGGTGCTGCTATATTGTAGATAGTAGCGCCGATAATGGCAGGGGCGCATAGCGCCCCTGTCTTTTACCGCCCAGACCCCCGATCATACATTAGGGAGGAGCGGTATCAGTGCACATAACGTGCGCTGATACCGTTTCTGGGCTTCATACATCTTCCCCATTATTATTTGTAACTCTTTTGCAGCTACACATGTATTCAGTGTAAAATATCCCAGCCACACATGTTAATTTGCAGGTCAAGTGTCAGGTTACAAAAATACTACCTTGTATTATTGCTAGAATCCAATAAGGATAATTGTCCAAAATACAGCTAAAGATTTACAACTCTCATGTATTTTTTAAATAATGGATTTACCTGGTGCTATTTGACCATAGCATGTCATAGCAAGGCTTTATTTGTTTCTACTATTTACATGTCAGCTTACTGTCACTATGAAAGAAATGGTAAACACAGATGTGACCAACTTAAGAAAAAGGGCACATCAATCGTTTGATCTTTTTTTAACTTTAGCATTCTCCGTATAAGATGTTAACACATGTATGCATGACAGCAGAATGTGTATCATTACATGACTCACTAAGTACTTATAGTCCTTGTCATCATCTACAATATGGGGCTTGTGAGCACCACCCTTTCTTGCAACACACCTGTTAAGGCAAACATACTAGTCAGTACAAACAAAAACATAGGGGCTTATTTATTGCAGTGTGACAGTTTGTGACATTGATATTGTTTCATGTAGATGTAAAGGGAATTATCAACAACGCGGAATGCAAAATTCAAGATAAGCTGTTCTAGCAGCAGGGTACCCAGTCCAAGCTTGGAATTTCATGAAGGCACATATATAATCCATAAAATTCTACTGGGCAGTGGGTAGATTAGTGTATTCAAAATGTGATAATTTGGTGAAAGATACTTTATCTAAGCAAAAGACAAAGGGGCATATTTATTAACATTATTTTCACTAAAACAAAGTGAAAAAGGGTGTTTTCACACCCTTTTCACATTATTTAAGTATCACATAAAGTTGGTAAAGGGCAATTGGAGTAGAATTCATAAAAATCGGGATGTAGTTATGAGACCGGAAGCCGCGATGCCACCGGTCTCAATACCGACAGGTGAATCCAGACAAGGGACTTAAGATACCTCAACCCCCTAGTATGACTCCTGGGATCCAATGTTTCCACTCTGTGAAGTTTTCATCCAAATCCATCCAGTGGAAGGTTCAGGACAGGCTCCCCAGGTCAAACTTCTGCCCAGCGTACACCAACGGGAGGTCCGACACTAACCCTTGTAAAACCTGGCCAGGATCCAACTGGACCACCTTGCATTGGTTTTATCCCAATTGGTGCAGGGGTCTCCGAATGCATAACTGGACAGACAAATAAACAAACAGATCAATTAATTTTGTATGTCTGTCAGTGAGACAGATATGTGCTACTTTCCTACGAGTAGTGTCTGTATGAGTGATGCTGTTGTTTACAGTTGGATTTGTTTACAGACAGTCATGTGACAGTTGAAAGTAGTTCAGGTGAATGGTTACGCTGGGAAGTGTGTGGCCATTGGGAAATGATGCACAGTAATCTAGTCTGTCCAATCATGTTAGTGGGAATGCTGTCATTATAACACACTACTTTACATGGGAACTTTGCCACTCTGCCAAATCTGAACCACTGCCCCAATCTCATTTTTATCCTTGAATGGCACATCTACACTGTAAGACCTTTTGATACTTTGATACTGCAGCCATATTATTACATTCAGCCATTCTCTCTAAATAGGTCTCACTGTAAAAAACCTTATAGAATGTATATATATATATATATATATATATATATATATAAATATTTAAATAACTATATAAGTATTTGGGAACTCATAAAATCACTATAGATTGCTATAATTAAGTATATATTATATATATATATATATATATATACAGTATATATATATATATATATATATATATATCTCTGCTATAGATCACTGAAGATAATTCTGATGGGATGCAGTCGTAATATTGACAATGTTGACAGTTATGCCGATATTGTTGAAATGTCGACATTGAACATATTGGCATGTGCAGAATGTCGACGTGTAAAATGTATGGACTGGCGTCAGAGGGTTAGGCTTAAGCTATGGGAGGGCATGGTTAGAGTTGGGCTACGGAAATGTTAGGGCTAGGCACTAGGTGGAGGGTTAAGGTTAGGCTATGGGAGGGGAGGTTAGGGTTAGGCACTAGGGGCAAGGATAGGGGTTAGGATTAGCCAAATTTACTGACTGAAGCTGTGCTGGATGAACTGAAAGAAGACGCCACTAGATCATCAGGGATGTTTTGTCGACATTCTAATTATGTTGACATTTCATCATTGATGATTATCATTATTATTATTATCCTTTATTTATATGGTGCCACAAGGGGTCCGCAGCACCTTACGAAGTACATAATAGAAACAGTTTGAACAAAACAAGAAAAAAGTAACTTACACTACAGAACATTACAGGATATGGAAAAGGTTTATAAACATTGCTGTTTCAGGAGTACTAATACCCAAATAGCAGGGCTGCAGAACCCAACGGTTTGTTACCACTGTAGGTGGATGGAGGAAATGATTGTATAAGGGAGGGAATAGCACATGATGGGAGAAAGCACTGCTCGGGAGAGCTTACACTCTATAGTAATAATAGTAATAATAAAAAAGTGCATGAAAAATGTCACAACTCTACACCTTAACTTAAATGACTTTTTGTTGATAATCTAATATACTTTTTTATCTATTGTATTATATTCCTTAAAATATATTTTAAAATCTAAACGATAAGCAGTGGTGTAGACATCAAAAGCTTGGGGACCAGGGGCAATATATACAGCCTTTTTTATCGATTGTCTTCTGTTATATGGATTTACCCTCTTGAAATAATCATTAACTAACATGATTTGTTGCCACTGACTAGATGTTGCATTACTTTGAGATACATAATTTTGGCTTCTGTAATTTTAAGTTTGCTGTTAATAAATGTTGATACCAGACAATCAATCAAGGCACGTAATTGTAGTAAGAGTGATTACATAAACGGCATGTGTAAAAATATTTGTGAGCAAGTAGTTGCATGACAACGGTAATACAAAACAAATCACTTCGCTGTCACAAAAAATATGAAAAGGCTAAAATGTGTTTGCAGACTCCCTGCCTATAAATAAATCAGCTAAAAAGAACCCCCAACAAATAAGTAAATAAGTAAAATGGCATATGGACAAATACTTGGTAATTTATGAAATCACTGTTGAGCGTGTTGGCAATGAACTCTATCGAGCTGTTATGCTGGGATTGGCACATTCTCTTGCACTATAAAATCATGAACAATATCTACATTGATAAATGTACTGGTCAATATGTAGCGAAGGCCAGTATGGAAATTATAGTGCCAACACAAAAAATGAAATGTAAACAATTTATGGCCAAGATCTTCAGAAGTTGACTGAGTTTAAAAGCAATAGTTCCCCAAGTCCCCATATCAGCTATTACTTATCTGTCACAACATTTTTATCTTGAAACAGTACTCTGACTTGAAAGACCAGCTATAATTTGAAATAAAATATTGCATGCATATAAGCAAATGTAGCTAATATTGTGAGAATGTGCTACTGTATAACACATAATAGACAGATAACAAAAGAAGCAGTGGAGCATCATCATCATCATTAACAAGAAACAGAAAGGGCCTCTAGTTAACTGATGAAATGATATCAGCTTTAAATTGTCCAATTATCTACAGCAGGTTATACAGACAACAAAGCATAGACTTCTATCATGCAATCAAGCAGCACCGCAACAAAGGAACTCACTAACTCAAGGTCATTAGGGCAAATTTCAATGTACAGTTTGGTGCATGGGAAAAGACAAACTATTGCTTGTTACCAATGGCGATGGTATCACAATTAAATGCATTTATTGATAAAACTTAAAAATTATAGCAAACTACTTTAAAAAGGCACACAGAGAGGGGATCAACACAACAATGTAATATTACTAGAAATATAAAAATATAATATGAGCTATCTGCTTATTTATTCTTTATTATTACTTTTTTTTTTAGAATTTGGTGTGCACTGTCTATGTACACACTGGCACTTGAACTATGGTTTTAAATGCATTTTAACATGCCAATTAAAAATAGATATAAACCATTTACAAAATGAACAAATAATAAGTTGTAATTCCTGGCCAAATATTCAATCTATATTGTATTTGCCTCTGTTTCCCCATTGTCCAGTGAGGCAGGGTCACCTTTCAATTTTGCTCCACCAATGGCTTCATTACTCTCATCAAGAAGAACAGATCCTGAGATCAGAACTGCTTTAACAGCATGTTTACAGTTATACTGCCAACAGCAAAAAAATTTTTTAATTAATATATTTTTTTAACAAGTTAGATATAGTGGTGCTGGTAACCGACAGGCCTATTGCTGTCTAAAATATCTCTATTTACTATCCATGGAGTTTCAACTTCAACTGAAATCCGACGTTAATGTCAGTCAGTTTTCCCTGGTGTATTTGCCGTTGTTTTCACCTTTCCGTTTAAAACAGGTGGCCTATAGAGATAAAAAAAAATGACCGTATAACTACGGGAAATCTGCCAAAACAATAGACCCGCCTGTGGCAGGCGAGTTTGGAAGAAGCACTGCTCAGATCGGTATGATCTGTGCAGGCTTTGTTAGTTTTAAAGTAGAGATGTGCATAGACCCCTATGTTTTGGTTTTGACAAAACCACCCTCAAATGTTATGGTTTTGGCAAAACCACACTCAAGTGTTGTGGTTCAGTATCGGTGTTGGATTTCTTAAAAAAAATAATAACAGCTAAAATCATGTAACTTGTACCCAAGTTTTTTCTTATAGTATTATTACCATCAAACAATCATTTCCAGACAATTTTGACCAATTTTGACACCTCAAACCACAAGGGAGGGACTTTCAAGCAATCAAAAACACGCAAGATCCATCTTTTACGAGGCTGGTTCAATAAATAAGGTAACAATGTATGGTCTTGGTACAGATTATTCTTCCCCATACTAGTCTAAGCATGTTACAACAGTACATCAAGGCATCTATCTAGGAATAGAAGAAACCAGTGTCAATCATCGTAAGTCAGGACATGATGAATGACTTCACTTTTGGTTGCAAATCACCTTGCACCCAAGTGCTTCTCCAATGGTCTAAAGAGATGGAAATCACTCAGTGTCAGATCAGGGCTGTAGGGAGGATGGTCCAGTACTTCCAATGGTAGTGCAGTAAACAACTGAAGCATGCGATTGGCTGAGTTTGGCCTGGTGTTATAGCGCACCAACACGATGCCTGTTCACAACAACCTAGGTAGTTTTCCACAAATTGCCTTCCGGAACTGGCTCAATATGTTACAATAGCAGACAGCATTCACAGTATCTCCTTTGGTGAGGAAATCAACAAGAAGCACACCCTCGTGGTCCCAAAACATGGTCACCATGACCATCTTTGCTGATGGAGTTGTTTTGAATTTATTTAAAGTTGGGGACGACTCGTGTTTTCATGTCATATATGCTTGCTTCATCTCCATTGTCACATGATGCACCCACGGTTCATTACCTATTACAATACGCTGGAGTAACTGCACTCTCTCAACATGGTACCATATCAAGTGCCTGAGAGACAAGCCCAACCTAATGGTTTTGTGAACTTCAGTGAGATGCTCCGGTTCAGAGCGTCAACACTTTTTCCTGTGCTCCTGTTGCTTATGAATGATGTTGTGCAAAGTACCTACTGAGATGTTCAGTTCATCAGCAATATCACTAACTCAAATGCATCTGTCCTCCTGAAACAGACCATCAATGTGTCACAAATTATCATCTGTGGTGGAAGTGCTTGGCTGGCTGGATCACTGTTAATCTTGAAAGTCTGTACTGCTGTTATCAAAAGTAGTGCACCAAACCAAAACCTGTATTCATGACATGACGTTATCACCGTACACCCCGACAAGTTGGGGATGCATTTCCACTGCTGATGTGCCCTATAGATGCAGAAATCTATACACACTATGCTCCTAAATGTTTGACCATGTGTCTGCCAGCCCTGCAATCTTACAACTGATGTTGGGGCAATATGAATGATATCAGGCACAGTCTAAAGGGCGTGAGGGGAAGCAGTGGTCTACCTGCTCTGGCCTGGTGGGAAATTATAATGAAATGGGGAACATTACACAAGTGTCAGGTCTTGCTAACTTACTTATTGAGCCATCCTTGTAGATCAGAGATCCGCCTTGCGTGAAGACCCGACTCGGGACTCAAGTTCAGATGTGTTCGATTTTCAGCAAAATCAAACCACTTGTCTCTAGTTTAAAAGGATAGAAATAGTAAATTGTTTTTTACAAAACTTTTGTGAAGTCTTTGCGGTGTGTGATTGCAATCAAGCCCAGCACTGCAGAATTAACAGAAAGCACTAACTACGAGGACAGGTACTGTAGGTAGTATATTTTAATAGCACTTGATGGAACAAGTTTGATGTCACATTATAAAATAATTTCTGTTCTATTTGTAATTGATAATATGTCTGTGGAATGGATGGGGCAGTGAGAAACCTATTTCTATATTTATGCTTATATAGGGGGACAGGAGAGTGCTCTGTACTATCTTCCTGGAGGACTATTTGTATACAGCACTATACTGTTTCGTAATGTTGAATACATGGAGGAAAAAGGACAAATAATGCTGGGGTGTCTATAGTATAGTTGAGTAAAGTGAGTGGTATGGTGGAAAGGTACCAAAGAATGTCTTGGGACAGGCAGTCTGACATGAACAGATTGGAGAGGGCTGGGGGAAGGAGGACGGACAGACGGACAGATCAGTATGACACAATGGGGTTCATACTCTAGCTCTGCACCTATCAGAGTATGCTCAAGTTTTCTCACTTGCAGATGGCTCCATGTTGATGTACTAAGCCACAAGCTTACTGTATACATATATCACACAAATGTAGGTACAGTATGTGACACCTCCAAAGATACAAAGAATCTCATTTTCATTTAACTGTATCTGGTACGGTAACTATACTTTTATCTATGCAAAACTATTAAGTTTCACAGTAATTATTGAAAGATTATTATGGTTTATGTTGAATTATGATACATACATGACATAGACCTCCCGAATCATTTAAAGATTATATTAGACTTTGTTTTGATATAGATAAGATCATCTAATTGTTATTTTCTAAATGCTATCGACTTGAAACAATTACAGTGAGATCACCAGTTAGCTCACATGCTCCCCAATTGCACTATACAACTATAAAAATACCATAATCATTTCATAAATAAATATCCATAAAATAATATCATTAATAATGACACAGTAGACACACCCTAGGTGTTACATTTACCACAAGCCCTGATACTGAAGCCTGAAGGGTTTATTCAAGCAAGTACAGTTAGTGAAAGGGTGTGTGTGTAAAATGTGAGTTGTATGCCTCATCCCATACTTTGTAAATGTGTTTTGTAAATATTTCCAATAATAGTAATGAATAAAAAGGTGGGTTCACTTGGATATATGATAAATGGTTATAGGCATTACTAGCAAATTCCACTGCAGCTGTAGTGAACCATTTTCACAAATTGTACTGCAGTGTCGGACTGGGGCTTAAAGGGCGATATTGCCATGATTTGGTATGCAGAAAAATATGCTAATATCGCAGACAATGGGTTTTGTATTGAGATGCCACCAGGTGCCATCATAAATCCAAGCAACGGCATACTAATATGCAGCCGCATACGCGGATCCATCGATAATTGGCTTCCTGAGTAACCCAATGGTCACGCGGAATGGCTGCCTGAACTGAGATGCCGTAGCCATGTTTTGTGTGTATGGGATCGCAGACAAAGGCTGGTGGCTTTTTTTTGGCACACCCCCTTACCTCCCTAACACGACCCTTATCTGTCATCACTCCTTGAGTAAAAAGTCGCTGCTTGCGTCTACAGTAATGGACATTGACACATGCGCAGTGTAACTCAAGCGCACGCACTCAACTGCAAAAACATTGGCATAGCATACAACTCTGAATCCGGCCCTATGCCCATCACTATACACAGGTAGCACAGATGTCATACAGCAAATATATACCGATCACTGGGCTTCAGTTTAGGACGTAATTGCAAAGCTGCTCGCAAGCAGCTTTGACATTCTGGCTTTGCAAATATGGTAATGCTGGTGTCACACCTCCTGCTGCATTACTTATCCCAGCTGCATTGTCCAACACAACACTGGATAATCTGTGAGAACAATGGTCGGCTAAGTGACCCATGGGGTCATGCAAGTCAGCCGCCGCAGTTACAACAAAGAGGCCAGAAATCTCCGTCAGCCTCTTCCCTCCCCCACAACGGCCGCGCCACACTTTAGATCGGGAAACGGAGGCACACGCCGCCCCCTCCCTGCCCCAAATGGCAGCAGACTGTCAATCACAGAGAGAGATGGGAAAGAGTGATACACATGGGGAGGAAAGAGAGATGGGAGGGGGAAAGAGAGAGATAGAAAGATGGAGAAAAGATCAAGGAGCTCAGGACCACACAAGCCGCACCCAGAACAAACACCATGTTGTGCCTGCATCAAGTCCCACCCCATTCAATCTTCCGGCTAATATATTCTGAAAGGTGGCCAAGGGCTTTGCTGTCTTCTGCACATACGTTATCTTCAGAATATCACACTGGGATCCATAACTGATGCATCCTTAGGGGATGTGGTCATAATACCGCGGGGATTCCGGCTCTCAGAATGGTGATTCTGAGAAAGGGGTGTGTGAGCCCCGAGCATTGGCCTTATTTTGACAATGGTCTTAATATAATATTTGGCATTTTCACAAATCTCGGAGTGCCGCTGGTTATTTATATATATATATATTAGGGGTGAGCGGGTTCGGATTTCTAAAATCCGAACCCCCCCGAGCCCCCCCGATCCGAGTCCGATCCGAGTCAGGCTCGACTTTTCCCGCCTGACTCGGATCTGAAATCGAGGCAAAACGTCATCATCCCGCCTTCCGAGTCTCGCGGGTTTTGGATCCTATATAAGGTACCCGCGTCGGCGCCATTTTCTCACTCGGCTGTGGACAGTGAAGAGGGAGGGTGGGAGTTAGGGCTGTGTAGTGTAGTGTAGTGTAGTGCTGCTGTTGTCCACTACTTCAAAGTCCATAGGGGCTGGCTGTGTTGTGCTGTGCTGCTGTTGTTAATAGGGGCTGTGTCCACTACTTCAAAGTCCATAGGGGCTGGCTGGACTGTGTTGTGCAGTCAGTTCTCCATAGGGGCTGTGTCCACTCCAAAGTCCTGTGCAGTGTCCCAGTCCTAAAGGAGTGCTGTAGTGTTGTCCAGGGGGTGCTCTGTCCATCAGGGGTGCTCCCCCCAAGTGCTAAAAAAATAATATATTTTCTGTGTTTGTGAATTGTGTGCGCAGTAGCCGCACGTGCATCAACAAAGTAGTGCCAAGCGTGCGCCTGTGTCATAAGTAAAGGGCCGGCTGGCTTGACCGTTAAAGGGTGCTGTAACCCCCGAAAGTACACTCCAGTCCAAACCAAAAAAAAATTATTTTCTGTGTTTGTGAATTGTGTGCGCAGTAGCCGCACGTGCATCAACAAAGTAGTGCCAAGCGTGCGCCTGTGTCATAAGTAAAGGGCCGGCTGGCTTGACCGTTAAGGGTGCTGCAACCCCCGAAAGTACACTCCAGTCCAAACCCAAAAAAAAATTATTTTCTGTGTTTGTGAATTGTGTGCGCAGTAGCCGCACGTGCATCAACAAAGTAGTGCCAAGCGTGCGCCTGTGTCATAAGTAAAGGGCCGGCTGGCTTGACCGTTAAGAGTGCTGTAACCCCCGAAAGTACACTCCAGTCCAAACCAAAAAAAAAATTATTTTCTGTGTTTGTGAATTGTGTGCGCAGTAGCCGCACGTGCATCAACAAAGTAGTGCCAAGCGTGCGCCTGTGTCATAAGTAAAGGGCCGTCTGGCTTGACCGTTAAGGGTGCTGTAACCCCCGAAAGTACACTCCAGTCCAAACCAAAAAAAAAATTATTTTCTGTGTTTGTGAATTGTGTGCGCAGTAGCCGCACGTGCATCAACAAAGTAGTGCCAAGCGTGCGCCTGTGTCATAAGTAAAGGGCCGGCTGGCTTGACCGTTAAAGGGTGCTGTAACCCCCAAAGTACACTCCAGTCCAAACCAAAAAAAAAATTATTTTCTGTGTTTGTGAATTGTGTGCGCAGTAGCCGCACGTGCATCAACAAAGTAGTGCCAAGCGTGCGCCTGTGTCATAAGTAAAGGGCCGGCTGGCTTGACCGTTAAAGGGTGCTGTAACCCCCGAAAGTACACTCCAGTCCAAACCAAAAAAAAATTATTTTCTGTGTTTGTGAATTGTGTGCGCAGTAGCCGCACGTGCATCAACAAAGTAGTGCCAAGCGTGCGCCTGTGTCATAAGTAAAGGGCCGGCTGGCTTGACCGTTAAGGGTGCTGTAACCCCCGAAAGTACACTCCAGTCCAAACCAAAAAAAAAATTATTTTCTGTGTTTGTGAATTGTGTGCGCAGTAGCCGCACGTGCATCAACAAAGTAGTGCCAAGCGTGCGCCTGTGTCATAAGTAAAGGGCCGGCTGGCTTGACCGTTAAAGGGTGCTGTAACCCCCGAAAGTACACTCCAGTCCAAACCAAAAAAAAATTATTTTCTGTGTTTGTGAATTGTGTGCGCAGTAGCCGCACGTGCATCAACAAAGTAGTGCCAAGCGTGCGCCTGTGTCATAAGTAAAGGGCCGGCTGGCTTGACCGTTAAGGGTGCTGTAACCCCCGAAAGTACACTCCAGTCCAAACCAAAAAAAAAATTATTTTCTGTGTTTGTGAATTGTGTGCGCAGTAGCCGCACGTGCATCAACAAAGTAGTGCCAAGAGTGCGCCTGTGTCATAAGTAAAGGGCCGGCTGGCTTGACCGTTAAAGGGTGCTGTAACCCCCAAAGTACACTCCAGTCCAAACCAAAAAAAAAATTATTTTCTGTGTTTAGCCGCACGTATATATCAAATCGATATAACATAAATGGAGGACCAAACTTTCTCCGATAAAAATAAAATAGAGAAAGATCAAGAACCACTTCCTCCTAGTGCTGAAGCTGCTGCCACTAGTCATGACATAGACGATAACATGCCATCAACGTCGTCTGCCAAGGCCGATGCCCAATGTCATAGTAGAGGGCACATACAATCCCAAATGGCAAAGTTCAGGAAAATGACCTTGAAAAAGACATTTAAATCAGCTGAAGAGAAACGTAAACTTGCCAATATGCCATTTACGACACGGAGTGGCAAGGAACGGCTAAGGTCGATCCCTAGTATGTTCATGACTAGTGGTTCAGCTTCACATGACGATGGAAGCCCTCCTCCCACTAAAAAAATCAAAAGAGTTAAGTTGGCAAAAGCACAGCGAAGAACTGTGCTTTCTAAGAAGATATCACAAATCCCCAAGGAGAGTCCAAGTGTGGTGGTGGTTGTGATGCCTGACCTTCCCAGCACTGGACGGGAAGAGGTGGCTCTTTCCACCATTTGCACGCCCCCTGCAAGTGCTGAAAGGAGCACCCACAGTCCACTTGCTGATATGCAAATTGAAGATGTCACTGTTGAAGTACAACAGGATGAGGATACTGGTGTAGCTGGCGCTGAGGAGGAAGTTGGCGAGGAGGATTCTGATGGTGATGTGGTTTGTTTAAATCAGGCTCCGGGGGAGACAGTTGTTGTCCGTGGGATGAAAAAGCCCATCACGGTCATGCCTGGGCAGAAGACCAAATATTCCACCTCTTTGGTCTGGCAATATTTCTATCCAAATCCGGACAACAACTGTCTTGCCATATGTACCATATGTAAAGGTGAAATAAGTAGGGGTAGGGACGTCAACCACCTAGGAACATCCTCCCTTATACGGCACCTGCAGCGCGTTCATAAAAAGTTACTGTCAAGTTCAGAAACTTTGGCTAAGACCGTAAGCAGTCCAGGGACACCTAAATCCCGTTGTCCAGTTGCATCCAAGCGCCTGCAAACCACACCGTCAACTCCCTCCTCGTCAATTTCCTCCTTAGTCAGGATCGGAAGTAGTCCTGCAGGCCATGTCACTGGCATGACTGACTCTCCTATCCGGGATTCCTCTGGAGGATCCTGCATTGCTACGCCTACTGCTGCCGCTGCTGCTGTTGCTGCTGCTGGGAGTCGTTCATCATCCCAGAGAGGAAGTAGGAACACCACTACTTTTACTAAACAATTGACCCTCAAACAGTCCTTAGCGAGGAGGATGAAGTACGACAGCAGTCATCCTGAAGCAAAACGTATAACTGAGGCCTTGACTGCTATGTTGGTGTTAGACGTGCGTCCGGTATCCGCCATTAGTGCAGTGGGATTTAGACAATTGATGGAGGTAGTGTGTCCCCGGTTCCAAATCCCGTCTAGATTCCACTTCACTAGGCAGGCGATACCGAGACTGTACAGAAACGTCAGAAAAAGTGTCCTCAGTGTCCTGAAAAATGCCGTTGTACACAATGTCCACTTAACCACGGACATGTGGACAAGTGGAACAGGGCAGACTAAGGACTATATGACTGTGACAGCCCACTGGGTAGATGTATCACCTTACGCAGCAACAGCAGCAGCGTCACCAGTAGCAGCATCTCAGAAACGCCAGCTCGTTACAAGGCAGGCTACGCTGTGTATCACCGGTTTCAGTAAGAGGCACACCGCCAACAACCTCTTAGAGAAACTGAGGGAAATCATCGCCCAGTGGCTTACCCCACTTAGACTCTCCTGGGGATTTGTGATATCTGACAACGCCACCAATATTGTGCGGGCATTACATCTGGGCAAATTCCAGCACGTCCCATGTTTTGCTCACACAATAAACTTGGTGGTGCAGAATTTTCTGAAAAGCGACAGGGGCGTGCAGGAGACGCTTTGGGTGGCCCGAAAAATTTCTGGCCACTTTCGCCATTCAGCGACTGCGTGCCGAAGCCTGGAGCGCCAGCAAACACTCTTGAACCTGCCCCGCCATCACCTGAAGCAAGAGGTTGTGACGCGGTGGAACTCAACCCTCTATATGCTTCAGAGGATGGAGGAGCAGCAAAAGGCCATACAAGCCTATACATCCACCTATGACATAGGCAAAGGAGGGGGTATGCACCTGACTCAAGCGCAGTGGAGAATGATTTCCGTGTTGTGCAAGGTTCTCCAGCCCTTCGAACTTGCCACACGTGAAGTCAGTTCAGACACAGCCAGCTTGAGTCAGGTCATTCCCCTCATCAGGCTTTTGCAGAAGCAGCTGGAGAAAGTGAAGGAGGAGCTAAGACGGAGCGATTCCGCTCGGCATGTGGGACTTGTGGATGAAGCCCTTCATTCGCTTTGCCAGGATTCCAGGGTGGTCAATCTGTTGAAATCAGACCACTACATTTTGGCCACCGTGCTTGATCTTAGGTTTAAAGCCTATGTGGTGTCTCTCTTTCCAGCCGACACAAGCCAGCAGAGGTGCAAAGACCTGCTGGTGAACACACTGTCAGCTGAAGCGGAACGTGACACGTCAACGGCTCCTTCTTCATTTTCTCCCGCAACTGGGGCTGCCAGGAAAAAACTTAGGTATCCTAAGCAACCCGCTGGCGGTGATGCAGGGCAGGCAGGACCAAGTTTGGACATCTGGTCCGGACTGAAGGACCTGGCAACAATTTCTGACATGTCTACTGTCACTGCATATGATACTGTCACCATTGAAAGAATGGTGGAGGATTACATCGGTGACAGCATCCAAGTAGGCATGTCAGACAGTCCATACCTGTACTGGCAGGAAAAAGAGGCAATTTGGAGGCCCCTGTACAAGCTGGCTCTATTTTACCTGAGTTGCCCCCCCTCCAGTGTGTACTCCGAAAGAGTGTTTAGTGCAGCCGGGAACCTTGTCAGCGAAAGGCGTAGGAGGTTGCTTCCACAGAATGTGGAGAAGATGATGTTCATCAAAATGAATTATCAGCTCTTCCAGGGAGACCAGCCTCCAGAAGGTACAGAGGGACCTGTGGTGGTGGATTCAAGTGGGGACGAGTTAATACTTTGTGAGGATGAGGATGTACACACTGAAGAGGGTGAGGAATCGGTGGATGAGGAGGATGAGGATGACATCTTGCCTCCGTAGAGCCAGTTTGTGCAGGGACACATTAATTGCCAGCTTGTTTTGTGGGGGCCCAAACGAACCAATCATTTCAGCCACAGTTGTGTGGCAGACCCTGGCGCTGAAATGATTGATTTGTTAAAGTGTGCATGTCCTGTTTATACAACATAAGGGTGGGTGGGAGGGCCCAAGGACAATTCCATCTTGCATTTCTTTTTTTTCTTTGCATTATGTACAGTTTGGGGCCTAGTTTTTCTAACTGCCATCCTGTCTGCCACTGCAGTGTCACTCCTAGATGGGTCACGTGTTTGTGCCGCCCACTCGTGTCGCTTAGCATAGTCATCCAGCTACCTCGGTGCAACCTTTTGTACATAAAAACACTATTGTGAGGTGTGAGGTGTTCAGAATAGACTGGAAATGAGTGGAAATTAAGGTTATTGAGGTTAATAATAGCATAGGAGCAGAGAAACCAACAAATTCTGTGATTTTAGCTGTTTTTATGCTTTTTTCCCAAAAAATACAGATCCAAAACACAAAACCCAGAACCCAAAACACGGAAGGGTGGTTTTGGCAAAACCAATCCAGATCCAAAACACGAAGAAAAATCCAGATCCAAAACCAAAACACAAAACACGAAAAGTGGCCGGTGCACACCCCTAATATATATATATATATATGTATTTACAGACACTGTATGTATGATATGTATATACGTGTACATCTGTATATACAGTATACATATATGTATGTCTGTGTACAGTATACATATATGTAGACAAGTATGATATACATGCATATATATATATATATATATATATATATATATTACATACATATAAATAGACCCCACATATTTGAAACAACATATGTATATGTATGTGTGCAATACTTATATGTCAGGGTGTTGGAGATCTGGTCATAGTGTATAGTGTTATATGTAACATGTATCTGTATTTGGCAGTGACATACCCTGGCTGTTTAACTATTGTCGCTAAGGGGTCCATTTATCATGTCCTACATTTTAAATGTGGATGATATATGATTATTTTACCTAAATTTAAAATGAAAATTTTCCTGTGATTTTCTTGCGAATTTAGAAATAATCTCTTGCCAGAACACGGGCTCCGTTGGCCTGTGCATCATCAGGGCCAGATGGGGGATCACTCTCAGAAAAAATCTGGTGTACAGTAGCCCATAGGCTACTATAGGCTTCACTTTCAGAGCTTGGTAAATCCGACAGCATAGCAGCCCCCATAGAGACCTATGGGTCTGCTTTGCGGTTGGAAATGGAGGGACCACGGCAGATATCAGAGAACGGAGATATCAGCTATGGTGCCTCTTCTTAAATCCTAGGGATGCTTAATATATCTGGTGACCCCCATAAAATACATTTTAGTAATTCTGCTGATAAATGTGAATGGGGTACTTCGGTGTGTTTGAGCCAGTACAGGGAAAGTTTAGGCCACAGCACTCTAGTCGCCCCACCATCACTAGTTACTCCACTGCAGCGCTGGTCACACCTCCTGCAGCGAAACAAATTAGGCTCTTCAGAAATTTAAGCTCCAGGCCCATGTTGACATTAATCTGGCACTGGCTATGGTGGATGCACAATGGCTAACAAACGCTCCACTTGCGTGAAAATTTACTTTGCATTTGGATCTGAATCAAGCCCTTAATTCTACCAATGTTTGATGTAAATAATTTAGGAAGTTATTATATGGATTAGAAGTGACGCTATCTTCAGTTACTGTAATGTGATGTGGCCAAGGCTCTCAAATTCTGGCGCCGGAATCCCGATACTTGTCAGAAACCCAGCGCGGCATCCCGACCGACAGAATCCCGAAGGTAAGTATTGGGGTTGGGGGATGGTTAGCGTTAGGGGTTAGGCACTAGGTGGTGGGTTAGGGTTAGGCACTAAGGGGGGAGGTTTAAGATTAGGGTGCGGGGAGGGGTAGGTTAGGTTTAGGCACTAGGGAGGGAGGGTTAGGTTTAGGGCAGGGAGAGGGGGAGGGTTAGAATATTGAATGACAAGTGTCGCTATTCTAACACTGTCTGGATTCCGGCGTCAGGATTTTGAACGCCAAGATTCAGAGCGCTGTCATACCGTACCATTCCCACTGAAATGACTCCTAATATAAACAATGGGGAAAGGCTAAAAGTGGATTTATACCCTTTATTTTCCATATCTTAATACTAGAAAATCTTCAGAGCACATGTTTAAAATAAACCTCTCTGATGAATATGTGTGAGAATCCATTTAAATTATAAAAGCATTGCCCTTCTAAGCAGAAAAATAAATAACAGTTTCTATATTTGGTGATGTTCTTGCATTTTGTTGACTTCTTCGAAAGGAAGAAAAAAAAAACTTTCTTCTTTTTCCTCCCTATTGTAAACCACTGATCATTGAGGCTTGGCCAATAGATAGTATCTGCTTCCAGAGTCTATTTTATGGGAGGCCAATAGAAGCATATCTGTTGAAGGCATTCATGCAAGTTATTACTTACTGCCCTGTATATTCATAAATTAATAGCTTCTTTGTGGATGAAAAACAAAAATTAGACAACCATTAAAGTTGAACAATGTTTGAAGAATATTAAATATTAATGCAAGCACTGAAAAAAAATTGCAAAAGATATGTGTGAAGATGCCCAAAGCATAACAATCCCCATCTAAGACTGCAAATAATCAAAACATGTTTTTTGATAGATAGACTGCCTCGTTTCCTGTTTAAATTAAATTTGGCTGCCTGTTACCTGAAATCAAAATTTAGCAATTATCATAATGTCTTAAAAGTTTTGTGGAAATATATATTGAAAACTGAAACTGGTGAATGCATGATTTACACATCAGTGTTCTATGAATTTGCATTGTAGCCTGTTTGGTTGTTCATTATTGTAACCAAAAGTAAATATTAATAGTATATTAATGAAGGTTAGCTGTCTTATTTCTCTTACACATTTTGTTTTTCAATCTTTCAAAGTACATACATTGGCAAAAAATGAAGTGTGTGTGTTGTTTAATGACCTACTGTATAGATTGTTTTCTGAAGAAGCACTTACTAAGCTGCATTTGTATGTGTTAGTGAGTAGTTTCAGGGTGATTAGAATGATGAGAATACCACCATTCAGTCCCAACAACATGTATGTGCAACTTCTACAAGCGGCAGTGCAAAAATAGGGCATAGGTATGGCAAGAGTATGTGGCTGCCACCAACCCAAACAATATGCAAAAACCATTTGCTATGGATTTAACTTGTTGCGGTGTATTGTATTATGACTTCAACATACTTCCACGTTTAAGGCTTACATTTGTGTGCCCTATGGTCTGCAGCAGGTTAAGGTGTTGATGATAATGACTGTCACATTCTGCGCTCTGGAATAGGCGCGCAAAATGATGCATTATAAATTGTGGTTTGGAAAACCATACTCTGATACATTATTATTGTTCGGGGCTAATGTAAGCAAGAGGGGAGATAATGGCAAAAGTGAGGCACAGAAGAATACATGAGGGAGGAGAGCCCTGCTTGTGAGGGCTTACAAGCAGGAAAAAAGGGAAGTGTAAGGATCTGAGTGACTTTGACAAGGGCTACATTGTGATGGCTAGATGACTGAGGGCCCGGTTCAGAGGTAGACGCTAATGCAGCCACAATTGCAGCCGCTCTCTCAACAGCGTTTGCAGAAATATGCAATGCTTACCTTCACTTTCAATTTGTGCTCCACCATGCGATGTAGTGTATGAGCATTGAGATGCCCACTTTCAGGCTCTGTGGTCTGTGCAAATGCAATGGAGGTTAAATACTCTCTAATATTGACACAACATTGGCCACACCATAGACATTTGTGGTAGTCTAGGGTCTACTCTAGCTACTGTCCTCAAATCCAACTAAATGTGGTCTCGAAAGCATTGGATTGACAATTGGGAATGCATCAGCATTTGAAGACATGCCCATGACACTCCCATGACACGGACACAAAACTACCCCTTTTTGCAACAGTTAGAACCTACCAAAAGTGGTCCAAGAAAGGGCAACTTTGAACTGGTGACAGGGTCATGGGCACCCAAGGCTCATTGATGTGCATGGGGAGCTAAGGCTAGCCCATCTGGTCTGATCCCACAGAAGAGCTACTGTAGGACAAGTTGCTTCATGCTGGCCATGATAGAAAGGTGTCATAACGCACAGTGCATTTCAGCTTGCTGCGTATGGGGCTACATAGCCGCAGACCGGTCAGAGTGCCCATTATGGATACTGGCTATATACCTTCCTACCTATACTTTCTAAACCTGCCTATAACCTCTAAGATTTACGCTATTTGCGTATGCAGTCATACAGTAAAATAAAGTATTATTCAACCAAAGTACAGATAATACACACTGTGATCTAAGTACAATTTAGTGCAAAGAAATTACACAGACCAAAGATACAGTTATACCTACGCAAGCGCTCTGGGACCAGATTCCGGCATCAGCAAGAGACCTCCGTCAATCAGCAATCAGCAGAATAGACTAGAAACCCAGGGTCAGAGCACACATATTTATACCCCCCAGAAATAAGCTGGACAAAAGACAGGTCTTCTTGCGATTCCATTGGCTCTCCTTCACGGTGCGTTTGTTACAAGGCACTTAACAGGTTGATTCAAATGGCCACAGTCCAGCCTCTAACAGCTGGTTGCCTTAGTTTTCCCGCCTCATGCAAATCTAGACTGTTGGTGTTACAAAGTACATTTTGGTTCTTTATGTCTTTACAGTCCATAAGTTGCGAACACATGTTCCGATCTTCACACCGATGATACCGGAAAGCTGTGTATAAAGTGCGGATGTGTATAATATCAAACATGGCTTACTTATCACATATTAAACCTTAGATACCAAATAGTCTTTATTTCACAGCATTTGTAATAAATGAATAAAACTTGGATCTTTTACTTTATAGCTATGGAACCTTTTGTGTAAGTGTGCATTATGTAAGAATTAGGGATATGAGAAAAGACGCTAGTTTGCTATGTGATTGCGCACGCATGCAGCTACTAAACAGTGTTCGCATGTAGGCTATTATGTATTCACTAATGTGCGACATATTAACAGCACAACTGTGTGTATTAATGTGCGTATGAGTTATGGTAAAATATGCAATTGCATGATGCTCAGTGTAGCATCGCCATATGTACTTAAATGTGAGTTTAGCTAAAATGATGCTGGCCGGTCATTCGCAAAATGGCGTCTTGCAGATTCTTGTTTCTAAAATGGAGTCTAGCTGCCATTCGCAAGATGGCGTCGTGCACGCTAATTTTTACGCTGATTCCGTCTCAGCCACTAACCCAGCTTTGACAGTCCACCCTTTGATAACGAGCAACATGCTATCAGATCCTGATGTTTAAAATTAATTTTAGGTATACATACATATATTATTTAATGTTATTATGGGATGGCTTAAGGTGGTTCTTAATCCATCAATAATGTGTCTCTGGGAGGGGACATAAAACTACCATTATATGCACACCGCGGATCTTGGAAGATTATGGGAATGATGTGGGGATGCATCAATCCTATAAAGGCAGTCTTGAGGGGGAATAGGGACTTACATTATTTGAGATGTTTGAAAATAACATTTTAATAATTATACATTTCATGCACGTCTAAACATAATACATTATATGATGCTATTACCAAGTTCAGGGTTGTAATGCAGTTCTATATTTACCTCAGTATTCATATTGTCATTACTGACCACCATCATGATTTCGTTCCTTTGTTTTACCTTATTCTTACATTTTCCACACTTCAACACAATAGGAGCACACCAGACACATATGCCAATTACTATGATGATGACCAGTATAAGGATCAGGAAGTTGCCTACGCTTGCGATCATTTCCTGGGCCCATTTCCCTAAGCCTGAGAACCATTTTACAGGGTTCAACCATGACACCAATTCCTCTACCTTTTCCTCTACTTCAGCCACTGAAGCATTATGGTTCTTCCGAAATTCCCATTTCAGCTGCAGAATTTCATCCATCTTTTGATCTATTACCTCTTTGGGATCACTGGTATCATTGGTGACATAGGTGCAACACTTCACTCCAAATTGGGTGGCCATGGTTACGCAATATCCTCCAGTGACAGCGGTTAAACAATTTAACACTAGTCTGTGTTGCACCAGTTCTTTCTTGTACGCTTGCCATTCTTTACCTGTATACCTGAAAGTGTCATCCATCATACATCTTGGTGATATTATCTATCAATTTAGCAAGATCCTGAATATATCTAAAATTTAGTGTACCCCGAGCGATCCGGTTGGATCCAATGCTACTAAAACTTAGCCTGGCTGGAATTGCCCCATTCAGAAGTGCACTATTCAAAAGTGCATTTTAAGATTAATACTAGCGTTACACCAGCGTTCTCAATTATATCTACTGCCGCTTCTGCTGCTGAATTGATGCATCCTTTTTTGTCTTGCCATCTGCAGGTAACGGACTACAAGTCTCAGACTTTTGCTATACTGAATATACTGAATATATATTGGCCAGGCTGAGAACTTAGGTAACGGACTACAAGTCTCAGACTTTTGCTATACTGAATATACTGAATATATATTGGCCAGGCTGAGAACTTAGGTAACGGACTACAAGTCTCAGACATTTGCTATACTGAATATACTGAATATATATTGGCCAGGCTGAGAACTTAGGTAACGGACTACAAGTCTCAGACTTTTGCTATACTGAATATACTGAATATATATTGGCCAGGCTGAGAACTTAGGTAACGGACTACAAGTCTCAGACTTTTGCTATACTGAATATACTGAATATATATTGGCCAGGCTGAGAACTTAGGTAACGGACTACAAGTCTCAGACTTTTGCTATACTGAATATACTGAATATATATTGGCCAGGCTGAGAACTTAGGTAACGGAGTACAAGTCTCAGACTTTTGCTATACTGAATATACTGAATATATATTGGCCAGGCTGAGAACTTAGGTAACGGACTACAAGTCTCAGAATTTTGCTGATAAGCAATGTTATTTAGCATATCACTGCATAGTATATTAGTTTGAAGTTTTTAGTTTCTTTGTTAGTTAGCTCATTGAGCCTGTTATTAGCCTAGTGGTATGTGCTGTGTGTTTGTTTAACTCAATTTATTGCTAGCCATATTAGTGGGAGGGTGCTGGGCTTGTAAGCAATCAGTAATTTAACATGCCAGGTCTCCTACATATTGGTCATTAGTTGGCTGGAATAGCCTGGCTGGAATTGCCCCATTCAAAAGTGCATTTTAAGATTAATACTAGCGTTACACCAGAGTTGAACCGAAGTGGAACAGAAGGGAAACAACCGGTCTGCACTTCTAAAAACCTAATCTAGATTTGGAGAAAAACCATCATCAAAGGAGATTTTATAATCTCACTGCTACAAACTCCTGCTGACTGCATAACCTGGACTTTCAAAACTGAACTCTGGTTGCTACAAAAACTCTGGCCATCACTTGCTACTATTTGTGCTGCCTCCGTGCTTAACAGATAATCTTACTGAATACTGTTAATATCAGCTTAACTCTGTAAAAATGTCTTTTTACATTAGCACTTTGGTCTAGTCTTACATGATCTAGCTACTGCTACTCTCTACTCTAATATTCAATTTCTGCTCCCATCTTATCTTCACTTTTTCTAAACTATATAATATATTTTTGTTGTGCTGACACTGTACCTCATCCTTACCATGACCATGTTGTCTCCTCCCTTCACTCAGTTTCTAACTAATCTTTTGTTCTGCCCTCTGACTCCACCTCTATCCTTTCCCCCTGGTCTCCTCCACCTCCTCCTATCTCCCCTTCTCTCTCTGCCTTCCTCCCCCTCTTCTCCCATTACTCCATTTTCTTTCTCTTATACCCCCCAAGGATCCTACTACCCCACTGGTAATCTTTCCTCCCTTACTTATCTCCCTGTCACTTCGCCTCACTTTCATTCACATCTCCTTAACTTCCCTCCCTGCCCACTTCCTACAGGGTCCCCTCCCAGCACAGGAGCACGCATGATCCGTACACTCTATTCATCTCGGTCTCCCAAAGTATTCTCATCTCCATGCTATTGCAACCCTGATAATCTCATTCACATCTCTCCTATCAACTCTGTCGCTCTATCCTGTGCCCACTGGAATGCCAGATCAGTCTGTAACAAACTGGCCCCCACCCATGACCTTTTCATCTCCAACTCCCTGAATCTCCTGGCCATTACTGAAACCTGGATTTTACCCTCTGACACCACTTCTCCTGCAGCTCTCTCTTATGGGGGCCTCACCTTCTCCCACACCCCCAGGCCTGGGGGTCACCATGGTGGTGGTGTTGGGGTCCTTCTATCCCCTGGTTACTCATACCAACATATACCATCAGAACCATCCCTTACATTCTCCACATTTGAAGTTCATGCTATACGCCTCTTCCAACCAGTACACCTCAGAGTAGCTGTCATCTACCGTCCCCCTGGCCCTCCCTCCAAGTTCCTTGACAACTTTGCTTCCTGGCTCACTCACTTTCTCTCCTCAGACCTTCCCTCTATTATCCTCGGTGACTTCAATATTCCTATTGATATCCCCACAGAATCTGCTGCCTCCAAACTACTCACCCTCACTTCCTCATTTGGACTCTCCCAATGGACCTCCTCACCCTCCCATGCGAGTGGGCATTTGCTTGATCTGGTATTCACTCACCGTTGTGATATTTCTGCTTACTCCAATTCCCCATTCCCCCTCTCTGACCATCACCTCCTCTCTTTTAACCTATCCCTCTCTCCTTCCCCTCCAATACCTCTGAAAGCCACCATCACTAAGCGTAACATTGAAGCCATCGACACTGCTTTCTTTTCTTCCCTACTTGACTCACTTCTCTCCCCTATTCTCTCTTTCTCCTGCGCTGAACAAGCTGCTTCCCTATACAATGCCTCCCTTATTTCTGCTCTTGACTCTGTTGCTCTGGCGATCACTACTCACCCTTGCAAATTCACACCTCAACCCTGGCATTCCAAATGCACCAGATACCTGCAAAAATGTTCACGAACCGCCGAGCGACAGTGGAGAAGATCACGCTCTCAGGCAGATTTTCTCCATTTCAAATTCCTGCTGTCATCCTACAGTGCTGCCCTTTCCCTCTCTAAACAGTCATATTTCAATAATCTCCTCTCCTCCCTGTCCTCAAATCCCCAACGTCTCTTTTCCACCTTCAACTCCCTCCTCTGTCCACCCCCTCCTCGTCTCCCCTCCTTACTCTCTGCCACTGACTTTGCTACCTATTTCACATCTAAAATTGATTCCATACGTCAGGACATCATATCCAACCAGTCCCCCAGCTCTCCACCTCCTCCTTTCCCGGATCACCCCTCCCCATCCATTTTACAGACTCTGACATCCTTCTCCCCTGTGACTGGAGAGGAAGTTATGGCCCATATCCAGTCCTCCCCCCCTTCCGCCTCTCCCCTCGACCCTATCCCCACCCACCTCCTCGACTACCTCTCTCCTTCTGCCTGCTCCCATCTTGCCCACCTCCTTAATCTCTCCCTCTCATCTGGCACTGTTCCTTCTGCATTCAAGCATGCCCGTGTTTCCCCCATTCTTAAAAAACCTAACCTTGATCCTAACATTCTCTCTAACTACTGTCCAATCTCACTCCTCCCTTTTGCCTCCAAACTCCTTGAGCGTATTGTTTGCAACTGCCTCACCACATTTCTTTCCTCCCACTCCCTCCTTGACCCTTTTCAGTCTGGCTTCCGTTCTCTCCACTCCACTGAAACTGCCCTCACAAAAGTCAGCAATGACCTCCTTGCTGCCAAATCCAAGGGCCACTACTCACTGCTCATTCTCCTTGATCTCTCTGCTGCTTTTGACACTGTGGACCACCCTCTACTGCTGCATATACTTCACTCCCTTGGTCTACGTGACACTGCTCTCTCCTGGCTGTCCTCCTACCTCTCTGACCATTCCTTCTCTGTTTCTTCTCATGGCGACTCCTCCCCCCCAACAGCCTCTTACAGTAGGTGTTCCCCAAGGTTCTGTTCTTGGACCTCTCCTATTCTCTCTCTATACATTTTCTCTAGGTAAACTCATCAGCTCTTTTGACCTCCATTATCATCTCTATGCTGATGATACTCAGATCTACCTTTCCTCACCTGATCTTTCCCCCTCTATACTGACTCGTATCTCCAACTGTATCTGCTATTTCTTCCTGGATGTCCCAGAGATTTCTCAAACTTAATATGTCTAAGACTGAGCTGATAGTCTTCCCACCCTCCCACATAACATCATGTCCCACTATTTCTTTATTAATAGATGGCATTACTATCTCATCTAGCCCCAAAGTGCGTTGTCTTGGAGTCATCCTTGACTCTTCCCTCTCCTTTAAACCACACATTCAGAACCTCTCACAGTCCTGTCATTTCCATCTCAAGAATATTTCCAAGATCAGACCCTTTCTCACTCAGGATGCTACCAAAACCCTTGTACATTCACTGGTCATGTCCAGACTGGACTACTGTAACCTTCTCCTAGCTGGCCTCCCCAAATCCCATCTCTTTCCTCTCTGGTCTGTGCTCAATGCTGCTGCTCATCTTATCTTCCTCTCCAAACGCTCTACATCTGCCTCCCCTCTTTTGCAAGCCCTCCACTGGCTCCCATTCCCTTTCAGAACCCAATTCAAGGCTCTTACACTCACTTACAAAGCCCTCACTCATTCCTCTCCCATTTACATCTCTGATCTCATCTCCCTTCACTCTTCTGTCCGCCCTCTTCGTTCACTTAATACACGCCGCCTTTCATGCCAATTGATTACTTCCTCCCACTCCCGCCTCCAAGACTTTGCCCGTGCTGCTCCTCACCTTTGGAACTCCCTCCCTCTCCCTATCAGACTCTGCACCTCTCTACCATCTTTCAAACGAGCTCTTAAGACCCACTACTTCATTAAAGCCTTCCAGCCCTCATCCTAACTTGCTGCTACATCTTCCTTTCTCCCGGCCCACCCCATTCTGTGTCACTCCTGTTTGTCTTCTCCTCCCTTAAAGAATGTAAGCTCTTTTGAGCAGGGCCCTCTACCCTCTTGTGCTTCTCCCTACTGTAATTTAATTTATCTCTTACTAGCCACTAGGGCAACTAACACTTGGCTGCTTATGCGGGCGTTAATGTCACTAATATAGCAATGTTTATCCATGTCCTGTATTGTATTGTATTGTAAGTCAATGGTTACCTTTTTGTCTATGTACTTTGTAAGGCGCTGCAGAACACTTGTGGCGCCATATAAATAAATGATAATAATAATAAATAACCAGTTGTCTCACTAATTAACTGAGTGGCTTTATGCAAGTCACCAGGTATCATATTTCTTTTGCCTCTGTGTTCATACTGTGTGTGAAGATATGGTGATGGTGTGTTTTTATGAATACCGAGCATTTCTACATGTGTAAGGGTCATAACCTCTGGGACTACTCTTCCCAGGTAACACAAACCTTCGGAACTTGGGGAGAGCCATTTAAACGCTTTTCTTCCACATATAAAATATACATTATCGGGGAGAAAATAAGGGATAGAATGCATCATTATCATTAAACACATTTCCCTTGCAAACAGTCCTATTTCAGGCTCTTCCATCTTGTACATGCAAGTTTCTGGTTGTATTATCTTAGCACAATATCCATCTGGTACCTTACCAATAATTTCTTTGGTGGTACTCAATGTATAACGATACCTAAAGCTACTCCCATTAGATTGTTTCGTAGATTCATTATCAGCTCTCAGTGAGAAGGTCATAGTCTGATTATTCCCCGTCACTTCCCATTTCCCTGGTTTATTGGGGTTGGTTATGTTTAAACACAAAAGTGATCTATCTGCTTGGAATTGATATAGTTTGAAATGAGGTGGTTTGGATGAGAGGAATTTTCCATCTAAAGTTTTCCCTTTTTGCAATCCTAAATTTTCCGTGGTATTCAGCGGAAATGGCAACAACCCTACATTATGTTGACCCTGTGGCACATGTGAGCACACCCAACAATCAGTTTGATTTAAAACTTTGCCTACCATGCTATGATAATCCTCTAAAGGATACCTACCCCAGTACAGGTTATATTTAGGTTGGCACCTTTGGATACAGTTCTCATCAACTAGGGACCCACAAAACTCACAAATACAGGAATCTTCAGACGATAAACCTCCACACCATTCCCGAGTATCCAAAATAACAGCTCTTTTAACAATTACAGTACTAAGATTGGTCACACACTCCCCTGATTGGCATAGCACTCCTCCTGACTCCACTCCATCAGCACTGCCATCAGCTCCCATCTCCTCTATCAGTCCCCCGACACAGAAACCGGACATTCCCGCACCAACCAGGATGGTGAACACTCTAGAAGAGAATCTGAAAATGAACACAGCAGGCCAGTCCATTGTCACAACAAAGACCTGCAAATTTCTTTTAGTTCAGGTATCTCACTACGACCTTTTCAATCCTCCCGAAACAAACTTGCGATCGACAGGTCCACGTTATCAGCCTTGTCTCCGCCTTGTTTCTCCACCGGTTGGTTGACCTTTTTGCAGTGAGTGGAATGGACCCAGGTATCTCTCTCAGCCACCCTCAAAGATGTAGTACTTGTCAGCAGCACCTGGTATGGACCTTCCCATCGATCAGTCAAACAACCTGAACGGAAGAAATTTCTGATCATAACATATTCTCCTGGTGCAACATCATGACAGTTAGTTTCAGGCATATCATGGGACAACAATTTCAGTTTCTGCTGTTGCTGTTTTAACTGTTTACTCATTGATATAAGATACTTTACAGTTACCTCGTTGTTACCTTTCAAGTCTTCCTGTGGACTTATAATCAAATGAGGTTGTCTACCAAACAGTGTTTCAAAGGGGGACCGATTTAGAGGGGGTCTAGGAGTGGTCCTTATACTATGCAGGACCAACAGTAATGCTTCAGGCCGTCCTAGTCCAGTTTCTGCCATGATTTTACTTAACTTATTTTTAATAGTCCCGTTCATCCTCTCTACCTTGGCGCTGGCCTGCGGTCGGTAGGGGGTGTGAAGTCGACTATTAATAGCCATCAGTTTACACATATTTTGAAAAACATCACCTGTGAAATGGGTACCCCTGTCACTATCAATAATTTTAGGGACCCGTATCTGCATACAAATTCCTGTACTACTTTCTTGGCAGTAAACGCAGCAGTATTAGTGGCCGCTGGGTAGGCCTCGACCCAGTTGGAAAACACGTCAGTGCACACTAATACATACTTGAGATTCCTGCAGGGTGGTAATTGGATTAAATCAATTTGTATTATCTGGAAAGGTCCATCAGTCAGTGGAATGTGGGATGGTTCGGTAGGGACCGCTTTCCCTATGTTCTTTCTCAAGCAGGTCAGACAGGACATTGCTCTCTTTTCTGCTTGTGAAGAAAAACCCGGTGCGCACCAGTATGCTCTCACCAATTTGCACATACCTTGCTTTGCCAGATGAGTCAGACCATTTGCTGCCTCAGCCAGGCTGGGGTAATATGCTTTGGGGGCTACTGGCTTACCTTGTCCGTCCCTCCAGAGCCCGGAGGACTCTTGCCCACATCCCTTGGACTTCCAGATGGACTTTTCCTGGATTGAACACAAATTTTGTATCTCAATTAGTTTCAGCATATCAATTGTTTAGAAAGACATAATTTGTTCTGTTGGTAAAACCATTTTTAACCCTGCTGCCCATTTTGCAGCTTCATCGGCTCTGTTGTTGCCTAGTGACACCAGGTCACTCTCACATGTATGGGCTTTGCACTTAATTACTGCCACCATTTTGGGCAGTTGGATTGCTTTTAAAAGATGTTTTCTGTGTCTGGAATGTGCCACTGGTGTGCCTGCTGCTGTCATAAAATTTCTCAGACGCCATAGAGCTCCAAAATCGTGCACGACTCCGAACGCGTACCTAGAGTCAGTGTAAATGTTAGCAGATTTGCCTGCCACCAATTCACATGCTCTAGTTAGTGCTACTAACTCTGCCACCTGGGCTGAGTGAGGAGGACCAAGAGGTTCAGCTTCTATGATGTCTGTGTCATTTACAACAGCATAACCTGTACATAACTCACCTGTGTCTGTTTGTCTATGACAACTCCCGTCCGTGTAAAATGTCACATCCACATTCTCTAAAGGTGTGTCACATATGTCAGGTCTAGCAGTAAAGGTCTGATTCAGATATTCCATACAATCGTGTGTATCATTATGTCCGCTGAACTCTTCCCGCCGGCAACCCATCTCCTTCCACCTTGTACATCATGTTGTACATATGGTAAATACGTTGCTGGATTCAGCGTACTGCATCGTTTAACAGTGATGTTTGCATGTGCAATTAGAGCTAGTTCCCATTTGGTAAACCTAGCTGAAGAGACATGTCTGGTTTGGGCAGAGTTCAGCAGAGCAGATACAGCATGGGGAGTATAGACAATCATATCATGGCCCAATAATACTTCCTCACTTTTACTCACCAATAGAGCTGTTGCTGCTACACTTCTTAAACACGTTGGGAGTAATCTTGCTACAGTGTCCAATTGGGCACTGTAGTATGCTAAGGGCCTACTGGCATCACCATGTTTTTGTGTGAGGACACCTGCAGCACAACCATCGGCTTCCGTACAATACAAATCAAAGGGTTTTTCTTAATGAGGTATTTCCAATGCAGGTGCTTTTGTCAGACTACCTTTAAGATTAAGGAAAGCCTGCTCTGATTCCTCTGTGTGTATGACATGGTCGGGCTTTGAGGAAGAGACTAAATACTGTAAAGGCAAGGCCAGAATAGAAATACCTGGGATCCACATTCTACAATATCCACACATTCCCAAGAAGGTACGAATTTGCTGTTGGTTCTGCATCAGTGTCATGTTCTGTATGGCCTGGATTCTGTCATTTGTGAGATGTTATAACCCCTGGGTTAGGCAGTGTCCCAAATACTTTACTCTGGATTGGCATGGCTGTAGTTTGTCCTTAGCAACTTATGTCCTGTGTGCGAGAGGTGAAGCAACAAAAGTTAAGTATCATTTAAACATGACATAAATGAATCAGAACATAGCAATAAATTGTCCACATATTGGATTAGAACAGACCCATTGGCAGGTTGAAAAGATTGTAAACAGTCGTGCAAGGCCTGGGAGAAGATACTGGAGCTGTCTATGAAACCCTGGGGCAATCGTGTCCATGTGTATTGTACACCCCTATATGCGAAAGCAAAAGGTACTGACAGTCAGGATGTAGAGGTACAGAGAAGAAAGCAGAACAGAGGTCAATGACAGTGAAATGGGTTGCATTTGGTGGGAGCTGCATAAGAATGACAGCTGGATTTGGCACTACGGGAAATTGGCTTTCTACTACGTTATTAACACCTCTAAGGTCTTGTACCAGCCTGTAACCCCTCCCACCACTCTTTTTCACCGGGAAGATGGGACTGTTGGCTACACTAGCTGTACGAACTAAAATTCCCTGTTGTAATAATAGTTCAATTATTTGATAAACTCCTAATTCTACCTCCTGTTTTAGTGGGTATTGAGGAATTTTTGGAGCTTGCCTACTGCTTTTTAAAGTTTACCATTACGGGGCTTACGTTTGCCATTAGTCCAGTGTCTTGTCCGTCCTTGGTCCAAAGTGAATCTGGAATTTGGGACAACATTTGATCTACCAGAGATGGATTTCCATTTACACTGGTAGAGTGATACATTATCCTTTGGGGAGTGTCAAACATATCCCTCACCTCGTGCGCAACTCTCTCTGGGATATCTAGAAATACACCATCAGGGGTGCAATATATGACATCCCATCTTACATAACAAATCTCTTCCCAGGAGGTTAGTAGGAGCCGCAGCAGCCAGAAGGGAAGAATGCCTGGTATGCAACGGCCCAATAGTAACTTCTGTGGATTTTGTTAAAGGATAAGGTTGCACTTTACCCATTACACCCATTGCTGGTACTGTCTCGTTGGTTACCTGTAAATTAACGGGAGATTTTATCACTGACCTGGTCGCCCCTGTGTCTACAAGAAAAGGATATTTAGTACCAGCTACATCAACCCTCATGACTGGCTATTCCCTAGTACCTCCCGTTAACCTGACTATCTGTAGACTACAGGAATGACCTGACCCCTAGCGTTGGCTCCCACTCTCCAATAAAGCATTAATGGCCACAATTGGAGCTGCTGCCTGTTGGACAGTTGCTGGTCTCTGTGCATATCCCTTATGGGGATATCCAGGTTTACCCTGACTTGGGGGTCCTACCCTTCTTGCCGTACAGTTTCTACTTACATGTCCTGGCTGGTTACAATTAAAACATGTTCGTGGATTGGATGAAGAAAAAGGTTGTTGTGTGAGTTGTGCAGGAGGGAGAGGTGGTGGGTATGGGTAAGGATATTGAGGGAAAGGATACGGTGGGGATATGTAGTTTATGGACAGTATGGGACTTGTGGTTGTGCAGGGTAAGTGGGATAGGGTTGTGTTTGCAGTGGTGTGGGACTAGTGAGGGCGTGTAACTCTTCAGGTGCAGGTGTGTGTGGGTGTAGGTGTGTCTGCTGGCTGTGATGTTACCGTCATTCCTTCCAGAGCTTGAATACTGACAGCCATTAGTTTTTCGCTCTGGGTCTCTCTCTTCTTTGAGATGTTTTTATCATGTTCTATGGCGGATTCTATGAGGGTATCTATTGTGACTACCCTCCAGCCAGGCTGTGAGGTCTGAACCCGGGTTTTTAGGTTCTCTTTAAGGCCATCCATGAGTATGGTGACAATCATTCCCCTGTGGTGAATGCTATCTTTAATATCCTCTAACCCAGTGTACTGGGTGATAGCCTGCAGAGCCCGGTAGCAATAAACTTCTGCAGATTCACTATCCTTTTGCTTTATGGTGAAAATATTGTTCCAGTTAACTACTACTGGAAAATATACACCCAATTGAGTTATAATACGGGTAATGTTACCTCGGTTTACTTGGTCTGTTAAGGGAACGTCACCATCCAATACACAATCCGTGATAAATTTTGTCACGTCGATATTGCGTGGTAGACAGGCCCTTAACACCACCCACCAATCTTTATTGGTGGGCTCATGAAAACTAACCAAATTTCTCAAAAATCTTTGATATTTGGCTAATTCCTTTTTGGGATCGGGGAAATCATTTATAATGGAATTTAGTTCTGCTCTTGTCCACGGACAATGCATTACCACATCCCTTGTAGGTACAACTCCGTTCGCGTCCGCATTCCCATTCGGAACAGTGATTGTACGAAAGGGATGCAGACCGGCCGCAGTGCTACCTTTGACCTTATTACCTGGCTGGGGGTTTAGTCTGTTGCTGCAACGTATAGTATTAACAACTTCCTCCACGGGCGCAGAGGAGTTTAACACTTCCTGTGCTGTTACTGATGGAGTTGGTGGCACCACCTGAGCCTGTCGCAGTGTTGCACAGCATGGGAAGCAGCAGACATAATAGCCTCATCATCCACATCATAAACATTTTCTTTATGGTTACTTAAGAGAGGGTACAAGTTGCTAGTTAAATTTTTATGTGTTTTTTCAATAACTGTATCTGCACCTCCATCCACATAAGGTGGCGGTGGCGCACGTGAACTACTGGCAATACCTTCCGCAATGCTACCTTGCCGCACGTGCACGCCATTTTGCGGCTCGCATGCATTGCAATCCAGCGCCGCGGGTGTATTTACTGGCAATGCGCTCGCAACGCTAGTTTGCGTCGCTTGCACATTTTTAAGACACGCACCCCCTTCATGCTGCCACAATTTGAAAACATTCATATTAAGTACTTTACCTTTTTCTCTCGAGAGCGCATCAGACTGATGTGATCCCGAACATTATCCAATACATCTTTATCAAAACTACCAATTCTGGGAAACGGTCTAACACTCTTCATCGTTATTTTAAACCATACGTCACAATACCTTATTGCATAAGTACCGTACTTAGTATTCATAATACGATGGGCCGACCCAAGTGGCGCCTCCATTAGCAGCACATTATTGTCTAACATTTCTACTGTTTGCGTGGCTCCCATCTTGGGACAACTCCTACGTTTTTCAATAAAAATTTAAACTGGTGAAAGACAATCAAGATACTTTCACTTACCTGCGGAAACCTTGGAAAAAGGGTGTATCCGCAAACCCTATGGAGGACTTCTAGACGCTTCCACTCACCTATGGAAGTAAAGGCCGCTTCCGTTTTTGACTACCTTTCAACTGCTAGGGGGCAGCAAAGTACCCTTTGTGTTCCAGTTGATTTCGTCCACCCTCCCCTCAGCTCACAATCATAATCTAACCAAAATTATGCGGTTCAATTATAGTGTTCAAATAAGCCTAACAGATCAGACACTTTGATTACGGAACACTATAATCAAGCTGGGGGCCGAACCCTAACAAAAATAACAATCCATACACCTGCTTTGTGTAAAGTAAATGGTAAGCTGCTACTGAGTCACTAGGCCAACTCCTGCGCCTAGCACTTAAGGGTCCTACGATACCCTTAACATTTAGGTCCGTGTTACATCCTAAACAAGTATTCACAGTTACACACTTTTTTCCTGCGCAGAAAAATACACGTTAACCCAGATATTAGCAACAATTGATAATGTAAACTCAATGGATTTGTTTAAACACGTGACACACAACCGGAAATGCGTATACGCTATTGTGCGACTAGTCGCATACACAGTGATGCGACCACCACACAACCGTATAACGTACCCTTAGCTGTGTACGCAAAAGTGCGTCCCTAGTGCGCGCAAAGAATGCGACTTAGCCGCATGCGCAATACTACAACACCCCTTTTAAACGCAAAATACTATCAACAAAGGAAAACAAACTTCTTCCTTTCTTGTCCCTGGATTCTAGTCAGCGTCTCTTGCTCACACGATAACGGGTAGCGATCTCTCAGCATCGAATGGGTGCAGGTAAGACTGCTTGTGGCCACTATCCACCCTTTGCTGAGATATAGATATCCGTGTATATATCGTGTGATTTGGTACGTGACTTCACTACGAGCCCCCAACTAAGGATACTGGCTATATACCTTCCTACCTATACCTTCTAAACCTGCCTATAACCTCTAAGATTTACGCTATTTGCGTACACAGTCATACAGTAAAATAAAGACTTTAGACCTTGAACATGTGTTTCCAAAGCACAAAGTATTATTCAACCAAAGTATAGATAATACACGCTGTGATCTTAGTACAATTTAGTGCAAAGAAATTATACAGACCCAAGATACAGTTATACCTACGCAAGCGCTCTGGGACCAGATTCCGCCATCAGCAAGAGACCTCCATCAATCAGCAATCAGCAGAATAGACTAGAAACCCAGGGTCAGAGCACACATATTTATACCCCCCAGAAATAAGCTGGACAAAAGACAGGTCTTCTTGCGATTCCATTGGCTCTCCTTCACGGTGCGTTTGTTACAAGGCACTTAACAGGTTGATTCAAATGGCCACAGTCCAGCCTCTAACAGCTGGTTGCCTTAGTTTTCCCGCCTCATGCAAATCTAGACTGTTGGTGTTACAAAGTACATTTTGGTTCTTTATGTCTTTACGGTCCATAAGTTGCAAGCGAATGTTCCGATGTTCACACCGATGATACCGGAAAGCTGTGGATAAAGTGCAGATCAGTATAATATCAAACATGGCTTACTTATCACATATTAAACCTTAGATACCCCAATAGTCTTTATTTCACAGCATTTGTAATAAATGAATAAAACTTGGATCTTTTACTTTATAGCTATGGAACCTTTTGTGTAAGTGTGCATTATGTAAGAATTAGGGATATGAGAAAAGACGCTTGTTTGCTATGTGATTACACACGCATGCAGCTACTAAACAGTGTTTGCATGTAGGCTATTATGTATTCACTAATGTGCTACATATTAACAGCGCAACTGTGTGTATTAATGTGCGTATGAGGTATGGTAAAATATGCGATCGCATGATGCTCAGTGTAGCATCGCCATATGTACTTAAGTGTGAGTTTAGCTAAAATGGCGCTGGGCGGTCATTCGCAAAATGGCGTCTTGCAGATTCTTGTTTCTAAAATGGAGTCTAGCTGCCATTTGCAAGATGGTGTCGCGCACGCTAATTTTTACGCTGATTCCGTCTCAGCCACTAATCCAGCTTCGACACCAGCTAACCCCTGTCCGCTGCCAAAAGCATCAACAATCGGAATGTGAGCATCAGAACTGGACCATGGATCAATGTTAGACGGTGGACTGGTCTGATGAATCATGTTTATTTTTTAAAATCATGGCTGGGTGCATGTGCTTAATTTACCTGGGCAAGAGATGGCACTAAAGATGCTCTATGTTAACAAAGAAAGCTTGTGAAGACATTCTGATGCCCTGGGAAATGTTCTCCTGGGAAACCATGGGTTCTAGCATCATGTGGACATTACTTTCACATGCACTACCTACCTAAACATGGTTGCAGGCCAAGTACATCCCTTTATGGCATGTGTTTGCATGCAAGGGCATAACTAGAACTTTGTGGGCCACATAGCAAGATCTTAAATCCCCCCCCAGAGGTAAAACACACCTACATTTGCCCCCACACAGAACCCATTAATTTTATGCCACACAGAGCCCATTCAGGTTATGCTATACAGTAGTACCCCTTATACACATTATGCCACTCAGTAGTAGTGCCCCTTATACACTATACCACACAGTAATGCCCTTTGCAGATTATGCCACATAGTAGAAATGCCACATATACTGCAACACATTATTCCACACAATAGTAGTGCCCCTTACACATTATGCCCCCCCCTGCAACTCATCTCCTTGTGTCCTTCCAGAAGTCTCTCACCTCCCCGTGTGCAATCAGCAGCCCATGTTTGGATTTGGTGCCAGGCTGCCAGGTAATTACAACTGGTGCACCAGCAGGCAGCATCAGACATGGACAGACAGTGCTGGTGCAATATGAATTTGGCGCCGGTCACAAGCCAATCTGAGCTCGCGGACCGGCAGCCAAGCAGAAGCCACCACTGCTGCTGGTCTGCCAGCTTTGATTGCCTTGCGACCGGCGGCACTGTCTCTCTATATTTGCATGCCTGTGCGCCAGCTGTAATCAGCTGACGGAACGGCACCAAATGTGAATGACTGAATATTAAAAGTGATTAAACAGTCGTTGTAGAGAGTTGCATAATATAATAATATATAAAAAAATATATAATACAGCCCTGTACCACAACAATGTTGGAACAAACCAAAAATATAAAATAGTTTTCACCTTTATTGTATGGTTTAGTTTTCATATTCCAACCACACACACTCAGTTAGAGACTGAGTGAGTCACTGCAAAAATTGGGACTCGGATTATCCCTGGTGACATAATCACTCATATTAGTGCCCCTTACACATTATGCCCCCCCCTGCAACTCATCTCCTTGTGTCCTTCCAGAAGTCTCTCACCTCCCCGTGTGCAATCAGCAGCCCATGTTTGGATTTGGTGCCAGGCTGCCAGGTAATTACAACTGGTGCACCAGCAGGCAGCATCAGACATGGACAGACAGTGCTAGTGCAATATGAATTTGGCGCCGGTCACAAGCCAATCTGAGCTCACGGACCGGCAGCCAAGCAGAAGCCACCACTGCTGCTGGTCTGCCAGCTTTGATTGCCTTGCGACCGGCGGCACTGTCTCTCCATATTTGCATGCCTGTGCGCCAGCTGTAATCAGCTGACGGAACGGCACCAAATCAACACCGCTGACACCCGGGCCCCCCTCGGGGGCCCTGACTGGACCGGTCCTATTTGTGTGTGTGACCTAGTGCAGGGGAAGTGACGGGCCACAGAGGCAGCTCAGACACCATCGTAGCCGCACCCCTTGCACCCACGGTAGTTATGCCACTGTTTGCATGCATGTTAGCAAACAGTGGGGTCCTTTTCAGAATCAATGGAATGGGGATGTAGGTCTGGACAATGTAAACAAATAAAGGTTGCAGGTGTACTTCTGGGTCCAGTCCTCAACCTCGGCAACGCCGGGTATCCCAGCTCGTAAATAAATCTAAGTAAGATCCAGTACAATAGAGAAAGTGTAACTTTGTTTCCTATGTATTTAGAAGTCCCTAACAAAAGTGATTGGCCTCCCATGTACATGTACTAATTGCAGACAATCCAGCACACAAGGGGCCTGATTCAGAGCCGTTCGCTATTTGCGGTCGTTCGTTCAAAAACAAGGGGTGGCTATTCAAATGATCCCTTCGCAAATTGCAGTCTGTTCCCACCTCTAAGTCTGAACGAGCGCGCAAAACATACGCTCGTTTATTTGATAAAAACGCCCCCTGGCCGCTCGCACCATACGTCATGTCCGCTATTTATTAGATTAATCGAGTACATCGTACAGCGTATGAACTGCTCGCTATTCTTGTGGTTGGTTTTTGCTACCACAATTTTGCGAGCAGCTCTGGCTATAAAATAACCCAGTGACGTGGTCAATGACGCTGCTGTTTTAAATATGCACACCCATAAAACGCCCGTTTTGACCTTTAAGCACGCCTGCGATCGGATCTCCACTCCCCGTTTTCAAGCACCTTCCCTTGTTACCACCCACATACGCCTCTTTCTGTCACTCAAATTAGCAGGCATTCGCTATTTTGCGAGCACATGAATTTCGGCCGCACTGACTGGTTCGCGCATGCGTATAACGATCCGTACGCATGCGCTGTTGGGCAAACATCGCTCAGAGCGAACGAGCTGCCGCTTACGAGTGGCTCTGAATCAGGCCCAAAGTGTGGGGGCTCACTTAAGGAGCATGAGGGGTAAAAAGTTTAAATTGCACTTGCACTGGGGACATTGGTTCATGTGGTTTTTATGGAACAGATACAATTGTTGAGATTCAGTCTGTTTTCTTGGATAAATTACCTGGAGTAATTTAATTATAGACCCTGCGGTAGCAGTTAATGCTCAATTCTGGTTGCACCTTTCAGAGGTGGGAGCAGAAATAAATGCTGACTGCTTCCTTGGGGCTGCTTGCGGTTTGGTTGCAGTTGTGTAATTGAAAAGCAATTTATCCTGGAGAATACATTATACCATGTAACTCTACTAACTGAATAGACCCCTATACAGTATGTTCTTCAGGTGTTTGCATCGGTTGTGTCGAGTTACTTCAGTTTTCTTCCACAGTCTAAAAAAAAAAAAAAGATTCTGATAGGTTTACTGGCTACTGACAAAAGTGTGTTTGTGAGGTTAGGGATTCAGACTGTATTCTCCAGTGGGGCAGGGATTAATGTGAATGACTGAATAATATAAGTGATTAAACAGTCGTTGTAGAGAGTTGCATAATATAATAATATATGAAAAAATATATAATACAGCCCTGTACCACAACAATGTTGGAACAAACCAAAAATATACAATAGTTTTCACCTTTATTGTATGGTTTAGTTTTCATATTCCAACCACACACACTCAGTTAGGGACTGAGTGAGTCACTGCAAAAATTGGGACTCGGATTATCCCTGGTGACATAATCACTCATATTAGCATCAGTTTGATTAGATACTTTCCAGAAATGCAGGAAGACTACAAATAAATTATTTTGCTCAGTTGGTAAGAAAAAAGAGGCAATCTAATTTCCCCCCCACAGTCCAAAAACATACAGGTAGGTTGCTGACTACAGTGTACCCTAGTGTGTGTTCTTGTGTATTGTGTGGTAATTTAGACTGCAAGCTCCTATGGTGGGGGGACGGATATGAATGTAAAAAATAGTCTATATAGTGCTGTGTAATTAGTGGCACTATATAAATAAACAAAAACAATAATTATACTACAGGTATTACTAATAATAATCATAATAATCATAATCATAATAATTTAGAACAAACTTTTGTACAAAGTTCCAACAATTTCAAAGAAATTCTAGTTTATTTAGAAATATAGTATTTGATCAGTAGATAACTTTATTGTTCCACAATATATTGGTTAATTACTAACATAAATATGACAACTACAAATAAAATACCATTATAATTACAAAGCCATGGTAATTGCATCATTCCCGCACATATGAATTGTTTTAGCATAAAACAAATTCTTATAAACTAAAACACAATATTGTTTTTATGTTTCTAACTGGAACTAATGTTAATAGCATGTTTAATACTACTATGTTACAGGGAACAGAGACATTTTATTAATAATTAGAAAATTGCAGTAAATTAATTTCCACTTGAGATTAACATAGTAAATGTAATTTATGTTAAAAGGAAAAATCATTACACTAGTATATGAATAATGACTAAAAAATGCAAAGCCTTTGTACGTCTATAATTATTTAGACATCATGGTGTGTTCATTTCCTTGCTCTATTTTTTACAATGTGGGTCTATAACTAATTTGCTTTCATTTTGAACATGCATGTGCTGAAGGGACTGCAGTGCTCATGTCCACTTAATACTTTAAAATAAAAGAATCTTGCCGCTTTTGGTGCAGGAAGGACTGTCAATAAAGAAGCAGCACTTTTCATATAGCAAAAGAATGACTCCACTTATTTCCCCTTAGGGTTTGTTTAGTGCAGTGGTTCCCAAACTGGGTGCGGCGGCACCCTGGGGTGCCTCAGGGCACTTGCAGGGATGCCACGGGTTGGGGGTCCAGGACCAAATCAAATCAGTTATGCTCAATGTGATAGGCAAAAGCAGTACTGGTGGCTGCCAATAATACAATATGTGGACAAATCGAAGTGCAACCCTGTGCACCACCACATCACTGATCCTAAGGATGACTGGTAAGCACAATCTACTTATTTCAATCATTTTACTGACTTTCTCAATAAGAAACTTTTGGCCTTGATACTCTAGTGCAGGCCTGGCCAACCTGTGGCTCTCCAGCTGTTGTGAAACTACAAGTCCCAGCATGCCCTGCCACAGTTTTAACATTTCCTAATTGCAAAACCGTGGCAAGGCATGCTGGAACTTGTAGTTTCACAACAGCTAGAGAGCCTCAGGTTGGCCAGGCCTGCTCTAGGGTGTTTGGCAACCAATCATTTAGTGGAAAAACAAAACAAAACTATTATGTTAGTATAATGAGTAGCCAGTCGATAACATTAATGTGTCTTTATGTCATACACATGAGACTTGCCAGGAAGGCCACTTATGGCACTTTCTTCTACCCTATGCTAAATGCAAAAGACACAGCTGAAATAAGCATCCCCTTGGCATATGCATGACTCAGAATATGGTGTAACTGTGGCTACATGTTCATGACATGACCATCGCACACCCATGAGGTGAATAAGTGTATATGCCCAATTGCTGCTCATTTCACACCCAGCAACACCCATTTTCTTATCTAACCTCTAGGCTCTGCCCCCTTCCCCCAGAATAGCTCTATTCCTACCCATGTATCTTATAGATCTACAGACATCTTGGTGTTATATAGGCATTTCAAGGGAGATGTATCAAGCATCTAAAGAGTAGAGAAGTCGCCCATAGCAACCAATCAGTCTCTACCTATCATTTTATCGAATGTACTAGATACAGTAAATGCTATCTGGAAGCCGATTGGTTGTTTTGGACAACTTCTCCATTTGTAAGAATACAAATGTTTTTCATATTGTTACTTTAGGAAAAAATACTTTATTTTAATAATACAGCAATTTTTTTTAATTTTTCTACCCCACTGCAATCGCCATCCTGAGACCTCTTGTACTAGTTCATGAGGTCTTGGCCTATACCAAGCCATTTTCCCTTAAAACTTTACATGCTTACTGGTACACAGATACCCCCAGGTCTTCAAATCCATGTAGCATAGGCTTATCACCACCAGGTATTGTAAAAAGGTTTTTTATTACACTGGACATTACACAGTCTCACCAAATGCAAAGCACATGGAACCTGCCACAAGGCTTATACAGGCAGATGGTAATAGTGCAGATAATGAATGAACACTATATGTGGCAAATAACATGAGTGTACATTCCGCGGTCAGGGCTGGCAGCAAACAATGGGCCTGATTCAGACCCACTCGCGAGCGGCTGTCCGCTCGCAAGTGGGTCGATGTTATGGACTGAGCATGCGCACGACGGAGGGAGCTCCGTCGTGCGCATGCGCCAGACGCGACGAGCGAAGGAAAGTCCTTCGCTCGTTGTGTCCGATCAAAGGGGGCGTGCTGTCAATGTTGATTGACAGCACGCCCCCTTTGGTGGGCGTGCCGGGGGCGTGCCTCCCTGCCGGGGGCGTTCCTAAGGGAACGCCTCCCATCAGAAGCCGGCCCACTGACATCACTAGTGATGTCAGTGGGAGTGATTTTGGCTCTGATAGAGCCAAAATCACTCTGGAGCTTGCGGTTGAAAACCTCAACCGCAGGCTCCGGCTCGCAAATTCGATGGTCGCGATGGTCTCGACCATCGCGACCATCACAATGCACGCTCGTATAGCCTGTGGGTGGTGACCCACAGCTATACGAGCATCCAGGAGGACGCTCCATGAAAATGGAGCCCGGCCCTCATTCAGAGCGTGTGCTCTGCTCAGAGCATACGGCTCTGAATGAGGGCCAATGTCAGAGCAATTGAAGACCGCAAAATTCAAAAGACAGGTCCAGCTGGCAATAAAAGACAGTATACAGAGATGCAGATTCAGCTACATGTAAAGCAGAAACTATCACCAGTTAAACATATTATACTTAATATATAATCCAGCCCACCAACACAAAACCTGAGAACATAGTGGTGGCTCATGGTAGAAATGGATACCATTGGGGCTTCCAAGACAACTGGCACTAAAGCCAGATGAACTGCAAAGTCAGCATGCATAGAGCTGGCAACTGTTGTCAAGCAAATGCTACTATGAGGGTGTGAGACCCACCACCTCCGCTAACAGTGACTAATCTCATCAACTAATCTCCTACTACTGGTACACAGTTGGCACTTACTGAGTGTCTAGTGGCTGTATAACACCAATAGGAATGGTCACTAATGGCAGGTTAATGATGGTAAAAGAACACCAAACCCACAGACAAACAAATGAGATAGACAGTGTGGCAGAGTGAGACCATCCTGTCATGCCAGAAGTAAAGGGGTGGCAACAATGACTGCCTCAGTCCATTTGCAAAATAAACCTGAATAAATGGTTCAAACCATTAATCAAGTCATGACATTTCAGAATACTAGGGTGGAGCAAATCTGGATATGGTTAAATCGCAAAATTGCTGAAACGCACATGAACATTTATGTGACACCAGACCAATCACATCTGGTTTTACATTTGCATTTCTTTATTCCAAATGGAGTCAATCACTGCAATAAAAAGGTTCAAGATTATTTTCTTTGACACTAATTTTTTACCTTTTAGTGAACAGGTTGAATATAATGTGTTTGGGTCCATGTTCTTGGAAACCATAGCAAATATAATGCCTCTTTAATTTCTAGGAAAAAATAAACGTGGAAGTAATTTCAAATATAAAAGAAGAACATTGAAAATTAAAATAATTTATAACGCACACCATACTTGCTTCTTTTGAAAAGCATTTCAGGGAGATTGTAAAAGCAGCACCTATGAGTGTGCGTTAAAGTGGACGTGCACCACTATATCTGAGGGGCGTGCCATGAAATTGATTTACATACAAACGTAAATGAGCCCTAAAGCTGTTGTACTAAGATCTACTTGGTGATGAAAACACACTGATACTTTTCAGAATATGCATGTAGCCATAGGGATCAGTGTGCCTCATAACCAATGCAGGGAAATGATACTAATGATCCCATTTGAATGTATATATCGCTGTTTTTTTTGTATATAACAGGTTCATAATGGGGGTAAGGTGCAATCAGGGAGATTGCTGGAGTATTCTGGGAGACAGGGGGATTCCTGCTATTTCAGGGAGTCTCCTGACAAAGGGAGAGTTGGCCAGTATGTTGCACATGAAGCCACTGAATACTGTTATATGCATACTGTAGGTTCTATTATCTTCAATGTAATACAGTGCATCTGTACAGTACATTTACTTAAAGTTGGTATCTTGCTCTTACATAAAACTGGTGACTTTTAAGCCACAATATACTTTATGAACTAAACTGTTCAACAACATTTTCAATTCATGCACAGTGGAGGAAGCCATTTTCTCTTTTGCCAAGTAGTGTTGCAATTTAAATGCTGCATAATACCAGAACTGACAACTAGAGATAATTATATATATATAAATAAAAGAGAAAAATAATGACAAAAGTAGGCATTTATGGGAATAGCAGACATGATAAATTGCTAACAGACTTTTTATATGCTATTTACTGAAGAAGTGTCAATTTATTGTTGCATAAATAAAGAGCATACTACAGACAAATAGTGCCAGGATTATCACCAAACCCCTGTAATGCACAGGGCTTATAATCATACTCTAATGCACATCCATTCATCATTTATTTGAAACAATTCCATTAAGCAGACTTTATTTAATATTTACAGTGTAATAGCTGCTTTACGTTCTCTCTTTACTTTGTCCCATGCAAATAAAATCAATGTGCAGCTTACAATTTTGCATATTGGCACATTTACAAAATCGGTGCAATGTATAGATAACAATGCATGGTATTAGTAGAATTACTGTGTGGTTAGACCTATTGAGAAAAGAAACCAGTATAATTATAGTACTGAATTACAGTTCATATTGAGATAAATTTAAGGTAGACATCCTGTACTTACAAATTAATTTCTCATGCTATTGTTAATGAAGTCAATTCATTTAAGCTTCTAAGCGTTCTTTACTCCTTGATGAAAGACATCCTCAAGCAGCTTATTTTTTACATAATTATGGACCAATCTGCCAATAACTCATTTAAGGAACATGTGTTGCCTTCCTTTTCTATGCTAACAGTATTGACCTAAAAAGATTTTCTTCGAATTTAGAAAATTTAAATACACACATGGCTGGCAATGAGCTTGTTCTGAAATGTTTTTGATTAAAGTGTAATAGAAAGGATACAATATAAGCTTTATCTATTTGCAAAACTGCCTGATGAATATAATGGGCACTGATGTTGGTGGCAGACAGTGTGGCACTTTATGCTCTAGCGATGTTCTGAACAGGATACACCTGAGTAAACTCCTAGAAATTTTTTATATACTGTATGTAGCTTCTTTCACAAGAAAACCACTTTATTGTTTAAAAACTGCTTTGTTTATACTATAGTTTATTTGATGTGACAAGGATATATATATATATATATATATATATATATATATATATACAAATAAAAGAGAGTCACTGCACTATATGCCACTGTTCTCAACTGTTCTTGTGGAACAACAAGTACCAGAGTGGAATGCTATGACGATGAGCCAGTCCCACAAATGAATTTGAGTAACACCGCTGGTACACCTGCACAGAAACCAAATTTAGGCCGACGGCTTCCCCATCCAGAAAATCCAAATTGGGTTAGAACCAATCTCTCTCTCTGTATATGTATATAAACATATAATGATTCTAATGATTTTTTCTATCATGTTTTTCCATTTCTGTTGCACACATATATATTTTATGTCGTTTTTTGTCGTTTTATCTCATATACCTATTCTGATGCACATGTTTTGGTAGATGTATTCACCAATATATTCTGTTTAGGATCCTTTCGATGGCACACTTGCCATTTATATATAACGGTATGGTTACATACTTAGTTTTTTTTATCTATATCTTCTTCATTTTTTATTAGTTTTTGTATATGTATTATTATTCTTATTTGTTTTCCACTTGGAATAATAGTTTTACATTTTCACTTTATTCACATTCACTATTAAGGAACATAGTGGTGTGGAGTTTTTATGTTCCTTCTTTTTATAGGAGCGATTTGTATTTTGTTACTTTGTTTCTTCAATTTTTGGATGTGTGGGCATTGACCCACACCTTGAAAATTGCATTATATATGGTGACACGATGTTGACATTTCATCATGTTTAGCACTGCATGTCAGTGCCTCACTATCTAATTACACATATCCACGATGTACAGTGGTCATTTTTCCTCCTATCCACCGGGGGCAGACTGCTTTATCCTGTGTGATACCTGAGTTTCTGACGCACAGTGATGATGTCAGACTCTGGCCCCAGGCAGTATGGAGTATTACACTGCACCGATCACCTTGGACATTGCACTATAAAGTTATGTGTATTTGTTTTTTTCATTGTGTTCTTGATAAAAGTCATGTGAGACTGAAACATTGAACAAGACAGACACAGTTGTCAAGTTTGATTCTTTCATTTCATCAGACCTGTGAGTGCCGCCTTTCTCTTTCTACATATATATATATATATATATATATATATATATATAAAGAACAAGCAGCGGCACTCATGGGACTCCCAACAATGAATCTTGGATACAACAAATCTTCTTAGTAACTATACCCCCTGTAGGCATCTGGTCTAACTCAGCATTCATATGCAGGTTCACCTTTTGTTGGATGCATTTAACATCTGTGTGGTGTTTCCAAAAAAACTTTAGGGTACATGTCTATTCTCCGCTCATGAGAAGTCACATGAACATAGAAGCACCTACTACTTTGAATTCACCCCTTTCAATAATATAAACATTTCCATACAGGGCCAGCTCTAATGGCGTTTGACCAGTGTGGTCGAACAGGGGTGCCACCCCATAGAGGGCGAAGTATTTCAGTGGGACAGTCTTGTTTTTCAGGCACTGTCCCGCTGTTCCACCTGCGGGCTGAGGTGTCCCATGGTTGGGAGGTTGTGGACATGTACCGCCGCTGCTCTGCTTTGCTAAGCAGAGAGCAGCGGTATCGGTGAAGCTGAATGGATGCCACGCGCATTTACATTCAGTGCAGGGAGAGGGGCAGGTAGATGGCAGGGGGCATGAGGTAAAACAGGAGGTGTGCATACGGGCATGCCCCCAAATTATGTCACATGAGGGACATGGTCTATGAAAATTAGGCCATGCCCCCTTTTCAGACGCACGTGGCTTCACAGTGTGCGCAGGGAGGAGAAGGGGTGCCAACCATTACTGGCACAGGGTGCAACTCCACCTGGAGCCAGCCCTGTTTCAATGTTTTCTCCTAAATTAATTCTCTAAATTAAGTTTAGGCTAATTTGTGGCTTGACCTAGCCAAGAGAGGTCGGTAACATGTCTTTATTACAAGGGACAATTTTGTGTGTGTGCAGCTTTCTTCTACAGTGCTTGAAGTGCATCTGAATATGGTTACTGTCCTTCTCAACTAATTGCCACCATTTTGCTCTGTAATGCTCTTCATCTTGCAGGAACTGGCTCAATCCAAGGCACCTACTGAGTCAACATCTGCTTATGCACTGTATGGTGGACATTATGCATTTCATAAATGACCACCTCAAGTGACCTTATGAAACATTAAAAGTAACTAGCTAATACAAGGTATAAACACATATTAATGTTAAAATTGTTAAATTGTGTGAAATTGCCAGCAGAAAACCCGCAGAGTACTGCAACATTCTGTTTCACTTTTCTTTTTTTCTTTGCACTCATTGTGGTCCACAAAAGACTTTTGACAAAACAGTGTTTTAATTCAAATCATCTCCTTAAGTCTTCGGGGAAATTAATGTATTTAGCTGTCTAGGGAGGGAGACTGGGGCTGGCACATCAGATGTTCTTGCTGATTCTAAGTTATAACTAAATGTATACTATCATAGCTGATTGATATTAATCAGATTGCTAGAATGTAATTCATTTATTTTCAAATAGTAGCAAATTGACATGTCCCCTAGCTCTAATTTTCAGACAGAGGACTTCTCACAGCTGGACTAGTCAATATATGCCAAATTAAGTGACCGCTTGCAGCATGTAAATACACATCATACAAATAAGACATTGGCTAGTTCCAAATATATTGTAATTAGAGAAGAACAAAATGTACTGTCAATGTTTGTTCTTCAATGAACATCAGCATATTGTGGCCAGCTAATTAGTTTGAAAGTCAAACTGAAAATGGTATAAGAATTTAGAACAAAAGTGCCTTTTAAAATGAATTTTTTTGAACAACAAATTATTTAAAAGGTCATTAATAATTACAAATTGAACAAATATTTCATTTAATTACTTTTTTGTTTAATCCAGTTAAATTGATTCTGTGGGTTTTCGAAAAATTATTTACATTCCAGAGATTTCAAAACCCAGATATTTTAAAGTGAGTCTGAATTTCTAAATTGCATAAAGTATCCCCTGTAATGCATTCTAAACATATTCAAAGTGCATAAGACTATAGGCCAAATACTTGGTACAGGCTAAGGAAATCCAAAGATATGCCTAACATCTGTCATATTTTACTGTATGGGGTGCATAAATCCTTATAACAATAGCAAGATCAGAAAGGTTACAAAGTGGTTAGCATTGCTGCCTCATAGCAATTGGATCATGGGTTCAAATACAACCAAGACCAAATTTGTGTGGAGTTTGTGCAATCTCCCCATGTTTGTATGGGTTTCCCTGGGTGCTCTGGTTTTCTCCCACAGTCCATATATACACTAGTAGGTGAATTGGTTGAATGTGGTAGGGAATATAGGTTGTAACTCCACAGGGACAGGGACTGATGCAAATGACTAAAATATTCTCTATAAATTGTTGAATAATATATATGAGCTATTAAAGAAACTGTTAATAAATACCACAAAGTGGTAATGAATAGTGAATTAATGACACCCTAACTAACTGATTCTATCAATATTATTAATAGGAGTTTACATATCTTTTAGCATTACTTGTGAAATGTTTACCTTCAAATAAACAAATTAGAACAAAAGATATGGCTATGGGAGTAACAACAAATATCTGCAGGCATTCAAATATATCTGCAAAGTGGATGGAAGAGATTATATTATTATTATTATTATCCTTTATTTATATGGCGCCACAAAGGTTCCGCAGCGCCTTACACAGTACATAAATGAGCACACAAGAAAAACAGTTAATAGTAATACAAAACAATGCAGGACAAGGGCATGGTTATAAACAGCTGCATAACACAAGCAGCAGGACAAGAGCAACCAAGTATTAGGTGCTGTTGTGGGGAGTTAGGAGTAAATGATAATATAAGTAAGGGGAGGAGAAGCACGTGAGGGATGAGGACCCTGCTCGTGAGAGCTTACATTCTAAAGGGGAAGGGCAGACAGGGGCGACACAGATGGGGTAGATAGTGAGGAAGGAGCAGTGGGTTAGGATATGTGCTGCGGAATGTGTATGTTTAAGATGACCTGATGTTATGTAAAAATTAAGTCCTTCATTAATCTATCTCTATGACAGAAAATAAATAGTTTATGTGTTATTTACATGAGAGATGTACAAAATAAAGTTGTAGCACTTTAATGATTGTGTGTTACATTTTAGCATCTATATACATCCTGATAAAAAATGCAGCTATTATGGGGCTGTCCCGGCATCCTAATACAGTAGTGACTACTTTAGTCCCAGCTGCTGGGTACTATACCATGCTCCTGTGAGTGTGTGCATCTCACATGCTAGACCCACTCAGAAATGGGTGCAGCCAAACATGCTATGGTCCCACAGGATGTTGCAGTACCCGGGCCTAGAATTTCTCTTGGCAGCCCTGGAGGTGACAGGCAGAACCAGGGGGCATAGTGGTGGGGTAACAAGGCCATGGAGGGATGGAGGTGGTTGAGAGTGGAGGGACAGGAAAGGTGAGGGAAAGAAGCAGATGGTTGGAAAGCAGACTGATGAGAGAAAAAAGGGGGAACAACAAGTGGAGGAGACAAGAGGGGGAGGATGGGGGTGGATTATACAGACCCAGTGATGAATCAGGATATTTTTGCACTGGTCACACCCTTCCCCACAGTTCTCTTTTCCCTCAATCACAACAGCGACGCATCCCCCTGTTCTATACGCTCTCTGACACCTCAATATCATACGGGTTCCTCTCTGCTACTCTTTTTCATATAATTCTTTTTCCCTTGGCTTCTAGTGGCTCATCTTTGCAGCGACATGACATCATGACAGGGAGCTGAGAATAGTCAGCAGGGTACTTTAGGGGTCACCAGACACACCTTCATAACACTGGTCTGGTCCTTAGAGCACATCTTAAGATATCCTTTGTCACGGTTCACAAGGAATTCCCCTGTGTGTGTGTGTGTGTGTGTGTGTGTGTGTGTGTGTATTTGCCAGAATGATATATCACCTCTTCAGTATAATTGAACCAGTAAGGTTTATTGTCACACACAGGATACAGTGCAAGTAAACCAGGATTAGCAGGCTGTTGACACCTCCTTCACACCTAGTGGAGAATCCAGGTTATTGCCAGGGCAATCTGATGCAACCCGGGTTTTGGCTCAGTGTGAAAGGGTTGACCTGGATCATGCATCCTGGGTCCACTACATGGGTCACTAGCTGGGTTATACCTGGGTCTGATCCCGACCTTAAAATAATGGATAGTCAGCGGTGTGAAAGGTATGACCCAGGTCATGCCTAAAAGGCTGCTGAATGGTTGGCTCAGTAGCACTTGGAGACGATGTAATCTCCAAGTGTCCTCTGTGAATGGTGACGGCCCAGGAAATAACTCAGGTCCAATGAGAGGTCTGAATGGGGTGAATCATCTGAAGCCTGGTCTTCAACCCATGTTCTGTATCCTGGATCAGACACGAGTCGGAGCTGGGGCTTCAGTGTGAAAGGGGTATAAATCATGAATACAAGTAGTAGCTATGTCCAGATTTACACTGGTGAATGCAGGCAAATAGAAGGTTTATTAATTCACAGCAGAGTACACTATATAAATAATGATGATGTTCTGGAGTACATTGGTATATGCAGAAAACAGGAAATGCAAATAATGATATTGTCCAGGAGTGGCAGGTATATGCAGATAACAGGAATGCAAATAATGAAATAGAACCTGAATGCTGTAGCAGAGTCAGTTGAACTTGGTAACTCAAAATGCTGAGGCAGGGTCAGATGCATCTGGAACAGCAGAATGCTGGGCTAGGGTCAGATGTACTTAGAAAAGCAGAATGCTGAGGCAGGATCAGATGCACTTGGAAAGCAGAAGGCTGAAGCAGTGTCAGATGTATCTGAAAATGCAGTGCCGGTATTCAGGAAAATACTGAGAGCTGAATGCTGAGAGCAGGTGTTCAGGAAAGCACTGGGCGACCGTACACCAGGAACATGGAGAGACCCACAGTCCTAGGGGCAGAGTCAGCAAGGTAGACAAAAGTACAGGAGACTGACATGGTAAATCTCATACCAGGAGTCTGCCACCAGTCATGGTGGTTCTGACTTATGAACTGGCTCAGATAGGAGTGAGTGGCAAGCCTAAGTAAGGCAATCTCAGGTGCATCGTATAGCTGCTGGATCAGCTAATCAAGCCCAATTGCATGGTCACAGAAACACAATAGACAGGTTAGAACATGATCGGTTGTACCAATTGGGGAGAGCAGCACCAGTGGTAGAACAGTGGCACTGCAGCAGATCAGGCTAGGCTCAGTTGCCATAGTGGCCCCCTCAAACTTGCACCATGGTCCACTTAAAAATGGGGTGACTCTATGGATTGACTGCTTTCATAGTGGTGGACACAGCACAAGCAATCCTCAACTTATTGGATGGTGCACATCAAAGATACTGGATTGGATCAAGGTATATGAAATAGTAATATGTTTTCCTTTCTGTATTATGCTCTGATGTTATAGTTGCCTGTATACTTATTCATGAAGAATTATAGCTCTGCTGGTGACCAATAAACTTTATATTATTTTTAGATATTGCCTGTTTATGTAAACTTACCACATAATCAATACTTGCATGCAGGGAAAATTTCTGAAGAGCAACAAGGTAGTGTGTATCTGATAGGGGAGACACTTGCCGCTTTGAATGTCTTACTAGGCACATGAGGCTGCTGATGGGGTGATTCCTCTTTTTTGTCATTTTGACCTTTGTTTTGCAACCATTTGTGGTACAGGATGTAAGGGGTGAGGTTGGGGCTACCATGGCTATCAAGAGACATTGGGACTAGCCCCAGCATAAGTGGACAAAGCCAGTAGTGATGTGCTAATATATGTGATGTATAAAACAGGCTGTCTGCTGCTAGATGTTCTTGCTGCTAAACTGCCCGTGGAGCTCTTCAACTGAAAGATTTTCTGTGAGGCGTCTCTGAATTCGGTGACAAAGATCTAGGTATATTTTTTCCAATTTTCCTTATATTTCCAAATTACATTTTGTTTTTTAAAACTATAGGTGTTTAATACATCTAATTTTATGCTATTTTGAATAGTAGGTTTGTTGTCTGCAGATTTTTGGACATTTCTAACATGTCTACTGATGTATTGTCAAATATAATATAATATAATATAAAATCCAGTACAATATAATGTGATCCATTGAGGAACTCATTATGAACACAGGGGCTAATTAATTGCATGCACTGTTAACCGCAGATTTGCGATTATCGGGAATCTGCACATGTGCAGGACCCATTCTGCAAGGGTGTAGAATGGGTCCTGCTAACACGCATGCTAGCCCTTGAATGCCTTTGCCTGATTAACAAATAGAAGCATTTAAGGGGCGGTGCTGGGGCGGCCAGCATTTTCGGAAACGGGGTGTATCCTCCCCATTTTCTGGGAGTGGCCAGCCCAGAGACTGCGTGGACGTACACAGTCTGCTGGGCTCGCAAGCTGGCCTGAGTAAGCTGAGGCTTACTCAGCTGGCTGGCTTGGCTGCCTGGTGATGTCCACCAACGTGACCATCGAACACTGATGGTCGCGATGGTGATCCCAGTACGGCGACCTCTGTCGTAGTGCTGGGATTGAAAATGCCGCAGGGGGTGTCATACACTTCCTGCATGCAGCTTTGCAATTGCGATCCTTGCTGAATCAGGCCCACAGTACACTATACTATGTGAGGGCGGCCAATAATGTTGTACCTAGGGGTGGCCTGACTGTAACATCCACTACTGGTTATCTGCAAATTGTCACTGCTAATTACATTTGGGGGCCCTGGTATTGTATATTGACAGAAATTTCCCCATTGAAACTCAGTGAGATAATTAGGAACATAATAAGAGATAAAGGAAATGCGTTACTCTATATTTTCAAGAACTTGGTTAAGATATCTCAGTTCTTTACTATTCAATCCATGGTTTGCATATTATTTAAATATTTAGAATGTATTAAATAAAGGTCCAGAATGAGAACTAAACTTTTATGATGGGCATTAAATATGGAAAAGTATGTGGTGGGGTAAATGTTGAATGTGTATAGGGATCTCTAAGGCTACACTATCTCCACTTGCCTGGGAAGTGGTTGGGTGTTCAGGTAAGTACACTCAGGGAGAGGACATCAGTCACAGACATGGCTTCCTAATTATGAGACAATCAATGCCATAGAGCCTGCGGAGATAGCACTCAAAGGGGTATATTTACTAAGGTGCGGGTTTTTAAAAGTGGTTTTGTTGCCCATAGCAACCAATCAGATTCTAGCTATTACCTTCTAGTAGGTGCTCGATAAATGTTAAGTAGAATCTGATTAGTTGCTATGGGCAATACAACCACTTCTAAAAACCGGCACCTTAGTAAATATACCCCAAAGGGTTATAGTACAGGCTGAGTCGGAATCAATTAAAATTGTTTTTTAAGAATGTATATTTCCTGATTTTTATATAACAGTATCTGCAAACACTGTTTTCCAGTTTCTTGCTCCCTATTCTTGATAAACAACATTTACAGTGAGTATGTTCTCTGTGGCACTAATGGTAAGCTGCTTTGGTGACAGTTTCAGCAATATATACTAACAGGACCTTAAGAAGGTTTGGATGCATTTACATACATTAGTAAAAAAAAAAAAAGTCAGGTGCATCTCAAAATAGCTTCTACTTGTCATTTTACAGGATGTACTTGATAAATGCTACTTCAAAGATGATTGGTTGCTTGGGACAATTGGATAGTAATATTGATGATAGACTGGCATGAAACTACCGCTTCTAGATATCATAAAGGTAGGGAGAGATGATGCACTTAATATAACATATGTGTAACCTAGGTGGTTGTTTTATAATAGTAAATGAGCTTAGTGTAGGGCAAGTAAATATTTATTTAATAGTATAGGGATAGGATATGCAGTCATAATGTCGCTGTTCAGCCTAACGACATTCACAGTAAAGGTTAATATTTCAACATCATTAATGTCGACACCAGCAAAATATCAACATTGACAGAATGTAGACATCAGAAATGTAGACATTGTCACAATGTCGACATATCAAGGAGGGTTAGTGTTAGGGTTGCCATTCGGGCTAGAGATACCATTGGGGTTGGGGTTGCCATTAGGGTTAGGGACAGAGGGCCTGATTCAGCTAGGGACGCAGTTGCTAATATGCATGCAATCGGTCGATTAATTCACATTGCACATGCGTATGCATCGCAGTGCTCGTGCGTGAACTAGCAATTGGGATGGGAACTGCATTTGCATAGGCTACGCAGACCCAGAGAAGAGTGATTGGCAGGAAGTGCCATTTGTGGGTGGTGACGCGGGGGTGGTTGGAGCGAACGCAGGCATGCCAGTGCATTTAAACGATGGTGCATGGGCGTGCATAAATTAGCCACTGCGATACCAGACGCCGCCTGAGATCTCATAGTGTGCGCAGAAGTTAGCAATTCCTGAGTGAGGTCTGACCGGCCTTAACTGTGCGTATGGGTCCGATGGCACTCAATGTTACTGATTGTTTTGCTATTTTGCCCATGTATACAATGTTCAATGTTTACATTGCAATTATGTCAACATTCTCATGTCGACAATACGAATGTCAACAATGTGACTGTTAAACATATATATCCCAAGCTCAGGCATAGTATATGTATATGTAAATATCTGTATTTGGAATATATAAAATATAAGAACAGTTGCTGAATGTAAGTTTCACAGACTCTGCAGCCCATCCAACATCTGAGAATGAAGTATCTGTTCATCAGGTACAAATGTTGAGAGTGCAGTAGCAGCACCATACCAGTTGCTATAATTAATCAACTAAACAGTACAGATAAAAGATTGAAGTAGCTAAAGAAGGTTTCTTTGAGAACAAGTACTCAGTGACAGAGCATAGAGATCACAGAGGAAAAGGGAGAGCTTTTAAATGGAAAGACTGCTACTTTCTGTTATGAAACAACTGAGCAAAACAATTGCATAAAACCTCTACAACCATACTACAGAGGTCCTCTGCCTATAACAACTGCTCTTTCCCATAGAGGAAGATGCTCTCATTGTTACTGAGATGCCGCCAGATCTTAAATGCAGGATAGTAGATGTTTGTACAATAATCAGGTGAACACAGGGTTACTGCTGGATTAATAGAATAACAAATGTGAGTACAATGAGACTGTATAATAAACTCGTGGTTTTTGACAATAACAGCAGGGGCTGTAACAACAGATAGCTTGATAATGGTACCTGCAAACAAATGGCACTTTTTCAATATTAAGCAAAGTGATACTTAACAACAGGGATGCAGGGAACAGGAGACCATTAGGGGTATTCAATATGGGTGCGATAACATCGTTTTTTTGCGTTAATATCGCACTTTTTAACGTTTTTGCGGTAATATCACTTGTTTTACTTTTACACCCTATTCAATTTCAAAGACTTATCGCAATTTTGAAAAGTCTTTGATAAAAAACGGTGATAACTTTTCACCATTGAATAGGTGTCGAAAAAAAGTGCAGAATTGGGGTTTAGGGGTGCAGGCTTAAAAAAAATAGCCTGCACCCCTGAGATTGACATTTAAAAAAGAACTGTGTCAAAAAAAGTTTAAAAAAAAAATAGGGAAACCCCCAAAAAATTAATAAAAAAATTGGGGTGCAAAAAAAAAAATGGGAAAAAATTGTTAAACAATAGGCAAATAGGTTCAGGGCTAGTCCGCATGTATGCGGCAGGTGTTTTCTAGAATAGAATTATAGCGGCAGGTGCACAAATGCAGAATTTTTAAAAACTTACTTTAGGGACATCAAAATATGCTAGTACCCATTTTCATGTACCCCAAATTTGATAGGACCACTTAAAAAACCGAAAAAAATAACCTAAGTGCTCTTCTGCATCACTTCTTCAATGTCGGGAAAAAAACACCTGCTACGGCTATTTAAAGCCCCGACTTTCAATTAAAGGCTAAAACGGGGGTACCCATAGTGTTCCCCCATGTTTTTACAACTTTAGGGGTGTCTTACAATTATTTTAAGGAAAAATTCGTAACTTTACGCAAATCCAACTTCGGAGTTTCCCGTTTTTGTTAATTTGATATTGAATACGGGGATAAGCGGGAGCGCGCACCATACCTTTACGCAGAAAAAAACTCCGATATGAAACGTTAACTTCGCCAGGGAAGTTAACCTTTCATATTGAATACCCCTCCATGGCTCAAACTGGATAGCACACAGAGATTCAGGATTCCAGCAGTACAGAGTATTCACCAGGCACTCAGTTCAGCATGCTTACACCAAGGCATGAAGCTATAACTGACAAAGTGAAGGCCTGGCTCCCTTTTAACACACACAGACCAATAACAAAACATAAATTAAACCCAATCCCCTGCAAGTGAAATGAGTTACAGGTGTGCTGTTTATAGTGATGATCCCAGCAAATAAACACCAGCTGCAGACATTCCTGTGCAGGCTCTGATTACATACAATGGCATTCCAGTCTATAAGCAATGACCAGGACCAGCATGCACAGCGGTTACTGATGCTGGTGTTCAGACCTCTTAGTAACCAGTGGGACCTGATGAAGTAGTGAAACACTGCGTTGTCCACCGCGGTTCCTAACACTTTCATATACTCTGATGAACAGTTAAAAAAGAAAATAATAGGTGTTTAGGTTTTGGGATATTACCTCATCTTCAATGACATTGTTAACAGGAAAATTTTCCTAGAGGCTTAGGAAGTGATACTCCTATATTCATATATTAACAACATGGCTAATATTTTTTCCCAATTTTTTCCCAAAATTGTAAAAAAAAAAAATTATTATCAAATTATGTAAATAAGAGCTATCTAAACCAGATTCAATATTTTTTTTTAACAAAAATTTAAAATCAAGTTTAAATAGTTATTATTTAAATAATGTGATAATTTAAAAAAAAAAAAAATCTACAACTTTGGAGACATTTTTGAAAAAAATAGTTTTATACAGTAGTCTATAAAAATGTAACTGTTAGTGGCAGGGACAGAGGGAAGAACGGGTGGGATGGAGCCCTGGGGATGGAGCTGTGACAGAGGGGGGCAGAGCCAGATACAGTGGAGAATGGGACGGACACAGTGGGGGGGAGGGAGAGCAGAGTCTCTGGTGACCGAGCATATGCTGGTTCCAATATAGTCATAAAAAGACACATATATATATATATATATATACACTATGTATGGGTATGTGTGTTTATGATTATATATACACACCTATATATATATATATATATATATATATATATTATATATATACATATATATATATAGTACCAATGGCAGCACTCAGCGATCTGCTTCAAAGTAATAAAGAGAGCACAGCCAGTGCTATTTCAACAAGCCTCTACACCTATATCCCCCATGAGGAGGGTGTTGAGGCTGTGAAGGAATTAATTACAAATAACTTTCTATATCAAGGCCTGCATGTGGATTTATTTCTCACCCTGTTAGATATGACCCTAAGAAGAAACTATTTCTACTTTAATGGCCAATATTAGCTACAAAACAACGGATGTGCCATGGGGTCACATGTGACACCCACTTATACCAACGCCTATATGACCAAGGTGGAAAAGTGTTTCTTCTTCGATAGAGATACCACTGATTAAATCCTATTCTATAAATGCTATATTGATGTCGTGATCTTATTCTGGACAGGCAGCCGCAACAAATTGGTGACACTGATCGATAGAATCAACAAGCTAGACCATCCAATCAAAGTTACCTTCCACTCCAGTTTGGAAGAGATAAGTTTCTTTGACGTCACCATCTCTGTTATGGATAATAGATTGAATACCAAATTGTACTCCATACCAACAGACAGAAATACTCTGCTTCGAGCAGATAGATTCCATCCAAGCTCTGCCATCAGTATCCTCCCATATTCCCAATTATTGAGGGTCAAAAGAATTACCAACAATGACACCACCCTTGGGAAAGATTTGGAACACATGATGGACAAATTTAGAAATAGGGGATATTCTGAAAGAACCCTATTACAAGCCCGTAAAAAAGTAGATGGTCTCTCTAGATCGGAAATTCTTACTAATGTTGCACCTAAAGCATCTCAAGATACCCTTAATTGGGTACATACCTATAACACAGCAGATAAGGAAATCCATAATTTCAGCAAAGCACTCTGGGGGTCATTCAGACCCATTCGCGAGCAAAGGACGCTTGCAAACGGGTCGATGTTGCCCCACTGCGCATGCGCACGACGGAGGGAGCTCCGTCGTGCGCATGCGCGAGACCCGGACTGCGACAGCCAAGCTGTCGCTCCGGGTCTCGCTCCAAAGGGGGCGTGCTGTCGATGTTGATTGACAGCACGCCCCCTTTGGTGGGCGTGCCGGGGGCGTGGCTGCCAGACGGAGGCGTTCCCATGGGAATGCCTACCATCTGAAGCCGGCCCCACTGACATCACTAGTGATGTCAGTGGGAGTGATTTTGGCTTTGATAGAGCCAAAATCACTCCTGGGCTTGCGGAAGCGAGACCCTACCGCAGGGTCTCGTCGCAAGCCCGGTGGTCACGATGGTCACCCACAGCTATACGAGCGTCCAGGAGGACGCTCCATTTTCATGGAGGAGGGCCCTGATTCAGAGCGAGCGCTCTGGTCAGAGCGTCCGGCTCTGAATCAGGCCCTCTGGCCAGTCATCAAAAATTATCCTGATCTTTCAAGTTTAAAAAAGAAGCAATATTAGATCTTGCTATAGAAGAGGTAAGAAAATCAGAGACTGGGTTGTTATAAATGCATAGGCTGCACTACATGCAGTCATATGATTACGGGAAAATGTTTCCATCATACACATTCGGGTCGCAAATATGAGATCAGATATAGGCTTACCTGTTCCAGTACTTATGTAGTTTATCTTGCTAAATGTACTTGTGGATATTGCTACATTGGGAAGACCATACGCTTGTTTAAAGAGCGTATGGCTCTTCATAGATCGGCCATCAGATCAGCCATCAATGGCAAGGGATCGAATCAACCCCTGGCAAGGCATTTTGTGGAATTTAAACATAATTTAGCGAGCTTTAGACATATGATAATCGATCAAGTTCCCGTTGACAGCAGATGTGGAGATCGGAACAAAAAGCTATTACAGCTAGAGGCAAAGTGGATCCATATTCTGGACACTGTTAAGCCCAAGGGGCTAAATGATCAACTTAACTTGTGTCTTTTTTTGACATTTGTTTTGACACTCTTATTTTTGCTGTTTCCTAATATTTCCTGCTGTCTTCTTGATTATTCTTATATACAACTTGATATATATACACATCAATTAATTTTTTCAGGTTCCTTTCTAATCTATACACCTTTTTCAGATATATTAGTATTTTCTTTATTACTAGATTGTCTTCAACACTCTGGGATTTTTTGTTTATTCTATTTTATTTTTATTTTCATATTGATGTCCAGTGTATGTTTATACTTTGCATTTGGTGTTCTTATTTGTCTTGTGTTTATGTTTTCCCCTAAAGACGCCAGGTTGAAATGGCTACCATTGCGTCAGCCGGCTCCAGGGATACTCCTGTGTTGCCCCGGAAGTCGCACTCGGCGGCCAGCGTGACCGGATGTCTGGAGATGGGAAACAACAGGTATTTAAGGTATGTATTGTCTCTCATTTTGTATATATGTAGCCTGACGACGGGCGATTAAATCCTGAAATGTTGCAATAGCACTGGCTGTGCTCTCTTTATTACTTTGAAGCAGACCGCTGAGTGCCGCCATTGATACTATATATTGGCTTGGGGAGTGGGCACCGCAGCACTAAAAAATCACCTGGAAGGAGTGTGCTGGGTTAATGACTAAATACACTCACACATATATATATATATATATATGTATATATATATATATATATATATATACAGTACCAGTGAAAAGTTTGGACACACTTTCTCATTCAATGGTTTTTGTCTATTTAAATAATTTTCAACCTAGTAGATTAATACTGAAGACATCATACCTATGAAAGAACACATATGGAATTATGTTTTAAAACAAAAAAGTGTTAAACAAATCAAAATATGTTTTATATTTTAGATTCCTCAAAGTAGGACCCTTTGGCTTTGATGACAGCTTTGTACACTCTTGGCATTCTCTCAATCAGCTTCATGAGGTAGTCTCCTGGAAGGTGCGGCTGGCTGCCCGATTTCTGCTGGCTACAGTGATCAAGACACAGCATGAGAGTAGCTGCAGCTACCATGAGCCACAGCTGCTCTGTTTCCTTTGAAGTAATGCCTCCTCAGCCACCGGAAGGGGGTGCCACTGGCTGCCTGATCATTGCTGGCCACAGTGATCAGGACACAGCATGAGAGTAGCCATGGCTGCTCTGTTTCCATTAAAGTAATGAGGGGGTGTCACTGGCTGCCCATCTCTGCTGGCCACAGTAATTGGGACAGAGCGAGATAGAAGCAGCGGCTAACATGAGCCATGGCTGCTCTCTTTCCCATGAAGTAATGGCTGCTCTGCAGCTAATATGCTGGGTGAGGGTGCTCTGGGCTACCCGATCACTGTGGCTAGCAGTGAAAGAGACACTGGAAGTGGAGCTCTGTGTGTGCAGGGGGACTTGGAGGTCCCTCTGATCTAGGCAGCTGCTCGAAGATCATCTTCCAGCAGCCACCCAGTGGGTATTTCTGACTAGTTGCATCAGATGTGACCATATCATGGAAAGCCCAGCCTGGTGTGGTCACATCTGATACAACCACGCCAGGCAAGTTAACAGTGTCTAATGCTGGGTACACACAGGACGATCTGTTCAGTGTATGATATCACTGAACAATCTCCCTTGAAATTCCTGGTGTGCTGTGTGAACGATATTGTTATCGTCCCTGGCGTCACAAGGGGTGTGTGGGGGGGAGCGGGCCGCACCGGGTGACACCATCCGAGGGGATGACACCAAAATAGCAGAGCTGCTCCGCTATTTTGGTGTCACCCCCTCGGATGGTGTCACCGAGCAGCCACACTGCAGTGAGAGGCTGTTGGCTGTCCAGAAGCTGCTGCGCTGAGCCGGGCTAACTCAGCGGAGCAGCATAGCAGCTACTGGGCAGCCCCTAACCTCTCCCCTGGCCATTGAGTGCTGCTGAGGACGGGGGGTGACATGCGGTCATGCCCCCAACCGTGTAAACCATGAGTGGGCATGGCTTCACAAAACAAAGTCACGCCCCTTCCGCCCGTGAGCGCGCCTCCGGTGCGTGAGAACAAGCACCCCGGACCAACTACTGTGCCAGTTGCAAATAAGGTAAGTGACACCACTGGTTATCGTTCATATCGTTCAAAGATATCGTCTCGTGTGTATGCACCTTTATTCTTACCACACAAAAGAGGCATCCTACTTCTTAACAAATGGAAAAAACATACAGTCTGTTTGAATCCTCCACTAGGAGAAATAATGTCCCACAAACCCGGGTTTGCTCCATTCAAGGTCATCAGCTTAGTGGAAATGATAAAAATAAGCCATCCTTTACAGAATCAACTTAACTTTTACAAATCTCTATATAGACTGGCAATATAACGCCATATAGAAATATAAAGTATATGGTGTTGATTGCTAATTTGCTAAGGGCTGGGAGTGAATGGATGTATGAATGTGGATGTGGGCTGGGAGGATGAAGCTTTAACATTGGATGGGAAATAGTAAAATATGGGAAGGCAAAAATTAGAATACATTCTAGTAATATTACTTGTCTCAGCGGAGATTAGTGGTAGGGTGGGGTGGTTATGATAAAAGAGGTGTTAGTTGTGGGAATATTAGTTGTAGTAGTAAAATGTACTTATTGCATAGGATATTGGGGTATAGATAAGGCAATATATGTTATTATATACAGGTGGACTACAAGACTAAGGGCCTAATTCAGCAGCGCACATTAGTGCACTGCTGAACGCAGATTCCCAATTATCGGGAATCTGCGCAAGCACCAGACAAGTTCTACACATGTGCAGTATGGGTCTGCCAGCCCGCACGTAAACTGTCAGCAGACTGTCAGTGATTGACAGTCTTCTGCCTTTTGGGGGTGGGGAGAGGACGGCGACAGCCTCCGTTAACCGAAATGGAAGTATGTCGCCTCCGTTGGGGGGGAGGGAAGAAGTCAGGATCTCCGTCATCTGATAGAGATTTCCTGGCCTCTTCCTCGCAGCTGTGACGGCTAGCTGCGTGACCCCATGGGTCACCTTACCCGGCCGATTGTCCGCAAAGTATTCGATGCTGCGTTAGATAACGCAGCTCGGATACGTAATGCAGCAGGAGGAGTGATGCCTCCAGCTGCATTACCATATCAGCACAGACCGAATAGCTAAGCTGCTTGCGAGCAGCTTAGCTATTCCGTTTGAAGCTGAATCAGGGCCTAAGACCCTCAAGGAAATGTAACAAGTGTATTTGGTAGTGAAAACTTGTTCTCTGTATACATAAAAAGCAATATACAGTATTTTGCCAGTCCATGAAAAGGGCTCTTTTAATAAACCTATTGTCAATAAACTTTCTATTGGTAATAGCAAGGAAGTAATTGCAAAACTGCCTGCGTGCATACATCATACCTATGGCCTGTGTGCAGATTTGCAATTGCGATCCTTGCTGAATCACCCCATAATTTACTGGTGAAGGAAAGGAAGGTAAATAACTTTAACTAAACTCTAGATTATAAAGGTTCTCCCAAGCTTACCCCGAGAAGATGACATGTTATCCAAAGGTAGAGGCTTGAGTGGTGGCACATAATAATTGTAAGGAGAAGGGACCTTTGTATTATCTACTATCTACGTCCAATCCCAAGGTGAGCAGAAGTCACATGTGCTGTATGCAGGATGCAGTAGAGCCACAGAATGAGCATCATCAGTGATGTGCTGACGAGGCAGAGCACATCACTAGGATTCACGGTAGAGCAACTTGGCTAATTTTCTTTTGCATCCCTATGGAGGTGCAAGGTAAAATGAGAGATGTTGCATTCAAGATATGATGCTATTATGAGCATTCCAACACCATTCTGAAGGCACATGGCCAATATTTGAATTGGCCCCACATAATAGTGTACCAGCTGTGCCCATGTTTATACTTTGTACAATTCTCCTCTTGGCAGTAGAGAGCAGTGTGTAGCTAAGTAAGCCACAGTGATAATGGTGTAAGCTAATAGTATGCAGGCAGTAGTACCAGAGTTTGTCAGTGTAGAGAAAAACATGCAAAACAATTGATTATATAAATAGAGTAAACAGCATTGCAGCAAAGTAGGAGTCACAGACACAAGTCAGTACAGGCAGCAAACAGGATAGTGGGGTCACAGGGAAAGATTCGATCAAGGCGGAATACAGGATTTTGGGGGTTACAGGCAATGATTTGGTTTAGGCAGCAAAACAGAATAGTTGAGATCACAAATCAACAATCAGATACTAGGAAGCAGACAGGGTGTAAAAGTGCAGTGGAGGGAGCATGAGCAAGCTGGTGTATAAATGCTATAACCTGGAAGGTCTGCCTGAACTAGGTGGCCTCCCCAAGAAGACATACATATTGTAAACACAATCGCTTCAGAGAAACAAAGATAAATAGCTAGAAAAACAACACTAGTGATAATCAGCACAATACTGCACAGATGAGCAATTAGCTGCTGTACCTAGTGTTCATTCTAGCACCCTGCATCTGCCACAACCTGTGCAGTTCCTCTTTTCTGCCTGGAGTGTCGCTCTCTGCTCTGGTGCTTCTAGCACACTCTTGTCTGTGTCTCAACAGTTTGTTGCATCAGCTGAGTGTGCTAGAAGCACCAGAGCATAGAGCAACACCCCAAGCAGGATAGAGGAACTGCATGGGTTGTGGCAGGTTCAGGGTGCTAGAATGGACACTATGTACCTAGCACATTGCTTTAAATATAAAGGATAGTATGATAAGTTAATAATTGCAATGCTAGTGAATTAAGGGCCTGACTCAGCGTGCACGATTATCGTGAATCTGCACTCCGCAGGATAAATTCGGCGAGTGCGCAGAATGGGTCCGGCGTAGTTGCACGCAGACCCTTCTATGCCTCTGCCTTATTGACAGGCAGAGGCATTTATGGGGTGGTGCAGGGGCTGGGGTGGCCGCCATTCCTGTTTTCCGGGAGTGGCAAGCCCAGGGACTGAGTCGATCAACGCAATGTCCTGGGCTCACAAGCCAGCCAGCCTGAATAAGCTGAGGCTTACTCAGCTAGCTGGTGACCCGGCGCCATCTACCGTCACGACCATCGACCACCGATGGTTGGGATGGTGATCCCAGCCTGTGACCTCCGTCGCAGTGCTGGTATCGCAAATGCAGAAGGGAGTGTCATACACCTCCTGCTACATTTGCCTAATAGCAAGGAAGTAATTGCAAAGCTGCCTGCGTGCATACATCATATCTATAGCCTGCGTACAGATTTGCAATTGCGATCCTTGCTGAATCACCCCATAAGTACTGTAAGCTGGAAAGTTTAACATAGAATCAGCCAATCAGAAGCTGCTAAATACAGCAGCTGATGGTCATTATTATGTTTGTGTATTTTTGTATTAGCCACCCAGTTCCTACAAGAGATTTAAGCCTCCTAAGACATGTTGCTGGTATGCACCCACATCTCATCACATCACCTTTCCATGCCCCTACTGAACTCACCTTGTCCTCGTCTGTCCTTGTTCTGCCTCTGCAGGGCAAAGCAAACAAGTACATATGGATGCATACAGATAGAGTTTTGTGAAAATGCTATTAAGCAACCAAATCGGTGCCCGCCCAACACAAAGTATGCACCTGTCTGGCCAGTTATATTGAACTCTCATGGAAATGGAGAGGATGTCAGAGCCCAAATGTTGACTTATTATCACTTGCCTTATAATGCTACGTTAAATATCAGCTTGTCCTTAATAATCATATATTTAGTTTCACAATTTAGAGTTTTCACTGTGTGATACCTTTACATTCTGACAATATCTAATACAGGGATATTATAGTATATTATGGTATATTTTTCTACCTTTACATTTTGCCTAAGGTATTGAGTATAATATACAAGACTAGAATTCAGTTAAATGTCAATGATACTTCCTGAATGAGTTAATAAGAAGCTAATTCTACAGAAATAATACAGCGTAAAATGATTTGAATGTGCTAGCTTTATTAAACAAAGACAAAGTAAATTCCAATAAAAGTCCTGTTGTTCAATATAATGGATAATAAGAGCTAGGAGTTTTGTATTTTCACCCTTTTACTATTCCAAAGTGTATTTAATAATATACTGTAGTAGCCAGGGAACAATTGTAATGCAACCTTCTCTTTAATCTGAATACACTAAAATGATAAGGGCTGATATCTGAATGGGTGCTGTGTGTACAGCATACCACTTTTCACCACATTATTAAATAAATACCATAATAGTCTTGGATTTGCACTATATTCTTAATTTAATAACCATGGTAAATTCCTTTTGCTAGTAAGTTTGAAAAGCAGTATGTTATGAATTATTGGGATTATGCTTTAATGTTCAAATTAAATAATATTTGCAAATGAATGACATAAATCAACTTCCATGTACCTTATTTGAGCTAATTACAGCAATAGCAATAGTAATAAATAAACACACACACACACACACACACACACACACACACACACACACACACACACACACACACACACACACACACACACACACACACACACACACACACACACACTATACGTATACATGCTTTTATAGATATATATACATATATATGTAATATGTTTTATATCTTATATATATACTTTCTATATATATATATATATATATACTAGTATATATATGTTCAGCAATTTTAATACTGATAATGCGTACAACTGATTAGTCCTGTCAAGCTAGCTACAGGTTAGCAGGCCTCATTTCACATTTCTGACAGTGATATTGCTGTTTCATGCTTCATTCACATTCCCTATGTTCAACACAAACCAGGGTCATTCAATATATGGAAATTTCTTTCTTCAGGGCAAAAAAATTAAAAAAGGTGAGATTGGCACTTTAACCTCACTGGCCTCAGAAAATATGTTTTAGTCTGATACATTATACTAGTGGGAATTATTTATCAAGAAGATACAAGCTTGATATTTCAGAAATAATGAGATGTTCTGCTCTTGCAGCTGAAATGTTATGGTCTGGAGAGCATCAGCCATGAATCCAATGGAATTAAATAAACTTAGTACAAATGATATATCATGCAGAAACGTCTGCAAAGATAGTTATATAACTATTCTCTTAATGTGCATTGTGGCCAAATTGAAATCATCTTATAAAAGCTTTCAGTTTAATTGAGACATTTTCGTTTAAATAAATCTTTTTGTCCCACAAAATTTTCCAAGCCCTTCACTTCACAAACTGAGATGCGATGAAATGAATTATCTTTTGTGTACTATCAAGTACTGCTAACAAGTGAGTGTGGAACATACAAAGGCGGATTTGAAAGAGACAAATATATATCATATAAATTTTATACCTATTTGATTTGATTTAAACAATCACATGAAAAGATAAAACTTTAAAATAACATGTCAGTTGTGTATGGAAGCATAAGAGTCTCTTACTGTATGGTCAATTTGTAGAGAACGGAGCAAGACATCTATATAAATTTACTTGCACCTTATTCTATGGGTTGGTGCATTCATATTTGTATGCTTAAACCATATATATTCATGGTCTATCTGTTCATGTCCTTTGTGCTGTCTTTAGCACCAGTAAAAAGATGCCTCTAAACTGTCCAGAATTAGGTGGGACAATCCTGCTGTCCCGACAGTCGCTTAATCCTGCTGTCCCCTCTCAACAGTTGCTTAATCTGCTGTGATGACAGCAGGGAAGTTGGGAGGTACCACAGCTGCACACATGGCAATTCAAAGGTGTTTTCCGGGAAGGGTAGAAGGATTGGTGGTGGTTTAGAGTATGACTACACATACTGTCCTGATTCCCAGGAGACCAATGATGGGATGTATGCTATAACATTTTGTCAGTGTTCTGATAAGCACACATGTCACAATGAGTGTGCACAAGATAAAGTAAAATACAATGATACAAATGGACACTGTTTGTGTTAGTACCTAACCTTGCAATATGAACGAGAAGGTGGAGGGACAGAAGAAAGCCCTAATTTAGACAAAGTTGCACATAATTGTGCACACTTTACTAAAAGGAAGAGCTTTGTATTCCGGAATACCAGCGCTAAGAATCCCAACGCCAGAGTCCCGAATGGGTGACAATGCTGACACCTCTTAGTAAATACCCTAACCCTCCCTTCCTGCATAATAACCTAACCCTAGCCCCCCCCGCAGCTTAACTCTAACCCTCCCCCCACAGCCTAAGCCTCTCTCTAGTGCCCATCCCTAGCCCTAATACTTACTATCTGGGTGTCAGCGGTCGGGATGCTGGTGCTGGGATTCTGACTGCTGTAGGTATTCTGGCACGGGCATTCCGACCACTGGCTTCTGACTGCCAGGATGCCATCTACATCCCTTAAGAACAGTCCTCCTGACATCCCATAATAATCATTTCCTGTAAAAGTACTGAGGAGTGCCCAATGAGCCGTTGGGTAAAGATAACTAATATTTACAAATGCTAATATAGTGTTTTGTTTTAATTTATTCATTATGCCATCTTTTTTCCACTCCTTTGACCTCTAATCATTATTATATTGGTATGAAACTGTGAGCCTTTGGTCTAAAGCCGTGGCAGTCAGCACTAAGGGGGTCATTCAGACCCGGTCGTTAGCGCCGATGCGCTCGGACCGGGTTGATGGCCCCCTACAGAGCATGCGCACGATGGCGCCGGCGCCGTTGTGCGCATGCGTGAGATCCGCTTTGACCGACAGCGCCGGTCGTAGAGGGTCTCGATCCAAAAGGGGCGAGCTGTCGATGTTGATTGACAGCTCACCCCGTTTGGAAGGCGGGCCGGGGGAGTGGCAGCCCAAACGGGGGCGTTCCCATGGGAACGCCTGTCGTTTGGGGGCGGCCCCACTGACATCACTAGTGATGTCAGTTGAGAGCTTCCGGCTCAGACAGAGCCAGAAGCTCTCCGGGGCTTACGACAAGGGAGACCATACCCTAGGGTCTCGTCGTAAGCCCCGATGGTCGCGATGGTCTTGACCATCGTGACCATCACCTTAGGCGGTCGTAAGGCTGTGGGTGTTAACCCTCAGCCTTACCACCGCAAAGGAGGACGTCTTGAAAATTCAAGAGGTCCTCCCCTCATTCAGACCGACCGCACGCTCTATGCGACCGGCTCTGAATGAGGTCCTAAATCTTGGTCTAGCTTGCTAAATATTTTTGTATGTGGAATGTGGAATAAAACCTTTTCTACTTTGAAATTTGGCTTTGGATGAAAAAATAATTATACTTATTTTTCCTTGATAGACTGTAAACAGACTTTTATGACATCATAACTACAATTACATTGTGCCCTCAGGGTGTGAATTAACTGGGTTATGTACTTCTGTGTGAGCATAGAGAGTGGTGTTAAAATGACTATATGTAAAAAAACAAAAAACAAAACAAAATGTTGTCAACGGCTAAATATAAAATTTCAGTTTGTTGGTCCAGGGATGGCCAAGTTATGAAGGAAGATGAGAGGCAATAAAAAGCAAGGCCTCCCTTCTCCCAACATGTTTAGCATTCACAAACAGGCTCTTATTTTTCATAAAGAACCATGGCATTAAATGTAAAGTGAGTGTCTGTGGAATTGAAGAGGAATGGAGGTGGTGATTCTACCAAGCTTCCCTACTCTCCCCCACCCCCACCAGGTCACCAAATAGGTCTTGTGTATAGCGCCAGAATATAATAAACAGACAGTCCTCTCAATATGCTATATGCATTTTTAGCACCATTAAAAAAAAAGAAAAATAATACAAAAAATAAAATAAAATAAATATATATATATATATATATATATATACATATATATATTAGACAAATTGGACCTGATTCGGACAAAGTCATCCTTTGCCTCTGTAGCGTCTCTGACTTTATGCTAATACTGATACATGCCATCCCTGGTGTACAGCCCTGTATCTGAATGTGCAAGGAGTAAGATGCTTTCTTTGACCTTCTTTAGATGCTCTAATCCCTCTTGGTGCGTCTTTAGATGCAGCCATCAAAACCAGCCTCATGCTAGGTGCAGAATCTCAGACAGATTATGGCCTACACATTTAGTGATTAAGCATTTGAGTTTGCAACCACTCAGCGACACTCCCATAACAAGCCCATAAGAAAGTCTCTGTGCATCTGAATTGCCACCTCTTAAGAACGCCCAATAAATTTCTGAGACTGTGCGGCTCCGTCGGTCCTGCCACTGTGGACGCACATACTGTGGAATATATGTAACGTTTTAGTTACTTAGACGCATTAGCAGTTGAAAATCATCAGAAGTTTACATGAATATAAGGCTATTTATATGTCCTTTTTTCTGTAACTATGACATCGCTTTCATTCCTAACTAGCTATATAGCTATGCTTTACCTGCAGTTTTGTATGATGCCATGGATGTAGGGTGTTCTGATGTGCATTTAAGAGCTTTATGGGGGTGGTCTCATGCCCTGTGTGGGCAGTCTTAGGTGCATTAAGGGCTTGAACCAGTTTAGATATTACACTTAACCTTACATCCCGATGTGACCCAGAAACAGTGATGTAGGACCCAAATTTTTAAAGTCTCTGGGACTCACATATTATTTTACTCAGTACTATCACTATATATATATATATATATATATATATATATATATAAATTAGGGGTGTGCACCGCCCACTTTTCGTGTTTTGTGTTTTGGATCTGGATCTTTCTTCGTGTTTTGGATCTGGATTGGTTTTGCCAAAACCACCCTTCGGTGTTTTGGGTTCTGGGTTTTGTGTTTTGGATCTGTATTTTTTTTTAAAAAGCATAAAAACAGCTAAAATCACAGAATGTGTTGATTTTTCTGCTCCTATGCTAGTATTAACCTCAAAAACCTTAATTTCCTCTCATTTCCAGTCTATTCTGAACACCTCGCACCTCACAATAGTCTTTTTATGTCCAAAAGGTTGCACCGAGGTAGATGGATGACTATGCTAAGCGACACGAGTGGGCGGCACAAACACGTGGCCCATCTAGGAGTGACACTGCAGTGGCAGACAGGATGGCAGTTTGAAAAATTAGGCCCCAAACAGTACATAATGCAAAGAAAAAAAAGAGGTGCAAGATGGAATTGTCCTTAGGCCCTCCAACCCACCCTTATGTTGTATAAACAGGACATGCACACTTTAACAAACCAATAATTTCAGCGCCAGGGTCTGCCACATGACTGTGGCTGAAATGATTGGTTCGTTTGGGCCCCCACAAAACAAGCTGGCAATTAATCTGGCCCTGCACAAACTGGCTCTACGGAGGCAAGATGTCGTCCTCATCCTCCTCATTCACCGATTCCTCACCCTCTTCAGTGTTGTGTACATCCTCATCCTCACAGAGTATTAATTCGTCCCCACTGGAATCCACCACCACAAGTCCCTCTGTACGTTCTGGAGGCTGGTCTCCCTGGAAGAGTTGATAATTCATTTTTATGAACATCATCTTCTCCACATTTTGTGGAAGCAACCTCCTACGCCTTTTGCTGACAAGGTTCCCGGCTGCACTAAACACTCTTTCGGAGTGAAATAGAGCCAGTTTGTACAGGGGCCTCCAAATTGCCTCTTTTTCCTGCCAGTACATGTACGGACTGTCTGACATGCCTACTTGGATGCTGTCACTGATGTAATCCTTTAACAGACAGACGCACGCTTGTCGCTGCTGCTTTGAGGATGCAGGTGCGGCTACAGCCCACACAATTCACAAAGACAGAAAAAAAAGAAGAATTTTCTTATTGTTTGTGGAGCGCACTTTGAGGGTTACACCACCCTTTAACAGACAGACGCACGCTTGTCGCTGCTGCTTTGAGGATGCAGGTGCGGCTACAGCCCACACAATTCACAAAGACAGAAAAAAATAAAATAATTTTTTTATTGTTTGTGGAGCGCACTTTGAGGGTTACACTACCCTTTAACAGACAGACGCGCGCTTGTCGCTGCTGCTTTGAGGATGCAGGTGCGGCTACAGCTCACGCAATTCACAAAGACAGAAAAAAATGAATAATTTTTTTATTGTTTGTGGAGCGCAATTTGAGGGTTTCACCACCCTTTAACAGACAGACGCACGCTTGTCGCTGCTGCTTTGAGGATGCAGGTGCGGCTACAGCCCACACAATTCACAAAGACAGAAAAAAATGAAGAATTTTTTATTGTTTGTGGAGCGCAATTTGAGAGTTACACCACCCTTTAACAGACAGACGCATGCTTGTCGCTGCTGCTTTGAGGATGCAGGTGCGGCTACAGCCCACACAATTCACAAAGACAGAAAAAAAAAGAAGAATTTTTTTATTGTTTGTGGAGCGCACTTTGAGGGTTACACCACCCTTTAACAGACAGACGCACGTTTGTCGCTGCTGCTTTGAGGATGCAGGTGGAATCTAGACGGGATTTGGAACCGGGGACACACTACCTCCATCAATTGTCTAAATCCCACTGCACTAATGGCGGATACCGGATGCACGTCTAACACCAACATAGCAGTCAAGGCCTCAGTTATACGTTTTGCTTCAGGATGACTGCTGTCGTACTTCATCCTCCTCGCTAGAGACTGTTGGAGGGTCAATTGTTTAGTAAAAGTAGTGGTGTTCCTACTTCCTCTCTGGGATGATGAACAACTCCCAGCAGCAGCAACAGCACTAGGAGGAAATGGTTCTTGATCTTTCCCTATTTTATTTTTATCGGAGAAAGTTTGGTCCTCCATTTATGTTATATTGATATATACGTGCGGCTAAGGCGCACACAAACACAGAAAATATTTTTTTGAGTTTTGACGGAGAGTAGTGCACTTTCTGGGTTACACCACCCTTTAAGAAATGAGCCAGCCGGCTCTTTACTTATGGGACACAGGCGCACGCTTGGCGCTGCTCCTTTGTTGATGCACATGCAGCCACAGTGCACACAATTCACAAACACAGAAAATATTTTTTATTTTGTTTGGAGTGCACTTTGGGGGTTACAGCACCCTTTAACAGTCAAGCCAGACGGCCCTTTACTTATGACACAGGCGCACGCTTGGCACTACTTTGTTGATGCACGTGCGGCTACAGTGCACACAATTCACAAACACAGAAAATATTTTTTTATTTTGTTTGGAGTGTACTTTGGGGCTTACAGCACCCTTTAACGGACAAGCCAGCCGGCCTTTTACTAATGGGACACAGGCGCACGCTTGGCACTGCTCCTTTGTTGATGCACGTGCAGCCACAGTGCACACAATTCACAAACACAGAAAAAATATATATTTTTTTGCTCTTGGGGGGAGCACCCCTGATGGACAGAGCACCCCCTGGACAACACTACAACACCCCTTTAGGACTGGGACACTGCACAGGACTTTGGAGTGGACACAGCCCCTATGGACAACTGACTGCACAACACAGTCCAGCCAGCCCCTATGGACTTTGAAGGAGTGGACACAGCCCCTATGGACAACAGCAGCACAGCGCAGCACAGCACAGCACAGCACAACACTACACTGCACTACACTACACTACACTACACTACACAGCCCAGCCAGCCCTAACTCCCACCCTCCCTCTTCACTGTCCACAGCCGAGTGAGAAAATGGCGCCGACGCGGGTACCTTATATAGGATCCAAAACCCGCGAGACCCGGAAGGCGGGATGATGACGTTTTGCCTCGATTTCAGATCCGAGTCAGGCGGGAAAAGTCGAGCCTGACTCGGATCGGCCTCGGATCGGGGGGGCTCGGGGGGGTTCGGATTTCAGAAATCCGAACCCGCTCACCCCTAATATAAATATATAGTTACAAAAACACTGTACAGGTTGTCAAGGTGAGATATGTCCTCAATACCAAGTTGTAATAAATTATTTATATTTTACAAAACTTCTGTTTGTCCAGAACTGTGCCTCAAAATGCCTCTGTAATAACATGTTCAAAGCACAGGTGTTGCTAAAAGGATGAAAAATAAAGGCACACATCCACTAAGCTATTTTATTGAGCGATTGAACGATAACAATATCGTTATTGTTCAAAAATCGTTTGCAAATTGTTTGTAAAAATGTCTTAAACGACCAGTGATGCGCGCTCACGCTGGTCGTTTAGACATCTGTCATCGTGCAAACATGCTGGGATATCGTCAGGTTCAGCATGTTTCCAGATGATTGATGTGAATGCACTGAATGCCTGCTCGTTCAGTGTAGGCACATCACAGACTGACAAACGACTGCACGATTGCAATGTCATAATCATGCAGTCGTTTGCATATCTTCTAGTGGATGTGTGCCTTTAGTGTAACTTTCTTTGTACCAATACCAATGGTATCAATGTTTTTTTTAATATTCATTTATTATATTAATGATTTTATTATTCATATTTATACTGTACATGTACTTACTTGGGACAGAGGCAATATGAGTATACTGTCACATATCAGTGTCCTGGTCTGTATTACTGGGTCCGGCAGTGTCACCTTATTGCCATCTGTGTCCCCACTGGCTGCCTGTGGCATCCCTGAGATTGGTTTTCACTGATCTGTAAATGTGGCTGGCATCCCACTCCTAGCAGTTCCATTGTTCTGCATCATGAGCTCCGCCATCTTGGACAGTATCACATGATCCTCTCTGACAGTCACCAGCAATTCAGTTCACTTGATTCATTCACCCTATTTATACAAGGAACTGCTGACAGCTCATTATAAGTACTACTTCTCTCCCAAAATTTCAGTAGCTTAGCTCCTGGTTCTGTTTTGCATTTCTTCACCTGTTCCAGGTACCTGCTCAGTATTTGCTTCTCAGCATCTTGCACCTTTTCCAGTTACCTGCAACAGTATTGCTTCCCAGCATTCAGTCCTAATACACCCCTGCCTCAATTGTGTTCCCAACACCTAGTTCTAAAGTTCCTGCAACCTGCTTCTATTGTGCTAAAGCAAACAGTTCAAGTATCTCCAGCAGCCTGCTTCAATTGTGTTTCCGGCACCTAGTTCTAAGTTCCTGCAAGCTGCTTCTATTGTGCTAAAGCACCCAGTTCCAGCCAACTTCAGTTGTGCTTCTGGCACCCAGGCGAAGTTTATTTTTGTAGTGTGGGCCTGATTCAGACCCGGTCGCAAGCGCTGAGCGCTCGCAACCGGGTCGATGGTAGCCCAGTCGTGCGCATGCGCCAGACCCGGATAGCGACGGGCAATCCGTTGCTCCGGGTCTCGCACCAAAGGGGCATGCTGTCGAGGTTGAGTGACAGAACGCCCCCTTTGGTGGGCGGGCCAGTGGGGTGGCTGCCCAGATGGAGGCGTTCCCATGAGAACGCCTACCGTCTGGGGGCGGCCCCACTGACATCACAAGTGATGTCAGTGGGAGAGCTTTCGGCTCTGTTTGAGCCGAAAGCTCTCTGGGGCTTGCGGCCACGAGACCCTACCACAAGGGTCTCGTCGCAAGCCCGATGGTCGCGATGGTCTTGACCATCGCGACCATCATCATGGCCGCTCGCTATAGCTGTGGGTGGTCCACCACATCTATGCGAGCGGCCAGGAGGCCGTTCTAAAAAAAATTCAGACCGGCCCTGATTCAGAGCGAGCGCTCTGTCAGAGCGTCTGGCTCTGAATCAGGGCCTCTGTTCCATGTTTACCAATATACTACTACTACCACCACAGGCTATCTTGATAGCCTGCACCTAGTTTCAGTATCTGTTCATTATCATTCTGTTGCATCAGTCTCTGCTACTACCAGTGATCTGCATGAGGAATAGTTTAGTCAGGCCATCCAGCTGTATTTACACTCCAGCACAAACAGCTAGCTCTAGGGGCCCCAACCCGAGTCAAGAAACTCCCAGCGACATGACATATAAAGGAGAGTGGGACAGGACTTAGATCATATTGAAAGTATAGAACTGCTTTTGCTTTTTATACACATTTATGTATCAATAGACAAAAGTTTTAGATGAAAACAGCTTGAATTTTAGCAGTCATTTCCCTTTAAAATTTCGTCCCATGAGACTAAGCTCCTTTTGATTGGTATAGCCATTCATATTCAGAAACTGATTGCTTAAAACTTGTGCTTTCTTTTTAATATACGTCCTTCACTCCAGTGTTCAAGTAGTGTTTAGAGGGATTATGGGAAAAAGAGTCATCAGAAAACAAAGTGTTTTCAGAATTCCACTCTGCTGCTTTCAGACTGTTTCCATCAGGGCTCTTATTCATTTTGATTTATTTCCATCCATAAACAGACTAGCACTTTTCTATACTTCTATTGTTCTTAAAGAATGGGACTTCTATTGGAGAAAAATGATGTCTCTGCGACCACCACTTTGCTCAATGCAGATCTTCATTAATCTGCAGCAACAGTACAAGCTTTTAGCAGCAAGCACTGTTGATGGGAATTGAATTTGATACTGCATTATACTTGTAAGGCTTCTTACAATGGGCTGCCTTTTTTTCTGTGTCTCTGCACAATCACAGAGACCCAATTAAATAATTTGGTGCAATAATAGAGAAGAAAAGAGTATGAGGGCTTAAAGTGAGGAGTTCGGCATTTGTACTCCCTTTTCTGTATCATGTTAATTAATTTGCTGCTAGACCCAAAGAAATCATCACAATGTGAAACGGCATGGCACATCTAAAACGTGGACATTATATATGTAGCTAGGATGCTTGGTTCAGAAATAGACAAAGTCACTCTTTATTTTTTTTGTAAATTAAAATCTATATCTAGGAATTTTAATTTAGTGCATTGATAAAAATAAAATCAGCATTGCAGTGTGAATTGACAATACAATAGAATTAATATGAAATGAAAACAAAGCTATATAGAAGTATTTAGAATTAATGTGTAAAAACAGAAATGAGATTGTAACAGAGTACTACAAAAATGAAATAAAGATGTATATATTCTAATAATCAAACAAGAGTGAAACAGGTAGGCAGAGGTACTGTAAGAAGAGATTATAGTAACACCTAGAGTACTTATGTAGCATGTAGATAAGGCTTGCAAAGCTGATTGTATTATATTGATGCACTTTAAAATATGTAAGTAGCAGTAATAAGAGGAGAGTATTTTGCTCTCACATCTCCATAAACAAAACATGATTAAAGATGAGCAGAAGATGCTAAAAATACAGATTTGCTTATTTTTATACATTACTGCAAGCAGTGATATTTTATTTTCATGGATAGTTTTGTAAAAGGCACCTCTGTGAAATAGCTTCAACGGTCGCCAACTGTATTTTGTTTTTGTTACTATAGTACTTGTCTTATTTCATTCCTTGATTGTGTTTACCTTGCTCTTATTTTATACAAGTTAAGTGGATATTATGCCTTCAACCATTTATGACCAGACCAATTTTTACATCTTGTTGATCCATCAGATTCACTGGAAATACATTATTATTTACTCAACACAAATAAATTGTAGAATGATTTCTTAGGAGAGGTTGGGCTTTATTTTGATAACATATTAGAATATATTATTTTATTATAGGTGGCTTATATGGGCAAATAATGAGAAAATGGGAAAAGCTACACTTTTCATTGATCTTTCCCATATTTAAATTGACCCATCTAGAGCAATCCTAATTTTTTCCTAAAATGTAATTGCTTATTGTTCCTGAGGATAGAAAGACCAAACTACAGTACATAACAGGTCTGTAATATCTATCCGGTCTAGAAAGAATGGTGAACAGGGTACTGTTGTTGTAATCTGATGTCAGTTTACATTTGCATGAAGATGCAACATGCAAATTGTATATTGTAAATGATAAGATTGAAAGATAGAGGTGGCCAGATGGGGGATGTTAGGAAAACAATATTTTGGAGACTGGTGTTAATTTGTTGAGTTTTTGGGTGACTATTAATGAGTGAACATCTACATATTCTTGTCCAGATTTATTACACTCTGCTTTTAATTTTTTTTTTTAAATTGTCCTGATTTTTATTCTCATAAAGTGAGGGGGAATTATCTGACATTTTTTTCTGGTGCATTCTGGTATGGAGTGTAGCAACAGCTGCAAGCCAATTGTCACGTCACTAGAGGGACAGTATGAAGCACTGTTTGTGACAGAGTACACTATTGTAGTCCTTGTTCTCCATGTTATCTTATGTTGTTAAAATTAACTGATCCAAATTAACTCTATATTCAACAATCTTCTTTGCATAATGCTTGAACAGAGACATATTCTGCCCCAGGTTTCAGGGTCAGGTGCAACACAATAACAATATTGTGAAATTTGATAAGTGCACATGTGTTATTTAAAACTATTTCAAAGGGAAGTAAGAAGAAAATGAAGAGTACCTAAGAATGTAAACTGGCAGTGGCTTACATGAATATTTACAATTTGAAATTTTGTAAATAAACAACTAAGATTCTGTTAACCAGATATCATTTGTGGGAGGTTATTTATACAGACGAACCAGAGATTAACAATCATGAATGGGATAAGAAATAGTGACAGGTCAAGCAACTGTAAACTTATAAACTTATTAGTTGTAGTTGACCATCTAATTCATATATAAGATATGTGTCTATTACAAAAAGCATGTTGTATACATTTCAAAAGCTGCATGAAAGATCCACTTTACATGGTTAGCTAATTCTGATAAAGTAACTATACCAAATGAGACTTGCCAATAGGAAGGACATGCAGGAACATGAAATCTGGTCAATGGGTGATGACATAAAATATTTACATGGACCTCATGGTAAAGATACTTCCATACTTGCCTACACTCTTGGAATGGTTGGGAGGCTCCCGAAACTCGGGTGGCGCTCCCGACCACCCGGAAAAGTAGGCAAGTCTCCCGCACCTCCATCCATCTCCAGCACCCCTCCACCACCCCCTGCACCCACTCACAACTCCCCATGGCCCACCTCCACTTGCTCACAACCCCCCTGCAGCCCCCCACATATAGAGCACAAGTGGGCAGTCCGGGGGGAAGTACAATTATGCGATTTGCGGTGAATCGCATCATTGTAGCCCCGACCCGCTATACAATTAAAAAGGACCAAAACAGGCAATTTTAACCATACTCACCAATCCATGCACCAATCAGTGGAATGAAAATTTTAAAGTAACAGAAGGTCACTTGTCCCATAGATGGTACATATGTATCCCTGGGTAAGGGTTAAAGTGATGTATAAAAGAGAAAATAGATGTCTAAGAATGAGTTCATAATAACTATATCCATAAATACGGTATGGTATGATGAAATGAGTTATTATAACCTACATTAATTGTTATAACAGAGAAATGTATGTGAAATTCATATAGGATATGAGGTAAAAATATATTTCATTCATCTATTTACAGCAAAATGCCATTTATGAGGTAACATTTATAATGTTAAATATACTGTAGGGATATATATGTGATGTGATGTAAATATAAGTAAATATGTGGAAATGTATGTACCCTGTGCATGTTAGATATCTATGATGCCAGTGGACTTTAGTGCTTCATGCTGCAAATATACATTTCACAGACATTGGTGATAGTTGCAGAAGGGGGCACAGTAATATAGGTGGGAGTGAATTGGTTCCTGTCAGGAAAAGAGGATCCGGTGAGAGGGAGAATATATAATAGCTGTTAACAGCAGCTGATAGTTAGTCTCCTGATCCCTCCCTCCAGTGCCTGCCCTCCTGTGACCCAGGCAGCCAGTGAGCAGCAATATGCTGCCGGGCGCAGGGGGGCAGAGCCGGAGAGGGAGCCTAGCCGGAGTTGAGGAAGAAGGTTGGACAGCGGCACTCACCCTGTCTTGCTGATGATGCCAGAAAGGCGGCATTGTGGGAGATGGACCCGCACCGATGGGGGAGTTCCCTGGTGAGAGGAGGTGGTTGGCTCAGACAGCAGGCCAATGGTCGCAGTAGGACTGCCGGCTACAGTTGGCCAGGAGGTGGCTGTCGGGAGTCCCCCTGTGACGGAGGTTTGAGAGGCAGGTCCTGGGCAGGCAAATTACCCTGAACTCAGGCTGACTGCAGAGGCTGAAGCAAGCAGCAGCTCCCAGTACAAAGGACAGCCCGGAGGCTGTATCTTTATACCGCAGGGCTGTGAGTACAAATACAAGCACCACACTCACTATAATCACCAGCTGCCCTTCAAACATTACTCAAAGGCTTAATTTCTGCCCAATCATATAACTGACTTACTAGCAAGCTGAGGCAGCAAAGAGGAGGGACCAAAAGGGATAGATAACTCAATATCTATAACAGACTGGGACTCAGGAAAAAAAAGCTATTCCCTCAGGGAATACAGGAAGAATTCGCAGCCTGAGGCAGATATAAGTCATGGGGAGTTGGTGTATGCATCTACTATCTACAATAGTGCCAGTTAAATTTATAATCCACAGCACACAGCACCAAACTCGGGTTTTTGCTTTGGCAGAACTGCTGTATAAATATAATTATTTCGGCGTATGAATAGTTATGTTCATTGTGACTGTGATGGAATAACCCCACAGGACTATATTTGTTGATATTGCAAGACTTATATACTTACCAAGGTACCAGCATAAGCACATTATATGGACTTACCTATATTGTGGAGGGGAGTCCAGTTATACTAATCTATGGCATGACAAAGTCTATAATATGACCAAGGAAAAGTGAACGCTTGCTAGAAGAAAAGCCCAATAAGGATAATTAACAAAGACAATATCTACACTTCAGAAACTGAACTGGAACTATAAACTGTGGATTGGAACTGTTTATAAATATAGTCTCCTAACTAATGTTATAAAATTGTTTACGTTTAAGGGTTTTGTATATTAAGCATTGTATTGATGTAATAGATAGAGTTGTGTTTATCCTCTGTATATTAACAGCAGTTTATATGCAAAGTACAAGTGAAGATCCTTTACTTATATTCCTTATAAAAGTAACTTTAATGTTTTTTAACTACTGTGTGTTTACTTACCTGGAGTGATTAAGGTGGGAGTTCCATTACTGCGGAATCTGTGGAAGGAGAAGACATTGGTGGTAAATGTGAAGTGAAATGATACAGTATTGTATTGTGATTACGCATCATCTATACACCACACTATATATTCTATCACTGGGTTTTGACATTTAAAATAATTAACCTGGGTGGAGGCACTGACAATGGGGATGTACACCACTTAGAGGAATGCTAATGGTGGGTACATTAGGAGTAACTAAGGAGTTAGTAACCTGGTGACCCTTTAGTGGTAAAAAGGGGGGTTACACATAGCTTCAACAATCCTCATTGCTAGAAATAATTTCACAAATGTTGACCTGCATCACAAAGAGATTTACAATCTTACAAATACAGTAGAAGAAATTGTGCATGGTGTACTCATGTTTCAATACAAATGAAAACAATCTGGCTGTTCCTAGTTTGGAAGGTGGACTCTTTTCCATAAAGATGCTTTGACAAAGACCAAAGGAAGGTCGAAACACATCAGCAACTGGGTGTGTGTACCACATTTGACCAGACAACTGACCTTGGAATCCTAAGCCTTGGGACCCTTTATCTTGACCCCTTGGAAAAATCCGGATATTCAGGGAATCGGTTATCAAGGGGTGCTAATGCCTACTCTCTTAGTAGGACATGTCATTTATTTCACATCACCAGAATTGTATCTTTTCCCTTATTTTAAGGGAAATATCTTTATGTTTCTTGTATTTTAAAACAGACCTGAATGTATTTGGAACTATTATTTATGTATGTCCCTAATGTTCAAAGTAATTTGCTTTGCATGTGTTTCTATTAAATTTTGTTTTTTCATCAAAAGTATAATTTGGATTGTAGTAATTGCTATACTACTACAGTGACCACTAAAGGCAGAAAATTTTATTTTTCATTGTTTGCACTATACTATTTCTCTACAATAGTTTCACACAGCTTTGTATACTTTCTGTTCTGTAAGGTGTATGGGGGATCTAGGACTCATTATCAAATTCTAATAAGACAAGTGTATTGTCCTGAATGGAAGAAAGGTGATATCCAGAGCCAAAGCTTTGCATCATTTTCACACAGAAAAGGAACAGGTAAAACTAAGCATGCTTGAACACAATCATTACATTCATATGTGACACAGATGCCTAGGGCACAGACACAGAAAGCATACAGAAACTGCAAACGTGGGACAAGACAAAGCATCTCGTACTATCAGCTTGTTTAGTAATTATGTGCTATTGGTGCATAAAAGTTAATGGCACAATAGCAACAATCTCCAAAATAAGCAAGAGCAGAGCCTCTACCTCATACACAGTGATTTGTGTATTCCTATGAAATAACACACACCTCCAACAGATACATGCAGAGGGCATTTTCTAAGCTTTGTCTCTGTCTCTACATTGTGATTGGCTGCAGCCTGTGATCGGAGCCCTGCCCCCTTGTGTCGTAATGCTACTATTTGTGGGTCAATGAGAATCACGCTATATTTTGCAAAATATATTGAAATATTTAGTGGAAATAAAAATAAGTCTAAGGAGTGTCTGGCAATGTCCATAGGCTCCCACTGTTACTGTCCAAATGGAAAAATGGTGTGTGATAACCAGGTGGTGGTATACCATAATAAATAGAATAAAAACAATGTACTTCTCTCTTGTTGCACTTGCTCAAAATATTTTTTCATGCATATGGAGAAAATGTAACAAAATATAGCATGATACTGTATAAACAATTAATGAAATAAAATTAGTTTATTCTAAACAATAATCATTAGGCTGGGAGGGACCCTTGTATATTGCTCATAAGAGTGGTCCCTGTATTATAGTTCAGTCTTTTGAATGGTCTTTGTGTATATTGTTTACTAGAATACTGTATTATATAGAGATCAAGGAATGCTCTATTTTTCATATTGGTGAATACAATACTCTCTGTTTTGCCAGATGATGCTCAGAACTCATTATAGCTCTTTGAAATATTTTTTCTTTTCCATATATGTCATTGTCTATTTAAACTAGGGGTGTGCACCGGCCACTTTTCGTGTTTTGTGTTTTGGTTTTGGATCTGGATCTTTCTTCGTGTTTTGGATCTGGATTGGTTTTGCCAAAACCACCCTTCCGTGTTTTGGGTTCTGGGTTTTGTGTTTTGGATCTGTATTTTTTTGAAAAAAAGCATAAAAACAGCTAAAATCACAGAATTTGTAGGTTTTTCTGCTCCTATGCTATTATTAACCTCAATAACCTTAATTTCCACTCATTTCCAGTCTATTCTGAATACCTCACACCTCACAATAGTGTTTTTATGTCCAAAAGGTTGCACCGAGGTAGCTGGATGACTATGCTAAGCGACACGAGTGGGCGGCACAAACACGTGACCCATCTAGGCGTGAAACTGCAGTGGCAGACAGGATGGCATTGAAAAACTAGGCCCCAAACTGTACATAATGCAAAGAAAAAAAAGAGGTGCAAGATGGAATTGTCCTTGGGCCCTCCCACCCACCCTTATGTTGTATAAACAGGACATGCACACTTTAACAAACCAATCATTTCAGCGCCAGGGTCTGCCACACAACTGTGGCTGAAATGATTGGTTCGTTTGGGCCCCCACAAAACAAGCTGGCAATTAATCTGTCCCTGCACAAACTGGCTCTACGGAGGCAAGAAGTCGTCCTCATCCTCCTCATCCACAGATTCCTCACCCTCTTCAGTGTTATGTACATCCTCATCCTCACAGAGTATTAATTCGTCCCTGCTGGAACCACAGGTCCCTCTGTACGTTCTGGAGGCTGGTCTCCCTGGAAGAGTTGATCATTCATTTTATGAACATCATCTTCTCCACATTTTGTGGAAGCAACCTCCTACGCCTTTCGCTAACAAGGTTCCCGGCTGCACTAAACACTCTTTCGGAGTACACACTGGAGGGGGGGCAACTCAGGTAAAATAGAGCCAGTTTGTACAGGGACCTCCAAATTGCTTCTTTTTCCTGCCAGTACAGGTACGGACTGTCTGACATGCCTACTTGGATGCTGTCACCGATGTAATCCTTTAACAGACAGACGCACGCTTGTCGCTGCTGCTTTGAGGATTCAAGTGCGGCTACAGCCCACACAATTCACAAAGACAGAAAAAAAAAAAGAATATTTTTATTGTTTGTGGAGCACACTTTGAGGGTTACACCACCCTCTAACAGACAGACGCACGCTTGTCGCTGCTGCTTTGAGGATGCAAGTGCGGCTACAGCCCACACAATTCACAAAGACAGAAAAAAGAAGAAGAATATTTTTATTCTTTGTGTAGCACACTTTGAGGGTGTCACCACCCTTTAACAGACAGACGCACGCTTGTCGCTGCTGCTTTAAGGATGCAGGTGCGGCTACAGCCCACACATTTCACAAAGACCGAAAAAAAAAGAACAATATTTTAATTGTTTGTGTAGCACACTTTGAGGGTGTCACCACCCTTTAACAGACAGACGCACGCTTGTCGCTGCTGCTTTGAGGATGCAGGTGGAATCTAGACGGGATTTGGAACTGAGGACACACTACCTCCATCAATTGTCTAAATCCCACTGCACTAATGTCGGATACCGGACGCACGTCTAACACCAACATAGCAGTCAAGGCCTCAGTTATACGTTTTGCTTCAGGATGACTGCTGTCGTACTTCATCCTCATCGCTAGGGACTGTTGGAGGGTCAATTGTTTAGTAAAAGTAGTGATGTTCCTACTTCCTCTCTGGGATGATGAACAACTCCCAGCAGCAGCAACAGCACTAGTAGGAAGTGGTTCTTGATCTTTCCCTATTTTATTTTTATCAGAGAAAGTTTGGTCCTCCATTTATGTTATATTGATATATATACGTGCGGCTAAAGCGCACACAAACACAGAAAATATTTTTTTATTTTTGCTGGAGAGTAGTGCACTTTGTGGGTTACACCACCCTTTAAGAAATGAGCCAGCCGGCTCTTTACTTATGGGACACAGGCGCACGCTTGGCGCTGCTCCTTTGTTGATGCACGTGCAGCCACAGTGCACACAAGTCACAAACACAGAAAATATATATTTTTTTGGTTTGGAGTGTACTTTGGGGGTTACAGAACCCTTTAACGGTCAAGCCAGCCGGCCCTTTACTTATGACACAGGCGCACGCTTGGCACTACTTTGTTGATGCACGTGCGGCTACTGCGCACACAATTCACAAACACAGAAAATAATTTTTTTTTTGGTTTGGACTGGAGTGTACTTTCGGGGGTTACAGCACCCTTTAACGGTCAAGCCAGCCGGCCCTTTACTTATGACACAGGCGCACGCTTGGCACTACTTTGTTGATGCACATGCGGCTACTGCGCACACAATTCACAAACACAGAAAATAATTTTTTTTTTGGTTTGGACTGGAGTGTACTTTGGGGGTTACAGCACCCTTTAACGGTCAAGCCAGCTGGCCCTTTACTTATGACACAGGCGCACGCTTGGCACTACTTTGTTGATGCACATGCGGCTACTGCGCACACAATTCACAAACACAGAAAATAATTTTTTTTTTGGTTTGGACTGGAGTGTACTTTGGGGGTTACAGCACCCTTTAACGGTCAAGCCAGCTGGCCCTTTACTTATGACACAGGCGCACGCTTGGCACTACTTTGTTGATGCACATGCGGCTACTGCGCACACAATTCACAAACACAGAAAATAATTTTTTTTTTGGTTTGGACTGGAGTGTACTTTGGGGGTTACAGCACCCTTTAACGGTCAAGCCAGCCGGCCCTTTACTTATGACACAGGCGCACGCTTGGCACTACTTTGTTGATGCACGTGCGGCTACTGCGCACACAATTCACAAACACAGAAAATAAATTTTTTTTTGGTTTGGACTGGAGTGTACTTTGGGGGTTACAGCACCCTTTAACGGTCAAGCCAGCTGGCCCTTTACTTATGACACAGGCGCACGCTTGGCACTACTTTGTTGATGCACATGCGGCTACTGCGCACACAATTCACAAACACAGAAAATAATTTTTTTTTTGGTTTGGACTGGAGTGTACTTTCGGGGGTTACAGCACCCTTAACGGTCAAGCCAGCCGGCCCTTTACTTATGACACAGGCGCACGCTTGGCACTACTTTGTTGATGCACGTGCGGCTACTGCGCACACAATTCACAAACACAGAAAATAATTTTTTTTTTGGTTTGGACTGGAGTGTACTTTCGGGGGTTACAGCACCCTTAACGGTCAAGCCAGCCGGCCCTTTACTTATGACACAGGCGCACGCTTGGCACTACTTTGTTGATGCACGTGCGGCTACTGCGCACACAATTCACAAACACAGAAAATATATTATTTTTTTAGCACTTGGGGGGAGCACCCCTGATGGACAGAGCACCCCCTGGACAACACTACAGCACCTCTTTAGGACTGGGACACTGCACAGGACTTTGGAGTGGACACAGCCCCTATGGAGAACTGACTGCACAACACAGTCCAGCCAGCCCCTATGGACTTTGAAGTAGTGGACACAGCCCCTATTAACAACAGCAGCACAGCACAACACAGCCAGCCCCTATGGACTTTGAAGTAGTGGACAACAGCAGCACTACACTACACTACACTACACAGCCCTAACTCCCACCCTCCCTCTTCACTGTCCACAGCCGAGTGAGAAAATGGCGCCGACGTGGGTACCTTATATAGGATCCAAAACCCGCGAGACTCGGAAGGCGGGAAGATGACGTTTTGCCTCGATTTCAGAATCCGAGTCAGGCGGGAAAAGTCGAGCCTGACTCGGATCGGACTCGGATCGGGGGGGCTCGGGGGGGTTCGGATTTCAGAAATCCGAACCCGCTCACCCCTAATTTAAACCACACCAACATTAGATAAACCAGGCCTACAGGGCTCTTGTCACACACATTTGAAAATTTCAATGTGCTGGTAGAAAGCCAAGGCCACTTGCTTGTGTTTGCCCTCCAGCCTGAAAGTTGCCAGCCCGATGTTATATCTGTACTCGGCAGATCGAGTCTAGACTGAATCATTGGAATGGTTGCTGATTCTTATGATGATGTTAGCCTGGGTTTGGCCTGGTCGACTGTGATTGGTTTGCCAGCAGTTTTAATCAGGTGCTGTCTCTCGGGCCTGTGTGTGTTGTTCTGTTCTGGCTATGTCTCACACAGGATTCCATGTCTTGCCTGGTCCCTGGTTCTAGCTGCTTGCAAGCTACCCAAGAAGGATTGCTGGTTTCTTCATCTGCTAAGTATCCTGAATACATTCTATTACATATTATTGCTAGCAGATGTACACCTGGCTAATATACTACTCTGGATAGTCCATGCATTTTGAAATGTCTTATCCTGCAGTTTGCTGTATATCTAAAGAAATTACTGAGTTTTGCAATTACTCTCATGTTTATTAAATTATCATTCTGGAATTATTACTATTGCTTAAGAATGTATATATTACTAATGTGGTGAAAATATAACTGCATACCCTTTTGTTAGCTGCTTAAATAGCTAAAGTGAATCCTTGTGTGTTACTAGCTTGCAGATATTGTTAACTCCAGAAGAGTATTCTGGTAATCACTCTTTAGGAGTGCTACATGTATTACTGCATCAACTAGCTTTAGACCGATTCTTTTTTCTAGAGTGGGAAGCTAAACAGTAAGGGCTTGGGTTTTTTCCTGGATGGTAGACCTCCTGAGAATTTAAGTGTAGTTCCCTATATGAATTCTTAGAGTGTCACATTCCTATGTCTATATTTTGATACCTGTGCTTCCTGCACTGTTATTACTTTAAGAGCAAAGTCCAGACGGCAGCCAAGTACCTACAAACAAGTGTGTGTTCCGGGAAAGGGGTTGTTATTGGTGAAGGACACTTTATTTAGGTTTTGACAGTGCAGAAGTTCATCAGATATCATAACACCTGATTAGAGGTGACAAGGAGTTCTGTGTTAAAAATATTTCCTACTAATTCAGCTAACCTGACCACCCTCATTTTCTAACCAATGCACTGCATATTCTATACCCTTTAAGAACAAATGTGCTAAGGAGGGTCTGTTTTATTTTGAAAATCTGTTTTGTTTTTTAATCTAGAGGTAAAAATATACATTGAGTAGTACATACATTATTAACAAGAATCATGTAAAAGACATAGAGCAATAACAAACGTGTGAATTGAACTGCTGCCATAGAGAGCAGAGTACTACATTAAGGATTTTCAAAGGAAATGTGAAAATGGGATTAGTGAACTAGGGTTACAAAATCATAATCATAAAATTATAAACACAGAACATAAAATAAATGAGCTCTGAACCGAGTGCTTCAAAAAAAGAGACAAAAAGTAATGTATGAGTGAGGTTCTGGCCAAGTACAATCCACCAAGGTTATCTGAACATGCTTTGGTATGTATGATGGGTGTAGGGTGTGCGGTGCACGCAGTCCCGGGTGGCCCACATCGCACACTCTGAACCCATAATCATACTTACTTCTTCGGAGTTCCGTGTCGGTCGTCACTGCAGTACACCAGAAATCACTTGGGAAATGGTGCTGCAGCCATTTTTCTGGTGTTTTGCACATGTGCAATAGAGAGATCTCAGGGAACATGGCATGGGGCCAAGTTCCTGAAGACCTGTACATGCTCAGTAGACTCTGGCACAAAACTAGAGTCTACTGCACTGTCAGAGAGGAGAGGGCCTGCATGGAGCCTGCACAAGGGCTATCTCCTCTCCTAAACTGTCTCTGTGAACAAAAACCAGCTGCAGTATAATTTGCGATTATGAGAAGCTACTGTATTTACCTTACAATGGGATTGTGCGGATAGCGTCAGGAGAATCTGAACTTGGCTTCTGATCGAACACCGATCAAGCAAAATGCACACCTGGTAGGTACAGTACATATAGAATTGTACAGTACATATAGAATTGTTTGTGGGCGATATCATGTGTGTCATGAAGGTAGCTGAAGGGAAGTATAGTTCCCCCAAAGTCACCTGTGCTATGCCCTTCACCTTCCACTGGAGAAAGAGTGGATATTCAAGCCCAGGAATGAAAAGGGGGTTGCTCCAGAAGGGAAAATATTTTGAGTAGGTACAGGGTCTAGAAAACCTGGTATAGATAACCCTCCGAGAAAAGTATCATGAAAAAAAGTATATTGCTAAATATTTGGAACTGAATAGATTTTTTGGGACAATGAATCAGAACCACAGCAGAGAAGGGAAACACATGGCAGATTCAGTGGAAGCATGTCTAAACATCTCTGTATCTAGCAGCCAGTCACTAATGTAACAGAAAAACACAGCTCTAGAAAATGCGACAATATCTTGCAGACCTACATCTCCCAGAGATTTAGGAAGTTGCATTTTAAGTAGAGATGTGCGCCAACCCTCGTGTTTTGGTTTTGGTTTTGGATCTGGATCCCCCCTTGTTTTGGATCTGGATTGGTTTTGCCAAAACCTCACCTCCGTGTTTTGTTTTCGTGTTTTGGTTCTGGATTTTTTCTTAAAAAATCATAAAAATAGCTAAAATCACATAAAATGGGCCTGTTTTTGTTCCTACAGTATAATTAACCTCAATAACATTTATTTCCAGTAATTTCCAATCAATTTTGACCACCTCACAATATTATTTGCTTCATCTAGTTAAGGCCGAAAGGTTGCATCCAGCTGGCTGGCCGACTAAGCTAAGTGACACAGTGGGCGGCACTAACATGTGACAGTTCAGTTTCTAATTTCCAACATGGATACAGTGTGTTATACAGTGTGGGTTGGATACACCAACAGTGCACTTACTGTGACAGATCGGGGTTGCTGATGGTGTCCTCAGTACATGGAATGGCAGTGCTGCAGTGCTGGCAGTGTCCTCAGTGAAGGGTACCAGTGACGTCGGCAGTGCGGGGGTGCCAGCAGTGTCTTTAGTGCAGGTTTGCTGGCTGTGTCGGCAGTGTGGGGGTTGCTGGCGGTGTCCTCAGTACATGGAATGGCAGTGTTGCGGTGCTGGCAGTGTCCTCAGTGAAGGGTACCGGCGGTGTTGGCAGAGCGGGGGTACCAACGCTGTTCTCAGTGCAGGTTTGCTGACTGTGTCGGCAGTGCAAGGGTGTTCTCAATGCAGGGTGCTGGTAGTGTCGGCAGCTTATATATGTATATGAAATACAATAAATGAAAAAGGCGCCTCCTAGTGCAAACAAGTGCAAATGCCACCAATGTGAATAAATACAACTTAAAAGTGAACCCGTACCATATGAGTAAATTAATTGGGCTTATCTCAAAGTATTATAGGTCCACACGAAGTCATCCACATCACGAATATTTTTCATGGATTTAATAGAACTCCAAAAAATACATACAAGGCAAAAAAACAAACAAACAAACATAGTGCAGATGGTTTTTGCAAAAAATAACAGCACATAAAGGTATAATATTGCTTGTACAATAATTTAGAGAAAATAGTAGCTTATCTGAAGAAGATTTAGATGAGCAGATACACCCAATGAGTTTCGTCCGGATAGAGTAATGTCTTAACTCATGGACTTCTCAGGTGTAATGCACACAAAACCCATATATATATAGGACTTCTAAATTACATAATTAATTGAATATAGGAGAAACAAAAATGGCCGAAACAGGAAAGTAGCGCCAAGCGTGCACCTGTGGCATAAGTAAAGGGTGTTGAAGGGTGGTGTAACCCCCAAAGTGCACTCCAAAAAAAAATAAAACAATCTTTTTCTGTTTGTGACTTGTGTGCACTGCAGCCGCACGTGCATCAACAAAGTAGCGCCAAGCGTGCGCCTGTGTCATAAGTCAAGGGCTGGCTGACTCATCTGTTGAAGGATGGTGTAACCCCAAATTGCCTGAAAAAAAAATAAAAAAATATTTTTCGGTGTTTGTGACTTGTGTGCGCTGTAGCCGCACGTGCATCAACAAAATAGCGCCAAGCATGCGCCTGTGTCATAAATCAAGGGCTGGCTGGCTCTTCTGTTGAAGGATGGTGTAACCCCCAAAGTGCCTGAAAAAAATAAAAATCTTTTTCTGTGTTTGTGTGCGCCTTAGCTGCACGTGCATCAATATCACATAAATGGAGGACAAAAATTTGTCCGATAAAAATAAAATAGGGAAAGATCAAGAACCACTTCCTCCTAGTGCTGAAGCTGCTGCCACTAGTCATGACATAGATGATGAAATGCCATCAACGTTGTCTGCCAAGGGCCGATGCCCAATTTCATAGTAGAGGGCATATAAAATCCCAAATGGCAAAGTTCAGGAAAATGACCTTAAGAAAGAAATTTAAATCGTCTGAGGAGAAACGCAAATTTGCCAATATGCCATTTACGACACGGAGTGGCAAGGAATAGCTAAGGCCCTCCCCTATGTTCATGACTAGTGGTTCAGCTTCTCCTCCCACTACAAAAATCAAATGAGTTAAGCTAGCAAAAGCACAGCAAATAACTGTGCATTTTAATTCTAAGAAGCTATCACAAATCCCCATGGAGAGTCTAAGTGTGGCGACGGTTGCAATGCCTGACCTTCCCAACACTGGACGGGAAGAGGTGGCTCTTTCCACCATTTGCACACCCTCTGCAAGTGCTGGAAGGAGCACCCACAGTCCACTTGCTGATATTCAAATTGAAGATGTCACTGTTGAAGTACAACAGGATGAGGATATTGGTATAACTGGCGCTGAATAGGAAGTTGACGAGGAGGATTCTGATGGTGAGGTGGTTAGTTTAAATCAGGCACCGGGGGAGACAGTCGTTGTCCGTGGGATGAAAAAGCCCACCACGGTCATGCCTGGGAAGAAGACTAAACATTCCACCTCTTTGGTCAGGAAATATTTCTCTCCAAATCTAGACAACAACTGTCTTGCCATATGTACCATATGTAAAGATGGAATAAGTAGGGGTAGGGACGTTAACCACCTAGGAACATCCTCCCTTATACGTCACTGCACCGCAATCTTACTGTCAAGTTCAGAAACTGTGGCTAAGACCGTAAGCAGTGCAGGGACACCTAAATCCCTTTTTCCTGTTGTATCCAAGTGCCTGCAAACCACACCGTCAACTCCCTCCTCGTCAATTTCCTCCTCAGTCAGGATCGGAAGTCGTCCTGCAGGCCATGTCACTGGTATGACTGACTCTCCAATCCGGGATTCCTCAGGAGGATCCTGCATTGCTATGCCGCTGCTGCTGTTGCTGCTGGTAGTCGTTCATCATCCCATAGAGGAAGTAGGAACACCACTACTTATTTTACTAAGCAATTGACCCTCCAACAGCCCTTAGCATGGAGGATGAAGCACGAAAGCAGTCATCCTGAAGCAAAGCGGATAACTGAGGCCTTGACAGCTATGTTGGTGTTAGACGTGCATCCGGTATCCGCCATTTGTGCAGTGGGATTTAGACAATTGATGGAGGTAGTGTGTCCCCAGTACCAAATCCCATCTAGATTCCACTTCACTAGGCAGGTGATACCGAGAATGTACAGACGTCAGAAACAGTGATCTCAGTGTCCTAAAATATGCGGTTGTACCCAATGTCCACTTAACCACGGACATGTCGACAAGTGGAACAGGGCAGACTAATGACTATATGACTGTGACTGCCCACTGAGTAGATGTATCGCCTTATGCAGCAACAAGAGCAGTGTCACCAGTAGCAGCATCTCAGAAACACCAGCTCATTCCAATGCAGGCTACGCTGTGTATCACCGGTTTCAGTAAGAGGCACACTGCCAACAACCTCTTAGAGAAACTGAGGCAAATCATCGCCCAATGGCTTACCACACTTAGACTGCTGGGGATTTGTGATATCTGACAACGCCACCAATGTTGTGCAGGCATTACATCTGGGCAAAATCCAGCACGTCCCATGTTTTGCTCACACAATAAAACTTGGTGGTGTGGAATTTTCTGAAAAACAACAGGGGCGTGCAGGAGATGCTTTGGGGGGCCTGAAAAATTTCTGCCCACTTTCGCCATTCAGCGACTGTGTGCCGAAGACTGGAGTGCCAGCAAACACTCTTAAACTTGCCCTGCCATCACCTGAAGCAAGAGGTTGTGACACGGTGGAACTCAACCCTCTATATGCTTCAGAGGATGGAGGAGCAGCAAAAGGCTATTCAAGCCTATACATTCACCTATGACATAGGCAAAGGAGGGGGTATGCACCTGACTCAAGCGCAGTGGAGAATGATTTCCATGTTGTGCAAGGTTCTCCAGCCCTTCGAACTTGCCACACGTGAAGTCAGTTCAGACACTGCCAGCTTGAGTCAGGTAATTCCCCTCATCAGGCTTTTGCAGAAGCAGCTGGAGAAAGTAAAGGAGGAGTTAAGACAGAGCAATTCTGCTCGGTATGTGGGACTTGTGGATGAAGCCCTTCATTTGCTTTGCCAGGATTCGAGGGTGGTCAATCTGTTGAAATCAGACCACTACATTTTGGCCACCGTGCTTGATCCTAGGTTTAAAGCCTATGTGGTGTCTCTCTTTCCGGCTGACACAAGCCTGCAGAGGTGCAAAGACCTGCTGGTGAAAACACTTTCAGCTGAAGTGGAACTTGACACGTCAACAGCTCCTTCATTTTCTCCCGCAAGTGGGGCTGCCAGGAAACAACTTAGGTATCCTAAGCAACCCGCCTGCGGTGATGCAGACCAAGTTTGGACATCTGGTCCGGACTGAAGGACCTGGCAACAATTTCTGACATGTCTACTGTCACTGCATATGATACTGTCACCATTGACAGAATGGTGGAGGATTACATTGGTGACAGCATCCAAATAAGCATGTCAAACAGTCCGTACTTGGACTGTCAGGAAAAAGAGGCAATTTGGAGGCCCCTGTACAAACTGTCTCTATTTTACCTAAGTTGCCCCCCCTCCAGTGTGTACTCCGAAAGAGTGTTTAGTGCAGCCGGGAACCTTATCAGCAAAAGGTGTAGGAGGTTGCTTCCACAAAATGTGGAGAAGATGATGTTCATCAAAATTAATTATCAATTCTTCCAGGGAGACCAGCCTCCAGAAAGTACAGAGGGACCTGTGGTGGTGGATTCCTGCGGGGACAAATTAATACTCTGTGAGGATGAGGATGTACACAACACTGAAGAGGGTGAGGAATCGGTGGATGAGGACGACATCTTGCTACCGTAGAGCCACGTTGTGCAGGGACAGATTAATTATCAGCTTGTCTTGTGGGGGCCCAAACGAACCAATCATTTCAGCCACAGTCGTGCATGTCCTGTTTATACAACATAAGGGTGGGTGGGAGGGCCCAAGGACAATTCCATCTTGCACCTCTTTTTTCTTTGCATTATGTAGTGTTTGGGTCTAGTTTTTCAAACTGCCATCCTGTCTGCCACTACAGTGTCACTCCTAGATGGGCCACGTGTTTGTGCCACCCACTTGTGTCGCTTAGCACAGTCCTCCAGCTACCTCGGTGCAACCTTTTGGCCTAAAAACAATATTGTGAGGTGGTCAGAGTAGACTGAAAATGAGTGGAAATTAATGTTATTGAGGTTAATAATAGCATAGGAATAGAAAAACCCACAAATTCTGTGATTTTAGATGTTTTATGTTTTTTCCAAAAAAATACAGATCCAAAACACAAAACCCAGATCCCAAAACACGGAAGGGTGGTTTTGGCAAAACCAATGCAGATCCAAAATACGAAGAAAGATCCAGATCCAAAACCAAAACACAAAACACAAAAAGTGGCCGGTGCACACCCCTAGTTTAAAAACAAATAAGTAAGCTATAAATAGCACTATTTTAGGGAGCCAACAGAAAGCACACAAAGGCACGCATATCAGCTACTCCCTATCACACAGTAATAAAGTATATGAAAAAGAGCCAGACTCAGCAGCATGGACCATCACCCCTCTCCTCCTGTCTCCCAGTCTAATCTAGGTAACTTACTTAGAGTTATACTAACTCACTCGCCCTGACCTCTTCTTGATGCTGAGCTGCAGTTGTCCCTGGTCCGATAGGCGCTGTGCGGCACTGGCTGATATGGAGGCGGAGCCATGAACTCTGATCCGCAAAGGCCCATGGGAGGAGTGGCCGCAGCTGAGCATGCACAGCATGCTGTGCCGCGGCCATCCTCCTTGTCTCATTCTGTAGCCAGAAGCTCATTCTGACCTGGCTGTTAGTCACGATCACAGTCACCTGACCGGCTGATTGCTGTGCTGCCCGATCAGAGCTGAGCTGATCTCCGATTGTGGTGGCAGGGGAGGGGGAACTGCAGAGCCGTGTAATGCCCCTAGGCATTCCAGTCGCCCTAGGCATTTGCTTAGATTGTCTATGCCTAGGGCCGACTCTGCTTACCGTTGGGATGCCAGTGGACGGGACCCTGGAGACAGGATTCAGACTGCTGTCGGGCTTCCGGCACTGGTATTCTGAGCGCCAGCATCCCGACCGTCAGGATGGTAACTACATCCCATTTTTAGTACCTGATGATGCTCCTCCTCTTACCTGATCTGGCCTCTCAGAACGGGGTGTTTTTATTACTTCATCCATTAGAACCTTGAATATACTGTCTCTAAAATAGGACTGATCTTAAGCCATCTGAGTCAATAATTTTAATACCATAAAGAGATTCATTTTATTTTGGCACATTGATATTTCAGGCCACATCAGCAGGTTGGTTCTTTTTATTTTTAATGATATGCTATTAATGAGGCACAATGTTATAGTGTGCAGTAGTTTTACAAACAACTTCTATTTATCTAATTATATATTGTCTGTTACATACACTAAAGATGTTTTTCAGCAAAACTCCATTCATGTTGATTGGTATTGATTTCAAAAGCTATTCTGTACTGAGTGGTATGCGAATAGATACTGCAAATTTCCATACTTTTGAGTGTTACAGGATTATTATATGAATGTATTTTAATTAAGCCGCCTGTTAAAGCTCTGTACAAATGTCTTGGATAAACATTCATGTCACTGTGTAAGGAAAGTGCTTACAAAAAGAATGTTAAATAATATATCTACCCAAGCTGCTAAGTATTTTAATAACTAATATAAATTATGAACTATACACAAAGTAAATACCATTGAAGAGGTTTTAGATGCTATGTACCATATTATCATTAATTACTAAATTACATTATTAAACATTTGATAAAAGTTAATCGATTTTTTTTTTCTTGGGAAGTTCTTATCTATAAAAATACATGTTTTGGCTCTCTGGTAGTTGAGTAGTCACATGGAGATTATGCAAAGATTATACACAAATAATATATTATTGCTTTAAATAAATGTGGCACTTTTTGAAATCTCTGAATAATCATTTTCACATTGAGCTTGTGGCATATTTTAATTTTCACTGATCTTAAAATAATGACCTTGATATTGTAAAACCTTTGTCATGAAAACCTATTACATTGTGGAGATAGATGCGGGGCCAGTGCTAGCATGAGGAGAAACTAGAGGATACCTAAAATACCCAATGAGTGACATAAAATAGCATACTATGGGGTCTATTTACTAAGCAGTGTTAGGAGACAAACTGAAATGGGATAAGGTACCAGCCAATCAGCTCCTAACTGCCATGTCACAGGCTGTGTTTGAAAAATGGCAGTTAGGAGTTGATTGGCTGGTACCTTATCACCGTTCACTTTATCTCGTAACACAGCTTAGTAAATAGACCCCTATTATTCATTCAGTGTTTTTAATGTTCTTGACACTCTTAAGCTGGCTACACACCTAGAAGATATATCTGCAGATTGAGTGATATGCAGATAAATCTGTAGATGAAGGTCGTTCATATACACTAAACGACCATCATTTTCCAGGCAGCCGCGAGTCCTGCTGGCCGTGGGTAGCTGCGCGGCCCCCTCCCCTCGGCTGCAGCTGCATGTGTATGGACGATGGGCTGATCAGCCATACACACTTTCCGATGGACAGATATGTCTGCAGATATACCTGTCCATCAGCTATGCAGCACAGCCGACGCAATATGTCTGTGAATGACGTCGTTCACAGGCATATCGCTGGTATGCAATGGCTGACAGGCACCAGATATATTGGTCGATCAATTGATACTGCTACTGATGTACAACTTTTAAAGCTATGTCTTGAATAACAATATTGATATGTATACAGTATATCTAAAAAATGCATGTCTATTGAATCCAGCTGACCAAATGAGCATGTGTTCATTGCTCATGATTATAGATAAGTGAATAACCAATGATTCTGTTACTGGGACCAATGAGTAGATTAGACAAATTGATGATTTTCAGCGAATAAATGAAAAATATAAAATTATAATATATTTCTTTATAAATTTTCTGTTTATTTCATTAGCAATAAACTTTCATTGACTATTTGTTTAGGATATAATTATGACTGGAGTGCCTTAACTATGCATTTTTAAACAATATTTTATCACGTTTCTTTTTTTTTCTTGGAAGTTTACTTAAAATCATCAGCTGCTGTTTGATGTCAGAGCCAATATATTTCTCATTAATATTAAGTGAAATATTGTTTAGCTGATACTGAATGACTTACAGAGATGTTTTCTTAGCATCTATAAGCTTCTATTTCCTGTTATGGTATGTTATAGACTGATGTATTCTGTTTTCTTTGATGGCTGGTAATTTTAAGGCTGTTTGTAAACAATTCCCACAGTGACTACCTTAGCAAAAGGTTTTAATGACCAAGTGTTTAAAATAGGAATGCTGTGCACAGAAAAATTATTTCACCGATATAATTTCAGTACTTGACTTGTGTACAAGATGTCCCACAGCTAAGCTGGGATCAATAGTAAATGGAGTGAATTAATATACACCATGCAGTTCCCATTAAACAATCACTTGTCCTAGTAGATTAAGAATGATGGTTACTGAGGCCATGATTAATGGTTATCTTAATTAAGCAATATATAAATCTATATATTTAAGATTTAGATCAATGTTTATAGGAATAAATAATTTACCAAATTGGGGATGTTTTTAAATTGACCAGCAAAATAAGAAAATGTCTTATAGGCATATTAACAATGAAGGATATATGGCATACTTATATTTTTTTCATTTTTACTAGAAACTATTTTTTAACTGAAATCAATTAAATTAAAATTCAGAAGCCATAACATTAAGGACTAATTTCACAAAAAGTAATTTACATCACTATTGATTTTATTATTGTATATCACTTGCTAACATTAAAAAGATGTTTTGCTAAAATATGGTGAATGCATTAATGACATATGTGTCTAATATCTCCTAATTGCAAAACAACATATATGTAACATAATAACTCATATATATGCATGTTATTATAAATAAAATAAATACATAACCTAATATCAATATTGTACATTTTCATTTGTATAGTTAGATGGAATAATTAAAATAGATATAAGAGTTTGCAGGGATAGTTCTAACCTGGGCCTTGAGTTTTTAAATAAGATGTTATGTATAAATGTAACATACTAGCTGCTCCCTGTGGTTTCTTGAAATGCTAACATTTTGTTTTATTTTAGGTGTTCTAGTTGTCTTGCTTTGCATAGGGGCCCTGTCACGGGAGTGGCTAATGTGACCAGCAGCGCTATACAGACAGGTGGCAGCAGTGCCTCCACCCACCACTCACATCAATGTCACTATGTGCTCTGTGCACCTATCCTATTCATGTGAATGCGGGACCAAAGTTCCTCTTCCCCCACCCCTTACTGGCTGCGTGCATGGTGCTTCACCAGCTCTTGCATTGATGATGTCAATACATTTTACTTTTGTTATTACCCAGCTTTAACTTGGTGGATCGACATGAAACAAAGTGCAAGTTGTTTCTAGGAGTTTCCACTACACATTGCAGTTTTCATGAAAGTCGGTTCAGTAGTTTTTGCGCCAACCTGGAACAGACAGACACAATGTTCTAATTATATTAGTATAGATTATAAATAATAATGAAAATAGCTTGTGTATGAAATATGAAATAATAAGAATATGTAGATTATGAAGAACCATCAAATTGACAACTATGAAAAAAACCAATGCTAGCCATTGTATTTTACAGAAAAAAAGTTCAGCTATAACCATGTTTGCTATGCAAAATCCTGTCTTCATATAGAAGTTGCATGTACTGTATAGTACTCAAGGGACAAATAAACATATGTAAGACCTCATATACTGTTAGTGTTGTTTAACCAGCCAGACACCCACTACATGAACAGTTGGTTGCAGTCTGGAACAGGACACATTCACTTCCTACTGGGGTAATTTGACTGACTGTAAAGTTACATATTTATGGCACACTTCAATCCTCATATTAAATTAGTTTTTACATTGTTAATGGTCAGGTTTATAATGAAGTACAACAATATCTTGAAACAATATTTAGCCCTTAAATAATAATCTTGTAGTTCACAATATTTCTGTAATAAGGACATAATTTAATTAAATCTAACCTGCACCCCCACATAACAACCCAAAATAACATTAGGAATAATTTCTGGTCACACTTGGGGGTCTATTTATCAATTTTACATTATTTTAGTATCACCTAAATGTATCAATGGGCAGTTGGAGGAGACATCGCAAATATCTTCTTCAAGTTGTTTTTTCTTAGTAAGCAGATTCCATTTCCCATACTTGCAATGGGAAATGTGATTTGCTCAAATTTAGAAAAACCGAATTATGAAAAAATAACGGGGGTGGGGGGGGCTAGCAATAGTCAGCAGCATGTACAGTTACACTCTCAGCGTACTATTTGCAAAAGAAAACCTTGAGTGCTGTGTGGAGAGGTTTCACAGGTACAGAACTTTCTCGCAAGCTCTGTCCCTACATGCAATATTCGATACATCTTGCAAATTTTTACGATATTATCACATACCATCCACTTCTGAGATGCCCCATATAAAAGTCTGCTTTTGGAGTTGTGGGTGGAGATTGCAGCTCCTTACTAGTTATTCCGCTCACATCCCCTTCTGAAGCATCACACAGTCTTGGTTTACAGTCTGGACTAGGAGACAAACTATGGAATCCTGAGTAAAATTCCAGCATGGAAGAAACCTCAGGACTCCAGTAAGTGTACTTGGGGTAGGTACATTTTCTATCCCACATGGGAGTTATGCTTTAGGAAGAGAAATAAATAGAGATTCTATTAACTGTAAATGTTTATATTAATTCAAATTGATTACTGGTAAAACAGAATCATAATATAACATAATGTCAAAAATTGTATATCTTATTATTCTTTGAATTATAAATTAACCACTACTGAGATTATAAATGTGAAACATATGTTTACGTTTCTGGAGAGGGAGGTGGGGGGGAGGGGGACCAATCACAAGCTCCAATCTACTGCTCATATGCATTCCCTGGTGTTTGGGCAAGGCAATAAAAGGAATGGAGGAGTCTTGGGAAAAGTAGCTGCACAGGGCAGTTCCCCAGCCCCCTGAGCCCTGGCTTGGGTGGGAAGCACCTTAGTAAAAGTGATTAGTAGGTGGCAGTACAGCTTTATATGGTGCAACTTTATAATTCTAAACAACTAGTTGCAGTTACCACATAAGTACTGTATACGTGTTCAGTATGAGAATGTGGTTTATGGCACATTTGGTGCCAATAGATTTTGTAGCAGGTTCTAGACATGTTGCTCTCAATAATGTAATCTGTAAGTGAGTAACATAGCGCATGCTGTTGTCTCATCATCTGACTAAATGGCAAAGGGCTTGTAAAACAGCTTAAGGAGTACTATGAAATTTAATTTGATTTTAATTCTGCATTACACTAAGTCTATTTTGCAAGCACATAAAAAGTCAATTGCTTCCTGTACCTTTGCTCTTGTAAACTCACCAATTAATGCGCTAGATCTCTGCTCTTTAGTGAAAGTTAAAACAGACACAAATGAGAACCTGTCAATTTCTATTTAAACTGGCAGATAGAATTGCCCTGTAGCTGACGTGTCACTTCTTCATTATATATTTGCTGTTCATTACAGAGTATATTCCTTTGGGCATAAAAACTATAAAACAACACCTGTAGCTTCCTCACATTTGATTTAATTATATTAACGGTGCTTGACGTGTAACTGCCAATTGGGGAACAAAGACACCTCTAAACATCAGAAAATAAATTGTACTTATACCACAGCGTTGTATTTACTGTAGTGTTTAGCATTACTTTAGCATTAGCGGTATCTCGTAGCAACAATAGGCTTATTTAATAAGGCATCAGAAAGGGTAACTGTAAAGCTGCTCATATTGCTTTTAGCACCAGCAGATTGTTTAGAAACTGCCTGAATACCCTCAGCTTTTACATACGTTTATAAATAATGCTGAGATTAACTTGGTGATTTCACCATTGTTACTTGATGTTTTTATGACTTTTTGTGAAATTTTAATTGAAATTTCCACAACTAGACATTTTTGGGCTCATTTGGCATTGGACGTAGATCAATTTTTTATTTTTATTTTTGCATTAGCCGCATTTCTGTACTGGGCATGCATGGCAAAAAATGTTTACGCAAATGTCCATGTTGACTTGCATACCCTTCATGCCTGGAGAGCTAGAACTGGGGTGATTAGAGCGGGCAAGCATAAGCTTAGTACAGAATGTTTATGCAACTGCGACACAATTAGCTATGGACACCTTACAGCTATGTCTATTAGGAAGGGTATCTTTTGTGGGTGCTGGTACAATAACATATGATGATGACAATTAGTAAGCCCAATCTACAAACTTCTAATTGGTTAATTGTACATTGACCCTCCCATTGATACATGAACTTGCACTCTTTCACATTACCAAATTAACATTTCTATTTGGAATACTGCAAATAGATTAAAATTAGACTCTAAAAGGGTGTATAACAGTATTTGAGATATTTGTATCTAATTACATTTTGTATTGAAATAATGAGATTTTAAATTTATTAAAAACTGTGAGGATACCGTTCTCTTTCGTTAAGGAGTTTATCAGTAATGCTATATCCTTCTCATATGCCTCTTAAAATTGTTGAAAAAAAAGCCTTACCAAAGTGAGTGTAGCATCACATCTATTGTATTAATACTCAATACTTCAATATAATCATAAACACTTTCACCATTCTCTCTCACATAGCGTGTATTACATATATAACTACTTTGTAGAGAGCATAGAGTAAACACTGTTAAATCACCACAATACTGTATAATGCCAATAATATTTTTTTATTAATGGCTCTAATTTTGCCAGTTAAACAAGCAGTCAATTATTTCTGGTTTACCACAAATAAGATTTGTGCAAACATACTCACCTTTGGAAAGAAGTGTCCCAAAAGTAATCCAGAGGCATAGGGCTATATTTACTAAAGTGCGGGTTTTTAGAAATGGAAATGTTGCCCATAGCAACCAATCAGATTCTAGCTATTATTTTCTAGAAGGTGCTAGAGAAATGTTAAGTAGAATCTGATTGGTTTCCATGGGCAACATCTCCACTTATAAAAACCCGCACTTTAGTAAATATGCCCCTATAGGGACAACAGATATATCCAATCCCAAAATTAGGAAACTCTCCATTAAGAATAAGTGGTCTATTTATTAAGTTGAGATAGAGCTTTTTCAACTGTTCTCTATATACCCCACACATTATCACTGCTGCTTAACTCTCCCACCATAGAAGTGCCAACCACAATTACCTATCCACCTATATGAGTATCTATAAATAACAAAAATATTTTTTTGCTGTGTTGACACAACCTTTAGAAATACAAGATGAATAAAATTATCAATATAAATTAATGTATTAACATAAAACAATAATGTGTGTACACATAATATTTAGCTTCCTGATATGATAAAAAATATATCTAAAAAACCTTATATTAAAACATATTCATAATTCATCTAAGCAGACTTGTTACAAGCATATGGCTATGTGCAACAATTGTAGAAATTTGTCTAAAAGTGATACAGAGAGGTAGAATGAAATCAAATAGTGAAACTCCAACCCATAGACAGTCTTGATTTTTGTGCACCTGTCATTGTGCAGACACTGCGGGTTTCGGTCAGTGCTAGACCAGCATTTGGTCTGTGGAGTGTTAGGTCCACAAGCGGAAACTCCAGCAAAGACAAGGTCTCGATGTGTGCACCTGTCACTGTGCACACACTGCAGGCTTCCATTATCTGCTCTGAGTGTGGATGTGCTAGACTGGGAATCCGTTATACATGCTCAGAAAATAACAGTTGGTTGTAGTAGCAGTTTTGGGCTCCACCAGCGACGCATTTTGTCCACCTCTGTGGACTTTATCAAGCAGTATGTCCTCTTCAGAAAGTCTCCATTTAAATAAGTGTACAGCTGCACTTATTGGATGGTCCCTTTAACCCACTGATGGCTGATAGCTGTTTTTGAGGTTCAATAGCTATGGCTATATATTCATCACTATTGCTTTTATTACATTCATACATTAAATCTGTCCATGTTAGCTCTGTTTTACTTTTAAAAGTTGAAAAAATACATATAAATAAAAACCTAAAAAAAGATGTGTGTATATATATATATATATATATATATAGACAAGGGGGGGAGTTGATATTAGAGCGACTAATTTGCTAAAAATTGTGTGAATGTGAATAAATAAATTATATAAATATAGTGATAAGACAATAAGATAAAATAAAATAACAAATTTATTATATACACAGAGTAAGGGACCTCAGAGAGAAAAAGGTTTCCCTTAATCACACATATATAAAAATAAACAAGAAAGTATAAAATCCAGAGGCATTTCATACATATATAGATAAAAATATAAAATCAAGAGGCATTTCATACAATAGTAATCAGATGGAGATAAAAATTTTTTTTTTTAAACGAAATAAATATTGAATAAAAGTAGCAGCTTATCTGATACAACGAGAGAGATTGTTTTCAGAGTTCATGAGGCATAGGTCAGACACTCCCAATGCGTTTCATCTTTAGACTTCATCAAGGGGATACTGTGTTAGTGAAGTGGACTGCTATTTATACCCCACTGAGAGTTCAAGAGGGGGTCATGAGTCCGCATCACTTCCTGTGCTCAGGAGTTCATGTATTAGCAAAAAACTTAATAAGATAGCTGATGAGGTGTTAATCTCAATAAATCAGCATCCTATTTACATACAAAGTTGAAAATAACTATATTTCTAACTTAAATGTAGGGCTGGGTCCGTCTGCACGTAATGTCATTTCCGTCCTTCTTTGATTACTTCCGCCCTACTCCCATACGTAACATCCATTCCACTGCCTTTGTGAAGAAATCCTGATTAAAACCCAAGTCATCCCGGGGTGATGTCACTTCCGTGCATCTCAGTCATGTGTTAGCACCCGGCCACGTCATGTTACTTCCGCTCTGACTGTGCGCTTGCATCCGGCTGCGTCATGTGTGCAGCATCACTTTCACCTTGGCTAGGCGCTGTACCAGTAATGTTCAAAGCCGTCACTTCCGCCCTAACTTAGCGCTACACCTGGAATAGGTATCCGCCATCACAGCTCAGTTCATTCAGAGTTCGGGTTACCATAGTGATGATTCCACCCTTATAGAAGTGTAGTGGATTTGGTTTCCGCCCATACACTAAATACACATCTTTAAATGTATCATGCTTTCTATAACTTAAAAAAGGAAATAAATGTTAGAATCATATGCACATTTTTATCTACAATTCCTATTTCAAGCTCACTGATGAAAAATAGTACAGCAACGGATCTTTCTATATATAACATATGTCACCCCCTAACTAAATAGATCTACCATGCAAAATTATTAGAAATGTAGTGTATTGTTTTAAAAAGTATTCCTTATTTAAAAAATAATAATTAATGTAAGGTATCTTTGAAATTTCAAATAGTTCTTTTAAGATATTAATTGTCCTTGTCCACCTAAGTATATTTGAACTCAATTTCATTAGTGTCCTTTGCACTTGATTAAAATTCCTTATATTTTGATAACAAGTCCACCAGATTCCAAAAGATGATTCCTTGTTTCAAGGGAGGTACTGAGACCGGGCTTCTTTTCAATTGCTGAGAATACTTCTTAGATGTTCATTATCTTTTTCTTTCAGGGATATATAGGTTTTACAACACCTGGAATTTCCAAGGAGTTACCCAACTTGGTACTGATCAGGCCCAACTACACTAAGTTTGTATCCAAACTTAGTGAAATGGTATAGCTGTATGCCATACATCCCTAAGATTGCTTCTTTTTCATGTGCCATATGCTTCATTCATCCAACAAGTAGATTTGGTACAATTCACTCTCAGTCAATGCTACCCGTATGAACCTTTTAAGTATTTGCAGCACCCGGTATTCCTAAGTGGTGACCCTACTTAGTACTGACCGGGCCCAACCATGTTTAGCTACCAAGATCAGACGAGATTGGGCATACACATGATGGTATGGCAGCAAATATCTATTTGTTCAATCAGTGTTCAGCACTGCATAGTTATCTACTAAACCTGGTCTTCTCCACAAAGTCACCCTTATGGGTACTGATCAGGCCTCTCAATGTACATCCAGAATATCCTGGAAACACATAGGGGATAAAATAGTAGATGTGAACTTTTGACCTCAAAGGAACGGAGCAATCTCATAATAATCGTTGAATCCTTTAGGTGTCAATGTGTCCAGTTCAAACAGCCAGAACATCTCTCTTCTTGAGAGAAGATTGCCCAAGTCTCCTCCTCTTTCTCCCAATCTCACATGTTCGATTGCTTTAAAAGTTATATCTTCCGGATTGGAGTTGTGGTGTTTCAAAAAGTGCTTAGAGACTGCGTGTCCCTGTATTTTGTTTTTGATATTCCGAATGTGTTCTCGGATTCTAATTTTTAACGGTCTCTTCATTTTTCCTATATATTAAAGTCCACACGTACATTCCAGCAAATAAATAACTGACGTGGAGTTGCAATTCATAGAATTCTTTATTGTGTATTCTTTGGAACCATCCGAATTAGTGAAGGTTTTTCTTTTGGGGTGAAGAAATTTGCAGATATTGCAATGGCCACATTTATAACTTCCATTGCATCTTAGAGAGTTCAATGATGTTTTTTGCGCTCCTTCTTTATCCCTTAGCATGCTTGGTGCCAGCAAATGTTTCAGATTCTTTGATTTTCTATAAATAGTTTGTGGTTTGGGAGGCAGAATATGATTTAGTACTGGATCCATTAAAAGAATATTCCAATTTCTATTAAAAGATTTCCTGATCTGATTCTCATGACCATTATATGTAGTGAAGAAGGGTATCATATCTTTTTTCTGAATCATCTCTGTTTTATATTTCAATAAGTCACTTCTTTCTAAGGTTCTAGTTTTTTGCATTGCTTTTGCCTGAATCTGTTTGCATAAATCTCGAGTTGTTCATCATGTCTTGCATCGCTACAGTTGCGTTTTAGCCTGTAAAATTGGGAATAAGGGATGTTTTTCTTCCTCTTATCCAGGTGACAACTTTTAAAATGCAGGTAATTGTTAGCGTCTACACCTTTTATAAAATTCTTAGTGCAAATTTTATTTTCACTTGATGATAGAAACAGATCTAAAAACTCAATGCTAGAGTTACTGAAATTGGACGTGAATTTAAGATTCATATTATTATTTAAAATATGTATTAAAAATTGGTTAAAATTCTCCTCTGAACCTTCCCAAATAATTAAAATGTCGTCAATATATCTTCTATAGAAGATAATATTGTCCTTAAATGGATTGTTTTTATATATATAATTCATCTCCCAACAGCCCATGAATAGATTTGCAAAACTTGGGGCAAAGGTCCTACCCATAGCTGTTCCGCAAATTTGGTGGTAAAATTGATCTAAAAATTTTAAATAATTATGATTAAGTATAAAAGACATAATATCACATGAAAACTCTTTATGGGCAGCCTCCATTTCCTCATCCATCTCCAAAAAAGTTCTTGCTGTGTTGATTCCTTTTGAGTGCTCAATACATGTGTACAAGGATTGGACATCAATGGTGACCCAGTTATATGTTTGTTTCCATTGTATATCTCCGATTTGTTGTAGTACACTTGTAGTATCCTTTAAAAATGAGTCCAAATTTATAACATATTTTTGGAGAAAAATGTCTACATATTTGGAGAGGTTAGAGGTGAGTGATTCAATACCTGCTATAATTGGCCTGCCCGGAGGTTCTGTAAGTGATTTGTGAATCTTGGGTAGGAAGTAAAATATTGGGGTTGTGGGGTTTGATTTCATAAAAAATTGGAATTCTTCTTTTGTTAGAATATTTCTATGCAGACCATGTAATAAGATGGTTCTTAATTCCTCAATGTTTTCTTCTGCTGGATCTTTATGTAATTTTTCATAAGAATTTGCATCTTCGAGTAGCCTATGGGCTTCTCTTAAATAGTATGCATAGTGCATGATCATCAAACCCCCCCCGTTTGTCAGCCGGTTTAAGAACTATCTCTCAATTTTCCTTTAGGTTCTTCAGGGCTTCTTTTTCTCTATTGTTTAAATTTTGTTTTTTTATATGGTTAACCTCTTGCTCACAAAGGTCTTTTTTAACCATTTCGTAAAAAACATTTATGTGGTTACCCTTTGACTCTAATGGGTAATATGTGGATTTACCCTTAAGGCCAGATTTAGAGATAGATTCATTATAGTTTTTTATAGGTGCTGACTCCTTCCTTAAAAAATGTCTTTTAAGCGTCAGATTCCTTACAAATTTATTTAAATCAATAAATGTGTCAAATCGATTCATTCTTCTTGTTGGGGCAAAATTCAATCCTTTACTTAATAATGTGATTTCCGGTTTAGTCAGTGTATGCTGGGATAAATTAAAGATACCTTTGGTCTTTGGATCTAGTGTAAGTTTCTCCTTTTTATGTTTCTTCCTCCTGCCGCCCCGCTTTCCTCTTCGTCTCTGTATCTTCTTTTTAAGGGGGAAGCTGTCTTTGTAATTTCTCTGAATAACGGGTTTCTGCTGTTTGCGTGGTCTTGGGCTTGTGATAAAAAAAGTTTGTTATCACTAATTGAGTCCAAATGTTGTAATGCGGTGAATCTATTTCTAGACCGTAAATTTGACGTTCCAGCTATTGAAGTGTGTTCTTGATGACTCCTGAAGCTAGGTCTTCTCTTATGAGTAGTTTTCCAGTTGGATCCGCCACCAAGTTCAAATCTGTTAAGGATCCTCTCCTGTTTCTGAAATCTACTCCAATTTTTGACTTTATCACATTCATGGTCTTTTTTATCTCTGATGAATTTTTTCTCCTTGTTCTTCATGACAGACTCTTCCACTCTCTCTAATTTCCTCAGTAAAACTTTTTCATTTTCTTTATATTCATCTTTTTCTTTAAGTTCCTCCATCAAAGGTTCCATTTTAATAATTTCTTTCTCCAAATTGGAGAGTACCACCTTTTTCTCTTCTACAATTAATTTAATCAATTCCAAAGAACATTTATGCAAAATAGTGTCCCAATTTTTTATGAAATCAGGGTTGTCAAGTCCAAAGGTGGGATTTTTAATAAGCCTCAAGCCTCTGGGGATTCTATTTACAGATATATAATGTTCTAACCCCCTAATATCCCACCATGTTTTCACTTCTTTTATTAGCATTTTTTCCATATCCCAAAACATATTATCCATGTTTTCTGTTGGAATAGTTTCGTGGGGGGGGGCATTTTCATTAAATACTTTCTGACATAGATCACTTCTCTTGTTTACACGATCTCTGTTTCTAAACATTGTTATAACAGGTATCGGCTGCTACTAACCCAATTAACACAAGAAACAATATAAAGAAGCAGATGGGTGTGGCGCCAATACTCTTTCATAGTGAAGTGACAAAGTGTATAGTGAACATATAGTGAACATATAGCAAACAAAACCCTAAATATTAAGGCGTCAGCTCTGAATCAACATAAAAAATACTCATGTTAGTATTTAAAAACAATGTAGACAAGGGGGGGAGTTGATATTAGAGCGACTAATTTGCGAAAAATTGTGTGAATGTGAATAAATAAATTATATAAATATAGTGATAAGACAATAAGATTAAATAAAATAACAAATTTATTATAGACACAGAGTAAGGGACCTCAGAGATAAAAAGGTTTCCCTTAATCACACATATATAAAAATAAACAAGAAAGTATAAAATCCAGAGGCATTTCATACATATATAGATAAAAATATAAAATCAAGAGGCATTTCATACAATAGTAATCAGATGGAGATAAAAAAATTTTTTTAAACAAAATAAATATTGAATAAATATATATATTTGGATATATATATCCAAAGAGAAGCGGCACTCAAAAGGAGTTTTCACACAAAAATACTCAGGAGTACAGTACTGCCTTCAACGTATTTATTTATTACCAGTTATTTATATAGCGCACACATATTCTGCAGCGCTTTACAGAGAATATTTGGTCACTCACATCATTCCCTGCCCCAGTGGAGCTTACAATCTATATTCCCTATCACATGTGCACACACACACACACACACACACACACACTAGGGTTAATTTGTGTTGGGAGCCAATTAACCTACCAGTATATTTTTGGAGTGTGGGAGGAAACCGGAGTACCCGGAGGAAACCCACGCAAGCACAGGGAGAATATACAAACTCTGCACAGGTAGGGCCATGGTGGGAATCAAACCCATGACCTCAGTGCTGTGAGGCAGTAATGCTAACCATTACACCATCTGTGCTGCCCGCAAATGAGCAGGGTGCTCCTTTAACGAAAAGACAAAATGTCAATCCAATAGTTAAAGTTCAAAAATTGGCACACTAGCCAAAATCAGGGCACTCACTGCTTGTGTATATTGAAAAATCCACTTTTATTAATCCAATATTCAAGGAGCTCTCTGGTTGCATGCTGAACAGATGTCTCCCATGAAACATCAACTATATTCCTTGGATTTTGGATTAATAAAAGTGGATTTATCAATATACACAAGCGGTGAGTGCCCTGATTTTGGATGATATATATATATATATATATATGTATATATAATTAGTTGCATTATTTTTAACTATTATTTTATAATCTGCATCATATTAAATTATATATTAATTTGCTACTTATATGAGTATTTGGCAAAGTTCACTTGTCATAATAAATATTTATGAGAGAGTATAAATATTTTACTTATTTACTTAAATTCAAACAAGGCATTCATTAATGTTCATGTCAGATGATTATAATAAAATTGTCTGTTGAACCAAAATATAATAATAATAATAATAATAATAATAATAATAATAAAAAATACAAACTAAATACAAAGGAAAATAGTTAAACTACTTCACAATATTTTATAATTTACATATTTATTCACAGCAAACAAAGATAAACTCTTTTATATAGAATGATCTAAAGTGAGGGTGATGAAGAAGAGGAAAGAAAGGAACCACATATAAAGTATATAAATTATAAATATGTATAGTTTTAGAAGGCAAAAGGGGGAGGTGGATAGGTAACAACTACCCCAGAGGGATATATACAGTATACAGGGCCTGAAAGACAAAGTAAATTCAAAATAGGGGGTGAGGGAGAAATGCCATGCTCCACGTATTGACTGGAACAGACATGTACAAAGCAGACAGCAGATTCCCCTCCACCATATTCAAGTCAAACAGGAGAATAATTTTATATCAAGACCCAGACCTCAAATTATAGATTCAAATATAGACACTTTAAACTTACATATATGTTATTAACATACAGTATGTAACCTATACTCATAAATGTAAGGAAGAAGAGGAGGGAGAACATTGGTCCATCAGGACCCTCAGGATTAAGGATCTGAACTTTAAAAATCCATTCTGATTCTGCTTTGCAGAGTTTCTTCTGTCTCCTCCTTTTAATGTAGTCTCCATCACTTCCATGTCAACTGTTGATAGATGTTTTAGGTCAGAGTTGTGTTCCAAAGAAAAATTATCTGAGACACTATGTCTCTGTTTTCTGAATCAATGTTTGATGGTTCATGTTGTATGACCTACTGTACATTTGTTTCTGGCATGTACAATTCAGAACATAAATGGCACATTTTGACTCACAATTTATAAATTGTGTAAAGTCAAATGTAGTACCTATTGAGGTGAACATGATGGAACCAATCTTATTTCTGATATGAACACAGGGCAAACATCTTATATGGTTGTACCTATAGTAACCCAGAAGATTCTTGTGCAACCATGTTGAAGGGTGGATAGAATATTTTCTCATTCCTAAAGCATTGGTGGCCAAGAAGATTCTAAGGCTCCTATTTTTCTTAAAAACAATATTTGGTTTGGATTCAATTATTTGGACCAAAATGAGGTCATGTTTTAGTAGTTTATAATTCTTATTTAGTATAGATCTAAAATTATTAGATCTAGTAATAAGCTGTGATATAAAATATCAAAGTTGAATTTTCTTTTTCCCGTTTCCCTTTCATTTAAATGCTATTTTTAAGCCTGTATTTTTAGTTGCTACAATTTTAGAATGATCTTTATTTTTAGATAACTTTCTTTTAGTGATATGAACATTAAAGGTGTGTGTTTTAACGTCTTCTAATTATAATTAGCTTGGATAGCCCCTATCAAGAAAGTTTTTATAGATTTTTGGGCGGGAGCTTAAAAATCCTAATTGTTAGTACAATTGCACCTAATGCACACCATCTGACTCTTGGGAATGTTGTTAACCCAAGGGCAGTAGTATCAACTCTGGTAATGTAGGTATGAACTACAATACACTGGTTTAGTGTATACTGTAGAAATTATTTTATCTCCATTCACGGAGAGGGTGACATTTAAAAAGTTGATAGTGGAATGATCAAATTGAGGAGTAAAGTATGAATTCCTGTTGTTAGTATTTAACTATTCAATGAATTTAAAGGCCAATGTGCATTCCCCATCCCAAATGAAAATCAAAACATATATGCAGTGACCATAGAACACCATGTTCATCTCATCTGGTCTATCCCACATGTGTCAGTCCTTGAAGGACCCTATGCAGAGATTGGAGTAGCTGGGGGCAAACCTAGTGCCCATGGCCATCCCATGTATCTGTAAAAGATAAGTAGAACCAAAATATAATTGTGTATGTATAAATCAAATAGAATTCAAAAGAAAACTATGTTATCTCTCAGATAAGCCCCATTTTGATCTGTTGAGTTTTTAATGGTTATTAAGCCTGCCTCATGGGTGTTTTGGTATAGAGCTCCTGGATGTCAGCAGTTAAAAAGTCATACCAAAGATGCCATTGAACCTTCTTCAACATCTCAAGTAGGTATATGGTGTCTTTGATGTGGGATCTCTGTGAGACATTGTAGCCTGGTAACAAGTGATCTAAATAAAACAATACATTAGAAGTGAATGACCGAATTCCAGAAATAATAGGGTGACCCATTGGAAAAATAAGTGATTTGTGTATTATTGGTAAATAATACAATACCAGAGTGGCTGGGTGACCAGTGAACAAAAATCCAAATTCACCCCTATTAATAACACACTCCATGAGTGCAGTCTCCAATACTACACATAATTCTTGTTGGTATATGATGGTTGGATCATTTGATAGAAATAAGAATCATGAAGTTGTTTTAAAGATTCATGAATATAAGCCTCTCTATCCAGGATGATGATTCCAACTCCTTTGTCAGTCAGTTTAATGATTATGGAGTCATCATCTTTAAGTGATTTCAAGGACTTTCTTTTATCGCAGGATACATTTTTCTTCCATACATCCTTATGTGGATTCTTATTACACAGTTCTTGAAATTCATTAATTGTATTTTTATATAAAATTTGTATTGTGGGGCTTTTATGATTGAAAGGAAATAAATTAAATTCCTTTATAAAGAATTTTTTTCTCAAGGGGTTCCATTTGATTGTTAATATCAAAAAGTATTTTCCATTCTGCATTGAATCACTATTACTCTCAGCCTGCAAGGTTTCCAACATTGATATACAATCCACAGCATCAATGTCAAGAAAAGTTGGATCACTTTATTACATTAATATATTCTGTTTATATAGAAACTTTTGGCATTTACTACTAACATTATAAATCCACATCTGTACAATTTCATGGGGGATATGTATGCACATTTCATACACCTAATGATAGTGAGCTGAATACATCGTGTGATGCATCTGCTTTATCATATACAGATACATAAACATACACTTCTTACTGGTGCGGCTTTTCCTAATTATGTTCATTTTCCAATATGGACACAGCATCACTTATTTGATGTCAAGTTTCTAATTGTTGGGTGTTTTCAGCACATTGCACTGAAATAGACAGACACATAAAGAAGCAACTGTGAGCAGGCCATTGTCCTACTAAAATGTGCGCAAGTTTACATAACTTTCTCTGTTCTTTTACAGTTCATCCTACTGCTTATAAGACATAATTTTAAGCTGACGATATCATGATACTTATTTTGCAAATGCACATTATTAAATTAAGACTAAATTACTCTGTACATTTTATTTCTGTCTTATGTTAAAGGTTTAACTTACATTGGCATTTACATCATTTGAAGTACATTCTATCAGGACTTTCACCCCTTTCTCTCTGCGAGTTGCTGCTATCTATCGCCCGCCTGGGCCACCGCAACAATTTCTGGAACATTTTTCAGCCTGGATCCCTCACTTCCTATCCTCAGACATCTCCACCATCATTATGGGTGATTTCAATATCCCCATTGACAGTCCACAATCTCCTCATGCCTCCAAACTACTCTCTCTAACCGCCTCTCCCAATGGACTGACTCCTCTACTCATAAGGAGGGCCACTGCCTTGATCTTGTATTTACCAGACTATGCTCAGTTTCTGATTTCACTAATTCTCCTTTCCCTCTCTCAGATCACAATCTTATCACCTGCACACTTTCCTCCATTACATCAACCTCAATGTCAGTGAAATCAACCAAACCTCCTAAAACCCGCAGAAATATTAATGCAATTAACTTTCAACAACTATCTACCTCTCTATAACAACAACTCTCACCAATTTCTGCACTCACTTCTCCTGAGACTGCTGCATCACACCTAAACCAGATTCTAGTAAAAGCCCTTGATGAAGTAGCTCCAGCTACCCATCACACACCACGTAGACTTAGACATCAACCGTGGCATTCTAACTTAACAAGGCATCTACAAAAACTCTCACATAAAGTAGAACATCAGTGGCGAAAGTCTTGCACTCCATGTGACTTCCTCACATATAAGTCTATCTACAACTCTTTTTGTACTGCTCTGGACACTGCCAAGCAAACATATTTCCAATCTCTTATCTCTGCTCAAGCCTCTAACCCCACGATTTTTTAATACATTTAAACTGCTTCTTACCCCTCCCTCACCCAAGCCACCTGCTACTATCTGTGCACAAGATCTTGCCTCCTATTTCAAGGACAAGATTGATAATATCCGAAATGAAATGTTACTCTCTTCCTCAGATAGTGACCTATTCAATTCCCTACCTGAACCCTCTAGCACATTCTCTTCATTTGACCCCACAAATGAAGATGAAATATCTACACTCTTCTCATCCTCCTACTCTATTACCTCTCCCCTAGATCCTATACCCTCACAAATTAGTAAAGCTCTGTCTCCTGTGCTCATCCCAACCCTAACTAAAATCTGTAATCTCTCTCTTTCTACTGGCATCTTTCCATCACTGTTCAAGCATGCAGTCATTACTCCCATTCTGAAAAAACAAAATTCTGACCCTAACACTCTCTCAAATTACCGTCCTATCTCCCAGCTCCCATGCCCCTCCAAGCTACTGGAGAGACTTGTCTACACCCGCCTCACACACTTTCTTACCACCCACAACTTATTGGACCCACTTCAGTCTGGCTTTCGTTCCCAGCACTCCACAGAGACAGCACTGACTAAGGTAGTAAATGATTTGGTTACTGCCAAGGCCAAAGGCCATTACTCACTCCTAATTCTTCTAGATCTCTCTGCTGCATTTGACACTATTGACCACTCTCTTCTCGTACAAACATTACAATTCCTAGGCCTTAAGGACACAGCTCTTTCTTGGTTCTCTTCCTACCTATCTGATCGCTCTTTTTCTGTTCATTTTTCTGATTCTACCTCCTCTTCGCTACCTCTATCAGTTGGAGTACCGCAAGGCTCTGTCTTAGGTCCTTTGCAATTCTCAATCTATACCACCTCTCTTGGCAAACTAATCCGCTCTTTTGGATTTCAGTACCATCTGTATGCGGATGATACTCAAATCTACCTATCCTCTTCAGATTTATTGCCATCTGTATTGGTCCGTGTCACTGAATGTATTTCTGCCATTTCATCTTGGATGTCATCTCGCTACCTGAAACGTAATATTTCTAAAACAGAATTAATTATATTTCCACCGGCCAATAACAGTTACCAATCTGATCTCTTTATCACTGTTGATAACTCAACAATCCACCCCACCCCACAAGCTCGCTGCCTTGGTGTTATCCTTGATTCTGAACTGTCCTTTGTTCTCCACAATCAATCTTAAAATCATGTTACATAATCTAAAAAACATACCAAATTCAACCATATCTCACACAAGACACTGCAAAAACTCTAATCCATACACTCATTATTTTCCACATTGACTATTGCAATAGTCTCCTTACTGGTCTTCCCAAAAACAGGCTATTGCCATTACAATCCATTATGAATGCAGCTGCAAGGCTGATCTTCCTTGCCAAACGTTCATCGTCTGCTGCCCCGCTCTGTCAGTCCCTGCATTGGTTGACGGTTTTCTACCGTATTCAATACAAACTACTGTTACTTACACATAAGGCCATTAACCGAATTACACCAACATACATCTCTTCACTCATCTCAAAATATCTCCCAACCCAACCTCTCCACTCAGCACAAGATCTGCGTCTCTCATCCCCGCGCATTACTTGCTCCCATTTACGGTTACAGGACTTTCTTCGGGCTGCACCCACTCTATGGAATGCCTTACCATGCACAATAAGACTTACCTCTAGTCTTCAATCCTTCAAGCGTTCCCTGAAAACTCACCACTTCAGACAAGCTTATCAGATTCCAGAACTGACCACATAACCTTCATAGCTTCCATGTCTTATTACATCCCCTCTCACAGTCCACACATAACCTCACATATTGTCTTTCCTTCACATACTCCTGACATTTGGCCGACATTCCTGTGTGACTGGATCATGCAGCCCACCAAGAAACTCTGCATTTGGCCGGACCAAATTGCAATATATATAGCACCTATCCTTGTGTATCAATGCCTATTTCCCTATAGATTGCAAGCTTGCAAGCAGGGCCCTCTTACCTCTATGTCTGTCTGTTATTACCCTGTTTTGTTCTATAAATGTTTCCAATTGTAAAGCGCAACGAAATATGCTGCGCTATATAAGCAACTGTTAATAAATAAAATAAATAAATAATAAATTGGCACTATTATAACATAAATACTTGTTATTAGTCTGATAAAAAAAAAAGCTTTAAATTATCATGACTAATTGCAATACTACTATTCCTTACAATAACAACTCATGGCAATATTTTCTATTCTGGAGCAGATAGTGCTGAAGAGACACAGGGCTGTGCTAGAGAGACACAGGGGGTTGGAGCTGAGAGACAGGAGGGTGTGCTGGAAAAACATGGGGATGTGCTGTAGAGACATGGAGGGGATTGAGGCTGAGAAACACAGGGGGATAAGACTGATGGAGATACAGCTGGGGGATGAGTCTGAGAGACACAATGGGGGATGAAGCTAAGCCATAAAGTGTGTGATGGGGCTGAGAGACATGGACAGGGATGAGGCTTTGAGACATGAGGGTTTGAGGCTGAGAGACATGAGGGGATGAGGCTGAGAGACACAGGGGGATGAGGTGGAAACACAGAGGAGGATGAGGTTGAGGGATACAGGCGGATGAGCCAGTGGCTGGAGATGGAGAGTCACAGGGGATGAGGCAGAAGAGACAGAGGGAAAGGTAGTGTTTAAGACAGATATGGGGCAGGTGAGATAGAGGCAATGATGAGTCTAAAGAGATACAGATGAGGTTGAGGCTTGAGAGGCACAAGTGGGGATGAGGCGGGAGAGACATGGAGAATGAGCCAATGGCCAATCGACCTGTACCTATACTCGAGGGATGTGGCCCCAATAATATAAATGTGCCAGGCCTCAAGATGTCTGTTGCCAACCCTGTTGCATTCAGTACAAATAATTTGTTACATAAAACTTGTTAATGGAATGAAGCCTTCTTTTACAGAACCTGTCTCTTCTAATGGCCAATGGTCATGTATGAATGTAGGCTAGGCTCACTAGTGTGTCTCCTATTGAATGTCACATCACTGGGGTTTTTAATACTCGGATCAGGACCCCTGGGATTAGCTTTGTATGTGAGAGATCAGTGGAAGCTTGAGGCCCTGATAATGTTCCTACTCATCAGACCACTACTAGGAGGCAATAAATGGTTGCTTGAACGAAAAGAGGTGATAAAGTATTTGGGATAATACTGGATAGAGTGCAGGGAGCACAACATATCTCTTGATGATACTATATTTGGAACTGTAGTGCACAAAGGTAGGTAATAGATGACCACAGCTAAGTGTCTGTAGTACTGGTGACAGCCTGCAGGAGATAATGATACTGGAGTGCTGCACAGTGCTGATAGATGGATGAACCAGCATGTAATGGGACACCTGCTGGAATGGGTGATAAGTGCAGAACAGCCCAGATGGTAGATTGTTGGGATGAATGCAGACTGACTGGATGCAGAAAGTACTTATATGCAGGTGGCTGGTGTTAGAGTCAGTATGCAGGACACTGGAAGCTGAGGCAGATGCACTTTGTAAGTGCAGGACACTGGAAGCTGTGTCAAATGAAGATGAGGATTTACCATATGAACTTCTGTAGATATCTCATTTGCCTATAACACTGCCTTTTGGTTGTAACATTATGCAAATGGTGCCACCTCCTCCTGGAATGTTTGGATTTGGGGTGCTTCAAATCCTGGGAAAAACAAACAAATACCAGGCATTCAGGATGACTCTTTATATGCCTGCCTTAACCAATTTTACATTTGAAAACAAATGCAAAAAATATATTATTTAGGCTTTCGCTGCAATCCATTCAGTGTTATCTGACAATATTCAAAACACATTTCTGGATTACTTGCAGTGACAGCTAGGAACTTGTCCTGAAATAGACAGTGATCACATAATAATACATAAAAAGTAAGCATTATATTTACATTTTAGACATAGTTTCAAAAAAGTGTAAAAGGTGTAAGTAATTGTTGTCTCATGTCTGCACATATTCAAATACTTGTGGATTTTTTGTATGTTTATTCCCAATGTCTATTTGAAATCCTGCCAACTGCAGATTCAAACACCTGTGAGAAGAAGTACCTGAGTGTCACCCCAGGGTATAATTTCTCATTTACCTTTTTGTCTTATTAAAATTCTACTTCAAACATGTAATTGTAAAGTAATAATAACTGACATTGGACGGCTGCATTGAAAATAAAAGTTCACAGGAATCAATTTTGGTGGTTTATGATGTCACATGTAAACTGCTCTTTGAAATTAATTTTTGTCGTTGAATTCATGTTTCTCCTTTTCACTGAGGTTATTGTAGTCAACCAAACTCGATTCAGAAACTTTTATATTTTTTTTCTCATGTATTATCCAGCAATCTTGGGAAGATTCACTATATAGTGAAAACATGTACAGTACTACTTTTAAGGGCCAATTTATCACAATCCGCATTTCAGATACAGTTTTAATGAAAAAACTTTGCCCACATTTGCATTGCGATATTACATAATATTTGGGTGCTGGGACAAAGATTGCTAGAAATCTCACAACAAAAGTCATACTACTAATCGCGGTCCAGACTGGCAGCCCCAGGGGAGGAAAACACCTCCATGGGATTACCTGTCTGGCTGTGATTAGCGGATAGTGCTTCTACTAGGAAGCCCCTGCCAGTGCCAGGAACACTCACTGGGGTAAAATCCACCACTGGTTATATTAGAATATAAATAGAAATGAGCCTTACTCTGATTAGTGAGCTGCTTCAGTAATCTGATCATCTGATATGTGTGATCAGCTGAAGTGCCGGACGGGACTGCTACTGCACCTCAGCTGATCACACAGATCAGCTGATCAGGTCACGACAACAACCCTCCGCTTACCGATCCCTGAATGGAGGTAAGTTTTATTTTATTTATTTTCTATTATAACAAATTATTTTCTCTCCCTCTAATGCAGCCTGTGGTCTATTGGACACACAGGCTGATCACAGCAGCCGGCTCCGGTCTCTGCTGTGCCTGTCAGCATCCAGGAAGGGCAGAGCAGGAGATGGGGATATGGACCAATGCCACTCACTAATAATTGCATCTGAAGAAAAAAAAACAATTTGAACCTAGTAAATCATTTGAACTAGATCTCATTTCCCAATATAAGTATTGGGCATAGACCCCTGAGGAAGACTTATGCCCCCCTGTCATTGCCTGTATCATGATGTTATACTTAGTAAAGCCTTCCATTAGCTACTGAAACTGTTAGTGCTGGTCGTGAGGGATGAGGTGAATGTTGCTATATGGGAGTAAATGATGATCAGCAATGTGCTCCTAAATGCCAGCAAACAGATGAAAATGGACGTTCAGGCAAGTTTGTTAAAATGTTTGATCTAAACAATTTGTTCAAACAACAGTTTTTGTCCATTTTCCGGCATTTGGGAGCAAATTGCTGATTGTCATTTGCTTTCATACCTTACCAGATTTTCATTCCAACCAATCAACTAGTTGGCTGCTTGGACAGAAAATCTTTACGTGTGTATGCACCTATGGTGTTAGATGGTACTCTTTTAGCGAACCGTCCAAGAAAAACCTCTTAACACATGGTTGTATTTAACTTCATACTAGGTTGAGAACTGCCATGTAGAGACAGCCACATGTGTGCATCCAGTTAAGTTTACGGTGTACCATATGGTTATCAGAAATCCAGCTAATTTATGTATGCAGATATGAATTCCACTCATTAACCTGATTCTTTATAATATGATGAGATATATCTAGTACTGTGTCACTGAATGTGTCAATTATTGCTATATACAAATATTAATTTCATTCTGTTGAAAATATTCATAAGATAAATGTAAATGTTATATAAATAATTATTCCTACTGTGGACCATTTTGGAGATTTGGGCAAAATGGGAGCTGCCATGCAGACTAGTTTGTTCATTTATAAAAAATTTTTTTTTAAAAGGGAGCTGTAGGAATCTAGAGTTTTTGCAGTGGTTAGGGTGTATTCAACTAAATACATTCTGTCCTGAGTTTTATGAAAATCTGAAAATATAATTGTAAAATTGTACCTCTGTGTACTCTTGTTTTACTAATATTAATGTCAGTATTGTTTTTTAATTGTACTGGCATGACCATTTTGTAACCAAATATATTTTTGTCTTATTAATGTTACTGTTGTTCGAACAAATGTATTGGCTAAAGAAACATGTATGTGATTGTAGCATGTATATGTGAATATGAACCTGCAAGTGTCATACACATTGACTTGAGTAATGCTAAAAAAGTTTCCAGGTGAGCTGTCAATGTTAATTTTATATTCCACCCACTTGCTGGCTATTGGGCGAAAGCTATATTAAATATTCCTTTATAAGGTTGCCAAGCCACGCCCTCTGATGAAGTCTAACGACGAAATGCATTAGGGCTGGGCTTGACATGGTGCTTCTAACAATGCTCCATCGCTCCGGCTGTCTACAGGCGTCCACGTGTTCCCAGCGTGTGGGTGAGCTCATACACGTGTGGAGAGGATCCATGAGTCCAGGAGGTTGCCGGGTCTATTATACTTATGCCATGTGGTATCCAGTCCACACAGGGTGAGACTTGGTACGAGTCTTCTAGATCATTAAATGTTTATTGGAGAATTTATCTGTTTTAATAAAAGGATAATGCACTACATAGCGCTCCCTTTCTGCTTATTTTATATACTTGTATATATATACAGTCAGGTCCATAAATATTGGGACATTGACAGAATTTTCATATTTTGGCCTCTATTCACCACCACAATGGCTTTGAAATGAAACAAACAGATCCAAAGAGCTGTCACTATCAGTGAAGCAAGCCATCATTAGGCTGAAAAATCAAAACAAACCCATCAGAGAGATAGCAAAAACATTAGGTGTGGCCAAATCAACTGTTTGGAACATTCTTAAAAAGAAATAATGCACCGGAGAGCTCAGCAACACCAAAAGACCCGGAAGACCACAGAAAACAACTGTGGTGGATGACAGAAGAATTATTTCCCTGGTGAAGAAAAACCCCTTCACAACAGTTGGCCAAATCAAGAACACTCTCCAGTATATGTGTCAAAGTCAACAATCAAGAGAAGACTTCACAAGAGTGAATATAGAGGTTTCACCACAAGATGCAAACCATTGGTGAGCCACAAAAACAGAAAGACCAGATTAGAGTTTGCCAAACAACATCTAAAAAAGCCATTACAGTTCTGGAACAACATCCTATTGACAGATGAGACAAAGATCAACTTGTACCAGAGTGATGGGAAGAGAAGAGAAGGAAAGGAACTGCTCATGATCCAAAACATACCACCTCATCAGTGAAGCATGGTGGTGGTAGTGTCATGGCGTGGGCATGTATGGCTGCCAATGGAACTGGTTCCCTTGTATTTATTGATGATGTGACTGCTGAAAAAAGCAGCAGAATGAATTCTGAAGTGTTTTGGGCAATATTATATGCTCATATTCAGTCAAATGCTTCAGAACTCATTGGACAGCGCTTCACAGTGCAGATGGACAATGACCCGAAGCATACTGCAAAAGCAACCAAAGAGTTTTTTAAGGCTACAAAGTGGAATGTTATGCAATGGCCAAGTCAATCCCCTGACCTGAATCCGATTGAGCATGCATTTCACTTGATGAAGACAAAACTGAAGGGAAAATGCCCCAAGAACAAGCAGGAACTGAAGACATTTGCAGTAGAGGCCTGGCAGAGCATCACCAGGGATGAAACCCAGCGTCTGGTGATGTCTATGCGTTCCAGACTTCAGGCTGTAATTGCCTGCAAAGGATTTGCATCAATGTATTAAAAAGTGAAAGTTAGATTTAGGATTGTTTAGTTTGTCCCATTACTTTTGGCCCCTTAAAAAGTGGGAGGCACATATAGAAACTGTTGTAATTCCTACACCGTTCACCTGATTTGGATGTAATTATCCTCAAATTAAATCTGAAAGTCTGCAGTTAAATCACATCTTGTTTGTTTCATTTCAAAGCCATTGAGGTGGTGAATAGAGGACAAAATATGAAAATTCTGTCAATGTCCCAATATTTATGCACCTGACTGTATATATATATATATATATATATATATATATATATATATATATTAGCTAAAAGCTTGTCAAAATGACAGAGAAACATAACAGTAAGATCAAGTTGTGCCGTTTATTTTTTGGTAACGCTTAAATGCCGTGCATCTTTTATCCCATGAATGTGGCATCTTCTAAATTAAAAAAAAGAACATAACACAATTCCTAGTTCACAGATATTATTTCTATATCACATTTGTTGTGTAAATCTTCTCAGAGTCTTTACCAATTGACCCTGTTCCATGCCACCAATAATTTTGATTTTCACATCAGCTACTTCAATTTAGGGGTGAGCGGGTTCGGTTTTACTCGGTTTTACTCGGTTCTTATCGCCACTTTACCGCAAATTTGGCTCGATTTTATTCGCTATCCAAAACACATGTTCGGCGACAGCCAATAAAAAGATCCGGGTAAAACCGAGTAAAACCGAACCCGCTCACCCCTACTTCAATTAAATAGTATATTCCAAATAATCTAACAGTAAGTGCAAATAAAATGAATGGATAGAAAATCCAGCCAATTTTGATTAGCAAAGGTTGTTATAAATAGTAACTGCCACACCAAAAACCTACTTAAACCAAACACAAAAAGACCAAGAAATTAGGAAAATGTAGTCAGTGGGAATATACAAGTTTTTTTTATAATGTTTTCCCAACAAAGAGTTCAATATAAGAGAATTTTACGAAACAGCAAAATTTAGAACCGCCAAGAGCAAATTCCAAACAGCAAATGACTCATACTTTGTTTTTGTAAACACTTGCAGCACTCAAAACACTTGAATTCCCTCCGTAGAGGTGAGGAGCAGCGTTATATACATGAATAAGAAAATACAGCAATTAAATTAAAAAAAATATATTCTAATAAATCAAGAGTGGGAGATAGTAGTAAACCAACTGGGTGACAAAACTGGATGAATAAGCTTATTTATTTATTTATTTATTAACAGTTTCTTATATAGCGCAGCATATTCCGTTGCGCTTTACAATTGGAAACATTGATAGAACAAAACAGGGTAATAACAGACAGACATAGAGGTAAGAGGGCCCTTATGTAAGGGATGTTGGAAAATGCCATCAATTACACTCATGAGTGGCAGTTATAGAGTATGAACAACATATGTAGCAAATAGCTGATTTGAAAATCGAACATCAACCAAAAACTATTTGTTCCCCATTTAACCTTTTCAAGGAACAACTTTGTGTGTGGCATAAGCCTAATGTATGTTTACTGATTGATAATGATGGCTGTTACATCTGTAGTCTGTAATCTGGATGCATTGGTATGCTACATTATATTTAAAGCTTTATATGTATCCTAATGTATTTGTTAATGTATGGTTATTATTAACATTGCCGTGTAACAAGTATGATTTATTTATTAACAGTTTCTTGTATAGTGTAGGATATTCCAATGGATCATAAATCAAATAGAAGAAAAAGTGATAAAAATTGTTGTGGAGCCAAAAATAAAATGCACATGGTTGGAAAGGGACATGACACAAAAAGCACATTAAGAAATAATGTACTAAATAATATGTGCTCCTGATATATATTTAAATATTTATTCATTTTAACATACCATTGGAATTGGGGTCATTTGAGTTACTATTCAATTCTATCATTACATTACATTTATGACTTATCCCACATACAGTTTTAGACCACACTAACATATCTTGGTTTACAAAAACTTGCCAAAAAACTATTGGTTTCTGGCAGGGAAGTAGAACTAGTGACAGTAAATTGATGCTCTGTAATGAAACCATATTACACAACAATTCAGCAAATATTCATATAGTCTTTATGTTTTGTTCTGAAATTGTACTTTACTGTATGCTCAAAATTACAGCCATCAATCTTAGTAAAAAAAACCAAGACATGCTTTTGTTCTTTTACAAACAGTATAAGGACTATTTCAATTAGCTTCCAGTGGCTTTGTAAAAAGAGTCTGAAAGAAAGGGATCAGAATAGGGAAAGTTAGGGGCTGGTACACTTTCTCCACAGGCTAACACAATAGAACTAGTATTTGAAAGAAGTGAAAAAAAAACCTACTTTGTGGTGGTGCGCCAATGACAGCGGGTGATATAGGCTGTTTGAATGTGCATCTGATTCAGTCTTTTCCATCATCTTTTCATCATATGATAATTTTATACACAGTAAATATATTATATATATATATATATATATATATATATATATATATATAATTTAACTATTTACTTTTACTATTACCTCTGCACCCAAAGCCCAGGGCTGGTTGTTCTCGGGGAGGGGAAACCCCATTTTTTAGGGGGGGCACTTCCTTGGTGATTCCAGCCCTGGGCTGACCAGTTTGGGGCTGGTTGCCATTATAGCTGAGGGACCCCGGCTGTGTATCCTCCTGCTGTATCATCAGCTGCCCTGGCTGGTTCAGCCTAGTGCTGTTTATTGGAAAATAGGGGACACCTAATATTCAGTACCAGCCTAAGCTCAGAGGCCCAGGGCTGGTTAATGATTTGGGGGGACCTCATGCCATTTGGCTAAAAATAAATTAACTCCTTCTCATATTTAATAAGATGAAGCCTGCACAGAACATACTGATCTATGCAGTGCTTCACAAAAACTCGCCTGATGGAGGTCTATTGTTTGGACGAGTTTGCATATGGCTTTACGGCAGGTTCTAAATGCAATGCTTAATAAATCTAGGGTTTCTATTCTTGTAACTAAATTTATTTATTTGTTTATGTATTAACAACTTCTCATACAGCACAACATATTCTGTTGTGCTTTACAACTGGAAACATTACTAGAACAAAACTGGGTAGTAACAGACAAGACCTAGCTTGCAAGCTTATAAGCTATTGGGAAATAGGCATTGATACTAGGGATGTGTGCTGGACCATTTTTGCCGGACCTTGGATCAGGTTCTAATTCATCGTCCGGCTTTGGATTTGGATTTGCCAAAATGCGGTGACTGGCTTTGGATTTGGATTTTTTATAAATATTGACAAAAAAGAGTATTATTAACCTTGATAACATTAATTTCCAGTCAACTTAGAACACCTCACAGCTTATAGTATTGTTTTCACCATTATTGGCCAAAGGTTGCAGGGAGCTGACTGGTTACTAAGCGACAAAGCATCGGCGCAGTGACACAAACACCACAGTTTAAAGCACATCTATGAAACATTGCCACACAGCAGTAGTAGAAATGAAAAGTAGTGCACCCACCCAGTGGGGTACGGCCAGCAGAATCACAGCACTTGTTTACAAAGTGGGCTATGGCCCTAGGAGTCACAGTGCACAATCTTATTCACATTACACCGCACATAGTGCCCCTGATTCACATTACACCATAAAGTAGTGTCTATTATTTATGTTACAACACACAGTAGTGCCCCTTTTACCCAATGCCCACAGTAGTGACCCTTTTACACAATGCCCACAGTAGTGCCCCTTTTACACAATACCCACAGTAGTGACCCTTATACACAAAGCCCACAGTAGTAGTGCCACTTATACAATGCCCACATCAATTGTGTCCCTTACACAATTCCCCCAGCAGTGGTGTCCCTTACACAATGCCCCCAGTAATGGTGCCCCTTATGCAGTCCCCTTAGCAGTAGGGCCCCCTATGCAATGTCCCCAGTAGTATGGCCCCAGTAGTATGCCCCCAGTAGTAGTGCCCCAATAGCAGTGCACCCAGTAGTATGCCCCCAGTAGCAGTGCAGCCATTAGTAGTATTCCCCCAGCAGTATTCCCCCATTAGTAGTGTCCCTTGTATGCCCCCATTAGTATGCCCCCATTAGCAGTGCCCCCAGTAGTATGCCCCGATTAGTAGTATGCCCCGATTAGTAGAATGCCCCCCAGTAGTATGCCCCCCAGTAGCAGTGCCCCCATTAGTAGTGCCCCCAGTAGTATACCTCCATTAGCAGTGCCCCCATTAGCAGGCCCCCAGTAGTAGTGCCCCCAGTAGTAGTACCCCATTAGTAGTGCCCCCAGTAGTGTGCCCCCATTAGCATGCCCCCATTAGCAGTGGTACCCCCATTAGCGTGCCCCCAGTAGCACCCCCTTACACACACACATACACATAAAAAAGAAGAAAAAAAATGTGCCTGAATCCCCGCTCCTGCCGCCGTCCGCTTTGCTCTGTCACCCGCTGAGGAGGGAGCCAGAAGACGGAGCTCATGAGTGAGCTCCACCCAGCTCCCTCCATGCAGCAGCCAATGAGAGTCTGTGTGACTCTCATTGGCTGCTATAACAAATACACAGCTGCTGCTGGTGGCTATGTGTTTGTTTCTGTGTAGGACAGACTGCTATCACTCTGGTCTGCCCTACACTAGTGGGGCCCTGACGTCGGATTCTCTCGTGAGAATCCGACATCAGGAGGTAGGCATTCGGCCTTGAACGGGGATCCGAGTCAGATGGGGAACATCCAAACAGGGTTCGGGTGGACTCGGAATCCCAATGTTCGGAGTGGTTCGGATTCCACAGAATTCAAACCGCTCGTCTCTAATTGATACACAAGGATAGGTGCTACATATTGCATATTGGTCCAGCCAGATTGCAGAAGTTCTCAGTGGGCTGTGTGATCTAGTCAAACAGAAATGAAAGCCAGTGGTCAGGAGGATGTGAAAGTGAAGAACCAAAATGTGTGAGGTTATGTGTGGACTGTAAGAAGGGATGTAATTAGATATGGAAGCTATGAAGGTTAAGTGGGCTGTTCTGGAATCTGATAAGCTTGTCTGAAGAGGTGAGTTTTTAGGGAACGCTTGAAGGTTTGGAAAAGTCTTATTATGCATGGGAGGGCATTCCACAGAGTGGGTGCAGGCTGAAAAATGTCCTGTAACTGTGAATGGGAGCAAGTAATGAGTGGGGATGAGAAAAGCAGATCTTGTGCAGAGCAGAGAGATCTGGTTGGGAGATATTTTGAGATAAGTGAAAAGAAGTATGTTGGTGTGGTTTGGTTAATAGCCTTATGTGTAAGTAAAAGTATTTTGTATTAAATACAGTAGAAAACCAGTAACCAATGGAGGGACTGACAGAGCGGAGCAGTAGACGATGAACATTTGGGAAGGAAGATCAGCCTTGCAGCTGCATTCATAATGGATTGTAGTGGTGACAGCCTGTTCTTGCGAAGACCAGTAAGGAGACTATTGCAATAGTCAATGTGGGAAATACTGAGTGCATGGATTAGAGTTTTTGCAGATATGTTTTTTAGATGTATGATTTTGAGACATATTGAATGTGGGAAAAAAGGACAGTTCAGAGTCAAAGATTACACTTAGGCAGCGAGCTTGTGGGGTAGGGTTGATTGTCGAGTTATCAACAGTGATAGAGAGAACAGGTTGGTAACTGTTATTGACTGGTGGAAATATAATTAATTCTGTTTTAGAAATATTAAGCTTGAGGTGGCAAGATGACATCCAAGATGACATGGCAGAAAGACACTCAGTGACACAGACCAGCACAGAAGGTGATCTGGGGAGGATAGGTAGATTTGAGTATCATCCGCATACACATGTTACTGAAATCCAAAAAAACTGGTTAGTTTGCCAGGTGAGGTGGTATAGATTGAGAAAAGCAGAGGACCTAAGACTGAGCCTTGTGGAACTGATAGAGGTAGTGAATAGACAAAATCAGAAAAACAAACAGTGAAAAAGTGATTAGATAGGTAGGATGAGAACCAAGAATGGGCTGTGTCCTTAGGACCTAGGGATTGTAGTGTTTGTATGACAAGAGAGTAGTCAACAGTGTCAAAAGCAGCAGAGAGATCTAGAAGAATTAGAAGTGAGTAATGGCCTTTAGCCTGGGCATTGACCAGATCATTCACTACCTTAGCCAGTGCTGTCTCTGAAAGTTTGACTGAAGTGTGTCCAATAAGTTGTGTGAGTTGAGAAAGTGTGTGAGGCGTGTGTAGACAACTCTCTCAGGTTGCTTTAAGGGGCATGAGAGCTGGGAGATGGTACGGTAATTTGAGAGAGAGGAATTTTGTTTTTTCAGAATGGGAGTAATCACTGCGTGCTTGAACAGTGATGGAAGATACTGGTAGAGAGAGATTACAGATTTTAATTAAGGTTGGGATGAGCACAGAAGACAGAGCTATACTGATTTGTGAGGGCATAGGATCAAGAGGAGAGGTAGAAGAGTAGGAGGTGGTGTCAAATGGAGGTGGTGTCAATTTGTGGTGTCAAATGGAAAGTGCCAGAGAATTCAGGTAGAGAAATGAGCAGGTTACTGACTGTGGAAGAGCATACCATTTCATTTTTTTTATCTTGTCAATCTTGTCCTTGAAATAGGAAGCAAAATCTTGTGCACTGATTGTAGCAGGTGGTTTAATATACTAAAAAGTTGCTTGGGGATAGAGGCTGAGATGAGAGATTGGAAATATGTTTGTTTGGCAGTATCCAGAGCATTACAGTAAGAGTGGTAGATAATCTTATATGTGAAGAAGTCACTTTATGCCACTGATGTTCTACTTTATGTGTAGGTGTCTTGTTGATTTAGAATGCCACGGTTGACGTCTAAGTCTACTTTGAATGTGATGGGTAGCTAGAGCTACTTCATCGAGAGCCATTTCTAGAGTCTGGTCCAATTATGATACAGCTGTCTCAGGAGAAGTGAATGTAGAAATTGGTGAGAATAGTTGTCACAGAGAGGTGGATAGGTGCTGAAAATTAACAGCATTAATATTTCTGCAGGTTTGAGGAGGCTTGGTTGATTTCAATGACATTGTGGTTGACGTAATGGAGGAGAGTGAGCAGGCGATAAGGTTGTGGAGTACAGTCTATAAAATAATAGGTAGCAGCAGATTGGTTGCTATTGGCAACTTCTGCACTGGTCCACTTCTCCACGCTTTTCACTGCTTGATATATAAACCCCTGTTGTGCTAATGGGTGTATCTAAGCCAGCTAAAGAGGTGGAAATCTAATTTTCATTTGATTAATTACTTATACAGGAACTTCCAAGAAGTGATGGTCCTAGGATAAGAAAATTTACATGCTTTTTAAGTTGTAGTGCTAAAATCAAAATTTATAGTATGCCAATATATAATGTCCCCTTTTGTAGTAGGTGTCGTGAAGTTAAACAATGTAGGTGCGTCTCACTTCTGTACTTGGTTTTCAGTGCCTCCGCCTAAATCACGGCTATCTCTTCATGTCTAGTGTTCAGGAAATGCACCAGACTGAGATTCAGGAAACCCCATGCCCGGTACTAACAGGCTGTGACACAGGTGCTACACAAGCCAACCTGACATATTTATTGAAATACAGCTTTTCTGATTTTATAGAAAAATATACTTTGGCATAGTATGAAATTACAATACAGTACGGCAGTGTGGAGGAAATTAGAGCAGCAGGTTGAACAACAGGTTAACATATGCTCAATAAATCAGTAATATCAACAGCATATGACATATACAGTACATCGATTGTAACAACCTTATACACTGGGTCAATATAGCTGATGCTAACCTTACTGTCTCCTGATACTGGGAATTATATCAAGTGGTTAATGTATATAAACATACTTATATCTCTACAATATACCACCAGCTACACACATAGGCAGCACTCAAACACATCACACAGATGAAGCAGTGCACTGCAAGTTGGGGCCCTTATGCATGGATGCCAGCATTGCATGGAAGAACCTTGTGTCCAGTTTACAACTTTTCAGAGGTCTTTCAATTACTTTGGAGTAAGTTAAAACAGTCACAGTATGCAAACTTTCCTGTAGCAACAAATGTAAAATCCTCATCTTGTATCCTTGGTTAATTGTATCCTGGGGCTTGTAGTTCCACAACATTATTTTCCCACCAGATAACAATATAGTATTATCTTAACTGCTGATTAAACAAAAACTTGGTTCACACTTACCGGCCCACCCATCTACCACTGACTCCTGCCCTTGTGACAAGATATGGGAGCTCATTCAGACCCGCTCAATAATTGCGGCCGCTCGCTCCCAGCGTATTTAAATTTAGCAAAATGACGTCAAGGCAGCCGCTCGCCCGGCAAGGCATAAGCACGCCCACTATGTTTTGGCGAGCGATCACTTTGTCAATGTAGACGCCCATTAGCGTGTATTTAGACGCCCACTAGAGCACGTAATCTCCAGGAAGTTTCTTAAAACATTGGTACATCGAATACCATCGGAAGCGATCGCAGCGCTTGTAGTTGACTCTACCCTCCCGCAAGCACTGCGAGCAGTTCAGGCTAAAAAACAACCAAGTGACGTGTTCAATGACGCTACTCCATTCTAACGCCCAGACACGCCTGCATTCACAAATCCACACCCCCGTTCACAAGCACCTTCCCCTGTTACCATCCACAAACGGCACATTCAGGCACTCAAAGTAGCGGGCAGTCTGTGTACTACAAGCGCACAATTCCCCATCGCTGTGACTGGCTTGCGCACGCACACTGCAAATTATACGCATGGGCAGACGGGGGACTATCGGTCAGTGCGAGCGGCTGCAGCTTAGCGAGCAGGTCTGTATCAGGTCCATAGTCCAAACCCACCTAGAACAGAAGATATACTTTTGGTAAATATACGCTCAGATCCAAACTGCAATTTTCTATCAGGTTCTGTTCACAGATCCTCCTGGTCTTCAATACCTCAAGACTGAGCTCTCTCTGCGCAGACCACCAATCCAGTGCCCCTATCCTTAAGCTGGGTAATCACAATGTGATCTGTCTAAGAATATGTCATTCTGACACGGATCGGAATCAGAGCCGTAACTAGGGCTCTGAGCACCCTGTGCCGGCCTGCCCTTTTATTCATCATGAAATCACGCATAAGGGGGCAGGTCTGCCAGCACTTGAAGCTACACCAGTGTCCGGAGCATCTTGATGACGCTCCAGGCAGCTGTAATTATGGCAGGGTGCTTGCCTGTAGCATCCAATGGATGCTGCAGACAGCACTGCCTCAGTGGTACTGGCTGCAGGTTGCCGTTCCAGCCACCCTCCAGCCAGAAGCAGGAGCTGTGGGGTGGCGATGGTGCCACCACAGAGTCCTGCGCTCTGTGCGGTCGCACTGGCTGCACACCTCTAGTTATGGCCCTGATTGGAATGATATATCTTGTGGATCATATAGTGTATACGCCCAATCGTCCAGTTTACAACTTTTGTTTAGAAAAGTGTCGCTTTTTCTGGACTTGTCACACATCTCTCTCTCACGATGCTTCCCCAACTGCTGCCCCCTCTGCTGTGGGGTTTTCCAGTCTCCGAACACAGACTCACTCCCTTTTTCACAGTAGCCTTATGTGAGATGTATTTTCTCTCTCTGGACTGGAAAAAGACAGTGTCCATCTCTCTTCTTACTGAGGCAAAGGTTATTAGTAGCCCCTGGGAACTCAAGTCCAGCTGCAGTATCCTCAGGGGATATTTATATACAAAGGGAATTAAGATTAGGACCCCATATTCCACATGAGTGTCATGAAATGTATGGCTCTGCTGCAAGGAAGCAGACACACTGTACAAGTTGCAATGATTTAGTAAGTATGGAGAGGGGTTGCAAGTAATTGTAATTATTTAATTATCACATTTTTCAATTAATATCAATGTACAGTTAGGGTGTGAGATAAATTTTTAAACTCATCTATCAAGGTGAAGTGCGGCCCAAATTTCATATGGGTGGTTCTGCTCCAATTGCACACTCTTTTACCGGGGCTTCATGCAAATAGGGAATGCAGCCAAGCCTCTGAAAATCGCATTTATTTAAATTAAAAAAAAGCTTCTTGTGCTACTTACATTCAAGTTAAACCCTCTATGGGGTCTATTTACTAAGCAGTGTTAGGAGACAGAGTGAAAAGTGATAAGAAAGTGATAAGGTCCCAGCCAATCAGCTCCCAACTGTAATTTTTCAAACACAGCCTGTGAGATGACAGTTAGGAGCTGATTGGCTGGCACCTTATCACTTTCTTATCGCTTTTCACTATGTCTCCTAACACTGCTTAGTAAATAGACCCCTATATGGCCTAACTATAATTGTACCGAGGACTGTTAGGTTTAAGGGTGCTTCTTATTTGAATGGAGAGTGTAATAGGACAGTAGTTTACTGGCATTGATTGAATCCAGGACATTTGTTACCCATAATAAACCATTGTATCAGGTCTTTGGAGTACAGAGCTATTACTGTGAGATTCATAAGGTAAACTGGAGGACTCTTGTAAAGTATAAAACACACAGTTTTTAACTAGAGTATTGATTATCAATGTCATAGACTCCTTAACTATCAATGTTTCCACGGCTCCAGAATATCAATATTTCTGCCATTTACAACTGTTATTGTCGTTACCTTATTCAATTTAATTACCATTACTAGCTATCAAGCTAAATGTGGTGAATTTGACTGTATTATATTTGGAAGTGTTAAATTAAGTATGTGTGACCATAGGCTATTGATTTGTGGACATGTCTGTTAAATGTACGAGGGTGGTTAAATAAGTGAGTTAACAAGACCTCTCATTTGTGTAATGTTCTATATTTCATTCTAATTTCCCACCAGGCCAGATCAGGTAGACCACTGCTCCCCCTCACAGTCATTAGTCTGCTCCTCATATGATTAATACTGACCCAATATCAGCTGTAAGATGGCTGGGCTGGCAGAAACATGGTCAGACAAGGAGTGCGTAGTGTGATCAGATTTCTGCATCTAAAGGGCACATAAGCAGCTGAATTTCAGCACCAACTTGTCAAGGTGTACCATGATAATGTCCTGTCACAGAAATAGGTTTGGATTTGGTGCACTGTCTTTGAAAATGGCAGGGCAGACGTACAAGATGAGCAGCGATCCAGTTAGCCAAGCATGGGAGGTACTGGACCATCCTCCCTACAGCCTTGATCTGGCCTCTAGTGATTTCCATTTCTGTGGACCATTTAAGAAGCACTGGGTGGAAGGCAATTCGCAACCGATGGTGATGTCCTGGCTTCAGGCACTTGACACTGATTTCTTCTATGCCAGGAAAGATGTCTTGTTGTACCATTGGAACAAATGCTTAGACAAGTAAGAGGACTATGTGGCAAAATAATCTGTACCAAGGCCATACTACTGATTATATCTATATGTACGAGTTGAATAAATTTACACAATGAGAGGTCTTGTTACCTTATTTATTGAACCACCCTCATATATTTATTGTGTATTATTTCCAGTGTTCATTGCTCTTATTTAAAAAAGTACAGATCTTCTTCTTTTTCATCCACTTCCTCCAAGAAAAGATAATATTTGTGTGTATTTACTGTATTGGGTTGGGACCTCCTAGCTCTCTGTTGTTGTGTGGGGAAAGGGACTACAAATGCTTGCTGCTGAAGTTTGGTGCCTGAGCAAGAAGCTGAACTCTTATCTCCTGTTGCAACTCAGTAATATCGGACCTGTACTAGTCTTATCAACAGCCATAATTATTTGAGATACCACACTAGTGTGCCAGGAACTGCATTTACACTTTAAATAGTGTGTGTAAATTCTAGGTTCATACATTTAAACACATGGGTACACAAAGAGCCTGTTTATGTCACAGCTAGTATTTATTTTATACTTCAAATACTGCAATGAATAAACTTAATTTAATATGCAAAGGTATTACTGTTGAATAAAACCGATGTGAAAAATATAGAGGTAGCTCTTACAGAATAATTATTTACTAGAAATGCAATAAAAAATGTATTACACTATTAAATAGTGGCAGCACAGACGGTGTAATGGTTAGCAATACTGCTTCACAGCACTGAGATCGTGAGTTCGATTCCCACTATGGCTCCTAACAAAAATTAACCCTACTGTGTATGCGTGAGCATGTGGTAGGGAATATAGATTGTAAGCTCCACTGGGGCAGGGACTGATGTGGATTAACAAATATTCTCTGTAAAGCGCAGCAGAATATGTGTGCGCTATATAAATATCTGGTAACAAATAAATAAATATCTCAAGATATTTATTATAAAGAATCCTGAGTTTCAGCAATACTTTTCCCTTAGACTTGGGTACATGAACAACCAATATTTTAAAATGTCAAATCTTTTGCTGCTCTTTGTAGAAACACTTATGTGGTAGAAAAGTAGCTATGTTCTATGTATGCTTTCAAATGGCTTCCCTGCTATGACTACTTCTCTGAGAGTTCACCTCTCTTCTTATTCATGTATTTACATTCTTGTTTGTTCCAACAGTTCTTTTCTACTTTCAACTATTGACAGTTTTATCTTTCTTTTACCTTCAGAAAGAAATGAGCAGGTAACATTTGTAAAATGTTATGCGTGTTGCTGCACTTTGCACAAGCAATTTTGTAGTAAAAAACCCTGTGTTCTGGAAACCCTCTATATTGATCCATTTGCTTTAACTTCTCTGAGAGCAAAACTCTCCTATCACTATGGTTGGAACTTTTTGGGGGAAACATACTGTTTTTCCTATGTCTCCCTCTAATAGAATTGCAGGTGAGGTACATTTTTTGGGGCCAAGCTGATATAATACTGACAAGATAGTGACCTTGACACCTCTATTTTTGGATACAAACATTCTTGCTAAATATCACAATTGTATACTTTTTTCTCATGTGAGCAGCACGGGTGGTGTAATGGTTAGCATTGCTGTCGAACAGCAGTGAGGTCATGGGTTTGATACGCACCACAGCCCTATCTGTGTGGAGTTTGTATATTCTACGCTTGCTTGGGTTTCCTCCAGGTGCACCGGTTTCCTCTCACTGGTAGGTGAATTGGCTGACAATATAAATTAACTCTTGTGTGTGTGAGTACATGTGGTAGGGAATATTGGGCCTGATTCAGAGATGGACGATAATGCGATCTCAGCTACGATTTTGTACACATTTTAACTGCGAAAATATGCTAATGGTTGCAAATATTACACGAGCATAAGAACGCCCACTGCTGCCTTCTCATATGCGTATGACGTCGCTCACCTGCGTAAATATCTGTAACATCTACACATATCGAGCAGCCATCTTGTCCTTGCGGAAGGTCTTGGGAGCTGTTCTGACATGCAGAGCTGTGCATGCAATCGCAGTGGCAAATTTATGCACACACATGAAACCACGTTCAAACGGACAGACACACCTGTGTTTTTCAGACCACCCCCATCACCCCCCGATACCACCCTCTGTCATGTTCCAGTGGCAAACGCAGGATTTCTAGAGGGAGGTTTCCAAATGCTTGATTTTACGAATGTGGCCAGTCCATGAAGAAGGCATAATTTAGCACTTATCCAGCTTTATTATGCATCATACAAAGTGTAATGTGTGTCCTAATTCCAGAATATACAGGATCAGTAATCACACTAAGGGGTCTATTTACAACGCAATGTTAGGAGACAGAGTGAAAAGTGATAATGTACCAGCCAATCAGCTCCCAACTGTCATTTTTCAAACACAGCCTGTGAGATGGCAGTTGGGAGCTGATTGGCTGGCACCTTATCACTTTTCACTCTGTCTCCTAACACTACTTAGTAAATAGACCCCTTAGCCATTAAATGCAGCAGTAGGGCATGGGAATATGGGAGCAAGTCCGGGAGTCTGGGGGAGCAGCAGAAGAACCTAGCACTGCCCTGGACATACATGTACATATTGGTCTCGTTATGCACTGGATAGTGTATTATTATATGGTTTTAATAATTAACCCTTTTGATGGTCTATAGCAGTGCACCCCTAAGTGCATGCTTTCTAGATCTACTAGTGGATGCACAAGTGTATTTATTTCTGGCTGACATGTTAAAAGATCAACAGGTGTACTTTATCTATGTAAAATTCTAAATAAATTTTGTTAGAAAAAAAAAAGATCAACAGGTGGTGTTAATTATTTCATTTGTGATACTTAGAAGAACATTAATGATGCAGCATTAGTAATATTCTATTGTATTACCATTTCTATTGTGGTCATGGTGTGGGCTGGGGAGGGGGGTTTCTAGGAAACTGGAACCCTCCCCCTGCATTTTCCTATGCCCCCCAATACCTTTGAAAAAGCAGCAGGATATACAGCTAAACTAGTAAGGTGGGCATTTTGACACCTACCACTCCAACTCCAGAGATTCTGTGGATCTATTGTGGATTTTCATCTTTCCTGGTTAGCACCAGCACTTTCAATCTTGCAACAGAGGGGCACCTTCCAGCTGCGCTGTTAATTCGCTGCTAATCACCCTGGATTAACCCATTTTGGACTGGTAAATATAATTATGCTGAAATTTTGGGTGCTATAATAATTGTGGCAGCTGCCTATATAAACAAGGAGACTATCCTAAATTGAACAGAATATTCTAATACCTATGTTGATTGGTCCACTGAACAATTACCCACATACAAGTTCAAGGAATTTGTGGTGTCATTTTATCAGTGTTAGATATGTTAATATACAGTCAGGTCCATAAATATTGGGACATTGACAGAATTTTCAGATTTTGGCCTCTATTCACCACCACAATGGCTTTGAAATGAAACAAACAATATGTGCTTTAACTGCAGACTTTCAGATTTAATTTGAGGGTAATTACATCCAAATCGGGTGAACGGTGTAGGATTTACAACAGTTTCAATATGTGCCTCCCACTTTTTAAGGGGCCAAAAGTAATGGGACTATCAACTCAAAAGCTATTTCATGGACAGGTGTGGGCTATTCCCTCATTATTTCATTATCAATTAAGCAGGTAAAATGTCTGGAGATGATTCTAGGTGTGACATTTGCATTTGGAATCAGTTGCTGTCAACTCTCAATATGAGATCCAAAGAGCTGTCACTATCAGTGAAGCAAGCCATCATTAGGCTGAAAAATCAAAACAAACCCATCAGAGAGATAGCAAAAACATTAGGTATGGCCAAATCAACTGTTTGGTACATTCTTAAAAAGAAAGAATGCACCGGAGAGCTCAGCAACACCAAAAGACCAGGAAGACCACGGAAAACAACTGTGGTGGATGACAAAATAATTATTTCCCTGGTGATGAAAAACCCCTTCACAACAGTTGGCCAAATCAAGAACACTCTCCATGAGGTAGATGTATATGTGTCAAAGTCAACAATCAAGAAAAGACTACACAAGAGTGAATATAGAGGGTTCACCACAAGATGCAAACCATTGGTGAACCACAAGAACAGGAAGACCAGATTACAGTTTGCCAAACAACATCTAAAAAAGCCATTACAGTTCTGGAACAACATCCCATTGACAGATGAGCCAAAGATCAACTTGTACCAGAGTGATGGGAAGAGAAGAGAAGGAAAGGAACTGCTCATGATAGAAAACATACCACCTCATCAGTGAAGCATGGTGGTGGTAGTGTCATGGCGTGGGCATGTATGGCTGCCAATGGAACTGGTTCCCTTGTATTTATTGATGATGTCACTGCTGACAAAAGCAGCAGAATGAATTCTGAAGTGTTTCAGGCAATATTATATGCTCATATTCAGTCAAATGCTTCAGAATTCATTGGACAGCACTTCACAGTGCAGATGGACAATGACCCGAAGCATACTGCAAAAGCAACCAAAGAGTTTTTTAAGGCTAAAAAGTGGAATGTTATGCAATGGCCAAGTCAATCCCCTGACCTGAATCCGATTGAGCATGCATTTCACTTGATGAAGACAAAACTGAAAGGAAAATGCCCCAGGAACAAGCAGGAACTGAAGACATTTGCAGTAGAGGCCTGGCAGAGCATCACCAGGGATGAAACCCAGCGTCTGGTGATGTCTATGTGTTCCAGACTTCAGGCTGTAATTGCCTGCAAAGGATTTGCAACAAAGTATTAAAAAGTGAAAGTTAGATTTAGGATTGTTTAGTTTGTCCCATTACTTTTGGCCCCTTAAAAAGTGGGAGGCACATATAGAAACCGTTGTAATTCCTACACCGTTCACCTGATTTGGATGTAATTACCTTCAAATTAAAGCTGAAAGTCTGTAGTTAAATCACATCTTGTTTGTTTCATTTCAAAGCCATTGTGGTGGTGAATAGAGGACAAAATATGAAAATTCTGTCAATGTCCCAATATTTATGGACCTGACTGTATGTCTATTTTATGAGATAAAAATCTATATTTTATAATGACTACTTTTAATTAATATTGATTTATATGTCATCTAGCGCTGGTAGTACATTTTGTTCCAATTTTGCACCTCCCGTCACCTTCCCCAAATGCTGACAACCTGTCACTCGCTCTGTGATGGATTCCTCTGTGCGCCCATAGTCGCAATGCGATCACTGCACATGCGCAGTGTAGCTTATACGCATGTGCGAAGGCAAACAATTGCTCGATCTGCGTCCAGCTCTCAATCAGGCCCATAGATTGAGAGGCTGTGGGAACAAATGCCATTTTTGGAGTTTGATGAATGTACATCTCAATACTAGTATATGGGGACAGTGGGACACATTGTGGTAAAGCTATGCACAGGAGATATCACTGATATCTAAAAAAAAAAATCACCAGGCGCATAGGAGTTGAAAAAAAACTAAATCTCTGCAGCTGTGTGAGATAGTCAGTCTCACAATGTTAGATAATAGAAAAAAAGAGAACAGCGCTGACATACAGGGTAATGTGTATTAATATAAACTCACCGGAGTGTAAAACACAGGACACAATTTATTTACATAGTTACAAAACAATTGTATTAAAATGTTAATATGCTAATAAAAAATGCTCACAATATACCTCTGAATATATTATAACCAATGACTTTAATAAAATAACCATAAAAAATGTTTAGTGATAATAGATGATTAGTCCAGAGCCTGATAAGTCCAGCTACCGGATCTAATGTGAAATGGTGGCAATTACTGAATTAATAGCACTAATGTATCGTAAATGCTTTACACTCAGTACATATTATATTCCACTAGCTGACGTACCCAGCATTGCCCGGGTTTAAATCTTCAAGTTATTAAGTTAGGTATCCCAGACCAATTGCCACCCCTCTGTGAAGTTTTCATCCAAATCCATACAGTGGAAGGCCCAGAACAGGCTCCCCAGGTCAAATTTCTGCCCATTGTACACCAACCAGGACCTAATCTTCAAGTTATTAAGTTAGACATCCCATACCAATTGCCAGGCATCCAGATCAGGCTCCATGGGTCCGAAGGCCCAGAACAGGCTTCCCAGGTCAAAGTTCTGCCCACCTTACACCAACCAGGACCTAATCTTCAAGTTATTAAGTTAGGCATTGTAGGCCAATTGCCATGCATCCCATACCAATTGCCACCCGTCTGTGAAGTTTTCCTCCAATTCCATCCAGTGGAAGGCCCAAAACAGGCTGCCCGGGTTAAAGTTCTGCCTAGTACACACCAACAGGAGGTCCAACCATGACCCTAACCCCCCTAAAACCTGGCCAGGATCCAACTGGATCACCTCGCATTGGTTTCATCCCAATCAGTGCAGGGGTGTCTGAATGCATAACCAGACAGACAAACAAACAGACCAATGAATTTATATATAAGATATGCAGTGTATCTAGTTATTAATTTTCTTCTTATTATGGAGCCAGAGGCCTGATAATCAAGATGTGTGCCTGATTTTAACCGGTGTAATATGGGAGTTTAAGTCCCATCAATTCCACAACTGGATTTCTTATAATGCAGTGAAGGAACCAACACCAAGGTTGGCAGAAACTTCAGCTCAACCCTCCGCAGGAGCATAGCCACACCTACTGATGTGCTGCCTCTGGATACAGTTTGACTCCAAGGTGTTTCTCTCACTGGTTGTTCCCACCACCATATGAATAGTCCCTGGGGAGTGGAACTGCAATGGCAAGAATTGGAGGTCTGGAAAAGGTGTATAGTAAGCACAATGATGGCTGCAAACAAGAGTCCCATCTGATAGTAATTGTCAGGTATTGTGGGCTTAGCACCTATGCGTTTTGATGCTCACCCCGTGTCTTTGTCAAGGCGTAGAGTGGTACAAGTACAACATTTAATTAGCTACATTAATCAGTAGTAATTACAATCACTTGATATGTGTCTGTTTACACAGTGAATCCAAAACTTTAGTTAAAAGTCTAATAATATAAATGAGAATATATGTATATATAGTTATATGAATTAAAAATAATTTTTCAAGTTGTGTAGTAATGGCTTTTATCTTAATTTTTATTATTAGTAATATATAGAACAAATGGAGGCAATAAGATATGTACAATATAGATAGATAGATAGATAGATAGATAGATAGATAGATAGATAGAACACAGAGGAAGAAATAAAACCAAATATAGAAGGAAATAAAATATAGATACACTAATATTTGTATATTTATACTAAAGTAACAACTAAGAAGATGAAGATGAAAAGGGAGAAAGAAGAGAGACATCAATTCTAAGAAAAAAAGATTAGAACACAGTGTTGAGCTCTATTTGTTCATTAAGACCTTCTGGGTACAGACTATTTATATTAAAAATCCAATACATTTCTTGAGAATAAACCTATTCTCACTTATCGTAAATGAAATGGTTTCTAAACCCACGGTGTTCAAAGAACTATGATCTCCTTCATGTTTTTCCACAACTGTCTAGATACACTGTGTAACATATTTTTTATTTATAATGTTCCTCCTATGTTCTGAATATCTCTCCCAAAAGCTTCTAGTAGTTCTCTCAACATATCTTATATTTTTACAGTCACATTGTAGTAAATAAATTACATATTTGGTGTCGCAGTTTATAAATTGTTTTATTTCAAAGAGTTTCTCATTATTTTTTATTTTAATTAGTTTGGTCTTATTTGACCACTTAACTGACAATTTTTTTTCCTAAAAACCACTAAGAAATTATTTTTTTTTTATGAGTGAATTAGGTGAAGAACATCTATTTCAACTTATCCAATATGATTTAATAAAAAAAAAACGTAAAAAAAAAATATTTGTAAAAAAATTGTTTTTTCAAACATCGGATCACCACCATTGGAACATCGGGAACATCAGAAACATTGCGACCATCACGACTTTTAATTTTACAGTGGCTTCAGGGGGGTTTAATTTACCTTTTCCCAGCGGCTGCTAATTTCAGCAGTGATCGGCAGCACGACAGACACTGGAGGAGGGTGCAGGCAAGCAGAGGGACCAGAAGGTCTCTCTGAGAGTAGCAGCTGCAGGAAGATCTCTCCCTGCAGCCGCCCACACTGTTTATATGACTGGTCGAAATATTGAGACCAGATCAGATAAAGCACTGCCTGCTGTGGTCAGAAAAATGCAACCATGCCAGGCAAGTGGTTAAAACATGTTTGGATTAATTTTTCCAACATAAATTTAATAACCTGTAGGTTTTCGGAGATAATCAATTACTCAGTTGATTAGGAAGTAGATCTGGTACAGATTTTAAACAGCTGGGGCTAAAATATTTTCCAATTATTTTATTTTTCTATATATGATTGGTGAGTTCTCAGGTAATAGATTTTTAGAATTGTATCGCTTTTCAAAATGTGGCAGTTTCTCTCTATGGTACAGTACATTATATTTGATAAGATGAGCTGTTATATGTAGAAATAAAAGCTAAGTTCCTTTTACTACTGTTTTTTTTGCATATATGGAATTTTTCAGAAGACAATTTTTCTCCATATTTAGGACTTCAGTGAAAGTAGGTACAATAATTTGAGGTAACAATCTGATTTATTTATAAGCTGAAGGGTCAAATCCAGGAAATGTACCAGTTTCTTATGTACGTGTAAGTGAAACTACGATTATAAGTGTTGTGATTGAGAGAAGAAACAAGTCTATGCACTGTGAAGGTCCCCATCCAAATAATAAAAAAATCATCTATATAATGCCCATAGAAGACCAGAGACTCTCCGAATCCATCCTCCCACCACATGGCTGGACTCAATTTATCCCATTTATAGGTTTGTGTAACCTTAAGTGAATCTAGTCCCCATGGCCGTGCCCAACACCTGTAAGTAAATTGTGGGCCTGATTCACTACGGATTGCTATTGGGCTCGCAGCTGGGATTACGCTTGCAGGTCTGCTGTGAAAATATGCTAATGTCTTCAATCACAAAGCCAGCATAAAGGCGCCCACTACCACTTTCGCACATCCGTAATACCTTGCAATCCTGTGTATTCATTGGGAACAGGAAGCGCTGATGTCCTGTCCCTTAATCTGTGATGGCTTTGTATCTGGGTAGGTGATCGCAGTGCAATCGCAAAACCAACTCACACATGTGCACTGCGGTGCATATGCATGTGCAGTACACACCATCACCCGATCTGCGTACGCTGTTGCAGTTGCAATCCTTAATGAAACAGGCCTTGTGTCAGTAAAAATAAAATAATTGTGGGTTATATCTCCTGCAAATCTGGATGAGTCAATACTAAGAACATGTATAATGGTCCTATTCAGCTTGGTGAATAGACCCTACATTGAGGTCTCACCTAGCAGTCAATGCTAGGTGATTGTTCTGTGAACCTGCTCTTGAGTACACCCCGCAAACATTTAAATGAGATATTATCTTCTCTCCTTTAGCTTTAACATTTGACTACTTTTCTGTCTGCTTCCATATTGGATTACCTTGTACCTACCTGTCCTTTTCATTAATCCTGCTTTGCAATTCCTGTGTCTGCTTGCTAGCAACCATTGCATACCAAATATTGAGTCTGTCTTTGGATCACATTGTGTTTCACCCCTGCTTGTTGCTATTGCCTTGATCTAAATCGGCCTTATACTAAGAGATTTGTGAGCAACACTTTAAAACTTACATCATTGTAGTTGCTCAATATGTATTGCCTTATTTATGCTACTGTCCTGGCTATTGGGCTTCAACATTAAACAAGAGGTTGATGAAATATATAGTTGCCTGGGACAGGAACTGTCACCACCATCATAATAATATTGCGCAAATATTCACTTTCTTTCCAAGATGCTACAAATTCTTTTGTTCACTGTGTCATCATCACCCTTCTTTACCACTGCAAGCTCCTCCTGTCTGACGTCACCCATCTATCCGCACTTGAATCCATCTTAAATCCCTGGAAATAGTGTCTTCAGGACTGCAGTTCAAATAATAACTGCCTAATGCTGGGCAGAGCCGTAACTAGACTTTTTGGTGCCCTGTGCCAGAAAGAGCATTGGCGCCCCCCCATTTTTCAAAGGGACATAAATACACCCAAAAAAGGGCCATGGCTTCATGGGGAAGGGCCAGGGAAGAGATAGGAGAGGCCAGGAGATGCTGGGGATGAAATAAGAGGAAGCTACAAGAAAGAATGATAATAAACAGAAATTTGACAGGCCCAAACAGCACCCCCTGACCTGTGGTGCCCTGTGCGATGGCACCGGCCGCACTACCCTAGCTACGGCCCTGATGCTGGGCATATACTATACCATTATCTGGCTAATCTGACAGATATTGGCAGATCGGGCAGATTGAGTATTTGCGTGGCTCACCACAAATTATTGGACTGTTGGACCTGCCAAATCAAAAAATTTTTTGATAATTTGTGAGCTGCCAATTGGCCGCATTGGGCAGTGTATGTGCTGCCCCTGGCTGGGCGACTGACATTGTTCCTTCTCAGGGGTGGAATGGGGAAATGTTTCCTACTCACGGCAGGGAAGCAGTTTTTGTGTACTGTAGATATGCACAGTGAAATAACTCGCAGTGTATGGCCACAATATCTACTGGTTTCAGACTGTCACATAAAATATTTGTCTTTCTGACAGACATTTATATGACAATGTATGGTTAGCATAAATCAGATTATTTCAATTCTAGTCTTCATGTACCCCCAACAAATCCTGTTTTCAGGATTTCTCTCTCTGGAAACAGGTGGGATATTTACTGACCCAGCAATATAGATTAACTCATATGTGAATATTTAACCCCTTGCTTGGCGTGGTTGCCTGAAATTCGACTGCACAAAGGTGGACTTTCCCCGACACAGTAGCATTTGATGCAACCGCATCAAAGACACCCACCAGTGGCTACTGGAAAGTATTCTACTGACAGCCGCCAGACTCAGGAGGCACAGTGTAATCACACCCCATCCTTTCCTCCCTCCCTGGCCCACCACTGAAGGGCGATCCTAACAGGATTGCCCAGCTGTGGCTGCAGGAAGACAAAGTCTACCTGCTACCACCTCCCCCCCCCAAAAAAAGTGTGTGCTATATAATATAACTGCTACATATATGCACATGCATACATGGCAGGGTCACACATACATACATACATACAGGGTCACACATACATACAAACATATACACATACAGGAATGGTCACACATACATACAGGCAGGGTCACCCATTCATACATACTGTACATACATACACATGCAGGCAGGGTCACACTTTCATACATACATAGACACACACATACAGGCAGGGTCACATACATACACACACATACATATATACACATACACACATACAGGCAGGGTCAAATACATACATACACATACATACATACATACATACATACACACACATACAGGCAGGAAGGGTCACACATACAGGCAGGGTCACATACATACATACACACACACACATACACATACAGGCAGGAAGGGTCACACATACACACATACAGTACATACAGGCAGGAAGGGTCACACATACATACCCACATACAGTACATACAGGCAGGAAGGGTTACACATACAGTACATACAGGCAGGAAGGGTCACACATACAGTACATACAGGCAGGGGGGTGATAGACATAATTACTGAGGTATAACCTCTCTTACCTTAATGTGGATCCTGCAGCTTCTTTCTTGACATGCTGCTGTAGCCCCGCCCCCTGCTGGGGTCAGATGAACATGTGCTGAGCTCCACCAATCAGGGCTCAGCACAAGCTCCTCTAGTGACCAGGAGTTTCTCACTAGAGCAGAAAGACAGAACAGGAGCTGCTGTTGCTGCTGCGGACCCGGCACAGGCTGTCAGCTACTTGACAGCTGCTCCGGAGTCCGACTGCACGGCACCCTCTGGTAAGTAAGGTGCCCGGAGCTCACGCTCCAGTGAAACCGCCCTCCCTACTCCCCTGGGCTCACAGCAGCCTCAGCTGAAAACACTTCTCCCAGGCACACTGACTCAAACTGTAATCAAAGATCTTAACTGGATCACCCACAGTCTGAGCTCCCTGCAGCTGTGTTTCGCCACAGTCGCCAACCCCTCTCCCAGGCAGTGTCTCATCTGCTAGTTTCTATTCTAGCAGGATTGTGAAGTTTTTCAAAAAGTAGTTTTAAACAGTTTAAAAAAAAATAACAAAGATAACTTAACTCTATAATTAACTTTATAAGTTATGCCTTCAGCATTGCTTTTCCATATGCATTTTTTCTGTAAAATCTCCATGTAGTTGTCAGCCTAGTGTCAGCTAAACATGATCCTTTCAGGAACCCCATAGTAAGCTTCACAATACACCCTGGGTAGGAGATAGTGAAGATCTCCAGCTTAGTGTTTTTTCCTATGATCCCAGCTAAGTGTCATGCTTGCCACTGGAGTGTTGAAAGCAGAGGTCCAAAGTTGTGGAGCAAATCGGAGGCAAGGGGCCTGAATGTATGATCTCCTCATCCACAGGAATTGTACGTTGATGAGACCTGTTTAAAGGTGCGGAGTCTAACCTGCTGAGAGGTGTTCTCCAGTGACCCCGCCAATTAGGCTATGGGTTTAAGCTGCACCCAGCAGGCAGGTCATGGTCCTTTAATCAGGTATCCAAACCCGTGAGAATAGAGACTCACACAGACTGTGGCCCGAGGAATATGCCTCAGAAGAGGCACTATTGAGGCAAGATATGATACTCATTGTACCCACAGGTTGATATGTTTAACACTCTGTTGCACTGGGAGATGGTATAATACACACAGTTGTACTGAGAGACAGCAACTGGCGTGTTACACTGGCGGAGGTACTAGGATGCACAGTAGCACTGAGAGATGGCACTTGTAGATGCACACAGGCAGAGGTGGTATGACGCACTGTTGCACTGAGAAGTTGCACGGAGTTGCACACAGGCAGAGGTTATATGATGCACTGTTGCACTGAGAAGTGGCACGGAGTTGCACACAGGCAGAGGTGGAATGATGCACTGTTGCACTGAGAAGTGGCACGGAGTTGCACAGAGGCAGAGGTGGAATGACGCACTGTTGCACTAAGAAGTGGCACGGCAAAGACTCAAAGGTAGTCACAAGGGAACCTGGAACGAGGACATGACTAGCATACACAAAAAATGACAAATTTTGTTCAGGCAACTTCGTGGTGTTCTGGGGCTGGTTATATATACAGGGGTAGCAGTTGATAGGAGGACAGCGTCAGCTGACCCAGACCATACTACCATTGGTTGGAGGTATTGTCACGTGAGAAGGACTGTCATGGCAGCGCCCATGACAGGAACCACAATACCTGAGACACAGGGCCGCACATGGAATTCCACCAGCACCTAAGGCAGAATCCTTAGCGTGTCACCCGCTGCCGACCCTGACGTCTGACTGCGCGAGAAGTCAGGGGAAGCCAGCGCAGAGGTGAGCAATGGCTGATCCTAGGCTGAACCCTGACACTAAGAGGTGCAATACATATTCCTTCCCTCAGCACAGCATCAATGATAAGAATTTCTACATACATCTGCTACCATTAAATCTGCTGTCAGTTCTGATCTTATTCTGATTGTTTGCATTGCATTAGTTTGTATTGTAATTGCATCCTATCCTATTGTTTGTTTTATTAAAGTTTTACTCATATATTCTACTATTAAAATAAACACCATTCTTCTTTAGATCTTCACATGTGATTGAACTATTAAAAGTAGGAATGGTTATGCTGTCTGTCTAATTTTAATTCGGCAAAAGGGAAGATTATAGTGAAGGCAGAACAGCAATAGTCTGTCTGCAAGTGGGACACATATTCTGCCAGCTCAGCTATCTACATGACAACACAGCAGTTTCTACACAGTCTGCAAACAGTGGCCACTCAGCAATAGGAGTACCACCATTTGACTTCACAGAAACCTACTGCACAGTCAGTTCAGCCACCTACATACAGCAATACAGCAGTCTCTGCACAGTCAAAGCAACTTTTTAACAATATCAAGGCCCTGACTACTCAGAGATATATTAATGCAGTAAAACAATTTGTAACGGTGTTATTTTGTTTTCCAAATATGTCCCCTTCATCAAAATTGTTGATTTTTTAAAAAAAATTATCAAATTATGTAAATAGCTTGGTTCAGTATCTTTTTATTACCAAATCTGCATATTTGTTAAAAAACATATATACTGAATCTGGATTAAATTGCTATTATTTACATAACTTTATAATAAAAAATAAATTTTGGGAAAAAAAAAGCCAGTTAAGTTGCTAAAGAAATTCTGAAACATAATTGGCCGAATGTAACTGGGTGAGAGTTTAGTAAAAGTTTAGCAGTAATCTCTCACACTAATACATTGGTCAGGTTGTAGTTTCAAAATGGGAAAACATCTGGATGAGAGTTTTCTGAGTCTGAAAAACATGGAAGTTTGCATATTTTTGGACTCTAGTACATTGGCTGAGTTTAAAAAGTGAGAGGTTACTGCTAAACTCTCACATGTTCTAAACTCTCACCCTATTACATTTGGCCCAATGAGTTTTTGGAGGAGACCGCTCTCTGCTGTCGCCTCTATCATCTGGACACTAGGACCTCGGACCTATCAGAGCTGCCTGAACCCTGAATATGTGTTAGCTATATATTATATACTCCACTGCCACCACTGAGTATATGCATACAATGGTGTGTGCTACACTATCTGGCATTAGCCCCGTATGTTCCTGGCTTCACCTATAGATACTATATTGTGTACCTGCTGCATTCTGTTTAACAATGTGTTACTCTGTACTTGACTGGTTAAGTTATCTAACCTCCATTGCACATCTCTGACACCTATTAAGAAGATAGGCTCAGCCAATACAATCAGGGCCATTCTGAATCAGACTGGCATCGGTTGTTTCTCTACGACTGTGGAATGGGCATTTCTGTGTGTCAGCTGGTCAATAACTGGGCATATGCATGGAAGACAACCTATTTTACAGGAGTGTCATGGCCATGTCGTGGGCATTAAGTCTGAGTTACACCTATTTGAGATAGATCTCTTGCACCTAGCATAGGGTAGGTGTAAATGTCAATGCTAGTGATGACAGCTGCGCTAACGGATGGAAAAAGTTAGGCAGTGTAATGATTATACATTAAGATGTATGTATAATATCATTAGTATTATGTTAGCAATCCATCCGTATTGCAAATGGACTTGTTCACTGTAGGAAGACAAAATGACAAGGTAGTCAGGCAGATTTCTTCCTGAGCTTCCTGGAGACTGCATGAAGAAGCTCTTGGGTATTTTCGTATATGAGATTAACAACTGGAAGAGAAGTAACAATTTGGAGATTGAAAGCTGGATGATATCCATAAGTTACAATAAAATTGTTTTTGACTAGTGGACCTTTGCTGAACATTACTATTGTAGAAGAAAACTCTGATGTATGTAATATACCCAGCACCATAGCAGGGCAATGCTCGGGCCCTGCCTCCAGCATATGTGATGTCCAGACATCATGAAGTGAGGCTTGGACCAGGGAGACTTGGAGCTGGGTGCTAGGAGGTTCTCAGTCAGTTCACCAGGGACCCTGAAAGCCTGGGCAGCGGGACATTCACACATTACTTGTGACGGCCCTGAATACAACATTGGATTCACTGTTGCAAAGTATGGTTAGTACATTTGATTTGCCAAATAGATAGTGGGTAAAATGTTAGAAATTCTCGATTAGAGACCATACCATGGCATGGCAACTAAAAAAATTCATGGTTCATCAACGTAACTGTTTGTTCAGCAGTAGTGAGATTGGTAGTATGTTCTCTGGAATTGTGGTGGTTCAGCAATATAATCTGAGAAGGTAGACTGCAAATTATCATAAAGGTATAGTGACTATCTGAGGCTGACCGATAGGATAAGCATGACAATTCATGGTTTACTTTAAACACACTTAATGACATCCTAATTGAATTTAGGCCACCACAGGAATGTCACAATAGTTCCTGTATTTTATGAAATCCACAGTGGCTGGCAGTCTTAGGGGTATATTTACTACATTTTCTAAAAATAAAAAGTGGAAGTGTTGCCCATGGCAACCAATCAAATTATAGCTATCATTTCTCTATTGCATTCTAGAAAATGATAGACAGAATCGAATTGGTTGTATTGGGCAATACCACCACTTGTCTGTTTTAGAAGCTTTAGTAAATCTACCCCAAAGAATCTTGAATTAAGCACATTACCTAAAACATCACAGATTCTAGAGTAAATAGTCAATGTTCATAAATCTAATACCATTATGCAAGAATAGGCAGATTTTTTTTTTTAGCAAGCCTCAGTATTGGGTAATTTGTTTAGCCTTTTATATGCAATACCAGATGTCCAAAAAGTTATTTTTGGAACAATTGTAGTAACAGGCTCTACTCATGAGAAGGCATATGTTACATTCAAGAATTCTTTGTTTCTAATGTCATAATTTAATTCTGCAGACAACTTGGCAGGAATGCCTCAAATCTTTTTCTTTTCTTGGTCCGATGTAATCTAATTGGAAGAAGGTAATCCATATGTGAAATTAAGAATAACCTCCCACGGAGCACAGGACTTGAAATTAATAAAAATCTGGTGAGCCTGGCTACTTAATAACTGGGCAGCCAATCATCAGCTGTTTTTATCTGTGGTTGGATGAGTGGTTTAAGATACCACTTCAAATTCGCTCAACAGAGACCGGAGCTTGATTAATTTTTCCTCATAAGCAGTCTGTTTGATAAATAGTATTTTCATTTAGTTTACATATAAATTACCATCTTCCCATTTGAAAACATCGGACCACGAAAGAAAAATCTTATTAAGGATGCAACATTTGTTTATGAATTAAAAGGGCTATAGTAATTTCACTATTAAGTTGGCAATATTAATTTTTTATTTAGCTAATGGGTCCACTACTCTTTGTTATTTATATGATTTAAGACCTATCCTTTATTATTTAACTAAAGGGAACACTACTCATTATTTAATGTAGAAAGGGCTAACACTTACTATACACACTTGTGGCACTACTAGTGATAGTATGCACTGGTGCACATCTGCATGATGGCAGTTGTATGTTTACAACCTGCTTAAGCATGTAAGAACACTCTTGGGCTGTAAGTGCATGTTGGCACTATTAGTAGCATAAGTACTTTCACAATTTTTGGGAGTACTATCTTGGTACCCAACGGTTAGGGTACCAGGAGGTGCAAGTAATACTCAGCATTGGGTTATTACTCTCTATATGCAGGAGCCTGTTTTTTTGGACCACTTAAAGACCACGGGGCCCAATGCTGAGTAAGCTGATCTCAGGAACGTAAAGAAAGGTTATATATATAATAGAGATGAGCAGGTCGGATTACTTGGAATCCAAACACGGCCAAACTTCCGGAATCCGAGGCAGCAGCTTGGAACTCCCTGTCTGCCTAGGATCCCTACCCAAGCCAAAACCTTGAGATTCCGCTGTTGGATCTCGCGGTTTTAGCTTGGGCACCATTTTCAAAAGTACCATTGAAATTAATGGGCTGACTGCTGATTGACTGAGAGAGCCGTCTGTCACAACTCTCAGCCAATCAGCAGTTCCCCATAGACTTCAATGGGGCAAACGGACGCAAGATGGTGGCCCCCACCACACCGAGGACACTTCCACCTGCAGTGCTGACACCGCCAGCACCCCCTGCAGTGCAGACAATGCCGCACCCCTGCACTGCCGACACCAACAGCAATCCCACACTGAGGACACTGCTGGCACCACTGCACTTCCAACACTGCCGGCACTTCCGCACTGCCGACATTGCCGCACTCAGAACACTGACACCACTCCTGCACTGCCGATACTACTGGCACCTCCAACATTGAGAACACTGATGGCACTCCTGCACTGCGGACACCACCAGCACTCCCACACTGAGGACACCGCCACCACTCCAGAACTGCAGACACTACCAGCACTCCCGCAATGAGAAGCCCGCCACCACCTCCGCTCAGCTGACACTGCCAGAACCCATGAGAGGACAACGCCGGCCCCCTTCAGTAACAGTAGTGCACTAGGTGTAGCCATCCTGCACTGTATCCAACCTGCACTATATTTGACCTGAACTATAACCCACACTGAATCCAACCCATACTGTATCCGACCCACACTGTTTCTGACCCACACTGTATTCAATCCTTGCTGTGTCCAACCCGCACTGTATCCGACCTGCACTGTATCTGACCCGTGCTGTATACGACTCGCACTGTATCCAACCCGCACTGTTTCTGACCCACACTGTATCCGACCCACACTATATCCGACCCTTGTTGTATCCAACCCGCACTGTATCTGACTGTGGGCCTGATTCAGATCCATTCGCTAGATGCATACGCTCGCTCCCAGTGTATGCAAATTTGGCTAAGTGACGGCAAGGCAGGCGATCACATGAGAAGGCATAAGCACGCCCACTATGTCTTGGCGTGCGATCACCATGTGTATGCAGATGCCCACCAGCCTGTCTTTAGACGCCCACTAGCACATATCATCTCCAGGGAGTGTATGCAACCATCTGTACATCGGGTACCATCGGAAGTGAACGCAGCACTTGTGGTTGACTATACACTACCGCAAGCACTGCGAGCACTTCAGTGTATAATTCAACCAGGTGACGTGTGCTATGACGCTGCCTGTTAATTATGCATGCCTCTAAAACAGCGTTAAGATGCTCAGGCACGCCTGTTTATATTCAGCAAAACTGAATCACTCATCTCCAGTTTAAATATCAAGCAGTTTAAGTACCATTAAATATCTTATCTTGCAAAATAAAATCTTGTTTTTGCAAATGTATAAAATACAAGGTGCACAGAGTCCTCATTCAGTCAGGATTGTCATGGTCCACCCATTTTCACCCAGCTGCAAACTGAGAGGGGGCTTCCAAGCAACTGAAAATACCCCCTGAGTTTTCCTTTGGAGTTGGAGAAACAAGTTCAAACAATTTTGGAAAATAATATGTAGAATATAACCAGATTCAGTGATGGAGTTCACATCCATATTATATTAAAGAGTATTATTAAGACTTTACATGCCCAGATGTACTGGATGGCATAGTGTTGGTCATGTATACTGTACAGGAAAAATTGCCAATGGATCAAATTAATGTAATTATAGATGCAATACCCACACAATGGTGAATGGTGAACTAATATCTACCTGGATGTTGTCCAATTAAACTGCTGTTTAAATGTGTTCTTTATTATTTACATTATTTAGTCTATCAATACAAAAGTGCAAACATTTTAAACTACATATATTTTATACTTCAAAGGTTGTTGAAAGCAAAACAAAGTGTAAAAAGACAGAGTAAAATAGATCTGCATTGCAACATTTTAGTTTAAGTCAGTATAATGCTGATAGGAAGGGTAGAGGTTAATAGGAACGGAAGACATATCAGACACTGCATTGATACAGCTTGAGGGCAGATAATATAAGACATATGAAAAACAGACAAGATAACTGCAGAGACATGCACAATGATTAAACAGGGGTGGGGGCTTATTTCTACTTGAATGAAAAGAGAAATCTATATACTGTATACAAATATATACTATCCCCCAAATAATCGTAAATCTCCTAGGACCAGGTTACTAACTGCAATACTCCTATAGCTAGTTAGAGATATGGACACCAGCCTGCCAAGTATTGATTACACCTCTGTCCCAGAGGAAGTGAATGTACATAGCTATTTTGTTGTGGCAGACTTGCCTTATTCAGTGTATATGGCAAAATGCACCCCCTACTGGGAAATATTGGGATATCAGAAGTCAGAGAGGAGGCCTGTGACCACATAATAGTATTTGAGGATTTCATTATACCTTATAATTAGAGGTGAGCGGTTCAGCATCACAGAAATCTGGAAACGCCTGAACTTGGGGTTACCGAGTGGATCCGAGTCCTGGCTCGGGTCTTCCTGCCAAGTTCGGGTCTCAGAACGCAGAACAACATAAATTCCTTGGTTAATGCCAACTCCAAGTGTATGGTCAGCATCCACATCATCATCTACCCAAGATTTGTGACAGTTAGTCACTATTGCACAGTAAGACCTTATTTGCTACTGGTATATAATGTGATTTCAAAAATCTTCCATAAACTAACTACCCATACATACCTTCATTTATATTCCAATTAAGGTAAAACAGTTATATGAACCTATTAATTATTTCATGAATCAAAAACCTGGCCAGTGGTTCTGTGGATTCTGCATCTTGGAGGTGTGGAGCCTAAACACAGCACAGGTTTTCACCAGTGATCCCAACAAGTGAATATGGCGCAGGTCACGACATGCCAGGAAAGCACAAGACATGACAAGGATGGTTTGAGTGTAACACCAAAGAACATTGCGGGCAGAAGGCAGAGAAGTAGTCAAACAGACTATGTCTTGGCAGACAGAAGGCAAAGAGTGGTCTAAATTCAGGTCCAGGTTGGAAATGTCAAAGCAAACAAGAAACAATCCAGGTTTTGGTACGGCAGCTAAAAAGAAAAGTCCAGAAACTGACTGAGGTCAACATTGAAGACATAAGAGTAGTCAAAACAGTCTGGGTCAATTACAAGAATCTTCAGATAAACAATAGCAGGTTCAGGCCCAATCCCAAGGACAGGTAATATCAGCACTAGATGTGTTCACTTCAGGCCATATTTTGCCATAGCCTGTAGGAGACTGACTGTGGCCAGGAAGTGGTCGGAAACCAGGGACTGATCATAAAGATCAATCATACAAAAGACAAACTGCATTTGCTGTGGCTAAGTGTCTGGAGCACTAGCCTCAAGTCCTGAGATCAAATCCCAAGGTGCATATAAGACATGGGGCCGTATTCAATTAGTTTTGCATCGGCGAGAAAGTTCCGCCAGCCTGACTTTTTGCCACCTCCGCCGTTGTTGGACGTGAAAACTTTTCATGCGCGATCCCGATTTACTCCGTATTCAATTGCCAAACAGGTGAAAACGGGACCTGGCGAATGTGAACCAGGTGAAAAGTGCAGGATGAATTGGTGGAATTACTCTGTTCCCCAGAAAAAGATGGTCTAACTTCAGAAATCATTATGGTAGTTTAGTATTAGCCCTAATTGAACTAATTAGGGTACTTAAGTGGGGGTAATTGCTTGCTATTAGCGTCTCGGTAAAAGTAGTGAAGAATGGCATAAAGCAGTGTGTTTTGGAGAAAATAAGCAGTTCCATCAAATTTGGGGTACTTGAAAATGGGTACTAGCATATTTTAATGTCTCTAAACTGAAGTTTTCGAAAAAGAAAAAAATCCTCCATCATACAAGCACCTGCAATCCCAAAACCACCTGGCCCCTTCTTAGAGCTTATTTCGCTAGTTTTTCAAGTTGTCCCCCCACTTTTTTCATTTTTGCCCCAATTTTCTAAGGCATTTTTTGGGGTGTCCATGGAATTTTTTATTTCTTTTTTTGTTTGAATTGTCCTTTGGAGGGGGGGGGGGGGGGTTGTACCAAGGGTTCTGAGTGGTGTCCCAACATCTGCACCCAAAAATATAGATTTTGTACTTCTTTTCTCTTGCTATTCTGTGGAGAAAAAGTTTTGCCTATTTCAGTGCATGAACTTTTCGCATAGGCGAAAATGGACTGGAATTGAATACGAGAAAAATTGAATTGAGATAAATTTTCAGGTGAAATTTTCACCCTATGTATGGGAAGTAAAAAATGTGGGTGAAATTAAAGGACTGTCCAGAGAAAATCAGGATAATATAATAGTGAGAAGCCCTCGCCAGCCAATAAGTTTATTTGGCAGGTTTCAATTATGGTGTCAACTTTTATCATGCTCTTCAAAGCTGTACATTCCATTTCAGGTTGTTTTGATGCTTGCCCATATATGTAGAAGGGCATGAAATCCCAGCAATTCTCTACGCTACAGTTGTTTGAGTTTACTACTGAATTACATAAGGGTAGAGTGTGAGGAAATTGGCAATTTGCACAAGGCTATAAACACTACTCAAATATATTAGACTCCAATTGATTTTAACTTAATATTAGGCTTACTGAGGAGGATGCTAACTAAACATAATAAAATAATGCAATAATGATGAGCTGTTCAGATGACTGTATGCCAAATACAGGACTGTATACCGAATACAGCAGGTCATTTTGGTGTGCTACACAATTTGAATTCATTTTGTTCTGGTCAGATTAGACAGTTTACACAAGTACATTTAAATGAACAGTCAGGAGATAGCTCTGTAAACTGGAAACACTCCTAGGTTTGTAGAGAGGTGGACAAATCTGAAGACGCACACTGGACAAATATAAAAATGTAATATTTAATTCAACCTCCTACTACTTTAGAATCACCACTTCAAATTAATTAAACTTGTAGCTAACTGTTTGGTTTAGCTTAATTGATGATTTACATTAGGCATGCAGGTAAGGGAACATCAGGACTCGTTTCTTTACTTTCCATGCACCATAACTGATTTGATTATTATGAATTTCAGAATATGAATTTCAGAACCCTAAATTTAATTGTGCTCTCTGGTGGGGTTGTTTGGTTAGTCAGCACCTCTCATGTACCTCAAACATTATAATTTCATATTATAGGGGCCTGCTGATTTAGTAATTCCACTGATTCTACTGGCAACTATTTCATTTTATAGAAAGTACTTTTGAGAATGATATTGTACATATTGCAAATATTCCCCCCACCCCATTCCTCGACGCCTCCTGCAAACTATAACTATATAAATTGCTCCCTTTCTCCCTTTTTTCGACAAAGGTACAGATCGCACCTTAGGCGTGTACCTCAAAAAGGGGCATGGTCTCAATCTCAAAAGAAAGGGGCATGGTCACACAATAGTATCACCAATTCAAATTACACCACACAGTAGCACAATCTTATTCACATTACACCACACATAGTGCCCCTGTTCACATTACACCACATTGTAGTGTCCCTTATTCATGTTATGACACACAGTATTGCCTCTTTTACACATTGTCCATATTATTGCCCCTTATACACAGTGCCCACAATTGTAGTGCCCCTAATACACATAATGCCCACAGTAGTAGTGCACCTTATAAAATGCCCACAGTAGTAGTGCCCTTATTCATAATGCCCACAGCAGTAGTGCCCATTATGCAATGTCCCCATTAGTAGTGCCCCTTATGCAGTGCCCCCAGTAGTGGTGCCCATTAAAAATTGAGACATATAACACACCAAACATATATTAAAATTGAGCTCTGGCAAAGTGAATGAAGATATGAACTGATTACACTGTTGCTATAACGTGAAAAAGTTAAATTCTGGTTAAATTGTAACAAGTTATTCGTTGAATGTATCCTTGTATGAAATTATATGCTGTTTACATTTTCTGCATTCGGACACCCATTAATATATAAATAAAGATTGCTACTTATTGTAAGTACATGTGAGCAAGATTAAATATCAGTGAGCTGCGCTGGCGTCCCAGTATGAATGGCAAGCTCTAATGTCTAGGTATTTGATCTGTAGCTCCGGATGAATGAAGAGTGTCCCTGTAGGAGTTTGTGACCGTCGGCACAGAAGCTGTTTGCCGTGACAGACAGGAGATCCTGCTCTGAAAAGGTGAGAGAGTGCAAATGTAAGCAGCATATAATTTCATACAAGGATACATTAAACGAATAACTTGTTAGAATTTAACCGGAATTTAACTTTTCCACATGTTATAGCAACAGTATAATCAGGGCCTGATTCAGAGCCATACGCTCTGACCAGAGCGCTCGCTCTGAATCAGGGCCCTCCTACCTAAAAATGGAGCGGCCTCCTGGCCGCTCGCATAGCTGTGGGTGACCACCCACAGCTTATTTGAGCGTCCAAAAAGATGGTCGCGATGGTCAAGACCATCGCAACCATCGGGCTTGCGACGAGACCCTGCAGTAGGGTCTCGCTGCCGCAAGCCCAGGAGTGTTTTTGGCTCTATCAGAGCCAAAAGCACTCCCACTGACATCACTAGTGATGTCAGTGGGGCCGGGTCCAGACGGTAGGCGTTCCCATGGGAACGGCCTCCGTCTTGGCAGCAACGCCCCCGGCACGCCCACCAAAGGGGGCGTGCTGTCACTCACCATTGACAGCACGCCCAATTTGGTGCGAGACCCATAGCGACAGCTTGGCTGTTGCTATGCGGGTCTCACGCATGCGCACGACGGAGCTCCCTCCGTGGTGCGCATGCGCATTAGGGCACCATCGACCCGCTTGCGAGTGCTCAGCGCTCGCGAGCGGGTCTGAATTAGGCCCCCAGTTCATATCTTCATCAGACTTTCACTTTGCCAGGGCTCAATATTAATTGCCAACTATATATGTTTTGTGTGTTATATGTCTCTCAATTTTTATGTCTAGATCGCCATTGATCTTTTAGCATTTCATACATGTTATTATTTGCCAGTAAAGATTATTTCATTCAGCGATTTTATTCTGTGTATATTTGTATGCATAATCACTCTATTAGTCAGCTGTGATCACAGCGCAATGTTTGTGTTGTTTGTTTGATTATATTTATTTTTGGGAGTTCACACTAAACTCCCAACATTTGCTGCAGATCACTATTGACGATTCATTTAATTTAATATTAGCGCCGGGAGTGGGGTAGACTTCTACCATTGTTTTGAACCCCCAGTAATAATGCCTCCAGTAGTAGTGTCCCCAGAAGTAATCCCCCCAGTAGTAATACCACTAGTGGTAATGTCCCAATTAATATAAAAGAAACACAAAAAGAAACACTTACCTTAAGCCCCGCTCCTGTGTGTGCTGCCTTCCAACTGCAGTGCTCCTCAAAACGTCTCTCCCTTCAACCACTGCGGGAGCCAGAAGGCAGAGCTCAGGAGTGAACATCAGCCTCCGGCTGCCGATGGAGGGAAGCACAGGGCTGGCTTAGCGACAGGCTGGGTAAGGTGGGCTCGGTTCCGCCTCCAAATAGAACTGACGGAATGCTGTCCCGCCCTGTCCTGGCGCACTTTAACCCCTGCAACTATCCATATACGTTCTCACCTGTTACCTGCATATTATACAGTAATTTACCACTTTTATGCTCTATTGTATATTTCCAGGTAGAGGATATTTCAGCAATAAATCTTATTTTTATCTTGTCCAAAGCATCCCACGGCTGCAAATAACAAATAATAAAACCGTAACATGACACAAATTAATACAAAAGCCAATTAGATAAGCTATTTGAAGCGTCATAAATAAATCTATAGCTAAAAGTGTATATAAACAATGTTTTTATTGAATAGATTGAGTCTTTTAAAAATACATTATTTGTATGAGCATGATGTACATACAATACAGTCATTTTGTATTCATGGAAGTCAGAAAGTCCTGTTTGTATTGAATTGCACTTGCAAGAGTTATTTACTTTGTATTTACAGTAGCCATTTATGGATAATGAGTTATTTTTTTCTTGAAAAACATTCATTTGAATGCACACAATATCCTTCTTAACCTTCACGAACACTGTGCTTACTGAACTAAAGCCTTGTATTCCTTGCAGAATGAGAGCCACTCCTGTTTAGACACTGCAGCCAGGGATTTGAGAGCAGTAGACAATTTCAAAGACTGCTCTTTCTATTTAACAATCGGTGCATTAGGCTAAAATAGTCACACAAATGCTACAGCAAATTGAATAGGTTTGTGGTGCAGAAGCAAGGTTCTTCTTTTACCTGGATCTTATACCCGGTGAATGAACATTAGCAGAATATTCTTTCTGGCCTTTAGTTTCACCTTGATCTTCTCACCGAATGCAAATCGACATTATACCCACATTTCTATAGTATTTATTGCCATGGTCATGATGTGAGGGCCCTTTTTTCAACCTGAATAGTGTAAAAGGGGAAACATATTATTGCAAAGAGTCATTATTGTGCTGGGAATGTATAAACAGCTGAGAAGAAAAGAGCGACATGCTCATAATGGGGAGAGAAAGCTCTTCATTTTGTTCTCATTGTCTACTGTTCCTTTCTAAACAACCTCCCTTTTTTCTAGCTATCAATACAAAGTTCTTTTTAGTAAAATGAAGTGTATTCATGCTGACTGAAAGAGGCTTTTAAAGTCGAACTGTGCCCACACAATGGAGAGACCGTGCAGGAGCAGATCGAGTAGAGGAAGGGAACTTGGTCAATGTTCATTACTCAAGGCGAGACACTCAGAGCCTCAGCAGCGTTTTGTAAAGAATCAGATAAACTTTCTCCATGATCAACAACTAAAATAATTTTTCTTAGCTGTCAGGTTTCTTTCTCTCATTCCCTCCCCTTTTCTCACACTTTTTGCTGCCTGGCAGAAGCTACTGATCTCATCCCTTGGATACTGGACTGATAAATGGGCTTCTTTCAGTTGGTGGCAGGCTTCAAGCAAAATAGATAATCCTGGATAATGTGGACACAGTTTTCATTTCTTGTCACCCAATTAAACTGCAATTATCCAGAGTGCAACAGCAGAGAAAGTGGAAAGAATGGAGAGAGAATAAGGAGTGATGACTCCCCGGGCCTTTTATACTGCTCACATTAGCCTAGATGTGTTCTATTCTGATAATAAAGTGCCAGTCTAAGCACACAGCAAGACGCAGGCCAGCTGCAACCTGTCGCTACAATAAAATGCTACAGGAACTTCTATGGGAAATGTCACTTTTGGCTATTTCAACATGAATCTTTCCCTTCTCACCAATGACACTGAACTGAGATTACGTTTAACTGATTGTTAAATAAACAAATGGACTCTGTTGTGACCCAAAGCCTGATCTGTCAGTAGAAGATCTATGAATTATATCACTATTAATAATACATGTCTTTGCTTAATTCTATCACCTCAGTACTGATTCTCAAAAATAAAATGTAATTTTAACAGGAAATATTTTTTTTAAACCAGTTTATCTTTCAACTATGCCTTGCTGATGTAAGGATCCGTAAGTGGGACACCAATAGTAATTTTGTAGCAAATTAAGTAGATCACAGTACTTATTTTGTGAGAGTGACCTTTTACAGGATTAATGGGCAGCACAGATGGTGTAATGGTTAGCATTACTGCCTCACAGCGCTGAGGTCATGGGTTTGATTCCCTCTACGGCCTAACTGTGTGGAGTTTGTATATTCTCCCTGTGCTTGCGTGGGTTTCCTCCGCGTACTCCGGTTTCCTCCCACATTCCAAAAATATACTGGTAGGTTAATTGGCTCCAATCAAAAATTACCCCTAGTGTGTATGTGTGTGATCATGTGGTAGGGAATATAGATTGTAAGCTCCACTGGGGCAGGGACTGATGTGAATGGACAAATATTCTCTGTAAAGCGCTGCGGAATATGTGTGCTCTATATAAATAACTTGTAATAAATTAATAATAAATAATTAATGCTACACAGTGCTGAACATATATATATACCACCAATGAGAGCGTTTGGAAAACTGCACTTTTAAAGCCTTACATATTTAAAGGGAATGAGAGGACCATTGCTTGTTACATTTATTTGGTCGGGATCGGAACTACCACTCTGACTCACTAAGAACCTTCTCCAAAGTTCTCCAGAGAGGCCTAGAGAATAACAAACTAATTTCACTCAACTCATCATAACAAGAGGTAAATATGCTGAATGTGGAAATGAGAAAGCAATACAATATTTTCTACTTATGTTATTAAATGTTAAGTACTTAACAAAAAAAAACTTATGATCGTTTGTTTTTTTGTGTTTTTTAAAAAAAAAATCCCATTAAAGTGAAAGGAGAGGCATTTTCGGGACATATTATAACGTTTCAATACACTCTAAACAAAATGTCTGTATAGACATAGGATTTAAAGGGACATTATCGTAAAACATTACCTACTTCAGTAACATGTTTCTTTATATTAAAAAAAAATACTCCCATAAAGGAGCCATGCAAAAAGTAATGCAATTATGTCCAGTAAGGTATCACACTGTTTTCCACCTTAATATGAGAAGTAAAGTGAGATCTGGAAGTAGCAGCTAATGTACACAGTGACACAGGGTAAGGAGGTACCAACTGATTTGTGCTTTCTATGAATAACATCACGATTAGAAGCAGGAAGAAAACCTTTGTATTCTGAGCAAACATGCTGCTTATAACAAATATATCACAATCAGGGCTGTAACTAGGGTAGTGCGACCAGTGCCACGGCACAGGGCACCGCAGGGCAGGGGGGCACTGTTTGGGCCTGTCAATTTTCCTGTTTATTATCATTCTCACTTGTAGCTTCCTCTTCCTTTATACCAAGCATCTCCTGGCCTCCCCTATCTCTTTCCTGACCCTTCCCCATGAGGCCATGGCCCTTGTTCAGGTGCACTATCTTATGTCCCTATTTAAAAAATGGGATGGGGGGCGCCAATGCTCTCTCTGGCACAGGGCACCAAAAAGTCTAATTACGGCTCTGATCACACTGCAAAGCTTATTTAGCGTTATGCACTATGCACATTCATAGCATCCTGTTGTAATATATTAAATGAAACACATTTGTGTGTCTATAACGACGTGTTATTCATAAAAACTCCTTATGAAATACAAACTCAATATTAGAGAGTTTTTCACACCTTATATGAATGATAACACGAGTTCTAAAACCTATGTCAGAGATTACAAACCAAGGGTCACACAGTATATAATACACACAATATTATATAACAAATATTTATTATGCACAGTGGGTCTAGTTTACAGATGGACCTACTTCTTTATTATTTATTAACATCTATTTATATGGTGCTAGCATATAGTCATAGAATAAAACTGGGTAGTAACAGGCAGACAGAGAGGTAAGAGGGCCCTGCTCGCAAGCTTACAATCTATAGGGAAATCGGAATTGGATACATGAGGAAAAGTGATACGTATTGCAAAATTGGTCCATTGCAAAGGTTCTTGGTGGGTTATATGATGCGGTCACACAGCAGTGCATAGAAAATATATATGTCACTACAGTCTTGTATTGTTTTGTAAAAACTGTCATAAAAAGATTATTTAAAAAAAAATGCCTAGCCATATGTCCATATGTTGACATTGTTACTTCTGACACTTACGACTTTTATAATGGATAGACAGAATAGAACAGGGAAGCTGTAAGTCAGTACAATAAGTGTGTTCACATAATTGCAAATGATCAAGAAGTAAATGTACTGTATATGAATATACACCTGTCAGGAGGCTTTTCTGTTTCGGGTGCTGGAGGGCTGGTGCAACAAGCCACAATGATGATGATTATGAAAACTGGTAGCAGTTGCTAGCCATTTCTGATTGGCTGATTCTTTCTTAAGCGCTCCCATTATTAGTACTTCATTCCTTACTGTGCCTGTTATGTTAGATTAAGTCACTGTCATCTATTGCTAATTCTTAATTGATATTCCATTTGTACTGTGAAGAAAAGTATCGACATTAATAATAACACTGTCCAAGTACTATTCTCTCTTATATATGTGATACTTCATTCAGTGGTGGTATTTGGGTCTCCCTCCTCCACCCCACCCCACCCCAAGTTTAAAATAAGCCACATGGGAGTGGGTGACATGGAGAGGCAGAGGGTGACAGGGAGAGGTAGATAATAATAGGGAAAGGCAGTGAGTCACAGATTGTTGTTAGTGAATTCAGCCAAGGGCAGAAGTTCTGTCTAGTTATCCTGTGAAGCAGGTGGGTGATAGGCCAAAGATGATTTATTTTGATTTTATACATTTGGAACAAAGGCTGCCCAAAACTTTGAAACAAAACTCCTTGATCAGATGTGGAAAATCAAGTAAGCTGAAAATCTTCATGATGAAGCATGTTGCCAACTGATGTATTATGAGCTAAGGGAACCTCCTTGAAATGTATGAAGTGCGCAGCTTTGGAGAATCGGTCTACCGCAGCTCATATGGTGTTAAAAACTTGATATGGAGGTGAGTAAGTGATTAAGTCCATTGGCATTTGATAACAGGGACACTCAGAAATAGGCAATGCAAGCATTAGACCTTATGGAACCTGTCTAGGCACTTTATGCATAGCGCATTGGGAACATGCAGAAATACAGTCTTTCACATCATCTTGAATAGAAGGCCACTAGTACAAGCTAAGGAGCAATTTTAAAGTCTTCTCATTTTTGAAATGGCCTGAGAATTAAGAAGCAGGTCTCCATTGCAAGATCTTGGGACAAGACATTGGAGGGACAAAAATGTTACCTTCCAGACTTTCTGGGTATCTGAAATGAGGTAAGATGCATCCAGGATATGTTTAATCTTAACCTCAAGTTCCTTATCTTGAGAATCAAAGGAGCTTGGCAAGGCATTCAATTTTAATTCCTTTCTCCAAAATGTAATAAGCAGGTTGACGCAGGTAATTAAAAAAAGACCAACAGGCTTGACAGCAAATCATACAATGAGTGGTCTGAAGATAGAGCAGATTGTTATCAATGGTTGCTTGCATTGCTCATTCCTGAGGTATAAACCATCACAGGGTGGTTTGCTCCTTCTAGAAGATGTCAACATTAAGTTAATGCAAGTTTGATTACTGTTAGCTCCTTATTACCTATGGAACAATTCACCTCAGCAGTCTGAAAGAGGTATCTACTTCTAGACAGAATGGGGCTTTTATAACAGTCTGTCACAGGTTTGGAGCAGAAATAAGAGTAGACTTAAGTTGGTTACATGCTTGATTAGCTTCTGTTCTATGACTGCCGTTCAGTTGCTATTTTGCGCTACTAGTCACTTAAGAAAGAATTGCTTTCCAGTCTAATCGTGTGGTTCCAAAGCACAAAAAGTTATTTATATAAAAAGGGGTAACATGATGTAAGTTTAACAATTAGAGTAAAAAGCAATAAAATAAACAATAGTACAGCCGATACATACATGTGCGCACTTGTCCCAGTATACAGTCATTCAGTCCAGAAATCTTACAGGTTTCAGAGTTAACAAAGGGACAAATTGACAGGTTTTCATTGGTTCTTGCTTCTGGTCAATATGGTCCTTGGTCAGTTCATACGCTGTCATCAGGGGTATGGCTCAGTCTTCCAACGGTCACATTGTGTAGCTTCCCACCGAAGAACTGGTTAAAACTGGCTACAACACTGCATACAAATATTAACATTCTACTCAATAACTCCCTATCATCCATAATTAGCGGACGCATGATGTGACTTCTTTGCGGATAGAAAAGGATGTCTGCAAAAAAACAGGGATTTAGTATGATACTAAACATGACATGTCCACTGTATTCTGAACCTTAGATCTCTTTTAAGTACATCTCACATCATAATTATTAGCTAACAATACCTTTGATAACTCTGATTATTATCTATAATGTGTGGGAACCATTTTATACATATACGTTCACATATATGCATCTGTGTGTGGAATTCACATATGTGCATCTGTGTATGTGTGTGTGTATGTGAATACATGTGTGCTTTCGCATTTGAGCGCATTGGATTGCACCAACGCAAAGTAGCATCCAAGTAACTCATCATCAGTCTATAGACGACTATATCATCAGATAATAATTGTAAAGCGATCATACCCAATTATTTGACTTTGACAGTCCACCCTTTGATAGCAAACATAACACTATCATATTCTATTCTTAATCTATTTAGTCAGACATAATAAATTATCTAATGTTCTATTCGGTGTGAAACAATTCGGTCATTGAACCATCAATAATGCACCTCAGGAAAGGATAAAACAACCCTTATACGCCATCTGCGGATCTATAGGGGACCATTGGTAGGATGTGGGACCTCAACTAACCTATAAAGGAAGTTTGGGGGAATTAAGACTACATTATCTATGACGTTTGATGTAACATTTACAATACATATTATATATGACTAAGCCTATTCACATTTTATTATCTGATGGTACTTTCAATTTCAGGTTTGTAATGCAGTTCATCATTATAGTAGCGTATGTGTTATGTATGTTGATCATACAGGTGGTAAAAGAGAGAAAATTCAGTTTGGAGAGAATCATAACGATGTAATTTTCACAGTTCGAAATAAAAGTAATCAAAAGGGCAGAGAAGTAACGGTCCTCTCCTGCTTCGCATATGTAGATGGAAAAAAAACCTTGTTTGAGTGTAAGTAAGGATAAAAAAATCTTTCATATGTGAACCAAACCCTGTTCTAATTTTTTTTTTAACATTTGGAATCAAAGCCTATAGTTGTTCCTATGATGTTATCTTCGCCAACTGGGGTGAGGGCGCTCTTCTGGAGTGTTGTCATCTTGGACATCTCTTTTGGATGTCCTGTATCCCATCCTTCCAATCTGTGTCCTGTCCTTCCAATCTGTGTCCCATCTGAATCATCTGCCAGGAATATTGTCTATCTGCAGCTAGGCCTCCTCAGCACCTAAATAAGAAATTGGGAGATATCAGTACTTTTGAATGTCTCCACCTTTCCTTCCAAATCTGACGTCTTGTCTTCCATCCGATCCGTCTGCAGTCTTCAGATATCCTGTTGTTGACTTAATTTGCCTACATGGACGAAAAACAGATTCTCCGAGAATTAGCGGTCCCTCCCCACCCACTGTGATCATTTAGAACATTGACAAGTGTTTACAGACTCAACTTTACATCGTTTTCTCCACTAGGTGGCATTCAAGATCCTACAATGCCTTTGTTTTTCTAATTTTCTATGAAAATCTCCAAAAAAATATCCCTAATCTGGGAAATTCTAAATTTCCAATCTTCAAATACTCATATAACACCCCCCTTTTTCTCCTGACAATAATCTGTGTATTAATTGTTGAGGAGAATCAGAGAAGTCTTGGGCTCTTTGATACACTTTGACCTGCATTCTGATGTTCAGAGAAAATAGAAAGAAACATTAGTATACATAATACAGGCATGTCAATATGTAACTAATTCTTATCTATTCTAAACATACACACTGTTAATAGATATACCCAATTACTTATTAGTAACAGAAAATCATCATGTGGAACCTGTTTAAGTATAAGACCATTTTAAAACAACCTTAAAATTAAATTTTTTCATTGAAAACCATAGTAATTCCAGGCATTACCACCTCTGCTGGGAAATGGATGTGTATTTCCCCTTCTACTCCTCCTCCTCCTAGGACCTGTGAGTGTCCCTACTGGCCACAAGAGGTAAAACATCAAAATTACAAGAGGTGTTTTTGAGAAAAAAACTTACATTCCACTGTGTTATTGTCACTGCAACAATTTAAAACAGTATTATAATATGCATATTTTTATGATCTATGGCAATCCCCCTGTTCTGGTGAATGAAACCTCCACCTTTGGGTTATCCATAATACCTACATCACAATTTAACTAGATTTTACAGGGATTTATAAACAAAAAAATCACGTTAGTGTCTGCTACTAACAAACACATGGGATCTCTAAAATTATTTCTTATGAACTGTTGCCACTTACAACAGTTCCGATGTAATTTCACATACGTCACTTCATAGGAAATACACAGTATTTTCAGGTATTAATATTTCCAAGATCCTGCAAAAAGGACCTTGTACACCCATCTTCCAATTCCTATGAACTTGGTCAGGGGTTGCAATACTTACTTTCTACCACTAGGGGAATTTTGGAATTCTTTACTCTGATATACATATTTATACCATTATACTTTCTTAAGAACAATTGCATATACCATAAACATTGCTATAAGCATTAAAGTTAAACCCATTATCACCTGTAGTCATACCCTAAGGACGTCTCCTTATTTACTGCAGTAATGACAAATCCAGATTTCCTTATTTCTGCTTTTCATATGATATCTCTACCTCTAAGGAATATCCCATGTCCAACGTTCTGAGTATTATGCATATCACATTGTTCATCAATATCTTTAATGTTACGTATATTGCTGTCTAAAAATCGTATTTCCTGCAGTCATATATACTTACCACCTGACCTGTTTACTTTTATTACAGAATTTGCTGACTTGTGATTCAGTCTTTTTCACCCATTCTGCTTACCAGTATATATAGAACGATTATTACAGGACTCGTTGCAAACCTATCATATGATCCAATTAATCATACCCTGCTAAGCCTCACACCAGTGTTACCTATATATCTGTCACAGAATTGAATAAATGGGTTAAACACAAATACCTCCCTTTGCGAGTTCCTTAATCTATCTACAGAAATCCATATCTATCTGAGTTATGACTAGTGTACAGGGTCAGACTGAGCCATAGGGGTACAGGAAACCTCCAGTGGTCCCCACTGTTCCATTCTGACACTGCTGGTGTATTACTTTTTCCTGTCTGTACCACTACAGACCCCAGACACCAGGTCGTCATCGCTATTCTATATATGTATAGCAACCGACGCTTCATGTGAGCTAAACATGCCAGCTTTCACAGGGCCAATAACCGCCCTTATATTCCTTGACAAGATACATCAAGTCCCTGATTGTCTTAAACAATGTATTATGCATGTTACGCAAACCTTCAAATCATACTCAGTTATAACTGCAGTATTATATGTGGTTTACATGCAATCTAATACACAGGTAATACAGTATAACACACCACATGTTATAACTTACTCAGAATTGAATTTCTTAACTTAAAATAAATCTATAAACTGCTGTGCTGCAAGGATTTTTCATAAGTACATATAAACTGCACACAGATGAGTACAAACTATACACAGAAGACTTTCATATGTGGCACATACAAACTCCACACATAAAACCAAGATAATGTGTATAGCACAACCAGACATTGAGAACAACAGAAGGTAATTAATGCAAATCATAATTCACATTGGTGCTGAATTCTAGCTCCTGTATAAATCATGATTATTCATAACAAACATCATAAAATTTGCCAATTGTAATGTTTGTGACATTCTCAGAACACACCACATTGGAAAACACCTGCAATAGGTAAAATACTTTTACCATCACTAAATGAATTTCTAATTTTCATTAATTTCCTTCAAATATATATATATATAAAAAAATTACTATTTATAAGAAAAAATTATTATTCATATTTGGGTTTGCTGCGATTAATTATGAATTCTCTAGAACTTTAAAACATGCACTGTACATGTGCCAATGTGTAATATGTGACCTTAATGCACAAGTTTCACTGCAGATATGCTGTAGGGTGAATTAAACAGAATAAATGGAGATATATACAGTGAATATATATATGAGAAGTGTACATGCGTGTGTGTATGGGGGGATATATGATATACTGTATGTAGATTTTACGGAATGTTAATTATTCACTTGCACTTCCGGCCCGACTAATGGCCTAGAGATAAATTGTAGAGAGCAATCTATCAGAGAAAATAATTATTTGTGTATATGTGTGCATTTGTGAGTTGTGTGTTTTGTGTTGTTATGTGTGGGGGATGATGGAGCCTCATGGTAATGCAGCCATGATGTTGTAAAGAGATCTATTGTACCAAATGTGAGTGTGTTTATTTTTTTGTTATGGTTATGTAGTGTGTTATTGCAGATATGATATAGGCAGCACAGAAAGGGTTAAATAGAGGGTACCTTGAATAACCAAGAGTCACCATTTCAATAGAGCCTGCTGTTCAGTGTGACTTCAGTCCTGTAAAAATACTCTTTTTGGAAAGAAAACTTAGAATTCATTGCTGGATTGCCTTTCTATTGAGACACCACCTTATAACCAAGTTAACATTCCATCTATTGTAACCTAGAATCCTAATTTTTGGTCAATACTTGATCACAGTGAACCTCTTGTAAACAACAAATGAATCTATTGTCTAAACCTCCAAGTAGATCAAAGAAAAACCTGTTCTTTTTAACATATCCTAATCTTCCCAAAATGCACAATGACTAAAGCTGCATACACTTTATCACATACAGCACAAATAAATGGTTTCTATGAAATATTATGTATGTAAAACATCCACTATGGTCAGAATTACCTTTTAATCCTAACATTTCAAAATGATGAATAATTACCTAAATATCTAAAATGATAACAATTGCCCCTTTATGGCCATGGTAAATTATTTTGATTGACAACACATTAAACTAACGTAATTGTTCTCAATACCTTTTGAAATATTTCTTCAAACCATTACTCTCTACACTAATCTCACGAATTTCAGCCGCTGCCTCTGCTGGTGGGACCACTCCCCTTCCTAGCCTGCGTGGTACTTCTTGCATGTTAATAGCAAGGGGAATGGGCTAAAAATACAGTGAGTTCATTATCTTCTTCAGGAACATTACCTTAAAAATGCCTTAACACAGGATATGAAATACTTGTTGCAATTTTAAATTTTTTTGGTATCGGCTGTACTTTTACCTGTGGCCACATAGGGCGGCGGAGGTGCACATGCGCTCTTTTCTTTATGCGCGGTAACGCTACCTTGCAGCGTGTGTATAATACCTGGCGGTGTGCTGCTTTGCGGCATGAGTATGCTGTTTGCGGCGTGCTACTTTGCCACGTGTGTACGCTACTTTGCAGCGTGAACATGCTATCTTGTGGCATGTGCATGCTACCTAGCGGTGTGAGTACGCTGCTTTGCAGCGTGCATACACCACCTTGCCATGAGTTCCCCTCGTGCTGCCATAACTTCAAACAATCATTGTACTTTACTCTTTTCTTCAACGATTTGACTAAACATATGTTATCTCTAACAGTACTTAATACCTCTGAATCGAAACTGACAACTTAGGGAAATGGTTTCATAAATCCTGTGGTCATCTTGACCCATATGTCGCAGTACGCCGTAGCGCACGTGCCATACTTCACATGCATTATATACCTTGCCGATCCAATCGGCCCATCCATGAGCAGCGCGTCATCTACCATCTCTAGCGTTTGTTTAGCACCCATCTGGGCCAATGCTTAACTTTTCACTAGAGACTTCGATGGTGGATGAATTCACAAGCTGCGTCCACTCACTTCCTCCTACTGTGCAAAACGACCGCTTAGGCATGATTGTCAGCTTACACAATGAAGAGCAGAATATAGCCTATGCAATTATTCTGCTTTCCGGACAAATTCACAAGCTTCGTCCGCCAGCTTCCTACTTTGAGTAATCTTTAACTGGTAGCATTTAAGCATTCCATTAACACTTAACCTTGCCAGCGATTTACTCCCACACAACCCCAAGTCACAATCACAGTTTTATATGCAACCATGAGATGTGTATGCAACCGTGCAGTCCAATTGCATCGCCTATAGATACTAACTACCAATAAGCTTTGCGATTACTATTGGGTGTGTCTGCCGAAAACCCCTTGTTTTCGCCGAAAACAAAAATCCCTGTTTTCGCAGCCAGTATATCTGCTGTGTATACCTACTCGGTAGCAGTTTTGCCTCGTCAGACACCTACCTGGTTCCCTGTATTATTTCAACAGTAAATTTTCACATCACAAGCACCCATTCACATTCATATTCACCATTGTTTTCTGTGCAGAAAAATTGCTTTCCCAAGTGACAATAATTATTCAGAGGTGTTAACAAGTGATCACGCTATAAATACAACAAGACTATCTATCAAAAAGATTGTTTAAACATGTGGCAGCAATACAGGGAAGACGTATACGCTATGTGCGAATCGCCTATTGCAGCACAAAAACGACAATAAAAGAAACAGACTTTTCTCTCTTGTCTCTAGGTCCTAATCAGCGCTCCTTAAATTACACAAAAACGGATATTCGGTTTCACAACATAAAGTGATAAACAGGCTTTGAACAGAGTGGTTCTTACCCGTATATGACGCGTCCACCCTTTGTTGAGGAAACAAAATCCATACGTTTTACGTAATTTATGGTAGCAGTCGCGAGCCCCCATCTATGAATGCTGTTCAGTCGCTATTTTGCGTTACTAGTCGCTTAAGAAAGAATTGCTTTCCAGTCTAATTGTGTGGTTCTAAAGCACAGAAAGTTATTTATGTAAAAAGGGGTAACACAATGTAAGTTTAACAATTAGAGTAAAAAGCAATAAAATAAACAATAGTATACAGTCATTCAGTCCAGAAGTCTGCGGTCGCAAAGAAGATGTCTGTAGACTGGGGTCAGGACACAAGCCTATATACCTTACAGGTTTCAGAGTTAACAAAGGGACAAATTGGCAGGTTTTCATTGGTTCTTGCTTCTGATCAATCTGGTCATTGGTCAGTTCATACGGTGTCATCGGGGGTATGGCTCAGTCTTCCAACGGTCACATTGTGTAGCTTCCCGCCGAAGAACTGGTTAAAACTGGCTACAACACTGCATACAAGTGATAACATTCTACTCAATAACTCCCTATCATCCATAACTAGCGGACGCATAATGCGACTTCTTTGCCGATAGAAAAGGATGTCTGCAAAAAAACAGGGATTTAGTATGATACCAAACATGACATGTCCACTATATTCTGAAACTTAGATCTCTTTTAAGTACATCTCACATCATAATTATTAGCTAACAATACCTTTAATAACTCTGGTTATTATCTATAATGTGTGGGAACCATTTTATACATATGCGTTCACATATGTGCATCTGTGTGTGGAATTCGCATATGTGCGTCTGTGTATGTGTGTATGTTATTGTGAATACAATGTGTGCGTTTGCATTTGAGCACATTGGATTTCACCGATGCAAAGTAGCATCCATTTAACTCGTCATCAGACTATAGACGACTATATCGTCAGATAATAATTGTAAAGCGATCATAGCCTATTATTTGACTTTGACAGTTCCCATTCAATATGCGCTTGAGACAGTTTCGTCATGGCTCTCATAGGACCTACTAGAGTAAAATAATTCTTGGTAATTAGTCTTTAACAATTTGAGAATCCCAGGAACTGTTGGGTTGGTCTCGGAGCAATTAACAATAGCATTGAGCATCTCTGGATCTATCAGTAAACTTGTTCCTAAGACAAACTAATCCCCTAGGAAGCTAGGAAGAGTAACTGAGTTTGCTCAAACAAACATTTCTAGAACTTGCAATATGAGTGATTTGCCTACAGGTGAGATAGGATGTTGTCGGTCACAATACCGACACATTTCGGCAGTAAGTATTAGGGGTAGGCTTAGGGATAGGTTTAGGGGGAGGGTTAGGGTTAGGCACTAGGGGGAGGGTTAGGCTGCAGGAGGGCGGGTTAGGGTTAGGCTGTGGGAGGGGTGGGTTAGGGAGAGGGTTAGAATACTTATTTAAATCTGTCAGGATTTTGACTGTCGGGATGCCGCTGTAGGTATTCTGACCATCGGCATCCAGACTATCAGCATTCCGTACCCAACCCAGTGGGGAATGTGCTACATGTTTCCTATGTTTTTGAAGACTATAAGGAAAATATGGGAAAAAAATAACATGGTGTCACAGTAATGCGACAAAGGGAAGTCCATGCCAGATCTTGATTGTTTAATGATGAATAATTTAAGCCACTTTGGCTCTCTCAGAGGAGAAATGTAATTGCTGCACTTCAAACTGAATTAAACACTGATTCAGGACTTCTGTGCAATTCTTGGAATTTCCATCATAGTTGGCTGGGGTGGGAATGCTCAGTTGCAGCAGGTGCGGGTGGCATCCATTAAAGGCAAATTTGCTGAAGTAATGAGTGACTGCATAACATACATGTGCTTCATTAATTACTATAGAAGCTGCATTCCCTCCTACTGACCTCCTCCTTTACCCTCTTTCACTATCTCTCACTGTCCTCTTCCTGTAACTTCTATCATTACCTCCACTGTCCTCCTCCTTTACCCTCTTTCATTATCTCTCACTGTCCTCTTCCTGTACCTTCTATCATTACCTCCACTGTCCTCCTCCTCCTTTACCCTTTCTCATTCTCTCCCATTATCAACCTTCAATACCCTCTCTCATTATTTCCCATTGTCCTCCAGTGTTATACTCTCTTGTCTCCCACTGCCCTCCTCTGTTACTCTCTCTTTACCTCCCACTGTCCTCTTCATTTACCTTCTTTCATTTCATCCCACTGTCCTCCTTTATTGCCCTCTCTGATTATCTCCCACTGTCCTCCTTCATTATCCTCCCTCCTCACCTCTAACGGTCCTCATTCATTATGCTCTCTCCTTATGTTCCCCACATGGACCTTTTCTTATCAACTCAGACTATACTTCCTGTTACCACTGTCCTCCTCCACTACCTTCTCTTATTGTCTCCCACTGTCCTTCTCCACTACCTTCTCTTATTGTCTCCCACTGTCCTTCTCCACTACCTTCTCTTATTGTCTCCCACTGTCCTTCTCCACTACCTTCTCTTATTGTCTCCCACTGTCCTTCTCCACTACCTTCTCTTATTGTCTCCCACTGTCCTTCTCCATGACCTTCTCTTATTGTCTCCCACTGTCCTTCTCCATGACCTTCTATTCTTACCTCCCACTACTCTCCTCTCTAAATTTGCATAACCTTCATCCCAGTTTGTCATTCCCCTGATATTGGGGCTGAGTAAGAGATGTAGCTAATGCAGCCACAGCTGTGAATATGTGCCCAGTGGCTGTGCGAAAATATGCAAATGCAAATGTCGCAGCCGCCCGGCAACTGTGTACAGAGATGTAGCATTGGTCACAGATCAGTCAATAATCGGCCTTTTGAGTAACCCTATGGTCATGCAGAAAGACTGTGGGAACATGTCCCTAAAACGATTGAGACACTGTGTGTGAGTCGCCAGTCCCTGTTGTTACCCATAAACGGTCCCTGCCTGTCAATCACTTTCCAAATAAATCCACACTTGTAAAAGGATCAAGGAGTATTCGAAACGCGTTGTGCCAGTACTTCTATGCTGTTTTGAAAGAACCCCCATGGAAGACTCTGCCAGATGACACAGGCTAAGCATTGTGGTATGTAGTAAAACCAGCCTGCTTTCTCAGGATCTGAGATTATTATTCATGTTTGCTCACACCACCTGCCTATAACGGCATGATCCAGGGGGACTTACCCTTCACTACTGCACTCTATTTCTATGCCATTGCACTTTACATATTGTGCTTATGAATTGGATAATATATATTTGTTAGTCCTTATATATTATTGCACCTTATGCATTGTATGTACTTAAGAAATCTCTTATATTTGATTACATTTATTATATTCTTTTATTTTGTTTAACTAAATTCACCTTTTTAACCTTGAGGGATATATTGCCTATGTTACTAAGGTATATAGCTCAGATTGAGCTAATGGTGAAATATTAAAAAGTGAACATCTGTCAAAAAGGAGCGCCTCTATTCCATCATAATAAGAATCATGTTTGACTGCATCGTGTTTTCCGATGGTGTCTGGAACCGTGTTTGATAGTGTGTTAGTTCAGTCGTATTTGGACTGAAATGAATAAAAGTGCTGTGAGCTGCGTGTTTAGCTATTGTCTGCTATAGTCAATGAAAGGGTTAATAAAATGATTAAAATTAAAAAAAAAAATTAAGTGTCCCCCACCCCCACCCAAAAAAAAGTATGACCAGCCCTGGACCTCACTGTAAATTCAGGGGATAAACCGATGCAGGGTTCCCCTTAATTTTTTATATCCAGCACTGGACTGCATCAGGCGGGGCGGTAGTGCCACAGCAGGAGGACACACAAAAGCATTCTCCAGCCCAGAGCTGGCAATCCTCAGAAAGTGAGGACCTGTGAAGTACTGCCCAGATCATACTGCCAGCGAGTTGCTGGCATTTGTGGTTCTACAAGTGCCGTAGGGCTGGCTGGCTGGGTCCTGTAGTCCCACTGTGAAGAACAATATTATTACTATAATTAACCCAATACCCCTGTAACCACCCTGTGCTATACACGCTGCAGAGGAGGGAGTCTATTTTAAATTTCTATTTTGGCCCGAGTTTGCTCCTTTTACGATCTTGTTTGCAAATACAATTCTTGGTAAATCCCCATGGTGTATTCCTGTCTATGTTGGTTAGAGGGTGTATTGACCTGTTTGTGTGGTCAGCCATGTTTTGCAAATAGAACTATATTATCACAACCGTCCTTGCTTTTAGTAAATCTCCATGTTTAAAAATGAGGGGAAACTATCAAGGTAATACTCTCTCAGCCAGACACTGTTTTTAGTAAATTTACCCCTAGGATTCACTGTACAGTTTGGTTTCTAAGAGATCTGATTACCAGCTAAAAGAGATAATGACAACATAACTGTTTGTTACAAATCCATCCAAATTAGGAACATGGAATTACATTACTGTAGTAGCCCCATTGGGAAAATATCCTTGTACCCAATGTAAAAATGCAGAATGTAAGCAGTGTAGTGTAGGTGCCCTTGGTTATGCAGGAAAATGAACAAGCCCTGGTCCAGTATGACAGAGGTAAATTTCTAGTCCATTGGATGGTTAGGAACATTCTGCAATGAGACTCTAGGGGGAATATTTAAGAAGCTGCGACTTTTGCATGCCATAGCTTCTCGGTGGGTTTGAGCTCAAAATTTAAAATGGCACTAATATTGAATGCATAGCCCATCGTGTTTTGCACTTAATATTAGTGCCAATTTAAATTAAAAGCTCGAAACTGCAGATAAGAGGCAGCTTGCACAAGTTTGTAAATATACAGTACCACCATACCCCTTTTTACCCAGCCTTGCTGCCAAGCTTAACTCCAGTCTGTTTACTTTGTCTCAAAGTACAGTATCTTAGCTAATGATTTAAAAAAAAATATCTAAAAAATTGTAGTTGCTTTTTTAATTTAATAAAGCAAAAATTATATTATATTTAAAAAGTACATTTAAGTGTTTTAGTGGAAAAAAAACATCTAGTTTGTGGTGTGGCCACATCCTTTGTGTAATTTTTCTGGCACTGGCAAGCTCCCTATGTTCTCTCATAAATAAAGAAACCTCCCTGTCTGTAGCTGATAACTCTTTCCCATTTCAGCCCCAGATCCCCCTTTTCCTTGTAGCCTGAATCTCTCATCTCTCTGTAGCTCCAAACCCCCCTTTCCTCTGCAGCTTGAAATCCCCCTTCTTCCTGCAGCCCAAAACACCCTTCTCTCTGCAGTCCAAAATTCCCTTTCTCTTTGTACTGCAGCTTGAATCCCCCTTCCTCCTGCAGCGTGAAGCGCCCCCCTTCTCCCTGCAACCTGAAACATCCCATTTCCTTGCAGCCTGAAACCCTCCTTCCTCTTGAAGCCTACAATCCCTCTTCCTCCTGCAGCCCAAAACTAACCTTCCCCATGCAGCCAGAAACCCTCCTTCTCCTGCAGCCTGAAATCCCCTTCTTCTGCAGCCTGAAACCCCCTTCCCCCTGTAGCCCAAAATCCCCTTCCCCCTGCAGCCTGAAATCCACATTCTCCCTACAGCCTGAAACCCCCCTCCCCCTACAGATGGAAACCACTCTTCTCCCTGCAGCCAGAAACCTTTCTTCCTGATAGAACCCACACTGCAGCCAGAAAACCCCCTTCATCTGTCAGCTGAAATAGTACCTCTCTCTGCACCCTGAACCCCCCTTTCCCCTGCAGCCTGGAACCCCCCCCCTCCCCCCTGCAGCCTGAAACTTCCCTGTCTGTAGCTGATACCTCTTTCCCCTTTCAGCCCAAAATCCCCCTTTTCCTTGCAGCCTGAATCTCTCATCTCCATGTAGTCCTAAATCCCCCTTTCCCCTGCAGCTTGAAATCCCCCTTTCCCCTGCAGCCCAAAACACCCTTCTCTCTGCTGTCCAAAATTCCCCTTCTCCTTGTACTGCAGCTTGAAATCCCCCTTCCTCCAGCAGCGTGAACCCCCCCCTTCTCCCTGTAATATGAAACATCCCATTTCCTTGCAGTCTGAAACCCTCCTTCCTCCTGGAGCCTACAATCCCTCTTATTCCTGCATCCCAAAACTCATCTTCCCCATGCAGCCAGAAACCCTCCTTCTCCTGCAGCCTGAAACCCCCTTCCTCTTGCAGCCCAAAATCCCCTTCTCCCTGTAGCCTGAAATTCACATTCTCCCTACAGCCTGCAACCCCCATCCCCCCTGCAGATGGAAACCACTCTTTCCCCTGCAGCCAGAAACCTTCCTTCCTGATACAACCCAAAACTACCCTTCCACCCTGCAGCCAGAAACCCCCCTTCCTCCATCAGCATGAAATGGTACTTCTCTCTGCACCCTGAACCCCCCTTACCTCTGCAGCCTGAATCCCTCCATTCCCCTGCAACCTGGACTCACCCTTCCCTCTGCAGCCTGCAACTTCCCTTCTCCATGGAGCCCAAAAGTTTGCGATGGTGTGCTGCTGTGAAACTTTTTAAATAGTTTTCCCCATGCTAGTATTTGGAAAACCCCTCTAGAAATTGTGCATCTTCAGTAATGGTTGAAGATAAGTAAACCAAGGCATGAGGGAGGGCTCAGGGCTGGCATATAAAGGGGCATCTGGAATGGCATACAAAAGGGCTTGAGGAGATTTGAGGCATATAAAAAGGCATGAGGGGACTCTGAGGCATATCAAGGGGCATGAGGGGCTTTGAGGCATATAAAGGGGCATGAGGGGGCTCTGATGCATATAAAGGGGCATGAGGGGCTTTGAGGCATATAAAAGGGCATGAGGGGGCTCTGAAGCATATAAAGGGTCATGAGTGGCCCTGATGCATATAAAGGGGCATGAGGGGCTTTGAGGCATATAAAGGGGCATGAGGGGGCCCTGATGCATATAAAGGGTCATGAGTGGCCCTAATGCATATAAAGGAGCATGAGGGGACTCTTTATTAGCGAGGTAATGGTCTAAATCTGACAAATAAAATGGTCGTAACCTTACTTTAGGTTTACCCATGCGATTGGCTATGCCTCCTGGTCACAACCCCTGTCTGGGAATCTGAAAATAAAAAGGTGGTAACCCTATCAGAGGCCTAATCTATCATTGAACCTAATCTTACTAAAAGACCTTGGACTAAGCACTAACTTTATCTACGGAACCGGTCATGGCACAACGCAATATGGAATAATTTCCAGTACATTGTTATTCTAAATCCCTATTAATGACACTTCATGAAATCAGATGTACAGTATATTAGAATAGGTTCTAAAACACTAATAAGAAAGCAACTAGTTGAAAGTGTAATCAAACAATCCATAACACAAACACTCACTAAATTCAGTACAATAAGTACAGGGAAACACTTAAAGAACCACTACACAATATTTAAAAAATGTATTTTCATCTAGTCAGCTAAATAATGTAAACTATTATTAGTCACCTGAAATGGTGCAGTTTTCATAAAGAAAATCTTACTGGGAAAGAAATATTTCTCCATTGCTGGTACAGCCATATTTGGCTTAATGACAACTGGCTGACCTTTACTGCCTGCCGCAACACAGATCAGGACAATGAATATGTTAATCATTGTCCTTTCCCTGTGCATAATGTCCACACTCCTGTGCCCAGAAATTTACATACGGCCGAGAGTGGTTATTTTTATATAACATACTGGTGGGTCAATTGGTGGTTCATTTGGGGAGTGGATCCTTTGTCTTTTCACACTGTGCATGCTACTAAATTGAGTGTATGGAAATACTGGGGACCCATTTCAGTTGCATCTTCACTTCACTGACTGAAGGCATGTAACTGAGCTCTAATGGGACATTCTCACTCAGGCATGTCAGGAAGTGCGTGCTGTGCGGTGTTGGCAAGAAAGCCAAAAGTGCATGTTTTCAGAGGCATCATTTGCACTAAGTATAGAGCCATTGCAATTACTTACTGATGATTATGATGATTGGCATGAAGCCAAGCATATGTATAGGGGCAGTTCACTTGCTAGGATATGTACAACTCTGCATCCAGGTGAAAATATCATTTTAGGGGTTGGCTGAGGTGACCTGGCAAATACCTAATCCATTTACTACTAACTCGAAAATACTGTCCTGCTCTGAGATATACATGGCATGAGATATACATGCTACTATCGGCGTTTACATTATATACACATGAAACCGGAAAAATTTAATTTCTGCAAGAGTGATTATAGGTGATTTTTATGTGTTAGAGATATATAAAAGACTATTATAATAGAGAAAGCTGCAGAGTTGATTAAAAACACCCGTTTGTTCAGCTTATTTTTTATGTGCTTAAAACAGAGTTTAGACTTGTAGTGAATATCTTCTAGTAAATACACTGAATATAAACTATATTAATTGTAATAACTAGATTATTTGATAACAAATATCTGGTAACTATGGCTTGATACAGACGTAAAACCATGACTTACATTGTGCTACTTAGTTTCTCATGTTCTTTCTGAAACAAAATTTGCTCCTCTTGCTCATCATTTTTTTTACCATTTTACATGTTTTTTACATTTTAATTCTATAATGTTATAACAGTTTTTTTTCTGTTTTGTGCACTAACCTTTGTTTCTCTAACAAAAATAAGGAAAAGATGATTCAAAGAGGAATCAAAGTAGCGTATCTGGACAAACACACCATCAAGTGTGTCTAATAATTGCTTGGGTTCAGCATTTTGGAGAGATAAATGAGAAAACTTTAAATGTATCTCTGAGATGTGCTATCACAGACATTGCCATCGGCAAGTTTTATCCAGTGAAGAAACACGAAGGCCTTGCGAGATAAAGATGATAGAAGGGGTACTATCAGGTGGCAGCTGGGTAATTACAACTTTCTATTTAGGCTGTGTAGTGATGCTGCATTGGATAAGTGGAGAATAATGAAAAAAAGAAGCAGTGATAATGTAGAAGCTAAATGGTAGAAAATAGCCTAGCATTGCCCACAAGCCTTGAGTGCCTACAGGGACTTTCAACTATCTTATTCAGTTTTCAACCGCAGCAAAAAAATACTCTCTGTTCCTTTATTCTTCACTTTCTAAATTTGTTTCTAGAGGGACAAAAGAAGAAACTAGAATGAAATCTAGGATATGTGCAGAGAATATGACCTTTAAAAATAGCTCTGAAAGTCGCAGTGTCATTTTTATTCAGTAGAAACTCTCAAAAACCGTATTCTGGTCTTGGCCTAGAAAAGTGCAAATTAAATATTTGTATTTATAATTTCATCCTTAGAAAATGTAGCTTGTGCTTTAGGTTGGTTACTCACAGGTGTTAAGAAAATACCAGTGACACTACATGTGAAGTGTAATAGAATGTGGCTTGTGGTGTGTACCCAACTTATGCCTACAGTACATTCAGGGGGGGTCAATGACGGACATTCTGTTGATACCTTCACAGTCTCTCTCTCTCTCTCTCTACTTTTTTGCTCCTGCACTGCTCGGGTAGAGTGCCTGGTCACTCTGTTTCAATGGCCCATAGTGATAACAGAGATGCCAGAGAGGGGTAGTGCATGCTTTATGTGGCATGCAAGCTACTGTAAGTATAGCCATCATGCTTTATGTGGCATGCAAGCTACTGTAAGTATAGCCATCGTGCCTGCCCAAAAATATATAGAAGAACTAAATTGGTGACCCAAAAGGCCCAATTCACGCTCCTTTAAAAGTTCTGAATCAGGGCCCAGTTGAGGCAGAGAGTCGCATAATAATAAAACAAAGGGGAGCTCTCCTTGAGAAGGAAGATCAACAAGATTTGAGATTCACATGTACAATAGAGATGATGGGAGACTGTAATGCAATGTACTTCCCTCTACTCCAACTGAACTGTATGTGCTGTATAGCCAACAGGCCACACTGTCAGATAAAGAGATTCCAACCTTGTGGTAGACCAGTGAGACACAGTTTGCCTCTCCCAAACAAAAGAAGGCACTGTATAGCATGGGAAGAGGGCGGGTATCTTAGTGCTTATCAGGGCCGTAGCTATGGTAGTGCGGCCGGTGCCATCGCACAGGGCACCACAGGTCAGGGGGTGCTGTTTGGGCCTGTCAAATTTCTTTTTATTATCATTCTTGCTTATAGCTGCCTCTTATTTCATCCCCAGCATTTCCTGGCCTCTCCTATCTCTTCCCTGGCCCTTTACCATGAAGCGATGGCCCTTTTTTGGGTGCATTATGTCCCTTTGAAAAATGAGGTGGGCGCCAATGCTCTTTCTGGCACAGGGCACCAAAATGTCTAGTTATGGCTCTGGTGCCTATCAAGCACTAGGTGGAGGTACTGGTTGGAGGATGAGTTTTCTGGTCCTGGCATATACTCATTTGGATGCTTCTGCTTGTGTTAAAAAATGCTAGTCAAAGCATGCTTCCAATACCAGTAGGTAACTGGCTAGGATCAGAGTATTCCACGGATACAAATATTTTTCTTCTCAGCTGAAAATAAACTCCTAATTTGTTCACATTGCCATTATAGTTTTGAAAGAGAATTTCTGTATGAATCACTCTGTGACATATTTAAGCAACTTATGTAAGTATTAAGTTTTCATTTGCAAATTAATTATGCATGTCAAGTTTTTTGAATTGCCACAAACAAATTAATTCAAATTGATTTCAATAGCTGGTGGGTATGGGAAATACTGGGGTATGGAACCCAGACTGACTAGGGGACATAAACTGACTCAGGGGCTGTCTGCTCACCGATGAACCTGGGCTTAGCTGATGGTCAAAGTCATGGTTCCTGCAGCATGTAAAGTGACCCTCTGTATTTTCATCCGGGCATGGCCACACCCTCTTATGTACAGCCATGATCCCCTGTACCAGGTCTTGCCAGAGTTGCCCAATGTCCATGTTAAATAGGTTAGACAAATAAGATAAGTACCACAGGTCATTTATCCATTTATTGAATTGTGCATGGTCCAATGTAATGGTTAATAAATAAATAGCTTTTGGATGATGTAGTATCTATATAGATAGTTTATGTGCATTATCAAATAATAGTAAAATGAGGTAGTGTACCTTTAAGGTTCATGCAGCATAGAAGGACATGTGATCAGGAAGTGTATATAGGGAAAAGGAAGGAGAAGGAGAACAGCCATGAGGAGATGATGTCTTTATCTACTTGTTCTAATGCGAGTATTACTACTAAGAAATAAACTACATGAACAGCATACATGATGAGTCATTGCTATAAAGAAAGGTACATCAGGATATAACAGATTCCTTTAATATTTTGACAACAGTTTTTAGATTGTTTATTATCCTTAGATATTAAACATAAGTGATCTATGAAAACATTTATATATAATGCACAGAGAATATCTGATCCAACAACAGGAATAAATGAACAGTGCTACTTGGTAGATGTAAGGACCTTAAGGAAAAACACATAATGGAGACAGAAAGATGTACAATGTATTTAGTAAGTTGCAGAAGGACATGTAAATGTAAACAAACATGTGATAAAAGCCTGAAGGCAAACAACCACATCTGAAGACACATTAACCCTACCTGATATCAGGTTTTTGTTGAAGCCAGGCTGCAGGGAGGCTAGGGAGGCTGCAATCCCTAACCAAGATGGCAACCATCTATACTTCTGCGCATGTGTGGTGCCATCTTGTTATTCCTTACTGTGATGGAGTGCCGCGGTGGGACACGTACATGTCCTACTTAGCTCCAGAGAGACACTGCTAATTCTATCCTGTGACAACCACTTGTATCCTGTACCACTACCCATATACAGTCACTGGCTGGTGACCTGTATACTCTGCTCAAGCGCCGCTCCATGCAGGAAAGATGTATATGCATAACTGTGAGTACTAATGTATGAAATTCATTACTTCAGAATAAACCACCCCACTGGTTAAGTACACACATATTCCAACCGGTTATGGGTCTAGGCACATAAGCGTCAGTCACACAGGCCCCACACTTTAAGAATACCCAGCAGCACACAGATACCATTAAATACCTGCAAACACAAAGTGAAGACAGCACATAGTGTTTCCAGTGCAGTGCAGAGAATTACACCACACAGAAGTTTACTATGGAATCAAACTAAAGCGTGAAAGGTTATGGAAGTAAAAATTGATCCTGATGATGGTCCAAGACCAGATGATGTACAGAGAGCCATGGGTACTATTGGTTTGAGTGTTGAACAACACGTGTACTCTATTATACATGGGAAAGTGTCAGCAAAAGACATGTGGACAGCATACAGGAAGCATATGAGGATGGGGGTCTGATGAGAAAAATTATTCTGAAACATATATTGTATAATACCAAGCAATGTGAATGCAGCAGTATGAGTGACTACTTATATGATCTGAACCAGCTGGGGTGGTAATGCCATAGCCACAGAATGTGGGAGTTCCCTGCCAAACTGGTCAGCCCGGGCTATAAATCCTTGGAAAGTGGGGACCCCAAAAATAAAATGTGATACCCCCTCCCAAGGATCTATCACTGGTGGAAGTGGGTGCAGGGTTAATGTTGTAAGGTGCCAGTGGCAATTAGTGTCTGTGCATGCTGGCACTTGTGGTTCTTGTAGTCCCACAATGCTGGGGTAGGCTTGCTGGGACCTGTCGTTCCACTGTAAAGAACAATATTAATTCTATTTTTACAACATTAACCCTGCACACACTGCCACCAGGGGTGCAGGGAATAGACCTGGGCTGAAAGGCAGATTCTCGAGTGGAGGGACCCAATTTTATTTTTGAGGTCCCCACTTTCTGAGCATTTCTAGCCCTGGGCTGACCAGTTTGAGGTTGGATAATGCTTTGGCAGAGTGGCCTTACACCGTGTGTCCCCCTGCTATGGCATTACCACCCCAGCTTGTTTAGCCTGGTGCTGTTTAATGGAAAATAGGGAGACCCACACTGGTTGCTCCCTATAATCAGACCAGGCTGAAAGGTCCTGGGCTTGTTATGATTTGGGTGGGCCATGCTTTTGTTTTTTAAACCTTTAATAACACTTTTTAAAACCAAAATGTGCACTGATCATATTGATATGTGCAGTGCTTTGAATCCACCTTGAATTGACAGCAGAGTCTATGGTAAATGGGGCAAATTGACTGATCTCACTCATGAAAGAAATCGCTGAGTACCACCATCGACTGTAAATAGTCAGTAAAATACGCTGATTAGTAAAATTGGGTTTTTAAACGTAAAGCATTCCCACAATGTCCAGTGATTACAAATCAACTTCAAACATGATTCTTTGCAAATTTACCCCTAAGAGTGAGAAACTCAGAAAATTCAAGTACAAGTGTAATATATGTCACAAGATAGGTCACAAAGCATTTGAATTTAAACAAAGAAATGTAAATGCTATGCAGAATAAGAAGTGCAACAGCAAAGATGAGACAGCTGCAGAAAATATTGCTGGTATATTGATTCAGGTGCTATCAGGCATTTCAGTTGCAAATTAAGAGTGTTTCACCACATTAACCATGTGTGATCCTATAACAGCAAAGGAATTGGGAATGAAGTGCTTACAGCTACAAAAATTAGAACAATCACTACCCATTTCAAAATTGAGACTAAAACTAAAGTCACAGATATCAGAGATGTGCTTTATGTAGATGGGAACTAATCTCATAGCCATCATAATTCTACTGTAGAGTGAATAGGTCACAGTTCATTTTGCAAGAGGAAAGTGCATTGTTTGGAAAATGGACCATGACAGCAACAGATACCCAGTATTATCAAGTATATGTACTTGACACATAACAATGTTATGTGATGATGACAGCTGAGTTGCAGTCTATGGAACTTTGGCACAGAAGTTCGGTCATCTTGGATATGACAGTGTTCAAAATTTTCTGAATGGGATGGTTACAGGAATGTCAGTGATTGATACAGAGAGCCCCATATGTGAAAGAAGTATAACAGGGAAATAGAGCTGTCAGCAAGCTGAGCTGGAGCATCACTATAGCTAATGCATACAGATGTGTGTGGTCCAATGGAAGTCAAGTCAATAAGTGGATAGAGATATTTCATGACATTCATTGAAGACTTCACAAGAATGACACACATGTACTTCATTAAAGAGAAGACTGAAGTAGTGAAGAAAATTGCAGACTACAAAAAACTTGTAGAGGATCAGACAGGTCACAGACTTAAGACTTTGAGATCTGACAATGGTGGAGAATATCTATACAAAGATGTATAAGTCTTCCTAAAGAAATATGGAACTGAACATCAATTGGAAACAAAGGAGTACAAACCTACAGCGCTACACTTCAAAGCTGCAGAGGTAGCCAATAAGTCACCAACTTATATTTTAACACATATAGAATCAAGACAACCTGACTTGAGCTTTGAATTGTTCCAATAGATAAACAAAGAATCCATCAAGGGAAATGTACAAAAATTCTCTGACATAATAGTTCACAGTATATAGAGTCAAAAAAGGAAAAAACACAAAATGGTGTAATACAGTTAATCCAAAGTACAACCACCCAATGGTGTGTTCATGACGCAAAAGAGTGATGTATGGAGGTCTTCTCCCAGCTTCTAGTAGTTCCAGAATACCTTAGATGTCACCTGAATGTGCATGAGGTATAGCTTGTATGTAATTCTCATATGTATGCTTACTTGTTAAAAACGAATGTATACATAAAGGTATCTTTATTCCTCTCGGCTCTGGACCTGTGATCCTTATGGAGATAGTCAGAATTGTCTCATCGGGGTGAGCCAAGAAAAAATAAAACAAAGCTAGCATCCAATATTATAAAAAATAGATTTTATTAATAAAACTATGCTGTAAAAAAAACCATACCATCAGATAGTAATAATATGCAGAGACCTCTTGCCCTGGCAGAGATGGACCTGGGGTCTAACAGGGCAAAAAGACAACAAACAATGATGGGCACCACATAAATGAGAGACACTCTTCAACGTGTTTCAAGATGAGTGTCCTTCTATAATTATACAAACACGTGTACAAAATATAATGATATAAACATGACCTTAAATCATATATACAAAATAGCATTTTTTATATATGATTTAAGGTTGTGGTTATATTTAAATTGATGTTCAAATATATATATATATATATATATTTATGTGATGTGTATATTTTGTACACGTGTTTGTAGTAAATGTGTTTCACTGCCATATAATGCAGAAAACATCAGAATGACCACCTTATAATGTATAGAACATCACAGTGATCACCATACAACACATAGGGCATTGCAGTGACCACAATTTAATGCAGAGAACATCGCAGTGACTGTCATATAATGCAGAGAAGATTGCAGTGACTGCCATATAATTCAGTGTACATTACAGTGACCACCAAATAATACAGAAAGCATCAGTCTGTCATATACAGTAATACAGAAAGCATCAGTGGCCACCATGAAATATATACTGTAAAGTATCAGTGACCACTAAAGAATACTGAGGAGTGTGGCCACCATATAATACAGAGGATTGTGACCAATATATAAACAGAATATTTTTGATCACCTTAGAATATCTTTTACTTATCAATAACTAACCCTAAAAAAGTATTAACTACTTCAGAATCATCATAAGAATGCATCAATGTAATTAAAATAATTATCCCCTTTACAATAATTACCTACATAATCTCCATTATTAATTAGCCCCAACATCATCCAATAATTCCATTTCTGTACATTAACCTCCTAATTACATCTCTCAGAGCGGGATTTATCAAAGTATAAAATTCAGTAAATCCTCCAAAAACTACCATTTTCTGCATTTTCTGAGGTTTACCATACTAAATCTGCTATCAGTGAGGAGAAGACATGGGAAACAGGGGCCATGCAGCCCATTGCTACAGAGCATGTGTTATCCACATGGGAAGGTATAACTGTGTACTGCTGCCCTCCCTCCCTTCTCATCACTGCTCTCTATGATTGCTGCTGACAATGCTCTTGAATCTCTATCCCAGGGTTGCAAAAATTGTTGTAGTTAATTTGTGAGACACCACTTATAGTATATGCAATAAAGATAGTATTCTGTCAGTAGTTAAAATTCAAAATGCATTTGCTGACATAGGGTCTGATAAATGAGTTGTACGCTAATCTCGCCACTGCATTTGTGTACACAATTGCTATGCAAAAAAATGCAAATGCAGCACATGCCGGGAGATGTATTGAGCCATCCACTAGTTGCTTTGAAAGTCTAAGCATCTGGGTACAAAGTCGCAGCATCAGATGCAGATTATTCGTTTATCTATGTCCTGAATGAATCTATGGTCCAACAGAATGGCCTTGGGAACTGAGACGCTGGAGTAATATTTCTTGTGTATGGGATTGCAATTGCAGAGTGTGGCATCCTTAGAGAAGTGGGACCCAAAAAAATGTTGTGCCCCACCCCAGGGACAGGCAGGAATATTATTTGGGTGGGTTTGACATTGGCTTTGCAGTGGGTTCTCTGCCAAACACAAGTAAAGAAACTGTCAATAGACATTACTAATGTTTGCATGTGCTGCCAACTATCTTAGGCAATGTTTCAGATGGGGTAGGTTTGAACAGGGTTTTCTCTCTTGAGATAGTAGTTCTCAAGTCTGAGACTTAAATGAGAGGGCCACCAGTTCCATGAATAAATTCCCCTGAACCAGAGGGCCCATTTCTATCAGATGCAGCTGCGATGTCGGATGGCGTTAAGTGATGTTCTTTGTCTGCAGATGCATTTCAGTCGCACCGCACATACATCCCGATTTTGTTTGTACAGATTTGCAAAACAAATTTAGATGTACTGTAGCAGAATTGTATGGGGTGTTTCTTGATGGTGACTGGGAGATAACAGGAGGGTGGCTAAATGGACAAATAAAGATGTTGGGTCTAGCGGGCTGATATGGTTGTGTACAGAGACAGGGTTTCTGAGCACCTAGAAACCTCCCATGACTGATCTCCATTTGCGCCCCACCCCCTCACAGTGTAATGTTGTTGTTTGCAGGTGACATTTTGGCTCCCATACCCCTGTGAATCGCAACTTTATGATGCGAGGGGAAGGGACCCAATGACATACTGTACTTGGCCCTATCCCCATCAAGAGCTGCTGCATTGCATCTATCCTCTGAAGGTAAGCAATCTTTCCTCTAAAGGTAAGGTAAGCGATATCTCTCTCTCTCTCTCTATCCCCCATGTTTTGGTTCTAATTCATCATCGTGTTTTGGTTTTGTGAAAACCACCCTCGTGTGTTTTTCTTTTGGCTCTGTATTTTAAAAAAAAATATTTATAAAAACAGCTAAAATCAAGTAATATGGGCCTGTTTTTGTTCCTATATTATGATTAGCCTCAATCACATTAATTTTAGTAATTTCCAATTAAATTTTGAGCACCTCACACCCCCCTCCCCTAAGCATAACCAGCACTGGGTTTTTTGAGCTGGTGCTAGTTCAGGAAATATAGTACAGGGGGAAAACAGCGTGGGCATCCCCAAAACTTTCTTCAACTAGCACCAGGCCCTTAAGCTGGTCTTGGTTTTGAAAATATGGAGGAAAGAAGAAGTAGCGTTCCCCGTATTTTACACAGAACCGGGCTCTTTCTAGTGGGGGTGTAATTCCACAGCAGGGGGGATATGATTCACTGGATCCCCCTACCAAAGCATTCTGAACCCCCTAGTAGTCAGCTGAGCCTGGGGATTCCTATGCAAGTGGGGATACCCCAGACCCAGGCTGACGGCTCAGAACTATTCCCAACACCCCTGGTGGTGCTAGGTGTGGGGTTAAAAAGTGTTGTAAAAAATAGAATGGAAATTGTATTTTATAGCAAGCCTGTCCACTTGCTGGTACTTGGAGAACTACAAGTACTGGCAAGCCTGGGCATTAAGGGCCCACTGGCACTTATAGTCCTCCTTTAAAAGAAATAGTAAAAAAACACAAGACACACACACCGAATATTATATGATTTTATTAAACATTCATACACACTAAATACTTACCTGCATGCCATGTAGCCATTCCAGGGAAGCTGCAGTTCAATCAGAAGCTGATGATGATCAAAATTATCATCCTCAAGGTGTACTTTGCACTATGGTTCAAGCCACCCAAAAGATGTAGGGCCTGATTCAGCTTGGATCACAATTGCAATTGCATCTGCGAATCCTGATGGATTACAGCCACTAATATGTGCAGATGGAGCCATGACCTCCTCTGTGCATGGATAAGCCCACTGCTGCCTTCTCTTCTGTGAGTGAACATGCAGACCAGAGTACACTTCGGGAACATCAGCCACCATCGTCCACTTGTGGCTAGCCTGACCTGTCTTTAATTCTGCGAGTCTCTGCACATGCAGAGAGCTCTTTTGCTGTGGAGGTGATCGCACTGGCTAAATTATGGATGCTCATCTGTGTTGATGTTTGCAATTGCATTCCAAGCTGAATCAGGCCCATAGTCCCCTGACTCCCACAAGTGAAAGATGTCATGATAGAATAGTTGTAGCATGTAGAAGATTTCAGGTATGTGCTCTCAACATGAAAAAAAAAAGGTTCTCAAAAGCCTCACCGTGGTAACACGGGATGTAGTTATTAGACTGGTCTAAATCCTGACGGCTAAAGCCCCACACGGGACTTAAGATAGACGTCGAAATACCTACGCCTATCTTAATCCCAATGCTAGAATGCATAAGGACGCCGTCCCAAACAAGGTGAGTCTGGGGCATCTTAGCAGTAAGCCGCGGGGGCAGGGTTAGATTTAGGCACCCCTGTTGGGTCTTTGGGTTAGGCACCCCCCAGAGAGAGTTAGGGTTAGGCTAGGGGAAGGGGGTTTAGGGTTAGGTGCCATTTGGGGGATATGCCTTGAGAAAGACTTGTTCAAAATGCGTTGGCTGTGGGGTACTGTGTAACCAGAGAGGAGCAGACTTTGTTGAATCCTTGAACTGTTTGAGGTATTTGAGTGATTGTATAGTTGAAATCTGGACATAAATTTTTTACCATCTATATATGCACTTTAAACCTCTTCTTGTTGTTGTAGAATAAAAGTCTGTGGATTATTGTTTTTATTATCTGGGATGTTCAATCTTGAAAAGAGGAAAGTTTGTGTCTTATATTGAATACATTTTTTACACACTAACAATATGGTTATCGTATGTGCGATATGTGGAGATCATCGTGAAACATACCTTTATATAAGGAAACTGAACTCCAGTAAGGTACGCAATCTCCTTGAAATAATTTGTTTCTGCTATGTGTAAAGATACCATGATGAGCACGTTAAAACTTTTGTGTCAAATGGGTAAGGTACATTACATTTTGGATAAACCACATTCTAATAGTAGACCATACGTTTCTGGGTCAGCTCATCTTAAGTATAAAAGATACCATTAAATATATGTTTAAATGGTTTATAAAATAAGTAATTAACATTCTTTTTATATGCAATCAGGACATTAAGGAATCTACACGTTTGGCTTCTATTTCTTTTTCATTGAAAATCAACGAGGAATAAGAAACACAAAAGATAAAGAAAAGAAAAAAAAGAACACTACAAAGATTTGCTGGACATTAAGTGGTTTGGAGGTTTTTTTGGTGCTCATATATAAGATACATTTTTTTTCCGTGTATTTGTTCATATATTGAGAGCATATTTGATCCTGTCCAAAAATTCAATTTGTTGTATATCATTGTTATATTCTTGTATTGGTCAAGATAAGGATAGGATTGGGGCTATTGCACACCGTATTGTGCCTAGGCATCTCCTCTTTATAAATTTAGCATATGCCACTAGGGGGAGGTTAGGGTTAGACACCCCCCAGGAGGGTTATGTTTATGGTGTGGGAAGCGGGGATTGGGTTTACGCACTCCTGGGGGGTTAGGGTTAGGCACCACCCCGGGAGTTTTAGGGTTAGGCACCACCAAGGGAGGGTTAGGGGAGGGAGAGGGGAGGGTTAGGATACTTACCAGCCCCAGTCGTGATCTCCTCCTGTCGGGCTTCTGTAGTTGGGATTTGAACCGCCGCCGGTATTTGAATCCCATTCCGGTAACAGAGTGAGTGGATTTTATCATATACTATTCTGACATATTTTTGATAGAAGAAAAATAAATCTTAGTATACAAAATTCTCAGCAACAGGCCAGCAGACCAGTATCAACATTTGGCAAGTTAGGTAATGCCAGTAAGGTATGATTTTTAAATAGTTTTTATTTTATTGGTCATATAGAAAATAAGGCATCCATGTTTGCAATGGCACAAGCTATGTTTGTGGAAAGGAAGTAACTCAGAACATGTAAAGTTTAAAGAAGAATTGAAAAATAAATATATGTTATTGTATTACATCCTTCAACTGACATATGTTTAAAGTTCTGCATTTAATTTTTTTTGTACCATTAAAAGTTAACTGTATTTCAAAATGAACAGTAGTGAGACAGCTCTGAATTATGAGAGCTGGCTGCCTGCCATTGTCTGTTTTCTAGTAAAATTAATGAAAGCAGTAGCAGGGAGGGGACTGTGAAAATCCTTGCTACTTTTTATGGAAATTCAGGTGAGTTCTGCATCAAACAGTCAGACAGTAGAAAAATGAATACCCACAAATTAAAAAATAATTTGTTTGTATTTTTGGATATATATACTGTGTATGTATGTGTGTATATATATATATATATATATATATAATATAGAGGATGATCTGTTTAAAAATACAAATAAAATGGTTTTTATTTGTATTTTTGAAAAATTGTAATTTAAATGTACTACAGGGGTAGAACATTTATGAGGTGCCCCAGAGAGTCAGTATGAGGGATAAAAATACCATCTTTTATTGTCCTAAATCTAGTCCATAAGCAGCTAAATAACCCCCAAAAAATGTTAGTCTGTCCAAAAATCCCTAATGTCCCCAAATATAAAGCCCATACTGAAAAGAAAAGATGATGGAACTGTCCTTGGGACCTCCCACCCACCATTTTGTTGTGTATTAAAAAAAGACATGCACAGTTAAACACCCAAGGGGCTGATTCAGCATTGCACGTATGAGCAATGCTGATCGCAGATTCCCGATTATCGTGAATCTGTGTGTGCGCAGGATCCGTTCTGTAAATGTGCAGTACGGATCCTGTGTAATCGCAAGCAGCCCCTTCTATGCCTATATCTGATTGACAGGCACAGGCATATAAGGGGTGGTGCGGAGACGGCCGACATTCCTGGAAACGGGGGCATGTCCGCGCCATTTTTCAGGATTGGCAAGGCCAGATGCTGCATCCACGGATGCAGTTTCCTGGCCTCACAAGCCGGCCAGCCTGAGTAAACTGAGCCATACTCAGCTGGCTGGTGGGCCGGCGCCGTCCACCTGTGCCGTGCCTATGACCTTGGTCGCAGTGCTGGGATCGCAAATGCAGCAAACAGGTGTAATACACCTCCTGCTGCACTTGCATATTAGCTAGGATGGAATTGCAAGCTGCCTGCATTCAGCTTTTGCAATTCCGTCCTAAGCTGAATTAGCCCACAAGTACTTTAGCGACAGGGTCTGTTACTTTTGTGGCTGAAGTCCTTGGTTTGTTTGGGCCCCCACAAATAATTTTTTTTTGAAGGACTACCTCCGATCATTAATGAGGAGGTTGATGTTGAGGGTGTTGGTGGAGGAGATTGCATGTGCTGGTAGCTGATACTGGACTGTTTCTTCTTATTATTTTACAAATTATTACAATTTTTTAAAATAAATTGCATGAACTCACTGCAAATGACGTAACATGCCTAAAAGGTTAACGTTCCTACCTCTACTAACTTTGGCGTCACAAATGGTACAAATGCCTTCAGAAATGTCTGTATTTTGATTAAAATAATTCCACACCCAAGAGGTGGCTTTTCTGGTCTTATGGCTTCCTAAAAAGGAAAAGCAGGAACTGCTGCCACTGGTGGCTAACTTTCACAAACAACATCCTCGTCATCAACATCCTCATTAACGTCAGAAAGTACAGAAATATCCCCCTCATCTTCCTGTTGCACTTCCGCCACACTATCATCCTCAATTTCTATTATGTCACCATCTTTACTTGTGCTGCTCATCCCCAAATTTGCAAAGGGTGCACAAATTGTGAATGGAGGCTTCTTTACAATGTACAGTATCAGAAATTTCAGACTCACACATAGCACTCATGGACACCCTTAGACTCTAGATTTGTGATATATCTGAACATACATTTTGTTCTTCAGCCCTAGGGGTATATTTACTAAAGTGAGTGTTTTAGAAGTGGAGATGTTGCCCATAGCAATCAATCAGATTCTTCTTAACATTTATCTAGCACCTACTAGCTAGAATCTGATTGGTTGTTATGGGCACCATCTCCACTTCTAAAAACTTTCACTCTAGTAAATATAGCCCTTAGTGTGTTATTTCTGCACTGATTTGCCTGATTTAAATTTCACACCTCTTTTAGATTGAGGTGTTACATCATCATGTGAGGTTATAGAAGAAAGTGCAAACTGAATCCAAAAAGAAAATCACAGGCCTCGTGCCAATACAGGCAATTCAAGACAGAGTAACAGCCTATTAAAAAAGATAATAATAAACTTTTCCAACCAGCAAATCACAGACATCAGGCTAGTACAGGTAAATTGAGATGGAGTAACAGTCTAGTAGTCTTTATAACTATACAGCAAATGGGCAAAGCCCATAATAAAAAGTGGTGCATTCTAGAATTGTCATAGGGCCCCCTCACCCACCCTTATGTTGTATATTGAAAAGGACATGTACAGTTTTACAATCTTAGCACTTCAGTTACATGTACTGCCAATTTGTTTGTTTGGGCCTCCACAAAAGAAAACATTTTATTGGTTTGGTTAAACCAAGCTACCAATGGGCTTAAGGCTACCAGTGTTAATCATTCTCAATGTTGATGATGTCATCATCACCCTCATCACTGTTGTTAATATCATGATACACAATATTAGCTCATCCCCACTTGAATCCACTGTTACAGTCTCTGTAATTGGTGGCAAAGATATTCCTCTTTGAATTTGCAGTTCATTTTGATGAACATCAGTTTTTCCACATTTTTCACAATTAGACTCCTACGCTGATTGCTCACATGTTTCTGTCAGTGCTAAGTACTCTCTCTGAGTTCAAACTGGGGGGTGAGCAACTTAAGTACACCACAATTAGTTTGTTCCAGGGGCTCCAAATTGCCTTTTTTCCTCTCAGTATTCAAAGGCCTGTGTGAGATGTTAATTTGTACATTATAATTTATATAATCCTCCACCATTCTATTGATGCTTACTGTATCAGATCGAGTCATGGTAGAGGTGTCAATATATGTGTGCATATCTTTTAAACCTGACCAGAAGTAATGTTTCTCTCTGGTGCACTGAGTTGACTCATCATGATCAGTGAGTCTCTTGGAAAAGGTTAGTTTTTTCCTGACAGTAGTATTGACAGGAGAAGCTGAAGCAGAAGATGCAGTGTCATGTGCCACTTGAGCTGATAACTTGCTCATAAGGAGCTCTTTGCATCTCTTAAAATCTGTGTTAGTTTTGAAATAAAGACATTACATAGGATAAACCTAGGATATTGATGTCAACCATTTTGGTCCTGGCAAAGTGAAAAAGAACTTGATCTACAAGTCCAACATACAGAGCCATTTAGTCTCATCTCCTTCAGCTTCTCTAGCTGCTTTCCTGTAGTTTTATTAAAAGTATGTCTGAACCCACTTCATAGGTTACAATTTCAAATGCTTTTATAAGCTTGCATAAAACTGCAGTTTTCTCCTGTGTGCTGCATTAGATAATAACATGTCCCCCCTCTATCTATATCATGGCTTGATGTGAACATCATGATGGCTTTTTGCTGTTTCTTCAGTCGCTGAAGGGTGGAATTCCATCTGATTACTACCTCTTGTTTCAGAACATGCCATGGCAAATTAAACTGTTCTTACAGCTGCTTCAATGTTCTACATGTGTTTGCTGAATGCCAAAATGCTCAGAAATTTTAGGGGCCACAGCCAGAATCTCCTGCATGGCCTTGTAATTTTTTGAGAAATTCTGAACCACCAAATTTATTGTGTGCCAAACATGTTATGCGTTAACATTGTAATGCTCCTACAATGTTATTTGCATTATGGAAAATAAATCCCGAGGAGAGTCTTAGAGGGGTAATCCATTTTGCTATTTCATCCCTGAGTTTTTCCAACAAATTGACACTGGTTTGCTTCTTAATGAAGACAGTTATACAGAGAGTTGCCTTCCTGTGAATGAGCCAGTTTTTGTGTTAGATACTGCTGCTGAAGGTGATACACCCACCCAGTGGGTAGTCACATCATGTAATCTTTAGTTTAACCAGTATCGCTTATCCACATAGCTGTACTAAAGTGGATAGCAATGGCATTTTCTAAGCAATGGATAACTTTTTGTTTATCGACCTGTTGCAGGTGAGGAATGGCTGTTCTGGTAAAATAGATTTGAGATGGAATTTGGTAGTGTGGAAACATGACCTCAACTAATCGGCTAAAATCAGATGCGTTGATATCAGATCTAATGCTAAAAGAGCCGTTTTGGTTTCAGTGACCGCTGTGCAACAGGATGGTGGCTGTCATACTCTAGAGATCTGAAACCTCCCCAGTGTGAAAATAATAAAAAAAATGTTTGTGTGTGTGTGTTAGCCACACTTATCAGCAGTGTAGCTGCACAGGGGTGCTGTGCTGCCTGTGTCTCATTTATCAAGGGGCTGCTGCCTCATTCAGGGGTGCTTCCCTCCTCCAGTGTGAAAAAAATAAAAACTATTTTTTGTATGTGCGTGTTATCTTCACCCCCAGTGTGAAAAAAAGAATAAACTATTTTTTGTGTGTGCGTTTTAGCCACACTTATCAGCAACGTAGGTGCACAGGGGTGCTGTGCTGCTTGTGTCTCATTATTAAGGGGATGCTGCCTCAATCAGGGGTGCTTCCCTCCCCAGTGTGAAAAAAATAAAAACTATTTTTTGTATGTTCGTGTTATCCACACCCCCAGTGTGAAAAAAATAAAAACAATTTTTTTTGTGTGTGTGTGTGTGTGTGTTAGCCACACTTATCAGCAATGTAGGTGCACAGGGGTACTGTGCTGCCTGTGCCTCATTTATCAAGGGGCTGGCGCCGCCTCTCAACCAATGAATGCTCTGACATGGAACTTCAAAGGAGGAAGCCGTGTCTGTGCGCTTCATTCGGGAAGGATCCTTGTTAGGATGGTTAATGCTTGGTATGAGGGTCACGTTTATCGTTTTGTTATTTTAACAACACCTTGGATGCCTACTGGACAAGGGGACCACTCGAGGTAATAGAGGTGAGTATGTGTGAGTGTGTATGTATGTATGTATTAAACTTACACTGTGTAAGGTGTGTGTGTTTCTTTCAATATTTCTTTACAGGTGAACTACAGGTCCCAGTGGGCCCTTAATGCCCCGCATGCTGGTACTTGTGGTTCTTCAAGTACCAGCATGAGGGGGAGGCTTGCTGGGACCTGCAGTTCTACTGTAAAGACAATGTTTTTATTCTTCTATTTTTACACTACACTAACACAATCAACCTGCCACCCACCGCCCAGGGGTGACGGGGATAGCCCCAGGCTATAAGCCTAGGCTAGGGCTGTCCTGGAGAGGGAGACCCCTTTATTGGAGGGGTCTCCAACTCCCCAGGGATCCCTGGCCTTTGCTGACTAGCAGTCAGGGCTGATGCTGCGGCTGGGGGGCCTAGTGATAGGGGTCCCCTGGTTGTGGCATCAGTCCCCTGTTAGAAAGGGTCCAGGGCTGGTTCTTTGAATTAGAGGGAGACCCTTCACAAATTTTTCCCTGTAATTCCAGAACCAGACCTGGTTCCCATAGCCCAGTGTTGGTTGTACTTAGTCAACCAGACCTGGGTTTGCAAAGTACGGGGCTGGTTCTGTTTTGGGGGGGGACCTCACGTCAATTTTTTTAAACATTTAACTCTTTATTTACTTTTTACAGTCAGATACATGCAGGCATCTCACTGATGTCTGCATGTATCTGTGTCAATCCAACCTGCTCATTCTCAAATCGAAAGCTTGAAGCAGGTCTATTCATTTGGTAATTTGAAGTTCGATTTGAAGTCGGATTTTGAGGTCGATTTAGTACATAAGGGTTTTATGTGTTGGGCTATGTAAAAGTACCAATGTTTTACCGATGTTCGATTTGAGGCCAATTTGACGAAAATTCAATTTGAAATTCGATTTTGCATTCGATTTGACCTTTAGTAAACACCCAAAAGCAAAATCGAATACAAATCGAATGAAAATTGCACCTCAAATCACTCAAAATGCAAAATCGACCTTTAGTAAATTTAACCCCTAGTCTCTAAAGTGCTTGGTTTGTTAAACTGTTCATTTCCCACATAAGAGTGGGGGCGAGGGACCTTGCACCTCTTTTTTTACATTTTGCACAATTTGGGGCATTGCCGACTGACATTATTATAGTTTATTAAACTGCCATCCTGTCTGCCGCTGCTGTGTGGCAATGTTTCATAGATGTCCTATATTTTTTAAACTGCCATGCGTTTGTGCCGCTGCTCTTTTGCTTACTTTAGCCAGCCAGCTCGCTGCAGCCTTTGGTCTACATTAGTGAAAAATAGTGAAATCAATATTGTGAGCTGTGAGATGGTTAAAAATGCATGGAAATGCCTGAAAATTATTGTTATTAAGGTTAATAATACTGTAGGAGCAAAAACAGGCCCAGCTGTTTATATAATTTTTTGGAAAAAATCCAGATCCAAAACCAAAACCAAAATCTAAAAACAAAACACCAAGGAAAAAGATCCAAAACCAGATCCAGATCCAAAACCAGGGGAGATACAGATCCAAAACCAAAACACGGGGGTCGGCGCACATCTCTAGTTCAAATACATTGTCGTGTTTTGGGTTTGCCAAAACAATCCTTAAGTGTTTTGGTTTTGGATCTGGATTTTTTTTTAATTATAAAAACAGCTAAAATCATATAAAGTGGCCCTATTTTCATTCCTACAGTATCATTAACCTCAATAACATGCATTTTCAGTAATTTTCAGTCAATTTTGACCACTACACAGCTTACAATATTGTTTTCACCCATATTGGCCAAAGGCTGCAGCTGACTGGCTAAACTAAGCGACAAAGCAGTGACCCAAACACATGGCAGTTTAAAATATAACACATCTAGGAAACAGAGTGGCACTGTAGTGGCAGGCAGGATGGCAGTTTAATATAAACTATACAAAGCTATAGAATGTTTTCATTAATCAAGAACTAAATCAGTGGCCTGAGGCCAGCACAGGTAAACAGAGATGGAGTATTAAAGCAGTTAAATAGATAAAAATAGATAAAACAATTACTTGAGGTCCCCCCCTAATTCCATAACCAGCCCTGGACCTTTTAGCCTGGTCTTGTCATGGGAAATTGGGAGAAAACCCAGTGTGGGGTTCCCCCTATTTTCCATTTACCAGGACCAAGTTGAACCAGCCGGGGTGGCAATGCCACAACAGGAGGACATACAGCATGGGGTCCTCCTGCCAAAGCTTTGAATCAGCCCCAATCTGGTCAGCATTGGGCTAGCAATCCTCAGAAAGTGAAGATCCCACCACAAAAAAATGGGGTCCCCCCTCTTAGGCATTAAACAGCCCTGGGCTAAAAGCCTTCCCTGCATCCATGACTGTTTGATGCAGGGGTAATGGGTTAATTGAAGTAATAATATTGTTCTTCACAGGTACTGTAGCCAGCCTAACCTTTGGCCCTTGTAGAACTACAAGTGCCAGCAGGCTGGAGGCACCTGTATCCCCACTTAAGGAGGTCGTTCCTCTTCTTCAGACACAGGTCTTGGTAAAATAACAAACTGTTTGTGATCCCTGGGACACAGCCCCAAGAGGGGTTAATTAAAATAGGCAAGTATAATCTGTGTGGAGTTTGTATAGTATCCCTGTGTTTCCTTGGGTTTCCTCACACTTGCTAGCTTTCTGGCTGCCCCCTCTCAGAGTGGCGGCTGGTCTGATAGACTTGCCCTCTCTTGCGGGCAGCTATGAGCGCCACGCGGATTTTGTGAGCCTCCCGGCCGTTCCGGGAGAGTAGGCGAGTATGGGTTTACTCCAGGTGCTCTGGTTTCATCACTCTCTAAGCAAACTTACTGGTAGTGTGTTTGCATGTCCATGTGATTGGAAACATAGATTGTAAGCTCCGCTGTGGTAGGGACTGATGTGTACGATTTAAATATTCTCTGTAAAATTCTGTGCTGTATAAATAACTGTGAATAATAATTTAAATGAATATAACATTTACAAACACTACATTTATGTTAACTATTTATACTCAACTACAGCTGCCCATAAAAGGAGCAGTTTGGCCCCATAGCTGAACGTTGTTATTAATGCGATTATGTACTAAGCATTAACACATACTTTTGTGATAAAAGTTGCGGGAGTGTTTTCTTTGAAGAAATATAGAAGTAAATGTTTTTTTCTTTGGGTCATTTAAAACTAATTGTCATAAGTGTGTTATGACATCTTCATAACTGAATCATAACTCAGGCACTGTCTTTGCATTTTTTTCTCTAATGTATATAATAGCCTCTTTTATGTTCATAATGGCAGCAAGATGTGTCATGTTTTACATTAACTCATAATTTACTGAGCTGCACTGCCAATAAACTGGTATGTGTATGCAACTTATGTGTATTGTGGAACATATACTGTATATACTGTGTAGCAACTAGAAATACCATAATTTTGAAACAGAAATTTGGGACACATATATAATTTGACATTTACACAGTGCATCAAACCCATCCCACATTGTGGACACCAGATACTGTAAAGCAGCTATAGAACTGTTCTTGGAAACTGATATACTGTAATTGTGAGACATAGAGGTTCACATAGAGTTGGACGTACGCCTTTTTTTTCTTGCATAAAATACGCATCTCTGTACTATTTTTATGCAAAACCATGGCACATATTTGTGTCTGTATGCACATCTGATCCCATCTTATGCTTTTGTCTTCCTGTGACTGTGGGATGGTGCAGACAAGCACAGCCCGAGTACGTGTTCACATATCTTTACCAATGATTTCAAATGAACAATGATCATGATGTTGATTGGCTGATTGTGTCTGGCAACCTCCCATTCATAGGAAATCATTAAAGTTGTGGCCATCTTTTCGCCTTACTTACAGATATGTCCTCATACTGTACACCTAGGGGTAAATTTACTAAGCTGAGAGTTTGGGAGAGTTTGCAAACTCTGGAGAGTTTGGGCATTTTTTCCCACTCTCAAATTCACTAATGTCAAACTCGGGAGAGAGATCTCCTTTGCTCCGGAAAAATACTGGAGAGTTAGCAAACTCTCTTCAAATCACCATCGGCAAAACTCGAGAACCTTTTGACTGGTGAAGATAGGATTCTTGAATTTACCAAGCAGAGAGTTTCTAAACTCTCATGAGATGGGAATACTCTCCTGTAAAAACTTGTGGAAAAAATACACCTGCCTGTGATCTGAGAGTTTGGCAGAAACATACACAGATCTCTGTGATCCATGTATGTTTCTGCCTGTAAATATAGAAAAAAATGTAAACCTCCAACAAAAAAAATACATAGAGTCCACCCCAAAAGCCTAACCAGCCCCAGGCTTGCCAGCCTGTCCTGTTTTCTAAAATTATGGGGAACAAAATGTGTAGTGTTCCACCATAATTTAGAAACCAACACCAGGATGCAGGGCCAGTCCTGGTTTAAAATATAGGGGGGGGAATTGCATAGGGTCCCCCCTATATTTAAATCCAGCACCAGACCCATATCGGCTGGGCTGTAATGCCACAGCCCGGAGACCATTTCACCAGGGCTCCGGGGTGAAAGCATTATCAACCCAAGCCGGTCAGGCCAAGCCAGGGATCTCAGGGGAGGTGGGGACCCCCCAAAAAAGGGGACCCCCTCTCCCTTAACCCCTGGCTTGGTCTGAAGCCCGGGGCTCTTCCCCGCACCCCTGGAGCGTTGGGTACGGGGGTAATAAAGTGGGGAAATATAATTAAACTATTGTATTTTACAGTGGGACTACAGGTGCCAGCATGTTTGTCCTTTGGCACTTGTGGAACTACAAGTGCCAGCAGACGGGTGGCACCTGTACCCCCACTGTAAAATAAATAGTTAAGTAAACACAAAACACACACACTGTGCAAAGTATAACTTTATTACACACACCTACTCATTCACACATACTTACCTATACCAGATGTGTCTGTCCCCTTGTCCAGTAGAATCCGTGTAGACTGGCCCAGCAAAAAAGATTTCATACACACCTATATCCTGGCGCTGGTCTCCGCAGTAATCCATGCCCTTTGCAACACAAAAAAACGAATTTACCGCACCACGCACCGGGTATCAGTATGTGTGTTGCCATACATACTGATACCTCCCGAATGCCAGCTGACGGGACTGCACAGGCTTTGCTAGTCCCGCCAGCCAACCAGCGGCCGCGCTGACTGTAGAGCGGGCGCTGATTGGCTCCGGCTACTGACACCATCGGCCATCTTACTCTCAGTTAAACTCCCTTCTTTGTAAATTTGAGAGTCTCAGGAGCTTCAAATCACCCGAGTTTAGGTGAAGCTAATCGAGTTGAAAAAAAGCAAACTCTCACAGACTCGACTCTTAGTAAATTTACCCCTTAGTGTCTATATGCTGTATGGCGAGAGACACCTAGCTCTACTGAGGCGCTTTGATAGGGGTAGTGCTAATGTACCATACTTTTCTTGAAATTTTGCATCTTATATGTATTGCAGAATCAGCAAAAAGCCACTCACAGTGTACGAGAGATGCTAGGCTGCAACATTAACCATACAGGAAATGGTTTTACACACGTAAAACAAAGTCCCAGAGTGAACCAGACACGCCAAGAGAGGCTATTCGGCATGACTGAAGTGACAGTTTTAAAGGACACATCTATAATTTATATTGCATTGGACAGCAGCAGTTAAAAATATTAGTTTGATTTTTGAAGGGGCAAACAATGCATGTTTGTATGTTATCGAATTTAATTTGTACTTTTATTTTGTATTTGTTATTTGTGTCTGTAAAGCCGGGTATACACTATAAGATATTTTGCATGATATATTGTTCCGATGCAGATCAGAACTAAATATCGTGTGGATCGTATAATGTATACACTCTATTCCGTGGGCACACTGGTCGTTCATCGCATTTCCAGGTGAGTTACGTCTCTAGATATATTAATGTATGTGCTGTTATCATGTGCCATCACAGTATGCAATTATATGACCCAAAGTGGGTGCTTTTATCATGTAGCTATGTAATGATGTACACCTGGTGTATATGCCACTGTTATGTAATGATGTACACCTGGTGTATATGCCACTGTTATGTAATGATGTACACCTGGTGTATATGCCACTGTTATGTAATGATGTACACTTGATGCATATGCCATTGTTATGTAATGATGTACACCTGGTGCATATGCCACTGTTATGTAATGATGTACACCTGGTGCATATGCCACTGTTATGTAATGATGTACACCTGGTGCATATGCCACTGTTATGTAATGATGTACACCTGGTGCATATGCCCCTGTTATGTAATGATGTACATCTGGTGCCTATGCCCCTGTTATGTAATGATGTGCACCTGATGCCTATGCCCCTGTTATGTAATGATGTACATCTGGTGCCTATGCCACTGTTATGTAATGATGTACACCTGGTGCCTATGCCCCTGTTATGTAATGATGTACACTTGGTGCCTATGCCACTGTTATGTAATGATGTACACCTGGTGCCTATGCCACTGTTATGTAATGATGTACACCTGGTGCCTATGCCACTGTTATGTAATGATGTACACCTGATGCCTATGCCACTGTTATGTAATGATGTACACCTGATGCCTATGCCACTGTTATGTAATGATGTACACTTGATGCCTATGCCACTGTTATGCAATGATGTACACCTGGTGCCTATGCCACTGTTATGTAATGATGTACACTTGATGCCTATGCCACTGTTATGCAATGATGTACACCTGGTGCCTATGCCACTGTTATGTAATGATGTACACTTGATGCCTATGCCACTGTTATGCAATGATGTACACCTGGTGCCTATGCCACTGTTATGCAATGATGTACACCTGGTGCCTATGCCACTGTTATGCAATGATGTACACCTGGTGCCTATGCCGCTGTTATGCAATGATGTACACCTGGTGCCTATGCCGCTGTTATGCAATGATGTACACCTGGTGCCTATGCCACTGTTATGCAATGATGTACACCTGGTGCCTATGCCACTGTTATGTAATGATGTACACCTGGTGCCTATGCCACTGTTATAAAATGATGTACACCTGGTGCCTATGCCACTGTTATGCAATGATGTACACCTGGTGCCTATGCCACTGTTATGCAATGATGTACACCTGGTGCCTATGCCACTGTTATGTAATGATGTACACCTGGTGCCTATGCCACTGTTATGTAATGATGTACACCTGGTGCCTATGCCACTGTTATGTAATGATGTACACCTGGTGCCTATGCCACTGTTATGTAATGATGTACACCTGGTGCCTATGCCACTGTTATGTAATGATGTACACCTGGTGCCTATGCCACTGTTATGTAATGATGTACACCTGGTGCCTATGCCACTGTTATGTAATGATGTACACCTGGTGCCTATGCCACTGTTATGTAATGATGTACACCTGGTGCCTATGCCACTGTTATGTAATGATGTACACCTGGTGCCTATGCCACTGTTATGTAATGATGTACACCAGGTGCCTATGCCACTGTTATGTAATGATGTACACCTGGTGCCTATGCCACTGTTATGTAATGATGTACACCTGGTGCCTATGCCACTGTTATGTAATGATGTACACCTGGTGCCTATGCCACTGTTATGTAATGATGTACACCAGGTGCCTATGCCACTGTTATGTAATGATGTACACCAGGTGCCTATGCCACTGTTATGTAATGATGTACACCAGGTGCCTATGCCACTGTTATGTAATGATGTACACCAGGTGCCTATGCCACTGTTATGTAATGATGTACACCTGGTGCCTATGCCACTGTTATGTAATGATGTACACCTGGTGCCTATGCCACTGCTATGTAATGATGTACACCTGGTGCCTATGCCACTGTTATGTAATGATGTACACCTTGTGCCTATGCCACTGCTATGTAATGATGTACACCTGGTGCCTATGCCACTGTTATGTAATGATGTACACCTGGTGCCTATGCCACTGTTATGCAATGATGTACACCTGGTGCCTATGCCACTGTTATGCAATGATGTACACCTGGTGCCTATGCCACTGTTATGCAATGATGTACACCTGGTGCCTATGCCACTGTTATGTAATGATGTACACCTGGTGCCTATGCCACTGTTATGCAATGATGTACACCTGGTGCCTATGCCACTGTTATGCAATGATGTACACCTGGTGCCTATGCCACTGTTATGCAATGATGTACACCTGGTGCCTATGCCACTGTTATGCAATGATGTACACCTGGTGCCTATGCCACTGTTATGCAATGATGTACACCTGGTGCCTATGCCACTGTTATGCAATGATGTACACCTGGTGCCTATGCCACTGTTATGCAATGATGTACACCTGGTGCCTATGCCACTGTTATGCAATGATGTACACCTGGTGCCTATGCCACTGTTATGCAATGATGTACACCTGGTGCCTATGCCACTGTTATGCAATGATGTACACCTGGTGCCTATGCCACTGGTATGCAATGATGTACACCTGGTGCCTATGCCACTGTTATGCAATGATGTACACCTGGTGCCTATGCCACTGTTATGCAATGATGTACACCTGGTGCCTATGCCACTGGTATGCAATGATGTACACCTGGTGCCTATGCCACTGTTATGCAATGATGTACACCTGGTGCCTATGCCACTGTTATGTAATGATGTACACCTGGTGCATATGCCACTGTTATGTAATGATGTACACCTGGTGCCTATGCCACTGTTATGTAGCTATGCAATGATGTACACCTGGTGCATATGCCACTGTTATGTAATGATGTACACCTGGTGCATATGCTACTGTTATGTAATGATGTACACCTGGTGCATATGCCACTGTTATGTAATGATGTACACCTGGTGCATATGCCATTGTTATGTAATGATGATGTACACCAGGTGCCTATGCCAATGTTATTATTATTATCATTAATTTATATGGCGCCACAAATGTTCCGCAGCGCTTTACAAAGCACATAAACAAGTTGTAGACATGCGACTTACAGAACAATACAATACAGAACCAGGACATGGATAATACATATTGCTACATTAGTGATCATAACACCCAGATAAACAACAGAGCATAGGCAGCCAAGTGTTAGGTGCCCTAGTGGTGAGTTAGAAGTAGATGAAACTAAAGTAGGGAGAAGTACAAGAGGTTAGAGGGCCCTGCTCATAAGAGCTTACATTCTCAAAGAAGACTGTTATGTAATGATGTACACCTGGTGCATATGCCATTGTTATGTAATGATGTACATCTGGTGCATATGCCACTGTTATGTAATGATGTACACCTGGTGCATATACCGCTGTTATGTAATGATGTACACCTGGTGCATATGCTGCTATTATGTAATGATGTACACCTGGTGCATATGCTGCTATTATGTAATGATGTACACCTGGACACGAGTTGGGACCCGGTTCTACTTGGAACACCAAAGTGATCCGTGCTGGTACTCGGTGTGATTCGACCGGTGTGACCGCAAAATTCGGGTACGTTCGGTTTTCAGCAAAACCGCACTGCTCATCTATACTTCAAATAACATGAAGCACTGGATTCAGGAATGTTGTCTAGAAGAGTTGGAGAGAGCTCCACCAAATTTGAGTTCGATGTTTATGGTTTGCACAGCACAACTCTAGAGTCCATCCACCTGCAAATTTAGGTTCACTTCAAGTTAGCTGCGGTGTCTCCACAGACAGAATGTAGATAAGTACTTTGAAGTTATCTAGTTTTATCATATAAAGAGTTCACATACAAAAGCCAGCAACTGCAACTCACTCTCCAACACATTCCTGTCACAGAAGCGCCAGAAATATGACTGGAGGTGCAGCTTCAGCACAACTCTAGAGTCCACAAAATGCTAAAAATCCCACTACACAATCCAGGGGCATATTAGGAGAGGAAGGGCCCCCTCCTCCCTCCCCAGTGGCTGGCAGCAGACTGACGGCCGACTGCAGCAGCAGTAGGCAGTGCACAAAGTCTACTGCGAATGCGCAGGTCACCGGAAAAATGGCGTGGTCCACATTTTCCCAGTGATTTCCTCATTGTGCATGCGCAAAGCACTGGGAAAATTGCCGTAGTTGCCATTTTCCAGCGTTTAGTGCAGGGCTGAGACACCAGACCTCAGAGAGGTAAATTTTAGAAAATATGGGTGCAGGGTGTGCGGTGTGGGTACCCCCTGGATTTACAGCACACCCTGCACCCATAATAAATACGCCCCTGACACAATCACATTAAATGGTGCAGATAATAAGTCCCCAAGTGCATTTTTTTCTTTTAACAACAACCCCCAAAAACATATCAGCAGCCTTTATCTTCCCCAACAGAGCTTGAAGCACACTTCATTTGTGTAAAATGAGCATTCTTCAGAGTTTAATTGACTTAAAACTAGAGATGTGCACCGGACCATTTTTGCTTTATTTGGATTTTGATTTGGCTCTGATTCGTCGTCCAACTTTGAATTTGGATTTGCCAAACCGCCGTGACTGGTTTTGGATTTGCATTTGGACTTTTTACAAAAATTGACAAAAAAAAGCTAAAATCACGTATTTTTTTGTATTATTAACCTCAGTAACATAATTTCAAGTCCTTTACAGACAATTTAGGCCAAAGGCCGCAGTGAGCTGGCTGGTTACTAAGCAACAGAGCAGCGGCACAGACACAGCAGTTTAAAGCACATCTATGAAACATTGCATATAGCAGTGGCAGAAATGAAAAGTAGTGCAAGATGGAATTGTCCTTGGGCCCTCCCACCCATCCAGTGGATACGGCCAGCAGAGTCACAGTGCTTGTATACACAGTGGCAGGGCCGCCATCAGGGAAGGACTGCTGGGCCTCCTTTCCCAGGCCCGGAGAGAGAGGAAGCCCATGTGGCAGCGGCGAGGAATGCACCGGGTGGCAGCGGCGAGGAAAAGCATTGGCGCTGTGGCATTTGAACTATGGAGCTAGCCGCGAGCTAATCACAGATCACAAAACGGCAGCCAATCAGGAACGGCCGCTCCAAATTGGCTGGTGTTTCATGAGCTGTGGTTGGTGCGCAGTCGGCTCCATAGTTCAAATGCCGCAGCGCCGATGCTCTTTCTCCCTGCCTGCCGACCAGTGCATTCCTCGCCACTGCCACCCGTGCCCCCTCTGTTTCAGGTATGTTGACCCTGCCTTATGCCCACCCTCAAGGCCAGCCTTCCCTGCACTGCCCCCCATCTTTGCCCACCTCCTCAGTCCAGCCAGCCATCCTGCCTTCCCTGCACTGTCCCCCCCGGTCTAGCTAGCCTTCCCTGCACTGAGCCCCCCCCCCAGTCTAGCCGGCTTTCCCTGCCCTGTCCCCCCCAGTCCAGCCAGCCTACCTGCCTTTCCTGCCCTGCTCCTCCCCCAGTCCAGCCAGCCTTATCTGTGCCCCCTCCCCCCTTCTAATCCAACCAGCCAGCCTGTCTTCCCTGCCCCCGTCCAGCCAGTCTTCCCTGCAGCACCCCCCATGTCCAGTCAGCCTGCCTGCCTTCTCTGCTCTCCCCTAGTCGAGACGGCCTTCCCTGCCCTTTTCCCCCCAGACCAACCAGCCTTCCCTGCCCTTTGCCACCCCAGTCTACTCTTCCCAGCCCAGTGCCCCCGCTTGTCCAGCCTTCCCTGCCATGTATCCCGCCAGCAATGTCCAGCCTTCCCTGCCATGTGCCCCCCCTCCACCATGTCTAGCCTGGTTTATGCACTAATTGATGCACCACCCCCAAAGTAGCTCCACCAACATTATCCACAGCCACACCCAAGTCTGTCTATACCTCAGGGGGTCCTGCCTGTTTAGTCAGTACCGGGCCCCACAATTTCTGATGGCAGCTCTGCACAATGGGCTAAAGCCCAAGGAGTCTCAGTGCTTGTATAAACAGAGGGGTACAGTCCAATGAGTCACAGTGCTTATATACAGTATACACAAAGGGCTACGGCCCAAGGAGTCATGGTGATTGCATACACAGTGGGCTAAGGACCAAGGAGTCACAGTACTGGCATACACAGAGGGCTACAGCCCAAGGAGTCACAGTGCTTGTATACAGTACACAGGCCAGTGCAAAAAAACTTTTTTTATGCTTTTAAAAATATATATTTTTTTTTACACTGGAGCAGATGGGCTGGAGTACAGCGCAGCATGCGTCAGCATGCCTTGTACACACAGCCACTTGTGAGTCTGGACACAACCACTTTAATCAGCATAGTATAGCGCAGCATACATCAGCGTGCCATGCAGTGTGCCCCCTATACACAGTCACTTAACAGCACAGCCATTTGTGAGACTGGAGTCTGGACACAGGATACAGCCACTTTAATCAACAGAGTAAGGCAACATACATCAGCGTGCAGTATTCCCTCCTATACACAGTCACTTAACAGCACAGCCACTTGTGAGTCTGGAGTCTGGACACAGGCTACAGCCACTTTAATCAGCAGAGTAGCGCAGCATACATCAGCATGCAGTATGCCCCCCTACAGTCACTTTACCAGCACAGCCTCTCTGGACACAGCCACTTTAACATATGCAGAGAGACATTGTAGAGCAGTGTGCAGCGTGCGAGTAAACAGTGAAATTGCGCTGAGTCCCGGTTGCGGCACCTTATATAGAAATGACCTCTCACGAGAATCAGGAGGATGACGTTCGGTCTCGAAGTGGGATCCGAGTCAGGTGGGAACACCCGAGCCTTGTTTCGGGTGGACTCTGATACACGGTATTCGCAGCGGTTCGGATTCCACAGAATCCGAACCGCTCATCTCTACTTAAAACACAGTTGCTGCTGCTCCACTGCATTTGTATCAATGGGTATGTTTTCTTCACTTTTGTCCAACGTATCCCTGTGTCCATCATCATCATCTTCAGTTTGCAACTTGCACCAGGGTTTAAGTACCTGCAAGTCAAGTCCCTCTGGGCATGTGTGTCCTTTCAGCAGCCATTTTGGCTCGCTTTCCGTGTCTACATGTCCACTCCAACTCCGGCCTCCTAGTCAAACAGTCCTGAGTCCAAGTTATATGTTAACTAATATAAAGAAAAAAAAAGCTGCAACCTGTGTTTACATCCAATAAGGGCACATTTTGCATTGAAGCGGCACTTTTATAGAAGTGGCCATATTTTGATTCTGGAACAAGATGTTTAAATAAGATTCAAGCGAGGAGAATGCAAATTTACAGCAATATTCCCTAGTTAGCAAGTGGTCACAGAAGGGCTATTCTGTTGAGGGCAGGTAGAACTCCGGTCTCATCCGCCCATCCACAATCCCATCTGAGCCATCTTGAAGGCTTGGCAGAGTGACAATCGCTACATATTGGCCTGCGCAGTCAGGCCTGGTGCTAGGTTTCTTAGCGCCCAGTACCATCCTGGGGCACAAAGAACATGTGTATGTTTTAACATGTAATAAATCACAGCCATATCAGCTATTAAAAAGGAACAAGTGAATTGTTCAGCAGTTCAGACATTTAGGGCCTGATTTATCAATAAGTTTTATTACTCATAACGAGTGATAAAACTCATTGCATATGATAAATGGTGCTCAAGCCAATCAGTTCCAAACCTGGGCCATAACTAGGGTAGTGCGACCAGTGCCATGGCACAGGGGGCACTGTTTGGGCCTGTCAATTTTCCTGTTAATTATCATTCTCACTTGTAGCTTTTTCTTCTTTTATCCCCAGCATCTCCTGGCCTCCCCTATCTCTTCCCTGGTCCATCCCCATGAGGCCATGGCCCTTTTTTAGGTGCACTATCTTATGTCTCTATTTAAAAAATGGGGGGGGTCGTCAATGCTCTCTCTGGCACAGGGCACCAAAAAGTCTGGTTATGGCTCTGCTCCCAACTGTCATTTTTCAGCTGATTGGCTGGAGCACCGTTATCATACGCAATGAGTTTTATCACTCATTGTGAATGATAAAACTTCATGATAATAAGGCCCTAACCACTTAACTGACGTGGTCGCATGTGATGCAAACGCAGCCAATTGTGCTTCAGCTGAGGTTTGACCGCACTGCCTCGCTGTGTTTTTGAAGAGGAAATCCGTTCTACACAAGTGCAGAATGGATCTCCTCTGACTCCCCGGACTCTCCTGCAGACCCGGCAATTTCTGACCGGTTTTGCCAGAAAAATGTGTCAGTTAAGTGGTTAAAGAGGGTCTCTAGTTATTAAACATCTCAGTAGTCAGTCATGTGTACAAATGTCACTTGTTTCTAATTAGAATGAATTTATCAGTGAAAAGTTTTTCCAATGATGGTAATGTTGACTTTGTATTGAATTTGAGATGAGTGGGAAAAATCTGTTAAAAAAAAAAAGTACTTTTGTTTAGGAAAGAAAATACAATAAATGCCAAAGTCAAGACTATGAAAGGCTGAGACAAGGTGGATATTTTAAAATTATCATTTTTTTACAAACATTGTAAGATTTGCGCAGTAGTAGAAATGAAAAATGTAAAATCTAATGCCAAGTGTGAAGATAAATGGAATGTTTGTAAGGTCACACCAAGCAATACAGCTAATGATAAATGAGACATAAGCCTACATTCACTTTGTCCATATGTTCTCTGTCCTGCAGAGTTTCCTGAAAATGTATTACAAAAATCACATTTTCTTAAATATATGACCTTACATGTAATACATTTTATAAATAAAGATAATAATGATAAAAAAATTACAACATTTATAATAACGGTAAAACTGCCTATAGCAGTGGTTCCGAAACTGTGCGCTGTGGCACCCTGGGGTGTCTCGGGACAGTTGCAGGGGTGCCTCAGGATGGTGGTCCAGCACCAAATCAAATTTTTTTTCTGGTCAATGTAATGTTAATTTGTGGGCAAACAGAAGTGCAAACCTGTCACCCACCACATAACTGACCCTAAGGATGACAGGTAACCATTTACTTCACTTTACTACATTTTTCTGATTTTCTTAATAACAAACTTAAACTTATGAGTTCTGTGAAAACAATCCTGATACTCTAGGGTGCCGTGACTCAAAACAGTTTGGGAACCACTGGCCTATAGTATTCATGTCTGTGTATGTGCATTAAATGCAAGCTCTGTCCATTTATGCAGAGTGGACAGGTGGTGGGAGCACAGACAGAAATGGACAATATGAAGGCAAAGAACCATCTTTTTTTCTTCCTGTCATAGGCTAGAATAGAACTTGGGTTGAATTCAGGCATGTGTGTAATTACTTGGGTAGAATTGGTGGTAGCTGCTATGCATGGCCATTTTATCCACAATGTGATACAGATGGTTGCCATGGGCCTAGTGTTTCTTAGGGGGTCACACCTGCCAACCACTGCCAGTGTGTGTTGAAAACAATGTTGTTGTTGTGTTTTTTCTAAAATTACAACTTTAGACTCTACCAGACCAGTCAGAGTGCTACCTGGGTGGCAGTCCAGGGAGGGGGTGGAGTGTGCAGGCGCGGACTTATGCTGGCCACACACATAGCGATATTTTACCTGATCTGGACGAATTCGACACATTGGAATGACAGATCGTGTAAAATATGGCCGAATCCTGAGTAAATCATGAGTCCCCACTCACGATCATGATGCGATGCGCATCCCCACTGGTCGCACATCGCATCGTCAGATCTGCCGTGCAGTAGGGCAGATTTGACAATCTAGGAGGCGATGCACTGTGCAAGGCTGGATGCAGGAGAGATCGTATGAAGATTGGACACCAAGTTGTGTGCAGATCATGTGGAAATCGTGTGCAGAGCTGCCGGGGAGAGTTTCAAGGGAAATCGTACACAAATCGTACACATCGGCTGATCGTGTGCAGATCGCATTGTTTGTGGCCACTATTAGACAGAAGTTTCCATTTGCCTCAAAGAACTCCCATGGGCTCCAGTGCAGCGACACAGAATTTAGTATGATTAGCAGGTGATCCACAGTGTGGGAATTAACACATCTGGTTTGGATAATCCCTGCTTCTGCTTGACTTCCAAGTGGCCCAAGTTACTTCCCAAACCTTCTCCCAGGCACACATGTACAAGAAACGCTGACCCAAGTCATTACTACCAGAGCAGTAACTAGACTTTTTGGTGCCCTGTGCCAGAAAGAGCATTGGTGCCCCCCACCCTCCATATTTTAAATAGGGACATAAGATAGTGCACCTGAAAAAGGGCCATGACCTTATGGGGAAGGGCCAGGGAAGAGATAGGGGTACTCCTTGGGCAGCCAGGAGATGCTGGGGATAAAACAAGAGGAAGCTACTAGTGAGAATGATAATAAACAGGAAATTTGACAGGCCCAAACAGCGCCCCCTGCCCTGCGGTGCCCTGTACCATGGCACAGGTCGCACCACCCTAGTTACGGCCCTGATTATTACAATAGTAATAGGAAACAGCAGGGTTGGGACCTGCACTAGAATAAAACTAATCTAAGTTGGCCAATCCCAAAAAGTGGTTGGCAATACATACTCAATATGATAAATATTACAGTAGGGTATATTATATTATTATGTGTAAGAGGCCAACTTAATAAGATTCAAAGCAAAAGTCCTAATTCTTGGTTTGTGATGCTCCCTTGAGTCAGAAGAGTATCACTTAAGAGAAGGAAGAGAAAAGAAGACTCTTTGTTGGAGGCACTCTAAAAGTAGTATGAATAAATTAAAACTTAACTTTTATTTTGTAAGATTTTAGAATATAAGGGGGAAGAAGTTATTTTTCAACCTCCAATAATATTTAAATACAGCCAATAATTACAAACAAAAATAGAAATCAATATAGTTCACTGCCAATTTATATTAATACAGGCAAAAGGCGATTATTGTAAGTGGTTAGATTCAACACATTATATTTATCTATTATTGACCATTCAAAAAACATCCCTTGTTATTGAAAAATATATACCAAAGAAACCTTCCTTCTAATTTTTAAAATATATATCAGATAAACATATCTACATAGATTCTAGTATACTTGAAGGAGTGTTTTGTCAGACGGTTTATATATATATATATATATATATATATATATATATATATATACTGCATATATACTGTTATAGGAGATATCATTGTATCCATTTTGTACCAATATATTGCAACATATTGCAGTGCAGTTGCTAGCAGAGAGACAATTAGTATCAATATGTTGCAATGCAGCAGTTCAAGAGCTGGCAGAGGAATTGTTATTCATGTAGCAAAAAAACAGAAAGACAAATCCCTACAGTTTTCTTCACTCAGTGGATAGAACACAGTCCTGCTGAAAGAAATATATTGCATGAAATTAATCAGCAATAGAGATACTTTAGTCTTAAAAACTGGTAATGTAGAGTGCATTGTAGTAACCACATTTATTAGGTATGTGCTAAGGGGGTCATTCAGACCCACTCGCGAGCAGCAGTACGCTCACAAGTGGGTTGATGTTCCCCACTGCGCATGCGCACGACGGAGGGAGCTCCGTCGTGCGCATGCGCGAGACCCGGGGAGCGACGGGCTTTCCATCGCTCCGGGTCTCGCACCAAAGGGGGTGTGCTGTCGATGTTGATTGACAGCACGGCCCCTTTGGTGGGCGTGTGGGGGGGTGTGGCGGCCAGACGGAGGCGTTCCCATGGGAACGCCTACCGTCTGAAGCCGGCCCCACTGACATCACTAGTGATGTCAGTGGGAGTGATTTTGGCTCTGATAGAGCCAAAATCACTCCAGGGTTTGTGGCAGGGAGACCCTACCGCAGGGTCTCCGTCGCAAGTCCGATGGTCATGATGGTCAAGACCATCGCGACCATCTTTTTGACTGCTCGCATATGCTGTGGGTGGTCACCCACAGCTATACGAGCGGCCAAGAGGCCGTTCCATTTTCATGGAGGAGGGCCCTGATTCAGAGCGAGCGCTCTGGTCAGAGCGTTCGGCTCTGAATCAGGCCCTAATTGCTCACGCGGAGCTTCACCCTGCTTAGTGAGCAAGAGGGTCAACATTTTTTTACCCTTAATAAATGTGCTTTAGAGAATACACATCAAGCACAATTGACACAGATTTGGGTTAATAAAGATTTGACTCACAGCAAGGAACGCACCATTTAAACCTATAGTAGGTTGACAGAATCCAGGCCGGTGAATCCCCTTTCACTTCTGCTGTCTGATTACCATACCTATAGTAGAGGGTGATAGATGAGAGAGTGGAGAGGCCCTGCCTGGGGTGAAAGATAGTTGGAAATGCACTTCTGCAGTCATGACAGGAACCACCCGTCTGTGCTAGTGTCAGACGACAGTGCAGCACTAGATGGGAGAGGTCCCGATGAGAGAGCGTGAACAACGGGGTGTCTAGGAGTATGTGCAGTGGTCTGTATGCAGGTATTGCAGTACTATTTCAATAACAAAGGATAAGGTATAGATGCTGGTAGATTACATCACCATCTCCCTGCATGAGTATTCACATCATGGACCTGCCAAGATGTGAACAAGCCCTCTAGGCAAAATGATCGTCATCTCCAGCAAACAAGGATGCAGTCATCTCCATTTGAATATGACCACTGAAGCAAATACTCATGCAGGGAGATGGTGATGTAATCTACCATCATCTATACCTTATCCTTTGTTATTAAAATAGTACTGCAATACCTGCATACAGACCACTGCACATACTCCTAGACACCACAGACCACAGTACAGTAAAAGTTTTTTTTTCTTCTAAACTTTATTGTGTTCTGCTCGGAGAACACAGGGTCTGAGCTCCTGGGCCCAGTAGTGACATCGAAGGCGCTCTTGGTGAGATCTGTGCTGCGCCTGCCGTGTCCACACACCATGACCCCACCTGACACCGCATCCCAGCTGCCACCAGCACAGATAGTGCCCGGAGAGGAAAATCACCTCATACCTGCAGAAGTAAGTTTGTGTTGCTGGGGTGTGTGTTACTGGGGCCCAGGCCTCTCACAGGCAGCAGCCACTGGGGAAGGGAGGTATTTTTCTGCTGTGACCCTTTGCGGTGCTTCTGAGAAGGGCAAATAGTATTTTTAAGTATTTTTTTATGGAGGTGAAGGTGATACCTCCAACATTTGGCCATGCCCCCAGTACCCGCACCCTGCTCAGCTCACGGCGACCCTGGGAGGAACAGTGCAATGTCAGTGTATGGACATACAGCACAACTATCCTATACTTATAATGAAATATATTAAGTCCAAATGAAGTAATTTAGTGGTGTAGAGAGGAATGACTTCAACGTTTGCTCCACTGGTGAAAGTCATGCGTTTGGTTAAGACCATTAGTGTGTACATAGCACCATAACAAGCAGTATTAACACCTCCGATCAGAAACTGATCATATCAATTTATTTTAAATGTGCCCCAGATTATTATACTTTATCCCATTGTACTTCATATGTACATCATTTTTCTATGTTTGTGCATAATATTGTTTTTTTGTACAATCTGTTTTTATTGAAGCAAAATCAACACAACAGATATATGGCCAACAATGGCCCACATAAATACAAGGTGAGTAACAATGCAAATATAAAGAGCAGACACGGAAGCCAAATACCCACATATAGCCATAAACATATCTTACCATAACCTCACAATATGTTGCTGATATAGATGAGACATAAATACAATTTTTAAAAACAATAATGCAAAAAAGAATTAAATATAAAATAGGGCAAGAAAAGACAAAAATAAGAGAACAGTAAAAGAGTGGTAGGGGAGGAAAAGTCACCTGTGTACTGTATCGTAGGGGAAGGAGAGGACTGAAGTAAATAGGACTGAAGTAGGACTGATGTGAATACTCATGCAGGGAGATGGTGATGTAATCTACCAGCATCTATACTAGAGATGAGCGGTTCGGATTCTGTGGAATCCGAACCGCTCCGAACATTGGGGATCCGAGTCCACCCGAACCCTGTTCGGGTGTTCACCGCCTGACTCGGATCCCCGTTCGGAGCCGAACGGCGGCCGCCTGATGTCGGATTCTCACTAGAGAATCCGACATCAGGTCTCCTCGCGTGTAGGGCAGAGCGCAGTGATAGCGCTCTGCCCTACACAGACACAGACACACAGCCGCCAGCGGCAGCTGTGTGTTTGTTACAGCAGCTAATGAGAGCCACACAGACTCTCATTGGCTGCTGCACGGAGGGAGCCGGCTGGAGCTCACACATGAGCTCCGTCTTCCGGCTCCCTCCTCAGCGTGTGACAGAGCGGACGGCGCGGGAGCGGGGAATCAGGTAAGTTTTATTTTTTTTATTTTTTTACTTGTCAAAGGTCCGGGGGCGCTACTGGGGGGGTTCTGCACTACTGGGGGGGTCTGCTACTGGGGGGGGCCATACTACAGAGGGGGCCATACTACAGAGGGACCTGCTACTGGGGGGGGCTATACTACTGGGGGGGTCTGCACTACTGGGGGGGGTCTGCTACTGGGGGGGGGCAATACTACTGGGGGGGCCATACTACAGAGGGGCCTGCTACTGGGGGGGGCTATACTACTGGGGGGGGGCTGCTACTGGGGGGGCCATACTACTGGGGGGGATCTGCACTATTGGGGGGCCATACTACAGAGGGGCCTGCTACTGGGGGGGGGCTATACTACTGGGGGGGTCTGCACTACTGGGGGGGGTCTGCTACTGGGCGGGGCTATACTACTGGGGGGGCCATACTACAGAGGGGCCTGCTACTGGGGGGGGCTATACTACTGGGGGGGGTCTGCTACTGGGGGGGGCCATACTACTGAGGGGCCTGCTACTGGGGGGGGCCATACTACTGGGGGGGCTTACTACTACTGGGGGGGCTGCTACTGGGGCAGCCTACTACAGGGGGGGCCATACTATAAGGGGGGCCCATACTACAGGGGCAGCCTACTACTGGGGGGGCCTACTACTGGGGGGGCCTGCTACTGGGGCAGCCTACTACTGGGGGAGCCATACTACTGGGGGGGCATACTACTGGGTGGCATGCTAATGGGGGGCATACTACTGGGGGGGCCTGCTAATGGGGGGCATACTACTGGGGGGGGCCTGCTAATGGGGGGCATACTACTGGGGGGCATTCTACTGGGGGCACTGCATAGTGGACCCTACTACTAAGGGGACTGCATAGGGGGCACCACTGCTGGGGGACATTGTGTAAGGGACACCGCTACTGTGGGCATTGTGTAAAAGGGTCACTACTGTGGGCATTGTGTAAAAGGGGCACTACTGTGTGTCGTAACATAAATAAGAGACACTACTTTATGGTGTAATTTGAATCAGGCCCTATGTGCGGTGTAATGCTAATAAGATTGTGCACTGTGACTCCTAGGGCCGTAGCCCACTTTGTAAACAAGTACTGTGACTCTGCTGGCCGTACCCCACTGGGTGGGTGCACTACTTTTCATTTCTGCCACTGCTGTGTGGCAATGTGTCATAGATGTGCTTTATACTGTGGTGTCTGTGTCGTTGTGCCGCTGCTTTGTCGCTTAGTAACCAGTCAGCTCACTGCAACCTTTGGCCAATAATGTTGAAAACAATATTATAAGCTGTGATATGGTCTAAATTGACTGGAAATTAATGTTATTGAGGTTAATAATACTCTAGGAAGAAAAAAAAGACCAATTTATGTGATTTTAGCTTTTTTTGTCAATTTTTGTAAAAAAATCCAAATCCAAATCCAAATCCAAAGCCAGTCACCGCAGTTTGGCAAATCCAAATCCAAATCCAAAACCGGACGACGAATTAGAACCAAATCCAAATCCGGCAAAAATGGTCCAGCGCACATCCCTAATCTATACCTTATCCTTTGTTATTAAAATAGTACTGCAATACCTGCATACAGACCACTGCACATACTCCTAGACACCACAGACCACAGTACAGTAAAAAAAAAATTTTTTCCAAACTTTATTGTGTTCTACTCGGAGAACACAGGGTCTGAGCAGCCACCGGAGCCAGAGGATGGACCAGAGCACCGTAGGGAGATGCCAGGGGACCTCACCAACTGGAAGCAGGTAAGTCTCACCTGCTATTCACCAGCTCACAGTGGCGGATAGTAACTCCATCAAATTCCGAAAATACATAATTTTCAGAATTTGATGAATGCCATAATTTCCATATCACCATACTAATGTATGGTGAGATTGGAAATTGACGCAGGGGGACTTAACAGGAGATATCAGTGATATCTCCTGTGTTAAGATACTTCATGAATTCTAAAATAACGGTATTTAAGGAAAATGTCCTTATAAACGTTATTTTAGTGTTGATGAATAGGCCCCTCAGTATTAGCACCCCCAGAGCAGGGTAAGTGTCTTGGATCTGGATTTCTTTAAATGTAAAAAAACAGGTAAAATTATATAACTAGGACCTGTTTTGTTCCTATAATATTATAAACATCAATACCATTCATTTCCAGTCAATTATGACCACCTCACAGCTCACAATATTTTTTCACCAACATTGACCAAAGGTTGCAGGGAGCTGGTTGGTTAAACTAAGCAACAGAGCAGAAGCACAAACACATGGCAATGTAAAAGAATATAGCACATCTATGAAAAACAACTGTAAGTAAGTGCAGCTTGCTTCAAGTTCACTTCCAACAAACAGACAGAAGAGCCAGTTTGCACTGGATTGCAGGTGCTAGCTAGCGTCTGACAAACACACATACACAATGACAAAGATGCCTGCAGTTTTTTTACACACTTCTCACCCAATCCATCTACTTACAACTCTCACTAATGATGACTAGTATGTAGGATTGCAGCATGAACTACAGCCCTCATCTTTTCTATACACTCTCCTGTGTGAAATGGCACCAGAAATCATGAGGGAGGGACTTACATTCAATTCAAAAACATGCAAAATCTATTTTTGAGATCTGAGATCCAAACTTGGCAAGGAGTCCCGAGATGGCCCGGGACCTGGTTCTACTTGGAACTGCAAGACAGACTTGCCGACAATCTGGCTGCCTCCTGCGGGAGGATGCAGTCAGGTCTGCACAGCATGGGGGCATGACGCATTTTTAAGGGAAGGGGCGTGACTGTGTCATCGCTGTCCTGCCCCCACTACATAATGCAGAGATTACTGGCATTGTGCAGCCGGGGGCATGACAAACAGTGTAGTATTTTTTACACAAACAATTTTATGACAAGTATAAAAAAGCACATATACAATGTGTATAAGAATAAAAAGCGTAACTGTTGTTTAATCACCTTTAATTTAACAAGGTGGTTAACCCATTCTATGATGGTTTAGAAGGTAAGCCATGCTTTAGAGGGTAGACAAGGGAATAGACTCAGTCCTGGAAGAATCAAGGGCATTGAGGGATGGGAGAGTGGGTACTGCCCAGGCTTGCTGGAGGGGCCCATATAAGCTGCAGTGGGGTGCAATCTTTGGTGCTCTCACTTTCTGTCACCAAGGTAACAGGAGCTCCTGGGCCCAGTAGTGACATCGAAGGCTCTCTTGGTGAGATCTGTGCTGCGACTGCCATGTCCACACACCATGACCCCACCTGACACCGCATCCCAGCTGCCACCAGCACAGATAGTGCCCAGAGAGGAAAATCACCTCTTACCTGAAGAAGTAAGTTTGTGTTGCTGGGGTGTGTGTTACTGGGGCCCAGGCCTCTCACAGGCAGCAGCCACTGGGGAAGGGAGGTATTTTTCTGCTGTGACCCTTTGCGGTGCTTCTGAGAACAGATATATGGCCAACAATGGCCCACATAAATAGAAGGTGAGTAACAATGCAAATATAAAGAGCAGACACGGAAGCCAAATACCCACATATAGCCATAAACATATCTTACCATAACCTCACAATATGTTGCTGATATAGATGAGACATAAATACAATTTTTAAAAACAATAATGCAAAAAAGAATTAAATATAAAATAGGGCAAGAAAAGACAAAAATAAGAGAACAGTAAAAGAGTGGTAGGGGAGGAAAAGTCACCTGTGTACTGTATCATAGGGGAAGGAGAGGAAATGTGCGTGCTATACTCTGAGGTCTCCTTAAACTCATCCAACTATACAAAGTAGCCGTAAAGTCAGAGGGAGGTTTTGATCAAAGAAGAGGTGAGATCTTCCATGATCATATAATGATCTTTTCTCTGGAACTACCTAGATAGGAGGACAGATTGAGGACCCCCAAAACACAGCACAATTGTCCTCTCAGCATTCACCAGATGTCGAAGCAAGGACTTTTTGTAAGTTGAAATTGAAATGTCCATTAAGTTGAGAAGACAAATCTCTGGTGTATTAGGTAAGGGAAGACCAGTGATCAACCCCTGTTATCCCGTTATCCAGAAGTCAGCCAGCACTGCCAGCCAGCAGTGCCACCAAAAATGAAGAAGAGAACCCAACATCTGACCACATCTCCAGCATAGAGCAGGGAAATATGGGAACATCTGGTAAATGTGTGCAGGACACATGTACCACCTAGTTAAAATCTTATATTGAGTCTCTAAAACTTGGAGTGAAGAGAATCTACCAAAGGTAAAACTAAAAATTCTGGACCTTTGTTCCTCCATCAGTTCCCTCCCCAATTCACCATGCCAAGTAGAAACATAGGAGGAATTGCAACACTCAAGACACAACTGGTAAAACAAAGAAATAAGGAGTCTCGGCGGATCTTCTATCAAACAAAGAGATTCAAACTTAGTTGGGGTCCATAGAAAAAACGACCAGCAGTAGAGTACTGTCTAATCTGGAGATAGACCCAGAATGAACAAGGTGGTAAATGGCAAGTCTGCTGGAGATTCATGAAGGACCTCATACCACTGGCTGTAACCAAGTGAAATAAGTGTGAGACACCTGCTGAGGAACTAGTAGATAAGCTAGGGGCTGAAAGGCCTGGTGAAAAATCAGGATTGCCCAACAAAGGTGTATGCAATGAGGCACATAGACTAAAGGAAGGAGATTTCCTAAATTTTTTCCAGCATTGTAGTCCCTAGTGTTGGGTGTGTCAAACGAGGACACTTGGCAATCCAAGGAAGGACATGGGATGGTGTAGTAGCTGTGTGACCCACTATAAGCAGCCATTGTTTAGCGGCAAGCAGCCTGGACATCTCAACAACCCTAGCCAGGTGAGAATAAGTGAGAAAGTGAGGAAGCCGAAGACCACCTCTTGTGCGACTTTGAGTCAGAACAGCCTATGACAGTCGAGGCTCACCCGACCCCCACACAAAACTCTCCACTGGACCCAGTAATTCTCTAATAAGGAGGTTGGGATTACAATGGGTAGAGCTTGCAATAAGTAGAGAACCATGGGTAAGATTTTCATCTTAACAGTATTAATCTTACCTAACCAGGACAATTTCAATAAAAACGATTTCTTAAAATCTATTATAAACTTTTTAAGGAGGGGAAGGAAATTGAGTTGAAACAAGTTAATATTAGTGGGAGATAAAAGAACCCCTAGATATTTGAGATGAGATGATGTCCAGAGAAATGGCAATGAGCCTTTGAGGCCCACCACCACATGGTCAAGAGCCGATATGTTCATGGCAACAGATTTGGAATAATTTATCTTAAAATTAGAAATCTCACTGAACCTAATAAACTCATGCATGAGGGCAGAGAGAGAGGTCACTGGCGTAGAGATGGTAGCAAGGAGATCATCTGCAAATAACGGCAATTTATATTCATGATCACCAACCTGCACATCGGAGAGCCCTCCCCAATGCCTCCATACAGAACAAAAAAATAAGGGGAGACAGTGGGCACCTTTGGTGCGTGCCATTTCAGGTCAAAAAGTGTCATGAGAGGGCCCTAATAACCCATACTCTGGTGGAAAAAAAGTGATAAAGGGCCAATATATGCTGGTTTCACTACAGATCTCAATCCTGCATACGCACGCAGTTCAACTGCGATAGCAAGCCAAACCACTGTGATTGCAACCACTTTACCATGCGCACATCCGTAATGCTTAGCAGAATAGCAGAACCATCGGTACAATCAAGTACCATCGGACTCATACGCACAATAGTGGGTGACCTGACCTCACTCAGGATTTGGCCAACTTCTTGTGTGAAACTAGACCTCTAGCTGTGTATGCCGCCGCAGGGCCTTAATTATGCACACCCCTGTAACTGCGTCCCAACACACAGGCACGCCTGCTTCAGCCGACCACCCCCTGTCAACACCCACTACCTGTGAATCAGTCAGCAATGGGTCTACATAAGGTCTGCATTCTTTCTCCTGATCGCACTGCCAGGTTCGCGCACACCCGATGCAGGTTTATATGCATGCGCAGAGAGAAACCATGGGCCGGGTGCGTGCGAATTCTCATTTGCATTCCTTACTGAAACAGCCCAAATGAGAGCCCAATCCCATATGATGGAGTAGGCCCTCCATTACCTGCCATTCAATCCTGTCGAAGGCCTTCTCTGCATCTGTGGATAATAGAATCACGTGAGACCCAGGACCTCATTCAGAGTCGGTCGTTGCGGCCGCACGGTCGTACGACCAACGACCGCAAAATCCGATTGTACGGCAGGGCAATCGTAAACAAAGTGACGCCCATTCGTTAGCACTGCACCTCCTCTAGCTACCGACTGATCTGAACGAACGATCGAGTCAATCGTAGTCAGGCGCTGTCAGTCACTGTATGCTAATTATGTTCTGATGTTTGCAGCCGTATGTGCTGTTTTGATGGTCACATGTCATGTTTACATGGACTATCGATCAGCTTGTTATTAACTTGTTGGCAATTATACAATTAAGTGTTTAACTCTTGCTGTTTATTCAAACGAGTTTTTTCTCATGTGTCAATAAACTTTATTGTTCATTTCGTGGTTGTTTTCTCCGTTATTTTTCACACAATGTTAAAAACAAAGTAAGGTTTATTAACTGTGAATGTCCGTTTGCTAATTGTGTTAACTTTATAAATGCATGTGCATTTTGCGTTAGGATCATTTGCACTCTTATGTTTGCAATTGCACACTGCGTGTTGTAGTTGTAGCCAATCAAATGTGACCTTATTTTTCGGGACACATGATTAAAGGATTGGCCAATAGTGGTATTTTTGATGAAAGTGTAAATATTTTAGCCAATCATATTTTTTCTACCCCATGTATATTTCATGTTTTCTGTAAAAACGCCCATTGCCATCATGAGAGCCGCAGCGTTTACCAGGAGAGAGCTGCTTGTCCTAGTAAACATAATGGACAGGCGTATCGCTGGTCGGACCTGGGCCACCGGTCGCCTGCGCTCCTCAGGAATTTGTGTTTGCAAATACGCAGACGTAAGTATGCGTTTGTTTAAAAGTATTAATTAGTGGATTGTTAAAAATGTATGTTCCTTTGCCAATTATTTTAGTCAATGTTCAAAAACCCTCCTGTATGTTGTCCCTATTGTACAGAATGTGTACTTGTATTGTGTAACTGAAATTCAAAACTTTATTTTTGGGATTTTATGTTTACATTTTAGAAGCCCAGCGGAGACAGAGAAGGGCACGCCGAGTGCAAAGACAAGCTACCAACCAGCAGCCCTCACCTGCATCTCCTCAACCCAGCCCTCCCTCCCTCTTCCAATCTCCCCAAGTCTTCCTCCCTCCCCTGCCCACTCATCCCAAATGTCCCAAATCTCCCCTCCCTGTGATCTTTCCTGCTCCATTTCCCCTTCAACCATTCCCCCCACTCCCGAATATTCACCCTCACCCGAAGCTTCGCCGGCACCATCTGTTGCTGTGTCTAAACACTCTCAGGGTATGTTTTTTATATCTCAATTTTTTGGGGTGTTGGTGTTATCCATGTATTTGTTAAAATTTCTGTGCTTTTTTTGTTGTTTTGAAAATTTGCTGTATGGGGTTTAACATCATTGCGCAGTAATGCTGTTTTTCAGACTTACAACCTTATGTTTATTGTCTGGCCCTTTTTTTGTTTTGGGGTCCTCAAAAATATAGATTTATTGTTTTTTCAAAAATGTTTTTGAGTTTGAGGAACTAATGATTAAATTTGGATTAGTATTTTACAATATAAAAAAACCTGTCACCAAACTTGCAAAGGTGCTAGGAACCAGACTACCCTTGTTGATGTTGTGTACACTGTGTTTAAAATGTACTAATGTACTTAGGCAAAGTGATGTTTTTTATTGCAAAAAAACAACAACTTGTTTTGGTTTATCAACAACATTCTAGAAGTGAATACGTGCATTGTGTTTTAAGGATATGGCCATCATGACTTAAGAATACACCTCCCATTATTTGTAACATCATCATAGTGGATTTTGGCTTATGCCACATAGTTAGGGTTTAAAATTAGTTGAACAACAGAAAAGTAGAAACCTATTAATAATGTTGTGTGTCTGATACTTTCAAACACACCATAACATCAGTGTGTTTAAACAGTTTTTGGTACATTGAATAATGTGTAATGTTCAAATGTTTCTAATTGTAATGAAGTATTTAATCCACATTTTTTACAAATTTTCAACAGATCTAACCCACATCCTGAGGGAAATTCGGGAGGAGCTGTGAGAGACCTCAGGCTACTTAATGCAGGCCTACTGCTGCCTCCAAAGATTAGTGGGGCGTTTGGAGGATGTGTAGTATTTTTTATTTAGTTTTTTAAAATTTTTATGACATTTATGAAAAAATAAATAAAGTTGTGTTATTTCCAACATTTGTCCTTTTTTTTGCCACACATTAAAGGGTGTAATTCTGCACGTGAAAAAATTTAGGAACAAAGGTGGGTGCCTTTCCATAGTGTAAGAACTTAAAACATGTATTAGTAAACCTTAAGAAAATTTGCAGTAATGTTGTTTATTTTTCAATTATGGGTTGGCATACATTATACACCTCAAAATGGCTTTCAATTTTTTTAAACAAACAAGCAACAACATTTTTTCTTCATTTAAAACATTTATTACATAACAAACATGTTGCCAACAGGCTTTTAATGGTAAAAAAAAAAACATAACAGATTCACACATAACAAATGTCCTCATGGTTTTTGCAAATTAAACATGTGGCTTAGTCAAACCTAAACAAGTATAGTAAAAAAACAAACAGATTTTGGAATGGAAAACATATCAATTACTAAAACAAAAGGCACATTAACTAAACATGTTGGGGGATATCCGTGCAAAATGTGTTAGTTGTCCAAAAACATATAGGGTATTGCCAATGGGTTCCATTTTTTATTCATGTTTTGGAAAGTGTTGTGATTTTGTTGGTAGGAAAAGAAAACAAAAGAAAAAGGGCCACATTAAAATACAGTTTGCAAAATTGTATTTTCTTTTCCAAAAAATGTAAATATGCATATCTAAAAAAATGTGAAACGACATCATTGCATCTGCCCCCCCCCAACAGCATCACAACACCTTCCTCTGGGGGCCATCCTCTGGCAAGGCCTCCTCTGGCTGCATGGGTACTCGACTCCTTATTGCAATGTTGTGTAAAATCCCACACAGGACCACAATACAAGAAACCATATCCGGCGAGTACATGAGTGCACCACCAGAGTGATGGAGACACCGGAACCGGCCCTTTAAAAGGCCGATACAGTGCTCCACCACCTGCCTGGTGGCAGTAAACGTGGTATTATATTGAGTTTGGGGCCCTGGTGTGGGAGTCAAATAAGGAGTCAGCAGCCAGGGCGTGCAAGGATATCCACTGTCACCTGATGGAAATGGGACATTAAAAGATATACATTTACCATGAGAACCTGTTTACACTATTACTAGAAAGACATACTGGATTTTTACTTACCAAGAATCCATGCATCACCAGCTTGCAGTGTGCTTAATTTGGGCCAAATCCCTGAATGCTGGATCACATACGCATCATGGCTGCAGCCTGGGAATTTTGCATTCAGGGAGAGGATCTGGAGGGAGGCATCACATAGCACCATTACATTTAGGGAATGGTAATGTTTGTGGTTCCTATATATTTGTTCCCTGCATGCAGGGGGCTGAAGTGCTATGTGAGTGCCATCCACTACCCCTATGACGTGTGGAAAGCCTGCAATTTCAAAAAACCTCTGCTTTACCACATCAAGGGCTTCCATATCCAAAGGCATACTAATAAAATGTGCTAGATGATTGAAAAATGCATCTAGCACACACCTCAGGATCCGTGAAAATGAGGGCTGGGAGAGGCCACCCACCAGCCCCACAGTGGTTTGGAAGGATCCTGAGGTGCAGAAATGTAACACCGCCAACAACTGTGTAAGTGGTGAGATTGCTGTAGGAATGTTAATCTGACTTTTTAGATCATTCTTTATTATTGAAAGAGTGTCTAGGATAATATTTGGAGGCAGGCGATAAGTGGTAACAACCACATAATCAGGCATTCCAAAAAGGGTGACACGTGTTCTATATATCTTGGCCCTTGCACGCCTCCTATGCCTACACCCAGGAGGAGGCTGAGGAAGGTTGGTGGGGGTCAACATGGCCACTATTAGCTGTCCAACATCGCTCTGTAAAGTTAAATTTATATTTTTAATTGGTTCTCCAGAGTGTATTGTGAAATTTTGTGCAAAAATACTTAGCTTTATAATAATGGGGCATATTCTTACAGGGTCGGGCAGTGCCATCTTCGGAAATCACTACATGTGTATTTGTTGTTCGATTTAAAAATGAGAGGGAAAAATAAAAAAAACAATTTTTTTTAGGTCAAACCAATATTACTACTTTTTGTGTTAAAACCATGCTTAATTTTTAAACTCACAAATATGAATTGTTGTTAAATGTACCAAATTAGAATTTAAAAATAGAAAAATAAACAATATTCCCCAAACATTTGCTTAAAAAAAATAGAATAAACTAAAAAATAAGTGTATGTTTGAAAAAATAGACACTTACCTGATTCCAGACCAAAAAGGAGTGTTAAACACCTTTAAGAAATATTTTAAACAAAAATTATGAAGATTAGGATTGTTGATCCAAAAAAAATAACAAACAAAATGCAGTAGGCTGGCACACTTACTCGATTCTTCGAATAACGTTGGATTTAGGAAGAAGACAAAGGGCCGGCCAACCAAACAAACAAAAAAAGTCACCGGATCAAGCCCAAAAACTTACAGGGTTTTTCAAAGTCCAAAGCAATCAAATTTTGCAAAACAAAAACAACACCAAAAACAAAACACACACAAAAAAAAGAACACAAAAACCAAAACCACAAAAAAAATGAACACAAAAAAAACACCTCAAAAAAACAAACACAAAACAAAAACACCACAAAAAAACAAACACCAAAAAAAACACCACAAAAAAACAAACACAAAAAAAAAAAAAAGAAAGGAACACCAATAAAAAACCAACCCAAAAAGAAAGGAACACCAAAAAAAAACAACACTAAAAAATAATAAAAAAAATGTAAAAAAAACCCCCACAACCAAAATAATTTAATACCCAAAAAATAAAAAACACACAACCACCTCTCAATCAACTTCAAACAAACACCTCACAAACTACACACACAAGCACCTCTCAATCAACTTCAAACAAACACCTCACAAACTACACACACAAGCACCTCTAAATCAACTTCAAACTATTTAACTATTAGCAAACACCTCCTGCACCACCAAACACTCCAACTACAACCCACAAGTAAGGGAACATTTGGCTTTGCCTTAAATAAAGAAACCAAACACCAATTATTGAAACATGCAGGAAAGGTGTGCATTTGTAGTTAGGGAAATAAGGATGCACGGGTAACCAATCCAGGGATGCGCTCACATCTAGCCCAACCCACGCAGTGATTATGGAATGCAGGAAAGGTGTGCATTTGTAGTTAGGGAAATAAGGATGCACGGGTAACCAATCCAGGTATGCGCTCACATCTAGCCCAACCCACGCAGTGATTACGGAATGCAGGAAAGGTGTGCATTTGTAGTTAGGGAAATAAGGATGCACGGGTAACCAATCCAGGGATGCGCTCACATCTAGCCCAACCCACGCAGTGATTACGGAATACAGGAAAGGTGTGCATTTGTAGTTAGGGAAATAAGGATGCACGGGTAACCAATCCAGGGATGCGATCACATCTATAAAAAAGTCTGCAGAAGCAGTATTCTTCATGCTATCTCACAGGTTAGCAGAATGGCAAGCGAGGAGCATGGTGAGCAGAGGCCAACTGAGCCAGGTAAGTTCCAATCACATTTTTTACACAACACAAGAACTGGTCATATTTCCCATTCATTTTTAAAAAAATTGTACTATTTAAAAAATTGTTGTAGGTGCTGGGAATCAAAGTTCAGCAGTAGAGGAGGAGGAGGCGGGCCCAAGCAGGCCAAGGCCAAGAAACCCTCCATTTTCACGGATCGAGCTTGAGACATTGGTGACCATGACAATGGAGAACCTAGTCAATGCACCCAGAAATATGGGGGCTGGAGCCAAAGACAGGATTTGGGAGGAGATGTTCAGGGCTGTTAATGGTGTGGGGACAACCTACAGAACACAGAAAGTCGTTAAAAAACGGTAAGAAAATGATATTATGAGTGTACTGAAGTCCAAAGCTTGATCTTATTTAAAAAAACTAACACTTAAATTTTCAAAAATAACATTGACAGCTGGACGGATTTCAAGTACCAACTGAAGAGGAAGCTACGGAGTAGGGTGGACCATGTTGCATGGACAGGTCGTGTTCCCATCCCTGAGGAGATGGCCTTGACAAGGTTGGAGACGTTGGCTAAGGGATGTGTGACGGAAGAGAAGATAGTCGGCGTGTCCACTATGGACACTGACATGGCCGACTTAAACGCTCCACATGTGCAAGAAGGTAATTTAATTTTGTAAGCCAAAAAGTATAAAGCTGAAACGTCTCTGGTTTTTTTTTTTTGGAAAAACAAATAACATTTTTTATTTTATATTCCAGACTCAGAGGAGGTAGTGCCTGCTCCTGAGGTCAGGTCTGGGTACAGCACAGATGGGGACTCTGCAGGGGAGGATCCAAGTACTCCATCTGGGGAACCTGTGGAGTCTACTCCAGGGCAAACATCAGACCGAGCAGTGCCTCTCCTCACCAGGTTGGTCTCCCAAACTCAGGATAACACATGTGTTCTTCTGAGGATGGAGACCACTCTGGTGAGGGTGGCGGTGGCCCTGGAGACCATTGCTGGGGCCCTAGATCGTTTGGCCAATACCCAGGAGCAGCCAAACCCACCTGCCATGATGGAGCGAAACTCCCTTCCTCCCAGGACCACCACCTCTGGCAGCCCAACAGCCACCCCCGCAAGTATGGAGAGCCTTATGCCTAGGCCAGAGGAAATCCCATCTACCTCTGGCTAGGCCAGTCGGCGTGTTACACGCCAGTTGGCTGTCCGTAGCTTACCTCTTCCTCCGAGCCGGCCCAAACGACGCAAGTAGCCCTGGATATCTCCTACCTCACCTGTTGTCCAGTCCCCATATTTCTGGTCACCAATGTCTCAAGCTCTTTTTTTTTTTTAACCAAAAATTTTTTAGTTTTTTTTCTTTATTTTAATTATATACAAATGTTGCCTAAACAATTATTCTTGACATTGTGATGAAAGGCAAATTTCACAAAAATAAAATAATTTCATACCAAAAATGTCTATCTTTAAATATATCAATGTATACAAGGTTTAAACAGTGTGGTATCTGAAAAGGCTGCTAGCCAAAACACAATGCTAGATGTTTTAAAAACTGTTTGAGCAAAAAACTGGTTAAAAAGCACAAAGAAACATTTTGGTTACGAATTCACTAATGCACACGCAAGTGACATGAGTTACAAGGTAATTAGCAGTGTTAATAGTTACAATGCAGCAATTGTAGCTGCTGCTGCTTGGTTTGTGTGGTTCAAAATCGAAACATCGCAGGGAACATCAGATTAACGATTGTGCTGTTGTTGCTTATGGACGCTTCTTGCCTACCTTAGCCTGGACGATCAGCCTGTTCGTAGAGTGACGTTTTCATGCATCCGCAATTCTTGGTCGTACAAAGCAGGTAACTTATGCACTCCCCTAAAACGCCTGGAAACGCTGAAGAACGCCTCAGTTTCCAGACCACCACCCCCGTATACTCCCACAAACGATCTTTCCTGTCAATCAACTTTAGCAATCCACTTCCGTGTCGGAAGCCCTACGACCGACAGTATTTGTGATCGGTAGAGCTCGTACGCACATGCGCACGGCTAGCCATGCGCAGGCGCAGAAAGAAAAACATTGTATGCGTACGACCGTGCGGCCGCAACGACCGACTCTGAATGAGGTCCCCAGTGCTTTTAACATGATGGAAAATGTCAGTGATCTCAGAAGTAAAAATATTGTTTTTTATGGTACTATAATGCCATTGTAATGAAGAATTATAAATATTTTACTATTAACAGCAAATAAATTATGTGACTTTGTTGCACACACATAGAGGGGGCTCCATTTTTCAATTTGACCTTGGCTCCAAATACCGTAGTTACGCCACTGGCGGGACTAGTGCGGCACAGGGCGCACAAACACCCTGATATGGCACTGTCCCAGGGCTCACGGTTTAATTCAAAAGGGGGGGTCTTCAAAAATTCTTGCACTGTGTGTAAGTGAACTGAGAGCCAGCCCTGCTCAGAAGAGAACAGTGCTGTGACCTTAGCCAGTAGGGAACCCTGGGTAGGGAACAGCTATAAAATTCTAGCTGTGCAAAATACAGAAAAGAAATAACACTTCAAATCCGGGGATGCAGCATTGTATCATCTGTGTGAACATCTGTCATCTAACGTTACTCGGGGTGGCCTGGAAATTCCAAGGACGCAGCCACTGGCTTCGGCATGCCCAGAAAAGTGAGCTGACACCCCCATTTTCTTGGACGCTGCCTGATGCCGACCCATTACTATTTCCAAAAGCCAGCAACATGTCAATCATGCTGTGGGGTTTGGGGCAATGTGAGCCAAATCACAGTCCCAGATCTGCACATTTACAAGGGGGTTTCTGCGAATGCGAAGATCTGAAAACATCGGAGATTGCATACATCTGAATAAGGCCCCATGTTCCTTCATTTCTCAGCTGCACATCTTCATGCAAAGACAAATATTGTAACTCCGCTCTGAATAGGAAGACGTGTAACAGAGAATGGATTATAACTTTTACATTCAGAGTTGGTAGCATACTTTGGCTGCAACTTGCTCTTTTTAATGCACGTGTCTTTCTGCAGTGCTCATCTTTTTTTCCTGGCAAGTTGCACTTATGACTTCCTATGATAAGGTGGCCAGGACAGTGGTTGGAGAAGGTATGTAGGTGCATCCAAAATGCACCTAAGATGGCCATTTAAGTTAAAACCAATGTGCTTGTTTGGGGGAAAAATGACCCTCGAGCACTTAAACCCTGTGCAGTTTGTGATCTGCTGATGATGACCACTGCTGGCCATGTCTTATTTGCCAAATGCATGTAAGACTGTCACACGTTGGAGTTTTGGACCCTGTTACCAGGTCCAGTGCTGTCATTTTGCGTTCCTCAATGTCCCCCAAAGCGTTTAGGCACTTATCTGTTATTGTGGCTTGCATTCTCCTCTCTGCAGTTTCCACCATTCTGAACCATTTCTGCCTCTATCTTAGATTGGATTACATTACCCTGCTCTGCCTACCAGATTCCAGCAACTTCAGTCACATGTTCTGCCCATCCTATCAGAGCTTAGAGCATCCTACTTAAACCAGGATCTGCTAACAACACTGCCAGTATAACATCTCTATCAGAGAATTAGTACTTTGGCTCCTGGTGCAGTACATGACAGTTTTGCATCACAGCATTCTGCCTCAGTGTGTTCCTGTGTGCACACTGGCTCTATATATGTAGACAGAGGCATAACTAGCTATTTGAAGGCTCCACAGCAAAAGTTTGCAAGGACCCTATGTATCACGAAATGGTGAAAAATTTATATATCACATATAACTTTGACAAGGAAGATGGGCCTCTCTCAGCTCTGGGCCCTATAGCAGCTGCACTCCCTGCACCTATGGTAGTTACGCCCATGCATGCAGCAAATAAGACATGGCCAGCAGTGGTCATCAGCAGCAGATCACAAACTGCACAGGGTTTGAGTGCAAGGTTTCCAGGCGCCCTAGGCAACATTTCACCAACCACCCCTGCTCCCTCCAATTCATAATATGCCACGCATCAGTCTCCCCAGTTAAATAACATGTCACACAGCGGTGTCCCAAATTTATAATATATTAGATAGAATATTACACACAGCAGAGTGCCAAAATCATAATATACCTCATAACACTGCCGCCAATTCATAATATGCAACACAGCTTTGCCACAAATTCATTATATGCCACCCAGACAAGAATTATGCCATTCATTTTTTTTTTGTGGACTCAGCCGCACCCTCCAGTGGCTGGCACCCTTAGGCTGCTGCCTAAGGTTGCCTAATGGTAACCCCGGCCCTGGCAGCAGTATTGCAGTAGTGGTGCTATAAATTGCTGTCGTGCAAGTGTAGTCAGCTGGCTACCTTGCCTCACACCCTCTCACCTTCAGGTCATATATGTAGCAGATGATCTTGATACACAGGCCAGTCACAGACACTAAGAAAGAGGTGACCAGACTCCTGATAGGCTATTGTGGTCAAGTGCAATTCTGATTGGGTGATCGAGGATCAGCTGACCAGACCTAAGATGGTGGTGCCTATGTATCAGCAGTGCCGGTATCATCGGCAGTGTGGAGTCAGATACTGGGGTTTGACAACCCAGCATGTGACATCCACTCCCTATAAAGGAATCCCAATGGCCAAGGGCCTAATGCCTGGACTCACAAATGAAGTACTGTTTAAATGACCTGGGCCTAATGCCCAGGTTCACTAACGGGGGTGCGCTTTATGTAACCTGGGCCTAATGCCCAGTTTTATTAATGGGGGCATGGTCTTGTGCTGGCCTAACTGACACCTTAATGCCCAGTGTCACTTTCAAGGGCTCAGGCATTGTGCCTGTCTAACTGATACAAAGTGACTGGGGCCTAATGGCCAAGATCACTTACAGTGTTTTGAACCAGCCTATCAAGTGCCATAGAACTTAGGCCTGGCTGTGTCCGCGGGCATAATGCTCGACAAGTCAGTGATCTAGAGGGATTATAAGTAAGTGGTAGTGGCCCAAGGACACCTACCGGTATTGCAGGAAGAGACTGCAATGGGGAGCTTCATATAGCTCTTTCTACCACTGCAGTCCTCTCCAGTGTTTGGCACTGCCTCCTGCCATCTCAGCTGCCACTTCTTCCTTTTTTTTCCAGCTGGTGTCACTCATCTGTGTCCTCTCGCCGAGACTCCTTCCTTGACTGGCTCTTCTTTCTTCTATTCTTTGGGAGGTCTTTTCTCCTTCCTCTCCGCCAAACTAACTGCCTACCACTCACGCTGGCTAAACAAAGCTAGAGTGAGTGGAACAATGATCTTTAGGAATTAATTGTTTATTAATTTAACTGTTCAGCTTGATACATGCTTAACACCCAAAATCACTAATTGCTTTTGTGAATCTCTTCATGAAATAACAATAGTGAAGGGATAAAAGACAAATACTATTTAACTTGATTGCAGCAGTGGAACCTATCTCCACATCCATGTGCCCTTATTCTACCAATTTTGTTTGTGCCAATCACCCACAGAAACACTCTTAATTCTCTAATGTCCACTCTGAATCACATATTATATAAATATCTAGCCAGCAGTTTTCCAAGTAATTCTAATAAACAGCAAGAACACGTCCTTGTACTTCAAGGTCCTCAAGCTAACTTTAACCTTGTCAAGGTCATACCAACCCTTACTGTCTTTGCCACTGGACTGCCCTTATCATTATCTACCACTAATTGAGCGAGGATATTTATCTTACTTTCATCTAGAGGGCTGATGCACGAACAACTTCTACCATAAATAGTGTGAGACCTCTATATGTGTGCAACACCAAACATTGAGATCCTCACTGCTCCTAGTACATGGAATTCATCATGAGATCAACATACTGGGGCTCATATAGAGGCCCACATAAAAAGTGTAATTTCATGCATTTGTTTAGTAGAATGCATTTCATGATAGTCAGCTTATAACCAGTTACATTATTGGCATATATATGTCAGGCACAGCAAGGGAGTGATGCATCAATGTAAAAAAATGGTATAACCTCAGAAAATTGCAATTTTTGGAGGTTTATCCATTGGGGACCCACAGCACAGCAAACCTCATTGAACTCTATGGGTCCGTGATACACCCATATGCAGCAAGCTCTGGAAAGCATAGCTTTTTGAGCTTCTGACTAATAGGCATGCCTTCTTGCAAAATGACCCTTTAAGCTTCTTTTCGCAAGAAGCCCTGGAGAGGTATCCAGGAATAGGACTCCTGGTCATAAACCTGGAAGTCTTCTCATCACCGGGACAGCTCTTATCACAAGCGCTGTCCCAGAAGGCAAGTATTCATGTATATTGGCAAATGATGGTGGGATGTAAATTTGATATATCCTGTCCCATGTGTGTATTTTTACTCACCATGATAAAGTAAAAATTGTGTAGAGATGTAGCATGACTTTGTTAGTAGTAAATGCAAAGTTGTATTAACCTCTTTCTGGAAGTATCATATATACAAGAAAGCAAAGATGTCTTGACAATGGGGCTGATGCAGACTATGCCAGTTGACATAGCGTATTGTCAGGGGCAGTAGCATTGTGCCAGAATCTACTGTGAATGTGCAGGTCTCCAGTAACATGGTGCCTGCACCATGGTCCTGAAAAAACCTCTACTGAGCATGTGCAAATATCTTGGAAAATGGCCGCCGCACCATTTTCCAGGTGATTATTGCTGCTACTGCAGCACCGACATGGAAAAACATATGTGAACACATGTACACCAGCATTTTGCAGTTTAATTGATGCATAGTAAGAATGCACCTTAAGTTTTAGTGGGACGCAAGTGTCTATAAAGTGTGCCTGACATAAATCAGACAAATATACTACTACCAACCACAACAAATGTTGACTTCTGCATAAAGGCAGAAATACACTATTATTATAGTATTAAATACACTTAATAAAGTACAAAGTTTTTTTAATAATTAAAAGAATGAAATTAAATACAAACATCTGTTGTTTTACCTTCTAAGAAAAAGCAATGGGAATCTTCTTTTCTACTGTTCACCACATGAAAATGAAATGAGAATAGAAGTGAATAAACCATTGCAACTTGAAATAATATAGCCACTAAAGTTTTAAGGGGCAATATGTACTCAGCCAATCAGAAGCAGCTAGTGTTGCTGATAGTTATCATTATCATTCTTGCATAACAGTACACCAGCTATCCAGCCGCTTGCAAGGGATACACCTTCTAGAAGGTTTCTCTGTAGATGTGTCCTTGAGTGATTATGGGGTCAATTTATTAACATTATTTTTACTAAAATAACTCTAATTATAACAAATTTTAGTAAGCAAATCGCCTTTCCCATAATTGTAATGGGAAATGTGATCTGGACAGATTTGCTAAAAATAAAATGTGAAAAAATTCTGGGGGAAGCCCTGTGATAATAACGCCACCTGGAGATAGCGCTAGCCAGGGTTTCCCCCGGTTCCCCGACTCCTGCTCTGCTCTAGCAGGCAGAGCAGAGCCAGGCTACAAGCTGATCACTGCAAAAAAAAAAAATAGTTAAAAAAAACATACCTTCATCCATGAACCGGAGATCGGTGCTCCGGTGATGTCCTCTGGGGCTCCGGTCAGCTGGTCTCCTGGCTCTTGCACTATGGCCCTGGTCAGCTGATGCATAGAACAACTGACTGGGTATCACAGTGCAGGAGCTGGGAGACCAGCTGACCAAAGCCCCAGAGGACATCACCGGATCTCCGATCATCGGAGCACCGACCACCCGAGGTAAGTGTAATCTGAGTGGGGGGTTGTGGGGGCGGGGGATTTGGGGGGGTTAGTGCTGCGGGGGATAGGGAGGGTTGCGGTAAGGTAGCCGGCGATGGCGCATGCGCAGATATACTATCCCTGTATTTTTTACGAAAACTACAGGGAGAAGTGTGCAGAATGGATCACAAGCTCTGTCCCTGCAGGGGATTTTTGATAAATTCCTGTGATATTTCCTGAATTCGCAATGCGAATTTAATCGGAAATATCACACTACAACCGCATTTTAAATGTGATTGTAGTGAATAGGGGCCTATGTCACAATTATGTCAATACCTACTGCACTTACTGTACTGCCCTAGCCCTCCCCTGTCTCTATAGGCATCAATAAATGCAAATAAACAATATGCATAAAAAGCTATATACGAATGTATGCATACACATTTATGTACACTTGCACATAACGGAAATAAGTATCTTATGTGAAAAAAGCCAACAGCAAACTCAAATGAGTCCTTAGGTGTATGCTTGCAGCTATATATGTTGTCTTAATGAATGTGTGTTTAAATTGAATGAACTTGATATGTTTTGTTCCTCATTCTTGGAGAATTTGAAGTTAAATGAATCAGAAATCATTTGCACTGACTAGATCATTGACAGCAGAAGAATACAGTGTTTCCTTACTTTCCTCACTGGTACACTCATTACACAATAGTACATGCTTCATCACTTAAGCTACTGTTCAAATTATCTTGGCTTAATTGTGTTACAAACTAGTTTATGGAGAAACATTACATTAATTAAACTGTACACGTGGGTTGAGTGCTATATTTATCACACAAAGAGTAATTTCCACTATAGGAGTTTGTCAAATATTTGTCAGTGCTCTCATATCATAACAGTGTATCATAATTTATGCCTAATCTAAAATTCTGTTCATTCAAGTACTGAAGTCTTTGCACACAGATATATAACATTGTCATATCATGGACACATTTTATAATGAAACTTTGGGAAGTGCTGATTCCATTTAAACATTGACATTATATATCACATTACTTAGCTGCATTCTTTATTTGTAGTTATTGTTTTTCATGTGAATTTAATATATTAAGGAGTTTGCCTATTTCCCCATCTTCCAAAGCTTAGATGTGTCTCTTGCCTTGTAATATAATGAATACTGCCCTGAGTATCCTGCATGTATCACACCTTAAGACTTGTAAGAAAATATTTGAAATATATATATTTTTTTCTTGCCTCAGTTAAGCATGTGCGGCTAGAAGATAATATATTATTGGAGTGTATTTTCATAAGCATAGCTGACTAAAGCCATTATTTTACACTATGTACTACTAATATTTTTTTTTCAAGTTCAACCATTTTTCCCAATAAAATAGATCAAGGCAAAAACTATGCAGCATTCATGCAGCAATCAAATTCTAACCACATAGGAAGGTGACTAGTATTTGCATAGAGTTGGATTTCATGTTGTTATGGATATTGTAAGGTGAAACACCACTCTAGTCTTGAATCACGGTGCACATGTAAGCGATCAATGAGTGGAAACCTCCTAGCCTCTATTCAGTTTGGTAAACACTGGCTTGTCTGTCACTTCCTTTTGTTTTCCTATAAAATACAGTTGCCACCTTATCTGGCAAAAGCTCCCTTTAAAGAGAACTGTTCATGTAAAGTAATCTCTCACCAAGAAGGGCAGAGAAGCATTTATCTAGCAGTTAATGGTTAATTAATTTTGAAAATGTATATTACAACACAATAAAAAAAGAGAGAAAAGAAGCAATGGACAATACAGTGAAATGTCCCTTCTTCAAATTGACTCCTATTTAGTTCTTCCAATGTCATCCAAAACACAGATAACTTTTCTTTCATGAATTGTTCTCCTGAATGATTTATACATGTTGTGTTATCTGAGGCCTTTTGCATGTCCCCCTGTGGTTTCATCCAGCCATCAACTGCACAATTGTTAATTTTAACACTATAAAAGGTTCTGATGAGGAAGCGATAGCACATTGGTAGTAGAATTAATTGAAATGTATCTTCCAATCGCACCGGGTCTTTACAAAAATGAAGTGTTGGTTTTTAAGATGAAATAAATTTCCATTTATGAAGACCATGAGGCTTTAGGGTGAGCTGACAAAGAGATAAATTAATTGTTTCTTTTTCCTATCCATTATGACTACATAGCGAGCACTCTTGGGCAATCGTCTGTTCCAAAGCTGAAGTTGAGAAGATATGAAGAAGTATTTTTGCATTTTAACTACAAAGTTAACTAAAGATCTAGATATTTAATTACATTTGAACAGTAAGCTATTAGAAGTAGGAAATGGGCTTCTAAGGTACAATCAGAACTGTGTCAGTACTGGAAAATCATAAAACAAGACCTATATAGTAATCTTACATATTCCCCTTTTTCATATACCTGTATTACATTGAGTAACTTGGGTCAGTCTTCCAGGCTGGCCAGTTATAAGTGACAGCTTAGTAGAGGTTCATTATCTCTGTCCATTGTCTTTGGGTGATAAAATGTCAGCTCTCACAACAAGAGTTTGTCTGTATAGTAATTATAAAGCTATTATTTGCCTGTCACGTAGAGTATACAGACATACATGTTGTTATAAGTAAAACACAATATAACAACACAATGGATATTTCTACATGCTGATTAAATTTCAAACATGCCAACATAAATTTTGTAAAATATTTAATTAAACACAGTAATATATAAAACAATATGTTTAAAAATATTCAGTTATAACAGCCACTTATTTCAAAGAGAAACATTTCTAATAGCTTGAAAAAAAGATATACCGTATCAGCAAAAAATGGTAACTATAATATTTGTATAATTGTAACTGTTAGCAGTTTCTTTTTCTTATTATTTTACATTCTCAGAGGTCTTCACCAATAACAGCCACCCACTGTTCCCTTAGAACTGGACACGTTCACTAGTACTTAGGTGGCCATCTGGACTTAACTCGAGATAGTAGAGGCTTGCACGGTTAACCTAGGATCACTAGATGATATGTGACTTATGGAGAAACAGCTTTGAGAGGTGGCAACAGGCCAAGATGTGGCCCTGTGGGCCGAGGAGCGACTGGACAGCCGGGATGCGGCTTTGAGAGCCGAGACAGTATTAGGCTGAGGTGTGACCTAATGGGCCGAGGTGCAGCTAGACAGCCTAGATGCAGCTTTGAGAGCTGAGATGGTAACAGGCTGAGATGGTATAGCTGATAACAATGAGCGGTGAGGCCGCAGGCACTGCACAATGAGTAACACCACAGGAAGCACAAAAATAAACATTCTAGGTAACGGAGTGAGAGTGTGAGATTAGAGTTAGCAAAACGGGCACAGACGAGCAGGACCAAAACTGGCAGGAACCGGAAGGACACGTACAAACATGCTATAGCCGGCAAGTCGGCGATGAACCAACAGGCCCAAGGTGCGGCTGGACAGCCGGGATACAGCTTTGAGAGCCGAGAGGGCGACAGGCTGAGATGCGGCCTAGTTGGCTGAGGTGCGGCTAGGCAGCCGGGATGCGGCTTTGAGAGCAGAGATGGTAACAGACTGAGGTGTGGCCTTGTGGGCCGAGGTGCGGCTAGACAGCTGGGATGTGGCTTTGAAAGCCGAGATGGTAACAGACTGAGGTGCGGCCTTGTGGGTCAAGGTGCAGCAGATAGCCGGGATGTAGCTATGAGAGCCTACATGGCAACAGGCTGAGGTGCGACCTAGTGGGCCATGGTGCAGCTAGACAGCCGAGATGCAGTGTTGAGAGCCGAGATGGTAACAGGCTGAGATGGTATAGCTGACAACAATGAGCGGTGAGGCCGTAGGCACTGCACAACCAGGAACACCGCAGGAAGCACAAAAATTAACACTCTAGATGACGGAGTGAGAGTGTGAGGTTAGGGTTCTAGAACTTATCAGAACAGGCACAGACGAACAGGACCACAACTGTCAGGAAACGGAAGGACTCGTACAAACACGCTATAGCCAGCAAGCCAGCGATGAACCAACAGGCTTAAGAAAGGTACTGAACCAATGGATGCGAGGCAGGTGATTAATGGAATTTGCAGGTGAGAAAGAGGTGTCATCCAGTATCACGAGCCGTAGATCAGCATTCCAATCAGTTAGCAATTGGAGATGCCATCCCAGTATGGTGTGTATGTTGTCCAGGAGCAGGATTACGGGAGAGTGACTGGTGACCAGAGACACCCGGAGCATGAGTAGATAACAAAGCGCCCTGGCGACTTGTAACAGGCACTTAGCCTTCTGGCCTTCCTACTGTATGTGATTTAATGGATCATCCTGGTGATTGCCTATATTAATTTGGTCATTTTGGATTTCACTCTTTAATTTTTTTCTTTATTTAGTATATTTAAAAAAAGTTAAACAATAATCAAAACACAAATCGATTCTATCTCCAAAAATCCCAATAATCTGCACTTAACATTTTACTTGAGATTTTATACTGTTGTGTTTGAAACTGTGAAGTATTTTTGTTTTTTGAGCACTAGTGAATAAATGGACCGCATCTGCTCAGTGACCTCAGCCATTCCGATTTTCTTGTACCAGAACAGGCTCAGAGGTCCTCCTTATCAGTACAGGTGATTGCCTATACTAATAAGGTCATTTTGAATTACACTCTCTAATTCTTTATATATATATATATATATATATATATTTATTAGGGATGTGCAGGCTCGGATAGGTTAGAATTTGCACGCCGAGTTCGTTTTTTTCCCTCCAAAAAACGGGACTCAGGGAGAGGTAAAAGCAAAACGTCACCTTGCATGGACAAACATCATCGTTCCTGATCAAAAGAATCACTCTGACAAGCTGCTTCAATCAAAACACAAATCGATTCTATCTCCAAAAATCCCAATAACCTGCACTTAACATTTTACTTGGGATTTTATACTGTTGTGTTTGAAACTGTGAAGTATTTTTGTTTTTTGATAGCACTACTGAAAAAATGGACCGCATCTGCTCAGTGACCATTCCGATTTTCTTGTACCAGAACAGGCTCAGGGGTCCAGGGTTGGTCATACTTTTGGGGGAAATCTCCTTGCCATTTTTTAAGTTTGAACTCTTTCTTTACACAACACACACAGATCATACTGTTGTAGAAAGACACCTCCTGCATGCTTCAGTAATCCACAGCTGCATCCAATGGTGCAGCCTCGGATCACATGTGTCAACATCGGCCATCTGAGTAACCCTCCGGGCTATGCAGGATGGCTGGTAGATTCATGCTGTTGGGGCTAGAAAGTCTGCATCGTAGAATGCAGACCCTGGCCTCAGCACTCCCACAAAATGGAGGCGACATACCACCCTTTTGTTTAACAGACTCGGTTGCTGCCCTCACATGGCTGTAGCCTGTCAATCAAGCTTTGGTTCAGGGGGCACTGCGAGCAACCATGCAGAACTGGCCCCTTGAAACACGCAGATGCACCACCATCTGATTTGTTCGTAATCCATCAGGTTTCCATACAAATCTGAATCAGACCCATAGTCCAAACTCCACTTGAATAGCAGAGATAGATAAATTAACACCAGTTACTTATCTGCAGCAGTGCATGTACCGGGACCTGAACTTGATTCCTCTTCCAATACTGCTGACTTGCAAAATATTTAACCTCAGAGGTGCATTCAAACCTCCTCTGTTCAGCGCCAAACTGCGACTTCCCAGCAGGACAGCTCCTCCTGCTCTTCAATACCTCAATACTATCAGCTCTCTCAACCAATCCAGTGCCTTTCTTCTTAGGGTCACCTTCTTGTCACACAGCTCAGTCTCTCTCTGGATGCTCTCCCGTATGCTGCCCTCTTCACTCTTGGGTTTCCAGTCTCCAAACACACAGATTTGTTAGGCTCCGTCCCTTTTTCACAGTAGCCTTCTGGGAGATGTAGTTTCTATTCCTGGACTGGTAACAGACAGTGGGCCTGATTCAGAGCCGGACCAGAGCGCTCGCTCTGAATTAGTGCCCTCCTACCTAAAAATGGAGCGGCCTCCTGGCCGCTCACATAGCTGTGGGTGACCACCCACAGCTTATGCGAGCGGCCAAAAAGATGGTCGCGATGGTCAAGACCATTGCGACCATCGGGCTTGCGACGAGACCCTGCGGTAGGGTCTCAGTGACCGCAAGCCCTGGAGTGATTTTGGCTCTGTCAGAGCCAAAATCACTCCCACTGACATCACTAGTGATGTCAGTGGGGCCGGACCCAGACGGTAGGCGTTCCCGTGGGAACGCCTCCGTCTGGCAGCCACGCCCCCGGCACGCCCACCAAAAGGGTTGTGCTGTCAGTCACCATCGACAGCATGCCCCCTTTGGTGCGAGACCCGGAGCGACAGCTGGTCGCTGTCCGGGTCTCGCGCATGCGCATGACGGAGCTTCCTCCGTCGTGCGCATGCGCATTGGGGTAACATCGACACGCTTGCGAGCGTCCTGCACTCGCGAGTGGGTCTGAATGACCCCCAGTGTCCATCTCTCTTCTTACTGAGGCAAGAGTTATTAGATATTATTAGAGGTGTGCGCTGACTCCTGTATTTTTTAGCAAAACCACCCTTAAAGGTTTTGGTTTTGGCAAAACTACCGTCAAGTCTTTTGGTTTTGGATTTCTTTAAAATTTATAAAAACAGCTAAAATCATCTAATTTGTTTTTGTTTCTATGGTATTATTAACAATAACATTAATTTCCAGTAATTTCTGACCACCTCACAACTTACAAAATTGTTTTCACCAATATTGGTCAAATCCTGCAGTGGTGCATTAGCAGTGGCACAAACACATTGCAGTTTAAAAAAGAATATAGCACATCTATGAAACATAGTTACACTGCAGTGGCAGACAGGATGGCACGTTAATATAAACTATAGGATGCTATAGAATGTTTTTATTAATCAAGAACTAAATCAGAAACTTGAGGCCAGCACAGATTGATTAATTGATTTGATTGATTGATTACAGTACAAATATAACCATAAGAAAACAAAAACAAATCGGAGACATGGAAAACACTATTTAAAAAAAAACAAGCTTCCAAAGTTCCAGATATTTTTTAAGTGAAAACGGAATCCAAACAGCAAATCACAGGCCTCAGTATTCAAGGCAGAGTAACAGCCTAGTCGAAGTCAATAATTATTAATTATATGATTGTATGATTGATGATACTACTCTGTATCTGTGGAGAAGCTGGAGGACATGGGGCCTATATACCTGAATGCGATGCTGGTGATGGATGGCATTGCAATATACAAAAGAACATGAACACCCCAGTAAAGTACATTAATATACACTGTCTGAAAAACACACACAATCTTGTCAAAGTCCATAATGATAGTGATGCACAAAGGAATTGCCTTTGAGCCCTACCATCCACCCTTATGCTGAAAATTAAAAAGGACATGCCCAGTTTAGTAAATCAAACAGTTCATTGACAGGTACTGCCACTTTTGTGGCTGAAGTGCTTGAAGCAAGCTGCCAATGGGTTTAAGGCTGCAAACAGTGTTATAAATCTTCAACACAGTTGGAACATGACATTATTATCCTCATCTTCTCCCTCATCAGTGCTAACCTCATCATCATAATCATCACCACAAAATATTAGCTCATCCCCCTGGAATCCACTGTTACAGAAGTCTCAACAGTTTGTTGTAATTAGGGGCAAATGCCTTCCTCATAGAATATGTAAATAATTTTTATGAACTTCAATTTTTTCAGATTTTTTTAAAATAGCCTCCTACTATGGTTGCTTACAAGCTTCCTGGCTGTACTGAACACTATTTCCAAGTATACACTGGAAGGTGATCTCCAAATTTTCTTTTTTTCTCACAGTATTCAACTGAACTATATGATTACTAATTTGTTCATTGCATTAAAATAGTTCTCCACCATTCTATTGATGCTTACTGTATCAGATTGAGTCATGGTAGAGGTGTTAATAATTGTGGGCAAATCTTTTAAGCCTGTCCAGATGTCATTATATTGTTTAACTGTGGTGTGCTAAGATAACTCATCCTCATCACCAGTGAGTCTCTTGGAAAAGATAATTTTTTTCCTGGCAGCAGCATTTTCAAGAGAAACTAAAGCAGGAGACTTTGTTGTAGCACATACCACTTGCTCTGAAAACTTGCATGCAAGGAGCTCTATGCATCTCTTAAGATGCATGATTGCCAAAATGTAGTGATCCAATTACAATATGCTGCAAACCCTTTGGTCCTGGTGAAGCAAATAAAGAATTTAAACTACAAGTTCAACAATCTTAGTGGAATTGCTTCATTTCATATCCTACTTTAGATTCTCTATCTGCTTTTCCAGTAGTTTAATTGAAGGAATCACCAGGGAGTGTCTGAACTTATTTCATTGGTTACTATTTCAAAGGGTTTTAATAACCCACATAAAACAGATAGTATTCTCTACTGTGCTGGACTAAGGTACAATCCCCCCTCTCCCAGTCCCTATTTCATGGATTGCTGTGTACATTTGGATGGCTTGTTGCTGTATCTACAGTTGCTGAAGCATATGAAGGTTGGAATTCTACCTAGTTATAATCTCTTGCTTCAGTTGGTGGCATGGCAAATGTAAATTACTTTGTCATTACAAATGGTACAAATGGCTGAACAATGTCAAGATTTGGGGAAAAAAATCTAAATGAAAGAGGTGACTTTTTTGGTCTTATGACCAGGTATGACAATGGCCTTCTTCTTCTTATCACTGGCAAGAACTACTGCCATTGGTGGCTGACTTACTTTGACACGAACATCTTGCTCCTGATTTTTATCAACTTGTTATTGTCCAACACATTCATCATCAACATCCTCATTAGTATCAAATACACAAATACCCCCTCATCCTGTAGCACTTCCATAGTAGCATCCTCAATTTCTATGTCATCATCATTGCTTTACCTCACAAAGGTTGCAGCAATAGTGGTATGTGGGCTATTCTACAATTACATTGTCAGAAATGTCAGACTCCCACATAGCACTCGTTGACACCCTTAGACTCCGCAGGGTTCCGTGAGGTTTGTGAATACACAGTTTATTCTACAGTCATAGGGGTATATTTACTAAAGTGTGGTCTTTTAGAAGTGTAGATGTTGCCCATAGCAACCAATCAGATTTTATCTATTATCTCCTTGAAGGTGTTAGATAAATGTTAAGTAGAATCTGATTGGTTGCTGTGGGCAACATCTCAACTTCTAAAAACAGCACTTTAATAAATATACCCCCTAGTGTTCTTTTTGTGCACTGATTTGCCTGTTATGAAGGGAACACCTTTAGATGTCTGACTGTGGGCCTGATTCAGAGATGTATGCAAACCCGATGGTTTGTGTACATCTCCGATATTTTAGGATTGAATGCAAACACTCGAAAGAGGTCTTCTTGGGGTGCAGATCAGACACAGCAGAGTTTTTGGACAGATAATGTTGACATCAATACTGTCTGGGCTGATTGCTGCGTATTGCGCATGTGTATGCATTGCAGTGCGCGAACCAGACACTGCAATCGGGAATGAGTTTGCAGTGTGTACACAGACCCATGGCAAAGTGATTGACATGAAGTGCCATTTGTGGGTGGTGAGGGAGGGGTGGCTGGGTGAACGCAGGTGTGCCAGTGTGCGTTTCATCGGCGTTGCAGGGGCGTGCATTAATTATCCACTGTGATACCATATGCAGCCTGAGGTCTCATAGCATGCTTGGCTGTTAACAATTCCTGAGTAAGGTCAGGGCTTGTGAAAGTGTGCGTCTGAGTCTGATGTTACTCGATGTTACCGATTGTTTCGCTATTTTGCCAAAGTATATGGATGTGAGTTAGGGGAAGTGGGCGCCCTTATGTTAGGTTGTGATTGTTTTGCGAATAGAAACATTTGCATATCCCCACTGATATTAGCAACTGCATTGTGTGCGTATAAGCAGAATTGCGATCCGTAGTGAATCAGGCCCTATGTCCTCATACACAAGTGACAAGCAATTTACTGCACATTTCCTTGAGGACAAATAATACAGGTTCTCTTTATCAAACAAACAAGAGCCTATTTTATCTTTTACAGCATCACACAGAAGTACAGTAGCCTGTTTATTTGGTGTGTGCATGTGCAATGTGTGTGAGACAAAACAAAACAAACACGCTGACAATGATGCTTGCAGTCACTCCATCTAATACTACTATTATAACTCTTTGTACTACACTCCGGGCCTTATTCAGACCCGATCGCAAGTGCTGAGTGCTCGCAACCGGGTCGATGATTGCCCACTGGGCATGCGCACGTCGGAGCCGGCTCTGATGTGCGCATGCGCGAGACCCAGCTAGCGACAGGCGCTCCGTCACTATGGGTCTCGCACCAAAGGGGGCGAGCTATCGATGGTGATTGACAGCTCGCCTCATTTGGGAGGTGGGCATGGGGGGTGGCCGGCCAAACGGAGGTGTTCCCGACGGAACGCTTGCCGTTTTGGGGCAGTCCCACTGACTGATGTCAGTGGGGGAGCTTCCTGCTTGATCAGAGCAGGAAGCTCACTGGGGCTTGCACTTGCCGAGACCCAACCTTAGGGTCTCGTCGCTAGCCCCGATGGTCACAATGGTCCTGACCATCGCGACCATCAACCTGGTCGCTCGCTAGAGCTGTGGGTGGTAACCCACAGCTTAGCTAGCGACCAGGAGGCCGCACTTCACACCACAAGCGGCCGCCCTCATTCAGACTGACCGCTTGTATCTAGCGATCGACTTTGAATGAGCGCCTCTGTCCGAATGACACCCTAATGGTATCCTGATGGCGTGCTAATGGTGTTACAGCCCACAGACCCACACTTTCTCCCTCCGCTTTCCTGTGTGAAATGGCACCCAATTAAATTATGTTTTGTCCCGTTCCGGGATCAAAGTTTGGCGGGAAGACCCGAGTTGGGCCCTCGGATCCACTTGGAATCCATAAATTCGGGTGTGTTTGATTTTTAATAAAAAACAAATCACTCATCTCTAGTTATTAGTTTCCCCTTGTGCTCGAGTACAGCTGCAGCATCCCTAGGGTAACATAAATGTCTAGATGTCAATGGCCATTTACCTAGTCAGGCTTCAATTGAGACTTTAAAGTACTGATATTTGATTGTAATTATTATTTGCGCTTTCCTTCATTTGTCTCACCTAAATAAAATATTTTACATCACAATCACAGTTTTTATTACCATTTTATATCCAGCTGCTGAAATGATAAAGAAATAACAATTGCTTTGTAATTATGAATCAGATGAAATACTGTATACATTGTAGATATACTATAATTTCTTTCTTTCTTTGCTTTTCTTTAGACTTTCCTTACAATGAACACATCTTTAAAGAATAAAAGTAGATGTTTCTCAATCTGTTTTGAAGATATCACAAGACTGTATAATAAGATAAAAAGATAATATACAGAAAGCTAGTGTACTGCAGGCTTACAATGAATCACTCATAAGTACGTATGAGTGCTACTCAAGTGCTTCATGAACGCAAATACATTCAGACCTGACCACATCCCTGCTTTAGACTAAGACCTTGAATTATCATTTAGTGCTTGAAAAAAATAGTTTTGATTTAGAAAAAGGAACACATAATGAAGCTGGAGATAGAATAAAATGTCTGCAAATGATAATCGTGAATAAGACATTATAAAGGATAAAGAGAATAGTAGGATGACAAGAGCCATTGCGTTACTCTATTCATCACATGTTACAAAACACATGTCCAAATATGGTTAATAGACAAAAGATGGAACCTCTCCCTATGAGAAAGGTTCTAAAGAAGAATATTATGAGAATAATCGACTACCATCACAATAAAATTATATAACCAGGTTTTCAAATAATAGGTTTCATTATTTTTCACAATATGCTTGAATATGTTTATGATTAAATGCTGAACAGGTTCCTATTTATTTGTAATAGACATGAGGCCATGCAGTGCATTGTGCAAAGTGACCTGTGCAGTTACTATCGATATATAAGAATCACTAAACATAAAATATAAGTTGATCAAACATGAAATAGCATCTAGTAATATTTGCAAATATATATGTAGTAGATGCATATAACAACAGGATTTGGGAGTGGGAGTTGTTATACAGATGAGTAGAATATGATGGTATCTCTTGTATGCTCTCTCCAGTGTTCATCAATACACTTGCAGCCTGATTCAGCACAGAAGCAGCTGTTCAATACCGTCCAACAATATGTAAATGCAGCAGGAGGTGTCTATAGGAAATAGATACCTCATGCATTGCATCAGTGATCCGAGTGCAATGTCTGTAGACACTTCTTCGGATCACCTTTGCAACCATTGCTGCTCCTTTGGCCAGGCTGTGTAAGCCGAAGCTTACCTCAGCCTAGCTGGAGCCTGGTCACTTGCGAGGCCGGGAAATCTGCGTCCATCGATGCAGACCCTGGCCTCGACCCTCTCGGGAAACAAGGGTGATATGCCTGATTTTGCAGGAACAGTGGCTAGCCACACCCCACTCCACCCCCCAAACGCCACAAAGGAGGGACTGTGATCGAGATCGCCAGTTCCATTCTGCACATGCGTAGAACCGGTCCTGTGCAGACCCCTAAACATTGGAGAGGTAAACTAACCACCACCGTACATCTCAGAATCAGGCCCTTAGTGATATGAAGATTGGTATGCAGAGGGGGCAAATAATCAATAACGCTAGACCCCATTTAGGTATTGCATCATCACAGTGTGTTGTGTATTATTATTATTATTATTATTATTGTTATAATTCACCAATTATATAAAAATATTTTTGTGTATATGTAAAATTCAAATCATATTTTGAGCACACTTATCTGTACAGGATTCAGTAAGAGTAATATTGTTGGAAAATTGTGTGTTCCATGATATAGCAGAGTTTCTGTACACACCAGTGAATGCCTTACAACGACAAACAGCCCATTTACTTAACCAGTTGCATCATTTATTGGTGTTACATATTGTACAGCTGTACTCATTGTTATACACACTCTGGTCATGGAGTGGAGCTTGAAAGAAGCAGGATGTCATAAATCTCCCCATCCGGTGAGTGCATGCAGCTTGTGGGTAGTGGTGCAGGATGCTGGAAACGCTTTGAATGCAGGTAATCGCAGGTCTCACGGAAGCTAAGTGAAAGACTACTGTCTCCCACTGTGGCGCTCCAACACAGTGACAAGATGGCACCATGCATGCACAGTACTTAGATCAGTAGCCATCTTGGAACAGGGAATGAAGCCTCCCTGGAAGAACATGGAGTCTGCGCAGTAGCGTACTCCACTTTCAACAACCCCTTCGCTTCAAGCTTCTCCATGTTACACAATCATTCAATTAAAGCTTCTCTGTAGCAACCTGAAAAGGAAAAAGGTATTAAGCACATAAGAAAACATCAACATATCAGGTAACTTTGGTCTGCTCTTCTTCGTAGACACATCAGTAAGAGTCCCCTCACTGACAGCATGGACCACAACAACAGTCTCTTGATTCAGGAACTCAGAACTACTGTCATTATTATGATTTGAATGTCTTCCTCACTTGTGACTCTTAAATCTTGCAAAGTCTTTCACTCACACCAATAAGATATCAGATTTTGTTGGGTGCCCAGCAAGATGTCATCCGCGGCGGGTCCCGGCAGGGGTACTGGCATTGGCAAGTGCATACATACTTGCCGATGCCGGGAGCGACAGCCATGGCCCCCGCTGATTATATCGCCTGTCAGTCCTGCATGCCAGTCCGACAGGCGGTGTTGCTGATGACGCACAGTAGCATGCATCATCGGCAACATAGCTTGCACACACTGGCCGATGTGGTCAATATGTCGTCCGATCTGCCAGATCAGACAACATATCGTCTAGTGTGTACCCGGCTTTTGCTTCTTGAATGTCCAGAGGATCACTGAATGCAATGTTTGCAAATTCTCCATCATACCTTTTAGGTGACTTCCTGATATTTGATCTTACAGAAGACCTTTTCTGTGGCTGAACTTCCACACTGGTAACCTCTAGTTCAGATACATCCATGTCCAGTGACACATACTTGCTCTGTGTAATAAATTCCAGCTTTTCTCCGACTTGCGTTGTTTCTATGAATCTGACATCTCTATACTTGACAAGCTTTCTGGTACCTGGATTCCATAACCTGTAGCCTCCACTCATGGCAGTAGCCAAGTATGATGCAATTTACTGATTACTTTCCTTTGGTATGTGTACATAGGCATGTTTTACACTTGGTTTTCTCATTGACCATTCTTCAAAAGGTATTATATTCTTCAGGGCAACTGCAGGAGAACATTTTTTGAGATACACTGCTGTGGACACAGCTTCTACCAAAACTAGTTGTCTAGGCAGGATGTAGTCAAAATACTTACACCCGGGAAGCCGTCTGATGGAATCCCAGCATCAAAATCCCGATCTAGAATTAAATATAGGCATCAAAATCCCTACACCTATATTTAGCCAGACGACGGAATCCCAACAGACGGCTTCCTGAATGAAGGTAAGCATGGACAGGGTTATCATTAGCCATGGGGGGGAGGGTTAGGATTAGGCACCTCCAGGGGGACTTAGGGTAAGGCATTCCATGGGGAGGGCTCGGGATAGGCTAGGGGAAGGAAGGGTTAGGTGCCACCGGGAAGGGGGAGGCTAGGGTTAGACACTCCCCCCAGGAGGGTTAGGTTTAGAGTGCGGGAAGGGGAGGATTAGGTTTAGGCACCCCAGGGGGTACATAGGGTTAGGCACCACCCTGGGAGTTTTAGGGTTATGCACCCCTAAGGGAGGGTTAGGGTTATCGGGGAGACGGGTAGGGATAGGGTACTTACCTTAGCCGAGGTGGCTATACTGTGCGTTTGTATTTGGAGCAGCTGATATAGTACCTTGTCGGCCTTTGCTATCCATATCAAGGCTGAGGTGGTCAAATTGTGCGTTTGATTCAGAGCAGGTGAAAAAGAGCTTTGTTGGCTACCGCATCCTAATTTTCTCACAAATAGGACATAGCAGTGACGGAGCAGTCGCCCCAATTGCATCTTACAGTGTCCAGCCGCAAGCAGCACATCTTTGGCTATATGTGAGTACCCTTTAGCACTGATGAGTGCGGGGGAATGTATGTTTGTGGTAACTAAGGACAACATGGACGGGGAAAATAGCTGGAAGTGGAGCTCCTGTCAGGTCATTATACAATATTCCCAGGCTCCCATTAGCACGTTCTGGGCCAACGCAAGTGCATATTTATCTGTGACTATTGTAGGTTTGCTGGATTATTTTTTCCAGTGATATATATGTATCAAGTCAGCTGCTCTAATAATAACACTAAATTAAATATTTATTTGTGTGAGCTGATTTTGCACTGTTATTGCTAAAAAATATTATGTCTATATTTATGTCCTTTTGATTGAAGGCTTTTTAACTGTATATTTTATATGTTATGCAATTAATAATGTATATTACATTCATCTGTACAAAAACCATGAGATATATGTAGCTTTTTAGCTTTTTCAGTATTGGTACTCCATTTAAAATATATTTTGTATTTGTAGCTGTTTTTCAGCTAAAAAGGGGAATTAACAATTTCTCTTGGGAGCAGCCTTAACCATAAATGGAGCATTATATTATTTATTTATTACTTACCTTCACTGTCGGGATTCTGCTTGTTTGAGTTTCCAGTGTAGGCATTTCACTCGGCAGCTATTCAGCCACCGGGATTTCATGCCCATCCTGTCTAGGCCTGTGTCCTTCAGCATACATTTTGCTTTCTCCATTTCATACCTTGGGATTTTAGACCCTCCTACCTCACCTGGTGTTGCCGATTCAGTGGCTGGCAAATCTCAGCTGACCTGTCATCTCAGGATTTCCCTGTTGCTGCAGTCCAGGGCTACATGGTGCCACCATCCTTGCCTGAGGTCAGCTGACACCATTACAGCCATTCACATAGTCTTTCTTCCCACATGACTGCAGTGTCCAATCCTGGTGCAGAGTACCCTATATAAACCATTACCAGGCACCTGTGCTTTGCCAGTTCAACTAGTCTTCTTGCAGTTCCTGTCTCAAAAGCTTGTTTTCTAGCTACTCCTGGCTCCTGTGTCTGAAAACCTGTGCAGCTTCAACCTGCAATCTCTTGTAGTTTCCACACTACAAGCATCAACAGCTCCATTCTGCAAAGCACCTGCAGTTCCATACTGCATATCAGAGCAATTTTCACATTGCTACTTCCAGCCTGCAACCAGCTATCTATTGAAAACCTTAATCAGTGCTTCTCTGCTGTGGCCTATCAAGTGCTCATTAACATCACCTGCACACTGTTCAACTACTAAATACAACCTGGTCTTCTCAGCAAGTGCTCACTAGTACCACCAGCAGTTCTCTCTGCTCAAGTACCAAATACAATTTTTTGGTTGGCTGTCTTTTATGCAGAGACAAAGATGTTTATTAGTTATTGTTCCAATACATTGCTAATTTGCAACAATTTTAACCAGGATCAATGTGGTGCCCTAACAAAATATTAAAACAATAAAGAATTATGGAGCATATTTACTTTAGTATTATTCAGAAATATGAACACGGCAAGATAAATTGTCTTCTTTTATGGCCTTTTCTCAGTTGCTTGAAAACAAGGCTACATCTCAAATTACATTTTCTTAATCAATCAATTATTCAATCAATCAAAATCAATCAATAGTTTGCCTTTCTTCCACTACATACACACTACACCTCCTTTTCCCTGTACTGCCCTCAGGCCTCTGATCTAGTTCATGATTAATGAAAACATTTATATTATTAGGTCAAATATATTATTAAACTGCCTTCCTGTCTGCCACTTCTGTGCCGCAATATTTCATAGATGTACAATATTCTTTTAAACTGATGTGTGTTTGTGCCACTGCTTTGTTGCCTAGTATAGCCAGCCAGCCAGCCTTTGGCAAATTTTGGTGAACAATATTGTGAGCTGTGAGGTGGTCAAAATTGACTGAAATTACTGGAAATTAGTGTTATTGAGGTTAATAATGCTTTAGGAACAAAGAAAGGCCCAAAATACATGATTTTAGATGTTTTTATAAATTTTTAACAAAATCCAGGACCAAAACTAAAACATGTGAGAGTGGTTTTGGCAAAGCCAAACCAAAACAGGATGATGAATTAGAACCAAAACCAAAACATGGGGGTCCGTGCACTTCTCTAGTTCTAACACAGTCACAATTAAGTGAACCTGTCCTTACTGTACTTGGCCTATGCTTAGTTCTCTTAATCCTTCGGTCAAGTTCTGGAAAGCCAAAGTAACCATGTAGAAGGTGCAGCTGTGAACAAGGGCAAAATGTGGAGGGTTGTAATCAGAGTAGTAAGACATGAAAGTAAAGAGATGGGGTTTGTACTGTTAAGCTAAGTTTCAAGAGAAGTTAAGGTTTTCATTGGGTGAGGCATACCATATGTAAACATGCCAGAAGCAGTAGTTTGTGGGGAGGACTTGAGGGGGTGGGGCACTAAGATAGTGGGGCTCACTGGGGATTGTATCCCTATGGGCCAATCCGAACCTGATTGGTCGGACACTGTGTGGGCCCTGGCCAAGTTCAAAGGACTTTCCAGCTCCGTGCATAATAATTTCCATACATTTTTTTGGGAAGGGGGCGTAGCCACACCTCCATGTTTAGAGTACGTCCACTCAGTATTAGACCCCATTGATATCTCGATGGCCCTGAGAAGGATTGAATAGGTGGTAGGAATGGACAGTGCTATTTTTAGAGTTGGAGCAGGGTAGATATATATTACAAGTTATTCCCAGTATATGCACCTTATAAAATATATTTGCTCATTCAAGAACAGGGAATATAATAGCAGCTAAACACCCTTTAGAAAAGATCACAGTATGAAAATAGTTAATAATGAGTGACAGAGTAATACATTAAAAAAATAAAATATGACAAGGCATTGCAATTATATGATTGTCTTCTGGATCAAATCAGTAAAATGGGTACTTTTATACCCCAATTAATAAGAGCTTGCTATATGCAAATTTTATATTTATATAGATCCCTTAGGTAATTACATTTTACAGCATCTTACGTCTTACATAGTGATAATTCCATACCTAATAACTTAAAAGTTTTCTTTTAAGGTGGTGTTTTACTATTACTATTCATATGAAATGAGCAATGCCTATAAAGCAAACTTCATTTAATTCAAAGCCAGAGGGCAAAAAATGTACAAGAAGCAGAAAAGAACAAGAAATGAATCAGGAAGTAACCAGAAACCAACAGTTTAGACCAAATACCCTTCAGGTTATATATTAAAAGGATATGTGCTTCAAGAGGATTAATGGAATGATATCTGTATGTCAGAAATCATGAAAGAATTATAATTCTATATGTCAAAAATATTTCTTTTGTGTACAACATTAATGATTAAAGTACTACCCTATGATGGACACTGGTTATATGAATTTTACGTAATATATAAAGAATTTGTTGAAAAAAAAAGTTGCTAGGCATGGTAAAAGCAATGATGTAAATAGTCAGTATTCAAGCAGATGAAAGCCCTAGTCTCCCTAACATATTGGATATGGGTATGAAACTGCAGGAATTTATTAGGTGCCGGAGACATTTCAGTGAAAGACTATTATGGGGTAGATGTACTAAGCCTTGAAGAGAGATAAAGTGGAGAGAGATAAAGTACCAACCAATCAGCTCCTAACTGTCATTTTTTTAAACACAGCCTGTGAAATGACATGATTGGTTGGTACTTTATTTTTCTCTATCTCTCTCCAAGACTTAGTACATCTCCCCCGTCTCGTTTAAAAAAAAATCAGTTGAACAATTTCTAGCGCTGAAGCACTGTAACAGTGCCAAAAACATAGAGAGTGACCAGGGGTGTTTTAAGAGAGGAGGGGGTCTGTGTGCAGCCTCCATTTGGGCCCCCTCCTCTCTGTCAGTGGAGTAGATTCTGACTTCATGCCAGAATCTACAGCGCATGCGCGTGTCTCTGGGAAAATGGCGCCTGCACCTTTTTCCCTGTGATATCTTTTCTGCGCATGCGCAAGTCACCGTGAAAATGGCCACCGCCATTTTCCCTGTGATTTTTTGCAGCTACGAGTGCAGTGTGTGCGGTGTGGGCCCCCCTGGACACAGAGGCCCGTGTGCCCCGCACACCTTGCAACAATTATAAAGAAGCCCCTGAGAGTGACATGGAAACATTGTATTCAAGTTATAGAGTTATTAAAATATCAAAAACCTATAAAAGACATGTAACAAACTAACATGTTTCAATAATGTTTTTTTCTCTCTCTCTCTCTGGAGCTCATTCAGACCTGGTCGCAAGCGCTCGCAACCGGGTCGATGTTTAGGCCCTGCGCACGCGCAAGCCCTGGAGCGAGAGAGAAATTCTCTCACTCCAGAGCTCACTACAAAAGGGGCGGCTGTCGATGTTGACAGTTGATCGACAGCTCGACCCATTTCGTAGGTGTGGCGGGGGGGTGGTTTCACAAACGGACGCATTCCTTAATGCCTGCCGTTTTGTGGGCGGCCGCACTGACATCAGCAGTGATGTCAGTGGGGAGGTTTCTGCTCGATCAGAGCTCCCTGGGACTTGCAGTTGCTGAGATGGTCGCGATAGTCTTGACCATCGCGACCATCAACCTGGTTGGTCGCTAAAGCTGTGGGTGGTAACCCACAGCTTAGCTAGCGACCTGGAGGCCGCACTTGAAAAATCAGACGGCCACCCTCATTCGGAGTGAGCGCACGTTTCTTGCGACCACCTCTGAATGAGGGCCTCTGTCTCTCTCTCTGTCTCTTTCTCTTATTGCTGTTTATGGCAATAGGACCACTGTGTAGCATATATCATTTGCATTGTAAAACTGATTTTGGGACCAGATGAAAGGAAACAGCACTGTATTTATGAAAGTACAGCAGTAATGTACTCTGCTATGCATTTTGAAACATAAAGAAACAAATTAATCTTAGTGCATTTTCATAATTGACTGTGAATAATATAATCTATTAAAATAACATTAATGAAAGGTAAATGTAAAAAAAATGTTGTAACTTTTGAGAGTATTCCATTCTAAAATTATTCACCTTAATATGTTACAGTAGTACAAGTATTCAAATTACTAAATGTATATTAAAAGTTCTCTGTGTAAGAACGAGTTTAGACATATTAATATTAGACACATTTTATTACTAATTTTGCCATGTATCAGTGGTGTCACTGTGGTTGGTGCGCTATACTCACCATGTCAACCCTCCTATGGTCCTCTGCATGCACTGAAGGTGCGTTAGCAAAAGGGGTGTCTATTCTTGTGCCCAAAAAGCTACAACCCTGATGCACAACATTTTGGGGGCATAACCACATGTCATGCCCTGTTGTTGTCATACTGGAGGCTTGCCCAGCTCTCCGGAAGACACTGGCCAGCCACCTGCCTCTCTCCCAGTACAGAGGATGGTGTGTGCATGCAAGCATCATCCATTACCGTTGCTCGCCACTTGGTGACACCGTCTGAGGGGGTGACATCAAAATAGCAAAGCAGCTCTGCTATTTTGGCATCACCCCCTCAGATTGTGTCATGTGGGTGTGGCCCTGCTACTTCCATGTCTGCTTTTACTGTTTAAAACCTGCTAAGACTAGAAATGGCAATTGATATATACAGCTATGGCCAAAAGTTTTGAGAATGACACAAGTATTGGTTTTCACAAAGTTTGCTGCTTCAGTGTTTTTAGACCTTTTTGTCAGATGTTACTATGGTATACTGAAGTAAAATTACAAGCATTTCATAAGTGTCAAAGGTTTTTATTGACAATTACATTAAGTTTATGCAAAGAGTCAATATTTGCAGTATTGATCCTTCTTTTTCAAGACCTCTGCAATCCGCCCTGGCATGCTGTCAATCAACATCTGGGCCACATACTGACTGATGGCCGCCCATTCTTGCCTAATCAATGCTTGAAGTTTGTCAGAATTTGTGGGTTTTTGTTTGTCCACCCGCCTCTTGAGGATTGACCACAAGTTCTCAATGGGAATAAGGTCTGGGGAGTTTCCTGGCCATGGACTCAAAATTTCTATGTTTTGTTCCCTGAGCCACTTAGTTATCACTTTTGCCTTATGGCAAGGTGCTCCATCATGCTGGAAAAGGCATTGTTCATCACCAAACTGTTCTTGGATGGTTGGGAGAAGTTGCTCTTGGAGGATGTTTTGGTACCATTCTTTATTCATGGCTGTGTTCTTAGGCAAAATTGTGAGTGAGCCCACTCCCTTGGCTTAGAAGCAACCCCACACATGAATTGTCTCAGGATGCTTTACTGTTGGCAAAATGGTAACTACAATTTTTAAAACCTACATTATAAGTATTTTTTATAATGCACATTTATTTCTAATTGTATCTGTCAATGCACATGTGAATGGGCTGTATTACTTTTCAGTTTTTAATAACTTTCACTGTCAAAAAATCTTAATTAGTTAAATATGATAAAAAGGATTCAGAAAACAAAAACAGCCCAAACAATGAATGACATTACACTCATCCCATTTAATTCTGCCAAGGGAAAATGCACTTTAATTTGCACAGCCAACAAGGCTTTTGAAAAGTCATATGGCTGATTAGTGATATAATTGATTATGTACCATAAACAAATCTATTAAATTAATGATCACTGGAATAGCTTTTTGGCCTTTTGATCAGGAACAAATTATGAACTTTATAGGGCTTAAAGGGGGTCCCCAGTTGGTGATAGTTAATCACCTGGTCTTCTGGCCAAGAGGTCCTGAAACCTGAGGTGCTATGTGCTCCTATGTGACCAGAACCGTAGGTGCCTGAAAAGTCACTGATAATGGAGTCTCTCTTTGTACTATGCACTTTTAGATTTTCAGGAAGCACCATTTTCCTTTACCCTTGCTTTCTGGCCAGGGCAAGGCCAATTGTTAGGGCTGAAGATCCTGATTTCTGGAGGAAGCTTCAGCCAACCTTGAGGAGAAAAGGGCAAAGTGGGCCTTGCAATGGAGATGAGTCTGAAGACCCTTGCCTCCTAAGGGGGCTTTTGGCTCCAGAGGTCAGGGATACCAAGAGTACCTAGTTTCTGCAAAGATGGATCTAAAGATTCTGGTTTCCTCCCTAATGGTTTTGGGAGAATGTAAAGAAACAGGGACCTTCTTCTTTTGGAGAGTGACTTGAATGCTCTCCTGAAGAAGAAGGGACCCATAAAAAAAGATCACTGAAATCACAACTCATCTAGCCTGAATAGACCCTTGTATTGCTGCATGAAAATATCAGTCATCCTAGAATATGTAGTTGTCAGTACCCAGCTCATTATAAACATGGCGGGATCCATATGTGGTTGTAGTGCTGGCGGGGGGTTCCCTGACAACTATTAATTTAGGGAACATAGGAAATTTACTATATGTGTGTGTGTATATATATTCATATATATATATATATATATATATATATATATATATATACACACACACACACACACATATATATATATATATATATATATATATACACAATTTGTTTATCCAGGGGCATCAATACATTCTGAATGTAGTTTGGAGAAGGCTTAGGGGATTATTGTTATGTTGCACTGAGCCTTGGCCTAGCACTACAAAATCCATCATGCACTGCAAAGCCATCTGCTTTCCTATCTTTTTCAGACTTGACAAATCAATGAAGTGCAGCCTAATAATCAGGGCCAGCCCTAAGTCTACTAGCACACTGTGCAAGAATTTTTTGAGAGCACGGAAATCCAGCTACCTCCCCCTCCTAAACACACACTGACCCTCAAAGGAATTATGCCACATAGTTCCCCATTACTATGCCACACAGTGCCTCATTTTTATGCCATGTTAAATCGTCTTTAAACCTTTTAATATATTCCTTCCTATAAACCTCTAAGATTCACCTGCCTAGAACCTCTAAGACAAAACCCTGCCTAAAAACCTCTAAGACAAAACCTGCCTATAAACCTCTAAACACAACGCTAATTGCGTACGCAGTATGACCGCAAATAAAGACAGGAGTGAAATCTTGTGGTTCCAACGCACAAGTATTATTCAGGTAAAAGTACAGTCAGTTACACGCAATCTATACATACATAATTTAGGTGTAAAAGGTAATAATACAGACCAAGTACGGTTATACATACGCTGCGCCTCTGGACCCAGAGATAGACTTCTGACTAGATATCCTCAGTTCACCCAAAATTCAGCATGAACTGGCAAACCAGTGTTTGGACACATGTATTTATTCCCCCCCCAGACTGAAACAGGACAAAGGGGAAACTTCCTGCTGATCTCATTGGTTCCCAGAGGAGGAGCATATGTACCGACACATTTAACAGGTTGTTTCAAATAGACTTTCCCTGCTTCTAACAGCTGGGGTCTTTCTGGTAACGCCTCCTGTAACATTCCATCAACTAAAACATTTTGTTGCTTATAAGTTCTGCGATCCGTAACTTGAGTTTGCATGATGCGATCTCTCCACCGATAACACCGGGATTCTGTAAAAAGCGTACGCATCAGAACGAGACGAAACATACCTTGCTTATCATGTATAGTACCTTAGATATCAAAAACCTCTATTTCTTAGCATTTAAACTAACTTAACCAACTGGAATCATACAATTTGATGCTAATGGAACCTTATGTGCGAATAAGTAGTGTGTGGGTATTCGGGGTTTGGTAAGGATGCTAGTTATTAATGGGTGAGATTTAAGTGCATAATCTCTCATACACGAAGTGAACATCCAGCAGTGTGGATGGCTGAGGGTTGTAATTCTACATGCCCTCTGTCAGCAGGCCCCCACCTGCTGTGTTCAAAGGAAAACAAAATCTCTTTTGTTCTCACAGACTCTTGTGTGAAGTGCAAATGTATTATCACCTCAAATTGTGGGATTTGGAGACATCCTGTCTAGGATTCAGGCAAATCCAATTGTGTAGATATTATATTACAATTGCCACAACTATACTTTATCTGCATCCAGGGATTCCCAATTTGTATGTAAAAATACCCATTGTCTCTTCTTATTTACTTCTACTCAGACAGCTGGTTTTTCCCGTTGCCCTTGGTAGGTAAACAAAAACATTGCCATCTGTTCTTAGCTCCTGGGTTATAACTTGAATTAATGCTGACCACACAAAATGGTGTCTTGCGATCTCATTTCCAACATGGAGTCTTGCGGCCATTCGCAAGATGGCGTCGCTGCGATTAAATTTTAAACTGAACTTGTCTCACTCAATTATTCAGCTTCGACAGTCCACCCTTTGATAGCAAACAACATGCTATCACAACCTAATTTGAATCTGTTTAGCCATGCGAGAAAATATATGTTCAATGTTATTATGGTATGACACAGTATGGTCATTTGAACCATTCAGATAATGCATCTCTGGGAGGGACATAAAACTGCCCTTATACGCACACCGCAGATCCTTAAGGGATCATGGGAAAGATGTGGGGATGCACCTATCCTATAAGGAGAGCCTTGGAAGGGGTTGGGACTGCATTACCTAAGATGACTTAAAACAACATAAACGTTATATCCATGCATGACCACTCAAACTCAGGCTACATTGTTATACACTACGTCATAACTCAGGATTGAATTACAGTTCTTCCTTATTATTGTTATTCACATTTTCACAACAATTTACTGTACTGAAATTGGACCGGCACTCCCCTGATTTGGTATAGCACTCCTCCTCCTGACTCCACTCCATCAGCTCCACCATCAGCTCACATCTCCTTTATCGGTCCCCCATCACAGACACCGTGCATCCCCAAACAGATCATCATGACAAAAAAAATAAAACTCTGGAAAAAAAAAAAGAACTAGGATGACCACAGCAGACCACTCCATTGCTTGAAGCACTGATCTACACATTTCTTTAGCTCAGATATCTCACCGTCACCTTTTGAATCCTTCCGGCACAAGCTCGCAATCGACAGGTCCACGTTATCGGCCTTGTCTCTGCCTTGTATCTCCACCGGTTGGTTAACCTCCCTATAGTGAGCGGAATGGATCCACGTATCTTCCCTGGCCACCCTTTGAGGATGCTGTATCGTCAGATACGGACCTTTCCACCGATCAGTCAAACAATCTGAGCTAAAAAAAAATTTGGATCATAACAAATTCTTCCAGATTTGACATCATGACAGGTTGCATTAGACATGTTAGTTAATAACACTTCCAATTTCGGTTATTCTCATTCATCTTCGTGAGACCCTGCACAGTAACCTCATTATCAATTTTTCACATGAGGCTGCCTGTTTGGACAGTATCTCAAAGGGGGGGCAAATAAAGGAAAAGACAGTCTGGGATAATCTTAGTGTTGTTACCCATCATCTTACGCATATTCTTGAAAACGTCACCTGTAAAATAAGTCCCCCTATCACTTTTAATAATTCTAGGGATATAGTATCTGCATACAGGTTCTTGCAATTAAATCTTGTTATTAATAGCTACTGCTCTAAATAATGCCTGTGCCGCTGGGTTGGATAGTTTTCTGAGTAGTCGACCTCAGCCTGGCATGGCTGCCGTTTATCCTTAGCAACCTTGTGTCCTATGAGTGGGAGATAAAGCACAACAGTTTAATATCATTTAAACATGACCCAAAATACAACAATAAATCATCCACACTGGGAGAAGATACTGGGGTTACCTATGAACTCATGGGAAACTCGTGTTCCTGTGTGGTGTTCTTCGCTTTGCAGTACTTACTTACATGTCCCACTTGGTGACAGTTAAAACATAATTTTGAACGGGGTGGATGAAAAGATTGTTGTGGGATTTGAGCAAGAGGGAAAGGTGGTGGGTATGGGTAAGGATAGGGAGGGTAAGGATATTGCGGGGGATATGAGTATGGGACCTGTGGTTGTGTATGATATGTGGGGTAAGGATGTGTTTGCTGTGGTGTGGGCATGGTGAGGACGTGTAATTGTTCAGGTGCAGGTGTGTGGGTGCAGGTGTGTCGGTTGGCTGTGATGTTATTGTCATTCCTTCCAGAGCTTGTATACTGACAGCCATTAGTTTTTCGCTCTGGGTCTCTCTCTTTTTGGAGATGTTTTTATCATGTTCTATGGCAGACTCTATGAGGTTATCTATTGTAAGTCCCCTCCAGCCAGGCTGTGAGGTCTGAACCCGAGTCTTTAAATCGTCTTTCAGACCGTCCATGAGTACGATGACTATCATTCCCCTGTGGTGAGTGCTATTTTTAATATCTTCTATCCCAGTGTACTGGGTGATAGCCTGCAGAGCCCGGTTATTCTTCTGTAGTTTCACTCTCTTTTTGCTTAATTGTAAAGATTTTGTTCCAGTTAACTACTACTGGAAAATATACACCCAATTGAGTCACAATGCGGGAAATGTTACCTTGGTTTACTTGGTCTGTTAAGGGAACGTCTCCATCCAATACACAGTCCGTGATAAATTTTGTCACGTTGGTATTGTGTGGCAGGCAGGCCCTTAACACTACACGCCAATCTTTATTAGTGGGCTCATGAGAACTACCCAAATTTCTCAAAAATCTTTGACATTTGGCTATTTCCTTTTTGGGATTGGGGAAATCATTTATGATGGAATTTAGTTCTGCTCTTGTCCATGGACAATGCATTACTACTTCCCTCGTGGGCACTACACCGTTTGCATCTGCATTTCTATTCCGAACAGTTATTGTCCGAATGGGATGCAGACCGGCAGCGTTGCTACCTCTGACCTGGTTACCTGGCTGGGGGTTTAATCTGCTGCTGCTATGTATGGTATTAACAACTTCCTCTATGGGTGCAGAGTGTGTTAACACTTCCCTTGCTGTTACCGATGGAGATGGCGGCGCCACCCGTGATTGTGGTGATGCAGCATCTATCATTTGCACAGCATGGGAAATGGCAGACATTACAATAGGCTCATCATCCATATCATAAACACTTTCTTTATGGTTGCTTAAGAGAGGGTACAAGTTGCTTGTTACATTTTTATTGGTATTTTTGGTAACCGTACTTGCACCTCCATCCACATAAGGTGGGGGAGGTGAGCGTGAACTGCTGGCAATACTCTCCACGACGCTACTTTGCCGCACGTGCGCGCCAATTTGCGGCTCGCCCGTATTGCATCTCAGCGTCGTGGATGTATTTTCTGGCAATGCGTTCGCAACGCTAGTTTGCGTCGTTTGCACATTTTTAAGCCAAGCATCCCCTTCATGCTGCCATATTTTTTAAACATTCAAAATACTTAATCTTTTTCTCTCGGGATCGCACCATACTGATGTGATCCTGGACATTATCTAACACATTTTTATCAAAACTACCAGTTCTGGGAAACGGTCTAACACTCTTTCTCGTCATATTAAACCATATATAGTATGCATAATACGACGGGCTGATCCACCTCCATTAGCAGCACATCATTGCCTAACATTTCTACTGTTTGCGTGGCTCCCATTCTGAGACAACTCCTACGCTTTTCAATAAAAATTTAAACTGGTGAAAGACAATCAATATACTTTCACTTACCTACGGACGTTATTTCTAGATGCGCCACGCTCACCTACGGACTAAATTTCTAGATGCGCCACGCTCACCCATTATCTCTCAGCTCACAATCACACCTAGTGCGGCTCAACTACAATCAGGGCAGTTTCTAGCCAATCTGGCTCCCAGTGCGAGAATTCAAAATGCGCCCCCCCATTATAATATTTACTTCTCTGAGCCATGTAATCAGTGACATTACTAATAATGAAATCATATTTTACGTGCAGCTCACTGAGGTGTGGAAAGGGGATTGCTGCGTGCGGCGAAGCCGCGTGCACCTGGAAAGGGGGTGTGGCAAACTAGGAGAGGGCGTGTCCCAGTGACATTTCCCCAATTTTTCACTTTTGAGGGTTGGTCTCTCCAACTTCCTTTTTTACAGCCTCATGCCCCGTCTCTCCAGCCTTTACAGCCTCCTGCCCCATCTCTCCAGCCTTTACAGCCTCCTGCCCGTGTCTTTCAGCTTCAACTCCTCTTGTGTCCCTCAGTCTACCCCGTGTGTCAATCAGACAGACCTCGTTCGACAATCAGCCAGACCTTTCCCTGCTTGTCAATCAGCCAGACCCCCACTGTGTCATTCAGCCAAACCCTCCCCCTTTTTGTCAATCAGCCAGACCTTCCCCTTATTTGTCAATCAGCCAGACCCTCCCCCATTTGTCAATCAGCAAGACCCTCCCCCCTCCATTTGTCAATAAGCCAGACCCTCCCCCCATTTGTCAATCAGCCAGACCCCTCCTGTTTCTCTTATGTGTCCGCAGCCACCAGCCTAGCGCAGTGCACACTTACCTCCTTCCTGCTGCTGCTTGTTTCTCAGCGACGGCGTCTCCTTCTGCATTGCTGCGCCTGCTAGCTCCCAGCCCCAGGCCAGTCCTTTCCTCTGCGCAGAGCCGAGACTGAGCGCGCACTGTGATGTCATCACATCGCGCGAGGCCGGGGTAGGAGTAAAACTTAGATGCAGCAGGGGAGGCGTGGCTTGGGAGGTTCTAACAAGTAGTACGTTAGACCTCCCGGCTTTTACTTACCAGACGTGCTGCAGACTGGCTAATGAGTGGTCCGGTGCACCGCCAGACCACCCCTTAGTTTCGCCTATGGGTCAGGGCTGAGCGCCCCGTGCGATTGCACGGGTCGCCTGCCCCTAGAAACGGCCCTGACTACAATGCTCAAATTTTATTGAACACTGCAGTCACACTGAGAGCCGGTCCCTAACAAAAATAACAAACCATACACCTGCTCTGTGTACTGAACGGTAAGCTGCTTACCGAGAAGCTAGGCTAACCCTTGCACCTAGCCCTTAAGGATCATATGATACCCTTAACTGTCCAACACATACTCACTGTTACACACTTTTTCTCTGCGCAGAAAATAAACGTTTACCCAGATATTGGTAGATAGAAAAAAAATGTAAACCTCAATGGCTTTGTTCAAACATGTGGCAGCAGAACCGGAAGTGCGTATACGCTTATTGTGCGACCGGCCGCATACACAATTATGCGACTACCACACAAGCGTATAATGACTTTTTAACTACGTACGCAAAAATGCATCTCAGCCGCATACTCAATACTGCGGCACCCCTCTAAACGTAAAGTTCTATCAACAGAGAAAAAAAAACCTTTTTTTTCCTCTCTTGTCCCTGGATTCTGATCAGCGCTTCCTCTACACAATAACCGGCAGTACGCTCTCAGCAACACTGTGGTAATGAAAGACTAATGCGTCTTTCAAAAGGCACCTCCACCCTTTTGCTGAGAGAGGACTGACGGAGTGTTATCGTGTATCAGATAGTGTGATAAACCGATGAGCCCCCACTGTTAAATCGTCTTTAAACCTTTTAATATATTCCTTCCTATAAATCTCTAAGATTCACCTGCCTAGAACCTCTAAGACAAAACCCTGCCTAAAAACCTCTAAGACAAAACCTGCCTATAAACCTCTAAACACAACGCTAATTGCGTACGCAGTATGACCGCAAATAAAGACAGGAGTGAAATCTTGTGGTTCCAACGCACAAGTATTATTCAGGTAAAAGTACAGTCAGTTACACGCAATCTATACATACATAATTTAGGCGTAAAAGGAAATAATACAGACCAAGTACGGTTATACATACGCTGCGCCTCTGGACCCAGAGATAGACTTCTGACTAGATATCCTCAGTTCACCCAAAATTCAGCATGAACTGGCAAACCAGTGTTTGGAAACATGTATTTATTCCCCCCCCAGACTGAAACAGGACAAAGGGGAAACTTCCTGCTGATCTCATTGGTTCCCAGAGGAGGAGCATATGTACCGACACATTTAACAGGTTGTTTCAAATAGACTTTCCCTGCCTCTAACAGCCGGGGTCTTTCTGGTAACGCCTCCTGTAACATTCCATCAACTAAAACATTTTGTTGCTTATAAGTTCTGCGATCCGTAACTTGAGTTTGCTTGATGCGATCTCTCCACCGATAACACCGGGATTCTGTAAAAAGCGTACGCATCAGAACGAGACGAAACATACCTTGCTTATCATGTATAATACCTTAGATATCAAAAACCTCTATTTCTTAGCATTTAAACTAACTTAACCAACTGGAATCATACAATTTGATGCTAATGGAACCTTATGTGCGAATAAGTAGTGTGTGGGTATTCGGGGTTTGGTAAGGACGCTAGTTATTAATGGGGGAGATTTAAGTGCATAATCTCTCATACACGAAGTGAACATCCAGCAGTGTGGATGGCTGAGGGTTGTAATTCTACATGCCCTCTGTCAGCAGGCCCCCACCTGCTGTGTTCAAAGGAAAACAAAATCTCTTTTGTTCTCACAGACTCTTGTGTGAAGTGCAAATGTATTATCACCTCAAATTGTGGGATTTGGAGACATCCTGTCTAGGATTCAGGCAAATCCAATTGTGTAGATATTATATTACAATTGCCACAACTATACTTTATCTGCATCCAGGGATTCCCAATTTGTATGTAAAAATACCCATTGTCTCTTCTTATTTACTTCTACTCAGACAGCTGGTTTTTCCCGTTGCCCTTGATAGGTAAACAAAAACATTGCCATCTGTTCTTAGCTCCTGGGTTATAACTTGAATTAATGCTGACCACACAAAATGGTGTCTTGCGATCTCATTTCCAACATGGAGTCTTGCGGCCATTCACAAGATGGCGTCGCTGCGATTAAATTTTAAACTGAACTTGTCTCACTCAATTATTCAGCTTCGACAGCCACATAGCACCCCATTATTATGGCACACAGTGACCCATTTTAATGCCACATAGCACCCCATTATTATGCCATACAGTACCCCATTTCTATGTAACAGTACCCATTATTATGTTACACAGGCAACATAATTATGCCACATAGTGCCCCATTATTATGCCACACAGAGCTACATAATTAAGTCACACAGTGCCCCCTTTTAATGCTCCTTTTTATGCCACACAGAGCCTCATAATTATGCTACACAGTGCTCAATTTTTATGCCACACAATGTCCATTTTTATGCCACACATAAATTGCTGTTAAAGTATTTTAAGCATGATTATTTTTTCGGACCCATTATAATTGAAAAGCAACTTGTAGATGTCTCAGCTTCTATACAGCAACAATTACTACGAAATTCAACAAGTAAAAACCCTGTAGTGGCTGCCTGCCAAATTCTATTACAGTACTGTAATAGGTAAGGGAGGGGACCGTAATAGCGGAGGCTACTATCATTTCATACTATCTTGGTACATGTCAGATAAAATCTCTGGCATAAAATTAGATAAAATTACATAGAAGTATTGTTTGCGCCAAAAAACATATGCTGCTTCTTGTGCTTACTTAAACAAGTGTAACACCAATAGACTTGAACATAGATTGTAAGCTTGCGAGCAGGGCCTTCCTACCTATATATCTGTCTGTTATTACCCAGTTTTGTTCTATCAATGTTGACAATTGTAAAGCGCAACAGAATATGCTGCACTATATAAGAAACTGTTAATAAATAAAATAATAAACATTGATCAATAGTCTGATTTGGTCCAAAAAGTCCAATGTTGGTATCCCACACTGGACAACATTGGACTTTTTGGACCAAATCAGACTTACTAAGGACTCACCTATAACCAGGCAAGCCTAGTGGTGTGTAGCCAAACTCGCCTGCAATCCGGATGGTAGGCGTTTCTGATCCATCAGTTGCTCACACCACAGGCCATTTATGGTATGAACCATCTGAATTTTAAGTCCATATCTATATATTTTTTATGCTATGTATTCTTCCTGTTTACTAATGTATAAAAATGCTACTGATTTCCCTCACATTTGAAGTTTCTTCTCTGAAGGGTAATTGGGCACAGTGTGTACCAGAAATATTTTAACAGAGCGCATCTAACTGCTTACTATCTTTTTTTATCTGTTTATACAATTAGATAAGTTATAATCAAATTTAATATCATGGCTGTAATTTTCACCAGGAGGTAGTCACTATCCCGGTGCTCGGAATGTCGGCACTCAGAATACCTGCGCTGGAATCCAGACAGCAGTCAGAATCCCCACTCCAGAATCCAAACCGCCGGCATCCCGGCGGTAAGTACGGTTAGGGGGAATGGGAGGTTTAGTTTTATGGTTATGGGCTAGGGTTAGGCACTAGGGGTAGGGTTACGGTTAGGCTGCGGTTGGGGTAGGGTTAGGATTAGGCTGCGGGGGGGGGAGGGTTAGAGTTAGGCTGCAGGAGGGTTTGGTTAAGGTTAGGCTGCTGGAAAGGTGGGTTAAGGTTAGGGCAGTGGTTCTCAATCTCGATCCTCAGGACCCCACACAGTTCACTTTATCCAGGTCACCCAGTAGGTGCACAGGTGTGTTCATTACTCACTGACTCATTTTAAAAGTTCCACAGGTGGAACTAATTATTTCACTTGTGATTCTGTGAGGAGACATGGAAAACATGCACTGTTTGGGGTCCTGAGGACCGAGTTTGAGAACCTGTGAGTTAGGGGGAGGGTTAGGGTACTTACCTGCACAAGTCGGGATTCTGTCTGTCTGAATGCCACTGTTGGTATTCTGTCTGCCCGCATCCTGTACCCAATAATTTTCACTAGTAGCATAAGAATGGATAATAATTGTAATACTTTGCAAATCATTTTATTATCAATAAACTGATATTATTTTATTGGCATAGAGTTGCCTTTTAGTATTTCTACAATATAGCAACCATTCATAAATTATCTGATGTTGGTATTAAAATAGAATTCATACACATTTTGCAATTTTACAAAAAAAAACACTTTCTTCATACAATTTTTGCTGAAATACCTTTTCTTAATGACTGTGGGGGCATCACTAATCCCAAGTATGGAGACTGGACACCCGAAATTGTGAACAAAATAAAATTAGTTTTGTGGTTAATCATAAAATGTAAATTGTAGAAAAAGAAATACCACTGATAATAATTTAATTTAAATAAATTGTGCAAAATCCATCTTAAGTGACAGTTAGTGGGGTGACCTAAATAGGAAGAAGAACACAGTGCTTACGCCTGTCACATATTTTTTGCGCTAAAACATGTTAGCCAACCACATTGAACTAGCCAAACTGCACACAATACCATGTGATTGACAATGAATGTATGCATCTTGTAGGCATCAAAACCACCAAAGCAGTTGCATTCAGGCATAAAAATAAATGTTCACTGCACCTCACTACAAGTGACCCACACTCTGATCATCATTATGAGGCTGATTGTAAGGAAATCATATCTGGCAGAGATTAAACATGCTGGGACAAAAACTCACGTGTTCCAGCGCCAGGGAGTAGGTAAGTATGTAGTGTGAGTGCGGGAGAGTGAGTGAATGTGTAAAAAAAGTGTTAAAAACATTGGTGTCTGTATATTTTGAACACAGTGAGGGAATAGGTGGCAGCGGCCTGCTGGCACTTGTGGTTCTACAAGTTCCGCAGGGAAGGTTTGCTAGGACCTGTAGTCCCTCTGTAAAGATAAATATTAGTACTGTATTTAACCTATTTCCCCTGCACCCACTGCTTTCAGGGCCTGATTCATTACCGATCACAACTGCAATGGGACGATTGTTGCAGTCAGTGCATGCGTATGGATCGCAGTGCGCAAAGACTCCACTGCGTTCGGGACTGCTCTTTATGAAAACCAATACCACAGAGGCACTGCACAGATCACACTGATCTGTGTAAAGGTTCTGCACAATGCTGATGAGGTAGCCTATATACAATTTCTATTTTTACCACGTTTGCTCCATGTACGATTGTGTTTACAAACATGATTCTTGGTAAATCCCTGCGTTGTGTGCTTGTCTATGGAAAGTGCTTGTGAGGTCGTTCAATGGTGTATTGACTTGATTTGTGTGTTTGGCCATGTTTTGCTGATAATGATGATTTGAAGAACTTGATGGATTTGAATCCAATGTTGAAGAATTGATGAACTTGATCGGTGTGAGACAGATGTTGAAAAATTGAAGAACTTAATTGATATGAGTCCGCGATATTAATGAATTGATGAACTTGATTGGTTGGGACTGATGTTGATGAATTGAAGAGCTTAATTGATAAGAGTCCGATGTTGATGAATTGATGATCTTGATCGGTTGATGAATTGAAGAACTTTTATGAGTCCAATGTTGGAAGCATCGGATGAGACCGATGGTTGGAGGTATAGGCTGAAACCGATGGTGGCTTTAAGAACAAGTCTCAGTGGTAAAAACCAGACTAGTGTGCAAGATGGTATAGGAGACTTGTTTACTAGATATAGGAACTGGATATAATGGACTGGGACCATTCCGATACAGAGTACCTGGGAGCTCAGCACTGAGATGTAACTACTGCATGAAGCGACATTGTACTGGCAACAGAGGCCAGTCAGGAAATGGAATTTATAGAGAAGCAGCGACCTGAGTGTAAGAGTCCAACATGGCTGCGCCCATACTGTTGTTTAGGAGGGAACTCTGGCTTCCAGTCTGTGTGCCATCATGCTGGGAAGACACGCTGTGAGCAAGAGGCTGCAGAGAGCCATCTCCATTCTCAATAACAAGAAATTGAGAGAACTGGGCAGGAGCAGCACAGACAGACCTCAACACCAGCCGGGAGCAATGTGCAGCCTGAACGGACCTCTGTGCTATTGTCAGGAGTGGGCTGACCACAAGGCAAGGCCTAACATGCTTGTAGAGGACATCACAGGCTAAGCAGCTGAGATCAGTAAGTTCAAGCTGGAGCTCCTCATACCCCAGCAGCACTGGAGAAGCAAGATTACCGCTCTAAAATTCCACTCAGTGACTCCTCACTCAGCTGATTTTCCCTGTTATGGCGGGTAAGCAAGAGAAGGGTATACAGTGACTCTGGGCATTGGGTGAGACTGTTGGGATGTTGTCCTAGGGATGTTGATGTGTAATGTTATTTAAATGTAGCTACATTGGATTAAAGTGGTTACATGTTATTAAGTTACTCTTTGCATTGTTATCATTGTTATAATATGTAACAAAGGTATCTTTGTTCCCTCTATATTACTTTCCTTCTAAGTGATCCATAACCCGTATAGAGTTGGGGTACTGTGTGGCTATAAACAATGTGGTCTTTGTCAAGGCAATCCTGACTCTCAGGCATAGCATAAGACACATATAAACCCTGCATCCCTCCCATCCCATGCTTTTTCTCCTCCCAATTTTTTTCTACTACAAACACATCTAAACACATGAGATGGTTCTATCCAAATACTGCTCACCAAAAATGGGGAGCAGAAGTCAAACGCTATGTAGTGAACCAGAAAAACATAGAAGGGAGCAGCAATGCATAGGAAACAATGTAATATAAAACAAATACTTGTAAGTTTAGTCAATGAGTACAAAACATGACACAAATGGAAGGTCATATGTGCATAAGTTTGTATAGAAATATGTAGGACAAAATAATGTATATAAAATCTCTAAGAAATAAAAAGGTAGAATATAATCATAAGTACATTTGAACAGTGGGCCTTATTCAGCACGGATCGCAATGCTGCGTTCGCATGCATCTGGCCGATGTTTGCAATCTGTGCATGCGTATGCATCGCATTGCGCATGCACGAACCAGCCACTGCGATCGGGATACTATCACAGTGGGCACGCAGATGAATGGCAAAGTGATTGACAGAAAGTGACCGTTAGGGGGTGGTAACTGGGGGTGGTCAGAGAAACGCAGGCATGCCTGTGCATTTAAACGCCATTACAGGGGCGTGTATTAATGTAATTAAGCCACTACGATTGCATGTGCAGCAAGTTTAGCAGTTTGTGAGTGAGGGTCAGTTCTACCACCACTGTGCATATGGGTTTGATGGTTCTCGGTGTTACCGATGTTTTTGCTGCCTTGCTAACTAATGCGGATGTGAGTAATGTGTAGGGGACGGCTTTATGTAGCGCTGGGTGTTTGTATCTTGTGCTGTGGTAGCAGTGCGATCGCAATCATTTACATAATTTTGCAACGGATGGGTACGTGCAAATGCAGCATTGCGATCCGTGCTGAATCAGGCCTTCCTGAAAATGGGAGACCAGCTGGTATTTATTCCATAAAGCGGCACTGCTTCAGACAAGTGCCGGTATGTGAAAGCGGAGCCGGCAGAGGCGGCATGCAGTATGAACTGATTAGTGGCACTACAGAAAAGCATGATGGCCTGTACAGCAATGTGCTGGCTGGTGCTGGTGAGCAGGGCCATAACTAGGGATGCGTGAACTGTTCAGTCGCACAGGGCGCAGGTCCCTGGGGCTGGCACAGATGCTGCCAAATGGTTCGTTCTTTCCTTCCCTTCCCTCTCTTCCTACCTTCAGTCAGTCACGTATTCATGCCAAGCCATCCACTTTATTATTGGGGAGGAAGCGGAAAAGGAATGAGGAATATACTCCATCTCCATTAGAAAGTGCAAGTGACCTTTATGGAACACCTTAAGCAAAGAAGGAGGTAAGGGTTGTTTCCAGCATTTGGTCAGGGCTGCTCGTGGTGCTATACAAATATGACCCAGCACACATCTCTGATGCGGCGGAACCATTGTGGGATAAATATGCAGCAAAACTAAAGATGAGGAGGGAGTTAAGGTTAAACATTGCCCTTCCCCTTTAGAATGTAAACTCTTACAAGCAGGGCCCTCTACCCCCTTGTGCTTCTCCTTACTTTACTTTCATCTACTTCTTACTCCCCACTAGGGCGCCTAACACTTGGTTACTTTGCTCTGTTGCTTATCTGGGTGTTATGGTCACTAATGTAGCAATGTATATTATCCATGTCCTTGTCCTATATTGTATTGTACTGTAAGTCACTGGTCAAATATTTATTTATATACTATGTAAGGTGCTGCGGAACACTTGTGGTGCCATATAAATAAATAATAATAATAATAATAATAATAACAACAACCTTGCACTTTATCAATCAGGGAAAAAACTTCCAACCAAATTGTGCGCAACTGAGGACAAGCCCAAAAACATGGCCCACTTCTTCGCAATTCTGCCAACAAAACTTAAACAGGAGGGTCGAAAGGTATGTGATCTATCAGGAGTTAAGTTCAATCTGTTTAACAATTTAACAAGCATTACTGAATGATTTAGACATCGAGACCTCTAAAAGACATAACAGAAATCGTTTTCCACTGAGTGTCAAAAATAGAGTGATCCACAGTAAAGGCACTCATCCACTAGCAGATATTAATGGACGACTGAAGGATAACGACATTGTTATCGTTCAATCGTCCATTAATCGTGCAGGAATCGGGCACTAAAATGTCGGAAACGACCAGCGATGCAAGCTCCCGCTGGTCGTTTCGGACATCAGTCATCGCCCGAACATGCCGGTCAATCTGCCGATAATGACAGATTGGCCATGTTCAGGGTTGATAGAGGGTGCCTACACTGAATGACTAATTGTTCAGTGTAGGCACTGCAGGGGATGAGGAACGGCGGTACGATTACGATGTCGTAATAATACTGTCTTCCATGGGTCGCGTAGTGGATGTGCCCCTTAAGTCTACTAGGGGGCAGCCAGGTTAACAAGATTGTTCAAGGGGCACAAAACAATTAACAGTAGGTGAACGGAACTAGTCTTGATGTTGGACAATAGACATGCCTTTTGGTATCTAACCAAATCTGGGAGAGCTAGGAAACCTCAAGTCTGTCTGACTCTCCTTAGCTGGCTGCTATAACAAACACACAGCCACCACTGGTAGCTGTGTGTTTGTTACTGTGTAGGGCAGACCACTCGCACTGTGGTCTGCCCTAAACTTCTGAGGCCCGGGGACTAGCAGGGATAGTTCTGCACCTGGGATAGTCCACCCCTTGGCTGCTGGTGGCACTGCCGGATGGCGCCACCCCTTTGGTCGGTACCCCTGGCAAGTGCCATCCTGGCCAATGGGTAAATACGCCCCTGGCAATAGAAGACATAACAGGCTGAAACAGAAAATTTAGAAACATAAAAAACCCTACAATGTATATCTTTGAAGAGCATCCCAAGGGGGAGGGAGGGGACAATGAGATGGGAAGGAAAAAGGCAAAAAAACTAAATTATCCAGTACATTGGATAAGCATAATAGGATAAAAGTAGTCAACATAACGGGCCAAATGTAATAGGTAGTCAGTTTTAGTAACAGTACAAACTCGCACTTTCTCGCACTTTTAAAAAGTGCGAGTTTGTACTGAAACTCGCAAATTCAAAAGCCTGCGAACTTTTCAGCTCGAGGCTACTGCATTTGCGAGTGCAGGCGAGTTTAGGACAATGTAAACTGACACCTTTTAATGCGAGTAGCATTAAAAGGTGCGAGTTTTAGAGAAGCCATCACAGATCAGTGAGATCCGTGATGGCTTCTGTGTTAAAAAAAAAAAAACGTGCACCCCCTCCCCAAAAGGACATTGTATCATTGATGTAAACCACAAGATTAACATCAATTAATCTTGCGGTTACTATGTAGCGGCTCTCACCATAGACGGGCTATGGGGATTTCTCACCATAGACGTCTAAGGGAGACAGAGGCTGGCCGCATTCAGCTAATCAGGGAGCTGCTCCGACGGAGATGCTCCCTGATTGGCTGGCGGCCCCTGCACTGACGGGGCACACGTGTGCCCCGGTCATTTACGCGGAGCAAAGGTATGTGTACACACATACCTTTGCTCAGTCCGGCATGGATCGGGTTTTTTTCGTTTTTTTATTTTAACCCCTGGATTGCCTACTTGGAGAAGAGGACGTGATCTACGCATAGGAGAGGTGAGTATGGATTTTTTTTTCAGGTACACCCCTATGGATTACTTCGGATACTAGGTGAGTATGTGTGAGTGTGAGTGTGAGTGTGCATGTATGTTTTATTAAAATTATACTTTCACGGTGTAAGTTTGTTTATTTACGTATTTCTTTAGTTGTGGAACTACAAGTGCCAGCGGGCCCGTAATGCCCCGCATGCTGGTATTTGTGGTTCTCCAAATACCAGCATGCAGGGGAGGCTTGCTGGTACTTGTGGTTCTACAAATAAAGACAATATGGAAAACTTATTTTTACACTTTACACTGTCAACCCGGCACCCACCGCCCTAGGGTGCCGGGGATAGCCCCGGGCTATCAGTCTAGGCCCAGGGTGCCCTGGAGAAGGGTACCTCTTTATTGGGGATCCCCGGCCTGGACTGACTAGCAGTCAGGGATAATGCTTTGGCCGGGGAAACCGGTGAAAGGTTTTCCCTGGCTGTGGCATTATCCCCCTGCTAGAAAGAGCTCGGTGCTGGTTCAGGAATTTTCAGGGGACCCCTACTCGTTTTGTCCCCCGATTTTCCAGAACCAGGACCAGCTCAACAAAGCCCTGTGCTGGTTCTTAATATACAGGGGCCCCCTACGCATTTTGGCCCCTGTATTTTTAGAACCAGAACAGGCTTTATAAAGGCCGGGGCAGGTTATGCTTTTGGGGAGGGGGTGCACGTCATTTTTTTTTATTTAAACACACAGAAACATGTACATATCTCATGGATATGTGCATGTTTCTGTGTTAATCTGACCTGCTCAGGATGTACTCGCTAGCCTGAAGCAGGTCTATTATTTGGGGACTTTTGGTCATCTTTTTTTGCGAGTCTGAAACAGACACTCTATTACATTGGGCGAGTTGATTGTTTTCAATGTGAAGACATCTGGATGCGAGTTTGAGAATGGAGAGTTTTAGTAACTCTGAAAAATGCGAGTTTTAGTGAACAGACACCCTATTACATTGGAGAGTTGTGAAAAATTGCGAGTTTAGCACCAAACTCGCCATTTACCAAAACAGACTACCTATTACATTTGGCCCAACATGTCTTGTAAAAGCAATGAGAAATAACAAATACCAAAATTCACATAAGTATGAGTTTGCAAAAATACAGATATAGACATATACATATAGTTGACATAGCAACTTACATATTCCAGAGGGAGTCCACAAATGCAGACAAGGTCATGCTTAAAAAGTCGATATGGACCAACACAGTCCTAATAAAGGGCAATAATCAAAAATAAGAAACAGTAAAATGAAACATGAAACAGAAAATCGATAGCGTTGTGTCCAAGATGAAGCTGGTAACTTGACAGGAATGTCCCAATCTGTGAGGAGCTTAACCCCGGCCTCCAAGTTGGAGATAACATATGATGAACCTTTATGGTTGACAACCAATTTCACAGGAAATCCCCAACGGTACTGGATCTCTTGAGAGTGGGGAGACGTTGTTAGAGGCAAAGAACCTGCATTAATAGATAGTAAATGCTGAGAAATCCAGGAAAAACTGCAGACCCTCAAGAACATCATACTCAAAACTGGCAGCCTGGAGGATACGCTGCTTAGTTTGGAGAAAGTGGACTCAAAGCAGAATATCTCTATGTAGGGACCCAGAAACTGATGGGGGTCTGGGAATACAATGGATGAGATCCCTGTTGTTTACATTGGGAAGTATCTTATGGAAGACTGTCATAGCGTAATCCATTAACTCCAAGTTGGAAACAGAGTCAGTGAAAACTCGGATTTTGATATTCCTCCGATAGCAATTCTCCATAGCCGCAAATTTATCACGGAATGCCTGCAGCTCCGACTGCTGTTGATTGTGTGTGGATATAAGGCCGTTATGTGAAGCCACCAACTCCTCCATTTTGCGTTCAAGATGAACATTGCAACTCCCTACAGCTGAAAGTTCCTATTTAACCTCACGTATAGCCACAGTGAGGACTTATATAAGATTCATTTTAAAAGCTACATAAAAGGAAACAGCGCTTAATGTATCAACACTAGGGGTGTGCACCGGCCACTTTTCGTGTTTTGTGTTTTGGTTTTGGATCTGGATCTTTCTTCGTGTTTTGGATCTGGATTGGTTTTGCCAAAACCACCCTTGCGTGTTTTGGGTTCTGGGTTTTGTGTTTTGGATCTGTATTTTTTTGAAAAAAAGCATAAAAACAGCTAAAATCACAGAATTTGTAGGTTTTTCTGCTCCTATGCTATTATTAACCTCAATAACCTTAATTTCCACTCATTTCCAGTCTATTCTGAATACCTCACACCTCACAATAGTGTTTTTATGTCCAAAAGGTTGCACCGAGGTAGCTGGATGACTATGCTAAGCGACACAAGTGGGCGGCACAAACACGTGACCCATCTAGGCGTGAAACTGCAGTGGCAGACAGGATGGCATTGAAAAACTAGGCCCCAAACTGTACATAATGCAAAGAAAAAAAAGAGGTGCAAGATGGAATTGTCCTTGGGCCCTCCCACCCACCCTTATGTTGTATAAACAGGACATGCACACTTTAACAAACCAATCATTTCAGCGCCAGGGTCTGCCACACAACTGTGGCTGAAATGATTGGTTCGTTTGGGCCCCCACAAAACAAGCTGGCAATTTATCTGTCCCTGCACAAACTGGCTCTACGGAGGCAAGATGTCATCCTCATCCTCCTCATCCACCGATTCCTCACCCTCTTCAGTGTGTACATCCTCATCCTCACAGAGTATTAATTCGTCCCTGCTGGAACCACAGGTCCCTCTGTACGTTCTGGAGGCTGGTCTCCCTGGAAGAGTTGATAATTCATTTTATGAACATCATCTTCTCCACATTTTGTGGAAGCAACCTCCTACGCCTTTCGCTGACAAGGTTCCCGGCTGCACTAAACACTCTTTCGGAGTACACACTGGAGGGGGGGCAACTCAGGTAAAATAGAGCCAGTTTGTACAGGGACCTCCAAATTGCTTCTTTTTCCTGCCAGTACAGGTACGGACTGTCTGACATGCCTACTTGGATGCTGTCACCGATGTAATCCTTTAACAGACAGACGCACGCTTGTCGCTGCTGCTTTGAGGATTCAAGTGCGGCTACAGCCCACACAATTCACAAAGACAGAAAAAAAAAAGAATATTTTAATTGTTTGTGTAGAACACTTTGAGGTGTCACCACCCTTTAACAGACAGACGCACGCTTGTCGCTGCTGCTTTAAGGATGCAGGTGCGGCTACAGCCCACACATTTCACAAAGACCAAAAAAAAAGAACAATATTTTAATTGTTTGTGTAGCACACTTTGAGGGTGTCACCACCCTTTAACAGACAGACGCACGCTTGTCGCTGCTGCTTTGAGGATGCAAGTGTGGCTACATCGCACACAAGTCACAAACACATTAAAAAAATAGTTTTTTATTTTTTGGAACACTTTGAGAGTTACACCACCCTTTAACAGACAGACGCACGCTTGTCGCTGCTGCTTTAAGGATGCAGGTGCGGCTACAGCCCACACATTTCACAAAGACCGAAAAAAGAAGAATATTTTTATTGTTTGTGTAGAACACTTTGAGGGTGTCACCACCCTTTAACAGACAGACGCACGCTTGTCGCTGCTGCTTTAAGGATGCAGGTGCGGCTACAGCCCACACAATTCACATAGACAGAAAAAAGAAGAATATTTTTATTGTTTGTGTAGCACACTTTGAGGGTGTCACCACCCTTTAACAGACAGACGCACGCTTGTCGCTGCTGCTTTAAGGATGCAGGTGCGGCTACAGCCCACACAATTCACATAGACAGAAAAAAGAACAATATTTTAATTGTTTGTGTAGCACACTTTGAGGGTGTCACCACCCTTTAACAGACAGACGCACGCTTGTCGCTGCTGCTTTGAGGATGCAGGTGGAATCTAGACGGGATTTGGAACCGAGGACACACTACCTCCATCAATTGTCTAAATCCCACTGCACTAATGTCGGATACCGGACGCACGTCTAACACCAACATAGCAGTCAAGGCCTCAGTTATACGTTTTGCTTCAGGATGACTGCTGTCGTACTTCATCCTCATCGCTAGGGACTGTTGGAGGGTCAATTGTTTAGTAAAAGTAGTGATGTTCCTACTTCCTCTCTGGGATGATGAACAACTCCCAGCAGCAGCAACAGCACTAGGAGGAAGTGGTTCTTGATCTTTCCCTATTTTATTTTTATCGGAGAAAGTTTGGTCCTCCATTTATGTTATATTGATATATATACGTGCGGCTAAAGCGCACACAAACACAGAAAATATTATTTTATTTTTGCTGGAGAGTAGTGCACTTTGTGGGTTACACCACCCTTTAAGAAATGAGCCAGCCGGCTCTTTACTTATGGGACACAGGCGCACGCTTGGCGCTGCTCCTTTGTTGATGCACGTGCAGCCACAGTGCACACAATTCACAAACACAGAAAATAATTTTTTTTTTGGTTTGGACTGGAGTGTACTTTCGGGGGTTACAGCACCCTTAACGGTCAAGCCAGCCGGCCCTTTACTTATGACACAGGCGCACGCTTGGCACTACTTTGTTGATGCACGTGCGGCTACTGCGCACACAATTCACAAACACAGAAAATAATTTTTTTTTTGGCTTGGACTGGAGTGTATTTTCGGGGGTTACAGCACCCTTAACGGTCAAGCCAGCCGGCCCTTTACTTATGACACAGGCGCACGCTTGGCACTACTTTGTTGATGCACGTGCGGCTACTGCGCACACAATTCACAAACACAGAAAATAATTTTTTTTTTGGTTTGGACTGGAGTGTACTTTCGGGGGTTACAGCACCCTTAACGGTCAAGCCAGCCGGCCCTTTACTTATGACACAGGCGCACGCTTGGCACTACTTTGTTGATGCACGTGCGGCTACTGCGCACACAATTCACAAACACAGAAAATATATTATTTTTTTAGCACTTGGGGGGAGCACCCCTGATGGACAGAGCACCCCCTGGACAACACTGCAGCACTCCTTTAGGACTGGGACACTGCACAGGACTTTGGAGTGGACACAGCCCCTATGGAGAACTGACTGCACAACACAGTCCAGCCAGCCCCTATGGACTTTGAAGTAGTGGACACAGCCCCTATTAACAACAGCAGCACAGCACAACACAGCCAGCCCCTATGGACTTTGAAGTAGTGGACAACAGCAGCACTACTCTACACTACACTACACAGCCCTAACTCCCACCCTCCCTCTTCACTGTCCACAGCCGAGTGAGAAAATGGCGCCGACGTGGGTACCTTATATAGGATCCAAAACCCGCGAGACTCGGAAGGCGGGATGATGACGTTTTGCCTCGATTTCAGATCCGAGTCAGGCGGGAAAAGTCGAGCCTGATTCGGATCGGACTCGGATCGGGGGGGCTCGGGGGGGTTCGTATTTCAGAAATCCGAACCCGCTCACCCCTAATCAACACTAATAAAAAATCATCATTATCATATGTGGCTAGGTTGCAAAAGATGTAATTTAATAATATACATATAAAAAAACACAATTCAGGTAAAATAATCAATCACAATAATTGAGACAAATATATATGGCCATATATTAAAGAGACTTCTCCAGGGATTATGTAGTGCGCACACTACACCACTACACCATAGGAATCCCAAAGTTCTGCCTTTATGCATACACATTTAATTTTGATGCAGCAGTGTGATTGACTGAGGTGAGGTATATTATCCAGTGGGGGGGTGAAAGATGTAAGTTACCCTTAATGGATCTTCAATTAGCAAGGTATCTTCGCAGAAAGAGTTCCATTCAGATATTGGTAGGCATTCAGGGTAGGTATCACCAATGGGACTGGTCCGGAATATGCAGTCAAAGTGGTGCATTAGGTATTAGATCAGCTCAACGTGTTTCTGTGTGGTATAAACCCACACCTTCCTCCTGAATTGTGTTTTTTAAATGTATATTATTAAATGACATCTTTTACAACCTAGCCGCATATGATAATGATGACTTTTTATTAGTGTTGATCTATTAAGCTGTTTCCTTTTATCTATATTTGTTATTTCAATAGGAGTCTCACAGATCCTAATTAACACCTGCTAATTGGCTAGCGCTACTCACCTTTCTTTTATTGTGTTTTCATTTTAAGAGCTGCTAGTAGTTGACATAAGGTTTTAACAGTAAAGCTGGGCATACACTATACAATTATCTGTCAAATTTGGCTGGTTGGAATGAAAACCTGGTAATATATGGGCAGAGCCGGCAAGCCCGTTACGCCAGGTACGCAGCCGTGTACGGCACCAAGCTGTAAGGGCGCAGCTGGCATCACAATAAGTCACAGTGACTTATTATACTATATGCCGCTGCACTGTCCGCCGGCACCGCCAATGCTGCAGCCGCGGCCTAAACACTGTCGGTGATTGACAGTACAGCCTGAACACTGACCCATCAATCCGGCGGCGCCACAATGACCACCGCCTACCACTGTCCCTAAAACCATCCCACTGTCTCCCAGAATGCCTGTGCGGCGCACCACGTGACGTAATCGCGGCTGCGCCTGGCATTCTGGGACGCAGGGGAGAGAACATGGAGCAGCCTGCAGGACAGGGACACAGAGGAGCAGCCTTTGCCTGGAGGGATACACAGCAGGTGAGTCACTGGGGGAGCGGGAGGATAGGAGGCGGTGAGTTGCCTAGGGGGAGGATTAGGAGGCTGTTAAATGCTGAGGAGAGGGGGGGGGCATTACATGTGTGTGGCATAATGCAATATAAAGGGCATTACATGTGTGGCATAAGGTATTAGGGCATTACATGTGTGGCATAATGTATTAGGACATTACATGTGTGTGGAATAATGTATTAGAAAGGGCAGAACATGTGTGTGGCATAATGTATTAGAAAGGGCAGAACATGTGTGTGGCATAATGTATTAGAAAGGGCAGTACATGTGTGTGGCATAATGTATTAGAAAGGGCAGAACATGTGTGTGGCATAATGTATTAGAAAGGGCAGTACACGTGTGTGGCATAATGTATTAGAAAGGGCATTACATGTGTGTAGCATAATGTATTAGAAAGGACATTACATGTGTGTAGCATAATGTATTAGAAAGGACATTACATGTGTGTAGCATAATGTATTAGAAAGGGCATTACATGTGTGTGGCATAATGTGTTAGAAAGGGCATTGCATGTGTGTGGCATAATGTATTAGAAAGGGCATTGCATGTGTGTGGCATAATGTATTAGAAAGGGCATTACATGTGTGTGGCATAATGTATTAGAAAGGGCATTACATGTGTGTGGCATAATGTATTAGAAAGGGCATTGCATGTGTGTAGCATAATGTATTAGAAAGGACATTGCATGTGTGTGGCATAATGTATTAGAAAGGGCATTACATGTGTGTGGCATAATGTATTAGAAAGGGCATTAAATGTGTGTGGCATAATGTATTAGAAAGGGCATTACATGTGTGTGGCATAATGTATTAGAAAGGGCATTACATATGTGTGGCATAATGTATTAGAAAGGACATTACATATGTGTGGCATAATGTATTAGAAAGGGCATTACATGTGTGTAGCATAATGTATTAGAAAGGGCATTACATGTGTGTAGCATGATGTATTAGAAAGAACATTACATGTGTGTGGCATGATGTATTAGAAAGGGCATTACATGTGTGTGGCATAATGTATTAGAAAGGGCATTACATGTGTGTGGCATAATGTATTAGAAAGGGCATTACATGTGTGTGGCATAATGAATTAGAAAGGGCATTACATGTGTGTAGCATAATGTATTAGAAAGGGCATTACATGTGTGTAGCATAATGTATTAGAAAGGACATTACATGTGTGTGGCATAATGTATTAGAAAGGGCATTGCATGTGTGTGGCATAATGTATTAGAAAGGGCATTGCATGTGTGTGGCATAATGTATTAGAAAGGGCATTGCATGTGTGTGGCATAATGTATTAGAAAGGGCATTACATGTGTGTGGCATAATGTATTAGAAAGGGCACTACATGTGTGTGGCATAATGTATTAGAAAGGGCATTACATGTGTGTAGCATAATGTATTAGAAAGGACATTGCATGTGTGTGGCATAATGTATTAGAAAGGACATTACATGTGTGTGGCATAATGTATTAGAAAGGGCATTGCATGTGTGTAGCATAATGTATTAGAAAGGGCATTGCATGTGTGTAGCATTATGTATTAGAAAGGGCATTACATGTGTGTGGCATAATGTATTAGAAAGGGCATTACATGTGTGTGGCATAATGTATTAGAAAGGACATTACATGTGTGTGGCATAATGTATTAGAAAGGGCATTACATGTGTGTGGCATAATGTATTAGAAAGGGCATTACATGTGTGTAGCATATTGTATTAGAAAGGACATTACATGTGTGTGGCATAATGTATTAGAAAGGGCATTACATGTGTGTGGCATAATGTATTAGAAAGGGCATTACATGTGTGTGGCATAATGTATTAGAAAGGCCATTACATGGGTGTGGCATAATGTATTAGAAAGGGCATTGCATGTGTGTGGCATAATGTATTAGAAAGGGCATTGCATGTGTGTGGCATAATGTATTAGAAAGGACATTACATGTGTGTAGCATAATGTATTAGAAAGGACATTACGTGTGTAGCATAATGTATTAGAAAGGGCATTGCATGTGTGTGGCATAATGTATTAGAAAGGGCATTTCATGTGTGTGGCATAATGTATTAGAAAGGGCATTACATGTGTGTGGCATAATGTATTAGAAAGGGCATTACATGTGTGTGGCATAATGTATTAGAAAGGGCATTACATGTGTGTGGCATAATGTATTAGATGTGTGTGGCATAATGTATTAGATGTGTGTGGCATAATGTATTAGAAAGGGCATTAATGATGTCACCCCCTCCCTGTTACCAACTTCTGTCACTTTCTCCCTGCTGTCGCCATCTCCCTGTCACCCAGTGCTATCACCCTTTTCTTGTCATCACCCTTTCCCTGTCACCCACTGCTGTCACTCTCACCCTCCCCCTGTCACCAATTGCTGTCACCCTCTACCTTTCATCAATCATTGCCGTCACCCTCACCCACTGCTGTCACCCTATCCCTTCACCAAGTGCTATCACCCTTTCCCTGTCACCCTTTTTCCCTGTGACCCTCTCCCTGTCATCACCCTCTCCGTCATCACCCTCCGTGTTACCCACTGATGTCACACCCTCCCTGTCACTTATTGCTGCTCTCTCTGTTGTCACCCTCTCCCTGGCACCCAGTGGTTTCACCCTCTCCATCGTCATCCAGTGCTGTTACCCTCTCCCTGTCGTCACCCGGTTCCGTTACCCTTCCCCTGTCGTCACCCAGTGCTGTTACCCTCCCCCTGTCGTCACCCAGTGCCGTTGCCCTCCCCCTGTCATCAACCAGTGCCGTCACCCTCTCCCTGTCATCAACCAGTGCCGTCACCCTCTCCCTGTCATCAACCAGTGCCGTCACCCTCTCCCTGTCACCCAGTGCTGTTACTCTCTCCCTGTCGTCATCCAGTGCCGTCACCCTCTCCCTGTCACCAAGTGCTTTCACACCCTCCCCGAATATGTATCTTTGGGTATAATTGTAACTTATCACCCAGGGTGGTCCTGCTGTATAAGGACTTCATACATATTCATGTGGGGCCTATGCGTTTTTTTTTGTGTGGTTTTTTTTGCAAAGCATAAAAGCATAATTATTTTCACATGGGGCTAATGTGTTTTTTTTATGCGTAGCCTATGGGGGTTATTCAATTAGACGCAGGGTTTCCCTCATGACTAATTACCGTCAAAAATCCCCGCTGCGCGGGGAAAGGCTGTACATTTAAGTAGCCTTTTTCTGGTGCCGAAAAATCGTGATTATTTCACCAGGGGGCGCCAAAATCTATATCCACTTACCATAAAAATTAGGCTTGGGCCGGCCCTGTGTATGGGAGCAAATGACAGTTGATCATATGGTTTTAAACACTGAAAAAAGGACAAACCAATTGTTCAAATTGGTTAAATTTGTGTATTTTACCCAATTTGTCTGAACAACCATTTTTGGCTATTTTCCAGTTTTTGTCAGCAAATGGACGATTGTTATTGGCTCCCATACATTACCAGGTTTTCATTCCAACCAGCCAGATTGGACAGATATCTGACAGATAATTGTATAGTGTATGCCCAGCTTAAGTTAGGCATTAGAATCCAGATCCACCCCAGAGTCTGACAGCAGGCTCTAAACACCACTCAATCCAAGATTGGTAGCAGAACAGACACTGAAACACCAGTAGAGGAATTGGAAGAGCAGCCATTTTTTTGGCTAGGGAAAGACATCAGAGGAGGCAGGGTGCCCTTAGATCTTTTAAAAAGCATAGTGGAGAAAGCATAAGAATCTCAGCAATTCAAACATCAAATCCGCAGCTTACCGCCACTTTAGGTCATCAGCAGGAGAGAAACACTGTGCAGGCTATGTAGATTTAAGTTGACCATTAGATATTCATTAAGAACATGGATGGTGAAAACAGGTGAGAATGGAACACATCTGTGTCAAAGTGAAGCAGAGTATCATTCGCAATGATAATGGAGCCCTCTAATAGAGCTCAGTAAGGTAAGTACGGAACAACTGAAACTGATCCAAAAATCGAGGCTGCGACTTCAGGCCTACTCCAGAGCCGGAACCCAGGCACACTGTGCCAGTGCCTCGTCCCCAGCCACCAGGAATCCCTCAGAAAAGGATTGGGCAGGGACCCATCCGGTCAGCAGGAAATGGGAATAGACACCACCAATCAGGGAGATAGTGGAGGAGCTCTACCAAAGTGCGTGCATCCAATATGGCAGCCAGGTCACGCCCCCCCCCCCCCCCCCCCCCCACACACACACACACACACACACACACACACACTTTTTAAAAAATATTTTGCTTTTTATTGAAATTTGTAACACAAAAGCATGTGCTGATCCTAGGGCCATGTGCAGTGCTTTCTACAAACACACCTGACTGAGGCAGGTTAATTATCTGGTTAGGTTTCTCTGTAGTTTTTAAAGCCACCATTTTAGTGCTTAGTAAATATTTGATTTCTATCATTCTAATGGTGAAAACATTGTTGGTGTACCGATGATCTATTCTATTCTAAAGTCTTGGTGGTTTTCTGGCAGTTTAAGCTTTAGTAAATCAGCACAGGAAAACCATTGAAAATACAAAACCGCTACTTAGTAGACATACCCCAGAGGGTTCAGAATGATGCATTTAAAACTCCAGGTTTCCAAAATAAGTAAGGACAGTTCATGAATGAACAGAACCTTCAATATGGTGTTTTTCAGAGAAAGCACATTTGATGATCAGTAACTTTTCCAAAAACTGTTCTTACCCTGCCTAACAATCAGGTCCAGTGGTGTGTTCTCTACCCCTGCCACTTTCTCCAATGTCTGCCTCCTCCTCTGGACCAGGTGTCCTCTCAGCCTGCTACCGGTGTTTTCTCTATTCAGACATGCATTGACATCATCAGGCAAAGCTATTTATTATTACTGCCATGGTAGATATCACAGCATTGTGCTGCTCTATGCTCATTGGATACAATTGTATCCAGATAACTCTTTTGTGTTATACCCATGAGCAACAAAACAAAGCTACTGTACATGATGGCTATGGAGTAAAGTTAATGAAAAAGCAACAAATATAGTAACATTTTCAGGATTGTAATAATAACATACACAATGTCAATCATCTGAGCATAGGAGACATATATGCAATAGTAGAAATTGTGTACAATTAAAAATATTTACAAATATTTACCATAATTAGCTATTACACTTTATTATTTTGGTACTTCAATCCAATCTACAAGTTTCACAAGAAGGTTTTTATATGTGACATCATTGCACAAGTGTCATGTTATTATTTATTGTCTGATAAATTGCTATTTTTGATTAATTGTGTTTAGGCAGATGAATATCATGTGCAAATAAACCATTAGCATTCCACCTAATGAGTTATATAACAAGCCTCAGTTTAGACAAGCTTTTCTTGTTTACTAATACTTTGCAGATAGATTGTAGTGATAAGTATAACAAACACACATACACACAGGCTGTACATACAGAAAATTAGAAGGTGCTTGTATCAGGTTTATGGCTGACAGCTGAATGTGATGTGAACTGGTGGCTGATGGCTGCACAAAGAAAAATGCCAGCTACCAAGTTAGCATATGGAAACGCTTTTAGAGCACAAACAAAGCAATAAAACCATACTGTTGATCTATAAATACTCTTGTTGATAAGTCTATTGAGTCTGTGAGTCAGCTTTTCAGTCAGTTACAATGATTAGCTGGAGATTGCTATCAGACTGTAACCACCATTCTTCTACTTCTGGGATCCTTTGTAAATTGCTACCTGATTAACCTCATATGATGGCTGTAATGTGTTGTTTGTTTTTATTTTTGTTTCTAGGATGCAAGCAGAAAATCATGGCTTTCTCATCTTGCAATGATTTACATAGGAATCGTCGTCATGCAATGGATGAAATATATAAGTGCATTATAATAGTCACATTTATTAAACATCAGTGATACATTGAAATTAGATAGCTGCGTCTTTTAAAATGATTACAATTTAGTATAAATGATTCTTTGTAAGTGGTTTACATGTCAATCACCAGACAAATTTACATGTTTTAACTAACATTTGATTTAGCCAGAAATAACTTTTAATTTCAATGTCTATACAAAAAAAACTTTCGTTGCTTTACCTTATGATAATAGATGTATATGAGCATATGAGAATAGATGCCTGTTTAATCCATGGTCATTTCAATCACAAAATATACATTTATTCTTTATTTTTATTACAAATAATTTTATGCAACTACTGTAATCCCAGAAAAATATCCAAAATGCAATTATTTCTCCAGATTACAAGGTTATCAGATATGCATATATCAATAGAGATTTGTTGTGGTAATATATTTTTTGAAAACCATCAGTAATTATAGCATCCATTATGTCTTCCTCTAATAGTAATTAATATAGCAGCTATTATTATGGTAATTACCTATTAATAGTGCACTGCAAGGTAGGCCAACACCAGGTGTCCTATGCCTCTTTCCTGATGTGTTCTCTTGCAATGGAATAAACATGTCCCTTTGGTGAAATTCCAAAACTGTCTTTTAAAAATATAGTAACTATAGGGCTGGATTCAGCAGGTGTAAGGAAGTGATTAAATCTGAGCCACACAAGAACCACAGAAGTAAAAATATTGACAAGGCTAATGTGCAACATGCCATTATAATTGGCATGTTGAGAAATCAGAATACACTTATACATGTTCATAATTAAATCATTTCTATTATAGAATAATAATGTCTACACATACTGTAGATGTCATGCCAGGTCAGTGTATTTGTGCAAAATGATATGAATATAATCATATGAACTGGAATGTAATATGTAATCACTAATTACTTATTTCTCTGAGTTTGTGGGCAAAAGTTCCCCCAAAAAGACAGTCTTGCATGTAAATGTGTGTGTGTGTATCTGTATGCATGTATGTGTACATATGTATACTAAACTATATATAGTTAATACATTCAATAAAATGTGGCTATCAGTGTCAGTAAAACTAAGATCTAGCAATGGGGGCCAGGGGTCGTGGGGGGAATGCATTATAATTTGTTCAGAAAAATACATAAGTGTAGTGGTCAACAAACTGCAAAGGAAAATGATGACAAAAGGGGAATCAAATGAAAAAAAACATGTGGTAACAGAATCCTGTTTGTGAGAAATACTTGTTAAATGAGATAATGTAACTGTTACATAATTTCACATTATAATGTAAGCAAGTAATATTCATTACACATAAACATTGTGTTTGTCCATATGAATTACTGCTTCACACATCTCCCTCTCCTACCATTCTTCTACTTCATCAGCCTGTCTCTCATCGTATGTGTACAGTGTAACCTTAATGACCTAGCTCTCATGTTCCATTTATCAAAATTAAGGACTTTGCGGTAATCAATATAGCAATATACATACACAGGCTGCAGAACTGTATGGAGCTGCATAGTCATATTTAACTATATATATATATATATATATATATATATATATATACACACACATATTAATACATATGTGTGTCTGTAAATTGCAAATGCAGTTAAAAATTAAAGGATTGAAGCAACAGATTACCTCTTAGCTGTATTTTTTAAAGAATAAAAAATATAAAGTATCTATCTATCTATCTATCTATCTATCTATCTATCTATCTATCTATCCTGTTACGAAAAATCGGATGTAGTCAGCATCCCACCTGTCGACTGCCGGCAGACCATACCCAACCCATTTCTAATGCTCTTGCTAATAGCCATATATTTGACGCTTTTAATTAGGAAAAAGTACAAATATCCCATAAATTAGAAAATTACAGATATTCAATAAAGTGTCTAGTTATTATTCAAACTTAGTATTATTTGCAAACTTTTATAAACAAGACTAAGTCTACCTCAATGGTTCCATGTAAGATTTACGCCTGACGTGTCCTTATAAGGATGCCTGAATATCATACGGTTTCGCTCTAATCTTGCGCTGAAGCGATGCTATGAAGTACTGCACATTACGCGTTTATTTCATTATCACCTCAGCCCAAGGTAAAGCCCTTAGAATTGGCAGACTGATAACTGTTGTGGAAGGTTTTTTGCAACTTCCACAATAAAAACTGTTGAGTTGTTCCAATACAGTAAATGATATTTGATGTAAGTGATCATTACACAACGATACATGGAAGATTCTTGTATGATGTTTCTTCAGGAAACAAGTCAGTTGCCTGTACGAGCACAGTTTCTTATCACTTGATCACAAGTTGCTGTGAAACAAAGACAATTGGGAATATAGTTGCTATATGTATCAGCTGTAAGTACTAGGCAAAACATCAAACACTGCATTAAGTAATGTTTTATACATGACATCATTGATATGGGAGGGCTAGCTTGGTACATCTGATAAGAAATATTTCCATCCGTAAGAGCATTGTGAGCCTCAGATCTCATAAAGAATATTTTGCATAGCAATAATAGGTGTTTATATATGACACCATTCCTCCTAAGCAATGAGCAATCCAACTTTACCAGATAAAAGAAATATCATGTAAAGATGTTTATTGGGTGTATTATAATCAAATAAGGAAATATCTATAATCAGTCATCCAATTCCCAACTTTACCTGTCAGGCTATTTGTGAAGGTGAGAGTATGGGTGGGGTAGGACCTAGGGGTCTATGATTTGGAAAAGGGGTGGGCTAAGAGAAAGTCCGTTGCCGGTCACCTGTAGTTATGTCTTGCAGCCCAGCAGGCAGTGAGATGGTTACTGCACCTCACATACCATTGCTGCTGTACACTGACAGCCGGGAACAGGACGAGCTAGTCTGTCCTGATTGTCAGCTTCATTTGTTACTTCTCTTGTGACAGATTTTCTGCTTTCAAGACTTTGAACATACAGAAGAGAAACAATGTGTAGGTACTAATAGCCGGGCAAGATAAGCATCAGAGGGAAGTGTAAACATGGGCTTAAGACAAAAACATTCCCACGTTTAAAAAAAGGTGTTTAACTTGTTTATTAATCAGCACAATCCGACGTTTTCCCTGTTACATTCCACCAGCTGCACCCCAGCATGCAGGCAGCGCACTGCTTACACTTCATCACAATGACATTGTAGCAACTCACGGGTTTATAAAGTGATCACTGCTCAACACTTGCCAATAGCACTTCATATTTTACCTGTTCGGTTTATGACTGATGAGTCCCTCTGGGGCATCAGATACATCACACACACACAATGTTGTCCAGACAAGTAATGTCCCACTACCGTCAGAGGAAAGGTGTAACAATGTAATCCTCAGGTTCTGGCTTTATTTAATCACAGCTCACCTCATGTTTCAAACGTTTTAATTTTGGGTTGTGCAATTAGTACAGCAACTAGCAGATGGCCAGAGATTGCACAGGGTGGACACTGGTACAGGAGAGCAATTTACAGAAAGCAAGTGTCACCTATAGGCTATGGCATTTTGCAGCTTAGTTTATGCTTTACAGGTAGTTTTAATTCTAATCTATCTATCTATCTATCTATCTATCTATCTATCTATCTATCTATCATCTATCTATCTATCTATCTATCTATCTATCATCTAATTATATTAGTACAATAATATTAAAAATAGTAGTATACTATATGCATACTAAAACAATATTACTACGCGAGAGAGTAATTGTATTATTGAAATATAAATAATCTCCATAATTATAATTAAGGAGGTGTCAGCTATGTGATAAAAATAATGTGTTGCTTTGCTCGTCAGCCCTTTCTGACCCTGTGAAATATGTTACTCTTAATGTCAGCAGATGACCCGTGGTCCCCGGGAACAGGCAGTGACCGCACAGGTAACCCAGCAGGTGGGCTCTGCAAGGTCTCGGGGTCGCAGTGCAGGACGCACGCAGCAGGAGAGTGAGCTCCCGCCGCCCCTCCCACCCTTAGACCCTACTACACATTCCCCAGCACCCCCAGCCACACACCCACCTTTCCCTCCCGCCCAGTTTCAGTTACCATCCTCGCCTTCCCTCAGTCACAGACAGGGGGAGTGGAGAACAGAGGGAAGAAACTTGGCCAACTCCTGCGTGCTGCACCTGGTGCTGAGATCCGATCCCCGCTCACTCAGGGCAGCACAGTCCGCACAGCACTACACCCCGGTGACCCCCACGCACTGTAGCAGCCGAGCATGCCATCCGGGCGGGTTACTGCGAGACCTACTGACAGGCAGCAGACTGAGACGTCCCGGAGATGTGCTGGGCAATGATCCCGGGGAGCGGATAGAGGCGTAGAGTACAGGGATCAGGCATTGGATCGCACTGACTGCTGAGTGCACAGGAGGGAGCAGCCCGCACATATACTGCCAGCAGGCAGAGCCCAGTGACACCAGCCTACCACCAGTGACCCCAGCCTACCACCAGTGACTCCGGCACTGCCCGGTCGGGACAGTAACTTTCTCAGCGGCTGCCTGGAGAGAGCCGGGACAGCCCCACTGAGAAGCCAGGAAGCCTGGAAGTGAGGGTACGGCCACAGCTAGCGCACAGGTAATGCCACACTCACCCTGCTATCAGTGACAGGACACGTAGGATGACCCCCTGATCTGCCACAGCCCTGTCAGCGTGCCGGTGGTTGGACGTGCAGGACACAGCGTGGGGTGACAGGCACAGGTGGAGATGGCTAAGCCGGTGGACCATGTGAAGAGACCCATGAACGCTTTCATGGTGTGGTCCAGGGCTCAGAGGAGGAAGATGGCCCAGGAGAACCCCAAGATGCACAACTCGGAGATCAGCAAGCGGCTGGGGGCAGAGTGGAAGCTGCTGACAGAGACAGAGAAGAGACCCTTCATTGATGAGGCCAAGAGGCTGCGAGCCATGCACATGAAGGAGCACCCGGACTACAAGTACCGGCCCCGTAGGAAGCCCAAGACCCTGCTGAAGAAGGACAAGTTCGCGTTCCCCATGCCTTACAGTCTGGCAGGGGACCATGAGGGACTGAAGGTCTCCGGGCTACACGGGGCTGGGATGCTCACTGACTCCTTGCTGTCCAATCCGGAGAAGGCTGCTGCTGCCGCCGCTGCGGCCGCCGCCAGGGTCTTCTTCCCTCAGTCTGCGGCAGCCGCTGCGGCGGCGGCGGCAGCGGCAGCTGGCAGTGCTAACAACCCCTATTCCCTGTTTGACCTGAGCTCAAAGATGGCAGAGATCACATCCAGCTCTTCCGGCCTCCCTTATGCTTCATCTCTGGGATACCCACCGTCCAGTGGTGGTGCCTTCCCCGGGGTGGCAGCTGCTGCAGCAGCAGCCGCAGCTGCCAGTGGAGGTCACACTCACTCACACCCCTCTCCTGGGAACCCAGGCTATATGATCCCATGTAACTGCACGGGGTGGCCCAGTCCGGGACTGCAACCCCCTCTAGCCTACATCCTATTCCCGGGTATGGGCAAACCTCAGTTGGACCCTTACCCCACAACAGCCTATGCAGCAGCTTTATGACAAAATGGCTGCCCTGGCAAGGGCAGTGTCAGTGCACCACCCAGGTGTCACTTCATGTGGGACACATGGACTCAACCCTAGGGCAGGGAGCCTCCGTGCAGAATGACTAGCTGTCATGCACCATCACTGGCTTTTCTGTCTTTTTATGCTGTGAAAACACTTAAAACAAGGACATATGTGATCATTTGTGGTGATACCCCGGCTGTCACTGGCACAGGTCATATATGTGTTACCTTATAGAGATCACTGTGCATCTCAAGGTCCTTCAGTGTGGAGGGACTTGTAATCTCATGTGCTATGCAAGTCCCTCTGCTACTGAAGTGGTGCCCATGGGATTCGGTCACCCAACAAACTACAGACATTTCAGAAATCACCCTTTGCCTCTTTCTGCACTTCTGAAATGGATGGATACATGTCAGGACATGGACATACTGACCTCTCTAACCTGCAGGCACTAGCTGAACACTTACACACAGGAAAGCTCTTCTTGATGGATTTGGGATCTGGTAAACTTGTATCCTTCCCATCCATCAAACTTATCTCCCATACACCGGTGCACCGTTACACCGTGCCCCTGTTCAAACATGGTTACACATCAGTTGTACAAGAACTTTTTGTCTACTAATGATGGGCTGATCTTTTCATAACCTCCAGGAAATGTAATGTATTAGATAATGGCTGATAACTCTCATGCACAGTAAAGCCTGTGACACTGGAAAGTACAGCAGGGTCGATTATGTGATTGTAAATGTGTACATTGAAGATAATAGGTCTTTAAACAAAAACTTGCTGCTCACTTATTATCCCAAGTCTAAGTAAGTTCTAGTTACAGAAAGAAAAAAATTAAAATATATGATGTGTTACTTATTGATTGCAAATTCGTTTCAAGCTCTACCAGACATTTTGTCTGTTAATTGTATATTTATTGTTTAGAAGAATATAAACAGTTTGGACCAATCGGGACAAAATATTTTTTGCAAACTTGGAATGCTCATGAGCATTTGCAAATTCGTGCTATATTTTCCCACCGAAGGTCCAGCTCTGTCACAGCTGAAGATGATGATAATAATTATAATAATAATAATGATAGCATTTAGACCAAGTCCCACCCAGCCACTGTTAAGTTCTTGGTTTATTTTTTTGTAATGTGTATATTTTGACTAATATTTGTGAATGGAGCTGGCTAACATGTACTTTTCAGTTTTTATTTTGGCTTCTGTAATACAAAGTAAAGAAAAAAATCTTGGTTTTAACAATTTAATTTAAATGTGTTATTTTGTGTGTGTCAAGATCTGGTTTAATATTGGATGACAAGGTATGTGTAGTGGGATTCATAGTACTCTGTTCAACACCGTACAAAGACCTGAAATAAAACCCATTATAGCTAAAAAGGGGGGGAAAATCTTCTATTTCTTGTTGAATATACTAACAAGATTTTTATCTGAATTGCCCTTACGTGCTTAGTCCAGGTGAAGTGTAACTTATCCCCCAAAGGCTGTCTTTGTTTCCCTCTTGAATGGATTTACCAGGAAATCTAAATCAAGTCATTGTTATCCGGAGCCAAAAACCTGATTTATCACATTTTAATCGTGAAAAGGAAAGAAGATAAAAAACAAGTCGTTGTATTATCTTAAAAAAGGCATTCATGATTTAGCAGAACAGAGGCCATTGAGAACACTGAGCCTCGCAGGATATTAGCAAGGTGTCCTGTAACATTTTAAGAGGCGAAAGTTCCATGGACATTTTATCTTGTTAGCAGAAGAGCTCCCCAATAAAATCTTTGTAATTTCCTCAAAGGGACCTAAATCTACGGGGATGGGCCAATAAATATCGATGATCTAATGAAAACAAAATCTACTTGTACAATCTACAGGTTTGTGTCCACTAAATATAGAAATTATTCCTATTAAGTGTAATCTTTAAATTATTAAGATGATAAAGCATATTAGATTTTGGCCTGAAATTAACTCTTAACATAAAATGCGATATTGAAGAAAATTGATGTTTCCTATATTGTTACAGTTTATTATATATATATATATATATATATATATATCAGATAAAATTTTATAAAATACGCATTCAATCTAGACCTTACGGAGCTGCAATATTCATCTGTTTGGGAGTGATTATGCAAAACTAATTTGGGCTGTCCAGGGGTAATTATCCCTGACACGGTTAATTAAATCCTTTCAAGACTATCCTTTCCCTTTTGTACCAGCCCCTCATTTTTCAACAAGGAACTTCCTGCTCCTGACTGGAGAATAATGTGTTTTTAAATCTATCCTCAGGACCCCATGCCTTCCACTGGGCAGGTGGATGTCAGAGTGGGTTAGGAACTTACTGCTTATCCCCCATTAATATATACATAAGATGTGATACACTTTATTTTTGGAAATTTTAATCGGTCTCTAACTGATGTCTTCATTTGAAGGCATCTAATGACAGTGGCATTCCCATATATTAAACCTGATTGCGTCTATTTGTATATGCAAACTCTTATCTATTCCATTTCGGTATAATAATTTGTGAATAGACAACACTAGGTGGGGGTTGTTTAAATTTGGAATGGGAGTGTTATTTAATTTTGCGTCATCTGCGCAAATTTAGAGCAATTTAATTGATAATGAAGTGGAAGAAGTGTAAATACAAAAACAGAACTAGCAACTAGCAGAGTACATTGAAACAAACACTACACTCACTAACACCCAGACATTGCCTAGAGTTGTTAGAAGGTCTTTCCACCTGCATTGGTGCCCCCCCCGCACTTCTGTGATGTAGTTATAATTTCCAAACACAGAAGGATATATTTGTCGCTATGTCGTGGTCACAATCCCATACATTTCCCAGGAGTGTCTGGCTCTTTTGAAAGTTTGCTAATCTCTCCCTTGGTCTTTCTCCTGAAGCCCAGCACAGCTCAAAGGTTACCCACTTTTCTTAAAAGGACTGATATTATTAATTCACTGACAATTCCCTCTCTGCACCCCCACCCCTTCTCCACTCATTTGCTTTTATCCTCTTTCTGGCAGAAAAATAAGGAGAATGGTGAAAGGACTCCTTTTTTTTGTCTTTCAGTGGGAGCAGCGTTTAGACAGTGGAGGAGGTTTTGTCAGTGAACAAAACCTGGGGTTGGGAGGTTTTGTGAGAGTGTTGTTTGTTGAAGTGCAGCTAAGAAAAAGCGGCTGCTTTCTCCTCATTGTAAGGAAACCAATCAGTGGTATTTGGAAAACTGTTAGCATTGTGCACTTCTTCTGTGGCCATTGTCAGCCAGTTCTTTTCACCAGGTTTTTTTCAGCCGATCCAGCTGGCCAGACTGAATAGCAGTGCAATGTGTACACGCTTTGTCCCTCCAGCCTTCAAGTAGCCCCCATTGAATAGACTAAGTTGACACTGCATGACAGTGAAACAACATAATAAAAAATACATGAGCCCCTGAATAGGAGCAGGCGCATAAATAAATAAAATGGGTGACCAAAACTGGATAAACTGAATGACAAAACTCTGAAAGGGGAACAAAAAGATATTTAACACGCTAGATTAGCATTAGAATGCAATCTACAAGGCAGAACAATTGATGAATAGGTTTACCGGCCAAAAAAGAAATGGACTAAATGCCCTTTGAATAGATAGCTTCTTTTTTTCTTCTATCGGGACTGAAAGGAAAAGGTAAAGATGAAGTTATGCTAATGAATGCTGGAGAACGTTTTATGTATATATAGAGAAACACAAGGAGGGGAAGCTGGAGAGTTTTATTGCAAAGGCACAATAATCACCCACTCAGGAGATGTGTGGGAATTACACGGGGAGACACAGACTTCACCTCTCAGTCACACTACTACAGCACGATGTCCTGAGAGCAGTAGGTACTGTATAAGGTGCCGTGCTGCTGGTTACACATTAATCATAAAACGTATATATAGAGCCACTATAAAATGGTAATATTATTATTATTATTATTATTATTATTATTATTTTTCTCTTATTCCCTCAGAATAAATATTACAATCAATTTTCAAAAGATGTGCACCAAGAAACCTAAGGTTGTTTGCAGTGTAACTTTATAAGGGAAAACTATATAAAATAGAGTGACACACACACATATATACGCATATATGTACACACACACTAATACAATATATACACTAATAAATAAAAAATAGATTATTAAAAAATAAATATATCCTTATAAAAATATATCACTACAAAAAAAAATAATAATATATATATACATATATATATATATATATATATATATATATATATATATATATATATAAATATATATATACACACATGCTGCACACGTTTCCCCTTTAGAAGAACAATGATTGTGCGACAGTTTAGCCAAACCTCTGTCCATGTTACAGCTTCACACTGTGTGTGCTTTCAATGTACTGTCATTACATAACAAGTCAAGATCCACTTTCCACTTGGACACTATTCAGTGGTGACATGTCACATTTTCCCACTGTGTAGAAATGATCCTGTCGGTTATATAGGAGAATAACTGATACATTTGTCATACATATGTTACACCGTTTTACTTGCTTGTGCTTCCTAATTGGTATCTCCGCTCACTGTATCACATCCATTTCTAGGACTAGGCAACTTGTCACCGAGTCAGTCACTTGTCTCATTCCTCAATGTCCTGACAGTTCGCAGTCTCTGCTATTACACCCAGGATGCATTGGGAAAGTCATGAAATAAATGGATGGTCATTTTATTGTAATCTGGTGACATCTTTTGCACTTTTACTACTGACCTTGTACACTCATTGGTATATTTCAAATCATGATCTACAGCAATTCCGACGTCAATTTCAAAATAAACAATTTACTTTGTATCAATTTTTTTAGTATCTATTTATTCTTTAAATGCATTTGTTGTATTTTAACAGCAAACCGTTTGCTTGCGTAGGTAGCATGGAAGTTCATGTAATATTGTTTTATAAAAACCAGTTCCATATGTCCATGTGGTGATGTACAGTGACAGGACAACACGTAAGTGTGATACATGAAGCACAGGTTACCTGCCCACCTGCTGCCAGGGTGTATGGCACGCAGCGATGTCAGCACGATTAGTCTGATACCCTCATAAATTCATGCGCAGATATATATCTCTACGTGTGTACATATATATATATATATATATATATATATATATATATATGCTGTGTCTGTGTGGGTATGTATGTATACATTCATAAATGTATGTGATATGTGTGTGTGTCTGTCTATCTATCTATCTATCTATCTATCTATCTATCTATCTATCTATCTATCTATCTATCTATCTATCTATCTATCTCTATAAAACCATACAAGCTCAGCACTCACTTTTCAAACTGTAATTTCTTAAAATACAGGGAATTTAGTTCCAAAATATTGCATGATTTTTTTTGTAAATGGAATGGTCACATACCAAGGGCAGCCCAATCCCCAATGGTTGATATATATATATATATGTTTTATATGTGTGGGTATGTATATATACATTCATAGATGTATGTAATATATGTGTGTGTAAGTGAGCATCACATAATCGAAAAATTTTATAGATGTTTGTAGTGCAGGGATCCAAGTATAAAATAGCGCATTTGCCCTTTCCCGGACAGGAAAAAATGAAAAACCCGCAATGAATATTTAGAAGAGGATAATGCCACTTAAGTGGCAAGTGGCACTATTCCTCTTGTAAATAGTGAGTGCGTTCATACACAGGTATCAGTACATGAAGATAATTATGTGTGCGTGTGTATTTATATAAATATATATATATACATATATATATATATATATACATATATATGTGTCCTGATGACGGGCTTTAACCCGGAAATGTTGTATTAAATCACCAGCTATTATTTGTGTTATTTGTCCGGGAGTGCTGCCTTTTTCTTATGGTATATATATTATATGTATATTACATATAGTACATGTATATGTCACAGATAAAGTAAACCAAGTTCATGAGAGTCAATTTTGAAAGAACAGCACACATAAACACAGATGTTGGTGTGTATATATATATATATATATATATATATACACACATATATATATATATATATATATTCCTGAAGAAAGGGCTAAGATATGAAAGCACTGAAACATGGACATAATCCAGGTATTGGTGTGAATTTTGCTAATATGCCTGGAGTGCCGCACCAATCTGGAAAATATCATTACTCATCTGTGAAGGCACCCAGCTAAATATTGCATTGTCCAGGGAGTGCCAAACCTGCCAATGTTGTCATTTTATATCTATCTATCTATCTATCTATCTATCTATCTATCTATCTATCTATCTATCTATCTATCTATCTATCTATCTATCTACCTACCTACCTACCTACCTATCTATCTATCTATCTATCTATCTATATATATATACATTATACATAGCAGCAGCTTGGTGCAAATTCCATAGTTATCAGACAATTCACTCACCTTTCCATTGAGATAATGTGGGAGCAGCGATCACTTGGTAGTAAAGAAATAAGGTGTATAAATGCATGTGGCATAACAATATATGTCCGGTGCTCCAATGCAATTAAATAGCTTGTTCCTTTACTACAAAGTAAGTTCCGCTCCCTAATTTTCTCCATGGAAAAGTGGGTAAATTATATATAGTACTGTACAAAAATTTTAGGCAGGTGTGGAAAAAATGCGGCAAAGTAAGAATGCTTTCAAAAATAGAAGTGTTAATAGTTTATTTTTATCAATTAACTAAATGCAAAGTGAATGAACAAAAGAGAAATCTAAATCAAATCAATAATTGGTGTGACCACCATTTGCCTTCAAAATAGCATCAATTCTTCTAGATACATTTGCACACAGTTTTTGAAGGAACTAAGCAGGGAGGTTGTTTGAAACATCTTGGAGAACTAACCACAGATCTTCTCTTCATGTAATCCCAGACAAACTCAAAGATGTTGAGATCAGGTCTCTGTGGGGGCCATATCATAATTTCCAGGACTCCTTGTTCTTATTTACACTGAAGATAGTTCTTAATGACATTGGCTGTATGTTTGGGGTCGTTGTCCTACTGATGAATAATCTATCAGACACCTCCCTGATGGTATTGCATGATGGATAAGTACCTGCCTGTATTTCTCAGCATTGAGGACACCATTAATTAATCCTGACCAAATCCCCAACTCCATTTACTGAAATGCAGCCCCAAACTTGCAAGGAACCTCCATTATGCTTCACTGTTGCCTACAGACGCTCGTTATTGTACCGCTCTCCAGCCCTTCGGCGAACAAACTGCCTTCTGTTATAGACAAATATTTGACTCATCAGTCCAGGGCACCTGTTGCCATTTTTCTACACTCCAGTTCCTGTTTTCACGCATTGTTGAGTCACTTGGCCTTGTTTCCACATTGAAGTTATGGATTTTCCCAGCAGTTCTTCCATGAAGACCACTTCTGGCCAGACTTCTCCAAACAGTTGAAGGGGGTACCTGGGTACCACTGGTTTCTACCACTTCTGAACTGATTGCACTGCTGGACATGTTCCGATTTGGAAGGGAAGTAAACATGATGTGTCTTTCATCTGATACACTAAGTTTCCTTGGCCAAACACTGCATCAACGTTTCTCAATGTTGCCCGTTTCGGTCCTACATCTGGACCTTTATCAAGATACACAAAATACTGGTACTAATCCAAATATATACCCTATGTGATAGCAGATGAATACACACAATATAAACTAGCCCTGTCAGTACACGTGAAAAGAAAAATTAATTTAACATTCCTGACAATATCTTGACTCTTTCCTAATATGATAAAGGATCATTTCATTTTGTGTATGATTTGCAGAGACAGGGGTTTTACTTGGGGGGGATTCCAACTTTTACTTTCACCAAATATTCATATTCTAGGCATAAGTGTAACTAGGCAGTAAGTGTGACTGGGAGGTCAATAGAGGTAGCCTAACTTCATCACTTTGCATTAGTCTTTCATCAATTCTTACTCTCTATACGGTATCTGTTTATGTCACTTTAATACCACTCAGATACATACATCTAGCTGACAATCTTTAGTCATGTGTTACCAATCTCACTAAACAATAAATCAATGAGATGTCACTGTTAGAATAAATATAATCACTTTATCAATGGTGTCTCGTCGTTTCTTATACATCCAGGTATATTAAATATATAAAATTAATTAATAAACATGGTATTTAATTAAAGGAGTATAAGTTGACTTCCATCTTCCATTTATCTACTTTTAAGACTCAGAAAACATTAAAGAGGTAAAACATAGACTGACAAGATGGACCTGTAAGTTCTTGACTGCAGCAAAATTATATGTTTCTATGGTTAGGTTTCTATTGCTAACACCAGAACATAAACAGTTTAAGGACAACCTTCATACTTTCATTTTATGGACACAACAGATAATACTACTACTACTGCTACTCCTGCTACTACAGCTACGGCTAATACTACTGCTGCTGCCATAGCTACTACTACTACTAGTACTGCTACTACTACTACTGCCACTGCTACTACTACTACTGCTGCTACAGCTACTACTACTACTACTGCTACTACTACTTCTACTACTGCTGCTGCTACTACTACTACCACTACTGCTACTGCAACTACTACTACTACTACTATTACTGCTGCTGCTACAGCTACTGCTACTACTTCTACTACTACCACTGCTACTGCTGCTACTACTACTACTACTACTGCTACTGCAACTACTACTACTACTATTACTGCTGCTGCTACAGCTACTGCTACTTCTACTACTACTGCTACTGCTACTACTGATACTACAGCTACTGCTACTACTTCTACCACTACTGCTACTGCTACTACTGATACTACAGCTACTGCTACTACTTCTACTACTACTACCACTGCTACTGCTGCTACTACTACTACTACTACCACTACTGCTACTGCAACTACTACTACTACTATTACTGCTGCTGCTACAGCTACTGCTACTACTTCTACTACTACTACCACTGCTACTGCTACTACTACTACTACTGCTACTACTGCTGCTGCTACAGCTACTGCTAATACAGCTACTGCTGCTGCTACTGCATCTACTACTACTACTACTACCGCTACTGCTACTACTACTTCTACTACTAATACTGCTGCTACTGCTATTACTACCACTACTGCTACTGCAACTACTACTACTACGATTACTGCTGCCGCTGCAGCTACTGGTACTACTACCACTTCTACTACTACTACCACTGCTACTGCTACTACTGATACTACAGCTACTGCTGCTGCTGCTACTACTACTTCTACTACTACTGCTGCTGCTATACCTACTGCTACTACAGCTGCTGCTGCTACTACTACTATTACTACTACTGCTGCTACTACTACTACTACTACAGCTACTGATACTACTGCTGCTACTACTACTACTACCACTACTGCAACTACTACTACTACTACTATTACTGCTGCTGCTACAGCTACTACAGCTACTGCTACTACAACTTGCTGCTGCTACTACTACTACTTCTACTGCTACTACAACTTGCTGCTACTACTACTACTTCTACTACTACTGCTGCTATAGCTACTACTACTACTACTGCTAATACTGCTGCTACTGCTATTACTACCACTACTGCTACTGCAACTACTACTACTACGATTACTGCTGCCGCTGCAGCTACTGGTACTACTACCACTTCTACTACTACTACCACTGCTACTGCTACTACTGATACTACAGCTACTGCTGCTGCTGCTACTACTACTTCTACTACTACTGCTGCTGCTATACCTACTGCTACTACAGCTGCTGCTGCTACTACTACTATTACTACTACTGCTGCTACTACTACTACTACAGCTACTGATACTACTGCTGCTGCTACTACTACTACTACCACTACTGCAACTACTACTACTACTATTACTGCTGCTGCTACAGCTACTACAGCTACTGCTACTACAACTTGCTGCTGCTACTACTACTACTTCTACTGCTACTACAACTTGCTGCTACTACTACTACTTCTACTACTACTGCTGCTATAGCTACTACTACTACTGCTGCTAAAGCTACTGCTACTACAGCTACTGCTGCTACTACTACTGCTGCTACTACTACTACTACAGCTACTGCTACTACTGCTGCTACTACTACTACTACCACTACTGCAACTACTACTACTATTACTGCTACTGCTACTACAGCTACTGTTACTCCTACTACTATTACTCAGGGCCGGCTCTAGGGGTGTTCGACCAGTGCTACTACTACTACTTCTACTAAAACTGCTTCTACTACTTCTACTACTACTACTACTACTACTATTACTACTACTGCTACTACTACTACTACTGCTACAGCTACTACTACAGCTACTGCTACTACTACTACTTAGGGTCAGCTCTAGGGGTGTTTGACCAGTGTGGTCGAACAGGGGCACCACCCATAGAGGGTGCACCCCTCCACAACATCCCAATTTCAGCGGGACAGTGCTGTCCCGCTGTTCCACCCATGGACCAAAGTGGCCCGCGGTTGGTCAAATTGGGTGGCTGGGGACCCCCACTGCCACAGCTCTGCATCCATTAAGTGATGGGAGAGGGCTGGGGGAAGCCCACCTAGTGAGGCTCCCCCCAGCCTGATGTTATTTGGAAGCGTGCCAGACGAGCATGCCTCCAAACAACGTCACATAGGGGGTGTGGCCTATGGTAATTAGGCCATGCCCCCATTTTTGGTCACAGTCTGAGCTCCGACCTTTGGAGCTGGTCCTGCTACTACTGCCGCTACTACTACTACTTCTACTACTACTACTACTGCTGCTACTACTAATACTACTACTGCTGCTACAGCTACTGCTACTACAGCTACTGCTACTACATCTACTACTACTACAGCTACTGCTGCTACTACTACTACTAAGCTGCTTCTACTACTACTACTACAGCTACTGCTGCTGTGACTACTACTACAGCTACTGCTACTACTACAGCTACTGCTACTACTACAGTGACTGCTACTACTACTACTACAACTACTGTTGCTACTGCTACTACAGCTACTGCTGCTACCACTATTACTACTGACAGAGCTACTGCTACTACTAATACAACTACTGTCACTATTGCTACTACTGCTGCTACTACTACTACTACTACAACTACTGTCACTACTGCTGCTACAGCTACTGCTGCTACTACTACAACAACTACTGTCGCTACTGCTACTACAGCTACAACTACTGCTACTACAGCTAATGCTGCTACTACTACTACAGCCACTGCTGCTACCACTATTACTACTAACAGAGCTACTGCTACTACAGCTAATGCTGCTACTGATACTACTACTCCTACTACTATTGCTACTATAGTTATTGCTACTACAGCTACTGCTGCTACTACTACAGCTACTGTTGCTACTGCTACTACAGCTACTGCTGCTACTACTACAACTACTATCGCTACTGCTACTACAGCTACTGCTGCTATAACTACTACAACTACTGTCACTACTACTACTACTACAGCTACTGCTGCTACTACAACTACTGTCACTACTGCTACTACAGCTACAAGTACTGTCACTACTGCTACTACATCTAATGCTGCTACTACTACTACAGCCACTGCTGCTACCACTATTATTACTAACAGAGCTACTGCTACTACAGCTAATGATGCTACTGATACTACTACCCCTACTACTATTGCTACTACAGCTATTGCTACTACAGCTACTGCTGCTACTACAACTACTGCTCGTACAGCTACTGCTACTACTGCTACTACAACTACTGTCACTACTGCTACTACAGCTACTGCTGCTACTACTACTTCAACCACTGCTTCTACCACTATTACTACTATCAGCGCTACTGCTACTACAGCTATTGCTGCTACTTATACTGCTACCCCTACTACTACTGCTGCTGCTATTGCTACTACAACTACTGTTACTACTACTATAACTACTATTACAACTACTTCTACTGCTACAGCTACAGCTACTGCTACTGCTATTGCAGCTACTGCTACTACTACAGCTACTGCTACTACTGCTACCAATGCTACTACTACAGCTACTGCTACTAATGCTACTGATGCTACTACTGCAGCTACTGCTACTACTGCTGCTACTGCTACTACAGCTACTGCTACTACTGCAACCACTACTACTACAGCTACTACTTCTACTGCTACAGCTACAGCTACTGCTACTGCTATTGCAGCTACTGCTACTACTTATGCTACTACTACAGCTACTGCTACTACTGCTACCAATGCTACTACTACAGCTACTGCTACTAATGCTACTGATGCTACTACTGCAGCTACTACTACTACTGCTGCTACTGCTACTACAGCTACTGCTACTACTGCAACCACTACTACTACTACAGCTACAGCTGCTGCTGCTACTACTGCAACCACTACTACTACAGCTACTGCTGCTGCTGCTACTACTACTAGTACTACAGCTACTGTTACTTCTACTACTACTGGTACTACAGCTACTGCTACTACTACTACTACTACTACTACTACTGGTACTACAGCTACTGCTCCTACTACTGCTACTGCTACTGCACTACTGCTACTATTGCTACTGCTACTACTACTACTATTACTGCTACTACTACTGCTACTACTGCTACTACTACTACTACTACTACTAGTACTACAGCTACTACTGCTATACTGATATTAGGGAACATGAGCAACATAAGTGCAGCCTTCATGCTTTTATTTAATTGATACAACAGATACAAATAATAATAGTGATAACATTTAATTTCCTCTGGAGCAATTAATTTACTTTCCCTGACATAAAGATATATGGAGCCTTACAGACAGCAAGACAACGTGCTACAAGTATGGAAACTATGACAGCAGTGAGAAGAAAACAATAAATAACAATGACAGGTTCTCCCAACTTATAGAACTAATATTGTATTATTCCTGCCTACAAAGGTCAATAGAAGATCATAGTCCACATCACTTAGCTCTTCCATAAATGAAATACTTGCTATGACATAGTTGAAATGTATCTGTCTTACTGCACAGTAAGTGTTTGAATGGACATAACAATGAATACCACCAAAACAGTGAATTCCATTGGATTTGTTTAGTTCACACAGATAATCTTTGTCCACAGTAATGTACTGGCACAAATGCTGTTAAGAGTGACATAGACAACATAAATGGAGTGTTCTGTGACCGGCAGACAGGGACTGGCTGGCAACTTTTGGCCTGGGGGGCAGACACAAGTAAGTGGCCCGATTTCTCCACCAGCGCATTGCAATGGAGAAAAGACATTATAATAGCCTAATTAGGTGTGCCTAATGTGGGTGTGCTTTAAATAATGTAGAGAGGTTTGCAGTGACAGCCAGATTAGGGAGCATCGCAGTGACTGCCATATAATACAGAGAGGTTCGCAGGGACCATCAGATCAGGGAGTGTCGCAGTGACTGCCATATAATGCAGAGAGGTTTGCAGTAACCATCAGATCAGGGAGTGTCGCAGTGACTGCCATATAATGCAGAGAGGTTCGCAAGGACCATCAGATCAGGGAGTGTCGCAGTGACTGCCATATAATGCAGAGAGGTTCGCAAGGACCATCAGATCAGGGAGTGTCGCAGTGACTGCCATATAATGCAGAGAGGTTCGCAAGGACCATCAGACCAGGGAGTGTCGCAGTGACTGCCATATAATGCAGAGAGGTTCGCAAGGACCATCAGACCAGGGAGTGTTGCAGTGACTGCCATATAATGCAGAGAGGTTCGCAAGGACCATCAGATCAGGGAGTGTCGCAGTGACTGCCATATAATGCAGAGAGGTTCGCAGGGACCATCAGATCAGGGAGTGTCGCAGTGACTGCCATATAATGCAGAGAGGTTCGCAAGGACCATCAGATCAGGGAGCGTTGCAGTGACTGCCATATAATGCAGGGACGTTCTCAGTGACCACTTGATCAGGGAGCATTGTAATGGCTGCCAGATAACGCAGTAGTCACCAGATTATGTAGAAATCATCAGTGACCCACATATAACACAGGTATTCTGAGTATACAGTAGCCCTCACACACAATAATAATACCCCCCCACATTCACACACATTTTTTTTTACATCACCCCCAGCACCGACAGTATTAAAACACCCCATCCCCCCACAGATAAAAATAACTACAGCCCCCCATTGCATAAGTATTCCAACACCTCCCCCCCTTCCCTCTCAAATGTCATGTAAACATGTAGTCCTCCACTGGCACTTACCTGCCTGGAAGGCTGCTCTGTCTCTGGTCCCTGCTGAGCTCCAGGGTACAGGAAGAGACGACACAGACGGGATAGACTAAAGAAAGGGTGGAGACTCGGGGTGAGGGGGCAGGGTCTTCAGCAGGGACAGGAGGAGATAGATTAATATAATCAGACAGGGTAAGAGAGGGGGCGGGGCCTCCCGGAGAGGGGGCAGAGCCTTAGCCGGGGAGAGGAAGGAGCCCGGGGAATGGACAGAGGACACAGAAGTAGATGCACAGCCCCTGCAGCGGAGCGGCCTCGGAAGGAGTGCTGCTCAGTGGGTAACAGGCAGAGAATGCTGCCCAGCCGCTCTGATGCTGCTATAGTCGGAGCGACTGAGAGCACTGCCTGTCACCCGGCCGTCAGTCATACCTGTGCACTAGTGATACCGGCCCTCACTGAGGCAAAAGTCTCCCGGCCCGGGGGGCATATGGCACCCTGCCCCCCGGCCCAGCCCGCCACTGCCGGCAGAGCAGGTGATTTGTCACCCTATAGCTATCAGTGACCCAGTATATATTGGACCTGTCACTGCTTTCTACTTAGACATATACTCTGAGCTGGTACATTGCAACTCATTGGCATTATCTCACACACACAATACATATAGAACTGCATATTCTAATTCCTAGTCTTTTGTGCCCCCACTTTGCCTTCAGTTAATTATAAAAAAATAATTTATAAATATATGCAGAGATACCTAATGTAGTGTGTGTAATGCAAGGGGTGCAAATATATACCTTTTATTGCATGTGGGGTAAATACTGGCTGCTTTTGCATGTAGCCCACAAATGCTGGACAGCTTTATTATTACACTGCAATTTAGATGTCAGTTTGGGCACGGTCCTCCCAAATCTAACTCTCTCTGCACATTCTACATCTGCCCCACCTGCAGTGTAACATGGGTTTACCAGGATATACAGTTACTTGCTCTATCTTACTCTATTCCCAACTCTGAATCAGGCCCATTATCAATTACATTGTTATTTTTGAACCCGTATCATAGCATACTTTTAGTGTGAACTAATTGTAAAAAAAAGAAGTATGAGACAATTTTATAAAATACAGTATACAGTATAGAGTAGATGCTGTTATAAATAATAATTGCATGTTATACATACCAGTTCAAGGGTGGTTTGTTGGAATATAAATAATCATACCTTATAATTGTAATTAGAGCCTGTTATTAAAATCAAATGAAAAAACATGTGCATAGTGTGTTTCATTAAGATATATAGGATCAATACCAAAGGAGAAGTATGATTTTAATAATTGTAGTGATATTCTCATCTCATGAGCTATCTTTAGATTTTTCAGAGGTGGCGATTCAATTGTTTTCGCCATCGGATGGTAGTGCCAGAAGCCCAACGGAGCAATTCAATTGTTGCATCTTTATGGTGTGAACAGCTCGCTGGCATCGGCAATTCTGCTCATCCCCTTCTGAGGAGACAAACAGAAATGTGTGATAAATCCTGGTAACCTGGACTTTAGAGGGGTTTCGCTGTTTTATGCTGCTAAACCTGGTCTTAAGTTATTACCCGCAAAGAGCACGATAATTAATAACTGGCCAAAACAATTGAATTACAACATTGAGCGTCCATTAATTACCGTGACATGAAAAACAAGTGTATTGCCCCACTGACATCAATATAAACAAGATAAAGTTATAGCTATGTATCTTATGCATATCACATCAGGGCAACTAAAGTCCATTTGCATACCATTTAGTCTACCCACAATTCTGAGAGTGAAGAATAATATACATTTTCAGGCTCTGTACTGAATGTCATATGCTAGCTAGTTTCATGGAGGACTTTGTTTGTAATAAAAGTGAGGGATGTGCACTGGCTGACACTTTGAGAGTGGACTTGCTTTTCCTAAACCTCTGAAGCATTTTCAAGCATTTTCCCGGCTTCTCCATCCCCAGTGTACACTTACAGTGCGCTCTGCTGACCCGCGAGCACAACTGGTTTAAATTCCAGGACTGGCCCCTAAGATTCTGTGATTGGGTTCTTCTGCATGAGCAGGCGATGTCTCCTCAACCATATGCGAGTTCAGTAGCGACTGGGGCCCTACCTTAACACACCCTTCCCTGCAATGAAATTACTTTAAGCTGGAACCTGCCACTTACAGCGCTGGTGTCCTAGGGCCTGAGCCTGTGTGGCATCTGCCATTTTAGCTGCATGCCAGGTGTGCTGATTGGATGAGAGATACCACAGCAACAGCCCCGCTCCATATCTTGGTGGTCTGTGGTCACCCGAGCGCATCCTGTTGTGCTATGGGGCAGAAGCTAAGGTAACTCTGTTAGGCCTGATCTCACATACCTGGGCCCTTGGAGTTCTCTGGAAGTGCTAGCTCCACAGCATCAAGAAGTTGTCCTGGATTACATGTCACCTTGCCATGTCACCTTACCACACAACCTCCAGAGCCCAGCTCTTTGTACTTGGATCACCTGTGGTTACTGACTTGCTAGTTGTTTCTTTGCTTCTTTGATGTCCAAAATTACCTTACCATTGGCACAATCTCCAGCTTCTAACCCGGAGGGTTCCTTAGAAGGGAACTGGTGTCAATTAGGAATCAATTGCAAAAAATATGAATGGCCTGCATGTAGAGTGCCCTGACGAAGCTTCAACAGAAGTTTCATGTACTGGGAAACAAGCTAGGTAAAGTTGCAAGTTGTGCATGTGTCAGACCAGAAATAGAATGAAATATATTCTGTCAATGGACAGGAAGAAATTACTCAACCCGTTGGCGATAGGTGACGCATTTGCTCATTATTATAAGAAACTCTATAATTTCAGCAAAGATGCTGATACCCCTTAGCCAACAGCTTGTTCTATATCCTTGTTGCTAGAAGCCCTACAACTGCCTACATTAGGCTGATGCTTTGGCCACCCTGAATGTTCTGTGGTCTAAATGTGAGATTCTTAACATCACTAAATCACTTCCTGCACGGAATGCACATGGCCCGGATGGATTAACACTAACTCTTTCTACAAATATTTTGCAGCAGAATTTGCCCCCACATGTATCTCTTTGTTTAACTTCACTCCTGAACAGGGCTTTCCCAACTGAAATGTTGGAAGCCCAGATTATAACAATACCTAAACCAGGGAAAGACCCCACTTTATGTCTAAATTATCGACCAGTTGCCCTTCAAAACCATGTTAAAATGTATGCAACATTAATAGCTGACAATCCCCTCTAATTCATATACGAAAAGAAAAAGAATGAGAACAATAGGTGCACCTATTGTTCTCATTCTTTTTCTTTTTGTATATAAGTCTGCTTAAATGAGTTAGGTAGCACCATACCTCAAGACAGTATATGGTGTACATGACACTAAAGGCAACTAATAATTAGAGATAGGATATTTGAGAAATATATATGTTATAAACCGAGATGTCATAAATAAATGTACCAATGTATTATTTAGGAGAGGCAACAGGAGTTTTTTGAAGAAATTTACACTAATTTGTACTTTTCTGTGCAGGAAATTTTTTGCTGTCTTATTCCCTGTAATTCCTCAACTCATTCATCTAAACCAGATAGTCTTTGTCTGTGGCAGACAGGCATCTGACAATATCCGCAGATTCTTTGATCTAGCAGTATTGATGTTGAGGAGTTTTTCCTCCTCTCATTGGATGCCTAAAAGGTGGTCGACCACCTTCACTGGAAGTTTCTTAATGCCACACTTACTACCTTTAGTTTGCAAGCGGAGATATTAACATCAATGTCTGCCTTGTATGGCAATCTTACAGCTAAGGCCCTGAGCAATGGCTTCCTATATTCTCCCTTCCCTATCATGAATGGCATGAGACAGGGGTGCTCTAAGTCGCATTCAATGTATATTTTGGCAATAGTGCCCTTTGCGGTTACTATACATAACTTAGAGTCTTTTCCAGGCATTACTACTCATAAGTTATGTTTATTTGCTGACAAAGTTCTTTAGTTTTTTACCAACCTGAAGACATCAATGCCTGCCTTGCATACAGTTATTGATAACCCTATCACTGCCTCCCTGTATGAATTAAATTCCAAAAAACAGAGGCCTTACCCTTTGTCAGATTTCGGCCTAGGATTGGCCGTTACTCACCCCAGCATCGGCTTCCCCTGGCTTCTCGTGCGGTCAGACATCAGGTGCGGCTGCGGGTGATGCGCTAAGGATTTTGCCTTAGGTGCTCTTGGACTTCCATGTGCGGCTCTGTGCCTTCATTTCCGAGGTTGCCGTCATGGGCACCGCCATGATAGTCTTTCTCACCTGACTGTTCCTTCAACCAATGGTAGCGTGGTCTTGGTCAGCTGACACTGATCTCCTATGAACTGCTACCTTAAGATATATAACTGGACTCTGGACACCAGGAAGTTGCCTGTGCAATGTCGTCACTACTGGTGTATGCTTGTTTAGGTTTCTGTTCCTTGCTCTCAAGTAATTTCCAAATACCATCTCGGTACCACTCTCCGGTGCTTCTGGATTTGCACGTTGTATAGTCAGTACACACTATTGAGTACAATCACTGAACCACTCTGCGGTGCATCTGGATTCGCACGTTGTGTACTCAGTACACACTATGAAGTACAATTACTGAACCACTCTCCGGTGTGTCTGGATTCGCACACCGTGTACTCAGTTCACACCAACCAAGCACAACTACTGAACCATTCTTCGGTGCTCCTGGATTCACACACCGGTGTACTCAGGACACACCAACTGAGTACAACTACTGAACCACTCTCCGGTGCATCTGGATTCGCACGCTGTGTACCCAGTACACACCAACCAAGTACAATCACTGAACCACTCTCTGGTGTATCTGTATTCGCACGTGGTATACTCAGTGTACCTCCATCCTATTACTATCTCTGAGTCCACCTTCTGTACCAACGGTGCTCCAGTATCTGCACTCCGTGCAGTCAGCGCTCTCCCAGTCAGCGCAATCACCACCCTCCTCCAGTGTTGGCAGAGCATCCTACTCCTCTGTAGATCTTCCTCCAATGTACCACTTCAGAAAGCAATTCCTTTTGTGCCTACTCTGTACCTGTAGGTATAGAAACTGTACTTAAATTTTCCACAAAGTACTTCCAGTGGGCCACAGTGGTATACCTTTCTCTATTCCCACTTACATTGGATACCTAACCAAAGGACCATGACCTGCTTGCCGGGAGCAGCTGAAACCCATATCCCACTGGTGAACACCTCCCGGCAGGTTAGACTCCACACCTTTGGTCAGGCTCATCAACATCTGATACTTGTGGATAAGGAGAATGTACATCGAGGCCCCTCACCTCCGATTTCTCCCTCAACCTGGGACCCCAGCTTTCAGCCCCACAGAGTCAGGCGTGACAGTTTGCACAGGCCCGATGGAAGCTACTGGTTCCCAGGATGTGAGGGCACTGCAAGACCTTGCCTCTCGCATAGATAATCAGGAGGCTGCGCAACATCAGATGGCTCAATACCACCGAGAGCTTTCAGGGCAGTTACTATCTATACAGGCTCCCTTGGCCACGCTACTTCCTTGTCCCTCGGTGGTAGCTCCTTCTAATCCTCCAGCTCATCCTCCGATTTCTGAAAACCCAAAATCTCATCTTCAATTGGCATCCCCGGAATGCTTCGATGGTAACCCCAAACGCTGTCGAGGTTTCGTTAATCAATGCGAAATACAATTTGAATGCTTGCCACAGAACTTCCCTACATCAAGGTCTAAAGTGGCCTGTATTATCTCCCTTCTTTCTGGAATTGCTTTGGATTGGGTCTCCCCATTATGGGAACGGGCAGATCCTCTGGTGTTCATTTACAAAAATTTCATTTCTACTTTCAAAAGAATCTTTGATGAGCCGGGTCGCACTACCTCTGCCTCCTCTGAGTCCGGCAAGGGACCCATACAGTAGGTCAGTACGTGGTCCAATTCCAAACAATTTCTTCTGAATTAAAATGGAATGAAGAGGCCCTCAAGGCCGCCTTTCTTCATGGTCTTTCGGAAAAAATTAAACATGAATTAGCTTCTCGGGACCTCCCTGAGTCTTTTGCTGAAGATTGATTTACGCTATAGAGAATGGTTGGCAAGTAGAGGGCGTGAGGACTGTTTCCAGGACCGATTTGTACCAGAGGCATGTCCGCCTTCCTCCACTACAAGTAAAGAAGAGCCCATGCAGATCAACAAATCTTGGTTAACTGAGGCTGAGCGTACCCGTCAGTTTCAGAACAAGCTCTGTCTTTACTGTACAGCTCTGGACCATATCTTCAAAACTTGTCCTCTTCTTGTGGGAAACGCAAGACCTTAACTGGTTCTAGAGGCGTTCAGTTAGGGGTGTTAGTCAAGCCATCCCATTTGATGGATAGTCTTTTATCTGTGGCCATTTCCCACAAGTTTAGGGCAAAAGAGGTGAAAGCCTTGGTTGATTCAGGTGCCACTGGGAATTTTATTTACGAGTCTCTGGCTGGTATCAAAGTCACTCCTTTACCAAATAAGATAAACATCTCAGGCGTAGACGGCAATGTCATTTGTGGAGATGCTATCTCTTCAATTATTCCTCCAGTCTCCCTCCAAATAGGATGCCTTCACCATGAGAAACTGGAGTTTCTAATCCTTCCAAAAAGTTCCTACAAAATAGACCTAGGTCTGCCTTGGCTTCAAAATCAAAACCCCCCGCTGAACTGGGCTACCATGTAAATCCTAGAATAAAAACCAGCGCCAATAGAATAGAGGAATCAGACAATAGTTCAGCAGTCAGATAAGGTTATGTCAACCTTATTAAATTGGATAGAGCAAAATAGAAACTGCGCTCTAGAGTCTATGACGTGACATCAGTTCAACACATAGAATGTAAAAACAATTTATTGTATTAAGGCTAAGATGCCGAATTCAAAGAATTATGACATACACATAATACATACAAGAGAGTTGATCAGACTCTCAGTAATATAAAACAATAAATGTGAACACACAGATAACACAACTGATTATAATTAACCAATCTATGTTAGATTGTAAATATATATAAACACTGATAGTAGTAATACTGGTGACACTGGAGATCCTTAAAAAAGAGTAGTAGTAAGGAGAGTCTCGTGTAAATATAATGTGACCAGATAAGGTATATCCAACCTTCTGTAGGAAGTCTCATGTAAAATTCAATATATGAGATATATCAAAATTTTTATAAAAATCCTTTCTCCTGAAGGTACCTTATCAGTAACTTAACGCTGCATATAATGACAGCTGATTTGGAACACACTTATAATTAAAATGTCAACATTCAGCCACCTCCAACATATGCGGCTGTGTCTCTGTAAGCACAACAACAGCCGTGGGAATATAAAACTGGAGCCGTGGGCAACAGGAGTAGTTAATGTATAAAGCCAGGTATATACCGTCAGCGTGAGGTGATGTCGGCTGCCAGCCTACTCCAGAGTATACCCAATTACCTCGTAGTGGATTGTCAGTAGCCGGGGCACTGTAGATGAAAAACGTGAACGGTGTTGTTCACCTGTGTATATTGCGCCAGATGACAGCCGTCTCAAAGCGGCGGAGGTACAGACAATGCCAGACGATAATGTCCCTCAGCTCTGGATAACAGCCAGGTGATAGTCGTGTCCGTGGAGTAGCGGTATTACAGTGAATATGGAGGTGAGCAGGAGGTGAGCGTCCCAGCGGCTCAAATAGTAGATATGATCTCAGCTACTTAGGCAGTAAGACTCCCAATGGACTGGAGGTAGGTCAGGGCAGCAGCCGCCAGCTTGTATCTTTGAATGGAGTGCAGACAGACACTGAATGTAGGTAAGGTCTCCAGGCACCTGTAGGGAATGCGTTTCGGCTACTGCTGTAGCCTTTTTTCAAAGACTTGAAAAAGGCTACAGCAGTAGCCGAAACGCGACTACATCAAAGAAAATTTGGCTAAGGGTTTTATTAGACCATCCTCCTCTCCTGCTGGAGCCGGTTTCTTTTTTGTTGAAAAGAAGGAAGAAGGGCTCAGGCCCTGTATAGACTACCGTGGTCTCAACTCAATTACTATCAAGAACAGATACCCTCTTCTGCTCATCTCAGAACTTTTCGACAAGGTTCGTGGGGCTCTTCTTTTCACCAAGTTAGACCTCCATGGTGCCTACAATCTAATTCGCATCAAGGGCTCAAGATGAGTGGAAGATCACGTTCAACACTCGAGATGGCCATATTGAATATTTGGTCTTGCCAGTTGGATTATGTAACACACCCGCTGTATTCCAGGGGTATGTTAACAAGATTTTTAGGGACGTCCTTTACAAGTTCGTCATGGTCTATCTGGACGACATTATTATTTTTTCGAAAGACCTGCAATCCCACCAACTTCACGTCAGAGAGGTCCTGATTTACCCTCGAGCTCACCATATGTACTGGAAGATCTCCAAATGCCTTTTCAAATTTTCCTCTGTGCCTTTCTTGGGGCACATCATTTCCAGGAATTCTTTGCAAATGGATCCGGACAAACTGCATGCCATCTGGAACTGGCCCCAACCAAATTCATTAAAAGCCACTCAGCGATTCTTAGGGTTCTCCAATTATTATCGCAGGTTTATTTTGAACTTCTCCGCCTTGGTTGCTCCCATCACTGCCCTCACCAGAAAAGGAGCCAATCCTTCTCACTGGCCATCTGCAGCAGAGGAAGCCTTCCTATATCTGAAAACAGCTTTTTCCACCGCCCCAATCCTTCACCAACCACAACTGGAAAAATCCTTCATCCTAGAAGTAGATGCCTGTCCGTTAGGGGAGGGGCTGTACTGTCTCAGACTGTGGAAGATGGAAAAATGCATCCCTGCGTGTTCTTTTCTCAGAAGTTTTCTCCAGCTGAGAAAAATTACTCCATCGGTGACCAGGAACTGTTGGCTATGCACTTGGCACTGGAGGAGTGGAGACACCTTTTAGAAGGCGCGAGGTTCCCCATTACCATCATCACAGATCATAAGAATTTGGTCTACCTTTCAGTCGGCTCATCGATTAAATGCCAGACAAGCTCATTGGTCCCTCTTCTTCTTTAGATTCAACTTCAAACTTCAGTTCCGCCCTGGTGTCCTGAATAAAAAAGCTGATGCTCTTTCCAGATCTTTTCTATCACCACAAGAGGAAGAGGACCAACCTCAAATTTGTCCAATACTGGATCCTCTCATCTTCACATCCACCCGATTCCTGTCTCTCCCGCTGGGTAGAATCTTTGCGGCACCATCACTGAAAAAAAATTTGCTGCTTTTCTTTTTGCTGGTCATTCGGGCATTCTTAAAACTTACAAGTTCCTACTGGTGGCCTACCATGAAAAAAGATGTCTGAGATTTCATTGTGTCCTGCGCCAAGTGTGCCCAAGATAAAGTCTACAGAATTTTGATGCAGGAGACGGTCCCTGGAAGATGAGGGGTGCTACGGCCAACCTTTGTGCACCATCACCGAGGATAACATTGCTAGCATGCTGGCCATAGTTGAGGTGGATGCTAGGATGACTGTGGCCCATTTAGAGAAGGAGATAGGCATGTCATCGGGATCCATCCGCTTGATACTCTACATAAAGCTTGGCCTAAGCACAGTTTCTGCCTGCTGAGTGCCCCACCAGCTGAATTGTGAGCAGTAGGAGGCTCTGGTGACTTCGTATAGCAACATGCTGGCCAGATTTAATGGTAGTTGATCCCAAGACCAAACAACAGTTGGTCCAGTTGACCCTATTTGAAGGTGTGCCACCACAGAAGTTCTGATGTGAGCGCAGCATAGTCAAGCAGATGGTGGCTGTTATTCTGACCAAGACTGGTTTTGTAGCTACCATACCACTTGTTCAGCAGCTCATCATCACTGGCAAGTGGTTCGCTTAAAGTGGTGGATGCCATTTTCAGGTGTAGTTGAAGAACTCACACTTGTGGTGCCCTTTTCCATCACAACAATGCACCTGCCCACAAGTCCACGACAGTGGTGGATTTATTGTCCCATGAATGCATCCATGAGCATGGTCATCTACTGTAGCACTCAGACCTGACCCCCTGCGACTTCTTCGTGTTCCCACAAATCAAGTGCAAGATGCGTGGGATTCATTTTGAGTCACTGGAAGCTGCAGTGGAGACCTTCATCCAGTATGTAGAAGACATGCCACTTTGAACTATTCCAGCTGCTTCACCAAGTGGCTTGAGCACAAGCAACTTTGCATAAACCCCTCTGGCGAATACTTTGAAAAAAATTTAATGTTCACTTGTTTGTAAATATAATACTTTTGTGCATCCAGAAACTTATTGCACTCTGTATACGAGTGCTTTTCTGTTGTGTATTTATTCTCCAGAAACAACTGGACTCACATTTGGGAATGAAGGAATCTGCATAGTGAAATGTTGCTGAAGGAGTAAAGTTATCAAAATCTAATTTTCAGAAATACAGATTATGGGCCTGATTCAGCACAGGATGGAATTGCAAAGCTGCTTTGCAATTCTGTCTTTACTATTATGATAATGCAGCAGGAGGCTGCATTACTTATCCAAGTTACATCGGATAATCTGCGATAACATCGGCCGGCTTAGTTACTCATGGGATCACACAAGCCGGCCGCTGCAGATGCAACAAAGAGGTCAGGAAATCTCTGTCAGCAGACGGAGATCCTGGCCTTTTCTCTCCCTCCCAATGGCAGCTACACGCCTCTGTATAGGGAAACGGAGGCCGTCACCGCTCCCTCCCACCCACAATCACTGACAGTCTGCTGCTGGACTGTGGGCCTGATTCAGAGCCGCTCGCAAAAAGCGAGCGCTTGCTCTGAATCAGGGCGGGCGCTTGTTTTTTAAGTTGCGGCCTTCAGGCCGCTCGCATAGTTGTGGGTGACCACCCACAGCTTATGCGAGCGGCCAGGTGACGGTCGCCATGGTCAAGACCATCGCGACCATCGGGCTTGCGATGAGACCCTTACGGTAGGGTCTTGTGGCAGCAAGCCCCAGTGGACTTCCGAATGATGTCAGTATGGCCGCCCACAAACGGTAGGCGTTCCTGCAGGAATGCCTCCATTTGCCCAGCCACCCCCCCTCCCCACCTTCCAAACGGATGCGAGCACAGGAGCGAGTGCTTTTTGCGCTCGCTCCGGGGCTTGCGCATGCGCAGTGCGCATGCCGTGCATGCGCACTGGCCCACCACCAACCCGCTTGCGAGCGCCAGGGCCGGATTAAAGGCAGGGCATCAGGGGCGGTCGTCCAGGGGCCCCCACACATAGAGGGCCCCCACACACTGTCCCCGACCCCTGGCCACATGCCTCAGGTCAGGTCCGGCTAAGGTTGGTCGCGATCTACTAGAAGCTTGCGGAGCTCCTGCATGTAGATCGTGACCAACTAACTGGGAACGCCGGCCTCTGATCGCTTCAGAGGCCAGCGTTCCCTGCGATTCATTGTGCGGGTGACGTCATGACGGCACCCGCGGGATGAGAGGAGCCTGCGCGCCTTTACTGGATCTAGTTAGATCCAGCAGGCAGCGGCAGCCGCGACGGCGGGACCCGAGAACCCTGACAGGTAAGTTTTTCACAGGTGTGTGGGCACGGAGGGGGAGTTAATACTGGGGGCACTACTTTAGGGTGCACGACTACAGGGGGCATTGCAGGGGGCACAACTACTGGGAGCATCGGAAAGTGGCACAACTACAGGGAGCATTGAATAAGAGGCACAACTACTGGGGGCATTGTAGGGGGCACAACTACTGGGGGCATTAGAGAAGGGGCACAACTATTGGGGGCATTGGAGAAGGGGCACAACTTCAGGGGGCATTGCAGAAGGGGTACTATATGTGTGTATATATGTATATATATATATATATCTATATTTATATAGATATATATATCTATATAACCTTTATTGATAGGGGCCCCCACATGTTTGTTGCCCAGGGGCCCCCACAGAGCTTAATCCGGCCCTGGCGAGCGCTATGCGCTTGCGAGCGGGTCTGAATCAGGCCTTGTGTGTGAACATGCAGGACACATACTGCGTATGTGCAGTATGGTTCTGGCTCCTGCGCAGATTCCCAACCATCAGGAATCTGCATTTAGTAAGGACCTATTACTTCTTAAAAGATCCCAGATTATACTATGGGGTAAATTTACTAAGAATCGAGTCTGGGAGAGTTTGCTTTATTTGAAACTCGATTAGCTATGCCAAGACTCGGGAGATTTGAGGCTCCTGGAACTCTCAAATTTACCAAGAAGTGAGTTTATCTGACAGTGAGATGTCCGATGGTGAAGCAGAATGAGATTTCTCCCCTGAGTAGCAGGTTTTGCAGGAGATTACTCACCCGAGATTGCAGTGTCTTCTCTCTGCAAAACTCTCCCGAGCAAGCAGCCTGCACATATCAATGAGATATGTGAAGGCTGCTTGTGTTCTAGCCTGTAAAAAAATGGGTTAAAGTTTTTTTTTTTAAATGACACCCCTCCCCCCCTAAAGCTTAACCAGCCCCAGGACTTGCCAGCCAATACTGGTTTCTAAAGTTACGAGGAACAATATGAGTAGGGTTCCACCAAAATTTAGAAACCAACACCATTCTGCAGGGCCAGTCCTGGTTTTGAATATAAGGGAAAAATTTTTTTGTAGGGTACACCTATATTTAAAACCAGCACCAGACCCAAAACAGCCGGGCTGTAATGCCACAGCCCGGAGACCCTATTACTGGGTCTCCAGGGTCAAAGCATTATCATCCCAAGCCGGTCAGGCCAAGCCGGGGATCTAAGGGGAGGTGGGGACCCCCCAAAAAAGGGGTCCCCCCTCTCCCTTAACCCCTGGCTTGGACTGAAGCCCAGGGCTCTTCCCCACACCCCTAGAGTGTTGGGTACGGGGGTAATAAATTAAAAAAATAATGAAATTATTGTATTTTACAGTGGGACTACAGGTGCCAGCATGCCTGCCCTTTGGCACTTGTGGAAATACAAGTGCCAGCAAGTGGCCGGTACCCGTACCCACACTGTAAAATAAATACTTAAACAAATACAAAACACATACCATGACTAGTAAAAGTTTATTGCATACCCTTACCCTCTCACACATACTTACCTGCTGCCAGATGTTTCTGTCCTCTTCTCCAGTAGATTCCACGGCTGTAGCTGTAAAAAAACATTCTATACTCACCTAGATCCTGGCGCTGGTCTCCGTAGGATCCCCGGACTTGGCAAAACAAAAAAATGAATCCCGACCAGACGGACCCAGTATCTGTATGTGTGTTGCCACACATACAGATATCTCGCGAATGCCAGCTGACGGGATGTCACAAGGCTTCCCACGTCCAGCCAACCAATCAGCGGCCGCTCTACAGTTAGCATCCACTGATTGGCTGGCAGGACTGCAAACCCCATGCAGTCCCGTCAGCTGGCAGTTGCTAGGTATCAGTATGTGTGGCAACACACATACTGATACCGTGTCCGTGGTTCGGGTAAGACTTTTTTTTTTTGCCAAGTCCATGGGATACTGCGGAAACTATTGCCAGGATATAGGTGAGTATGTAATCTTTTTTGCAGGGCCAGTCATTAAGGATTCTACATGGGACAAGTGGGCAGACCGGCTGGTATAAGTATGTGTGAGTGGGTAGGTGTATGCAATAAACTTATACTTAGCACGGTGTGTGTTTTGTCTTTATTTAACTATTTATTTTATAGTGGGAGTACAGGTGCCACCCGTCTGCTGGCACTTGTAGTTCCATAAGTGCCAAAGGGCATGAATGCTTGCACTTGTAGTCCCACTGTAAAATACAATAGTTTAATAATATTTTTCACATTACCCCCGTACCCAACGTTCCATGGATGTGGGGAAGAACCCCTGGCTTCAGTCCAAGCCTGGGGTATTGGGGGGATCCCATTTTGGGGGGTCCCAACCTCCCCTGAGACCCCCGGCATGGCCTGAATGGCTTGGGCTGATAATGTTTTGGTCCTGGAGACCCGGTAATAGGGTCTCCAGGCTGTGGCATTACAGCCCAGCTGTTTTGGGTCCGGTGCTGGTTTTAAATATAGGGGGTACCCTATGCAATTTTTTTCCCCTTATACTTAAAACCAGGACAAGTCCTGCAGCCTGGTGTTAGTTTCTAAACTGGACAGCACAGATGGTGTAATAGTTAGTGTTACTGTCTCACAGCACTGGGGTCATGGGTTCAATTCCCACCACGGCCCTACTTATGTGGAGCTTGTATATTCTCCCTGTGCTTGCGTGGGTTTCCTCCCACAATCCAAAAATATAATGCTAGGTTAAGTGGCTCCCAACACAAATTAACCCTAGTGTGTATGTGTGTGCACATGTGATAGGGAATATAGGCCCTGATTCAGAGCCGGACGCTCTGAAAGAGCGCACGCTCTGAATCAGTGCATTTTTTTTTGTTTTTGTGCGGCCCTGGCCGCTCACACAGCTATAGCGAGTGGCCATGATGATGGTCGCAATGGTCAAGACCATCACGACCATCGGGGCTTGCGACAAGACCCTTGTGGTAGGGTCTCGTGGCTGCAAGCCCCCAGAGAGCTTTCGGCTCTAACAGAGCCGGAAGCTCTCCACTGACATCACTTGTGATGTCAGTGGGGCCGCCCCCAAATGGTAAGTGTTCCCTCTGGAATGCCTCCGTTTGGGCAGCCACCCCCGCGGCATGCCCACCAAAAGGGGCAAGCTGTCACTCAACATCGACAGCTCGCCCCCTTTAGTGCGAGACCCGGAGCGACGGATTGCCCATCGCTAGCCGGGTCTCGTGCATGTGCACGACGGAGCCGGCTCCATCGTGCACATGCGCTGTGGGCCACCATCGACCCGGTTGCGAGCGCTTAGCGCTTGTGACCGGGTCTGAATCAGGCCCTCAGATTGTAAGCTACACTGGGGCAGGGACTGATGTGAAAGGCCAAATATTCTTTGTAAAGCGCTGCAGAATATGTGTGCGCTATATAAATAACTGGTAATAAATAGTAATAATAACTAAATAAATAAATTACGGTGAAACCCTACACATTTTGTTCCCTGTAATATTAGAAACCAGGACTGGCTGGCAAGTCCGGGGCTGGTTAAGCTTTGGAGGGGGGGGATCCCCTATGTCTTTTAAAAAATAAACTTTTAACCATTTTTTTCAATTTACAGGCAGAAACATACATGGATCACAGTGGTCTGTGTATGTTTCTGCCAAACTCGCAGATCACAGGCAGGTGGATTTTTTTTCACAAGATTTTACAGAAGAGTTCTCCTTTCTCATGAGAGTTTAGAAACTCTGTGCTTGGTAAATTCCCGAATCCTATCTTCACTAGTGAAAAGGTTCTCGAGTTTTGCCAATGGTGATTTGAAGAGAGTTTGTTAACTCTCCGGTATTTTCCCGTAGCAAAGGAAATCTCTTTCCCGAGTTTTAAATTAGTAAATTTGCGAGTGGGAAAAAATGCCCAAACTCTCCAGAGTTAGCAAACTCCCAGACTCGATTCTTAGTAAATTTACCCCTATATCTTTTCTTGTCCATAGTGATTTTATAAGAGGCTCTAGCAAGGTTTTTCTTTACTTTGCTCCAAATGTCCCAGAAGTGTTCTACAAGGTGTTGAACATCTAAAAGGAGTATGGATGGACAGGTTGGCAAAAGAGGGTGAAAACCATATTGAATAAAAAAAATAATCATAGTACAAATAGTTATAGGCAAATTCGGTCTACGATAGTATGGACACCCAATTATCCTGATTGGCAGAGATATGTATCCTAATGAACATTTCCAGAACTTGGTTTACCCATTCAGTCTCTCTACGGGATAGTAGTAGAATGGTTTGGGAACTGTACTGCTGCAGAAGGTAAAGCCCTAGATCAGGTGGTTAGAATAAAGCCCTGTACAGCTGGCAGCCCTGGACAGATGGTAGAATAATTGGTATTGTGCTACTATGCACCCAGGAGTTCTATGTAAAGAGAGTCTTGAAGAAATCAAAATCAATCTTGGAATATCCCAGCCATCCAAACCATGCGATCTTTGAGAGGTTACAATCAACTAAGCATTTTAGAACATTGCAATCACGCACAAAACGGTTGCATAACAGTTTTTTCCCTTGTGCTGTGCATATGCTAAATGGTCGTAATGATCTTGATTTATTTATATTGTGAATATTTAATATTTTTAAAATTGCAATGTAACTGCCGCTTGTCTTATTATGTGGTAATGTGCTTATATGGTTTTTCGTTGACATCACTCGTGCTGTTAATGACAATAAAGTATTCTATTCTATTCATTACTTTGGAGGAGGAGAAGGAAACACAGAAGAAAGAAAAAAAGTTTAATATCATAACTCTTGAAAAGAGCTCTCCAGAACTTAGATGTGAATTGTACCACATGATCAGAGACTTTGGAGTCCATGTATTAAGAATCCACTTTCCGTAGAGATGATGCCGCTCCTGCTTCGATTGATATTGGTGAGAAACAGATGTTGGCAACTGCAGTTTTTACTAAGCATTGTCCTGCCAAAGAGCGTGAACGTAAAGTCACCCCTTTGGTGGTGACTGCACAGACACATTCCGCCTCTGCACTGTGGACTCTCACCTGTCACTTCTCTGGTCTCCTGAGTCCTCTGCAGCTGCAGCAGAGAGAGCGCTTTTGATTTTTTTTTTTTTTTAACTTATTTTTATTCAGAAAGGAGCAAATAAAAATAATACAGAAATCGTACAATAACCAATATAATGTATATGAAAAATACAATAATTGGCAACTACACAAAATCATAAAATATATAATGAAAAAAGTAAAGTATCTGGCAATTGAAACAAAAACCAGCAATGTATGCATTTGAAATATTAAACGGGTTAAATAAATTATATCAAGATCAAAATCAACAGGCGTGGTCGGCAACTCTCCCAGATTGGACCGCATAGGCGGGCCTTGGCAAATTAATTGGGGCATCTTCTAACAAAAGTCTAGTTTCATACCACTGAGTGGAGTGAAAACATTTATGTAATTGAGTCCTTATATCTTCTGACAAGGAATCAATGAACACCTCCCAAATATGAAAAAATGTTTCAGTACGTTCCTCCTTATGTAATGAAGCCTCCATTTGAAACACATGAAATCATTTGGATTTAAATAAATGTATAGAGGGAGGTTCTTTATAAATCCATTGGTGTAAAATACATTTACGAGCAACAGCAGAAATGATAAGAATCAATTTTTTACTTCCCTGCAACATTTGTATTGTAGAAGGCACACACACCCCAAAACTGCCCATTCTGCAGTCAAGGGTAAATAGTTAAGAAGGTAGGTTAATGCGAACCTCCTAACCTGTCTCCAAAAAAAGGTTATTAGGGGGCAGTGCCACATGCAATGCATGAACGTAGCATTTGAACTATTGTATTTAGGGCATGTGTCGGAGTCAGAAATCCCTATAAGGAATCTGCCATGTGGGGAAAGATATCCCTTATGGAATATATTATAGAACATTTCCCTATACATGGACGCAGATAATGTTCGCATGGAATATGTGAATGTCTTTAAGAAGAGGTCAGTTTTTATAAGTGGAAAAATTTGTATATACAAAAAAATATACCAGTCTTTAATTTTGTAAAGTCTAGGGATCATGTATTAATTGATAAATTATTGAAATAGTTTTCCTACCAGACAAAGACCTTGCTAGTGTAATGTCTAGGGGATTGAACCAATCTTGTGTGGACAGATGTTTACCAACTGAGCTAGCATAGTGTTGAGCTTGATATAAATTAGGGGTGTGCACCGGCCACTTTTCGTGTTTTGTGTTTTGGTTTTGGATCTGGATCTTTCTTCGTGTTTTGGATCTGGATTGGTTTTGCCAAAACCACCCTTCCGTGTTTTGGGTTCTGGGTTTTGTGTTTTGGATCTGTATTTTTTTTTAAAAAAGCATATAAACAGCTAAAATCACAGAATTTGTGGGGTTTTCTGCTCCTATGCTATTATTAACCTCAATAACCTTCATTTCCACTCATTTCCAGTCTATTCTGAACACCTCACACCTCACAATATTGTTTTTATGGCCAAAAGGTTGCACCGAGGTAGCTGGATGACTATGCTAAGCGACACGAGTGGGCGGCACAAACACGTGGCCCATCTAGGAGTGACACTGCAGTGGCAGACAGGATGGCAGTTTGAAAAACTAGGCCCCAAACAGTACATACTGCAAAGAAAAAAAAGAGGTGCAAGATGGAATTGTCCTTGGGCCCTCCCACCCACCCTTATGTTGTATAAATAGGACATGCACACTTAACAAACCAATCATTTCAGCGCCAGGGTCTGCCACATGACTGTGGCTGAAATGATTGGTTCGTTTGGGCCCCCACAAAACAAGCTGGCAATTAATGTGTCCCTGCACAAACTGGTTCTACGGAGGCAAGATGTCGTCCTCATCCTCCTCATCCACCGATTCCTTGGATAAAACAGGAAAAAGGGATTTAGGTGACCCTGGACTGCTTACGGTCTGAGCCAAAGTTTCTGAACTTGACAGTAACTTTTTATGAACGCGCTGCAGGTGCCGTATAAGGGAGGATGTTCCTAGGTGGTTAACGTCCCTACCCCTACTTATTTCACCTTTACATATGGTACATATGGCAAGACAGTTGTTGTCCGGATTTGGATAGAAATATTGCCAGACCAAAGAGGTGGAATGTTTGGTCTTCTGCCCAGGCATGACCGTGATGGGTTTTTTCATCCCATGGACAACAACTGTCTCCCCCGGAGCCTGATTTAAACAAACCACATCACCATCAGAATCCTCCTCGCCAACTTCCTCCTCAGTGCCAGCTACACCAGTATCCTCATCCTGTTGTACTTCAACAGTGACATCTTCAATTTGCATATCAGCAAGTGGACTGTGGGTGCTCCTTTCAGCACTTGCAGGGGGTGTGCAAATGGTGGAAAGAGCCACCTCTTCCCGTCCAGTGCTGGCAAGGTCAGGCATCGCAACCGCCACCACACTTGGACTCTCCTTGGGGATTTGTGATATCTTCTTAGAACGCACAGTTCTTCGCTGTGCTTTTGCCAGCTTAACTCGTTTGATTTTTTTAGCGGGAGGAGGGCTTCCATCGTCATGTGAAGCTGAACCACTAGTCATGAACATAGGGAAAGACCTTAGCCGTTCCTTGCCACTCCGTGTCGTAAATGGCTTATTGGCAAGTTTACGTTTCTGTTCAGATGATTTAAATGTTTTTTTCAAGGTCATTTTCCTGAACTTTGTCATTTGGGATTGTATGTGCCCTCTACTATGACATTGGGCATCGGCCTTGGCAGACGACGTTGATGGCATGTTATCGTCTATGTCATGACTAGTGGCAGCAGCTTCAGCACTAGGAGGAAGTGGTTCTTGATCTTTCCCTATTTTATTTTTATCGGAGAAAGTTTGGTCCTCCATTTATGTTATATTGATATATACGTGCGGCTAAGGCGCACACAAACACAGAAAATGATTTTTTATTTTGTTTGGAGACTAGTGCACTTTGTGGGTTACACCACCCTTTAAGAAATGAGCCAGCCGGCCCTTTACTTATGGGACACAGGCGCACGCTTGGCACTACTTTGTTGATGCACGTGCGGCTACTGCGCACACAATTCACAAACACAGAAAATATTTTTTTATTTGGTTTGGACTGGAGTGTACTTTGGGGGTTACAGCACCCTTTAACGGTCAAGCCAGGCGGCCCTTTACTTATGACACAGGCGCACGCTTGGCACTACTTTGTTGATGCACATGCGGCTACTGCGCACACAATTCACAAACACAGCAAAAAATTTTTTATTTGGTTTGGAGTGTACTTTGGGGGTTACAGCACCCTTTAATGGTCAAGCCAGCCGGCCCTTTACTTATGACACAGGCGCACGCTTGGCACTACTTTGTTGATGCACGTGCGGCTACTGCGCACACAATTCACAAATACAGAAAATATTTTTTTATTTGGTTTGGAGTGTACTTTGGGGGTTACAGCACCCTTTAACGGTCAAGACAGCCGGCCCTTTACTTATGACACAGGCGCACGCTTGGCACTACTTTGATGATGCACGTGCGGCTACTGCGCACACAATTCACAAACACAGAAAAAATGTTTTTATTTGGTTTGGAGTGTACTTTGGGGGTTACAGCACCCTTTAACGGTCAAGCCAGCCGGCCCTTTACTTATGACACAGGCGCACGCTTGGCACTACTTTGATGATGCACGTGCGGCTACTGCGCACACAATTCACAAACACAGAAATTTTTTTTTATTTGGTTTGGAGTGTACTTTGGGGGTTACAGCACCCTTTAACGGTCAAGTCAGCCGGCCCTTTACTTATGACACAGGCGCACGCTTGGCACTACTTTGTTGATGCACGTGCGGATACTGCGCACACAATTCACAAACAGAGAAAATATTTTTTTATTTGGTTTGGAGTGTACTTTGGGGGTTACAGCACCCTTTAACGGTCAAGCCAGGCGGCCCTTTACTTATGACACAGGCGCACGCTTGGCACTACTTTGTTGATGCACGTGCGGCTACTGCGCACACAATCACAAGCACAGAAAAAAATTTTTTATTTGGTTTGGAGTGTACTTTGGGGGTTACAGCACCCTTTAACGGTCAAGCCAGCCGGCCCTTTACTTATGACACAGGCGCACGCTTGGCACTGCTTTGTTGATGCACGTGCGGCTACTGCGCACACAATTCACAAACACAGAAAAAATATTTTTTTTTAGCACTTGGGGGGAGCACCCCTGACGAACAGAGCACCCACTGGACAACACTACAGCACCCCTTTAGGACTGGGACACTGCACAGGACTTTGGAGTGGACACAGCCCCTATGGAGAACTGACTGCACAACACAGTCCAGCCAGCCCCTATGGACTTTGAAGTAGTGGACACAGCCCCTATTAACAACAGCAGCACAGCACAACACAGCCAGCCCCTATGGATTTTGAAGTAGTGGACACAGCCCCTATGGACAACAGCAGCACAGCGCAGCACAACACTACTCTGCACTACACTACACTACACAGCCCAGCCAGCCCTAACTCCCACCCTCCCTCTTCACTGTCCACAGCCGAGTGAGAAAATGGTGCCGACGCGGGTACCTTATATAGGATCCAAAACCCGTGAGACTCGGAAGGCGGGATGATGATGTTTTGCCTCGATTTCAGAATCCGAGTCAGGCGGGAAAAGTCGAGCCTGACTCGGATCGGACTCGGATCGGGGGGGCTCGGGGGGGTTCGGATTTCAGAAATCCGAACCCGCTCACCCCTAATATAAATCTAGAGTATGAGAATGAGGTATCTCATATTTGTCCATGAGTACCTGTACTTGGTGAGGAGATTTAGCAATAGTATCCATCCACCAATGTCCTGACATGGGAAATACCCTTAGATTGCCAAGATAGAAAAGGTTGTAGTGCCTGCCCATGTTGAAATTCCGGATTAGCTACCAGGGGAAGAAATAATGAGTGATGGCTATTGAGACCCTTCTTATGTCTGGTAAAATTCCAAACAGTCCAAGAGGACATTAACAGGGGTATTCAATTTGGAGCGAAAAGTTCGATGACGTCATTTTCGCCGTTTTCAATTATCCCAGTATTCAATTTCAAAGACTTTTCGCAGGTGCGAAAAGTATGTGAAAAAAAAACGGGGATAACTTTTTACCATGTTTTATACATGGCAAAAAAAAGTGCAGAATTGGGGTGTAGGGGTGCAGGCTTAAAAAAAATAGCCCTGGGATTGACATTTCAAAATAAACTGTGTCAAAAAAAGTTTTTTAAAAAAATAGGGACACCACAAAAAAATAATTTAAAAATTTGGGGTGGAAAAAAAAAAAAAGGAAAAAAGTGTTTAAAAATAGGGAAATAGGTTCAAATCTCTTCTGCAAATATGCAGCATGTGTTTTCTAGAGTAGATTATTAGCGGCAGGTGCATTTTTGCAGATTAAAAAAAAAAACACTTTAGGGAAATTTGCTAGTACCCTTTCTCATGTACCCCAAATTTGATGGGACCACTTAAAAAAATGAAAAAAATAACCTAAGGCCCTGATTCAGAGCCGGACGCTCTGACCAGAGCGCTCGCTCTGAATCAGGGACCACCTCCATTAATATGGAGCGTCCTCCTGGACGCTCGTATAGCTGTGGGTCACCACCCACAGCATATAAGAGCGTGCAGGATGATGGTCGCGATGGTCCTGACCATCGCGACCATCGAAACTGCGAGCAGAAGCCTGCGATTGAGTTTTTCAACCGCAAGGCCAGGAGTGATTTTGGCTCTATCAGAGCCCAAATCACTCCCACTGACATCACTAGTGATGTCAGTGGGGCCGGCTTCAGACGGTAGGCGTTCCCTTGGGAGTGCCTCCGTCTGGCAAGCACGCCCCCGGCACGCCCACCAAAGGGGGCGTGCTGTCAGTCAACATCGACAGCACGCCCCCTTTGATGAGACACTCCGAGCGAAGGAAAGTCCTTCGCTCGTAGGGTCTCGCGCATGCGCACGACGGAGCTCCCTCCGTCGTGCGCATGCGCAGTGCGGACCATCGACCCACTTGCGAGCGGACAGCCGCTCGCGAGTGGGTCTGAATGAGGGCCTAAGTGCTCTTCTGCATCACTTCTTCAATGTCGGGAAAAAAACACCTGCCCCGGCTATTTAAAACCCTGACTTAGTTTTGCAGGCTAAAACGGGGGTACCCATAGTGATCCCCCATATCTGGACAGCTTTAGGGGGGTCCTACAATTTATTCCAGATAAATCCCGTTTTTTTTTCGCCGATCCTGTTTCGCCGGCTCCCGTTTTCGTAACTTTTTAATTGAATATGGGGATAAAGCGGGCGCGTGCCCGATACTTTATCCCCAGAAAAGCTCTGATGTGGAGCAAAAAGTCCAGCACGGACTTTTCGCTCCAAATTGAATATGGCTGTAAGAGTGGAATTTTGGATATTGAAGGGAGTATTTCTTGTTTATGATTGTGTAGGAATGAGAGTAAATGCTGATGCGGTAAGAAGGATTGGTCTGTAACCGAATTTGTGTGAAAATCTGTGCTATGAATCTAGTCACGAATGTATCGGAGGATTCCAGCATGTTTTTTTTTTTTAAACAAACTTTATTGACATCTGGGTAAAGTGACATAGAGCTTCCCGTTTCTTCTCGTGAGGAGAGGCAGATAACTGCAGCTAGAGGTGATGAAGCCAGCGCTGGAGAAGATGGCTGATGGTAAGTGACATTTCTGCTTAGTAACAGTTGGGTCATTTAGCGCTGTCATAGGTGCCTAAGGCAGTATGATATTCTAGCCTACTCTTAGCACTAGCAGGCTGAATGGAGAGAACCCTTTGTACATATCGAGAAGCAATATGTACAGGGATTTTCTCTGCCTTTTTAGTTTGGCCCTCTTAACTCCACTTAGTGCATGGACCTCTATGTCCCTTGGAAAACCATGTACCCTGAACACTTCCTTCACAAATAAGTTTGCTAATGAGGAGCAGAGGTTAAACATTTCAAAGGGACAAATGATTTTCCTAGAGGAACTTTCTCTGGAACAGTGACTGAAACAAAACAGGAAGATTTGATTTTACTTGGAGTATCTTTATCTAAAGAATCAAAAGGTCGAAAGAAAGCATCTGCCTTTTTGTTCTTAGCACCTGGCCTGTATGTGATCAATAGATTATATCGGTTGAAAAACAATGACCACCTGGCGTACCTTGGATTCAAGCACTGGGCTGATTGAAGATAAGGAAGAATCTTATGATCAGTATAAGTCATCACTGGGAATCCCACTCCCTCTAAAAGGTGATGCCAGTCTTGTAACACCAGCTTAATAGCAGTATGTTTGTTATACACGATAGCATGGTTCTACTACTGTACACAGATTTTGAGATTTCCTTGTCAGGGCTGTTATGGGAGCAGTATGGTCTTTAAACCACAGGGACACGGCCAGTTGGTAATAGCAGACAATTTGTTTGGATCCATACAGAGTCCAGAACTGGAAATTATGTATGAAGAAAGAATTCTGTCTGATGCGCTCTAGGGCGCTGTAATATGGGGTTTATTGGTGTATTGATATGATATTAACAACTGATCGCGATTTATACAAATTAACCAACAGCAAAAACTGGAATTATTATGCATACATTCTTGCATCCTTTATCAGCAGCAATGTCTGTGAACATATTTGATTAGTCACACAAGTATCCAATGTTCTTTGTTCAATTGTTTGCCACCTTAGGGAGAAAGTTAGGGTGGGTGTGCATAGTCTATAATCCTGAAGTCTGTAGGTAGAGTGTTATTATAAATATACTGATAGATGCAATTAGATTACTCTGCATGGAAAACCGTGGGCAGGGTGTTCATTTGAAATATAGTTTGTTGCCTTGATGTACAGCATCAGGGACTTGTAGGCACTATTATGCAAACTAGTGAGGTAAGATAGATTGTACCATGGGCGTTTCTAGAGAGGACGGGGCCCATGTGCAGTCTCTGACATGGGCCCCCTCCTCTCTGTCCGGCAGCCGGCAGCGCACTGAGCTGTGCGCGGCCAGCGCTGGGGTTATAGACTTTGGGCACTAGAGTACGTCCAGAGTCTATAGAGCATGCACAGGTCACCGGGAAAATGGATGCGGCGGGCATTTTCTCTGTACTACGCATGCGCAAATGGCAGGAAAATGGCCGTCATTTTCAGAGCGCCAGACCCTCGCTCCAACGTGGGATTCCGGAGAGGTAAGTATGCTATGGGTGTAGGGCGTGCGGTGCGGAGCCCCCCTGGACCCAGGGGCACCCATTATAGATACGCCCCTGGATTGTACTTACCTGGATGTTATCCTTAACGTTTCATGGTCCTAGATGTTCCAGGTGTATAGTCAGAGTATGAAAAAATGGATTGCACTATATAGATACAAATCATTTTATTTATAGTGTTGCCGGTACAAACCTGCCATCAATTCCAGCCTATAGATGTATATATAAGACAAGCATTGTCAACATTATAACATGAAAAGTGAAAATAAAAACTATAATACCAGTCAATCATTAAAATGTGGGCGTGTTCCATAGAGTGACTTTTTCAAGGGCATGTAAACCAGTTTGCTCGTTTCTAGGGGTGTAAATAACTTATGACTGCCATTAAGAAGCAAAGCAATGGAGGGACACTCCACTTTTGACCAGGAATGACTCTGATAATCCCAAACCACTCAGACCCCAGGCTGTAGGATCCCCACAACTTCAAACCTGGATCCACACTCAGCTGATTATAACAAAAAAGCCCTGAAGTGGAAGGGGGTGGGGGAGCTCCACAGTTGGGACCCTTGAATTGCCTATTATTGCCTAATGGATTATTCGACTTTGTCCATAGGAATATTAAAATTACTCCTTAAAGCTGGAAAATACGGTCAGTATTGCCATATGTTAAGTTTCCAACTGCATTTTTTTTACATAATTTGGAAATTTCTGGGAATTTCTCCCATACTCCTGGAATAGAGGACTACCCTCCTACATCCTGCCCATGTCCCTAGTGCCCATGTACCTAGTGAAGCAGGAGTTAAGGGGGTGATAACAATATTTATTAGAAATTGTGCCATCCCACCGTGCTATGCCACAAATTATGGGGACATAGGGCCTGATTCAGAGATGGACGGAATTACAAAGCCGTACACAAGCGGATGTGCAATTCAGTCTATCTAAAATGCTAATGCAGGAGGTCTCTGTAGGAAAGTCACAGTCGAGGTCGCAGTCTGGGACCACCAACACAACCATCGCGTCCATTGGCGAAAGACTAATACAATCATCTGGTAATTTGTTCCCCCTGAAGTGTCCCTAAGGATACCTAGCACTTTACACCAACAGTTACATTGTTTATATAGCTAAAATAATTAACTCATCTTTCATATCAAACATTCACTGCAGTTACCTGTTTCTGTAGTTGAAACGTTATTCAGTATTATTGCTGTCTTTTCAACTATAAAATAGCTGAATAATTAAACAAAGATTTACAAAACATCCTAATGTCAATTGAAGGATATATTTAAAGAAAAAAGTATGGAAGTCTCATCTAGCTCATTCACTGCATGACATCCTGCACTTAAAATTTTAAGTTATTGCTTAAAATATACCTTTTTATTAGACAAAGAATGAAGCCTCTGGAAATATAAAGACATTTATTACAGATTAGCAGAGAGTGGGTAATCCACCTTAGCAAAAAATACTCGATCAAGCTTCAATAATGAAACATTTAAAGAAATACTCACAACAAGCTTCAAAATGTAACATTGAGCCTGATTCAGAGATGTTCATTCATCCGATGATCAACGCACTTGTCCGATGGTTAGGGGTCTGTGCATGCACAGTACCTGTTCTGCGCATGTGTAGAACGGGTCTTGCGATTACGCTCACAGACCTCCCAAGCCAAAGCAAGATTGACATGCTGCTGCGTTTCGGGGTGGAGCAGGGGCTTGGCTGGTCACCGTTCCCAGAAAAGGGGGGTGTCATCCCCATTTTCCCGGGAGGGACGAGGCCAGAGTCTGCATCAGCGGGCGCACATTCCTGGCCTCTAAAGTGACAAGCAATCAGGCAGCGGAGAGTTTCAGCCCTCGCAGCCTGACCAAAGGTCGCAATGGTTGCGATGGTGCTCACATAGACAGCAAGGAGGTGTCTGACACATCCTTCTGCATTTGCATTAAGATGCACAGAATTGCAAAGCTGCTTGTGTGCGACTCTTCACTGACCACTGAATATAAATATACCCGTGAGCGCTCCCTACATTGAAATCCTTAACTGGAGTAGATCTCTATCTTATCACTTATTTATATTTTACTTATTGTAATGTTTATTTGGACCTTTCCCTAGTTTATAACCTACTAGTAGCTCCCTATGTTGGCCATTGATATGTTTCCCTTTAACTGTTACTCTTTTTTTATGTTTTCATGGTTCAACTGACTACTTGCTGATTGTAGGGATTCCCTCCCATCTCCATAACATGTTTTACATTATAGATATGTTTGTATTGTTTATTTACCTGTTCTGTTTCCCTCCATTTCTTCCCCCTCTTACATTTCTCCTGTTCTTCCTCAATCCTCCTAATTTTTTGGATTCCCTTCAATGACTGGCGGATACCCTCTGTTTCTCCTTACTATACCATGCTGACCAAGTTTTCCTGGTGGAGACGTTCTGGTGAGCCTGCTTTTCCGACACCACACACATGCCTCTGAAACTAATTTCTTTAAATGTCAATGGCTTAATTCCTCTAAGAACCACTCTGTCTTATTGTCTGCCCTTAGGCATGGCCGCTTTGATATAGCTTTCTTCCAAGAGACTCACCTTACCCCTCCTCACACCATGCTTAAAACTTGGATGGTCCCTCACTCCAATTTTTCCTCTGCCCCTGTTAAGTGGAAGGGGGTTGCAACTTTTGATCCATAATACAGTTCCACTCACAATGTCTAGCTCCTACTCAGATCCTGAGGGATGTTTTCGCATTGAGTTGGGATAATTGGGCTCCCTGCAGATTACCCTGGTCTCTTGCTACACCCCCAATGCGGACAACATTCCTATGTTGCTTTACTATTTCACCATCTTGATCTTCATGTGCGTGGTCAAGTGATTCTTGGGGGAACTTCAACCTGGTCCTTGATTCTACCCTGGATAAATCTTCATCTCTTGGTCCCTCTCCCCCAGAACTGCCTACTTCCTAGATACCTGGCACTTAGTCAATGGGGAAGCTAGAGATAACACATTTTTCTGTCCCGTCCCACATAGGGTACATTCTCATATAGATGTTTGTTGCTTCCCAGTATTCTTCCATGGTTCTTAGAGCAGATATAGTCCCATTCTTTTGAATCATTCATGCAGCTAATGATATCCTTCTTGATAACCTTCTCCCACCCTCACAACCCTTTTCTTGGAGATTCGATGATTTGCTCTTGTAGCTTTGAAATCAACTTTACTTCTGATGTCTCTATCCATATTATGGGATGACTACAAAGCTACTATTCGCTGCAGATTTGTTGCTTTTTCCATGACTAAGTGGAATGAGAATGGACTCTGGTGGCAGATCTGGAGGTGCAGCTCTAATCCCTTCATCTTGCCTATTAGACTGCACTTTATGAGGCATCTCTGCACCGATTTTCTTAAATGCGGGGCCAGCTCAATGTGAATTTCTCAGATAGGGCAGCACAGAAGCCATGGTGGCTGAACCAAAATTTCTATGAGAAGGGCAAGTAGGACTCTTTCCTTGCCAGTAGACTCCAGCAGTGACACTCCCATAATGCTGTTGGTTCCATACATACCTCTGCTGACCCACTTATGACTCCAAAAAAATTGATGTAGTTGAAGTTTTAGCCTCTATTAAATACATGAAATCAGCATCTGCCCCGTGTCCAGATGGCTTTTTTGCCACTTATTACAAGAGATTCAGTGCCATCCTCTCCCCTAGGTTCATGGATCTCTTTAATGCTGTTTGAGAGGGGGGCTCTTTTGGCCTCCAGCGCAGCCACAATCGTTCTAATCCATAAGTAGGACAGGGACCCTACTTCATGTGCAAGCTACAGGTAAATCTCTCTCCTGAATGTTAATCTTAAAATATTTGCTAAATCGCAGGCCAACAGGTTAAATGTGTGGTTACCTCACCTTATTCACCCTGATCAAGCTAGTTTTGTTCCAGGTAGCCAAGATGCTTTTTTTTTGTTCCAGGTCACCAAGTTTTGACAACACATGGAAAGTGATTGACCCCATCAGATAAACATTGGCGAGAACTTTGCCCTCATTCTAGATGCTGAAAAAGCTTTTGATCACATTGACTGATCCTTCATGATTAAAGTCCTTGAGACTTTTGGCCTGCATAGGGAATTTCTGACAGGTATTTCTGCTCTTTATCTTAATCCTTCATCATCTGTACTGGCAAATGGCTCATTTTCCCCACTCTTCACAATCACAAAGCATCCACCAGAGGTGCCCCTTCTCACCATTGATTTTTGTTGTGATTATTGAACCTCTCACAGCCCATGTATGATGCAACTCAGATATCTCTGGTTTCAGGATTGGCTCCAAGGAGCACAAAATCTACCTTTACTCTGATGATGTCCTTCTAACAGTCACTAAACCTGTCTCTCCCAATGTATTTCATGAGTCTTCCCAGTTTTTCTCTTTTTCCAACTTGAAAATTAATCTTAATAAGACAGAAGTTATAGACTTTTTTTCTACCTCCATTGACTAAGAAGCTTTTGGATCTTAATTTTCAACTCAACTGGCAGACCACTAGACTCAAATACTTAGTTATTTTTCTTACTAAAACTGTTGCCTCCCTTTTTGAGGCTAATTACTCCTCACTCGTTACAACGATCATGTGAGTTCTCGCAGACTGGAACATTTCCTGGATTGGTTATATTACAGCTCTTAACTTAAATATCCTGTCTCAGTTGCTTTATTTGATGCAGACTCTTCCAGTTAGTGTTCCCCCCACCTATCTTGACATGCTGCATAAACTGTTCACCATGTTTGTGTGGGCAGGAAAGAGACCAAGGGTTCATATCTCTTTTCTCCAACGTTCTAGTTTGGGAGGGGGCCTAGGACTCACTAATCTGAAGAAATATTTTTATGCTGCCAAATTTGCTCATTGTATTTATTGACACTCCCTCTGTGGTCCTTGGTCTTGGTGGATATAGAATTAGCTGTCCTATCCTTCCTTCTTATCTCCTCAATTCTGTGGTCATCCTGCTCTGCTTGGTCCCCTGCTGTCCACTCCCAACCCATGATGGCTTTGTCTCTTATCATATGGCATAGATGTAAATTACTCACCTATATTCTATTGTCCTGGCCATTTTCTCTCTACTACCACTTTGGTCTAATCTAGACTCCCCCCCCTTCCTCGGGCTAGCACCCTCAGCATTCTCTCTATGGCTTAGATCAGGAATTTAATTTCTTAATGATCTTGTCCTCAGAGACATGTTTCCTACATTTTCTCAACCCCAGGAGCATCTTTTCATATTGACATGTACGCTTCACCGATACCTGCAGCTTCAACACTATTTCCACACACACTATCTTAGGTGCAGAATCAATTAGCCGCAGGGTTGTCCCCGCGACTTATTGCTGTCCAAAATCCACGTGGCACGGGGAAAAGCTGTTCAATTAAATAGGCTTTTCCCTGTGCCATAAAATCGGGACTCACGCACGTAAACACATTAATTCCTCATAAACTGCATAATCAATGTGTTTTTTGACCCATACACAAGGCCGAATAACGTGGATTTTATCTCGCACCACTAGGTGCTGCAAAGTAAAGTCCGACTGCGGGGAATCACGTGTGGGGTCTCAGGGACTCCCACACGAGGAATCCCCGGTATTTGTATTGGACCGGTGCAGCAATTAGCCACGTGGACAACCTTGCAGTTAATTGAATCTACCCCGTAGACTCTCTTCCAGACCCCTCACTCCCTCTGAACATCTTTGTAGGGCTACATGTCTGCTTTGAGGGCTCAAATCATCTATTTACAACTCTATCCTGCTTCCCACCTCCTCAAAGCACTGTACACATGAGCTGCAAGAGAACCTGATTTGGTGAGTCTCTCGATGTAGATGACTAGTTGGACATCTGGACTGGAGCTTCCAAATCCTCTATATGAGTATGCATTAAGAAAAACACTTATATACTACTCTACGGATGGTACGTGGTACTGATCAGATTACATAACATTTTCCCTACTGCCTCTCCTTTATGCTGGAGAGGTTGCGAGAATACTGGTTCTTTCCTCCACATTTGGTGGACATGTCCTATTCTCCAAGATTTCTGGCTACAAGCACATCATTATTTTTCATGTTTATTTTTTCTACACTGAGGCATCAAATGCAAACAGGAGAATATACACTTGGTGAGAAATGGAAATATATGGTATAATAAAGAAACTCAAAAAGGCTCATTCAAGCCACAATAAATGTAGGCCAACACTGCTTTTTGATGCAAAATTCCCACACAAAACTTTTTCAGGGTACTTAAAACTGCCCTGTAAATGGGGGATGACCTCCTGTTGCAGATTTTTGGAGGCACCTGAAATGCACATGGTGAAAAAGTATAAACTTAATTTCAAGGTCAAAATTATTGCAGTAGAACGCAAATTATATGTGCACCAATTATCCAAACACAATGTGAGTTTTGCCTTCAATGGTCTGTAATCCAGATGAGTGCTGCCATCTCAGTCATGGTGAGATCGGATATTGCTGACCCAAACCGATCGCCCACTGGCCGGTAAGGCCGCAAAAATTGACAATTGTTGTGCAAAAACCGTCCAAACAAACGGACGTGTTCAAGTCCTGCATGCCTAGTCTCCCGGAAGTCGCGGGAGGCTCCTAATTTGTCGGGTAACCCCCGCACCCCCGGTAGAGTAGGCATTTCTCCTGCATACAACAGATATAGGGAGCACAGAGGATTCCAGATAATAAATGAATAATCTCACGCATTAGTCAATTGCAACAATTTTGTTACATGCTGTTAGTTATTTATCAGGCTGTATTCTTTCACAATAACAATTGATACATATGTTGTTGTTTCTGGTTTTTTATTTACTGTGACCCACCTTTTGATATGCAATCTGATTAGATTGCAATCTGATTAGACCTAATTTATTAGTGTTATATTAATAAATACTGTTTATGTATCATTTAACACATTAGATATTATTCATTTATTATCTGGAATCCTCTGCGCTCCCTATATCGGTTGTATTTTTGGTTCTATCCTATCAGGGGCTACCCCCGTTAGAGAACTGCATTTGAATTCTATATTACTAGTTCTTAGCCACAGAGCCCTTTTCTGTTTTGTTTTCTTATCTTTTATTTCTCCTGCATTCCTGTTCATTACCATGTGAAGTGGGCAGAATGGGGAGAATTTCCGTGGCGATCACGGGTCTCCGTGTAGGGGGCGGGGTTTAATGATGTGATTCATCATGAATTGCATCATTTTGCCCCACTCTCTATTTAAATTTGAGCCAATAGTGGCACTTTACCACAAGAGGCGGGGCTTAATTATGTAAATCATCAGGCCCCGCCTCCCATCACCACTTTTCCCAGGGAGAAAAAAATCAAAGTTAGGCTAGTATGGTTAAAGTAAACACTACTGTAGCTCTGATTACACTGTGATACCTGACTGGGACCTGTATCCATGCTTTCCATCTCACCTGATTGTGGAGCCTCGAGGAGCTGTATGCCAGCCATCTACAGGCTGCTGCGTAATCCTCGGGAGCACTTGGACAAACTGTTTTTTTTTTTATGTGGCCCAGCTGTCCTCTCCTGCCGAGACTCAGTAACCACTGCCAGCAGTGCTTTCATTGTAATGGGGGCTACGCTTCAGCAGCAATGGCTATTCACTCTCTACACCTGTTGACCTATTATCCAAATAACTTGAATATCTGTACTAAACTGCTTGCCAATTAGTTTGGAGTTTACTGTACCTCTTTAGAACCCATCCCTTTATTAACGGTGTAAATATGCCCCTTAGGGTGTTAATTGCTTTAACCTTGTAATTTTGTCCATTACATGTGTAATTTTTGTGTGTTTGAAGATTTTTATCACAGTGCTTTAACTGCACATAGAAATGTACTTTTCAGACAACATACAACTGCAAGGTGCTAAGGGCCTCATCAATGTATGCAATTGCAATATTTACGCAGATTGAGCGATTGTTTGCCTTTGCGCATGCATGTAAGCCACACTGTGCACACGCAGCAATTGTTTTGCAATTACGCTCGCACAGAGGTTTCACTCGTAAAGTGAGTGACAGTTAGTCAGCATTTGGGGGAGGTAACGGGGGGGCCTATGCAAAAATAGGTGAGTCTGACCGTTTAAATGGCGTATCATGGGCGTGCATAGATTAGCTATTGTGACCTCCTTTGCATCTCTCTGAAAGCCCTCAGCATGTCAGGATAGACACTGTGACACAAACATATCATATCGGTGCTCACCAAAAGTTTAAGAAATTGTACGTCTTACGTTCACTTAATAGATGATATCTTCAATCTATTTCTCAATATTATTCCATTAAGGGCACCCAGCAATAGGTCCATGTAAATATAGTTCCAGAAAAAAGCTAACATATTCCTCTTTCTTAGGGAGTATTACTCCCAGCATACACAAAAATAGAGAGGGAATATGATAGTGTAAAACCATTTTATTAGGACAATTCAGATGAATGAGATGACCAACAATGAGATGACAACAATGAGATGACCAACAAAGTGTGTACATATCGTGCGTATAAATTGGGCTCCTACCAGATGGATTTGAAACACAATGCCTCAATAACAGCGGTGGTTAGAGGTGATAATGCCCAGGCAATCCACAGTCTGGAATATTGTCATCTGTCCTGGTCCTTGGTAGGGTGAAGGCACAGCTCCTCTGCTAACATGTTTCGACCACCTTGTGGTCTTTTTCAAGGTGAGGAGTATGTGCTGCTTCCTGGTATTTAAACCAGGTCCAACCAAGCAGATGATGTTATGCTTAATACTCCTCAGGCACTGATGATATATCTGACTACTTCCCCAGGACCCAGGACCCGGTCCCCGCTGTGTGTGACTGAACCCTATTAACTTTATTTGTTATAGGATAGACGCTGTGTTTAGACGGGTTTGGTATGATTTACCGACAGCAGCTGCCCGGCAGGGGTGAAAATTCCAATCGTCCAAAGTAAGTATTTCCTAACTCTATTCTAGCCCCTAACCCTAACCCTCCCTTTGGGGTGCCTAACCCTAACCTCCCTCCCCCCCAAGTGCCCAAACCTAACCCCTCCCTTCCCGGCCGCCTAAACCTAAGTCCCCTGGGAGGGTGCCTAACCCTAACCTCCCCCTCGGGGGTGCCTAACACTAACCCCCCCTTCCCCTAGCCTAACCCTAACCTCCCGGGGGGTGCCTAACCCTAAGAACCCCCCGGGAGCCCTAAACCTAACCCTCCCTCACCTGCGGCTGTCCGCGCCCGGCGCCTGGCTTACCTTCGATCGGTAAATGGGTGTCGGGCTCCCGGCATAGGTAAAATGACAGGCATTGGAATTTCAACACCTGTCATTTAACCCTTGCCGGGATTAGACAGTTGGGAAGCCGGCAGTTGGGATTCCATCCATCGGCTTTCCGACTGCTTGCCGTTTAGACTTGCTGTATATGCTGCATGGCTACCCGATGGATATGAGAAGGCAGCAGGTAAGCTTTGGAAACACTAGCATATTTTCGCAGCTATGTTCCATGCAAAATCGCAGGTGCGATTGTTTTAGCATAAGAGATGAGCGGGTCCAGTTCTCTGAGCTATGGGCCTGATTCAGACCCGGACGCAAGTGGCCGTTCGCTCGTACGCCGTATGAGCGAAAAAATTAAAATTTAAGCGCTCGCTCGTATGTTCGCTCATAGCTAATCTTCCGCCCCATATTCTTCCAACCCCTCCTCTAGCTAGTGAGCGTTCAAAATAGCGAGTGTCCGTCTCCTCTTTGGTTGCATTGAGCGCTCGCACAAGTCAATTCCGGAAGTGGCCCTGTCAGTTTTCGATTGCCTGCTATTTCATTCTGCAAACATACTTGAATCGATTAATGGCAATCACTATATTAATTACCTTAATTGTTATTCACATGTTTGCAATCGTGGTTTTTTTTTCACTGTCAATAAACTTTATTCTTGTTAGTGTGTGTCATTTCTTCCGCAGAATACGTACGGTTTGACCAAGGGGACATTAGCCAATCAAATTTTTTCTAGGACCTTTATTAAAACTGTTTTGTGTAAAAAAAAATCATTGCCATCATGAGAGCCGCCGCTTTTTGTCGCCGTGAACTCCTGGTCCTCACTGAAGTGATGGACCAGAGAATCACAAATTACCCGCGCCCCATCACTAACCTCCGCAAGCGGCTGGCCTACACGGAAGTGTGGCGCCGCCTGCGTTTGATCGGCTACCACAGAAATATCGGCCAACTTGAAAGAAGGTGGTCCGATCTGAGGCGCAGATTCCCACGCCTGCTGGCCCATTTGCGTCTCCAAATAGTTCATAGTGAGTGTTTCTGTGTATGGTTATTTTTTTATTTGTGTTTTTGTATTCTCATACCTGCGTGTGCATGTTTACAGTATAGCCCTGTTTGTTTTTGGATTCTCATACTTGCGTGTGCATGTTTACAGTATAGCCCTGTTTGTTTTTGTATTGTCATACCTGCGTGTGCATGTTTACAGTATAGCCCTGTTTGTTTTTGGATTCTCATACTTGCGTGTGCATGTTTACAGTATAGCCCTGTTTGTTTTATTTGGACATACTTGCGTGTGCTTGTTTACAGTATAGCCCTGTTTATGTACAAATTTTTGGTTTAAAATCAAAAGACTAAAAGGCAAATTGTAATTACTCATGTTTTTCTCCATCATTTAGCGGCAGAGCGGAGACTCACATGGCACAGATGTGTGTCTCGACCCCTATCCCCCACTCCCACCCAAACATCCTCTGCCCACTCTGCCCCAAATTCCCCCTCCACCCCAGACCTTGCCGCCCGTCAGTCCCCTCCCTCTCCTCACATTAACATCCCTCCAACTTCCCCCTCCACTCCACCCCCCCTCTATTTTCCTCACCCTCCACTTTATCCCACATTACCCCTACTCCTTCCCTCAGCCACTGGCCCACCTCTGATGAGGATGAATTTGGGGCTCCAGGCCCAGTCAGCAATGTTCCCAGTATGTTTACCTTTTAAACTATGGTTTTTGGTTCTGTTTCTGTTATTTTGGTTGATGTTGTCCTTTTGCCTGTGCAGTTCAAAATAGTAAAGTAGTTCCAATGTTTTTTAAATATATCTTTGTGAAACAATGTCAAGGATGTTTTCCCTTACACATATGACACATGTCCAAACACTCACACTTGTGTATTTCTTGTTTACGCTACCAACAAATGTCTTAGTTTTTTTTTTTTTTTACTGATTTTCTTTATTCTTTTTGGGACCTTATTTGTTTTAAAGCTTTTCTTTTTGCATTCCTTTTGTTTTGGACATGTTTTGGTAACTGTTTTATTTTTTTGGTATAGTCTGAAATTTTGGTTGGTTGTTATAATCTAAATGAAGGTGTCATTTTAGTAATCCGCACATTTTTTAAACCCACAGAGGAACATAGGCGTAACGAGGCCATTGCTGCAGGATTAATCGAGATACGGGGGTATGTCATTGCCATGCTGGTGGCAATGGACCATCTTTTGGCCATCCTGCGCCACTAATTTTTTTCACTTTCCCCCCAAAAAACCCCTAAAAATAAAGTTTATTTTGATTAATTTAAGTTTCATTCCTTGTCTGTAAATCTTAGATTGTTGAACCTTACATAAGTCTACTATTTGTCCCTGAGTTTTTAAGTAATGTACATTTGTTTGTATAAAGCTCAAGTAAGTATGTAAGCTTGCACATTAAACACATAACAATACCAATAGGTTTGTAGAATTAACCTCAAAAATAGAATAATTTTTTGGGGGGCTAATGTAAAAATGAAAGCTACCTGCTTAGGCCTAGAATGGAAAACATATTGATTCACCATAATACCTTTGATGTTTGTTTTGAGCAACAAAGCAGGGTAGTAAAGTTTACAAATTATGAAATTACAGTATTAGGCATTAAGCAACTTTGCATTTTTTGAAACAGGTTACACTTGTTTGTAATTTACGATGGAAATGGTTGGGTAAAGTTTTTAAAAAATTTAATGCACACAAATAATAAACACCAAGTGAATTGACACAATAAATTCAAACATTGAAAACACACACAAAAGTCCAAACAACACCAAAACCCCCCAAAATATAAAATCAGGAACTGTTTGAAGAAGTAGCATGCCAACATGAATCCACAAATGAGGAGAAGAATTCATTGTTCCCGAAGTTATATCCAATGTGTCCACATAAAGTCATTTGTGTTGATCAGGTAGTATGCATGGATTTTTATGGTCATTTTAGAAAAAAGTGTACATTAAAATATTACATGTCTACATTGTGTCAATTAAATAAATGAATGGAAATAATTACCTAAAAAATCGTGCAACAACTTGATCGCGTATGGCCCCCCCACATACTGACCTCCGACCAACCTCGGGGGGGGGGGGCCGTCCCCAGGCAAGGCATCCTCTGGCTGCATTGGGACACCACTCCTTATGGCAATGTTGTGAAATATCCCACATAGGACCACAATTTTGGAAACCATAGCCGGCAAATACATGAGGTCACCACCAGAGCAGTGGAGGCATCTGAATCGGCCTTTTAAAAGGCCGATACAGCACTCCACCACCTGCCTGGTGGCTGTAAGTGTGGAATTATACTGACTTTGTGGCCCTGGTGTGGGAACCAAATAAGGAGTAAGCAGCCAGGGCATGCAAGGGTAACCACTGTTTCCTGTGAAAAAATATAAAAAAACATCAGGACCATTGTGTACCAAGCTTTGCATTGGTTTCAACAGAAGGTGTCAACTTACCCAGAAGCCACGCATCACCAGCTTGTAGGTTTTTTAATTTGTGCCAAATCCCTGATTGCCGGATGACGAAGGAATCATGTGCACTGCCTGGGAATTTGGCATTCAGGGACAGGATCTGGAGGGAGGCATCACATACCACCATTACATTCATCGAGTGAAAGTGCTTTCGGTTCCTAAATATAGCCTCCAGCCATGCTGGAGGCTGAAGTGGTATGTGAGTGCCATCCACAACCCCTATGATGTGTGGGAAGCCAGCAATTTGGTAAAAATTAGCCTTCACCACATTAAGGGAACCCATATCCAATGACATTTTAATAAAATGATGGAGGTGTTTAAAAAGTGCCTCCATCACTGCCCTCAGGATCCTTGAAAAGGAGGATTGGGATATTCCTGCCACTATTCCGACGGTGGTTTGAAAGGATCCTGAGGCACAAAAATGTAACACCGACATTAATTGCGTAAGTGGTGGTATTGCTGTAGGACTGTCAATTTGCCGTTCAAGATCACTCTCTATTAATGAGAGTGTCTATGATGATTTGTGGTGGAAGACGGTATCGCCTTAACACCTCATCATCTGGCATTCCAAAAAGGGTGACACGTGTTCTATATATCTGGGGCCTTGCACGCCTACGAGGCCTACGCCTGGGACGAAGTTGAGGTTGGTCGGGTTCTGGAACCATGGCCAATATAATACGACTAACATCAACCTGAAATGTTAAGCCAGGTAGTTATTGTTTTAGACAAATGTGTTCAGAAAAATATACTTATCTTTTCAAAGCAAACCAAAGATTCTTACAGGCCTGGGTCGTGTCATGTGAAAAGAAACCTACATTACAAAAGTCGAAAATATTTTTAAGATTAATTTAATAAACTAGGAATTAAGCCAAATCTAGTTGTGGAAAATTTAGAGAAGGGAACACACATTAGTTCACAAAATAGTACGCTACATATTGAGTTAAGACATGATTTTACACTGAAAAGAACACACATTAGTTTGCAAAATAGTACGCTACATATAAAGTTAATACATGATTTTACACTGAAAAGAACACACATTAGTTCGCAAAATAGTACGCTACATATAAAGTTAAGACATGATTTTACACTGAAAAGAACACACATTAGTTCGCAAAATAGTACGCTACATATAAAGTTAAGACATGATTTTACACTGAAAAGAACACACATTAGTTCGCAAAATAGTACGCTACATATAGAGTTAAGACATGATTTTACACTGAAAAGAACACACATTAGTTCACAAAATAGTACGCTACATATAAAGTTAAGACATGATTTTACACTGAAAAGAACACACATTAGTTCGCAAAATAGTACGCTACATATAGAGTTAAGACATGATTTTACACTGAAAAGAACACACATTAGTTCGCAAAATAGTACGCTACATATAGAGTTAAGGCATGATTTTACACTGAAAAGAACACACATTAGTTCGCAAAATAGTACGCTACATATAAAGTTAAGACATGATTTTACACTGAAAAGAACACACATTACTTAACGAAACATATGCTAAGACCAACACATCGAATTTGTTAATTCTTAAAACCAAAAACACTTACCAAAAACAGACAAATATCCCAAAGTTAGAAAAGGTCACTTGGTCACTGCTAAAATAACTGAAAAAAAAAAAACATAAAAAAAATAAAATGTAAACTATTTATTATTACATTTTTAGGGGAATTGTGGAAATACTTACTCAAAAATATAACTAAAAATAGTAAAAAAAACCCGCAAAAATGCTAACGTAAAGAAACAAAGTAAGAAAAAAACCAAACGTCAAAAAAATACAAACTACTCCTTCCAGAAACCAGCAAAGCACGAACAAACCACTACACCGAAAAACCTCCAACAATCCAAAAATGCCACCTCGAATGGAGTCACACCAAGCCATAAATAGGCTTTATTTTCCCGCTCAAATTAAGGACGCACAATGGGAGCGCACAAGGAATGATGCGGCCAAATAATGCTGACGCATGTCTAAAAATGTCACTGACGACCTAAATCGTTCTGCTACATTGCAAAAACACAATGAGTACAGAGCAGCAAAGTACTAGCCAAGAGGCGCCATGTAAGTATTTTCAAAATTATGTGAAAATGCCTATGTTTAACATTACATTTGGAAACATTTAACTTTTTAATATTTTCTGCCATTTAAAAAAAAGGTGTGGAGGATGCCATGGAAGAGGCTGCTGGGCCTAGTAGGCAAACTAGGGCCAAAAAGAACAGACAGCCACAATTCACAAGGAAGGAGATGGAGGTTTTGGTCCAAATGTGCAATGACAACCTGGCACAAGCACCAAGGAATATGGGTGCAACCCAGAGATGGAAACTGTGGGACGACATAGCCAGAGCTGTCAATGGTGTGGGTGAGTTTGAACATTCAACCCGGGAGGTCAAACGCCGGTACGTCAAAACTACATTTGATTCAAAAATGGTTACAGGACCAAATACTGCAGAAATAATGCCTACTTTTTAACCAACAGATGGAGCGACTTCAAATATCGGCTTAAACAAAAAATGGCTGATAGGGCTAGGCATGCAGGGAGAACAGGTGGGGGTCCCACCCGTGTGTCACTTGAGCTCACAGATTTGGAGGAGCTGGCCCAGGGTGCAGGATGAGGAGGTGTTTGGCATGTCGAACATGGATACCGACATGCCAAACTTTGTGGCTCCTCATGTTACCCCAGGTAAATGTTGTAATGTTAACAACTCAGAAATGTGTTTAGTAAAATATCTAGATTATAATTTTACTCTTTTCTCTTTTTTCTCACAGAGACACAGGCAGATGAGTCTGCTCCAGAGGTGAGCTTTGGCCGCAGAATTTCTTCTGGCTCTGCAGGGGAGGAAGCAGTAGATCCAGCTGGGGACCCTGTGGCAGACAGTCCAGGGCATTCCCCCTCGCAGGCAGTGGCCCTCCTCACTGATCTCAATTTTAAATCTGATCAGCACACCGAGATTCTGCTGAGGATGGACGCCAATCTGCTACGGGTGGCGGACGCCCTGGAGCAAAGTGCTGCGGCCAACGTGACCATTGCTAAGGCCCTGGCGGAAAATACTGGGGCCAACGTGCAAATAGCAAATGCCCTGGAGCAGCTCGTTCGCCAGCACATGTTGGAGCCGGCCTCCCTTCCTGCCGGAACATCAGGACCCCCCACCTCTGGCACAACAACAGCCATCCCTCCAAATGTGCCTAGCCCTAGTCCAGAGGCCACAACATCTGCCTCTGGCCAGGCCAGCCAAAGGACTCCCCGGACCCGTTCAGGCTCCCTCCAACCCCCGGCCAAATGGCCTAAAAGGCGATGACAGCACTGGCTAATTTCCCCACAATCCATCTTTGTGTTTGCCCCATATTCCTGCATGCCAAAAACCTCCCTCTCCTTTCTTGTGAATTGTTTTTATTTGTTTTATTTGTGTTCAAATGCCACTTATTTTGTTGGTGTGTGGCCAAAATGATTTCTACATTTTGTTCCCTGAAAAAAATATGTTTACTTTAAAAAAAACTTAAAAAATAAATAAATAAAAAATTAATAAACTTTGAAACCAAGGCCCTCATTCAGAGCCGTACGCTCTGAGCAGAGCGCACGCTCTGAATGAGGGCCGGCCTCCATGAAAATGGAGCGTCCTCCTGGACGCTCGTATAGCTGTGGGTCACCACCCACAGGCTATACGAGCGTGCATTTTGATGGCCGCGATGGTCGTGACCATCGCGACCATCGAAACTGCGAGCCGGAGCCTGCGGTTGAGGTTTTCAACCGCAAGCTCCGGAGTGATTTTGGCTCTATCAGAGCCAAAATCACTCCCACTGACATCACTAGTGATGTCAGTGGGCCGGCTTCTGACGGGAGGCGTTCCCGTGGGAACACCCCCGTCAGGGTGGCACGCCCCCGGCACGCCTACCAAAGGGGGCGTGCTGTCAATCAACATCGACAGGACGCCCCCTTTGATCAGACAAAACGAGCGAAGGACTTTCCTTCGCTCGTCGCGTCTGGCGCATGCACACGACGGAGCTCCCTCCGTCGTGCGCATGCTCAGTGCAGAACATCGACCCACTTGCGAGCGGACAGCCGCTCGCGAGTGGGTCTGAATCAGGCCCCAAATTTGCAAAATTCTATTGTTGATTTATTCACAGACTGGTTAAAAGGTAATCCCTCTAACAAACTTACAAACAATACAATGGAAATAGAAACATTTAATATTTTGTTAAAAAAACAAGGGTTAAAAACAATTTATGAGTTTTAATTAACAATTATCCAAAAACAAAAGGACGATTGGTTTCTTGGTCAAAAAATAAAAATGATAAAAACCAAACATGCGTACAATATTGTTTGCCTAAAAAATAAACACTTACAAATATGTAAAAAGCCCACAAAAAACACAAACATTTGTTAGCTAATTGATTGTATGCCCCAGAAATTAGTAGCTGAACAGTTCACCTGCGTTCGGTTCTTAGCTACTAAAAAAGGTCTATTTGCTAAACACCTTACAAGCTGTTTAGCAATTAAAAGTTAATTGTTTTTGTTGCCTCACTTGATTAATCGCAACACCATCGATGAGTCCAGGGAAGTAAGAAGAGACCATCATCACTACGGTAGACTACACCAGACCACAAGCTGAGCGAGCAGTCTTAATGGAAATTGGATCACACAGTGACGAGTACAAAATAGTGTCCACATTGGACGTTCGCACAAGATAATACATGTACGCCCAAAAAACACCTTGCATTTTCTCATCTCCACCCCAGTTACCACCCATAAACGGAACATTCTGTCAATCAAATGACATAGGTCACTTCCTGTTCTCTGTGTATACGAGCGAACGAAAAATGACCGCAATGATCCGGCCGCACATGCGCAATGAGAACCGGACGGATGCGTGGTTTAAAACAATTGAATGCGTACGAGTGAATGGCTGATAGCGTCCGGCTCTGAATGAGGTCCTATGTTCCATGCAAAATCGCAGGTGCGATTGTATTAGCATAAGAGATGAGCGGGTCCAGTTCACCCGAACATAGAGAATCTGAGTAAGATCCGAGTCCAGCTCGGGTTTTCCCGCGTAACTTATCATCTCACTTTTTGGATTCTATAAAGGTCCCGGTTATTGGTGCCGTTTTCACTTTGGCTTTGTACAGTGGGCCTGATTCAGAGGCGCACGCTATTTGCGTGCGCTCGCTCTGAATCAGGGCGTCCCTATTTTTTTAAATTCCGGCCTCCAGGCCGCTTGCACAGCTGTGGGTGACCACCCACAGCTTGTGCGACGGCCTGACGATGGTCGCGATTATCGGCATTGCGAGAAGACCCTAGTGGTAGGGTCTCAGCACTCGCAATGCCAAGTGGACTTCCAGCTCTAATAGAGCCGGAAGTCCACTACTGACATCACGAGTAATGTCAGTAAGGCCGCCCACAAATGGCAGGCCTTCCTTCGGGAATGCCTCCGTTTGTCCAGCCACCCCCCCTACCCGCCTACAAAACGGGGTCAGCTGTCAATCAACATCGACAGCCACCCCATCTTGTAGCGAGCCCCGGAGCGAGTGAAGTTCTCACTCATTCCGGGGCTCGCGCATGCGCAATAGCCCACCATCGACCCGCTGGGTCTGAATCAGGCCCAGTGTACAGAACAGACGTGCTCTGTTCTTCAAGGATGCATTGTTGTCTTTGTTCAAGGGTGCAGTATTGTCGGGCTGGGGCTGCAGTACATAAAGTGTGTGGGGGGGGGTTGCTGCTGGGCCACTGTTGTCCTGTCAATCAAGGTGCTCTGTTATTCTCTGTTGTTCAAGTGTGCAGTGTTGTAGTTGTTCAAGGGTGCAGTGTTGTTGGGCTGGGGCTGCAGTACATAAAGTGGGTGGTGGTGCTGTGTCACTGTTGTCCTATCAATCAAGGGGCTAGGGCTGCAGTTCATAAAAGGGTGCTGTGTCGTCCAGGGGTGCTCTGTCAATCCATCCTTGTTACTCTGCAGGTGGTTCATCCGCACTCCACAGAGGTGCTTTGTTGTCCATAAAGGGGTACTGTGTTGTTCATCAAGGGGCTGCTGCCTTGTGGCAGCACAGTGTGTTATTCTTTTCATATTCATAACAAATATTGTGACACTGTAAGTGGTAGTGCAGTGTTTTACTCATAAAAATTTTTGACACTGTAAGTGGTAGCACAGTGTGTTATTCTTATTCATACTAAAATATTGTGACAGTGTAAGTGGTTGCACAGTGTCTTATACTTATTCATAAAAATATTGTGACACTGTAAGTGGTAGCAAAGTGTGTTATTCTATTCTTATTCATAAAAAAATATTGTGATACTGTAAGCGGTAGCGCAGTGTTTTACTCATAAAAAATCTTGTGACACTGTAAGTGGTAGCGCAGTGTGTTATTCATTTCTTATTCATAAAAAATATTGTGACACTGTAAGTGGTAGTGCAGTGTTTTACTCATAAAAATTCTTGTGACACTGTAAGTGGTAGTGCAGTGTGTTATTGTTTTCTTACTCATAAACAATATTGTGACACTTTGGGTCATTGATAGCGCAGTTTAATATTTAAAATTGGTACAAATTGACGTGTGTGCTGTACCCCACTTCAATCGTGTTTGTTGATATGGAGAACAATCAGTTGAGAAACAGAGCAGGAACCACACAGGAGCCGCTGACAGAAGTAGTCCTGCATCCAATTTGATAAGGCTAACTCAGTCCTGCCATATCCTGGATTCCTCGGAAGAATACTTGAGCGCTACACCTGCTGCTGCTGCCACTGCTGCTGGGAGTGGATCTTCATCCAAGAAGGGTAATAGGAAGACTGTTAGTAGTAGTACTAAAAAACAATTGACTGTTAAACAATCCTTTGCAAGGGGGAGCAAGTATGACAGCAGTCACCCAGTTGCACAGTGATCACTGACACCATAACATCTATGCTGGTATTAGATGTGTGTCCGATATCTGCCATTAGTGCAGTCAGTTTTAGCCAGTTAATTCCACTTTACTAGAAAAGCAATTCCCAGCCTGTACAGAGACGTTAAAAAAACTTAATTAGTGCCCTCCAAAATGCCATTGTACAAACTGTCCACTTAACCAAACATATGTGGACAAGTGGAACAGGGCAAACGCAAGATTACATGACTGTAACAGTGCGCTGAGTGGGTCAGTGGCACCAACAACAGCAGCAGCAACATCTAAGAAAAAGCAGCTTATTCAGAGGCAGGCTACTCTGTGTATAACCGGTTTCACTAAGAGGCATACTGCTGACAACCTCTTAGAAAAACTCAGGGAAGTTATTGCAAAATGGCTTACCCCGCTTGGACTCTCCTCGGGATTTGTGATTTCTGACAACGCCACCAATATTGTGAAAGCATTACAGCTGGGTGAATTCCAACATGTCCCATGTTTTGCTCACACTATTAACTTGGTGGTGCAATTTTTTTTTTTAAATGACAGGGCCATGTCCTACGATGTGCACTGTCATTTTTATGGAAGGGGGAGGCTGAGTTCCCCCACTTCTCTAGGACCACTTTAAGCACTGGACAGGACAACAACACAGCAGCAGCCCCTTGATTGACAGGACAAGTGACACAGCAGCTGCAGCACCCACTGAAGCCCCCCTTTATATACTGCAGCCCCAGCCCCTTTATGGACAACACAGCAGCAGCCTTCAGCCCCAGACCCTGAATGGACAAGTTGGACAACACACGGACACAGACAGTAACAGCAATACATCTGTTCAGTTCACCATCCACACCCGGAGTGAAAATGACGCCGATCACCGGGACCTTTATAGAATCCAAAACCCGCGAGAATCCAACAGCGGGAGGATGATGTTTTGCTTCGTTTTGAGATCCGAGTCAAGTGGGAAAACCTGAGCTGAGCTCGGTTCTTGCCTCGGATCTGGAAGTTCGGTTGGGTCTGATTCTCTGAGAACCGGACCTGCTCATCTCTAACATATGGCCATACATACACAGCATAATACACATAGACACATACAGTCACACACATACATAGTCACACCTATACACATACATACATATATACATAGTCACATACATACATTGTTACACATACTCGTACATACAGTACATATAGTATATACAGACAGTGCCCCCTCCGAAAAATTCTTACCTCTCCTCTTCTCTCCCATGCTGCTGACACTGACTGTACAGTGCCATGTAACAATGTCAACTGCTCGGACTCCACCACCCTCTTTTGTTATCCAGCTGGCAGTGCAGTGCTATGCTGCACTGCAGCTGATTAAAGGATTGGGCGCCCCCTGTGAGAGGGGGACACAGGGCAACTTGCTCCCTTTGCTCCCCCCTTTAATCTGGCTCTTCTGAATACTAAGGTAAGTGCCGCTAGTGCTGCCAGTGCCAAGACCAGCATTTACTTAGAATGCTATTAACCATCTGCCCCCACTGGACTACCCCTCCACAATACTGGGAGGAGTGCAGGGAGCGCTGGTACCAGCACACACTGAGACCGCTTCATATGATTAGCAATAAGTGTGTGGCTGAGAAGGACAAATGTCCCCGTTTGCAGCTCGTAGTGCTCCCCTTTGCAAGTGCACGATGCTGCACATAGTATTTTTTCTATTTTTGGGGGGAGGGGGAGTTCCAGAGTATTAAGCTCTATTGTATGTGCATGCTCCAGCATTCCAGTACATTTCTGCTTGTGATTTCCTGGCTTCCTGACCTTGGCCTGTTGACCTGGCTTCTGTTTTACCCACTGACTTAGTTGCCTGTGATGACACTTTTTCTGATCTCAGCTCACACCTGATCTCCTGTTGCCTGGCCCCTTACTCTGCTGTCCATGCGGATTACCTATTCCAGCCTGCCTGACTATCCCCCAGCCATGCTGCAGCATAGCATCTGCAATCTGTACCTCTTGTAACAGCCTCACACCAGCCTGTTTTATGCTAAGCCCAGACTGAGGGCTGTGGCCTGTGTACTGGGAGCAGCAAAGTCCAAATCCCCTTGCAGGGGTCCTTGGTGAGAACCACCTGCATGTTATACTTAGCGCCTCTATTCTGGATAGTCTATTACAGTAGACAGCCAAAATCCGTCACATCCTGAGCTTCCGTGACAATATCCCTGTGCTGAAAGCACTGGAGATCTTCCCAGCACCCTTACTGTGGCTTGTAGTTTCAGATATGAATAGACTATTAATGGAAAACACCTTCACCATGAAAAAAAATACTTTGTGAAAATAAGATCTTCCCCAATCCTACTTCAACCAATTTATATTCATGTAAGACCACAAGGATCCTTTTCTTTCTTCAGGTATGTAATCCAATGAAAAAAACAGTCATGTATCTTGCTTTTTGCTGCAACTCAAATTTTAGGTCAGGAGGCCTGTTACAAATTATCCAATGCAGAGTAGCAGGATAAACAAGGAATATACTAGCTGTGGCATAGATTGACAACACCTATGACCTACCTGATGTGTTATCCTGTCGTCATCATATTTGGAAGCTCCAGACTGGAAAGCTGTCACATCACTGGGGTTTTGTAGATTCAGATCAGGACCCCTGGGATTAGCTTTGTATGTGAGAGAGTAATGGAAGCTTGATACCTTGATAATGTTCCTTCCTACTCATCAGACCTCTACTAGGAGGCTATGAAGAGGTGTTTGACAGAACATATAGAATATAGTCTTTGGGACAAAACTGGATAGAGTGCAAGAAGCATGACAGGTACAGTCTCTTCATAAAACTGTACTTGTAACTATATAGTAAAGAAACAGGTAGTAGATGACCACAGCAAAGTGTCTGTAGGTCCGATGGCAGTCTGCAGGAGATGATACAGGAGTGCTGCAGAGTACTGATAGATGGATACAACAGCTTGTAGATGGACACCTGCTGAAATAGGTGCAAAGTACAGAACAGCCTCTATGGTAAATGCTTGGTATGAATGCAAACTGAAGCACTTACAGGTAGGTAGCTGGTGTTAGAGTCAGTATGCACTAGTGTACAGGACACTGGAAGCTGAGTCTAATGCAGATGCACTTTGTAAGTGTAGAACACTGGAACTTGAGTCAAATGTAGATAATGGAACAGAGCTGGAAGCTGTTGCAGCCAGAAGTCAGGAAACTGCTCTCAAGGAGATGAGAGTTGTTTTTGCAATGAGCTGGACACAGGAGATAGTTTAAAGAAGGGCGCTCCCAGTGCCTATTGTCCAAACAGGTCATGTAAGCACACCTATTGGCATCCGGTTGGCAGATGCAGTCATGTGAGGAAATCCAAGATGGCAACACTCATGCTCCATCACCGCAGGCATTGCCAGGAGGGAAACACCAGGCCCACATGCAGATGTGAATGCACAGGTCTCAGGGGTGCCAGACGCATCCAAGAGGGGCATGGATTGCAGTGATGTGATACCGCTGGACCCAGTAACAGAGGTCAAGACCCTGATGTGTGATAAAAATTATATATGCAAAGTTGTAATCTTTAAATTTCTTTCCAGATTGTGCCTATATTAAGGTACCTAGAGGTTACACAATGGGTTCTTTTAATCCATTTCCCATACCTGCTAAACAATGGATGCACCTGTCTATGGATTTTATTGTGGAACTCTCTGAATCTATGGGTTTCACTACTATCTGGGTAGTAGTGAATAGATTCTCTAAAATTGCACATTTTGTTCCCCTATCAGGTGTACCCTCAGTTAAAGAGTTAGCAAAACTCTTTGGGGCATATACAATTGGGCGCGAGGTTTAGCGAGATAAATTCCTCGCAAACCTCGCGCCCAATTCCGGAATACCGCGGGCATGCACACTCCCGCTACCCACGGTATTCAATTAAAAAAATAGTGGTTACTGGGTTTTCAGCTCTGAAAACCCTGCGCCGCGTAAAATATAAAAAAACAAACAAAAAAAAACACCTACCTGGCAGGGGGTCTCTGCGGCTCCCAGTGGCTTCCCCTCTCTCTTCTTACTGGAGTCCCGGGGGCTGATGGGAGATGTAGTTCTCCCAGTGCCCATTCCGGGGGGGCCACACACCGCACAGGGGGTCACACACACACACACACACTCACTCATACACACTTACATACACCACACACACTGACATACTCACCTTGCTGCAAAAGAGCCGGCTCCCGACGCTGGATACAGAAGAAGATGCAGAAGACAGCGCTTCGGATGGTGAGTAATTAAGGACTAATTAAGCTAATTGGATACTTCCAATTGCTTAATTAGTCCTCAGGGGGGGTGCCGCGGTGGTGTCAGAGCAAGTCCCGGTGATTATTCCTAAAATCATCGATTATAGGAAAAATCACGCTTGCTAAGGAGGTGCGTGAAAAAAAAACTCCCAGTGCGTGTTTTTAAATAAAACACACACCTAATACAATAGCAAAAAACCCGCACCTGCAGGAAAACCTCGCAGGTGCGGGTTTTTTGCAATTCTCGCACATAATTGAATATGCCCCTTTGTTTCCAATATTTTTTTATTGCATTTGTTTCCTAGTAACTTTGTTTCAGATAAAGGAATGCAGCCTTTATTGTTGCCGGAGATTTTAATCAGGCTAATTTGAAGTCGGTCCTACCAAAATTCACCCAGAATGTGGATCTACCAACGCGTGGTGTTAATACACTGGACCATGTCTATACCAATATCAAGGACGCTTACAAAACACTTTTGTGTCTTCATATTGGGCAGTCTGATCATGTATCCCTCTATTTTGTGCCTAAATATTATTCTTTGATTAGGCGGTCTTTTCCGGGTACTAAGAATATTACCGTTTGGCCTGAGGGGGCTTTGTTGGAACTTTAATGCTGCTTGGATTGCACTGAGTGGGATTTGTTTTTAGAGGAGGCCAGGGTGGGTCCTAAATTAATATTAATCTGGATCTGTTAGCCTCAATGGTCTTACTGTATTTGAATTGCTGTATAGAAAGTGTGACATACAGAAAGGCTATATGTTTTTCCCTCAATGACAAACCTTGGATGAATGGCGATGTATGTTCTCTGCTGAGAGCTAGAGACATTGCCTTTAGATCGAAGGATTGTACAGTGTATATAGCTGTCCGGTCTAATTTGAGGAAGGGCCTTTGACTGGCCAAGGAGGCTTATACTAATAGGACCGAGTGTCACTTTACTGAACCTGTTGATTCTAGGTCTTTGTGGCAGGGGACTAAGCATTTAACTGATTATAAAACTTCAAATTCTGGCATTCAGACGGCAGATGGCCCTTCGGTTGATGAGTTTAATAAGTTTTACGCTAGGTTTGAGGTTGCTGATAACACTTCTGTTGTGTTGATTAGTGATTCCGCATCACCTGATTCCTGGAACTTAGCTGAGTCTGATGTCAGGTCTTGCCTGCAGAAAACTAGTGCTAGGAAGGCTGCTGGTCCTGACTATATACCAGGGAAGGTATTACCGTGTTTCCCCTATAATACGACCTACCCCGAAAATAAGCCCTACCCTTACTTTTGAAAAATGGTCCAAAATAGGCCCTACCCCGAAAATAAGCCCTAACAAAAAAAAAATAGGAAAAAAAAATAATGGTAAGTAAAGAATTGTAAAGCAGGACTGAGGGCATGATGGGGATAAAAGCAGGACTGAGGGCATGAGGGGGATAAAAGCAGGACTGAGGGCATGAGGGGGATAAAAGCAGGACTGAGGGCATGATGCTGTCAATGTTAATTAAAATAAGCCCTACCCCGAAAATAAGCCCTATGGAGTATTTTTGACCCCCCCTAAAAATAAGACAGTGTCTTATTATCGGGGAAACACGGTAAGTTAGTGTGCTGATCAATTATCAGGTATCCTCATGATTATTTTTAATTTATCACTTACTCAAGGTATTGTCCCTAGATGTTTTAAAACTACTACAATTATCCCGGTTCCTAAAACCACATCTATCTCTGGCCTAAATGAGGTTCATCCCATTGCTCTTACTTCATTAATTATGAAGTGCTTTGAGCGATTGGTTTTGGAACGCATGAAGGGTGGCATCCCAGATGTCTTTCATAGTTATCAATTTGCATATAGATCTAGAGAATAGGGATTGATACACTAGATTGTTGTTTGTGGACTATAGTTCTGCTTTCAACACTGTTCTACCGTCCTTACTTATTGCAAAACTTCAAGGAATTGGTTTTGACATGTCTATTTGTAATTGGCTGTTGGACTTCTTGACTGACTGTTCGCAGTCAGTTAGGTTGGGAGATCTGCTTTTGTCACCAATTGTTGTGAACATAGGAGTCAAGGTTGCGTATTAAGGGCCCGATTCAGACCCGCTCGCTAGATGTGTTCACACGCAGCGAAAGTATGCAAATCCCGGGATCGCACAGCAAGAAATTAGCACGCCCACTATGTCTTGGCGTGCAATCACGGTGTGTATTTAGACGCCACAAGCCTGTCTTAAGATGCCCACTTATACACGTCATCTCCAGGAAGTGTCTGCAACAATCGGTAACATCGAGTACCATCGGAAGCGTAAGCAGCACTTGTGGCTGACCATACCCTACTGCAAGCACTGCCAGTGCTTCAGTGTGTAATTCAACCATGTGACGTGTACTATGACGCTGCATCTTAATTATGCATGCCTCTGAAATGGTGTTAAGATGCTCAGACATGCCTGCATTCACACCACCACTCCCTCGTTTCCATCGACCAACCCGTCACCACCCACTAACGGCTCGTCCTGTCACTTAAGCTAGCGAGGCATCTATGCAGGGGCAATCGCTTCGCGTTCGCATGGACTGGTTCGTGCAAGCGCACTGCGATGCGTATGCATGCACACATTGCAAACATCGGCAGGCTATGTGCAAACGCAGCCTAGCAAGCGGGTCTGAATCGGGCCCTAACTCCCTTCCTATAGTCCTTGTGTACATCAGATTGTGGGCCTGATTCAGACCCACTCGCTCATTGTGTCTGATCAAAGGGGGCGTGCTGTCGATGTTGATTGACAGCACGCCCCCTTTGGTAGGCGTGCCGGGGGCGTGCCTCCCTGACGGAGGCGTTCCCACGGGAACGCCTCCCGTCAGAAGCCGGCCTACTGACATTACTAGTGATGTCAGTGGGAGTGATTTTGGCTCTGATAGAGCCAAAATCACTCCGGAGCTTGCGGTTGAAAACCTCAACCGCAGGCTCCGGCTCGCAGTTTCGATGGTCGCGATGGTCAAGACCATCGCGCCCATCAAACTGCACGCTCGTATAGCCTGTGGGTGGTGACCCACAGCTATACAAGCGTCCAGGAGGACGCTCCATTTTCATGGAGGCCAGCCCTCATTCAGAGCGTGCGCTCTGCTCAGAGCGTACGGCTCTGAATGAGGGCCTGTGTCTCTAGTTCGGGTCTGATCACTAATGAGGATGAGGATAGTTATAGAGTGGAGGTAGATCAACTTGTTAGGTGGGGAGAGGACAACAAGCTGCTGTTGAATAGTAAGAAAACTAAAGAGGTGGTGGTAGATTTTAGGAGGTCCAGGAAGAGTGCCCCTCAACCCCTATTCTTGAATGGCACTGACGTGGAGAGGGTTGGTGGTTTTAAGTTTCTTGGAATTAATTTTTCTGAGGACTTGTCATGGTCTTCACATATCTCTTAAGTGGTGGGAAAGGCTCAGCAATGCCTTTTTTTCCTTAGGAAACTAAGAGCAAGTGGGTAATCTAGGCCATTATTGATACATTTTTATTGTGGTATAATTGAGAGCATTCTGAGTTATTCTATCACTGTTTGGTACGGGAATTCCAAGTGCTTGGATCGTGGATCCTTAGCTAGGGTGATTAAAACAGCTGAAAGAATTATTGGTCAATCTTTACCTAGACTAGAAGATATCTATATTAAAAGGTGTGTTTCAAAAGCAAATAAGATTGTTGCTGATTGTAGCCACCCATGTCATTCTCTGTTCTCTTTTTTGCCTTCTGGTAAGCGTTTTAGAGGTATTAGGTGTCGAACTAGCAGGATGCGAAACATTTTCTTCCCTGCTGCAATTAGTAGTTTAAACCTTTACATTTTGTTTTTATTTAATTTATTTGACTGTTAGTATCTTGCATTAATTTTTGCTGACGCATTGAATGTGGATGTGACAATAAATTGCTTTCATTTGAGCTTGTTGGAAGTTTTTGGAGATCTTTTTGTTTATTGTTGGGAGGTAATTTGAGTTTTTCTTTTGCTTATCATCCCCAGACTAATGGACAGACGGAGCAGGTTAACAAGACTTTGGAACCATTTTTGAGGTTTTATGTGTCACATCATCAGAAGAATTGGTCAACTTTATTATCCTGGGCCGAGTTTGCATATAATAACATGCTGATAAATGTTGCTTCAGGAATTTCACCTTGGATTTAATCCTAAAGCTTTTCATTACAGTACCTCAAGAAGATATTCCAGTAGAAGCTTGGGTCTTGTTGCTTACTTTGGCAGAATATGGAAAAATACCCAAATGGCTATGAAACATTCTTGTAGGACGTGCTATGGAACATTCTTGTAGAATGATTAATAAACATAGAAGATCTAGTGGCTTCAAGGTGGGAGACATGGGTGTCTACTTAGAATTTGAGGTTTAAGCAACAACCTCATAACTTGGGCCTCAGATTTATTGACTCTTTCAGAATTTTTAAGAAGATTAATCCGGTGTTTCCATTTGGATTTACCACCTTCACTCAAGATCTCAAGGTATTTTCACTGTTCTTTTTTCAAGCCTGCTTTTAAGTCTAAAGTTTTCCCTTTTAGGTCCATGAGTAAGCCTTCTCCTGATGATGGACATCAGGAATTTGTGGTAGATTTTAGACTCTAAGATGATGCAAGGCCAGGTTCATTATCTGTTTCATTGGAGGGGGTATGGACAAGAGGAACTGTCTTGGGTGATCTTTTTTCTGAAAAATATAAGCATAATTTTCATAGGATGTTTCCTGGAAAGCCCAAATATTGAGGTAGGCATGTAATATTAAAACCTGGAATAAGTAAAGTTTAGTAGATCGTGGTCAGATTAGCTCTGTGAGCTTCAATGAGTCTCCTGGCAAGCAGTCATCTGTGCAGGTTAGCTCTGCTGGGCTGCATTCTCACTGCTGATTGCTGCAGCTGGCATTAGAGCCTTGCTTGGTTCTTTGACTGGTACCGATTGGATGTTCAGCCCTTATAGGGAGTCTGTTGTGGGTTCTAATCAATCTGATTCTGTCTTGTCCTGATGCATACATGGATTCCAGATCTGAGCTGCTCAGTGAAGTTCATCTTCCTGTGTAATTAAGAAAGCCTATTACCTGCTGATGTTTCTGTTTTGTGACACTAACTTGGATTCTTCTAGAGATCTTCTAAGTAGCTTGCTAGAGTGCAAATTATTTGCGCCTATTGAAAAGAACGTTTTAGCATTTCATTACAGTGCAACTAAACTGAAGTACGCTGAATATGTACTCAATAGCTTGCTGCTGTGCAAAGTACTGCTGTTCAGGAAACCCATTATATGTTAGGTATTCTGTACTGTTGAAAATACTTGCTCTTGGTAGATCTGAAAACAAACAAATATGATTTGCGCTCCAAGATTGGGAGTGCAGCCACTTGACTCAAAATATGGAGGTCACTTTCTCCAAAAATGAACTAAGATAGATAAATAAACAACAAGTCGGGCGCTCTCCACTAAGTTACAATCAAAGTCTCTTAGTTACTGTCCCATGTGGAACGTCTTGTTCGTTCATAAGTAAAAATTCCAATTGTCATCCATCGATGTAAGTAAAAGGAATGTTTATTCAAACATAAGGCTCACAGGAACCGCACATAAAACAGAAAAAGAACAAAATATATAGTGAAATACAGTAAATGTAAATGTGTTAAAATAATAATCGCCACGATTAGTGGAAATGCAAATGCGTACCAGAGGTAAAGGTGTAATCAGTACACCAGCATGCGTGTGATATAACAGATTTAAATCCGGACTAAAAACCTGTTCCAGCACAAGCAGGTGCAGATACTCCTCCAAGATGTTCCCCTCTGGTATAGCTACTCCCTCCTTTCACCAACGCATTTCGACCGCCAGGGTCTTTGTCAAGGTGTATAAACTAGAGTGAACACTGTTCTTATATACCCCCTCCCTTCCTGTCATTGGTTAATCAGTAGGGAGGTAAGGTATCCTAATTTTTCCAAATATTCGTTAAACCATACAATCAATAAATAAACACAACCATAATAAACAAGATCCTTTCTTGAAAAGTCATTTTTTCTAAGATGCATCAACTTATTTAAGTAAATATAATACTTAAATACTCTGATGGCCGCTGACACGCACCTGAAGGACGCTGGGTGATACGCTCACTTCCCCACCACGTGATCATTATACGCCGATCACGGGTCAGCAGCGGTGTGATATTGTCAAGATGACCTCCCTTGCCTGCGTCACTTGGACGGGATTCCCCGACCACCTGACCCTTTTGACATAAAACGTTTTATAAAAACATCGGCTTGTTTTTTAAAAACCTCCACATCCGTACAATTCCTTCTAACTCTTTGTAGTTGACCTCTGGGTATATTATTTAACCATGATGGGTGATGGTTACTTTTTATATCATTATATGAATTGCTATCGGTCATTTTAAAATAATTTTTCGTTTTGATAATATAATTTTCTATATAAATATTAAGATCTAGAAAGTTAACCTCAGATTGACTGTAATGAAATGTGAGTTCTATATTCTTGTCATTAACATTAAATTTCTTAAAAAAATTGGTTAAAATATCCTCCTCTCCTTCCCATTTTGCACAGTAATGCACTATGCTTGGCATCAGCCTCTCTAATTATTTATGATTACTTTGGATGGTCCTTTGTTCGCATGAGGCTAGCATGGTATATTGTGATAATCAATCCTGGTATTCTCATGTCCTCTGTGAAAGAATAGATCATTTATAGGCATCTGTCTAAGCATCGCTTGCAGATGTCTTTCATGTTTTTTTACATACGTGATGTAGACAAATTGAGCTCTCCCTTTGTTTGGGAGGTGTGGCAGTTTACGCTACACTTCCTGACATTCAGTCACATGGTCGGAAAGCTCGGATCATGTGATAATGTGACGTCTTCTGCACATACTCGGAGATGCGGGTCAAGTGGTCGGGGAATCCCGTCCAAGTGACGCAGGCAAGGGAGGTCTCCTTGACAATATCACACCACTGCTGACCCGTGATCGGCGTATAATGATCACGTGGTGGGGAAGTGAGCGTATCACCCAGCGTCCTTCAGGTGCGTGTCAGCGGCCATCAGAGTATTTAAGTATTATATTTACTTAAATAAGTTGATGCATCTTAGAAAAAATGACTTTTCAAGAAAGGATCTTGTTTATTATGGTTGTGTTTATTTATTGATTGTATGGTTTAACGAATATTTGGAAAAATTAGGATACCATATCTCCCTACTGATTAACCAATGACAGGAAGGGAGGGGGTATATAAGAACAGTGTTCACTCTAGTTTATACACCTTGACAAAGACCCTGGCAGTCGAAACGCGTTGGTGAAAGGAGGGAGTAGCTATACCAGAGGGGAACATCTTGGAGGAGTATCTGCACCTGCTTGTGCTGGAACAGGTTTTTAGTCCGGATTTAAATCTGTTATATCACACGCATGCTGGTGTACTGATTACACCTTTACCTCTGGTACGCATTTGCATTTCCACTAATCGTGGCGATTATTATTTTAACACATTTACATTTACTGTACTTCACTATATATTTTGTTCTTTTTCTGTTTTATGTGCGGTTCCTGTGAGCCTTATGTTTGAATAAACATTCCTTTTACTTACATCGATGGAAGACAATTGGAATTTTTACTTATGAATGAACAAGACATTCCACATGGGACAGTAACTAAGAGACTTTGATTGTAACTTAGTGGAGAGCGCCCGACTTGTTGTTTATTTATCTATCTTTGGTAGATCTGTTCAGTATTTCTCTACAAAGTAAATAACTGTGCATTCAGACCTGTTACTTGCCATCAATTCTTTACTGTGGAAAATACTTATGCAATTTGACAGAACTGTTTTTCTCTACAAGGCATTCACCTGTGCTTCAGAAAACAAGATTTTTGGTTCTTACCTGTTAAATTTCTTTATCTGACTCTATCTGGGGGACTCTTCCTTACACACGGGGTTGGTGAGGCATGGAGGCGTATTATTAGCGCTATCAAAGCTCCTCCCCTCCAACCCACCTTTGAAATTTAAAAAGCCTGAAGAATAGGTTGAAGCACAACCATATGCATCTTACTTATAATTTCAACAAATAAGGGAGCGATCGAAGTGTCCCCCAGATGGAGTCAGAGAATGAGCTTTATCAGGTAAGAACCACATATCTAAAGGCAATTTACACTAATAATATACACACTGATGCAGAACACTGCACACACACATATATATATATATATATATATATATATATATATAAACCAGAAATCCAGAAATCCAGCTAGATGTCTGAATGAAAATATAAATAATTTTTCAGCTACTTACCCAACTCCCATGTGGAAGGGGGAAGGAAAGGAAAAGAGCTTTGCAGATATCTCATCTCTAGCTCCTTTTCAGCTGATGGATTGTACCATGGTTTAGTGGGTGTAAAATAAAAAGTAAACTGTATCTGCGTATGTATAATTCTGCATGTGATCCTTCCAGCTATTTTTCCTTAGCCAAATGTCTTACTCCAGTGTGTTCCCTTTACTGTGGGTAGGCACAGAGCACATCTGCTCCCACTGTCCAACCCTTTTCCATAGGGTGAAAGAGGGGCTTTTACTGCCAAAAATTAGAGTTATGGTAGACTTGCTTATATGCTCCTTTTCTTTGAGGTCCAAAGAATCCACAGGGATACCATGGGGATATAGTGGTTGGAGAGATCCAGGCACCAAACAGTTAAAGCTTCAACTACCAGGATGCCTTGGGTCCTCCTCCATATATACCCTGCCCCTAGCCACAGGCATTCAGTTTTGTTAACAAGCCTCAAGGCAGGAGAAGGAAAGGGGAGAAGGAAGAGCAATTGTACACCAGAAACACCCTTACACAAGATGAGGGAATCTGTGACCAAAATAAAAAATTACCCATGCAACCAGGTGCATCAGGGTGGGTGCCCTGAGGACCCTATGAACCTCGAATAAAAGGAGTTATCTAGGTAAGTCTACCATAACTCTAATTTTCTTCTACAGGGTCCATAGGGATCCACAGGGATACCATGGGGATATCCTAAAGCAGTTCCCCTAGGGTGAAGGATGCTCCTGAGCAGAAAGGAGAACTCGTTGCCCAAAGGAAGCATCCTGAGAAGCAAAAGTATCAAAGGCATAGAACCTAATAAAAGTGTGGACAGAAGGCCTTGTGGCTGCCTTACACAACTGTTCAGCAGAGCCACCATGACTAAATGCCCATGATGGCCCTACAGACTGAGTAGAATGTGCTGTCACCATGCTTGGGACAGGGAGATCAGCCTGAGTATACACCTGAGAGATAGTCATGCCTAGCCCTCTTGCCAGAGTCTGCTTTTTAGCTGGCCATCCTCGTTTGTGAAAACCATATAATTCAAAGAGAGCATCTGATTTTCTAACAGAGTTTGTACGCTCTACATAAATATGTAGAGCATAAACTACATCCAGGGAGGCTAAACCTACAGAAAGATCTGGAGTCTGAAAAGCTGGAACTACAATTTCTTCATGCACTTGAAAAAGGGACATGACCTTAGGAAGGTAACCCTCCCTTGTATGAAGAACAGCTTTATCCTGGTGAAAAATCAAAAATGGGGAGCGACAAGAAAGCACTGCCAAATCAGAGACTCTGCGTGCAGAAGAGATAGCGAGGAGAAAAGTGTCTTTGCTATCAACCATTCAAATCTATCGAGTCCAGAGATTCAAATGGGGGAGCTTGTAGTCCCTTAAGAACTAACAACAAATAATACGATGCTACCGGTGGAACAAAAGGACGCTGAACTTGCAGAACTCCTTGAAAAAAATTGTAATATCTGGTAATGAGGCAATCTTTCTCTGGAACCAGACTGACAGTGCAGAAACCTGCACTTTTAAAGTGGCTAGGCAGAGACCACGGTCTAAACCGCGTGGAGAAAAGCCAGTATCCTGGAAATCCTGAACACCTTAGGATCATACTTTCTGTTGGCAAACCACTGACCAAAAGAATGCCAAACCCTGTAATAGATGTGGGCAGAGGTAGACTTTCATGCCCTAAGCATCGTCTGAATTACAGAATTGGAAAAACCTTTTGCTCTTAAGATGGAAGGTTCAAGAGCCACGCCGTCAAAGCCAGACGAGGTAAGTCAGGATGCCGTCAGGGACCCTGCGTTAGTAGGTCCTGCCATAAAGGAAGAGGATACAGACTGTCTATGCATAGTTTCTGTATGTTAGTGCACCAGTGACGTTTGGGCCAAGCCGGAGCCACCAGTATTACTGTTCCGCCTTCCTGCATGAATTTCCTAAGAATTCTTGGGAGGAGGGAAATCGGAGGAAAGAGATACACCAGCTTGAAGTCCCATCTTACTGCCGATTCATCCACAAATGCTGCTGATGGGTCTCTGGACCTGGACCTGTACCTGGGGACCTTGTGGTTGTGACGTGATACCATGAGATCTACTTCTGGTATACCCCATTTGTTTACCAGAAGCTGAAACACTCCCGGATGGAGTTTCAGTCAACAACATGTATGTCCTGGTGACTCAGGAAGTATACTTCCCAATTGAGTACTCCCAGTATGAATATTGTCGAGATGGCCGGAAGATGAGGTTCTGCCCAAATCAGAATCCTCTTACTTCTGTCATAGTGCATAACTTCTCGTGCCTCCCTGATGATTGAGGTAGGCCACAGTATTCGCGTTGTTGGGCTGGATCTAAACCGGCCTGCCCTGGTGCAGTTCCTGTGCCCTGACAAGTGCTTTGTATACTGCTCGCAGTTGCAGAATGTTTATGGGCAGATGACTGTCTTGATTTGTCCATCTTCTTTGGAAGGTGTGATGACCTGTCACTGCCCCCCATCTGCAAAGACTGGTGTCCGTGGTGAGAAGCACCCAATTTGGAATCCAGAATGGGTGCCCTTTGTTCAGATGATCTTTTCTTAGCCACTACAGGAGGGAGTGACAAACCTCTGGAGTGAGAATGATCCACTGGGAACTTATTAGATGACACTGTCCTTTCCTCCTGGAGAGGATCAATTTTTGCAGAGGCCTGGAATTGAACTGAGCTTACCCCACCATATCAAAGGTGGATACCATTGATCCCAGGACCTGCATCGCTAACAGAATGGATACCCTGTGCTTGTGTAGCAGCTTGCGTATTCGCAATGATAGAACAGCAATCTTGTTCTCTGGCAGAAACACCCTTTGTGCCCAAGAATCCAAAAGAGCTCCCAGCTGTACCATCTGCTGCATTGGAGAAGTGATGATTTATTCCAATTGATGATCCAGCTGTGCTTTTGTAGGCAGGCTATGGTCAGTTGCAGATGGTTTTTTAAAACCACCGGAGTCCGTGCCAATATCAGGAGGTCATCTAGATATGGTAATATTCTGACTCCCTGACGCCCCATTCGGTTTCTGAACCAAGAATGGAATAATAACCCCTTCCTTGCAGCATTGAGTGAATGGCTTCCTGAAGGACCAAAGCCTTGACCTCATCTGATGGAGGATCTGTGCAAAAGAACTTCTGGGGAGGATGCCTCCTGAAAGTGAGGGCATACCCCTTAGAGACCACTTCTTGGACCCAGGCATCTGTTGTTGTCTGATTCCAGTATCCACAAACTGAAGCAGTCATCCTCCCACCCTGGGATCCCCCAGGAGGAGGCCCACCCCATCAGGCCAAACGTTTGTCATCTGGTTTAGAAGTTGGATGTCTAGCCAGCCCAGACCTCTTAGTTTGCCGCCTTGTAGTCCTGCGAAAACTAGACAGTTTAGAGGAAGACTGTTCCCTCCCTGAGGATGGAAGGGCCGAAAAGAAACCTGCCTAGACTTTACCATAGAAAGGTAAGACTTCAAGAGCCTTCTTTGATCCTGTATCAGCTATCCAGGATCTCAACCAAAGGGCCCTGCGTGCCGCTATTGAAGCTGCTGATGCCTTAGAAGCTAAAATTCTAGCATCTACTACAGCTCCTCCCATATAGGAAGCCGTTCTCTGGTAGCATTTGGTAGAGTGTTGATGAAAATATTGCCTTAAGACATGCTTCAATTTTCCTATCTGTGGAATCCTTCAGAGAAGATGCTGACGGAATAGGCAATATAGCATTTCTGATTAAATGCGTCACATGAGCATCCACGGCAGGAGGTACCTCCTATTTAGTACATACAGAATCTGGGAAAGGATACAACAATGTTATTCTTTTATTCACATACAACCATTTGTCTGGGTTACCCCATGCCTCTTTCAAAAGCTCAGAGAGCTGTTCAGATACAAGAAACACTGTTTTGGCCATCTTTCTGTGGTGATTAAACAATGGAGCCTTCTTACTATGAGCTGGTTCATCATCCTGAATATCTAGGATTTATTTAACCGCCCTCACCAAAGAAGGAACATCCACTGTGGATGGATGGTCCTCCTCCCCCGAGCTAGACCCTGGAGAGGAATCCTGCACATCATCGGATTCCTCTGATGATGCGTCTGTATCCATATGTTGAGCAGACTGATCAAAAGATAACTTGCACTTAGGCGCCTTTGTAACTACTAGCCTGCTTTCAACATTAGATGGTGCCATACTCTGACTAGAATGGCCATAAACATCCTTCCAGGAAGTATGCATAGGAGGTGAAAACAGGGCATGCTGTGGACACCATCCAAGGAGGCAGTGTGGGAGCAGCCATATGATCCACAAACTACCCAAGACGGCTCTTGTGCAGGAACAGGTAAACTGGACTGGTGAGGTGGCTCTTTATAACAGACAACACACAAACCATCCTTTACATCCTGAGGAGTTAAAAAAGTCATACATGATTTACATGAAATCAGCACAGGGGGCTCCCCCCTTGTTTTCCTTTGACATGTTCAAAATAAAGGCAACAAATGAAATGTTATGTGACAGCCTTCGCAAAATCTTAATGAATGTGAAGAAAAACCACCACCCCAAGGGGATGGAGAGAAAAGACAGTGATAGTTATAATTGACAGACAGAAATAACAGACAGTGTCAATACAGCAGCTGGCAGTCACATACAATGCATATGTAATATAATTACAATCGACTTAAAATCAACTACAAAAACACCAAGAATGGTAGGATATATAGAGCACTATATACCTTAACCAAGGGTTAGGTATACAGTTAGACTGACCCAAACCCTCATGAGACCAACAGCTACAGCAGCACACTGATATTGGACCGTGAGCATCTCATACACGTGGAGGGTGGGCAGAGCAATCCAGATGCTCAAAACCCTTTGTAGGGACTGTGTCTGGGTTGGAGCTGCCACGGGAGCACCTACCTCCCCTAAGCTGTATCAACCAGCCTGGTATGCTGGCCCCATGGCATCAGAATTGCACCTGCTGTCAGTCCCTGGCATCAGACGATAAGGCCCCGGCAGTCTAGTGAGAACCCGGATGCTCCTGGGCCCTGACTGCAGTGGCGAGGAATCGTCTTGCCTGACATCTCCATGCATCCGGTTGCAGTCCGGGTCCCAGCATCGCTGCTAGCAAGCTCAGCCAAGACCCGCCGGAATCACCAGCCCGGGGCGGCCCGGCAGAGGTAGATGGAAATGCAGTATATGTGTCTTAATTCAGGCGCATAGTACTGCTAACCCAAAAACATAGAAATAAAATGAAACATAAAATGAAAGCTTATGACTGCCTGAGTAGTCCTGTTACAAAGGTGCGTCTTAATCCTGCCGCACCAAATGAACAACTGAATGCCTGTTACTAGGGGTGGGGTATATATGGAGGACCCAAGGCATCCTGGGAGCTGAAGCTTTAACTGTTTGGTGCCTGGATCTCTCCAACCACAATATCCCCATGGTATCCCTATGGACCTGAAGAAAAAAATCCAGCTACCCCTCCTTTGATTAGGAGTGTGGTCTAGTCTGGCTGCATTTCCTGGATGCGACTTCTGGTTTCTGTAACCTGCAGCTATGCCTTCTAGGTACACATACTGCCTTGCAGCTTCCTCAGCTTACCTCATGTGCGGGGATGGGCCGGACACACCACGCTCACTATGGCGATCCTCCCACATGACCCCCTTGGTCTCGGCCGTCTGAATGACCCGGTCGCCTGCACCGTTGGAGAATTGGACAGGGACCCATCTGCCTTGTTGAAACTCCTTCGGTGCCCAGCTGATATCGCGGCTCCTCCCACCTTCCCCACTGGGTCCCCCCCGTGATGTGTCTGGCCTGGAACCACCGTCAGCACATGGTCTCCTGTAGGATAACTATTACCTTCTCTGGTCAGAATGTACACAGGGCAACCAAACAGTAGAGAAGGGGGGAGAAGAAAAAAAATTAAATCTCTTAACTCAACTCAGTGCTAACCTGCAAAACTGAGGAGAGGCTGGAGCTTTTATATAGCTAATAATTAGCTCAATAAGTGCTGATGCATCCTTGCCTTACCAACCCCATGTGCAAGGAAGTGTCCCCCAGATGTAGGAGGGAAAACCTGTTATTTTCAATAATTCTCTACTGTAGAAAATACTTTTGCTATTGTAAAGAACTGTTCAGTATTTTTCTACAAAGCATTTATATGTGCATTCAGAAAACCTGTTATTTGTCATTAATTCTCTATGACGAATAACCCTGAGCTATAGGGAAAAAGTGTTCAGCAAAATACTTATCAGTGCTATTGGGAAAACTGGCAAGCATACTCTTCAGTGCAAATTGCCAGTGTTATACTGTTTTTTACATACAGTTTCAGTATTCTCTGAGGTGTCCTCTTCCCTTTAAATGTATGTGTCTGTGATCTTGAGGTTAAACTACTCAGTTGAACTTTTGGTGCCTACTGAGTACCAGTGAATGATAGTAGCTATGGGAAAAGGGGCTGTTATAGGTGAAGCACTTGACAGGTGGGTTCTGTAAGCTCAAGGTCACAGCAGGCACTGATAATGCCAATCCAGTCACCACTGCAGAGCTATTGACATCTGCTGCTGGTGGTGTCACTACCTCAAGATGATGTCATCATGATCTTGTGAGTGATCTGCAGCAGTGCTGCATGATCTACTCTGGACCTGCAGTGCTGGAGTCAGGACCTGTGAGGTTGGGAGGGGGTAGTTGGGTGACATCTTCGATTCAGGCTGGGACTCTGATAGTAGACAGTGTATTGATCTGCCAGGGTGACTTCTGTGCTGTGAAATAAGAGTGTCTGGACTCTGAAGGAGGAATATGAAGCCTCAGAGTGAGGAAGCTGCATGCGGAAAAGACAGTGTTGACATTGCTAGTGGCTGGACTCAAGTGGACAGTGCATGGTGGACTGAACTATATAATCACTGATTTAATACAGTACAGTAATATTTGATGCCACAATGATGGCTTAGTGGATGTAAAGTAAAAAGTAAACTGTATTTGCCAATGTATGATTCTGCATGTGTTGTTTGTGGCTCAACTCCAAGTCAGGCTAAGACTGAATGGTATCATACAGCTGACGAAAGGCTCTTTCAGTAATGGATGAGCTGAAGTGGGCAGGTCACGTAGGGGGAGATGTGGCGAAGGGAGTTGGGGAGTCAACTGATACCTAAAACAATCTTTGGGTAATCTTCTCTGTTCCCTTTCTTTTGCGTGATAAAAAATATTAATTATGGACATAGTTGGAGGGGTGGGCGGATTGGGAACTCCAAAAATCCTCACACAGGCTGCTAGTAGACCTGGGACTGGCCTGACAGGTTTAACAAACTATTAACAGTCGCATAGATGCAATTCATCTTGGAAATTGTAGGAGCATTGCCATACTTAGCGAGAACTACCTGTATCCACATCCCCAATCAAGAAATATTATACAAAAGCTGGTAAGAAAATTAAAATGCTGCAATATGACATTGCTAAATATAATATATAACATAAATGTAATTATACATTATGCATGTGTAGGAGAGCCATACACTTTAATTTTTGGCTCAACCTACTGGGAGAGGTAAGGGAACAAACAATATGGGATCCCCCAATTATTACATTAACCAGCCCCAAACTAGTAACATCCCAGCCCTGAAATTCCTTAGAAAGGAGGAACCCCCCAAAAAAGGAGTACCCTTCCCGAGGAAACCCAGGGCTTTGGTGAACCCAGGGGCTATTCCCTGCACCCCTAGTGGCAGTGCGTGTAGGGTTAATGTGTGATAAATAGTAAAATGTATTATTCTTTACAGTGAGCCTTTAGGTCCCAGCAATCCTGCCCCGGGATGACGCCACTTAGTTAACACAAGTGCCACCTTGCCCGGACACTAAGGGCCGGCTGGCACCTGTAATCCCACTGAAAAAAAATATTTTTTTAAAAGACATACACACCGAATATGTTAACCCTTTATTAACTACTCACATGCACTCACACTACAGACTTACCTACTCCATGGCTCTGGTCGGTCCCCTCCTCCAGGTATTGGCAAAATAACAAACCGCAATCCCGATCCCATGGACAAGCATGCACTGTATATACATATTGTACATACAATGCTTCCCAGAGAATGACAGGACCCATGTAGTTTTCTGCACCTCAGCGCTGATTGGCTAAAAGTCAGCCAATCAGCGGCTGGTTTATATGGCAGCGGCCGCTGATTGGCAAGTATAATCCTCGGAGATGCCTTCTGCAGCCAGAAAGGGCACAGATGGCAGTGATGTGTCTAACAAGGTAATGGGGACTTGAACCCCGATGTGTAATACTGGCCAATCAACTTCTGGCAGATACTGGTCACATGGACATACCCGTCAATCATCTGAACAGCTGCCCAATATAACTTAGTTAGTTTTGGCAGTCATTACCAGTACAACTTCTTTCCCTTCGTGGATGAACTACAGTACTTGACTCCAGTCTGCTTTTGTGATCTCCTGCAGTTCCAGTCTACTCTCTGCAGGTTTTAGCCTGCTGATAATCTACAGCAATTCCAGCCTGCTTATTAACTCATGCAGTTCAAGTCTGCCGATTATTCTCCTGCGGTTCAAGTCTGCTAATTTCTCTCTGCAATATCCAGTCTGCTGATTATCTTCTGCAGTTCCACTCTGCTTATTAAATCTTGCAGTTCTAATCTGCTCATAACTCCTGCAATCCCAGTCTGTTATTTACTCCTGCAAGTTCCAGTCTGCAGAGTTACTCCTGCAGTTTCCTACTGCTGAATCCTGCTTACCAGCTAGAACCTTCCAGCCAGGGACACCGCAGGGAGGCACCAGGCAGGAGAGGTGCTGCCACTGCCTACTCCGTTTGCTGGGCACCCACTGACATTTTGTTACCCGGCAGCTCCCACCCTGCAACGGCAGTTGGAGGATGGAGTTTACTCAGAGCTCCACTTTTCGGCTCCCACCTACAGGGCATGCTGTCCCTTGATAGAAAAATGGGAGGGCGCAAATGTATAGCTTGCCTGGGGTGCTGAACACCCTAGCACCAGCCCTGTTTCCAGCCTACCTGTAAACTACATTCATATCAATATTCATCTCCTATACTGCTTACGCCAGTTCTCCAGTTCAGCATTGAGAGCAATTAAAGTCATGCCAGCTTCCACAGAAATCCAGTTTCCACTTCTAGTCCTAGGGACCCTGACCAGGATCTAACACCTCATGACGTCATGACAGTTTGTACTAGCCATATGAATTTGGCAACGTAACAGAATCCTAAATGATGGCAACCCCAAAACACGTTGTGGGTTCTTGATCAGTGTAACATACACTTCCTGGAAGTTTTCCCATGGACTGGTCCAAAGTAGCATATAGAGTCTCACTTCTTTCAGGATCCACCCTTGCTTGGGCATCTTCGGTGTGGAAGAGATCTGACCATTTGCTCTATAATTTTGCTGTGTTCTTATAAACTTTCAAACAGATCTTTGATTAACCTGGACTACTTTAGCTGCTTCTGATATCATTTGGCTATGTCAAAGCACTCATACTGTGGGATAGTAAATCATTGAATTCCGCACTATGGCCCTCATTCAGAGCCGTTCGTTAGCATCAGTACGCTCGTTGCGTTCCGATGTTGTTAAACCACGCATGCGCCGGTGTTACACTGCGCATGTGCTTACGGCAGATTGTGAGCTTTTTTTGTCTCGTTCGTCAAATAGCGAACAGGAAGTGACATGTGAAATGTGATTGACAGAACAGGCCGTTTTTGGGCGTTGACGTGGGTGGAGATGGAAAAACGCAGGCGTGGCGAGGCGTTTCTGGGGCGTACATAAATTTTCAAAACAATAATGTCATCATGTTTGTGTGTATTTTTCCATTTTGCTTTTGCAAGGAGAATTTGCATCCTTTTTTTAATTTTACAGTGTTCCTTAAAGAAACCTATTTTTAAAAACACATTTTTTTTTTTTTAGGGAGGATGTTTTTGGCTTGTGGGCCAGGATTAACTGTAAACCATTTTTAAAATAATGTCACAATACAATGGAGATCATTTTCCAAAATTTTAATTTCAGAGACAAATTTATCAAGTTTTGGGGAGCATTTTGCAAATCCACTTTTTGGGCAGTGTTAGGCAATAATAACGTAAATAAATCTGTAAAACATATTACCAGTGTTGGCCAACTTAAAAAAACACATTAAAAACAATTCACAAGAAAGGAGAGGGAAGTTTTGGCCCTAAAGGAATATGGGGCAAGCACAGAAGGAGTGTGGGAAAAGTAGCCAGTGCTGTCATCGTTTTTTTCCCCGTTTGGCTGGGGTTGGGTGGGCGCCAGACCGGGTCCGGGATGTCCTCTGGCTGGCCTGTCCAGAGGCAGATGTTGTGGCCTCTGGACTAGGCACAGGGCTAGGCACATTTGGAGGAATGGCTGTTGTTGGGCCAGAGGTGGAGGATCCTGATGTTCCGGCAGGAAGGGAGGCCGGCTCCACCATGTGCTGGCGAACGAGCTGCTCCAGGGCATTGGCAATTCGGATGCTGGCCCTGGTATTTTCCGCCAGGGCCTGACCAATGGTCACGTTGGCCGCAGCATTTTGCTCCAGGGCCTCAGCCACCCGTAGCAGACTGGCGTCCATCCTCTGCAGAATCTCCGTATGGTAATCCGATTTAAAATTGAGTTCTGTGAGGAGGGACACTGCCTGCGAGGGGGATTGCCCTGGACTGGCTTCTGCAGGTTCCTCAGCCGGATGTACTGGTTCCTCCCCTGCAGAGCCAGCAGAAATTCTGCGGCCAAGGCTCCCCTCTGGAGCAGACTCATCCGCCTGTGTCTCTGTGAGAAAAAAGAGAAAAGAGGAACATTACAATCTACATATTGTCACAATAACATTTCAGAGTTGGTTACATCACAACATTTACCTGGGACAACATGAGGAGCCGCAAAGTCTGGCATGTCCGTATCCATGTTGGACACGCCAAACACCTCCACATCCTGCACACACCCCTGTGCCAGCTCTTCCAAATCATTCAACTCCAATGACACAGGGGTGGGACCCCCACCTATCCCCCTTGCATGCCTAGCCCTGTCAGCCATGTTTTGCTTCAGGCGATATTTGAAGTCTTGCCATCTGTGGGTGAAAAAGTAGGCATTATTCCTGCATTATTTTTCCCTGTTTTTTTGTTTTGGGTTACAATTTTTACTTACCGGCATTTGACATCCCGGGCTAGACGGACATAATCACCCACCCTATTGACAGCACTGGCTATCTCCTCTCACATTCTCCACTTCTGGCTTACACCCATATTCCTGTCTGCCTGTGGCAGGATGTACACACACTTCGGAACCAAAACCTCCATCTTCTTTCTTGTGAATTGTGGCTGCCTTTTCTTTTTGCCAGCTTTGGCCGGAATACTGGGCCCAGCAGCCTCTTCCATGTCATCCTCAACACCTAATTACATTAAATTAATCTTAATTTAGATGTCAATCTTTCACTATATTCTGCTTCTAAATAAGCCTTGATTAGAAATGTGAGAAATACTTACCGGCCGCCTCTTGGCCATTGTTTGGCTGGTCTGTAGCCATTTTTCTTGCAAAAACAAGAACTACACCAGACCGTTTGTTTTTGGCCGTGACGTATTTATACATGCGTCCTTATTATTCGGCCGCATCATTGATTGTGCATTCCTATGATCCGTTCTTAATTTGAGCGGGAAAATAAACACTATTTATGGCTTTTGGCGACTCGAGTCGAGGTGGCGGGTGTTGTTTGTTGGAGGTTACGTTGTTCGGAGTGGATTGTTGGAGGGAGTTGTGTTTGGCGTTTTAGAGGATTGTGTTAGAGGCGTTTTTTTTGGATAACTTTCTGTTCACATTTTTCGGTGTGGTTTTTTTAGTTGTGGTGTTTTTTCTGTGTAAGTTTTTTCCCGTCATCCTTTTGTAAAATATGGGTCTCCTTTTTTTTGCTTTGGCCCAAAAATTAATTTTTTTGTTTGTTTTTTTTTGTAGGTTTTTTTTGGCTGTGCCCCAACGACCTTTTTGTTCTGTGAATTCTTTATCGTGTATTGGTAAGTTTTGATTTTAACTTGTTTGTTAAATGTTAATGTCTTGTTCTTCGCATATTTTGGGGTCTTTACGTTTTTTTTTCGTGTGTTTGCGGATGTGAAAAATGCGAACCATTTAGCGCACTTTTGTAGGCTTGATTCCCCTTGTAAAAATGCAAACCATTTAGCGCACTTTTGTAGGCTTGATTCCTCTTGTAAAAATGCGAACCATTTAACGTTCAAATTCTGGGGGGTTTTTTTGTGCCAAATTGTGGAAGTCCTGTCAATGTCGGTTTCCTAAATTTCGAAATGTGTGTTTCCCCCCTTTAATTTTTGTGCATTTTCAAAAAACAAGATTACAAAATGGCCTCCCCAAATTCTTAACTTTTTATGGTCTTTTGAAATGTAGGTTTTTGAAATCATGACAATACCCCGGCATGTAAGCATCTTTGGATTGTATCGTAAAGATAAGTATTTTTTTGACTTTTTGGGGGGCAACATACCTTAACTACAATTCTTACCATTTCAGGTTGATGTTGGTCGTATTATTGTGGCCATGCTGCCGGAAGCCGACCAACCTCAATCTCGTCCCAGGCGTAGGCATCGTAGGCGTGCTTGGCCCCAGATATATAGAACACGTGTCACCCTTTTTGGAATGCCCCGATGATGAGGTGTTAAGGTGCTACCGTCTTCCGCCCCAAATCATCATAGACACTCTCTCATTAATAGAGAGTAATCTTGAGCGGCAAATTGACAGTCCTACAGCAATACCACCACTTACGCAATTTATGGCATGTTACATTTCTGTGCCTCAGGATCCTTTCAAACCACGGTGGGAATAGTTGCGGGAATCTCCCAATCCTCCTTTTCAAGGATCCTGAGGGCAGTGATGGAGGCCCTTTTCAAGCACCTCCATCATTTTATTAAAATGCCTTTGGATATGGGTTCCCTTAGTGTGGCGAAGGCCAATTTTTACCAAATTGCTGGCTTGCCACACATCATAGGGGTTGTGGATGGTACTCACATACCACTTCAGCCTCCAGCATGGCTGGAGGCCATTTTTCGGAACAGAAAACACTATCACTCACTGAATGTAATGGTGGTATGTGATGCCTCCCTCCAGATCCTGTCCCTGAATGCAAAATTACCCGGGAGTGCACATGACTCATTCGTCATCCATCAATCAGAGATTTGGCATAAATTAAACAACCTACAAGCTGGTGATGCTTGGCTTCTGGGTAAGTGGAGACCTTTTTAAGAAAGCAATGCAAAGCTTGATACACAGTGATCCTGATTTTGTAATTTCTTGTTCACAGGAGACAGTGGCTACCCTTGCACGCCCTGGCTGCTCACTCCTTATTTGGCGCCCACACCAGGGCCACAAAGTGAGTATAATTCTGCACTTACAGCCACCAGTCAAGTGGTGGAGCGCTGTATCAGCCTTTTAAAAGGTGCCTCCACCGCTCTGGTGGCGAGCTTATGTATTTGCCGGATATGGTTTCGAAAATTGTGGTCCTATGTGGGATATTTCACAACATCGCCATAAGGAGTGGTGTCCCAATGCAGCCAGAGGATGCCTTGCCTGAGTATGGCCCCCCCGAGGTTGGTCGGAGGTCTGTATGTGGGGGGGCCATACGTGATGATGTTGTGGCCCGTTTTTTCAGGTAATTATTGTCCAATATGAAGTTAGATGACACAATGTAGACATGTAATAATGTAATTAACAATGTTAATGTTTGTTTTGTTTGTGTGTTTTATTCCATAATATTTATCGTGAAAACCATGACTACTACCTGTTCTTAAAAAATGACTTCATGTGGACACATTGGATTTAACTTCTGGACCAAATTTGTCGGCAACTCATTTGTGGAATCATGTTGGCATGCTACTTTGTTAAATAGTTCTTGATTGTTTTGTTTTTGTATATTTTTGGTGTAGGCTGTTTTTTGACGAGTGTTTTCACTGTGTGTATTGATTGTCCTTAATCACTTTGTGTTTCTAATTTTTTACTTAATAAATTTTTGTTACGTTATAACAAACATTTCCATTCGAAATTACATGCAAGTGTAACCTGGTTCCCAAAATGGAAACTTGATTAAGGGCTAATCCATTCATGATTTAAATTGTGCAGTATTTTACCATGCTTAGTGGCTCAAATCAAACACCCCAAGGTATTATGGTGAATCAGTATGTTTTGGATTCTCGGCCTAAACAGGTTTCATTTAATATTTACCTTACCCCCCCCCAAAAATAAAATTATTTATACCAAACAAAAAATAAACCTATTGGTATTGTTAGGTGTTGAATGTGCCAGCTTACCTAATTCAACTTTCTCGAATCTAAGTTACATTACTTTTAAAAACTTGCTGCAATAGTCGACTTAGGTAAGGTTAAACAATATAATATTTACAGAGAAGGAATGAGACTTCAAACAAAACTTTTTTTTTTTTTTTTGAAAAAGTGACAAAATTTTGGTAAAGGAAAAAAATTAATGCCGCAGGATCCCTGCCATGTGATCGAGGACCACCAGCATGCCTATCACATGGCCCCTCAGCCTCTCCACACACGCTGCTGCCTCCGTCAGCTGCCTCTGGTCCTCTGTGGGTTTCAAAATTGAGGTTCTTAATAAAAAAAACATAATTTTGTTTGAGAAACAACTGCCAAAGGAAATGCAAATTTCATAAAAAAAACAATTTGGACAAACATTACAATTCAAAGCCAACATTCTTTGCCCAAGTAAATTAGAAATAAACACGACAAAAACAAGAAATTGTAAAAAAAGAGAAAAACACCGAAAAACTACTTTGGTGGGTACCGTAAACAAGAGATACAAGTATGAGTGTTTGGACATGTGTGATATGTGTAAGGGCCAAACATCATAGACATTTATAAAACCAGATATATCTAACAAACATTTAAAAAAATTTTAAAAATAAAAATGCACAGGCAAAGGAGAACATCCCCCCCAAAATTTTGTAATAACAAGGTAAAAGGGAAATATACCGTTGACAATGTTGCCTGGACCTGAAGCATCACCATCGTCCTCCTCGGAGGTGGGCCAATGCAGGTCTGTAGGAGGAGGGGTGATTTCTGAAGGGGGGGAGGGGGTGGAAAAGAGAGGGGTGGTTGGAGGGGAGGGTGATGAAAAGAGAGAGGGGGGTTGAGGGGAGGGGGAATTTTGAGGGATGGGAAGTATACTAGAGGGAGGGGCATCCGGGTCTGGCCATGCTGGGTTGGAGGGTGAATTAGGGGTAGGGTGGGGAGAGGAGGATTGGCTGGGAGTTGGGGATAGGGGACGAGGCCGACGGCGTCGCTGCCGATGGCAGCGTATTCTGCGCTCTGCCCCTAAATGATGGATAACAATTTAAGGTTGGATTAATTTTTAAACTTGAAAACATCCTCAATAAAAATTTAGAGACGAATAAAAAAAAAAAACATGCACACGCAGATATGTAGTTAAAAAACAAACAGGGCAAGGGGAAAACATGCACACGCAGATATGTAGTAAATAAACAAACAGGGCAAGAAGGAAAACATGCACACGCAGATATGTAGTAAATAAAAAACAGGGCAGGCAGGAAAACATGCACATGCAGATATGGAGTAAATAAACAAACAGGGCAAGAAGGAAAACATGCACACGCAGATATGTAGTAAATAAACAAATAGGGCAAGAAAGAAAACATGCACACGCAGATATGTAGTAAATAAACAAACAGGGCAAGAAGGAAAACATGCACACGCAGATATGTAGTAAATAAACAAACAGGGCAAGAAGGAAAACATGCACACGCAGAAATGGAGTAAATAAACAAACAGGGCAAGAAGGAAAAAAAAAATGTACACGCAGATATGGAGTAAATAAACAAACAGGGCAAGAAGGAAAACATGCACACGCAAATAGGGCCACAAAATAAAAAATGAGAGCGAAAAAAAAAAAACTTACTTTCAGCTATCCGCTGTCTGAAACATGCCAGCAAGCGTGGCGTGCGTCGTTGAAGATCCGACCACCTGCGCTCCAGCTGGCCAATCTGTCGGCATGAGCCGAAGGAGCGCAGGCGGCGGCGAACCTCCGCATAGGCGGATCGCTTCTCTCTGTTGGTGATGGGGGGAGGCTGGCTGGTTATCTGCCAGTCCATTACCTCCGTCAGGACTAGAAGCTCCCGCCTGGTGAACGCAGAGGCTCTCATGATGGCAATGGTGGATTTGGGAAAAAACTGTTTTAATAAAGCCAAGAAAATAATTTTGATTGGCTAATGTATTTGGAAAATTAACAGGAAACATTCTATTGGTTAGTGTATGAGTCATGTGTTCGACAGGCTTAAAAATCTAATGTGAGTTATGATTGGCTTAATGCAGTGACATGCGTTAGCTAATTTAAAACAAAAAATGAAACAAGTAAAATATGCGTCAGACAAAACACGGAAAACAATATGAAAAATGACACAAACATGTATTTTGGATAAAGGAAACCATTGTTTAATCCGTACGTATTCTGCATGAAAAAACAAACACGGACAAGAGTAAAGTTTATTGCAAATGAAAAAAAAAAACATGTGAAGAGCAATTAAGCTAATTGATCTGTTGATTGGCATGATACGATTAAAGGATGTATGCAGAATGAACGAGCAGGTAATCGAAAAATGACAGGCCCACTTCCGGTTTGGACTGGTGCGAGTGTTCCCTGCATGCCAAATTGGAGATGTACGGTCGCAATTTGGCTCGCTCGTTAGCTAGAGGAGGGGTTGGTAGACTATGGGGCGGAAGATTAGCTGCGTATGAAATTACGAGCGAGCACTTGAATTTGCATTTTTCGGCACGTACGCCGAACGTGTGTCCGGCCACTTGCGTCCGGGTCTGAATCAGGGCCTATATTCTCAGAACTTTGGTGGAATAATGAAGTCTTAGTGGCTGATGTCTGGCAAAGATTAAATGACAGGTTGAAAGATGATTTCGCATCGAGAGACCTACCCGATTCCCTTGGAAAATTGATTTAGTTTTGCAACAAGGTTGAAGTACATTTTAAAGAAAGAGCTGTAGAAAAACACAAACAGGAGAGGCCTAAATTTAAACTAGCTCTTCGCTTCACTTCTCAACCCTCTACTGAAGAACCAAAGCAACTTGGGCATTCTCATATGACTTCAGGTGAGGACTGCCTTTACTGTACCTTGGACTATCTTCTATCCTCCTGTGCCAAGTGTCTGCAAAATATTCATTCCTAACTTATAAAGGAGGGGTTAAGATAGGATCTCCTATTCACTCTTTACTAAGTCCAAATAAACGAGACTGCTCTATTCCCATTTCTTTAAAATATGTTAATAGCTCCATATCATTATCTGCTCTAATAGACTCTGGTGATGCTGGGAACTTTATTTCTGATACTTGGGGATAGTTAGGCTACAAAAAGGGAGGATTACGGTTAGGGGGGGAGGGGGAAGATAAGTATACTTACTTGACCCCTGTCGGGACACCAACCATCGGGATGCCGCTGTGGGTATTTTGACAGGAGGCATCCCGGACAGGCTGCATTACATACCTATTCCCCTTCAAGTTAAAGTGATCCTTCCAGGATGTCTTCAGTAAGATGGAGGCCAAGGATCTACCTCCTCATCATATGTGGGATTGACCCATTGACCTTGTTGAGTAAACAACTCTAAGAGGAAAGGTCTACTCTATGGGCCTGATTCAGACCCACTCGCGAGCAGCTGTCCGCTCGCAAGTGGGTCGATGTTCTGCACTGAGCATGCGCACGACGGAGGGAGCTCCGTCATGCGCATGCGCCAGACACGACGAGCGAAGGACTTTCCTTTGCTCGTTGTGTCTGATCAAAGGGGGCGTGCTGTCGATGTTGATTGACAGCACGCCCCCTTTGGTGGGCGTGCCGGGGGCGTGCCTCCCTGACGCTGGCGTTCCCATGGGAACGCCTCCCGTCAGAAGCCAGCCCACTGACATCACTAGTGATGTCAGTGGGAGTGATTTTAGCTCTGATAGAGCCAAAATCACTCCGGGCCTTGCGGTTGAAAACCTCAACCGCAGGCTCCGGCTCGCAGTTTCGATGGTCGCGATGGTCAAGACCATCGCGGCCATCAAACTGCACGCTCGTATAGGCTGTGGGTGGTGACCCACAGCTATACGAGCGTCCAGGAGGACGCTCCATAGTTATGGAGGACGGCCCTCATTCAGAGCGTGCGCTCTGCTCAGAGCGTACGGCCCTGAATGAGGGCCTATGTCCCTTCCTGAATTCCATTCCATGACCCAGTACATCAAAGAAAATCTGCAAAGATGATTCATCAGATTTTCATCTTCTCCAGCCAAAGGAGGGTTTTCCTTTGTAAAAAAAAAAAAAAGATGGAGACCTTCGGCTCTGTGACAATTATAAAGATCTTGATTCCATCACCATCAAAATATCAATACTCTCTACCCCTCTTCACAGAGTGGAAGACAAAATGCAATATTTGTGATGATCATTACAAGTACCTCGTAATGCCATTTGGACTTTGTAATGCGCCACCGGCCTTCCAAAGCTTTGTTAATGAAATCTTTCATGATCTTTTGTACTCCTCAGTTATAGTCTATCTGGATGATATCCTCATTTTCTCTCAAGATTTACACACTTATAGAACACACTTTGGTGAATTTTATCTTGTCTACAACAGAACTAACGCTTCTGCAAATTGGAAAATTGTCTATATGAACAGCATACTGTTCCATTTCTTGGCTATATAATCTTGAGCACTGGACTCAAAATGGACCTAGAAAAGGTACAAGCAATTGTAGCCTGGCTTCAACCAAAAATTTCAATGCTTCCTGGGGTCCACCAATACAAAAAATTCACCAGTGGCATTCATCTTTAGTGTCTCCCATAACAGTTTTGACCAGAAAGGGATCTAATACCAAATCATGGCCAGAAGAGGCCATCACTGCTTTCCAGAAATTAAAAGAAACATTCATCTCAGCGTGGGTCCCCCTGGATTGCGTTGGTTGATCTGCTTCAGGGCACCGCATTACAACACATTTTCCTTTATAACACATTTTAACTTTTCACTGTCTGTTTTTATATATGTATTTCACTTTTTTCTTTTTATTCTTTATATGCAGCTGCGGCTGCTCTTAACTTTTTCCTTTACAATTCACTTTTCTAATTAGAGCAGTGCCTTGGGGTGGCTTAGCTGGGCTAGTTTGGGGGTGTTCTGCATTCTGGATTTAAACCCTAGTATGTTAGGGAACTACCCTACAGAGTTTACCCGGATGTGGTGGATAGGCCCATAACCATGGCCAAGATTATGCCAAAAACCTCTATTTACTGCAAAATTTATTTATATATGATCAGTTAATTTGGAGCTGTGCACTTGTATTTCTTCTTTTTGTGTATAATCTTCCAATGATCCTGATCTAGATCTGCCACATCCAATTATCCAGCCTGATTGCCTAAATATGTCCAATACTCAGTACAACCCCATTCCTCTTTGGGGAAAAATATTTATTGCCCACCAACTCTACAGGAAAACTGATCCCATTGTTCCCATTTTGCAGGTAATGCTGGCATAAAAAAAACCTACAATCTTCTACTTCGAGACTGCTGGTGGCAAAGATGTTATTCAGTGTTTATGCTCTTCTTCAGGTTGTGCCCAGCAACAGATTTCCTGCCAAACCCCTTGTAGTCTGCTGCTTCCAATGTTTATTAATTTTATCACAAATTTACCACCTTCCAGTAAATTCAATACCATTTTGGCAATGGTTGACAGGATCTCAAAGATGGATCACTTTGTACCCTTCAGAGGACTCCCTACTGCCTACTCTTTGGTCAACTCCTCACAAAAAAAATCTTCCACTGCCAGATTGTTTCAGACTAAGGAGTGCAAATTGTGGAAAAGTTTTGGAGAACACTCTGCAGAGATTTTGGTAACCAGGTTCATTTTTCTTTTGCCTTTCATCCACTGAAAGTCAAATGGGCAGACAAATAATGTAAGTCAGGATCTTGAAACTTTCCTGCATTTATTTGCGACATCTTCGCAAGACAACTGGGTCAAGTTTCTCCCTGGGGCAGGGTTTGCTAATAATAATCACCTCCATGAATCTTCCTAGTTCCAGTCCTTTTTACACAGTTTACGGTCTCCATCTTCGCATGCCTTCTCCATCCTTCCTCCAAGCTACATCAGTTCCAGTGTAGATCTAGTGATCCAGGATTACATCTGGCAAGGAATTAAGCACAATCTGCAAAATACATCAAACCAATGTGTTTCAAGCTGATAAGAAATGTAGAGCCGCTCCTGACTTAAAGGTGAGAAAAAAAAGTTTGGCTATCTATACAGAATTTAGCACTCAGAGTACCCCTGAAGAAATTTGTTCCTTGCTTCCATCAACTATGCCATTAAACCAGTCTCCTACAAACTAGCTCATCTCTGCAAATCCCAAATTCCTTCCATATATCATATGACCTCTGGTCATTACCATATTTTCAACACCAAAATCCAACTAGTCACAGGTTCATGTTAAGTCTGGAGAGGAATTTGAAGTAAAAAAAATGGATTCCAGATAATCCAGAAGCAAACGTTATTTTATTGATTGGAAAGGGTTTGGTCCTGAAGAAAGGGCACATTCTAATCAAGAAATTCCATTTTGAATATCCCTAAAAGTTTAAAAGAGTGGTGCTGTCACGCAACAGATCTTGGGACCCTGTTACCGGGTTTGGCGGTGTCAGAAATTTCCTGTATGTTTGGCATCCTCTCCTGCGGTACCAGCTATTCTATCCCAAGGGAACCACCATGTTGGAATGGTGTCATACAAAATCCTGCCAATAAGCTTCAGGCAGATCCCAGTCACATGGACAGACCTATAATTATTTGAACAGGAACCCTATATAAACTGACTAGTGCTGGCAGTCATTGGCGGTACAACTTCTTTCCACTGTTGATGAACTACTTGGCTCCAAAAATCTGTTAATTCCCTGCAGTTCCAACCTACTTATTACTATTTGCAAGTTTCAGCCTGCTGATTGTCTTCTGCAGTTCCAGTCTGCTGAGTACTCTCTTGCAGTTACTGTCTGTAATTATCTCCTGCAGTTCCAGTCTCTTTATTAACTCATGTAGCTCAAGTCGGATTACTCTCCTGCAGTTCCATTCTGCCGACTACTGTCTGCAAGTTCATGCCTGCTGATTACTCTCCTACAGTTCCAGTCTGTGATTATCTCCTGGAAGTTCCAGTCTGCTTATTAACTCCTGTAGTTCAAATCTGATTACTCTCCTTCAGTTCTAGGGCCCCATTTATCAAGGATCTCTTTTGCAATGTGATCAGGGTATGCCAGTAACGCCCCTGATCGCATTGCAAAATGCGATCCTATCGGCTGGATGTATTATCCAGGACATGCAGGGAGACTGTCTCTGAGAGGAGCCCATCCCTGCGATGTCTCTGGAGGGCAGTCGGGGCTGCTACGCATGTGCAGTCCCGCGGACTGCACATGAGCGGCTCTCATCGCCGGCAGAGGGTTCCGTGAGATCCCTCCGCCGGCTGATATGCGTTAAGTTGCCATAGACTACAGCAGCTAACGCTATCTTCAGATGGCGTTAGCTGCTGGGGCCAATATCGGGAATTCCCGATATTGATGCATTTGGCAGCATCACATGGGCTGCCAGCGGCAATGGAGGGATCGCAGCAGGTATCGGAGATACCTGCTGCGGTCCCTCCTTCATACATCCGGGGGATACTTAGTATTTGAGGTAAACCCCCGAAAACGTGTGTATTCAGGGATTTTACCTCAAATATTGAATGATAAATGGGCCCCTAAGTCTGCTGAAAACTCTCTGCAAGTTCGATTTTGCTGATTACTCTCCTTCAGTTCCAGTCTTTGAATTTCCTGCAGTTCCAGTCTGCTTTTTAACTCCTGTGCTCAAGTCTGATTATTCTCTTGCAGTTCATCTGCTGATTACTCTCTGCAAGTTCAAGCCTTCTGATTATCTCCTGCAATTCCAGTTTGATCATTACTCTCCTGCAGTTCCAGTCAGCTTATTAACTCTCTGCAGTTATGTTCTGCAGATTACTCTCCTGCAGTTCCAGTTTGCTTATTAACTCTCTGCAGTTATGTTCTGCAGATTACTCTCCTGCAGTTCCAGTTTGCTGATTACTGTCTGCTGGTTCCAGACTACTGATTATATCCTGCAGTTCCACTCTACTTATTAATCCTTGTAGTTCCAGTCTGTTGATAACTCTTGCAGTCCCAGTCTGCTATTTTCTCCTGCAGTTTCATGCTGTTCATTCTTGCTTACCAACTAAAACCTTCCAGCCTTCCTGTAGACTACATTCATTTCAGTATTCTTCTCCTATACTGCTTCCACCAGCTTCCACAGTACTCCAGTTACCTCTACTAGTCCTAGGGACCCTGTCCAGAATCTAACACCTCTTGGCGTTGTGACAAGGGTGACTTTTTATTTCCAGTAATATAGACAATCTTTCCTTAATAGAAACATTTAAATGAATGATTTTCTACTATAAAATTTAATGAAAACATTTAAATGGGAAGTCCAGTTTTGAACAAATGTTCTTCTATTCTACTGCCCTGCTGTGTCCTTTTGGTTTACACTATATTTATTCTTTTATATAGAAACAACTTGAATGTTGATCTGCATTAGAGTAACAATATATTCAATATAATCATATGCTTTCATTTTGAATGCTGGGATCCATGTCATATTACTGTTGAGATATTTATTCTAATCGCTGTTTATTGGCCCGTTAATTTAATTCTTTTTCTATAAGAAGGAAATTAACCGGTAGCTGTTTTTTTTGTTAAGCTCATGACAAAAGTGCTAATTACTCTGCTAATAAATCTTGAAGCAACATGAACCTACTGCCACTTTTAAATTTTTTTAATGGGTTGTAAATTTCCTTTTTATTATCAAACCGAAATAATTGAATATGTTGGAATTCTAAGCTTGACTTCATAAAGCAACCACATTTTTTTTATTGCGAAGGTAATACTCAGAAATGTTTTGGAATTCTGAAATGGAAGCCCCTATTCATGCAGATAACATTATATGATAAATTTGAAATATAAGCATTATTACTATATAACAAACAAATTGAACTCTTGTATCAAAGTGTGTTTCGCCTTTAGCTTGTTCTCAATATTCCACAGTGAAAGGCTTTCATATTCCACAAAGAGAAAAATAAGGCAAACAAATGTATAAACAATAGTTTATTCTTCCTGAAAAATGTTGAAATTAAAAGCTATTCGCATATGTATCTGCATGCCTTTGCTATGTCAAAGAGTGAAGAAACTATGTAAAGAAAAATTATTGCTTATTCTCCAAAGATATTCTAAAATGACCTGGACAGATTTTCTGATAGTTATTAGACAAGATCATATATAATTGGATTATAGTGATATTTCAAACTAATTGCTTTCTTGAATTGACACATCTTTAATATTCAATCAGTCATTCAATAGTAGAAAGAGAGCCAAGGAAAACTTTCAAAGAAATACAAGCTGAACTCTAAGGTTAAGGTACATTAGTGACTGATTGTACCATGCAAAGCTTTTTGAGCAACAGTAGGCTCTATGAAGGAAGACCAAAGAGTACTGTCAAAGCCGGATGATTGGCTGAGACCAAATCTTTTAAATTAATATCTGGCGACGCCACTTTGCATCGCCTCTGATGACGCCATTTTGCGTCGTCAACACAATACCAACAGGTACGACGCTATACTTGGTTATTAGCGTCGTGAGACTGTTTTGCTACTGCATATTGTTGAAAGTCCAAACAAAACCTATATGCACATTAGATAATACATATAAAATATACAAGACGCACAATGCACATTTGCACTGTACATCAAAGCCTACAGATAAGCACAAAACACATAGACACACAACGCATACTAGCGAAAGTACACAATATTCTCACACTCACACATGCACACACTTATAAAAAGGTTCCCTCACATTAAGCTTGATATTAGAGGTTTTATTAGCAAATGCTTATGTTGTGAAATGTAATGTATATGATATTTATGGTACAGAAACTAGTAGACAAGTCATGTTTGGTACCATTCTAAATCTCTGTTTATTCGCAGATCTCTAGTTCTATCGGCAAGGAGATCGCATCATGCGTCCACAAGATAGGAATTATAGGGAATTAATGTTTAGAATGTATACCTCTGTATACCTCTGTATGTAGTATCTTTGGCTAGTTTAAACCAGTTCTTCAGCGGGAAAACTACACAAAGAAACTTCTGAGGAACTGGGACATACCCCTAGTGACACTGTATGAACTGACCTATGACCTGCATCGTGTCCAGGAGCAAGAACCAATGGAAATCTGCCAACTAGTTTCTTTGTTAGAGCTGAACTCTGTAAGGTATATAACCTGAGTACTGATTATAGTATACAGCCATTCTCCTTGGATGACCACAGGCTTCTGGATTGATGACTGGATACTGGGACCAGTGCGCACGCGTATGTATCGGCTTGTACCTTTGTATTTACTTGCTTTTTGCGCAAATTGTCTAGATCACAGCGCGTTATACTTTTCATTGAATAATATAACTTTTTGTGTTTTGGAACCACAATTGGATTGGAAAGCATTTATTTCTAATGCGACTTGCAGCGCTACATAGCGACATTTAGGTTTAGAGATTAAGGGGTATCAATAGTACTCCACTTTAAAAAAATAAACAACATAAAAAGAGATAGGCTGAAATTTCCTATAATGTATATTGACAATCCACAATGTATCTTTTGGACAGATGAGAATATCTTTTGGACAGATGAGTCAAAACTAGAGATTTTTTGACAAGTCACATCAGTTCTATGTTCACAACCGAAAAAATTAAGCCTTCAAAGAAAAGAACTCCATACTTACTGTGAAACATGGAGAAGGCTTGGTTATGTTGTGGGGCTTCTTTGTTACATCTGTTCAGTGCACAGTTAAATCTAAAGACTAGCAAGGCATTCAGTAGCAAAACTTACTGCCCAGTATCAAAAAGCTCTGTTCCAGTTGTGAACCTAAACACACAAGTAAAAGCAATCAAGAATTTATAAGAATAAAACATTGGATTATTCTGAAGTGGTCTTCCATACGCCCTGATCTTAATTCTATGGAATGTCTATGGAAAGACCTAAAACATGCAGTCTGTAGAATGCATCCATCACACATCAACAGCTGGAGCAGTTTGATCAGGAAAAGTGGTCAAACTACCTGTTAGGTGTAGAAGTCTCATTGAGAGCCAGGGTTGGACTGGCCCACAGGGGTACAGGGGAAATCCACGGTGGGCACCAGTGCCTGAGGGCCCCACCTCCTCCTCCTATCAGGTTTCAGACAGTGCACTGAAATGATACATTGTTCCTCTATTACAGGGTCAGTTACTTGGTAGAGCAGGAATATGGATGAACAGACCACGCATGTAATATTCTTGTTGTCTGCAGGCTATGGGCCTGATTCAGACCCGCTCGCGAGCGCTACGCGCTCGCAAGCGGGTCGATGGTGGCCCAGTGCGCATGCGCATGACGGAGCCGGCTCTGTCGTGTTCATGCGCGAGACCCAGATAGCGACGGGCAAGCCGTCGCTCCGGGTCTCGTACCAAAGGGGGCGTGCTGTCGATGTTGAGTGACAGCACGCCCCCTTTGGTGGGCGGGCCGGGGCATGGCTGCCCAGACGGAGGCATTCCCATGGGAACGCCTGCCTTCTGGGGCCGGACCCACTGATATCACAAGTGATGTCAGTGGGAGTGCTTTCGGCTCTGTTAGAGCCGAAAGCACTCTAGGGCTTGCGGCAACCAGACCCTACCACAATGAATGAATCAGGCCATATGTCCTTTATAATGATTGGCCAAGCCTCTGTGGTGGCTGACCACACCCTTTAAGCATAGGCCCCTACCAGTGCTTTCCCTGATGGGCCTTTCATGCTTGAGTCCGACACTGTTGAGAGCTATAGAAATTGCTTGATTGCAGTGATTGACAACAAAATATTAGGTTAAGAGTCCCATCATTTTTGTCCATGCCATTTTAATTTGTTTTATTATTTAAAATATTCTGTTGAATGAAAAAACAAATGCAAAAATCTATTTTTTATTAAGATAAATAATGGTGGATGCCGATTACCTTTGTCAGTTTCAAATTATTTAAAGGAAAAAATATGGGTTCTTCGTTTTACGCAGCAGGGTACCAACAAATTTGACTGCGTCAGTATATAACAGTAAATCCCATATGACCGTCCAGGTAAATGTTTAAAGTTGAAAGAGTTCACCATACATTAATGTATTCACCAATCCTTTCATGAACAGGAATCATATGTATGTAAAAATCAGGGACTAGGATTATATCATGCAATTTCAAAGGGATGCTGCACTCCAAATGCAGATGTGCTTATCTCTATAATAAAAGTAATCATTGGATCTTATAAGTACAATTCAATAAGCAGTCAGTGTAGATACAATAATTGCCATTAGTCAGCCTGAATGGCAATAGACAGATACTTTGCACTACATCTTGAAACAAAAAGACTTAGCAATCATGTTTCTTTCTTCAACCTGTGGTATGTCTCATATGAACGTTTATTATTCATGTCCCAAAAATTTGTATCACACAATCTTTTCATTATCCTCTCAACTGACATGTTACTCCAGATACTGGTTTTGTCAGAGGAATATTAGGAAATGAGAGTCTTGAAATATTTAAAGTCCCCTTCAACCATGGTTAATAATATACAAATTATTAATTATCTTCAACACTCACCTGATACATTATTATTGCTATTTCAAACTGTACTTTATATTAAAGCCATAGTCTGTAGTAAAGACAGGGAATTCTCATTTCCTACATTGAAATACATGATAAGATGACTAGCTTAAGGCTGGGTACACACATAAAGATTTTCTGTCCAACCATCCAACTAGTTGATTGTTTGGTTGGAATGAAAATCTGGTAACGTATGGGAGTAAATGATGATCAGCAATTTGCTCCCAAAAGCCAGAAAACAGATGAAAATGGTCATTCAGACAAGTTTGTTAAATGTTTGATCTAAACAATTTGTTCAAACAACAGTTTTTGTCCATTTTCCAGCATTTGGGAGCAAATTGCTGATTGTCATTTGCTTTCATCCCTTACCAGATTTTCATTCCAACCACTCAACTAGTTGGATGGTTGGACAGAAAATCTTTACGTGTGTACCCAGCCTTAGACAATGTTTTCCTTTTGTGATCAGTCCTACACTGCATATAAATTTAAACATGCATTTCTAGATTATAAATAATTACATGGTCATTGCTATGCTGTTTAATTTGAATTAAGTCTTGCTTGCACAAAGCATTTAAAGGTAGCACATCTCAGTCACTAGTACCAGACACCTACTGCAGGTAATCACCTGACGTAAGATGGGTAATTGTATAGGGAGGGGAGCAACAATAAGGGTTTGCTCACAAAACCCATTTTTACAAAGGACTACAAAAGTATTGCGCTCTAACACAGATTTTTATGTATAAAAATGGGGTGCTGTTAAGTGTGACCAAATTGTATAAAAAACAATATTGGGTTCTCAGGGGTGTGGCATATTTTGTTGGCATTCATCATGTTGACATGGTTGTAAAGTTTATGTGCAGTATGTCCACATTTTGGAATGGGCGACACTGACCACATCAACATTCATCATGCCGACACAGATCAAATGTCTACATGATTAAAATGTTGACAAAATGTCCTAGGGGTCTATTCAGCAACAGTGACGATGTTGCCCAGAATATTATTGGGCAACATCATCACAATTTTTTAATGCGCTCGGGAAACAGTCTCTGTCCCTGCTTTGAGGTAACCGCCGATGGGTAAATCCAAATACTGCCTGTCCAAATTGATTGAAATTAGTACACAGGCTTTATATTAGCCTGTATCCATGTATATTTATGTGCTTTTATATTTAAAATGTATTTATAAAGTATCACCAGAGATGGCGCTGGAGAGCAGCAAATTCTGTGTGGGATTGGAGAGATCCTCCCACACAGGGTAGAAATACTGAGTTGTGACACACCTTTGTGCTGCCTTGTGCAGAAAGCTCAGGTGTGGGCTGATGAGAAGGTAGACTAGTCAGGCTGCCTTTGGAGACAGTCTAAGTGAGACTGTGGCAGCCAGAAAGCCCAGTGAAGCTAAGCCAAGCCATTGGGGGCCAAGGGACCTGAGTCTGGACCTGCAGGAGGCAGGGGGGGGGACAACAAACCTCTCAGACTGTGTGACATTAAAGCAGCTGGACTGCAGGCTGGGGAGACCAGAGCCTATACCTGGAGGAGACAGGGAAAGCCACCAAGAAAGACTGTGTATGTTACTTTGCTGGAAGCAGATTATGAGACTGCAAGCAGGCCAGGAGCCTGAACATGAGCAGGCCGGAGCCTGTGAGAATACCTGTCAGAGAAAGAACTGGGACTTTGATGCTGACAGACTGTGTTTGCAGATTAGCTGCGCCATTATAGTCAGGGGTCAAGATGTGAGTTAGATGCCCTAAATAGAGGCTAGACTATTTATTATTTCTCTGTTCACTTTTGTTTCCTGATTTCCATGCTGGAAAGTAAAGCTTCATTCCATTTATTTACTTGAAAGCTGTGTGTGGGCCCTCATTAAGTACCTAAACACTGCACCAATCTACCCTCAACCTAGCTAATTACCCCATGTTATCACAAAAGTTTAAATATAAATGCATATAAACGTATCCAGGCTAATATAAAGCCTGTGTACATGTCAATCAGTTTCGACAGGTTTAACATGCTCTAGAGTGACTTACCTGTCGGTGGTCACCGCAAAGCAGGGACAGAAACTGGGCGGAGTTCAAAGATGCTGCAGGGACTTATGAGAAAATTTCTCTATGTCCCTGCAGTTTTCAGAAATTTTATGTATTTTCTTCATATAACGCCATTCTCAGATGGCGTTATATAAAGTAATTTTTTTTTGAGTAATTTAATGCTATTGGCTTTGCTGAGTAGCAAAATGCGCTGAAGCACTATAGAGATCAATGGCTGATCCCTACAGTGCGGTACTCTGCGAGATGGGAATTGATGGAGAAGATAATTGTGTTCTCTTCTCCATTATCCCATTGCTGAGTAGTGGATTTATATAAAAAATGTGGAAATGATAGTTTCCGCATTTTTTATGTAAAAAACATCATTGCTCAATAAACCCCCTAGTGCCTAACCCTAACCGCCCTCCTCCAGTCTGTGCAGAATGCCAACATTTTACATGTCTCAGTCCTCAGCACTCACCTGAGACATATTAATGTGATCCAAGCTCAACTCTATATTAAAGCTATTCTCTGTATTAAAAACAGAATGCTAATGCGACATATTGCAATACATGTTAAGCTGACTAACTCATTCCAGTTTTCTCCTTTCTGGTCAGTCCTACGCTAAAAATAAATATGCACTTCCATGCATATTTCAGGTTAGTGCTGAGGATCCATGTTTTTGCGGTCACACCCATCTTGCACATCAGTTTTATACAATACTTTATATAAACATTTTAATAAATGAGACACATTAGTTTTAATAAACTAGGGTGTGCCACAATTTTCCTTTGTAACGCTGGAACCCATTAGTCAGGGGTACCAAGAAGGGGCAGACCTAGTTTCTGTAAATGGTGATTTTTTTTTTATATATTGCTCATAAGTATAGGTCCTGATCTTATTAATATCCTAAAGTATATTGTGCGAAAAGCATTGGACTAAGGTTAAGATTTTTGCAATGTGCTGGGCTCACTGTGAATACATATTTACATCTTACATTTAACTCAAGAACATGTTATGTTGCCTTTAGTGACAAACTGTGTTTTCTATTATATTATAACTATATTTTGTCATATAGAATGAAACAGGCAAAAGTAAAGGGGGGAAACTCTGTTTTAAGATGTAGCCAACCTTAACATAAAAAAGTAATCTATCTCAACCTTTAAACAACGGCTTTTCTAAGTAAATGGACACTTATAATATATCTGGTTTAATTCTATAAGATAAAGAACATAATTTTTTTTCTACTTTTGTTTTACTTATTATTTTGACCTTAATCAAGGGGGGTTATCATGATGCCAAACGAGACAGTACATGGCCCTAGGACTGGAGTCCCAGGCTGTCATTAACGGAGATGGTGATGTGCTTGGTAGAATGATCATTAATAATCAGGCACAGAAACAGACAAATCTCAGGTGCACAACTCCAAATTATTAATAATATATATAAATGCAATAAAATTTTGCAATCAATAGAGGTTTTTAGCATAATCATGGCCAAGGTTATGGGCCTACCCACCATATCCAGGTAACCTCTTTTGGGTAGGTCCCTAACATACTAGGGTTCAAATCCAGAGCGCAGGACCCCCAAAACTGGCCCAGCCAAGCCGCCCCAGGGCACCACCATAGTAAGAAAAGTGCAGTGTAAAGACATAGTTAGGAGCAGCTGCAGCTGCATATAAAGAATGAAAATAAAAAAGTGAAGTACATATATATTGAACACACACAGTGAAGGGTTAAAATGTGTTATAAAGGAAAATGTGTTATAATGCGGTGCCCTGAGACCATGGGCACAATTCTAGGTAAGTCCTACAAGTTATATACTGTAGTGCAACTTTGGTTCATTTTTGGGGTGTGGGTCCCCCTGGATTGCGTTGGTTGGTCTGTCTCAGGGCACCGCATTATAACACACTTTCCTTTATAACAAATTTTAACCCTTCACTGTGTGTGTTTAATATATATGTACTTCACTTTTTTATTTTCATTCTTTATATGCAGCTGCAGCTGCTCCTAACTATCTCTTTACACTGCACTTTTCTTACTATGGTGGTGCCCTGTGGCGGCTTGGCTGGGCCAGTTTTGAGGGGTCCTGCGCTCTGTATTTGAATCAAAGTATGTTAGGGACCTACACGAAAGAGGTTACCTGGATATGGTGGGTAGGCCCATAACCTTGGCCATGATTATGCTAAAAACCTCTATTGATTGCAAAATTGTATTGCATTTATATATATTATTAATAATTTGGAGTTGTGCACCTGAGATTTGTCTGTTTCTGTGCCTGCAATTAGTCTCATCAGGTAGCACCTCCCATTATATATATAGTCAGGTTGTGCAGTCCAGAAATCTTTCCTATATACTCATTAATAATCAGCCATTTGGAGATGAGCTATACAAACATAACAAGTCATTAATCTGGGATGGATAAATCACACTTATTCTTCATTTATTGGCCTCTCAACATTTTTGAAAGAATTAAATCTTGGTTAAATGCTAAAATAATTACTACATTAGTCATCATTGATGTTTAAATATCTTGCATGAGTGTTCCACTTCAGCCTGTAGTGGCTCAAACTCACCTAGGACACACATAAAGGCAGTTTTGTTATTTTCTGATTCTGTAACCTCATCTCATCTTACTATACTATAATCCACACCTGTACTAGACTCCACACTGGATATATCAATACAATTAATCTACCTCAATGAGCACATATATGTCACTTGTCTGTCAGCTGTCACCTTTGCCTGGCATGGTCTATTTCTGCCTATCCCTTTGCATCCTCTATACCCAGGCATTGATGGGTTACTTGTATTTCAACTAGAAATATTTTGATTCTGGGCTAAGACATGCAACTGAGAACAATATGACATATATTTTAGCCTAAATCCCATTTAATAGGGATTCCAAATTGGATATTCCCATTAATGCATAAAAAACCATTTTGTCCTTAGACTAGCCTCCACAGTTCGATAAAGTTATAACCTTATTGCACTTCAGCAAAGCCACAATTAAAATACACTAAATTTACATTATACAAAATCTCCAGGCCCAGAAAGGAATGAGCAAAGCTATATATTCCATTCTTTCTGCATCGGTTATACCATTTAAATCTCTCGACTTCAACATATATCCTACAGCAGTCTTCACTTTCTAGATTTCATTTTTTAAGTCCTCCAGGCTGCATCTGTCAAACTGATATTATGAATTTAAAGTGCTAATGCCTCCAAGACTAGGGAAACATTGAAATATATCCTTTCCTGATTAAATTACTACCTCTAGCTACTTTACATACTTATGTCTAAACAGATTGCTGTTTTCTTGCCAAGCACTGGATCTGTGAGATTGGAAATATGTAATTTCATGGGGAAAAAATTGTGTGTATTTTTACAGACAAGTACATTCTACTTAAGTGTCTTTCAATTGTATTTAGATATTATGTTTTTATGCGTGTCTAATTCTTATAATTGCGTGCATTCATTCTCCAAATAATATCTGGAACAGTTGGTAAGTGTTGCCAATATGTCCAAAAAAAATTCTCCATATCACATTTATTTCAAATTAGTGTATATATGTTTAATGATAAATATTTTCAGAATATGCGATATATCTTAGTACCTTTTTAAACACTGGCAGCTAAGTTGATGTAGTAATGAGGACTGATATACCAATTGCTTATAGACCAATACCTAAAAAAATTACACTGTATAGAAGGTGAGAAATATTTGATTTTATATAATTATTAAATGTACCTTCTATTTAAAAGTGAACAGTTTCAACATTAAAAAAAACAATAAATAGAACTGCATCACTTTCAACCACAGTCACATTGTTGTTAGTATTCACAGTACAGGGGGTCATGAGTTTGATTCCTGCCCAGGGCACTATTTGTGTGGAGTTTGCATGTTCTTCCTATGCTTACACAGGTTTTCTCTGGGTAGCCTGGTTCAGGTCCGGATTATCCATAAGATGGTACAGGCGACCACCTAGGCCCCTATGATGGTTAGAGGTAGACAGTTAGAGGTGACAGGCAGAGGATGATGAGCAGAAGGTGACAGACAGAGGGTGACGGGCAGAGGGTTACAGGGTGAGGCAGAGGGTGGTGGGGAGGGGCCGAGGGTGATGAGCAGATAGTTATGGCAGAAGTATATGATGATGGGCAGAAGCATAGGGTGATGGGCATAGGGTGATAAGCAGAAGTGATGGACAGAGGATGATGAGCAGGAAAAGATAGCGGGTTATCGCACCTGGGTGGTGGCGGATAGACTGGTCAGAATCTGACGACCCGATGAGGTTCTCTTTTCCCACCTACAGCACTCGCATGATCACCAGGTTCCTCAAATCCCCAGCAGGCAGCGCATGTGCAGCAACAACCTAGCACACCCAGGATTACTGACAGTCCAGATTATACCCCAGACAGGTAGCAGCAGCCAATAGCTGTTAGTGTGACAGCTGATGGAGCTGTAGATCAATGACGATGATTCGATCAGTGGCTGGAGGCCTGGCCCCTTACTCCCCAGGGGTCTTGTTGCGAATAATTGGCTGCACCGCCAGTAGCTCAGTCTGCTGGATGGAGTGCACTCCTGTGCTGCCTCCCTCCAGCACTTTTCAGATAGGAGAGAGACAGCGGTCTCTAGGATCTGCTGGGTCTCAGCTAAGAGAGGTCTGACCTCTGACATGCGCTATTGTGGCGTCTCCGCGTGTCATTTCTCCCCAGTGTCCATGAGGACAAGTACAGAAGGTCTGTGAGACTCTCAACACCAATAAGCCCTACAGTTCCCACAAGTACACTATAGCACCAGCTGTACTATCTGCCTGTATCAGAACCATGATGATGCCCAGCACACTATAATACCCAGCAATACCCTGAGCACCAGGCTGCCACAAACAGTGTATTACATCTACCGCTGTTACACCTGTGTAATTATCTGTGTCACATGCTACCTGTTGTTCTACCTGATATATAATAAATCTAATAACTGGTTAAGCATACCACATGTGGACTAATTGCCACCAGTATCAACTACTGTGCTGTATATTTAATCAACATCACTCACACAGCAACGTTTCAAATTAGTGTTAATCTTTTTCAAGCTCAACCTGTTTATTGTGCAAACTGCAACGTTTGGAATCAGTGTGAAACTTTTTAAAGTTCAACCTCATACAGCAACATTTCTAATCAGTGTGTTTTAGAACCCATGGGAGGGGTCACATTATTCAGGATACTGCGGCCCAGAGATAGTCTTCATGTTTACATGCTGTGTGGCCCACTGTGCATTGCATGTCATTTTGTGCAGCTCATTGTGTGAGCCCTCGGAGTGAGCCAGGTGAGTCAATCAAGCCCCTTTATAGCCTGGTCTCACTGACTCCTCAGTGCTAGTGATAGTCTGAATGTGCTTGTCATATGTCTGCAGCTCCAGGACTTTTACTGTGCCCTAGTCTTTAGTCTGCTCTTGTACCTTTCTTGTCATTTGGATTATCTTGGCCTCAATTAAGCTCGGTACACACTGACAGATATATTGGCTGATCAATTGATCGGTCAATATACCTGCTGCCCGTCGGCCAGTTTGTAACCGCTATATGCCTGTGAACAACGTCGTTGTAGCAGACATATCTGTCCATCGGCAAGTGTGTATGGGCGGTCTGCAGACACGCCCCAGACCTGCCTCCACCCGCCGGGACCCATGGACAGAAGCAGATGATGGCCGTTCAGTGTGTATGAATGACCATCATCTGCAGATATATCTGCAGATCACTAGATCTGCAGATATATCTGTATAGTGTGTACCCAACATTATTCACAGACCATTGTATGTTCTAGATCTTCTGCCTCCTACCGTTCATCTCTGTAAAGTGAAAACAGTTACTCTCATCTACAACCACAGACCACTGCATGTTTACCAGATATCCTGTCTGCTAACATTCATTTCTGCAAGTGACAACAGGTTCAAACACAGGGCCTGATTCAGACGCGCTCGCGAGCGCACATCGCTCGCAAGCGGGTCGATGTTCCCCCATTGCGCATGCACCGCCTCCGGCCTGAGCCTTAGCGAGCGTCGGCAGCTCTGGCTCACTACAAGACGGGGAGGCTGTCGATGTTGATTGACAGCTCGCCCCGTTTTGTAGGCGGGGAGGGGAGGTGGCTGCACAAATGCAGGTGTTCCCTTAGGAACGCCTGCCATTTGTGGGCGGCCCTATTGACATCACTTGTGATGTCAGTAGTTGACTTCCTGTTCTAGTACAGCAGGAAGTCCACTCGGGCTTGTGGGAGCCGAGACCGCAGGGTCTTGACGCAAGACCGATGGTCGCGATAATCACGACCATCACCAGGCCACTCGCACTAGCTGTGGCTGGTCACCCACAGCTTTGCGTGCGGCCTGGAGGCCGAAACAAAAAAAAAACGCCCTGATTCAGAGCGAGCGCTCGCAAACAACGAGCGCCTCTGAATCAGGCCCACAGACCTCTATACATTTACTAAATATCATTGTCAACTACCACTCACCACAGAAAGTAGTTTCGTTTGCCTGGTTTCCTAATACAAATCTCTGCATATTAACTTGGACTGCACCATCTCCCTGCTACTGACTCCTGCTGTTTAGATTAACCTGTTACAGCTTTGTTGAATCTCTCCCTGCACTGCAAACTGGTGAGTTACTGTTTCCCTACATCATTTCAATGCCAGTTGTGTACTGTTCATACTTAAATAAATAGAACAGTGTCTAACAGGAGTGCAGTTCCGAAATGCTCATTAAGGGGATGCAGTTATTATACCTACAGCTGGCATCCTGGCTGACAAAATCCCAACGCTGGAATGCCACTACCCGGCAAGAGGACCATAGTGGAGATTCCAATGCCAGAATCCCGACGGCTGGGATGCCGATCGTAAGTATATCGGGGGCTGGTTAAGTCTTAGCCGTGGGAAGGGGGGGGGTAGGTTAGGTGTAGGCATCATGGGGGGGTTAGTGTTAGGCTAGGGGAGGAGGAGGGAAGGGTTAGGTACCCCCGGGGGTGTTTGGGTTAGGCACTAAGGTGGGAGAGTTAGGTTTAGGCACCAAGGGGGCAGGGTTAGGTTTAAGCACTAACGGGGAGGGTTAGTGTTAGAATGCAGGAACAGAGGGCTAGGGGGAGAAGGGGGGAGGGATACCATACTTACCGGACCCTTGTCGGGATCTGTGGACAATTTATTTTCTGCCCTGGGGCTTCTGTATGAAAACCGAGATAGGGTTGTGTTAGCCGAGTCTGACATCCACACTCTGCTCCAGGATCACCGTGCACTGGAAGAATGTTGTACAGTGTTTAGGAAATGGTCAGCAGACTGTTCCTTGATTGATCCAGCATTAAAAGTCAGTTCCGTTTGGGTCTCTCAGAATGTATCAGGGACTCAATATCCAGTTCCTGAGACATTGGATTCTCTTATGTAATTAAATATCAGGAATAACTGGTGGTCAAGGGAATTCTGCACTGAAAATAACTCTTCTGCTGGGGTCTCTTATGCTGATCATTCCACATTCACTCCAAGTCAAGATGAGCCTATGCAGATTGGGAAATTTAAATTAACCCAGGATGAGAGGATTAGGAGATGAACTCTGGGACTATGCTATTACTGTGGAGTACATGCACAATCTTTCAAGAAGTGTCCAAAGAAGTTGAGAAACTAGACAGCCTAGGCTGTGTTGGGGAGTGCATCCTGGGCATTCATGCAAGAGTCTCTTTAAACTCCCTCGAATTGAACGTCATACTTTATGTTTCTGGAAAAGCAGTACTCATACAAGCTATTGTGGATAGTGGTGCTGCTGGAAACTTCATTGATGAAAAGACAGTTAAGAATGTTGTATTATCCTCATCTGGTTTGGAGACATCTGTAGCTGTCACGGGTCTAAATGGTCCTCCTCTCTTAGGTGGCCCCATTCTCTCCCGAAATTACTCTATTAAGATGGTGGCTTACTGTACTTATGAAGAATGCATATTGTTCCTGATCATTCAGTCTCATTTCCATCCTATAATTCTGGGGTATCCATGGCCTTTGTTTTATAATCCTGTAATTTATGGGAGACCAGACAAATGTTCTATGGGGTGAAGGGTGCTCAGAAAATTGACTTGTGTGCCCCATCAAACTCACTGCCACAGAAACTCAGATGCTTCCTGACCTAATTTCTGATTTTGGGGACGTTTTTGATTACAAAAAAATGCAGATACACTACCACCACATCGCCCTTATGATTGTGGTATTGAACTAGTGCCCAGAAGCTGGTTACATAAAGGTGGATTATTTAACCTTAGGGACCCAGAGAGGAAAGCAGTTGAACATTATATTGCAGAAAATCTTCAGTAAGGATTCATTCCCTTTAAGGCAGGCCTTTTCTTTGTAGCTAAAAAGGATGGAGGCCTGAGGCCTTGTATAGATTACAGAGGATTCAATGATATCACAGTTAAAAACCGATATCCTTTAGCTTTAATTCCAGGATTATCTGATCAACTCAAGGGAGCAACTGTATTCGTAAAGATTAACCTAAGAAGTGCTTATAAATTTGATTTGTCTTAAAGATAGGGATGAATGAAAAACTGCTTTAATGACGCCTCGTCATGCCCTTTGGGTTAAGAAATGCACCCGTGGTTTTCCAAGATCTATTCAACGACATTCTTCGAGACTTCTTAGGAAAATTTGTGGTAGTTTACTTGGATGACAACTTGATTTATTCCAGTTCTGAGAAGGAACATCAAGTGTTGCAGAGGCTCTGAGAAAATCAGTTATATGCCAAGTTTGAAAAATGTGAATTCAGGAAGTCCTAGGTCATGATCTTGGGATATATTATTTCCTCAAAAGGATTCGCCATGGATCAAACTAAAGTACAAGAAATTACTGCTTGTGCCAAGCCTACTAACTTAAAATTACTTAAGATTTTTAGGTTCTGCAAACTACTACAGGTGTTTTATCAAATCTTTCTCAGTCACCGTGGCAACACTTACCAAAATGACCAAAAAAGACTCAGCTTCTTCAAGGTGGCCTGCAGAAGCAGAGGCTGCTTTTGAGTCATTAAAATCATCATTTAGTTCTGATCCAGTCTTGGTTCATCTAAATCTTGATTTGTCCTTTATCCTAGAGATGCCTCCAATGCAGGAGCAAGGACAATTCTTTCCTAAGTCAAACCAGGTGACAACAAGTCGCACCTATGTGCCTTTTTTTCTAGCACAATAAAAATTTGACACACTCACCTGTAAATTTTGGTGCAATACAGTCCTTGTTTTTTGGTTTGGACACGCCAATGTTGATAAAGATAAATGTTGGTAATGATGTAAAACAAATTGTGCTTAAGTATGAGCCTTACGTTCTGCAATGTGGTGCTAAACACATTTGCAGTTGTGTTGGTATATGTTAGTCAGTCACAGTGTTGATGTCTTACAATCATATTGTCCATAAAACATTGCATTTGGGTTTGGAAATGCTGCCACAACATCCAGTTTGGTGAACAGTGAGCTAATGTCTGATGTTTTAATGTTATTAGTGTGGTACTTTGCCTTACTGTGGGTGTCTGGCATGTTAATGTGTATGTTTGTTGTTCACAGACTTACCTTCACAGACCTACCTTACCCGGGACCCGGGATATGTGGAGACCAAGGGCCAGCAGACTCCAAGTATGTGTCTGTGCGTTGTTTGCGGGGAGCCTCCCTCCACATAGCGCTCTGTATCCAAAGGTCTTGGACATTGTGTCGACAATGGACCTACAAGCAAACGATTATGTCAAGGACTTATGAACTTCTATTTCTTGTATGCATGACAAAGAGATGTTTTTAAATTTACCGGCTTCCTCAGAATCAACATCATCATCCCTGTGGCTTTTGCTACGTGTCTGAGATGGGGGTGGTTGTGCTGTGAATAATTGTGCAAATATACACATTAATCAATATTAATTTTCCTTATTCAAAAAAGATTAAAAAAACAAACAAACAGGAAATGTGATTTGATTTTTAAATAAATAAATAAAAAAGCATAAAACACTAAACATTATGAATATGTCATATTATTGCTGGTAAGGTGTGAAAGGGTTTTGCTTGAACTTTTACAGTTGTGCCCTGCAATAGCACATATTAAACTAATTTGACAACTATCAGACTAGATACGGCAAACATTTAATAAAATGTCAATCCATATGAAATCAGGAATAGTTCAAATAAAAACGTACAACTGCTGCCTAACTACACCTCCCAGTATACTCATGCCCTGATAGGAAGACTATGGCAGGCTATGCTGCAATGTGTACTCCCATAGCAGCTGTATAAGCATGTATAAGCAACAAAAATACTAACTAATAAATTACAGACATTTACACAATACAATCAGTAAAAAAGCAAATTTTAGCCAAAATGAAACAAATATCACCTAAGCAAACAGGAGTATGTGCTTAACACATTCAAACAAGTTCACAACTATTACTACATAACTCATTCCCTACCATAAATGAAACAGAAAAATAAAAAAAATGGCATGCCTTACAAATAGCCTATTATCTTGTGCCAGCTTTAAAACAACTTGAAGTGTAATGTTTTCAAGGTGTTAAAGCAAGATTATGTCCTACATAACAATTTTTAAATGAAAATACTAACAATTTTTAGGTTAACATGGCTACTTACCAGGCCGCCTGGGGGGCATCCATGTCATGGACGTGCAGACGCTCAACCACTTCAGGAGGAATGAGGCTCTTGATTGGCTCTTCATATTGTAGGTAGTTCTCATGATATGGGAAGCCTTCACCAGTGCATTGTGCTGCCTTGGCCTCCATTGCTATCTTGCCCTTGACATGCTGCTTCAGGTCGGAGAATCACTGCCCAGACAACACCCTCCCAAATGCTGGATTTATGCTTGGCAGAGGTGCTTGCAGCCTTCGGGCCAAAAAGCAGCTGGTAGTGCTTCATCACCTCCCTTACCAGAGCAACATTTTCCCCAAAGGTAAACTTGATGTTCCGCACTGTTTTGGTTTTGCATTTCTGACTGCATGTGAAAATTCTCTCAGGAAGGAGAAGTCTTTCACATTCTGACCAAACTCGCCAGAGAAAACTCAATTCTAAACTTGATTCTACCAAACTCTATTCTTAGTAAATTTCCGTGTTTCAATTTACAAAACTCTCCCGAGTCCAAGCGATGCTCAGCGTGTTTGATCTCGACCAAAACTCGATTCTTAGTAAATTTACCCCCTGCTGTTTAAATGAGCCTGTTACAACTTTGTTGAATCTCTCCATGGGGAGGTAGAGATTACAGCCTCCCTGTATGGTCCCCTGTACGGTCCGGACCGTTCCGGTTTTTACCCCATTCAAGACCATTCCGGTTTTTACCCCATCCCCGCTTCATAATGGAAGGCTGTAATCTCTCCCTGCCCATCTCCCCGGTGACAGCTGAAAGGACCCCCCAGGAAGTACCCCCTCCTCTGGTCACCGGTCCACTCCGGTCTGGTGTTCAGGGGAGAGCTGGAGTTTCCATCATCTCCAAGTGCCGGCACTGCACCCATGTGCAGTGTGAACAGCGCCGACCCGGGATTTGCATACTTTGGCTGCTGACAGCTGCGTGCGAACGCATCTGAATCGGGCCCATGGTATAGGGTAAATCTCGGGTCTGACAAGGCTTGGTACCGTGGGCCCGATTCAGATGCGTTCGCACGCAGCCGTCAGCAGCCAAAGTATGCAAATCCCGTGATTGCTAGCAAGACATTAGCATGCCCACTATGTCTCATCATGCGATCGTGGTATGTATTTAGGCGCCCACCAGCATCAACATCGGACCCATACGCAGCACTTGTGGCTGACCATACCCTACTGCAAGCACTGCAAGTGCTGCTGTGTGTAATTCAGCCATGTGACGTGTATGGTGACGATGCGTCTTAATTATGCACACTCAGACACACAGACACGCCTGCATTCACACCACCACACCCCCGTTTCCATCGACCACCCCGTCACCACCCACAATTGGTACTTCCTGTCACTCATTCTAGTGGAGCGTCTGTGTACAGGGTGCGGTCTTATACGCTTGTGCAGATTGCTTACATTGGCAGGCTACGTGCGAAAGCAGCCTAGAGAACGGATCTGAATAAGGCCCTGTGTTCCAAATCCCAAGACAGACATGGGATTTTGGTGGAAAAGGGTTATTAGACTGTGTGAATATTGTGGGTTTATTTTTCATACATTCTGTGATCGATATAGAAAACACCAACACAGCAGCGCTGTGATCGATATAGACCTGGTTCATAACAGTGTGGTACTATTTCAAGCTCAACCCTTATTGTGCAAACAGCTACGTTTTGAATCAGGGTTTCGTTTTCAAGCTCAGCTGAGGAAACAGCATGTCACTTTATTAATGTCTCAGGGTGTCACAAATTTATCTTGATTTTATATATATATCAGGGCCGGATTTACCGGCAATCAACCTAGGCGACCCGTCCCCTGATATCCGGCCCTGATCATCTGGCAGACTCAGCGGCTGACATATCGGCGGTGCTGGTGCATTGCACCGCTGCCCGCCATTCCCATGGCAATGAAGGGGCCCACACAGCAGCACTGACTGCGTCGGCCACAACAAAGAAGGAGAAGGTGTCCGGCCCACCTCCTCTCCATCCCTATCATCTCATCTCCCTTTACCTCATCCTCTGAGATTGTCACGAGGGGTCCGACGTCACAATGTAGTGACCAGCCCCAGCATAGAAGAGAAGAGAGCTACAGCTAGGAGTTAGATAACAAGTCTGGGATCATGGCAGGTCTGTATCTCCTCCGTCACTCTCCGGGCTCCTGCTGTGTTGCAGAGAACTGCGTGAAGGAGGTCAGTTCACAGTCAGTTCTTTCTTTTCTTTTTTTTTCTCTCTCTTTCGCTCTCCCCCCCCAGGAAATGCAGGTGTCCAATCTGATGCAGCACACCATATGAAATTAAAGGTTTACCCCCAGATGGTAACACCCCTCTCTCTTTTACTACCTGTCTCCCCCACTGATACTTTCCCTTCATGTCCCAGTGAATCCCTTTCAAACCTAACATATCCTTTGCCTGTCACTGACTGCTTCCCCTTGTAACCCTCTTCCCGTCACACTTTCTCTATCGCCATCTCCCACTGCCCGTCATCCTCTGCCTCTCTGTCACCCTCTCCCTTTCACCCAATCTCCGTCCCTCTCTTTGTCTCCATTACCCTCTCCCTGTCACCCACTGCTTCTCCCTATCACCCCCTGCTTGTCACCCTTTCCCCATCACCCTCTGCCTCTCCCTGTCCCCCTCTCCCATCACCCTCTCCCCATCACCCACTGCCCTTCACCCTCTGCCTCTCTTTGACACCCTGTCCTTCATTCACTCTCCGTCATCCTCTACTTCTCCGTTACCCTCTCCCTGTCACCCACTGCTTCTCAATATCACCCTCTGCTTGTCACCCTTTCCCTGTCACCCTCTGCCTCTCTGTTACCCTCTCCCCATCCTCCTCTCCCCATCACCTTCTGCCTCTCCCTGTCACCCACTGCCTTCCCCGTCACCCAGCATCATGGGTATATTCTGAAAAAAATATATATATATTTTTATATATATATATATATATATATATTAGCCTTCATTTATATGGCGCCACAAGCTTTCCGCAGAGCCTAACAATGTACATGAATTGTTTGAGGGAGGGTGGGCCCTAAACCTGTACCTTGCCTAGGGCCCCATGATGTCTAAATCTGGCACTGATATAAATATATATATATAACATACAGTCCAAATACTCGGCACTAACATCTAAAAGTATAGTAGTTATAAGGTGCCTTCCTTAATTCAATAAGTGTAGCAGATCACAGTCATAGGCGGCACTCAATTCAAAAATAGAAAAAAAGACACAGAAACTCCGTAATCCCAGTCAACGTTTCAATCCTATTTGCAGAATTTTCATCAGGACATGTCCTGATGAAAATTCTGCAAATAGAATTGAAACGTTGACTGGGATTACGGAGTTTCCGTGTCTTTTTTCTATTTTTGAATTGAGTGCCGCCTATGACTGTGATCTGCTATATATATATCTATATATATCTATATATATATATATATATATCTATATATATATATATATTTATATATACACACACACACATACAGAAATATATGATATATATAAAAGAAGTTTGTTGGTGAATATCTTCCACAGCTCTCAAGCTGACAAATCTTACATAGTTATTTAGTAGCAAAAAGCATTTAGATCACATAGCGACAACGCAATAATGCGACAAATCTTATATATAAAATTAATTTGTCTGTTTGTTTGGACACCACTGCACCAATTTGGATGAAACCAACATGAGGTTATCCAGTTGGACTCCGGACAGGTTTTAGGGGATTTAGGACCCCAGTCTGACCTCCCGTTAGTGTAAACTGGACAGATTTTTGAGCCTGTTCTGAGCCTTCCACTGGATGGATTTGGACAAAAACTTTACAGAGTGGTAACTTTGGATCCTAGAAGACATATTAGGGGGTTGAGGTACAGGTCGGACCTCCCATTGGAGTACGCTGGCCAGAACTTTGACCTGGGGAGCCTGTTCTGGGCCTTCCACTGGATGGATTTGGATGAAAACTTTACAGAGGGGTGGCATTTGGTCTGGGATGCCCAATGGAGTGGTTGGGGTCCTGGTTGGACCTAACTGCCAAGTGTGCCGGGCAGAAATTTGACCCAGGGAGCCTGTTCTGAGGCTTTCACTGGATGGGTTTGGATGAAAACTTCACAAAGTGGCATCATTGGATCCCAGAAGACATACTAGGGGATTGAGGTCCTGTTTGTGTACGCTGGTCAGAACTTTCACCCAGGGAGCCTGTTCTGGTCCTTCCACTGGATGGATTTGGATGAAAATTACATGAGGGGTGGCAATTGGTCTAGGATGCCTAAGGGAGTGGTTGGGGTCCCGGTCGTACCTCACGACTGAGTGTGCCAGGCAGAACTGTGACCCAGGGAGCCTGTTCTGGATCTTCCACTGGATGGATTTGGACAATATCATATAATAAAACTTAATAACTTGAAGATACTTCCATGCATTGACTGGGATAAAACCAATGCGAGGTGGTCCAGTTGGATCCTGGCTGGGTTTTAGGATATTAGTGTCCCGTTCAGACCTCCCGTTGGTGTACACTAGGCAGCTTTGACCTGGGGAGCCTGTTCTGAGCCTTGCACTGGCTGGATAGGGATGAAAACTTCACAGAGTGGTAACATTGGATCCTAGAAGACCTATTAGGGGATTGAGGTCCTAGTCGGACCTCCCGTTGGTGCACACTGGGCAGAACTTTCACCCAGGGAGTCTGTTCTGGTCCTTTTACTGGATGGATTTGGATGACATCACCTAATAAAACATAATAACTTGAAGAATGTCTCGGTACATTTTTCCATTCATCCTTCCTTCAATCAAATGAAGTATGCCAGTACTGTATGCTGAAAAACAGCCCCACACCATGATGTTACCACCTCCAAACTTCACTGTTGGTATGGTGTTTTTTGGGTGATATGCAGTGCCATTTCTCCTCCAAATATGATGTGTATTATGGCATCCAAAGAGTTACATTTTGGTCTCATCTGACAAGACTATATTCTCCCAGTATTTCACAGGCTTGTCTAAATGTTGTGCAGCAAACTTTAAACAAGTGTCAATGTGCTTTTTCTTCAGCAATGGAGTCTTGCATGGTGAGCGTGCATACAGGCCATGGAAGTTGAGTGCATTACTTATTGTTTTCTTTGAAACAATTATACCTGCTAATGCCAGGTCTTTCTGAAGCTATCCACAAGTTGTCCTTGGCTCTTGGACAACCCTTCTGATAATTCTTTGCACTCCTCTGTCAGAAATCTTGCGAGGTGCACCGGGTCATAGCCTGGTTATGGTGAAATGATGTTCTTTACACTTCCGGATTATGGCCCCAACAGTGCTCACTGGAACATTCAGACATTTAAAAATCCTTTTGTAACGAATGCCATCAGTATGTTTTGCAATAATAAGGTTGCGAAGGTCTTGAGAGAGCTTTTTGCTTTTACCCATGATGAGATGTTTCTTGCGTGATACCTTGGTAATGAGACACCTTTTTATAGGCCATCAGTTGGGACTGAACCAGCTTTTATATTAATTTGCACTGACAAGGGGCAGGATTGCTTTTTATTTACTGATAGATTTCAGCTGATGTCTTGGCTTTCCATGCCTTTTAGCACCTCCCTCTCTTCATGTGTTCAATACTTTTTCCCTGTGTCATTTCACATTATTACACATAACTTAATTTATGGACATCTATGGTTTGATTTCTTTGCATGGGTTGTTGCTGACATTTGGTGAAAATTTAATTACAATAGCCCCATTACAAATATATTTACTGAGAAAAATGTTGATGTGTTCTATACTTATTTTACCCACTGTATATGTTTACATATATATATATATATATATACACACACATATAAGTCCCACATTCACATACGAATCAGGTCCAACATCGGGGTGCATTCCAGCCAATCCAGTCCTGTTCAGGGACAGTAGGCAATAACATAGATATCCAAAAGGAATTACTCTCCAGGAAGACATAGCCGTTCAATTTACTTTTATTCCATGATTAGAGCAGCATTTTGGGCTGATGATGTATTATACCTATATAAAAGTAAATTGAACAGCTATGTCTTCCTGGTGAGTGCGTCCTTTAGGATATCTATCTATCTATCTATATATATATATTAGGGGAGAGCGGGTTCGGATTTCTGAAATCCGAACCCCCCCGAGCCCCCCCGATCCGAGGCCGATCCGAGTCAGGCTCGACTTTCCCGCCTGACTCGGATCTGAAATCGAGGCAAAACATCATCATCTCGCCTTCCGGGTCTCGCGGGTTTTGGATCCTATATAAGGTACCCGCGTCGGCGCCATTTTCTCACTCGGCTGTGGACAGTGAAGAGGGAGGGTGGGAGTTAGGGCTGGCTGGGCTGTGTTGTGTAGTGTAGTGTTGTAGTGTAGTGTTGTGCTGTGCTGCTGTTGTCCAAAGGGGCTGTGTCCACTACTTCAAAGTCCATAGGGGCTGTGTTCACTACTTCAAAGTCCATAGGGGCTGGCTTGACTGTGTTGTGCAGTCAGTTGTCCATAGGGGCTGTGTCCACTCCAAAGTCCTGTGCAGTGTCCCAGTCCTAAAGGGGTACTGTAGTGTTGTCCAGGGGGTGCTCTGTCCGTCAGGGGTGCTCCCCCCAAGTGCTAAAAAAAAAATATTTTTTCTGTGTTTGTGAATCGTCTGCACTGTGGCTGCATGTGCATCAACAAAGGAGCAGCGCCAAGCGTGCGCCTGTGTCCCATAAGTAAAGGGCTGGCTGGCTTGACCGTTAAAGGGTGCTGTAACTCCCAAAGTACACTCCAAACAAAATAAAAAAATATTTTCTGTGTTTGTGAATTGTGTGCGCAGTAGCCGCACGTGCATCAACAAAGTAGTGCCAAGCGTGCGCCTGTGTCATAAGTAAAGGGCCGGCTGGCTTGACCGTTAAAGGGTGCTGTAACCCCCAAAGTACACTCCAGTCCAAACCAAAAAAAAAATATTTTCTGTGTTTGTGAATTGTGTGCGCAGTAGCTGCACGTGCATCAACAAAGTAGTGCCAAGCGTGCGCCTGTGTCATAAGTAAAGGGCCGGCCGGCTTGACCGTTAAAGGGTGCTGTAACCCCCAAAGTACACTCCAAACCCAAAAAATATATATTTTCTGTGTTTGTGAATTGTGTGCGCAGTAGCCGCACGTGCATCAACAAAGTAGTGCCAAGCGTGCGCCTGTGTCATAAGTAAAGGGCCAGCTGGCTTGACCGTTAAAGGGTGCTGTAACCCCCAAAGTACACTCCAGTCCAAACCAAAAAAAAAATTATTTTCTGTGTTTGTGAATTGTGTGCGCAGTAGCCGCACGTGCATCAACAAAGTAGTGCCAAGCGTGCGCCTGTGTCATAAGTAAAGGGCCGGCTGGCTTGACCATTAAAGGGTGCTGTAACCCCCAAAGTACACTCCAGTCCAAAAAAAAAAATATATATTTTCTGTGTTTGTGAATTGTGTGCGCAGTAGCTGCACGTGCATCAACAAAGTAGTGCCAAGCGTGCGCCTGTGTCATAAGTAAAGGGCCAGCTGGCTTGACCGTTAAAGGGTGCTGTAACCCCCAAAGTACACTCCAAACCAAAAAAAATATATATTTTCTGTGTTTGTGACTTGTGTGCACTGTGGCTGCACGTGCATCAACAAAGGAGCAGCGCCAAGCGTGCGCCTGTATCCCATAAGTAAAGAGCCGGCTGACTCATTTCTTAAAGGGTGGTGTAACCCACAAAGTGCACTACTCTCCAGCAAAAATAAAAAAATATTTTCTGTGTTTGTGTGCGCTTTAGCCGCACGTATATATCAATATAACATAAATGGAGGACCAAACTTTCTCCGATAAAAATAAAATAGGGAAAGATCAAGAACCACTTCCTCCTAGTGCTGTTGCTGCTGCTGGGAGTTGTTCATCATCCCAGAGAGAGAGTAGGAACATCACTACTTTTACTAAACAATTGACCCTCCAACAGTCCCTAGCGATGAGGATGAAGTACAACAGCAGTCATCCTGAAGCAAAACGTATAACTGAGGCCTTGACTGCTATGTTGGTGTTAGACATTAGTGCAGTGGGATTTAGACAATTGATGGAGGTAGTGTGTCCCCGGTTCCAAATCCCGTCTAGATTCCACCTGCATCCTCAAAGCAGCAGCGACAAGCGTGCATCTGTCTGTTAAAGGGTGGTGACACCCTCAAAGAGTGCTACACAAACAATAAAAATATTGTTCTTTTTTTTTCGGTCTTTGTGAAATGTGTGGGCTGTAGCCGCACCTGCATCCTTAAAGCAGCAGCGACAAGCGTGCGTCTGTCTGTTAAAGGGTGGTGACACCCTCAAAGTGTGCTACACAAACAATAAAAATATTGTTCTTTTTTTTTCTGTCTTTGTGAATTGTGTGGGCTGTAGCCGCACTTGCATCCTCAAAGCAGCAGCGACAAGCGTGCGTCTGTCTGTTAAAGGGTGGTGACACCCTCAAAGTGTGCTACACAAACAATAAAAATATTCTTCTTTTTTCTGTCTTTGTGAATTGTGTGGGCTGTAGCCGCACTTGCATCCTCAAAGCAGCAGCGACAAGCGTGCGTCTGTCTGTTAAAGGGTGGTGTAACCCTCAAAGTGCTCCAAAAAATAAAAAACTATTTTTTTAATGTGTTTGTGACTTGTGTGCGATGTAGCCGCACATGCATCAACATAGTAGCAGCGCCAAGCGTGCGCCTGTGTCATAAGTCAAGGGCTGGTTTGGACATCTGGTCCGGACTGAAGGACGTGCCAACAATTTCTGACAAGTCTACTGTCACTGCATATGATACTGTCCTCAAAGCAGCAGCGACAAGCGTGCGTCTGTCTGTTAAAGGGTGGTGACACCCTCAAAGTGTGCTACACAAACAATAAAACTATTGTTCTTTTTTTTTCTGTCTTTGTGAATTGTGTGGGCTGTAGCCGCACTTGCATCCTCAAAGCAGCAGCGACAAGCGTGCGTCTGTCTGTTAAAGGGTGGTGTAACTCTCAAAGTGCTCCAAAAAATAAAAAACTATTTTTTTAATGTGTTTGTGACTTGTGTGCGATGTAGCCGCACTTGCATCCTCAAAGCAGCAGCGACAAGCGTGCGTCTGTCTGTTAAAGGGTGGTGACACCCTCAAAGTGTGCTACACAAACAATAAAAATATTCTTCTTTTTTTTCTGTCTTTGTGAATTGTGTGGGCTGTAGCTGCACTTGCATCCTCAAAGCAGCAGCGACAAGCGTGCGTCTGTCTGTTAAAGGATTACATCGGTGACAGCATCCAAGTAGGCATGTCAGACAGTCCGTACCTGTACTGGCAGGAAAAAGAAGCAATTTGGAGGTCCCTGTACAAACTGGCTCTATTTTACCTGAGTTGGCCCCCCCTCCAGTGTGTACTCCGAAAGAGTGTTTAGTGCAGCCGGCAACCTTGTCAGTGAAAGGCGTACTAGGTTGCTTCCACAAAATGTGGAGAAGATGATGTTCATAAAATGAATTATCAACTCTTCCAGGGAGACCAGCCTCCAGAACGTACAGAGGGACCTGTGGTTGTAGATTCCAGCGGGGACGAATTAATACTCTGTGAGGATGAGGATGTACACACTGAAGAGGGTGAGGAATCGGTGGATGAGGAGGATGAGGATGACATCTTGCCTCCGTATACCCAGTTTGTGCAGGGACAGATTAATTGCCAGCTTGTTTTGTGGGGGCCCAACGAACCAATCATTTCAGCCACAGTCGTGTGGCAGACCCTGGCGCTGAAATGTTTGGTTTGTTAAAGTGTGCATGTCCTGTTTATACAACATAAGGGTGGGTGGGAGGGCCCAAGGACAATTCCATCTTGCACCTCTTTTTTTTCTTTGCATTATGTACAGTTTGGGGCCTAGTTTTTCAAACTGCCATCCTGTCTGCCACTGCAGTTTCACGCCTAGATGGGTCACGTGTTTGTGCCGCCCACTCGTGCCGCTTAGCATAGTCATCCAGCTACCTCGGTGCAACCTTTTGGACATAAAAACACTATTGTGAGGTGTTCAGAATAGACTGGAAATGAGTGGAAATTAAGGTTATTGAGGTTAATAATAGCATAGGAGCAGAAAAACCTACAAATTCTGTGATTTTAGCTGTTTTTATGCTTTTTTTCAAAAAAATACAGATCCAAAACACAAAACCCAGAACCCAAAACACGGAAGGGTGGTTTTGGCAAAACCAATCCAGATCCAAAACACGAAGAAAGATCCAGATCCAAAACACGAAAAGTGGCCGGTGCACACCCCTAATATATAGTAAGTCAGTGCACTAATCCAGAAGAATTGAATAATACCAATATCCTGGGAAGAACTACCTAATTACGATTGCGTGTCTGTCTCCTATGAGTGATCTCACACATGCAGGTATATTCAAGGCACGGATCCCACACTATAAGAATCTGCGTCTTCCCAAAGGATAATGCCCAAATCCACTTGGGAATAATTCTTGTGAAGCATAAATAGGGGGAGCCACATCATGCATAAAAGTATATTCATTTTATTGCAATCCACAAAAATATGAGTGTGCGTACCAGAGCAAGCGGTCTGAACCATCACAAGTGTATTAGGTAATAAATAAACAATCACCCGGCCAGGGACCTGAACATCTTCAAGGGCTTCTCCGGGCGCTGTTTCCTCTATTAACAATTATAACGCCGAGCCCCTATGTGTTTCGTCATCGGACTTAGTCAGGAAACACGTAGGTCATATATGTAGTGTGTGTGTGTGCCTTCATCAGGCTCTGCTGCAGTTTCTTCCAAAAACATAATGTTAGTATTACTGGCTGCTGACTAAAATGTACCTTAGTGTGTGTATGTGTTTGTATGTTAAGAATTTAGACTTACCACCAATGGTGCAATGACTGATGTGAATGATAAATATTCTCTGTACAAATCTGCTTAATTAGTGACACTATATATTAAGCAACAATAATAAGAATAGTAATAATAATGTTGTGTTCACATTTTGTAACCATTATACATAGACTTCCCTGCTGCTCCCATTTGCGTATTTTTTTTTTTTTTTGCAGATTCTTGCATGAATGACTTATCCGTCTTACTATTTCACTAGGAATTGGAAAAGTTACCCGATTCAAGACATCTGCCATTTAGTTTTGCTCCAGTGTACAACACACAACACATCAACACAAATTAATTAAAATATATCACAATCCTCTCCTCTAACTCAGTACAAGTTCACGTTTATCTTAGAGGAACAATTCAAAGACTTACTGTTTTTGCATGGGTAATGGTGCAAGTATACATTCACATTGCTCGCATCCATTTCTATTAAAATGTGACCTAAGTATTATTGGATGCAAATCCCTTCAAATGTGACTATATTTCACAGAACACAAGAATTACAATTCAGAATTTAGCCAAACCATAAATAAAACATAGACTATGCAGTTACTATCATGAAATATTGCTGGAATACAAGTGCAGAAAGAAAGAGTAAAAAGCTTGAGCTACAATACTTCTGAGCAGTGGTGGCTCTAGAGGTGGGGCTGCAACGCAGTCCAAAATTCATATAGTGGAGCCGCACCAACTGTCATTTCACACACTGCCAAACATACAGTAGATGGCTGGGACTCATTGGCAGTTAGTGTGGCTCCCCTATTTGAATTTTGGACTGCACTGGAGCTCCACCCCTGGAGCCGCCATTGCTTCTGAGAAACCTTAGCCTTATTAAACATTCTTTTTTGTCTTAAAGTACAAAATACACAGATCAGCCATTACATTAAAAACCACCTGCTAATGTGTAGGACCCCTTGTGTGCTTCCAAAACAGATGGGTCACATCGAGGCATGGACTCCACAAGTTGGGTTGCCAGATCACCCCTATAATTAGGGATAGATGAATTGCACTATTTCTGTGGCTGCTTAAAACCATGTGAAATGGAGACTTGAAGTCAACCAGCCACAGAATCTGTGTAATTCATGTGCCCCTTATTAAAGGGATGAGGTGACAACCGTATCTACAAGACCTCAGTAGGTGTCCTGTGGTTTCTGGCACCAAGATGTTAGCAGCAGATCCTGTAAGTCCTGTATCTTGTGAAGTGGGGCCTCTATGGCTCGGAATTGTTTTTCCAGCACATCCCACAGATGCGCCATTGGGTTGAGATCTGGGGAATTTAAAGGCAATACCTTGAACTCTTTGTCTTGTTTCTCAAACCATTCCTGAGCAATATTTGCAGTGAGGTTGCACACATTATCCTGCTGAAAGTGACCACTGCCAACAGAGAATACCATTGCCAAGAAGGGGTGTACTTGGTCTGCAACAATGTTTATGATTCATGTCATACTGTAGTAACATCCACATAAATGGCAGGACCCGAGTTTTCCCAGCAGAACTTTGCCCAAAGCATAAAACTGCCTCCACCGGCCTGCCTTCCCATAGTGCTGTCACATATCGGAGTCCATTGGTGTCACCTTACTGCCATCCGTGTCCCTGCTGCTTGCCTGCATCCCTGAGACCTGGTATCACCCATCTGTAAATGTGCAGTTCCTGATGTTCTGCATCATGAGCACCACCATCTTGGACATGATCCTCTCTGACAAACCTGTCTCCAGCAACTCCTGTGACATGATTCAACCAGCCTATCAGTTCTAAGGCTGCCTAATTTAAACCAGGAACTTCTGACTGCTCATTACAAGAAAACAGATATGCTAATATAAACCTTGAACCATAAATTGTCTACTGGGTATAATGCATTGTTCAAATCGACCTAGCTCTGAATACATACTCCTTTCCTACAGTACCTTTTATTTTATACTCTGGATTGGAAACTGCCAGCTGCGCCTACGTATGTATAATAGGGAGAAGTGGAGATCACTTGTCTGACTTTTTGATTATTAGCCTATTTTCATGTTACTGCATTGTTTTTTACGGCAACACTCAATTTTTAGAGCATCACAATGATGGCAACGAGAACATTTAGGGCCTGATTCAGAGGTGCACGCAATGTAGATGTTAGCGCAGTTCAGCGATTATTTGCCACTGCACATCCAGGAAATATTCTAAAAACCCCTAGAGCACATGAGTTTCACTGAGTGTATGTTCTTGTGCATGGGAGTGCTGGTACAGGTTGAGTCTCCCATATCCAAATAATCCAAAATACAGAATAATTTTGGCATGACTGAGAAAATGAAACCTTTGATTTTTGATGGTTCAATGTACACAAACTTTGTCTAAGGCACAAATTATTAAAAATATTGCATAACATTACTTTCAGGCTTTGTGTATAAGGTGCACAGAAAAAAGGGTTTTGCCCCCAGCACACAGTAGCAAAATCAAAAATACTCAAATCCTACATGATAATAGAGATTCAAAGGTATTAGTTACATATATTTGCAAATATATGAATAAGCGCCAGGCCAATCGTCAAGGCTCCTCTATTCTGGCGTCACTAACATTAAGAGGTTCACGTCCGAGAAGCAAGGCACCCCAAAAAATTCCAGCCAAGGACCATCCCCAGGGCATCACATGAAAAGGGGAAAAAAGGTGATAGTGTAGTGTAAAGAATAGATGTGTAAGGATAAATCAATGTGTTAATGAAATGTGAAAGAATTAAATGACGTAAATAATGTACAAACAATTAGAGAAGTGATAAAAATATTCTATGTGAATTAAGTGGTGATGCCATGAGAAAGGTCCAGCCAGAACAACTTCTCTAATTGTTTGTACATTATTTATGTCATTTTAATTCTTTCACATTTCATTAACTTATTGATTTATCCTTACACATCTATTCTTTACACTTCACTATCACCTTTTTTTCCCTTTTCGTGTGATGCCCTGGGGATGGTCCTTGGCTGGAATTTTTTGGGTTGCCTTGCTTCTCGGACGGGAACCCCTTAATGTTAGGGACGCCGGTATAGAGGAGCCTTGACGATTGGCCTGGCGCTTATTCATATATTTGTAACTAATACCTCTGAATCTCTATTATCATGTAGGATTTAAGTATTTTTGATTTTGCTACAGTGTGTTGGGGGGCAAAACCCTTTTTTCTGTGCTCAGTGTAAACCCCGCTCTTTACAAGCACCTGTGGTATGTCATTAGCTGATTTGAGCAACTACCAGATTTTTTGTTTGTGTATAAGGTGTATATGAAACATAAATTAATTTTATTTATGTATACAAACTTTGCTTGGGCCACAAAATTATTGAAAATATTGTATAAAATGACCTGCAGGTTGTGTGTATAAGGTGTATATAGCACATATATGCATTCTGTGTATATAATGGGGTCCCATTCCCAAGATATTTCATTATGGTATGCAAATATTCCAAAATACGGAATATTCCGTTATCCAAAATAGCCCTGGTCCCAAGCATTTTGGATATGGGAGACTCAACCTGTATTAGGAACAGCAAGGCAAAACTATGGGCTTTCCTGGCTTGCACCATAGGCTGGTACAAGGGTCGATTCTGCATGCAATGGTGTGCTGGTGGGGGAGTGTTCAAAACCATGGGAATTGAAAGTGGGCATCTCATGGCTTTCACAGTCTGACACAGGCTAGTGCCCAAGGGGAAAGCTGGAACTATATATTTGCATATTATTCTGCAGCAATTCTGCAAAAATGTCACAATCACGGTTCCAATAGTATGCCATACTTGTTGACTTTCTGGCTGCCCCCTCTGGGATGGGTAAGCCATGTTGGCACAGCAAGGGCATGGCACTGCACAGGTGGGTGGCACAGGAGGCGTGATGGCATGACTACATCATCATGGTCCTTATCCCTGCTATAAAATGCCAAGATTACCGGCATTGTAAAGAAGGGGCAGGACTATGATGATGCATTTCAGTTCAAATTGCTTCATCGGCCACCCGGACTGTCCACTTCACTTGGGAAGTGGGCAGTGCCGGGCAGACATGACCAGACTCCAGGAGACTTGCCTACTCTTCTGGGTGGCCGGGAATGCCACTCGATTTTTGGGAGCCTCCCGGACTTTCCAGGAAAGTAGGCAAGTATATAGTGTGCACCTTTAAACTAGGCCCTTAGTTCCTTCTGAAGGAATGAGCTGGACAGCCTTGGAAGAACTGGGTCATTCCCAGCAGAAAGCAGTCTAGCACACAGAAACCTACATAGCTGTGACAAATGCTTCTAAAGCGGGGCACATACAACATCACAGCATATTACAAGGTCTATAAAATTATATGTTATTAAGTAATTGTTTTGACCTACAGTACACTTATAACAGACAAACACAGAGAAGAAAGGACAAACAAAGTCCTAGTGGGTTATCACACTGATTAACATCAATTAATCCAGATATTGTCAGTAATCTCAGTAGAACCCTGGTATCGGGCTGGAGCAATCTGACAATATGAGATATGTGAAAGACAGCGAAAATATGTGATGGAAATAAGAAGATAATGAAAGTCAAAAGGACACTAAGCAAATAATCTGTCTTTCATGGTCAATGATTGTGCAATAAATTTACAAATTAATGAAACTAGGTATTTAATGAGCGCAAACAAAAACAAAATATCTAAACATTGTGTTAAACATTGCCTTAGAGTCTATAAGGTTTAAGTTGTTCAATAAATATACATAAGAACGTTAATCAGGAGTGTGGTGTCATCAATAAATTTAGAGGTAAACCACATAGGTCCATATGTTACACATAAAGCATGTAATCAGTATATCCCAGGTTTGAGAATACTATATTTAGTCATGTGAATCATAAGAAAATCATAAGGCATGTATTCAGTATATACCATATCTAAGCATACCATATTACTGTTGTTCATGTGAATCTATAAATATTCACAGGAAACCAGATGTTGCAGGTAGAGCATGTATTCAGTACATACTTGCCTACTTTTGAAAAAGCATTTCAGGGAGATTGTGAAAGCAGCACCTATGAGCGCATGTTACAGTGGGCGTGTACTGCTAAATCTGAGAGGCGTGTCCTAAACCTGACTTACATCCAAATGTAAACCAGCCCAAAAGCAGTTAGTAAGATCTGTTTTTTTGATGAAAACACACTAATACTTTTCAGAAATTCATAGGGATCATTGTGCCTTATAATAACCAATGCAAGGAAATTACACTAATGATCCCATTTGAATGTATATATCTCTGTTTTTTTAATATAACAGCTTCATAATGGGGGTAAGGATGAAATGAGGGAGATTGCTAGACTCTTCAGGGAGGCAGGGAGATTGCTACTATTTCAGGGAGTCTCCCTGACAATGAGGTAGAGTTGGCAAGTATGATTCAGTATATCCCAGGTTTAAGCATAGCAAAGAATAGCCTGTAATGACGGTCTATATCTACCAGGAGAGTAGCCTATAATCAGGATCTATTTCTTGTACAGTGATGCCTAATCAGTATAAATACATTTGTTAATACACATAGAACACTTATCGCATTTAATAGTATAATAGTGCTTAGCAGATAACGGGCCAAATGTAATAGGGTGAGAATTTAGAAAATGTGAGAGTTTAGCAGTAATCTCTCACATTGATCGAGTTGCATCTTCAAAATGGGAAAATATCTGGATGAGAGTTTAAATCGTGAATATTTTTGAGTCCAAAAATATGCGTGTTTGCATGTTCTCGGACTCTATTACATTGGCCAAGTTTAAAAACTGTGAGAGTTTACTGCTAAAGTCTCACATGTTCTAAACTCTCACCCTATTACATTTGGCCCAACATGTTTATCCTTCTGTCAAAGTAGTGGTATAGGTAAAAGAGTAGAGCATTTATAAGTCACTGTCTCTGCTGTTCCCTGCTATGCAAAGTAGTGATCAGGGAATGACAGAGCAGGCACAATTGCTCTCAGAAAATAGGTAGAAGCAGCATCTGCTGTTAGGGTACCTCCATGACTGACTGCCCTGTTTCCACTGCAGCGCAGTACAGCACTACATGGGGACCACCAATTAGAGTGCTGCTTAGGGAATACCTGTGGAGTCAAGACCCAGACCAGACTGAGCAGAGTGGGGGCGGGGGGGGGCGAGCTCACGCACCAGGGCCCTGATTATGTTGATAATAAAAACATAACTGTATTAATTAACTAAGGTGATCCAAAAGAGATAGTAGACAGTAATGCAGTGGCGTAAGTAGGGTATTTGGAGCCCAGTGTAAATTTGAAAAGGGAGCGCAACCCCATGTGCGCGCGCGTCAAAAAAATGGGCGTGGTCACTTAAAAATGGGGCGTGTCAACATGACACACCCCTTTATTTTCAAACTGAACATTTCTATCCATATGCACCTTAACCCCAGTAGTACCCCTTATACAGTACCCCCAGTATGCAGTTGTGGTCCCTCTCATGCAGGCCCATAGTAGTGCCCCTTATACAGTATCCCCAGTAGTGGTCCCTCTTATACAGCCCCCAATTAGTTCCCCTTACTCAGTACCCCCAGTAGTGGCCCCCCCAAATGCAGTGCCCCACGTAGTGTTCCCCCTTATGCAGTGCCCCCAGTAGCAGTCCCCACAATGCAGTGCGCCCAGTAGCGGTATCCCCTTATGCAGTGCCCTTTTATATAGTGCCCCCAGCAGTAGTCCCCTCCATGCAGTTTTCCCAGTAGTGGTCCCCTTATGCAGGCACCCTGTAGTGATCCCCCCTATCTAGTGCCCCCTGTAGTGGTCCCCGCAGTGCCCCTAGCAGTAAGCCCCTTATATAGTGCCCCCAGCAGTAGTGTCCCCCCCTCCCATGCAGTGCCCCCAGTAGTGGTCCCCCTGATGCAGGCTCCCAGTAGTGACCCCTCCCTATCCAGTGGTCCCTGTAGTGGCCCTTTCTATTATTGCCCCCAGTAGTGGTCCCCCGAGTGCAGTGCCTCCAGTAATACTAGGCCCCTTTTAGAATGCCCCCAGCGGTAGTCCCCCCCCAAGTAGTAGTCCCCAGTAGAGTAGCCTCCCCCAGTAGAGGTCCTCCCAATGGCACCCCCAGTAGATGTCCCCCCCAGTAGTAGCCAACCCCTCCCCCGTTGTGCAGATAGGTTTAAAAATAAATAAATATATATATATAAAAATATACTTACCTGATTCCACGCTGCTCCTGTCCGCGATGCCGCTCCCGCCCTCCAGTCTGCCCGGGCTGGCGCGCTCAGCATTATGGGACTGACGTCATGACGTCAGTCCCATTACCCACTGCAGGAGCCGGACGGAAGTCCGGCTCTTGCAGTGGGTGCTGCAGCAGTCAATGAGAGTCTATCTGACTCTCATTGGCTGCTGTTTAACACACGCATCGCCGCCAGCGCTGGCGGCGATGCGTGTGTTATGCACAGCCTGAGCCCGCCTCCTGGCGCTATTGGGCAAGCGCTCAGGGGGAGGGAATGGGCTCAGGCGTGCAGCACAGGACCGGCGCTGGAAGCCTAGCGCCGGTCCTGTGCAAATGTGTAGCGCTGACCGCACGAACCCCGCTCGCCCTGCCCTAGTTACGCCACTGCAGTAATGTGAAGTGTAATTTTTACTTCTGCTGGAATACCCACTCCTAATGTGTAGACACATGGTGCATTTCGGGAATGCCTCCGTTTGGCCAGCCACCCCCCCTGCCCGCCTACCAAACGGGGCCAGCTGTCAATCACCATCGACAGCTCGCCCCCTTTGGTGCGAGACCCGGAGTGACGGAGCACCCTTCGCTAGCCGGGTCTCGGGCATGCGCACAACGGAGCCGGCTCCGTCGTGCGCATGCCCAGTGGGAAAACATCGACCCGGTTGCGAGCGCTCAGCGCTTGCGACCGTGTCTGACTCAGGCCACAGATAACTAAACTGGTAAATAGTACATTATATACTCACTTAATTATCAATACGATAACATAGGACCTGATTCAGAAATGTACACAATGTACACAAAGCAGAATTTGCTTTTAAGCCATTACGCATGCGTCAAAGTCACATCGTATGCACGGTGATTGTCTTGCGATTCCGCACGCACAGAGAAACAATTGCAAAGTGAGTGACAGGTAGTCAGCATTTGGGGGAGTGAGTGATAGGTAGTCAGCATTTGGGGGAGGTAACAGGGGGTGGTTAGAAAAACGCAGGTGTGTCTTAAGCTGCATACACACAACGATTTTGTTACCAACGATTTTATGAACGATTCTCTGTCAGATTATCTCAGATTATCTGTCAGAGTTTTTTAAAGTGTAATGAACGATTTTTTGAACTACAAACGATTTTTGTAACTTCCCTTAATGTAAATCGTTCAGTTGGTCAGTCAGAATGAACTGCAAACTACAAACGGGAACGCACATGAACGATAATCATTTATCGTTATAAAGGGGCCTATCCATTAGCAGATCTTTCTGAAATGGAGCGTACACACGGTCAGATTTGTCAGACTTGTCAGATTTGTCAGATGAACGACTGAACGATTAAACGATTTAAACGATTTGGACGATTTGACCAAAGTTTTGAACGATTTGAACGATTTGAACGATTGAACGATTTTTGACTGCATTAAAATGAATGGAATCGTCCAAGTCTGACTGCAAACCCATCAGATGACAGATATCGTTATCTGACAAACGGGAACGCGCATCGTTGATCGTCCATCGTTCAGGCATGTCAGATATGAACGATTTTCCATCAGATATGAACGACTGAACGATTTTTAAATCGTTATCGTCCATATCTGAAGAAAAAATCTGATCGTGTGTATGCACCAAAAGACAAAAGACAAGATTTATCTTTTGAAAATTCCTGGGGCTGCTGTAACCGATATCTGTCATATACATGACAGATTTTTGCAAACGACGAACGATATTGCATGACATCATTCTGGGAGTGGATTTTTTTTTCTGTTTCTATTCATTTCATTAAAAAAATCGTTCGTCCTTTACCGCGACAGATATTTCTAATATCTGTCAGCGATAAACGATAATTTACCAACATGTTGGAGAGACAAAAGACCACATTTGTCGGCCGCGGGAGTGCGCATTTTTATCATTCAGAGCCTATCCATTAGCAGATAAATTGAACGACTGAACGATCAATCGTGCATCGTTCAAATTTATCTGCTAATGGATAGGCCCCTTAACTCAGAAACTGAACAATTTTTTCAACGATGGAACGTTAACGACATCGTTATAGTTAAATCGTTAAAAAAATAGTTACGTGTGTATGCACCTTTACAGTTTAAACACTGTTACGTGGGCGTGCATAAATTAGCCATTGCGATCTCCTACACAGCACGAGAGCTCTCTGCATGTCAGGAGAGACGCTGTATTTGAGACAGGTCAATACCGCGCAATGGCTGCATGGCTGGTCAATGTGCGTCGATGTTACCGATATCTACGCTGGTAGGTGACGTCGGACACAGATGAGAAGACAGCAGTGGGCGTTCTTATGCTCTGATAAGCTTCAGATCTGTTAGCATATTTTCGTAGCTGCGGTCCATGTGAAATCGCAGCTGCGAACGCATTAGCATCCATCTCTGATCAGGCCCATAATATTAATGTACTGTATATAGTGCCGTAGAATGACATTAAAGTAAATGTAAGGTAACGTTCTTGATTATTATAGAGCTAACTTAGCTGCACAATAAAAATGTTTTAACATACTGTAATTCATAGAGCATTGAATTGGTATTGCCAATAGATGTTAGTGTATTGAGGGATACTGAAAGGTTCCCTACAATACAATACTTGTTTTGTGTACTTTATCGTGAAACACTAGCTGTCCATAAACCAGAGATTAAAGTAGAATTAAAAAAGAAAATAGAGACAAAAATAGATAACTACACCATGGTATCTGAAACGAAAGGGAATTTGTACTAAAAATCACGGAGTAGAGCAATTATTTTCATTGTACATTGCAGCGGGTATAATTATTTATTACATGATTATCTCCATACAGAATGTACTACATGTAACTCCCACGGACAGAGGGATAACCGCTTTCCCTTGGAGTTACATCCCGGCATATTGTAGGAGTCTTTAACATTTTTGAAAGACTTCTCCTGGAAAACTTACACCACGCATGCGCACAGTGTTGGTTTTCAGAGCCGAACAGAGACTGCAGGGGAAAGATCGTTGTTCCCTTTCCTGCGAGAATGCCTCCATAGGCATTACGCGGCCATTACACCATCAGAGGATGGCGTAAACCAATGGGACCAAACTCTGAAAAGCTTTGTAGAGGGCAGCCGGGGACAGGAGGAGAAGATGACGAGCGGGTATTAGAGGAAATGGTGAGTCGTGGATAGGAGGAGGAGGTGAGGAGCTGCGGGACAGGTGGAGGAGGCGGGAGACAATTATTTGAGAAGGAGAGGAGATAGTATTAGAGATATGGGGTAGCCTGGGACAGGAGAAGCATCATGGAGCTGGGTATTTGAGGTGGAGGGAAGCCAATGATTAGAGGCAGAGGGGAGCTGGGGACAGGAGGGGGAGGTAGGGAGCTGGGTATTAGAGGTGGAGGGGAGCTGTGGACAGGAGGAGGCAAGGAGCCAGGGATTAGAGGTGGAGAGGTCTGGGTCAGGGTGGATCAGGCGGTGGAGGGAATCCGGGAACAGGAGGAGTAGGTGGGAAGCCGGGGATTAGAGGTGGAGTGGATCCGGGGACAGGAAGGCTAGACAGGGAGCCTGGTACTAGAGGAGGAGGCGAGTCGGGAACAGTAGGAGTAGGCAGGGAGCCGTGGATTAGAGGGGAACGGGGAAAAGAAGGGGCAGACATGGAGCCAGAGAGCCGGGGACTGCTGAGGCTTGCGTAGATTCAATCGCGGCAGGAGCCTTGTTATTCTATAACCGAGGCTGTCAATGAACATGGTGAGCTGAGGCAGTGACTGTGCCGCCCCCAAGGATTTAGCACCTGGGGCCACATCACTGGCCGCAGTGCCCTCCTTACGGTCCTGTGCAATTCTGTTGACAAGCCCTCATTGAACTTTGCCTACATGATAACGCCCCATTACAGCCCAGTTCCGCCTCAGTCGTACGTGTAGATGCATTAGAAACGACTATTACTGTACATTACCCCTACATGTGTATGCCCATTCCCAGAACATGCGCAGTGAGTGAATTTGCGTATGATATACTGAGCAAACATATGTTCAACTTCATTAGCTCCATAGAGTTCTTAACCCTTAACTTTAAATCACATAATTCAGGTTAGAGATCATCAGCCAAGAAGATTTTATAAACTGACTTATTTAGTGGCTTTTAGGGATTCTCCGTACAATCAACTAACAAATATGCCCATGTCTCGTTACATTACAAATAAGGCCATATAATATTAAAGCACTATAAAGTACATGTAGGAGAAGGCACTGGTTTTACGTTCACATTAGATACAAGCTGTAACAACAAGCTATATAAATCTAATTTTCTAGATGTGATGTGTTTAAATGGAGATTATCAATGTTGAGATAATATTTGGAGGATCTCACTGGAAGTGACTTTGATTGACTAGGATTACACCTAAGGATGGTCGTATCCTTGAAGAGAAACAGCAGAGAGGGGTGCAGGATTTGCTAGGCTTTGAAATCAGCTATTTAATGCATCAATCCTCTTGTAGGACTGAACCACAGCAGGCAAGTCACAAAGAAGAGAAAGAAATGACACAACGCTGGATAAACATTTTCTTTTGGGCTAAGAAGAGAGAGAATAGAAGACATATAAAGTGCACATAATGCATATAAAGAATCAAATCAAATGGCAATAAAAGGGAGAGAAAGTGAACAAAAGGCGGGACGGGAGAAAAGAGAAATGCAAATGGGTGAGACAAAAAAAAGAAACAAGAAAGGAGAACAAGAGGGGGAAATAAGTAATATTTCCTTGATAAAAATGCACAAAAGGGAAGATGAACTTTGTTCTTTTCCCCTCTCTTTCTACTTTCCTCTCTTTCTCCTCCTCGCCTCGCAGCACGCCAGCCTAAGCTGAGAGCTGTAATGTCATTAAATTGCAAATGCTTTTTCATTTCCGACACACACTGTTTACTTATCTGGCAAAAACATATGTTGGAAGGAATCCGTTAAATTCTGCCCATTGCCTTGGGTAAAAGTGCAATAGAAACGGCCCCAGTGAGCTCCCTCTTTCTTCTCCCAGCACTACTCTTATCAGGAAGACTGCTTGGCAGAAACTGGCTAGTTGAATGAAAAAGGAAGATACAGGCGCAGATTACGGAAGAACACTGAGCACAAAATTCCTGGAGAGAGGGTCACTCCATAGCAAATGATTTCACTGCTGTAGATCTGCATAAATTACTATTTTTAAGGCATCTCCAAACTCTGTATATTTTTCTCACTCTGTCAAACATTTAATTTCACGCCCCATGTTCTGAATATGCTAAAATGCATATCTCTGATGCACCTTTAAGCCAGAAAAACGAATGCAAAATTGAAGATAAAATGATGTGATTTGCACTACAAGCCTATTACTTGAAGTATTTACATATAGTTTACCTCTGCAATTCTGCAAACGATTTATTTTCTTTAAAAAAAATAATAATATCTGGATTAAACTCATATAAATATGTATAGAACTTTGTTTAGAAAATAGATTTTATAGTTAATGTAAAAAAGTGGACATTTTCTTTACAAGTAGAACCCCAAATAGCAGAATTTGACACCTTACTTGGAAACGAGAGATTTCTCTGATTACTGTCCTCATTCAAACTCCCTTTATATACTGTAGTGGGGATAAAGATTGCTACTTAAAATAGTTTAAAATAGTACATGTGTAACATTTCATACCATAGAGATAATTTAAACAAATCCAAGTTTCATGTATTTTCAAGCACGGCCAAGACATATTAGCATTGTAATTGAAGTTTTCTACTGACCGACTAAGCCCAAAATATACAAATTATATGTGAGAAAAGACAGAATTAAATGGATTTTAATGTCTAGCTTACAATGAATAGTATAATAGCAGATGGCATGTTATAGTTTGTTTTATTCAGGTTATATAGGCTTAGTTTGTTTTTAGTAATTTTATGCCAGTAATGTGCAAGTGGATATTAGAGTTAGAAATGCATTTTAACCCCACAAGTTTAGGTTTGGTATCAATTAAAAAGGGCAGGAGGAAACCGAGAAATACATTTATGGTCATCGGCTATGTAGCCGTTAGTAAATTGCATGTAAAATGTGCGATAAACTATACATTAAAAAAAAAATGTAATTCCTTTGTGTTGGTTTTCATTAGGGATATGTTTAAGCAATGTAATGCAACTGCAATTTAATATTGTGTTTTCTCTTCATGTGAATAGACGTAATTAATTGCATACAAATGGAAGCGATCAGATTGAATTATACCATACTGACACTGTCAGATAGAAAGTTGCACACGTACAAAGCGTTACTGAGAAAACTTAATGTATGACAAGAATAATTGCTCATGTTGTCTATACCTAATAAAGCCTCTCCAGTTTATGTACATTTTCTTCACATGGTAAACACGAAACCTGATATAAAATGATTTCAGATTGCGATCACTACAGGAAACATATTCAAACTGTATTGTAAAAGTGTGTACACGCAATCAGCAACCACATCACAAACATATGTGCTTCAACACTTTAAAGAAAATTCATCAAAATGCATAGTTACCCTTCAATTGCAAACTCACAAAACTACAGTAATAAGTGTTATGGTTTATCCCACAAAGTTAGGCAAGAAAAGTAAAACAAGCTAAATCGCCTATTATTATGTTCAGCCTCACCTCTAGGAGGTACACATTATTCTAACATAAAATATATTTTTGTGGCAAAAAAAAAAAAAAAATAATAATACAGTTATGCAAAAACAAACAATTCTATTCAATTCTATTCTGGTCTTATTTATATCCCATTTATATAATCATGCATTGTAATAATAATAATGGCAAAGCATTGTATAAACTATTTAACTAAACAATAAAGGGCTTAATCCTATTAGGTGCGACGAGTGTGAGTTTCTGTTGCAACGGCGCTAAAACGCCGGCAACGGACCGGCACCTCGCAACCCGCTCCGATCCCAAATACGCTGAATTTTGCTCACAGCCCTGTGGGGCTGCGAGCAAAATTCAGCGAATCCGGGCTGCCGTAAAGTGCGGCCATTGCCGCGTTGACTCGCACCAGCGAGATCATCACGGCTAATAGGATTGACCCCTAAGTATGGAATATATCATAAAATATATTGCAAATATGAGATTTACTTGCTGAACAAAGTATTTATACAAATCTGTATTGTTTCATCTATTGATTTTATGTATAACTGGAAATTAGAAATGAATGAGCTGTTTCAGAAGAAAATGATGGGATAAGTGGGATTGGCATGTTATTACCTTGTTGAAGCAGGATGTGATTTAAGTCTGTCAGGAATAAAAGGCAAATGTAACAATTTGCTGCCCTGTATCCCCCTCTAGTGGCGAATTCACAATGCATGCGGCACAGAACAGAATTGTTTATTTTATGAATGGAAGGTAGCTAGATAAAAGCTTCATGTAATTGAGATTTTAAAGTCATAATTTCAAATATAAACAAAATTCATGGCAAAAATAAAAGCAAGCACTTAAAACTATTTAAAAATGGTCATAAAATGTAATTAATGTTATATACACATATCTGGGTAGATACAGTATTTATCAAATAAAAAAATACATTCATATATATGATACTTACTACATACAACAGTTTATGTGGCATTTATATTACAAATATAACCTAATTCAATATGAAAGTGCATATTGTAAGATTAACAAATCTATACATAGTAAAAAATAAAGTCCCTGGTAGGCGTCTGTCTGTTTGTTCTGGCTAATCTTCCTAACCACTGGATGGATGTTGATGTAGTTTTCACTATTCTATAGAGCATTTGTAGAGGAAGATTTTGGTGTATGAAACAGTAATCTCTGACAAAAGGGGGTTTAGGGTCGAACCTCCCGTTGGTGTACACTGGGCAGAACTTTGACCCGGGGAACCTGTTCTGAGCCTTTCACTGGATGGATTTGGACGTAAACTTCACAGAGTGGTAACATTAGATCCTAGAAGACATATTAGGGGGTTGAGGTCCCAGTCGGACCTCCCGTTAGTGTACGCTGGGCAGAACTTTGATGCAGGGAGCCTGTTCTGGGCCTTCCACTGGATGGATATGGATGAAAACTTAACAGAGGGGTGGCAATTGGTCTGGGATGCCTAATGGAGTGGTTGGGGTCCCGGTCAGACCACACAGCGGAGTGTGTCGGACAGAACTTTGACCCAGGGAGCCTGTTCTGGGTCTTCCACTGGATGGATCTAGATGACATCACATAATAAAACGTAATAACTTTAAGATTTAAACCTGGACAACGTCAGGTACTTCAGCTAGTTAAGTATATTAGGCATCAGTATTTGAGCAGGACTAAGGGCCTGATTCAGCTTGGATCGCAGTTGCTTATAAGCACGCAATCGGCCGATTGTTGCGTACTGCGCATACGTATGCATCGCAGTGTGTAAACTTGCCACTGCGATCGGGACTGCAATCGCAGTGACCACACAGACTCATCGCAGTGATTGACAGGAAGTGCCGTTTGTGGGTTGTGACAGGGGGGTGGTTGGCCGAACGCAGGCGTGCCAGTGTGTCTAAACGCCGTTGCATGGGCATGCATAAATCATCCACTGCAATACCATACACAGCCTGAGGCCTCATAGCGTGTGCTGAAGTAAGCAATTCCTAAGTTCTGACCTGCCTTAACTGTGTGCATCGGTCCGATGGTATTTGATTTTACCGATGTTTTAGCAGTCTTGCTAACCATTACGGATGTGCGTGTAGATGAAGTGGGCGTCCTTATGTAGTGCTGCGGCAGCATTGCGATCGCTATGGAATAGCATACTATCGCAGTTGAATTGCATGCGTATGCTATATTGTGATCCGTAGTGAATCAGGCCCTAAATTCCAAGCTTTTAGGTAGCTGAATGATGCATAAGACATCGGTTTTGTGGGTCAGAGATAAAATGTGAGTGTGAGGGTTAATGTTCCTGTGTCTTGTTGATATACAGTTGCTAGTGTAGGATTACTGGTCTATTAGTAGAGATCGGTTTTACACGGTAAAGTTCAGATCTGAAAACCGAATCTTATTGGCTATCTGGTGTTTTGGATAGCCAATAAGATAAATCCGAACTTGCAGTAATTGGGCGGAAAGAACCGGGTAAAACCGAACCACTCAATTCTAATTACAAGTTAGTTAGGGGAGAGCGTCGGGTTTGCCGTCGGTTTGAAACAGGCATGTATCGACGTGAGATTTTGCAGTCTTAAAAACCAACATTTATTGAGGATCGGTTTTGACTGTCATGTAATATCCAATTTCAATACCCGTCAGAGTTCTAACCCCTGTACTACATCCAGAGCCATAACTAGACTTTTTGGTGCCCTGTGCCAGAAAGAGCATACGCGCCCTCCCCTCCCCATTTTTCAAATAGAGACATAAGATAGTGCACCTGAAAAAGGGCACGGCCTCATGGGGAAGGGCCAGGGAAGAGATAGAAGGCCAGGAGATACTGGAGGTAAAAGAGGAGGAAGCTACAAGAAAGAATGATAAAAAAACTGTCCCAAACAGCGTCTCCTGCCCTGCAGGGCTCTGTGCCATGGCACAGGTCGCACTACCCTAGTTACGGCCCTGACTACAGCAGATCCGATAGCAAACCCACAGTCAATTTGCTGTGGAGTGGACGCCCTGCAAGCTTTGTTTGCTGAAAATGTCTAGAAATGGGTTAAATAAAAAAAAAAGCATGGGGTTCCCCCTTTTTTTCCAATAACCAGAAGGGGGGTTGACACTATAGCAGGGTGACACACAGCTGGTGTCCCCCTGCCATAATGTTAACCAGCCCCAAACTGGTTAGCCTAGGGTTGGAATCCCTCGGTAAGTGTGCACCCCCCAAAAAATGGGGTTCCCACAACCCAAGGACAACCAGCCACATGGAGACACTCTCCATAGGAATGAATGGGGAAGTGGGGACTGGTCAGAGCATGGAAACTGACACGAACTGACCAATCAGCGCATCCCAAATCAAGCTATCCTCAGGAGCCCAGGACTGGTTATGGAGGGGCACCCCATGCTTTTTTGTGTTCTAATTCTAACCATTTTCAGCAAATAGACTGCACAGATCCGAGTGATCTCTGCAGCAGAGCGTCACCCAAACTCATCTGCCAGAGGCTGGTCTATTGTTTGGGCAGGTTTGCCGTCGTATTATGGTCGGCTTTTAATGCCAAGTGGGGGGGTTCAGAACTGTAACTAGGGGTGTGAGAACACTGCCACTGTCAAGGTTGCAGGGCCTAAGGAGCAGCGCCAGTACTACCCCGTGGCACCAGCAATTGGAATGCAGGGTGCCTGGAACAGCACCCTGCAAGCTGTAGAGCCACCCTGAGCATAATTGATGCTCGGGGTGTTGGAGGCTGCTCACTACTGCTGAGCAGCAGCAGTCTTCTCTGCCTGTGGAGGGGAGTGATCACACTGATCGCGCCCCCCTTGGATCTGCACTGCACTGAGGGCCTCACAGTGCCCTCCTACCCAGCATGGCCATGCCTCCTGCGTCAGGCAACGCACCCCTGGGCCGGCTCTCTACGGCCCTTGTCCCAGGAGACCTGCAGTAGATTCTGGCACAAACCCCTCCTCTCTTATACTGCTTCTGAGGTTTGAACTGTAGTTGTAGGTATATGGTGGGTGGTAATCGTATAAAAGACTGCAGACATCTTTGTCACTGTGTATGCTTGTTTGTCAGACACTAGCTAGGCACCTGCAAACCAGTGCTAACAGGCTCTTGTGTATGTTATCCGGCCCTGTTCATGAACCAAAAGATTGTTTTATATATCATCAATCAAAGCCTTCAGATTTAATTTCTGGCCTATCTTGATAAAATATGTTGTTTAAGTAAAATAAAAAGGGAACCACATTATACAAATTCTTATCTCTTTAGTCTCAGGGCCATATTCAATTTGGAGCAAAAAGTCCGGTAACAGACTTTTCACCATCATCTGAGCTTTTGGTTGTGAAAAGGATCATGTTCATCCCCGCGTATCCCCGTATTCAATTCCAAATCGTCGAAAACGGGACCCGGCGAAAATTAAATAAGCGAAAAAAAAAAATCATTTTTGGGGAAATCAGTCCGACACCCCCAAAAGATGCTCTGACATGGGGGATGACTGTGGGCACCCCCGAAAAGCCCTGCTAAAGGTATTTGGGGTGTTTAAATGGTCTCAATAGCTACTTTTTTACGTCTTTGAGAAAGTGGTGAAGAACAGCATTTTGCTACTTTTTTTGAGAAAAATAAGTAGTCCCATCAAATTTGGGGTACATGAAAATGAGTGCAAGCATAGTTCAAAAATCACTAAAATCAAGCTTTAAAGTGCACCAAAAAACGCACCTTCAGCAAGCACCCGCAATAAAAAAAACTCTGCCATACTTGCAGACCCCCCCAAAGGCTATTTCGCTAGTTTTTGAAGTTGTACCCCCACATTGAACTTTTTCAAAGTGCCTTTTTGGGGTATCTTGTGTTTTTTTCAATGTTTTTTGACACAGTTCGCGTCAAGGGGGGTGTACAAAGGGTGCAGAGTGGTTTCTGCACCTCTGCACCCAAAACCCCAATTCTGCACTTTTTTCCACCGGGTATTCACTGCATTGCGTTTTCGCACCAGCGAAAAGACGCTGCAATTGAATATGAGGATAAGTGAGAAATGCGAAAATGATGTAATCGGCGAAAAAGTTTTATCGAGAACGGCTTTTCGCAGCCTAATTGAATACGGCCCTAAGAGTGCAAAAAAGAAACACGTACCCAACTCTCTTCTGTGGCGGGTTAGCAGGGACATAAAAGATTTATAAAGGAGACTCTTGCCTAAAGATATATGACAAATGGTGTAAAAAACATCAACACTGTGTATAAAAGACTATCAAATGATAATTCCTGTGAACGCTGTGACATTGAGACAGAAAAAAAACAAAAGTGGAGGCCCTGAGAAGCAAAAGAGTAATAAAAAATTATATGGAAGAGGGTCGGAAGATTTGAAGAAAAGATTGAGGGGTCTATTTACTAAGCAGTGTTAGGAGATAGAGTGAAAAGTGATAAGAAAGTGATAAGGTGCCAGCCAATCAGCTCCCAACTGTCATTTTTCAAACACAGCCTGTGAGATGGCAGTTGGGAGCTGATTGGCTGGTACCTTATCACTGTCTTATCACTTTTCACTCTGTCTCCTAACACTGCTTTGTACATAGATCCCTAACTCCGTCATGTCCACCCTATACTACATCTAGATTAGGGTGATGTAATTGTGACATCACCAGATTGCTACCCCAAAAGAAGAAAAGGAAGGAGGGACACTATCTTGGACTTCCTTCTACCATAACAATAACAGATCACTTGACACATCAGGCGGGGGGCTGTGTGTGTGTGTGTGTGGTTTGCACTGCCTCAATCTCCCAAATAAGCCCGGGCCCAGATAATTAGTAACGCACCCATACCCATTTCAACGCTCATAATGGTAATAGCAATATGTGCTTGTGTCCTGGGCAATTTAAGGGGGATTTTCTTTAGACTGCAATGATCAAAGAAAGAGAATTTGTTGCTTTGAAGCATTTATTTTAAGGAGTCTTTTATTAAAACTTATTTTACATTTATATGTGTCCTAGTATTCACTATCAATTATATCTCATAGTCCAGGAGGTGTCGGGAACTGCTCCTACATTCTCCACCTGCTAGGGAGGCAGGGCACGCTGTTGTGTATTTATCAGTACAAAATTTATTTTGGATTCACGATGTGAAAAAAATGTGTAAGGAGCCACAGTATGTAACTCATAGCAACTGATCAGCAATTAACTTACATCTGTGCAGTGCAATTTAGACAAACCTCTTGCTATGGCTTAGTGATAATCTGTGTGCCTGATACTGACATGAATGCAGGGCCAGATTAAGCCATACTTGCCTACCCTCCCGAAAAACGGTTGGCGCTCCTGGCCACCCAGAAAGTGTAGAAGTCTCCCGGAGGTTGGAACCACCCTGCAACAGGAGGCCGGTGACACACATTGTGTTGAATCGCGTCATCTTGTCAGCACCGTCCCCACTCGTCACCCGGCCGCCCTCACTCATCCACTGGCCTGTCCCTACTATGGGACTGCACAGCTAAGCTCCGAGTGAGGGGTCCCCCTGCACCCAGCCTCATGTTGACACTACAAAGTTCAAAAGTGTGCGTGCAATGTATGGTGTGCATACATTTTCAGTCACACATTCTGCCCCACAGCAGCCAGTATACAAAGTAATAGACACCATTATGTGTACTCCTTGGCACCTGTCTTATCATTGCTGTCTCCTTGTCAAATGACTGCATTTTAAACACTTTCATTTAATTATTTTGTTCATTTTTTCTCTGTGCTGTTCTCTTTTTTATATACATCCACTGCTCCGGTTACCTGTCCCATTTCTTCTCTCAGTAGAGCTATGAAGCTGGTAGGAGCAAATATGATATATAATATGTCATTTTGTTTAGCCTGTACTTTAGGACAAGTGCAGCAGAATGACTGACGCCTCATGTACTCTTATTAATGAGTGTTCTTCCCTCCAGTGACGTCCAGGGGCCGTAGAGCCTGGCCAGGTCCGGGTATTGGCAAGGGGACGTGACCTACTTTAGGGAGGAAAGGACATGCCTCCTCACAACAACAAAAAGCCAATTGCGATACCACACGCTCCGCAGGGGAGCACCGTTGTCCCCCTCAGTCAGGGGCAGATCCGGGGGAGGGGGGGGCATAATCAGTGTGATCACTCTCTCCCCTCCTATCAGGTGCAGACAAAGGAGAGGGGGGAGCTGCGGACCTGGGCCCTCCAGCAAGCCCGGACATGGGTAATCAGTACCCGAGCCCCCCCCCTCCCCTCTTGGCGCCCCTGGTCATGTCCCTATACACACTCCCACTGTTGTTGCAGTGAAGGTGTGTGTTGTAGACTCACCAGAGGGTACTTAACTCCAAGCAGCAGCCAGGCAGTCTGAAACTGAGTGCATCCACCGAGGGCCACCAAGAGCAGAGTGGGAACGGGTACTGGTGTTCTGTGACCAAATACGGGAGGCGTGGCCATGTCCCTTCAGGAAAAATAAGACATAAACCATTAACCCCAGTAGTGTGCTCTGGCCAGGGGGGGGGGATGGGGGCAAGTGGGAGGGGGGTAGCAGAGCTGAGAGAGAGGGGCCTGGGGCACTCAACCCTGTTCCTTTCCCTACCTAATGCGCGCGTAATATGGCAATTCTATCCACTTTATGCGATTGTAAGTCTCATGCCAAGATCTGCCAGTTGGATGCATCTATGCAACTGCCCAGCCTCCAGTTCTCTGCTTGTGAGAGCAGCCATCATCATTTGCACCAGTCCTAGTCTTGATGCACGAGATCAACCTGGATCTCTACATGCACACAGCTAATGGTGCGTACATACTGGGCGATATTACTGAGCGATTGCACGATTACGACATCGTAATCATGCAATCGCTCAGTAATCGTGCACAAATCATGCTCTATAATGATGGAAATGACCAGCGATGCGCACTCCCGCTGTTCGTTTCCGACATTGTCCATCTCCTGAACATGTAGCACAATCTGTCGATAACTACAGATTGGCATGTTCAGTGATGAGGATGGGAGCCTGCGCTGAACGACTGATCATTCAGTGTAGGCACTACAGGGGATCAGGAACGACGGTACGATTACGATGTCGTAATCGTACTGTCTTTCCTGATCACCCAGTGTGTACGCACCTTTAGAATAGGATGTAAATGCTTTGAGGCCGCCCTGTTGCCACTCAGTAATATGAGAAGCGACCAAGATGAACACAACCCGCAAAGCATGCATAGATTGCTACAAATCGCTATATCCATTCGTATTTGTAACTGCGTGCCACTCAGAATCAGGCCCAATGTCAGTACATGTCTCTTACAGATCCATAAAGGTATTATCACACTTTTCGTATATTTGCCTTTATATTTGTCTGACATAAATATATTGTGGGGCTCAGGTAGAATTGGACAGCTAGCAGAGCTAGATGTACCTCAGGAGGCATACAGTTATTCAAGAGTAAAGCATATGCAGTAGTATATGCACCTGATGTACACCAAGACAATAGTGGTAAAGATCAGGTATTCAATTGGTACAGTTAATTAGGTATCATATACATACTGTAAGACTATGTTTGTGGCTGGAAATTGTTATTAATAAATCATAACTCACATTTATCATGTCAAATATGTTTAAAATACAACAGTAACGTACTAATTAAATACAAACTTCCATTTCCTTCCCATTTAAGAAAAAAAATAAATGAGACTTTGCTTTCTTAACACAGACCAGTTGCAAATATCAAATAAATAAATAAATGTAAATAGAGCACAGCAGCCACACTGATAATAGTAATAGTGGGAGTGGGAGGGATCAAGACACAATGAGAATGGGCGCTGAGCATCCTAATCATTGCACCAGGGGTTGAGCATCCAGCAAGTGATATTCATCCCTAGAGGCACCAATATGTTTTTATTGTGGTCTGTATGTGATGTATTTGCATGAACAGACTACTGTACGCAGCCTATGCTTGCCCCCTTCTATCCTGTGTTTTTTAAGTGTAAGAAAAAAAAATGATCCAAATCAGCATATATGCGTAAGAATTCATTTGTCGCATATGTAGCACTAAAGTGCAATTTGCAACAATAAATGTTACTTCAGCTCTTGTCTGAACAGCATTAAGGACCAAAAGTAACTGATTCCACACTGTGGAGAATATTACTCATCTTGCACTGATATATTTACATGAAAGTCTTTAGACTTTAACAAAAATGTACAACTGTAGGAACTTTAGTTACCACATATTGCAGAGCTTACTTCTAGCTACTGTTTGCACTTCCAGGGCCTATTCTGACAGCAAACTACAAGAGGACCTGTGATTAGTAATGAGCTCTTCAGTGACCACATTATTGTAAGTTCCACAACATTCATGTTCTTTTCATTTAAATGCAAAATCAAGAATGTATTAAAATGAAAACACATTGTGAGAATACAATAGACAACTGACAGGTCAGCGCAGAATTATATTTCTAACATTAAAAAATGCATTTTCTTTCAGGCTTGTTAAAAATGTGCATTCCATAGCAGAGTTTGTACATTAATGGTACGTTTATCATTCTTGATACGGTTAGAAAAGCGAGTTACACCTCAGTGCCTCCCATAGTAATAAACATGTGTGAATGGTTATAACCATACTTGCCTACTTTTGAAAAAGCAATTCAGGGAGATTGTGAAAGCGGCACCTATGAACGTGGCGGTAAAGTGGGCGTGTACTGCTAAATCTGAGGGGCGTGTCATAAAACTGACTTACATCCAAATGTAAATGAGCCCCAAAGCAGTTAGCAAGATCTAGTTGGTGATGAAAACACACTGATACTTTTCAGAAAATGCATGTAGCCATAGGGATCGGTGTGCCTCATAACCAATGCAGGGAAATGATACTAATGATCCCATTTGAATGTACGTATATATCTCTGTATTTTTTTTAATATAACAGTTTCACAATGGGGGCAAGGTGCAATCAGGGAGATTGCTGGAGTATTCAGGGAGACAGGGGGATTCCTGCTATTTCAGGGAGTCTCCTGACAATCAGGGAGAGTTGGCATGTATGTGTTATAACTGGGATAGGAAGATTTGTTATTAGCAGCTCTGTAGCCAATTCGGACAGTATGGAGCTCTGTGGTAATGGGATAGTTTTGCTGTACAGTAAGAGGTTTCTAAATGGCATTCAGGTGTGGTGTGCACTGTGGGCCTGATTCAGAGGCGCTCGAAAAAAGCGAGCGCTCGCTCTGAATCAGGGCGGGCGCTGTTTTTTTTAGTTGCGGCCTCCTGGCCGCTCGCATAGCTGTGGGTGACCACCCACAGCTATTGAGAGCGGCCAGGATGATGGTCGCGATGGTCAAGACCATCGCGACCATCGGGCTTGCGACGAGACCCTTGTGGTAGGGTCTCGTGGCCGCAAGCCCCAGAGAGCTTCTGGCTCTAATAGAGCCGGAAGCTCTCTCATTGACATCACTGGTGATGTCAGTGGGGCCGCCCACAAACGGCAGGCGTTCACAGGCCTCCGTTTGTGAAGCCACCCCCCGGCCACACCTACAAAACGGGGCGAGCTGTCGATCAACATCGACAGCCGCCCCTTTTGTAGTGAGCCATGGAGCGAGTGCTTTTTGCGCTCGTTCCGGGGCTCGCACGTGCGCACTGGGCCACCATCGACCCGCTTGCGAGCGGGGCTGAATCAGGCCCTGTGTGTGTACTGTCCCATGTTAGCCTCTAGTCAACACAAAAGTTGTAGTCTTTCCAATACGGAAAATATAGGATTACAGCTATGAATATACAATATAATGTGGATTAAAGAGCCACACGATATAAGAAATTCTGGGTTTGCAGAGAGCAGGATTACGATTTTATAGGACACTAGGCAAGAAACTAGTTTGCCCCCCTTTCTGATCCACTCATACCCTACTATATACTTACACTATATACATTAGGAAAGAGCTATACAAACAATAAATACAAGATGAGAACACCAAACTATGGGCCTGATTCAGAGCCACTCGTAAGCGGCTGCTCGTTCGCTCCGAGCGATGTTTGCCCAACTGCGCATGCGTACGGATCGTTATACGCATGCGCGAACCAGTCAGTGTGGTCGAAATTCATGTGTTCGCAAAATAGCGAATGCCTGCTAATTTGAGTGACAGAATGAGGCGTATGTGGGTGGTAACAGGGGAAGGTGCTTGAAAACGGGGAGTGGAAATCCGATCGCAGGCGTGCTTAAAGGTCAAAACGGGCGTTTTAAGGGTGTCCATAATTAATCCAGCAGCGTCATTGACCATGTCACTTGGTTTTTTTTTAACTCAGAACTGCTCGCAAAATAGTGGTTGAAAAAACCAACCACAAGAATAGCGAGCAGTTCAGACGCTGTTCGATGTACTCGATTAATCTAATAAATAGCGGACATGATGTATGGTGCGAGCGGCCAGGGGGCGTATTTTTCAAATTTACGTTCGCATGTTTTGCTCGCTCGTTCAGACTTAGAGGCGTGAACAGACCGCAAAGTGCGAACGGTTCATTTGAATAGCCACCCCTTTTTAGAAAACGAACGACCGCAAATAGCGAGCGGCTCTGAATCAGGCCCAATATACATGCAGGGTGCAAGAGATTATGCATTTCTTCTAAACATATACAGCATACCTGCCTGGAGAGGAGAAGCAGGTGGGTTGTGAGGGGGGGGCTGACGGTTCACGTCATTAAGCCCCGTCCCCTTCACGGCAAATTGCCGCAATTGGCTTAAATTTAAATATGGGGCGGGGCTAAATGATGAGATTCATTGAGAATTGTGTCATTAAGCCCCGCCCCTTACATGGGGACCCGCGATCACCGCAAAAATTCTCCCCATTCTGCCCACTTCACTAGAAAGTGGGCAGAATGTGGGAGAAGTGCCTACCCTTCTGGGGGTTACCCGAAAAATCGTGAGCCTCTCGCAAAAAACGGGAGCGTAGGCATGTATGGTATACAGGGAGGGTCACATGTACAGACACACATATGCAGGGAGGGTCACATGTACAGACACACACATATACAGGGAGGGTCACATTAACAGACACACATATACAGGGAGGGCCACATGTACAGGGAGGGTCACATGTACAGACACACATATGCAGGGAGGGTCACATGTACAGACACACACATATACAGATAGGGTCACATGTGCAGACACACACATACACAGGGAGGGTCACATTAACAGACACACATATACAGGGAGGGCCACATGTACAGGGAGGGTCACATGTACAGACACACATATGCAGGGAGGGTCACATGTACAGACACATATACAGGCAGGGTCACATGTACAGACACACATATACAGGCAGGGTCACATGTGCAGACACACATATACAGGCAGGGTCACATGTGCAGACACACATATACAGGCAGGGTCACATGTACAGACACGCATATACAGGCAGGGTCACATGTACAGATACGCATATACAGGCAGAGCCAAATGTACATATAGCATATACAGAGACAGCCAAATGTACATATATGCATATAGAGGCAGAGTCACATGTACAGACACACATATACAAGCAGCATCACATGTACAGACATGCATATAGAGGCAGGGTCACATGTACAGACACGCATATACAGGCAGGGTCACATGTACAGACACACATATACAGGCAGCATCACATGTACAGACACGCATATACAGGCAGGGTCACATGTACAGATACGCATATACAGGCAGGGTCACATGTACAGACACACACATATATATAGGGAGGGCCACATGTACAGATACGCATATACAGGCAGGGTCACATGTACAGACACACACATACAGGGAGGATCACATGTACAGACACACATATACAGGGAGGATCACATGTACAGATACACACATATACAGGGTGGGTCACATGTACAGACACACACATATACAGGGAGGGTCACATATACAGATACGCATGTACAGGCAGGGTCACATGTACAGACACACACATATACAGGGAGGGTCATATGTACAGACACACACATATACAGACACGCATATACAGGCAGCATCACATGTACAGACACGCATATATAGGCAGGGTTACATGTACAGACACGCATATACAGGCAGGGTCACATGTACAGATACGCATATACAGGCAGGGTCACATGTACAGACACACACATATATATAGGGAGGGCCACATGTACAGATACGCATATACAGGCAGGGTCACATGTACAGACACACACATACAGGGAGGATCACATGTACAGACACACATATACAGGGAGGATCACATGTACAGATACACACATATACAGGGTGGGTCACATGTACAGACACACACATATACAGGGAGGGTCACATATACAGATACGCATGTACAGGCAGGGTCACATGTACAGACACACACATATACAGGGAGGGTCATATGTACAGACACACACATATACAGACACGCATATACAGGCAGCATCACATGTACAGACACGCATATATAGGCAGGGTCACATGTACAGACACGCATATACAGGCAGGGTCACATGTACAGATACGTATATACAGGCAGGGTCACATGTACAGACACACACATACAGGGTGGGTCACATGTACAGACACCCACATATACAGGGAGGGTCACTTGTACAGATAAGCATATACAGGCAAGGTCACATGTACAGACACACACATATACAGGGAGGGTCATATGTACAGACACACACACACATATACAGGACACACACATACAGGGAGGATCACATGTACAGACACACATATACAGGGTGGATCACATGTACAGACACACATATACAGGGAGGGTCACATGTACAGATAAGCATATACAGGCAAGGTCACATGTACAGACACACATATACAGGCAGGGTCACATGTACTGATGCACATATACTGGGAGGGCCACATGTTCAGATACACACATATACAGGGAGGATCACATGTACAGACACACATATACAGGGAGGGCCACATGTACAGACACATATATACAGGGAGGATCACATGTACAGACACACATATACAGGCAGGATCACATGTACAGACACACATATACAGGCAGGGTCACATGTACAGACACATGTATACAGGGAGGATCACATGTACAGACACTCATATACAGGGAGGATCACATTAAGTATACTGAATTTAAACCTCTATACGGTCCTGCCTATACCTTCTAAAACCTGCCTATACCTTCTAAAATTGACGCTATTTGCGTACGCAGTCATATAGTAAATAAATACCTTCAGACTTTGAGAAAATGTGTTTCCAACGCACAAGGTATATTATTCAAGCAAAGTACAGATAGTTACACGCTGTGATCTAAATACAATTTAGCGCACAGAAATTATACAGACCCAAGGTACAGTTATACATACGCATGCGCTCTGGGACCAGATTCCGGCATCAACAAGAAACCTCCATCAACAGCATCAGCATGAAGACTGGGGTCAGAACACACACACACATATATATATATATATATATATATACCCTTACAGAAGTAGACTATACAATAGAGAGGTTTGTTGCGATCCCATTGGTTCTCCATCAAGGTGCTTCTGTTACAGGACATTTAACAGGTCGATTCAAATGGACACAGACCAGCCTCCGACAGCCTTTTGTCTCCGTTTTCCTGCCTCATGCAAACCTAAGCTGTTAATTTTACAAAGTACATTTTGGTGTTTTAACTCTCTACGGTCCATAAGTTGAGAATGCATGTTGCGATCTTCACACCGATGATACCGGAAAGCTGTTGAGAAAGTGCAGATCAGTACAACACCAAACACGGTTTACTTATCATGTATTAAACCTTAGATACCAAATAGCCTTTATTTCACAGTATTAGTAATAAATGGATAAAACTTGAATCTTCTACTTTGAAGCTATGGAACCTTTTACGTGAATGTGCAGTGTGTAAGTATTAGGGGTTTGGGAAAAGACGCTAACTTGGGGCAGATGCTAATAAACTGCGTTCGCATGCGGGATATTATGCATTCGCTAATGTGCAACATGTTAACAGCGCAACTGTTTGTATTAATGTGTGTATGGGGTATGGTAAAATATGCGATCGCATGATGCTAATAATAGCATCGCCATATGTACTTAAGTGTGAGTTTAGCTAAAATGGTGCAGAGCGGCCATTCGCAAAATGGCATCTCGCAGATCTCATTTTCAAGATGGTGTCTTGCGGCCATTCGCAAGATGGCGTCGTTTCGATCTAATTTTAAGCTGATCTGGTCTCAGCCAATTATCCAGCTTTGACAACATGTACAGACACACGCAGAGAGAGGAGGGCAGGGCCGGCCCAACCATTACGCCAGGTACGTGGCCGCTTAGAGCGCCACAGTGAGGAGGGCGCCGCCATCCTGCAGCCCGACAGTGGATGCGACGGGGTGGCCGGCAGGCGCGAAGTCCTAGCGGGCTAGGTCCGCGTATACTTTTCTGTCACAGGAGGAGCAATAATGGAGCTCCAGCATCCTCTACTCACAGGAGGCAGCTCCTTCCTGCTTTTTCTCTATGGTGAGACGGTAGTGTCTACATCCCCTTCACGGAGAGGACCCTGATGTCATCAGCCAGTGTCCAGCGTCATTTCCTACCATCTAAGTGGGCATAGAGGGAGAATATAACCATGTGGCAAGTGTAGCGAGCCAACGAGCCTGAAGCGTGGCGAGCGGACAACTTACTTCTTTAAGTGGGGTCAGCTTACTTCTTTATCTGGCTTTAATGGGCGTGAACTGCTCTTCTGCCCTCACTCACATCACTTCCAAGTCCCTAGCATTAAGGGGAAATAAGCTCTACCATGGTGAGACACCCCGAAGGGTCAGTGGAGCGTGAGGTGAGCCCTGATTGGAGGAGCCCAGTACACATGCTCCTCTGACTCATGCAGGGGCGGTGTTACACTGTCTTGTTTTTCAACTCAACATCAAGGTGAGACTACAGGAGAACATATTGCTTATGTCCTTCACTCTCTGTGTGTGACCCTGCCTGGATGTGTGTATATGTCTCTATATGTAAACGTGTGTGTGTGCCTCTATATGTAACCCTGCCTATATGTGGGTGAGTGTATATGCACAACTAAAATTGAGGACACACTGTTGCCAGGGCCGGTTCTATAATTACGCATGGTACGCAGATGAGTAGGGCGCCACATAGTAAAGGGCGCCCTGGCTGCGACCATGCTAAATATATAATTCGAATTTTGACACAAGGCAGTGGACCACGGGCAGACTGTGCACTGTGACACAGCTACACCGCACTTGTAAGGGGCAACCCCTTGCTGGTAAGGAGCAACGTCACGTTGCAGGCGCAAACAGTGGTGTATGTGTGTGGCTTTTGTCAGGGCCAGGATGTCCACCTGAGCAGTGTTACATGGCCTACATGTTACTGGTGGGCCAGATGGAGCATGATGTACAGTAACTTTGTCCTGCCCTAGAAGCAGGCTCAGCGCTGGCATTGCACGGATTACCAAGCCCTGTCGGTAACTACTAACAGGAATTTCTCATCTTCTGTTAACTGACCCCAGAGACAAACACAATGCTTATTGCACACGCATGATGTGTGCTAGGGGTAGACTTTCTTTTCTTTTAGTTTCCTGAAAATTCAGAACTCTTACAATAAACTTTTTAATGCACTCTTCTGACGCCTGGATCCTGACAGGGTTAACCTTACTGGCACTTGTTGGTCGGTATGCTAACCCACTCTCTACCCTAACCCTCCGTTTGGTGCCTAACCCTAACCTTCCCCCCTAGTGCCTGAGCCTAACCTCCCTCTCCAAGCACCCTAAACCAAAAGCCTCCCCAGAGTGGCTAACCGCCACCCCACCCCGGTACCTACATTGAGAGATTGAGAGAGAAAATGGATGATTGACTGGTGTGTGAGTATGCATGTGAGACAAAGGATGACTGGTGTGTGTGCATGTGAGACAATGGATGACTGGTGGGTGTGTGTGTGCATGTGGGACAATGGAAGACTGGTGTGTATGTGCTTGTGAGACAATGGATGACTGGTGTGTGTGTGTGTGTGTGCATGTGAGACAATGGATGACTGGTGTGTGTGCATGTGAGTCAATGGATGACTGGTGTGTGTGTACATGTGAGACAATGGATGACTGATGTGTGTGTGCATGTGGGACAATGGATGACTGGTGTGTGTGTGTGCATGTGGGACAATGGAAGACTGGTGTGTGTGCATGTGGGACAATGGATGACTGGTGTGTATGTGCATGTGAGACAATGGATGACTGGTGTGTGTGTGAATGTGAGACAATGGATGACTGGTGTGTGTGCATGTGAGACAATGGATAACTGGTGTGTGTGTGCATGTGAGACAATGGATGACTGGTGTATGTGCATGTGAGACAATGGATGACTGGTGTGTGTGTGCATGTGAGACAATGGATGACTGGTGTGTGTGTGCATGTGAGACAATGGATGACTGGTGTGTGTGTGCATGTGAGACAATGGATGACGTGTGTGTGCATGTGGGAGAAAGGATGACTGGTGTGTGTGTGCATGTGGGACAATGGATGACTGGTGTGTGTGTGCATGTGGGACAATGGATGATTGATGTGTGTGTGTGCATGCAAGACAATGGATGACTGGTGTGTGCTACAATGGGTGACATCTCTACACCTGCATAGTAGCCATATCTATCATCAGTAAAAACAAAATCAAAAGGCGGGTAGCTGCTTTGAGCAAGCAGTGAATAAAAGCAGTATGCATGCGCGTTGCATCTATTCACTGGAGAGAGGGACTGGAGGCATGCCCAGAAGATCCCGGAGTGCTGGGCATGCATCCAGTGTGACAAAAATGGGACGTGACTCGTGGGTATAGCTTTTCCCACAAGACCACGACCCCTTAATTATTTCCGGCGCGAGCAACAATATGTTTAGGGGCACCAAAAAATATATTCACTTACCAAATAATTTGGGCTAGGGCCGGCCCTGAGGGAGGGTCACATGTACAGACACAAACATATGTAGTTTAACACACAGGAAGACAGACTGGGGTATACCACAATGTGTTACCCTGAAGTATTCACTTCCTGTCATCTTGCTCTGGGGATAGCATCAGCACCCTCCTCCATGGTGCCTGGTCCTAGACTGCACAGCACAAGCAAGTGTAGCCCTACCTCCCTGCTCAGGTCAGAGGAGCATGTGCTTTGCTCCTCCAATCAGGACCCAGCACATGCTCATCTGACTCCCAGGGTGTCTCAACTTTAGGGATGGTCATCGAATAGTTCACCATTGATGGTGTCATCTGTGTTTCAATGGCAATAAACCATCGATGGGAAATAATTTATGTTATGCACCATCTATGAAAATTCCTGCTTATGCTATATAACAGATGCAAGCCAATCAGGGAAGGGGAGGTGCATAGCTGTGCACTGTGCCCAGGGCCGCCATCAGGGGAGACTGCCAGGCCCAGAGAGAGTGGGCGCCGGTCATTAGAACTACGCCGGGAGCCCGATGCCCGGCATACCGAACGAAGGTAAGTCGGGCGGTGGGCACGGAATGCCGCAGGAGGTGGAGGGTTAAGTGTCAGGGTTCCCGGGGAGACTTAGGGTTAGGAACCCCCCCGAGAGGGTTAGGATTAGGCTAAGGGTAGGGGGGGTTAGGCACCCCAGGGGACGGTTAGGGTTAGGCACCCCCCCAGAGACTTAGGTTTAGGCTGCAGGGGGGGGGGTTAAGGTTTGGGCACTTGGGGGTAGAGTTAGGCACTAGGGGGGAGGTTAGGTTTAGGCCCCTCTAAAGGAGGGGTAGGGGGGGGCAGGGTTAGTAGTACTTACCAAAAACCCCTGTCGGGATCTTAACCCCTGCTGGGCTTCTCACGTCGGGATTATATAATACAATATATAATAAATACCGATTCCCCCATGAGCAGCTGTTCGGAGGAGCTGTACCTGACCTGGTACTATGAGCAGACCCCAGAGCAGCGGCAGAAGCAGAGACAGGCACTCAGGGCCCGAACCAAGAGGGAATTCCAGTTCAAGCTCAACGACTCCTATAGGATGGGCCAGATGGTGAGGAGGGGGCCACACTGGAAGGGTAACACTGAGAGACACACACACACACTGAAAGGGAGAGGAGGGAGCATCACACTTAGGGGGTGGAGGGTAGAAAGGGAGGGAAGACAGTAATGTGATGAGGGGGCCTGGGGGGTGGTAGAGATAGGGATGAGAAGGTGAGAAGCAGACAGTGGGGTGAGGAGGGAACCTGTGCCCTCCCAGTGCACCCTTCCCTGCACTGTGCACCCTCATTAAGGTCCAGCCTGTGCCACCCCCCACCACGTCTAGCCATCCCTGTGCCCCCAATAGGTATAGGTCTCCCTGTCCTGCACTTCCCCTTCCTTCTGGCTTTTTATGTGGGTCTGGCAATTTTCAGTGTATTTTATGTAGATCTGGTTATTCCAATGAATTTGACATGGGTCTGGCAGACCAATGCTGCCCTATCCCCTCGGGGGTTGGGTGGCGGGCCTGCCTATTTTGTCAGTACTGGGCCCCACAATTTCTGGTAGCAGCCTTGCCTGTGCCATCATCAATGGCAAAACCATGAACCATTGATGAGTCAATCATCGATGGCCATCCTTTCTCACCATAAACTAGCAGGAAGAATCTGCTGTGATATACCTCTTTCCTAATGCGGTTCTCCCAAAATCAGGAGTGCCGCCCATTCTTCACTACTTCCAGGGGCGTCGGAATGATTTTATGTTGGGCGGCCCCTGTGCCCCCCCCCCATGACTACTTTATATATAATATCGTCTCTATATAGGATGTAGTTTAAATCCCAGCTGTCAGGATGCTGGTGCTCAGAATCCGGCGCCAGCAAACCAACGTTAAGTAGGGGAGGGTTAGGGGTTTGACACTAGGGGGAGGGTTAGGCACTATGGGGGGAGAGTTAGGTTTAGGCTGTGGGGAGGGAGGGTTAGATTTAGAGGTAGGGGTAGGATACATACTGACAGGTCCTGGTATCCTAAACCCTGTCAGGATATCGGCATCAGGATTCTGACTAGAGGGCCTGATTCAGGTTGGATTGCAACTGCGATTACACACGCTATCGGCCAATTGTTGCATTCTGCATATGCATCGCAGTGGGCGTGCGCAAACCAGTCACTGAGATCGGGACTGTGATCAGTGACTACAGAGACCCAACACAGAGTGATTAACAGGAAATACCATTTGTGAGAGGTGACGGAGGGGGTGGTCAGCGAAACGCAGGCGTGTCAGTGCGTAATTGCAACCGCGATCGCAGTTGCAATCCAACCTGAATCAGGCCCAGAGTAAGAAAGAGCAAGTATCTTGGTAAAACCATGCTGCACTGCAGGTGGGGAAGATTAAAAATGTGCAGAGAAATTTAGATTTGGGAGGGGTGTGTCCAAACTGACATCTTAAATCCAGTTTAAAAATGAAGTTGTCCAGCATTTGTAGGCTACTGTACATGCAAAAGCAGCCAGTATTTAACCCACATGCAAAAAAAAGTATGTATTTGCACCCCCTGCATTGCAACATGGTTTGTCCAGGTACAGAGTTACTTGCTCTATCTTACCCTATTCCCAAATCTGAATCAGGCCCAGAGAATGAGAGACAGCCTCCAACAAACCCGTGAAGATGCCCTGATGCAGTCACAGTAGCCAGGGGAGGCAAAGCTAACAGGAATTTAATAAAAACAAACAACTATCGGTACAACATGTTGCTAATAATGCTTACAGTAGCTGCAATACAAATCTCTCATTCATGATCCTCCTGCCTTTCCCAGCACATCCCCAGTGGCCGGGCCCCAGCCAACTGCAGGGCAGCAGCAATGGGGGTTGAGGTGACACTGGTGTGATGCAGGGGATCGGAGTGAGAAGAAGGGGTTGTGGTGAGATGCAGGGGACTGTGGTGTGATGCAGGGGGCTGTGGTAAGAAGCAGGAGTGAGAAGCAGGGGCCTGTGGTGAGATGCAAGGGGCTGTGGCGAAATGCAGGGGGAAGTAGTGAGAAGCAGGAGGCGTTGTAAGATTCAGAGGGCTGTGGTGACATGGTATAGGTTGTTATGAGATGCGAGGGGCGTGGTAAGATGAAATTGCTCCCGTGCATCAAATGTTAAAAATACTTCCATCAAAGCAACAACAAAAAAAATTGATTGTTAGTAACCAACGGATTCAGATGTCCATCCCTACACTGAACCTGCAGACAGACTCTGGCCACCACTTCTCCACCATGAAGTGCGCCCTCTCCAGTGTGATGTTCCCGCTCAGCCACACGCCCTCTGTGAACAGTAAGCACATCCCATGGAAGTCAGCGTTGTTCTCGGGCAGAGGCACCAAGGTGAGGAAGCTCAACAGGAAGCCCAGGAAATACAGGGTACATTGTGCAAAGAGGACATTGCCCATCGTTATGTTTGGCAGTTGGGGAGGGGTGCGCATGGAGGCTGCGGAAATATGCACAGGTGCCCCAGCCCCGTGGACATGCTGCCTATAATGCTTAAGGTAGCTGCAATACAAATCTCTCATCCATGATCCTCCTGCCCTTCCCAGCACATCCCAGTGGCCGGGCCCCAGCCAGCTGTAGAGGGGAGGTTGTGGTGACACTGGTGAGATACAGGGGGAAAAGCAGGGTGTTGTGGTGAGATGCAGAGGCCTGTGGTGTGATGCAGGGGGCTGTGGTAAGAAGCAGGAGTGAGGAGCAGGGGCCTGTGGTGAGATGCAAGGGGCTGTGGTGAAATATAGGATGCAGTGGTGAAATGCAGGGGGCAGTAGAGAAAAGCAGGAGGCTTTTGTGAGATGCAGGGGACTGTGGTGACATGGCGTAGGTTGTTATGATATATTTATCTTTTTACTTATATGGCACCACAAGGATTCCGCAGTACCTAGCAAAGTGCTTAAACAATTGAGCAAATACAACAAAACAGTGACTTCCCAACAAGACAATGCAGTACAACACAATACAGTACAAGGCAATGCATGATGAGTACATGGCGTAAAACATTGCTACAGCAGCGGTCATAATACTCAAATAAGCAGCAGGATGGCAGAAACATAGCGTTAGCTTCCGTTGTAGGGATCTTAACCCCTGCTGGGCTTCTCACGTCGGGATTATATAATACAATATATAATAAATACCGATTCCCCCATGAGCAGCTGTTCGGAGGAGCTGTACCTGACCTGGTACTATGAGCAGACCCCAGAGCAGCGGCAGAAGCAGAGACAGGCACTCAGGGCCCGAACCAAGAGGGAATTCCAGTTCAAGCTCAACGACTCCTATAGGTTTGGGCCAGATGGTGAGGAGGGGGCCACACTGGAAGGGTAACACTGAGAGACACACACACACTGAAAGGGAGAGGAGGGAGCATCACACTTAGGGGGTGGAGGGTAGAAAGGGAGGGAAGACAGTAATGTGATGAGGGGGCCTGGGGGTGGTAGAGATAGGGATGAGAAGGTGAGAAGCAGACAGTGGGGTGAGGAGGGAACCTGTGCCCTCCCAGTGCACCCTTCCCTGCACTGTGCACCCTCATTAAGGTCCAGCCTGTGCCACCCCCCACCACGTCTAGCCATCCCTGTGCCCCCAATAGGTATAGGTCACCCTGTCCTGCACTTCCCCTTCCTTCTGGCTTTTTATGTGGGTCTGGCAATTTTCAGTGTATTTTATGTAGATCTGGTTATTCCAATGAATTTGACATGGGTCTGGCAGACCAATGCTGCCCTATCCCCTCGGGGGTTGGGTGGCGGGCCTGCCTATTTTGTCAGTACTGGGCCCCACAATTTCTGGTAGCAGCCTTGCCTGTGCCATCATCAATGGCAAAACCATGAACCATTGATGAGTCAATCATCGATGGCCATCCTTTCTCACCATAAACTAGCAGGAAGAATCTGCTGTGATATACCTCTTTCCTAATGCGGTTCTCCCAAAATCAGGAGTGCCGCCCATTCTTCACTACTTCCAGGGGCGTCGGAATGCTTTTATGTTGGGCGGCCCCTGTGCCCCCCCCCCCATGACTACTTTATATATAATATCGTCTCTATATAGGATGTAGTTTAAATCCCAGCTGTCAGGATGCTGGTGCTCAGAATCCGGCGCCAGCAAACCAACGTTAAGTAGGGGAGGGTTAGGGGTTTGACACTAGGGGGAGGGTTAGGCACTATGGGGGGAGAGTTAGGTTTAGGCTGTGGGGAGGGAGGGTTAGATTTAGAGGTAGGGGTAGGATACATACTGACAGGTCCTGGTATCCTAAACCCTGTCAGGATATCGGCATCAGGATTCTGACTAGAGGGCCTGATTCAGGTTGGATTGCAACTGCGATTACACACGCTATCGGCCAATTGTTGCATTCTGCATATGCATCGCAGTGGGCGTGCGCAAACCAGTCACTGAGATCGGGACTGTGATCAGTGACTACAGAGACCCAACACAGAGTGATTGACAGGAAATACCATTTGTGAGAGGTGACGGAGGGGGTGGTCAGCGAAACGCAGGCGTGTCAGTGCGTAATTGCAACCGCGATCGCAGTTGCAATCCAACCTGAATCAGGCCCAGAGTAAGAAAGAGCAAGTATCTTGGTAAAACCATGCTGCACTGCAGGTGGGGAAGATTAAAAATGTGCAGAGAAATTTAGATTTGGGAGGGGTGTGTCCAAACTGACATCTTAAATCCAGTTTAAAAATGAAGTTGTCCAGCATTTGTAGGCTACTGTACATGCAAAAGCAGCCAGTATTTAACCCACATGCAAAAAAAAGTATGTATTTGCACCCCCTGCATTGCAACATGGTTTGTCCAGGTACAGAGTTACTTGCTCTATCTTACCCTATTCCCAAATCTGAATCAGGCCCAGAGAATGAGAGACAGCCTCCAACAAACCCGTGAAGATGCCCTGATGCAGTCACAGTAGCCAGGGGAGGCAAAGCTAACAGGAATTTAATAAAAACAAACAACTATCGGTACAACATGTTGCTAATAATGCTTACAGTAGCTGCAATACAAATCTCTCATTCATGATCCTCCTGCCTTTCCCAGCACATCCCCAGTGGCCGGGCCCCAGCCAACTGCAGAGCAGCAGCAATGGGGGTTGAGGTGACACTGGTGTGATGCAGGGGATCGGAGTGAGAAGAAGGGGTTGTGGTGAGATGCAGGGGACTGTGGTGTGATGCAGGGGGCTGTGGTAAGAGGCAGGAGTGAGAAGCAGGGGCCTGTGGTGAGATGCAAGGGGCTGTGGCGAAATGCAGGGGGAAGTAGTGAGAAGCAGGAGGCGTTGTAAGATTCAGAGGGCTGTGGTGACATGGTATAGGTTGTTATGAGATGCGAGGGGCGTGGTAAGATGAAATTGCTCCCGTGCATCAAATGTTAAAAATACTTCCATCAAAGCAACAACAAAAAAAATTGATTGTTAGTAACCAACGGATTCAGATGTCCATCCCTACACTGAACCTGCAGACAGACTCTGGCCACCACTTCTCCACCATGAAGTGCGCCCTCTCCAGTGTGATGTTCCCGCTCAGCCACACGCCCTCTGTGAACAGTAAGCACATCCCATGGAAGTCAGCGTTGTTCTCGGGCAGAGGCACCAAGGTGAGGAAGCTCAACAGGAAGCCCAGGAAATACAGGGTACATTGTGCAAAGAGGACATTGCCCATCGTTATGTTTGGCAGTTGGGGAGGGGTGCGCATGGAGGCTGCGGAAATATGCACAGGTGCCCCAGCCCCGTGGACATGCTGCCTATAATGCTTAAGGTAGCTGCAATACAAATCTCTCATCCATGATCCTCCTGCCCTTCACAGCACATCCCAGTGGCCGGGCCCCAGCCAGCTGTAGAGGGGAGGTTGTGGTGACACTGGTGAGATACAGGGGGAAAAGCAGGGTGTTGTGGTGAGATGCAGAGGCCTGTGGTGTGATGCAGGGGGCTGTGGCAAGAAGCAGGAGTGAGGAGCAGGGGCCTGTGGTGAGATGCAAGGGGCTGTGGTGAAATATAGGATGCAGTGGTGAAATGCAGGGGGCAGTAGAGAAAAGCAGGAGGCTTTTGTGAGATGTAGGGGACTGTGGTGACATGGCGTAGGTTGTTATGATATATTTATCTTTTTACTTATATGGCACCACAAGGATTCCGCAGTACCTAGCAAAGTGCTTAAACAATTGAGCAAATACAACAAAACAGTGACTTCCCAACAAGACAATGCAGTACAATACAATACAGTACAAGGCAATGCATGATGAGTACATGGCGTAAAACATTGCTACAGCAGCGGTCATAATACTCAAATAAGCAGCAGGATGGCAGAAACATAGCGTTAGCTTCCGTTGTAGGGAGTATGAAGAAGATGATGGTATATGTAAGGGAAGGAAAGTCACATGAGGGAAGAGGGCCCTGCTTATGAGACCTAACATTCTGCCATGACACCCACTGACAGATTAAGTAAATAACCATGATTATCTTGTTACAATGGCACTTGTCAAGGGGTAGGTGAAGTGAACACTCAGTTCTTGAAGTGGATATGTTGGAAGCAGAAATAAAATGGGCAAGTCTAAGGATCTGAGCGACTTTTACAAGGGCCAGATTGCGATGGCTTTACTCTGTGAGTAAGTCACATGCAGCAAAACATACGTCAGACCATCCAGTAGCACTTGTGCCTCCCAGCAACAAGGCACTTTGGGAATTATTATTTTAAGGTATCTTTACAGTGTTTCCTTTATTCCCACTAATTTGGACATATTTTCCCCAAGCAGAGCTACCGGTTAGTCCACTGGTGTGCATGATATTTTATACACAAGGTCGTTCTCTGCCTTGGCACATGGACAGTTTACTGATGCTATCGACACCTTTACCGGCACTCATTACAATATTGATTGAGGAAGTAGCTGGTTTCAACCGGGACAGCGCCTCTCCAGCACGGCGCCCTCCTGCAATGCGACCCTTGCTTGCCGCATTGCGCCGGGCCTGGATGTATGTTTACTGAATGAAAAAATATGAGATATGGTAAGAACTTACCCTTGTTATCTCTATTTCTATGAAGTCCATAGGGTTCCACAGGATACCTTGGGGTATAGGTGATGACGTCAGGCATCGGGCACCATAGAATTAAGTTTTCAGCCTCCCAGGATGCACTAGGGTCCCCCTCCTATACCCCGCCCCCGAGCCAAGGCATCTCAGTTACGTACCAAGCCATAGGCCGGAGGAGAAGGAAGAGAGAGAAAAAAAGATCTGGACACACACAAGAATCACATTCTCACCAGAGGGAGACGGAAAAACCGGTGACCAGAGCAAAGCCCATCTGCAGCACAGGTGCGACAGTGCGGGAGTCCTGTGGAACCCTATGGACTTCGTAGAAATAGAGATAACAAGGGTAAGTTCTTACCATATCTCATTTTCTACTTCAGGGTCCATAGGGTATCCACAGGATACCTTGGGGATGTCCCAAAGCAGTATCCTTCAAGGGTGGGGACGCTCCTGTGCTGAAAGGAAAATCCACCGCCCGAAGGAAGCATCCTGAGAGGCAAAGGTGTCAAACGCGTAATACCTCACAGAGGTATGGACAGAGGACCACGTGGCAGCCTTGCAGATCTGGACTGCAGAGGCACCACGTCGAGCTGCCCACGAGGGACCCACAGACCTAGTGGAATGAGCCCTCACAGAGGATGGAACCGGCAGGCCTTCATGAAGGTAAGCTTCTGAAATGGCCATACGGATCCAAGCTGCCAAAGTTTGTTTGGAAGCAGGCCAACCCTTTTTACGGAAGCCATAGAGGACAAACAGGGCGTCCGACTTCCGAAATGAAGAAGTGCGGTCAACATAAGTCCTTAAGGCCCGCACAACATCCAAAGTGGCCTCACCCACTGAAAGACCAGGTGAGTTAAAAGCCGGCACAACGATTTCTTCGTTAATATGAAACCGGGAAACAACTTTGGGAAGAATTTCAGGATGAGTGCGCAGCACTGCCCTGTTCCCATGAAAAATCAAGAAAGGGGGTCTACAAGAGAGAGCCCCTAAATCAGAAACACGTCTGGCCGAAGCGATGGCCAGAAGGAAAACAGTCTTAGCTGTTAGCCATTTAAGATCCACTGAGCCCAGTGGTTCAAACGGCGGTCCCTGGAGAGCCCTCAGGACCACAGCCAAATCCCAAGGCGCCACAGGTGGAACAAAAGGCGGCTGAATTCGCAGAACACCTTGCATAAAGGTGCGCACATCAGGGATTGTAGAAATCCTATGATGGAACCAGACAGACAGGGCAGAAAACTGCACCTTCAAAGAAGCAAGGCGAAGCCCATGGTCCAGTCCCGCTTGTAGGAAGGCTAGTACTCTAGACAGACGAAATTCCCTAGGTGCATAACCTCTCGGCTGACACCACTGGAAAAACGTATGCCACACACGATGATATATTCTCGCGGAAGACGGTTTCCGAGCTCTGAGCATGGTTCGCACTACAGAGCTGGAAAAACCCCTGGACCGTAACATGGCCGTCTCAACAGCCACGCCGTCAAAGACAGCCGAGTCAGGTCCGGGTGAAGACAGGGACCCTGTGACAGAAGGTCCGGTCGTAGCGGCAACGGCAGAGGACTGTCCACGGACAGACCCTGAAGGTCTGAGAACCAGTGCGGGAGCTATCAACAGAAGCATCTGTTGATAGCAACCCTCCTTCCTGTTTGAATTTCTGGATTACCCGCGGAAGAAGGGAAAATGGACGAAACAGATAAGTGAACCGGAACGTCCACTGGATGGACAGAGCATCCACCAGAGACGCCTTTTCGTCTCTTGTGCGAGACCCGTACACCGGCAACTTGTTGTGCTGGGACGCCATGAGGTCGATCTCTGGAAGACCCCACCTGTCCACCAGCAGTTGAAAAACGTCCGGGTGCAGGGACCATTCCCCCGGATGAACGTTCTGGCGACGGAGAAAGTCCGCCTCCCAGTTCAGCACTCCCGGGATGAATACTGCTGATATAGCCGGGAGATTACGCTCCGCCCATACCAGGATTCGGGACACCTCTACGAGAGCCGCCCGACTTCGGGTTCCTCCCTGCCGATTTATGTAGGCCACGGTGGTAGCGTTGTCCGACTGGACCTGCACTGGGTGACCTTGGAGAACCCGATGTGCATGCTGGAGAGCATTGAACACCGCGCGGAGCTCCAAAATGTTTATTGGAAGCTCTGCTTCTGCCTGAGTCCACCTGCCCTGGAACAAGTGTGGACCCGAGACTGCTCCCCAGCCCCGAAGACTGGCGTCCGTTGTCAACAGGACCCAATTCACCACCCAGAATGGACGACCCTTGTTGAGATGGGTAGTCTGCAACCACCAGGCTAAGGACAGGCGAACCTCTGGAGTGAGCACCATCTTCTGGGATTTTAGAGACTGAGGCAGCCCATTCCATTTGGACAGGATCAGGTGCTGCAGAGGTCTGGAGTGAAACTGGGCATATTCCACCATGTCGAATACCGACACTATGAGCCCAGTAACCTCATCGCCGAATGCAGAGACACCCGGCAGCTCTGCAGACAACTGCGCACCCTCAACTGCAAGGCAGAGATCTTTTCCCCTGTCACAAAGATCCTTTGCTGTCCGGAGTCCAATAAGGCTCCGAGGTGCAGAATCCGCTGAGACGGGATCAGGGTGGACTTCTGCCAGTTTATTAACCAGCCGTGCCGTTGCAGTACCGCAATGGTCAGGTCCAAGTGGCGTAGAAGGAGCTCTGGAGATCCTGCCACCAAGAGAAGGTCGACCAAGTACGGTAACATGCGGAGTCCCTGCAGCCACAGGGAAGCCACCATGACCGCCATCACCTTGGTGAAAACACGTGGTGTTGTCGCCAGGCCAAAAGGCAACGCCCGGAACTGAAAGTGGTCGCTGCGGATTGCAAACCTGAAGAACTGTTGATGGCGTAAAAGAATAGGGACATGCAGGTAAGCGTCCTGTATGTCCAACAACACCATGTAGTCCCCAGGTTCCAGCGCCAGAATGATGGACCGCAGGGTCTCCAACCGAAACTTTGGCACCCGCAAAGACTTGTTGAGAGCTTTGAGGTTGAGTATCGGACGATACGACCCATTGGGTTTCTGCACCAAAAAGAGATTGGAATAGAAACCCTGGCCCCTCTGGGAGAATGGAACAGGCACTATAACTCCAGCCTGGAGCATAGTGTGCAAAACCTTCCGCAGTTCCAAGGCTTTGTTCCGTCTGAAAGGGAGGCCCGGACCGTCAGGCCGCAGGCTTGTCATCTGGCTTAGGGGCCGGACGCCTGGTACTCCAGGCCTGCTTCCGGGGCTTGGCCGATTTTTTGGGGCCAGCCTGTCGGGGAAAGGATTGTGCTTTAGGCCTACCCTGGGCCCTATAAGGCCGAAAGGACGACGTACCTGAACCTGAAGGAACTGCAGCAGACGGGAGACATGCCGATTTGGCTGCCGCCAGTGTGGCTACAATTTTGTCCAGGTCCGGACCAAATAGAACTTCTCCGTTAAAAGGCAACGCTTCCAAGCACTTTTTGGAATCAGCGTCCGCCTTCCAAGATCGCAACCATAAGGTGCGACGAGCAGCTACAGCTGCCGAAGAAATGCGAGACGCCAGGGTACTGATATCCAAGGCCGCTTCATTGATATAAGTGGCCGAATCCCGGAGATTGCCGATCAACTCCGTCTGTTCAGCCGAACAGTCGGAATCAAAGAATGCCTCCAAAGTGTCAGCCCAGCGCTCCATAGCTCTGGCAACCCAGCAAATGGCCATAGCCGGCCTAGCTGCCCCCCCCCCTGCAAGGGAATAAACGCATTTTAGGCAGATCTCCACCTTGCGGTCCGTAGCATCCTTAAGGGAAGACATGGATGGCATAGGTAATGTGGCACTACGGACTAGGCGTGTCACATGAGAATCCACCTGTGGAGGGGATTCCCACTTAGAAAAATAATTATCCGCGAACGGATAAGCCACCACCAAACGCCTCTGTGGCTGGTATCGTTTGCCAGGCTGTTTCCACGCCTCCTCTAAATGGTCCACCAACTGACCCGAAAGAGGAAACACTGTGGCGTCACCCTTAATATCCTTAAAAAAGGCATATTTAGATTTGGACACCGGAGGATCTACGTCCTCAATCACCAAGGCTGTGCGGACTGCCCGAATAAGTCCAGGAATATACATCTTGGACCTAGCTTCCGCCTCCTTAGTACGGAGAGGTTCCTGGTCGGAAAGATCCAGAATCTCCCCATCATCAGACGTCACTTCGTCATCCTCATAAGGAGCAGACAGAGACGCCACCGGCCGCTTATGTGGCCGCAACACAGACTCCCCTTGTAACACATCCGACAAGTGCTGTACAGAACTAGTCAGGGAATTAACCCACGCAGGCTCCTGAGAGATTGGGGGAGGGGAAATAGGGAGACTGTGGGGTACCATTAATTGCCTTGGGAAACCCTGCATGGGTGACGACACCACTGATTGCTGGGACAATCCCATCTGTGAGAACGCGGGCTGCGGAGCTAACTGGCCCACCAAGGTTTTTAAGCGCCTTAGCGAAACAAGCCCAGGGCGGCTCCTGTACCGGTGCTGTGACCGTAATTGGCCGCGCCAATAAAAAACACTGCCGGCATAGGCCCTCCGCACTACCCTCCCCCTCCGCTATAGGTACTTTACACATATTACACTGAAGCTGGAGAGGAAAGTCACTCTCAGACATGATGGTGGAAAGTATGTGACCCCTCTCACAATACTCATTAGTATAGCGAGAGACCACCCTGCAGCACCGCACCGCAAGGGCTTTAGCAGAAAGAACAGGGACAGTGATAAGGCTGACAGTAAGAAATCCAAAGTACAGGCAGCAGCGCTAGCACAGTCACATACAATGCACAGAAAAATAAATCCTGCACTATCAGCGCTGATACTCAACTACACAGACACAAAATCTGGTAGGACACAGCGCTGCATACACAGACCTGACCAAGTGGAGGAGAGGTATGCGGGGGGACCCAGACCACGATGCCTCCGATCTTAGGCTTCCAGCAGCGTTCACCATGCGTTCTGAAGATGGCCACCGAGGAGCATAGAGGCTGGCCTGGGGGAGGAGTACTGCCACAGGGCCAGTCGGCGTGTGCAGAGAGGGCTGTGTGCAGCGGAGGAGGCGCCGGCTGTGAGACAGGGAAGGCGCGCTCCCCTGGCATGCATTTAACCCCTGGGACGCCGCAGCACTACCGCTCTGCCGCGGTCCGCTGTCCCAGGGGGGTAGTGGAAGCACAGGTTAATATCTGGCTCCACGCTGCAGCCAGTCCCCAGGGAGCCCCCTGCCTGGGGACTTTTGGACCATGTTCAGCAGGGTCCCACCGCGGGACCCCTGCTGCTTACCTTTGTCCCCCTTAGATCCGGCCATGGTCCAAAACATCTGGGGTCACCGCTAGCTGTGACCCCAGATGCTTACCAGCATCCCCGGATCGGTACCGGCGTTCTGGTACCAGCGGGGGTGTAGGGAAGACAGCATGGACGTCAGTACTGACTGTCCATGCTGTACTTCCAGATGTGCAGCCACAGCTGCAATGAAGAAAACTTCAGGGGCTCTTCTAAGCCCCCCTCTAGCAGGTGCATCAGACTCTGGCTGGGCACCACACGAAACTGAGATGCCTTGGCTCGGGGGCGGGGTATAGGAGGGGGACCCTAGTGCATCCTGGGAGGCTGAAAACTTAACTCTATGGTGCCCGATGCCTGATGTCATCACCTATACCCCAAGGTATCCTGTGGATACCCTATGGACCCTGAAGTAGAAAAAAAAAAAAAGTATTTCATTTATCAACTAAAACTGGTGAGGACTGTCTTCTCTTTGCATTAAAATAGTAAATACATAAAAACAGGCTGAACACCCCACACCCACAATAAGTTACCAGCATTTCTGCTATATCCTAAGTAAACATGAGGTCCTCCAAAATAATCAGTAACCAGCATCAGGCTTTGCCTGGCTGGGCTGGTCACACCAGAACAGTTTGTGTTTCTACAGTATGCTCTAGAAGTCATATGCATTCTGGCAATTGTAGTTCCACATCATCATATCATGCAATAGCTTTTTAATATGCCTTGATTACAATACATCCTAGATGGCAAATATGTAAGACCATTCTCCAGCATGGATTATAACAATCCAAAGAGAATTTTTGTTTTTTAATTAGTCACAGAAAAATGTAATCCTGATTAAATGTCCTTGGGCAGCATCTCACGGAGAGCCGAGTAACTGGATATGTTGTTTCTATCAAATGCTTCTGTTATTTTAATTTGGGACTATGGCTTCATCACGATTTCATAATACATTAAATGAGGTAGTTATAGGCACAGATATAATGGCTTGTTATGAGCACTTGCTCTTCTGAATTGAGAGGTACCACAAAATGATGTATTGAACAGTAGCCCAGAAGTGTCCCCATTGAAAGAGTAGCATCACACTCTCTTCCAACATGAATCATTCTGTAGCCTCCAGTGGGTTGTTATATTACCCAGCCTATGCTTGGTGCTTCTGGTTACATTTGTCATAAAGACTTGATTTGCATAAGCTGCTGACAATTAGCATTGCATCAGAAACACTGTAGACAGGAGGGCAAGAGTCCTGCTAACACTGAGAATGAACAGATTTATAAATACTACTTATGGCACCTAATTAACGACTAAATCAATTTTCATGCTTTTGTAATGCATTATAATCAGTGGAGGAGATGAGCTTTGCCTCATATCTATGTGGCAGCACAAGAGTGCTCTTCTACTGGGACTAGGCAATAAAGACCCAAGGAACCTATCAAACCACCTCTCAAATGGGTAAATCAAATAGGGACAGACCTGGGGGAAACAAATGGGACATTCAGACCTGTGTAGGGCCTGACTCAGAGGTGAATGCAGGCACAGTTGCAACTTTTGGTGGTCACCTGTCTGAGGCTTTATGCAATGTTACTACAAAGTCCTTCCCTGGTGTATAGCTGTGCATAGGAATGTGCAAATACAGAAACGCCCATTATGAGCGTCTGTAGAGCCTGTAATACCGCATGGTGTGTTCTTTAGATGCCGCCATTGGTCGCACCATCAAAACTAGCACTAGCCCTATGGCAGGTACAGATTTTCCATCTGTATGACCTCCACAGTGAACGATGAAGCGTCTGTGTAGGCAACACTTCAGTGACACTCCTGCCTCACTCCCATATGACGCACCATCTCCGTGCGCCTGTTTAGCTCCCTCCCAGTCACCGCCCAGGAACACCTAGCACTTTTCCAAGACATTTCTGGTACCATGCTTCCCGGCTGCAACAGCGCCTGTGTGCGTACACATTGTGACATATGCGCCGTAGGGGTTTTTAGGGATTTTCTCACATAACAGTAACAAAAAAAATCATTCAACGATCTTGAATCGGGTCCTAAGTCTCAGACAAATTTATAGAAGTATTCTAAACAGCTGGCAACAGCGGCATAGGGTCATAATCCTAACATGGTGCTGACAGCACAGAAACAACATCAAAGGAATCAGACTGCTGCAGTATTGGGGACAATTCTGTTAAACTCTGATGTTTCCTCAGTTCTTCCTTATAGGTTAATGCACCCGCTGATCAACCCTGTTAAACAAGATTTAAAACACATTGGGCAGGCTGTATAATAACTCAAGAACACAGACAACACTATTGTGCGGTACAGCAGTTACAGAGAGCCTTCTCACACAAAAACCACCACAACCTGCTCTCTCTCTCCTGGTGGAGGATCAGGGAAACAGGTGCTGCCGAATGCCCTCTGGAGTCCCTGATATTAGAAGCTGAAATGATCTTTCAGGCCACCAAAGCAGATCCCATAGCAATGTACTAGACAGATGGCTACTAGGATCTCCAAACTGAACAGTCACACAGCGCTCTGCTGACCCCTCCGCAACATGTTTAAATCTACTATGAAAGATTGACTCCTTATAAAGATGAGAGGAGCGATGGAATTAGAGGGGACTCCGATATCCACTGAATAAAATCTGGAAGGCTCAACACTACATAAAAATGTAAATGCCCTAAACTAGTGGTTTCCAAACGCAGTCCTCAAGGCACCCTAACAGTACAGGTTTTAAGGATATCCATGCTTGTGCATACTGCAGATGGTATAATCAAAGTACACTCTTGGGAATAATGGTATTCCCCAATAAGAAACTGCTGTTCAACTAAAAAAATATAAATATATATAAATGTATTTCTTCTTTATCTTCTCTAATAAAAAGCTTTATTGTCTGAATGCATACAGAATAAACACTTTAAAATAATAACAATGGAAATATTACATTAAAAATGCAAATGCATATGCTGGTCTGAGGAAGCCGCTGATACTCAGGGAAGGCGGAGAAACTATTCCTATTCCCCATTATCATCTTGGAGAAGCTGTTTGTTACATGCCTGAGAAGTCACTCTAATACTGCTTTTACACCGAAATTCCAGGTCTGGACCGGGATTTGGAACCTGTTTCCAACTCGGACACTTACCTACTGCGGCGCCAACCCGGAGTATGGCTGGGTCGGCACCGTTCACACCTCAGCCAGGTCTGCAGTGAGCTGGCTTTTCCGGCGTTGCAGTGGATGCTTGGAGATTATGTAATCTTCAAGCGCCACTGAAGCCACCCAATTGGGTTGCATGCAGCACGATCTGGGTCATCGTGACCCAGATAGTTCCATTTACACGGGATCGCCCGTGGCCAAACCTGCAAGCTCCCCGAGTTGGGTCCCCGGGTCCCTGCATTAACCCGGAATTTTTAAGTCGGTGTAAAAGGGGTATAAGGTACCTTTGCCAGGGATATTAAATAGGGACAGCATATGGGACATTCGCCCAGTCAAAGCTGAATGCTTGGAATTACCAGCAGCTGGAGGTAAAGGAAAGTAGCAATTACCCAGGCAGTGACTATTACACAAAGGAGCCAGATAATTGCTATCATGATATGTGGAGTCTTACCTGCTTAGAATAACATACAAACCAAGCCTTAATACAGACTGGACTTTGCTTTACTAAACACATAAAACTAAGGGCCTGATTCAGAGTTGGGAATAGAGAGAGAGATAGCACTAAACTGTGTACCTGGACAAACCATGCTGCAATGCAAGGGGTGTAAATAAATAAAAAAATGTTTGCATGTGGGTAAATACTGGCTGCTTTTACATGTAGCCCACAAATACTTCACAGCTTTATTATTACTCTACAATTTAGATGTCAGTTTGGACACCTCCCTCCCAAATCTAAATCTCTCTGCACATTTTAAATCTGCCCCACCTGCAGTGCAGCATGGTTTCACCAAGATGATCAGTTGAGAGAGATATATCTGTCCATCGGCAAGTGTGTACGGGCGATCAGCCGATCAAGTGTACACATGGAGCGGCAGCCGCTGGGAGGGGGGCGGACGCGCCCCCGACCCGCCCCCTGGTCAACGGGACCAGTGGCTGCCTGGAAGATGATGGTCGTTCAGTGTATATGAACGACCATCATCTTACAGACATATCTGCAAATCACTCGATCTGCAGATATATCTGCTAGGTGTGTACCCATCTTTACTCCTAGATGTTTCACTTTGGGCTGGCGAGTACAAAACAATAGGAAACAATTAGCTGTATGCGAGTCTGAAGACGTACCTATTTGCTACAGTAAATTACAGCTAAACCCTTTGAATAATACAATTTTGGTTCAAGAGGGCCTGCTAGAATAGATATATCTTTATGGTAGAAGTTGCTATTATTTAGCGGTAGTGCAGACTAAGCAGCAAATAATGCTGAACTGCATCCTCAACTAATAAACAGATGGAGATATCCCGCACATTTTCTAGTTAATATAACCAGTGTTGTCAAAGGTGGCAAACATTGGTCTGAATGGCACATTGTACATGAAATAATTATTACTGTCATGCAGGGCTAAGTTCAGGAACTGTGGGTGGAGCTATAGAAAAACAATATATATAATATTTAGAAAAGAAGGCACTCAAAGTGGACTTTAAGATTAAACTTATCTAATGGAAAATACATTTTGTCCCAGGACATTACGTTATAGTTAATGAGAGGTTCAGGAACGGAGTTCCTGCTGAAAAATAGCACTGCTTCCACGGAAGCCATAATGCATGGTTTAACTCCTTATTCAATAGAATGGAAAAACAAACACCTGTTTTCTTTCCCCTGGTGTCTTCCACACTTTTCCCAAGCAGTCCTAAAAAAATAAACAGACAACATGGCCATTGCATATTCCAGGGAACTAGAAATAGCAGTAAAATGCTTTAATTTAGTTTTCAAACTCCATGACAGTCATAACGTATGGGATGTACAGTGATCGTGCAGAGCGAAAAAAATTGTGGGTCCCGGGACCCCTCACTTTAAAAAAATCGGGGTCCTACTTCACTGTTTCTGGGTCCCATCACATATTATAGGGGATGAGGGCAGGCAGCAGTTGGGACAGTACTGGGGGCAGGTAGCAATTGGGGTACAGGGGGTTAAGGGCAAGCAGTAGTTGGGGTAGAGCTGGGGGTAAAGGCAGGGAGAAGATGGGGTAGAGGGGAGTAGGGCGGGCAGTGTAGGGTAGGGAGGGTATAAGTGCAGTGGTTGCGACAGTGCTGCAATGCAAGGAGGGGGCAAGGGGCAGACAGGGCTGGGGTAGGGCGGGGGCAAGGGTAGATAGCAGCTGGCGCAGTACTGGGGGCAAAGAGAAGGATAGGGGCTTTCAAACGAAGAGGGTTTTGGCTGAGGCAAGGTGCGAGGGCAGCACCCTTGTTGGAAAAATTAAATGGCTGATGGTGAACACAGTCTCATGTCTGAATAATCCTGGATGACAGTGTGGTATACGCTCCTGGCGAGGCAAGTAATATAGCGGCCGCCGGCTTATGGATGAGGGGGCTCGGTGTACAGTCAGTCCCCAGATATCAGCGCTATTTGTGCTGTGTTGAAGGGTTCAAGTGCAGGGGCTGCAGCAGGAGTACTGTAACATGCAACACCCCGACTCCCCCTATATGTGCTTAATGCTAATTATATGAAGCAGCTTGTTACATGTTCTAATCCATTTTGCAATATTCCTAGCCCTAATGTCAACACTGCCCAGTGTATGTCACAGTAATCCTCTGGAGTGATATTTATAATGTTTGCTACGGAGCAGGCTATAATATTATTTATTATTCAGGGCTGATCCTAGTTTAGTGTGCTGTAAGCACCAGTGAGCAGAGGCTGCAGTGGGAGTGCTATTACCCATCAGTACTTACCACCTCCGGGCGGGCTGTTAGCTTCCATGCACCGGGGTGTGCAGTGTCTTCGGAGTTGCAGCTTGCTCGCAACAGCCGATCCTAACTCCGTGTCCTGGCTGGTGGAGGACGGCCCAGGGGTGTCAGCAGACCTGAGCATGGAGGCCTGCCAACATACCGCAGGGAACGGGAAGCTGCTGAAGGCAAATAGCGGCTCAGCTCCACCTCAGAGATCCGTGAAGAGAGAGCCCACGAGCGTCACGTGACCGGAAGGTGGAGGTCTCCGACACCAATTGGATGATGAGATACTCCTGCCAGCGGTGATTGGATGGGAAACACTGAGGGAGGTCACTGAGTCGGCAGCTGCGGCGCACACACAGCGCGTCCTACAGGACCCGGGGACTTTTAAAAACTAGGGCCCTGATTCAGAGCCGAACGCTCTGACAGAGCGCTCGCTCTGAATCAGGGCGTCTTTTTTTTTATGGAGCGGCCCCCTGGCCGCTCGCATTGCTGTGGGTTGCCACCCACAGCTAATGCGAGCGGCCAGGATGATGGTCGCGATGGTCAAGACCATCGCAACCATCGGGCTTGCGACGAGACCCGCAAGCAAGCCCCAGAGAGCTTTCGGCTCAAACAGAGCCGAAAGCTCTCCCACTGACATCACTTGTGATGTCAGTGGGGCCGCCCCCAAACGGTAGGCGTTCTCATGGGAACACCTCTGTCTGGGCAGCCACTCCCCCGGTCCGCCCACCAAAGAGGACGTGCTGTCACTCAACATCGACAGCACGCCCCCTTTGGTGCGAGACCCGGAGCAAGGGATTGCCCGTCACTATCCGGGTCTCGCGCATGCGCACAATGGAGCTCAGCGCTTGCGACCGGTTTTGAATCAGACCCTAGGTCCCTTAGTGCCTGTAGCGCGTAAATACGTGCTATAGCGCATATTTTGCGATCAATGATGTACCATGCAATATATGAAAGAAGAGGGTGGATTAAGCATAATCAACAGTAAAAGTGCAAAGAAAATACAAGCAACTCTCCCACTTGAGGGGCAGGCATGATTGCTAATAGAAACACCATTTTAGGTGTAACCTGGGGCTCAATTCAGAGATGTACATAAATCTGATATTTATGTACATCTCCGATATTTGCAGATCCGTTTATGTGCAGGAGCCGCACTGTGCGTGTGCAGATCTGTTTCTGCGATGCCGCACTCAGTGCCCCAAAAGCCACAGCATGATTGACATGCTGCTGGCATTTGAGGGCGGTGACGGGCAGCGCTCCAGAAAATAGGGGTTGCTCTGAAACCAGTGGCTGCACATTCACTGGCCCCAGCAGTGTGATTTCACCTGTAATCCTGAGTTACGTGAGAGCTACTCAGATGTTCACAGTTAATCTGATGCTGCGTCTTTGGACAAGCAGAGGATCACAGAGGTCTGCAGTGGGAGTCTTTTTACTAATGACGACAAAGTGCTGCGCTTATCTTATGTGTGTTGTAGATCTGTCTCATTAGTAAGAAGCAGCTTAAATAAATTAATGTAGGTATTGATAATATCTAGTCCAGAGTCAAACTAAATAGTATTTTACTTGTAATCACATAAAAATATTGAGTACACAGATAGTATAGACATTAGTGAATTAAACTCATAACATGCAATAGTGAACAGACATATAACATAAGTATCTAAAAGAGAATCCTGGCAATAAGCTGGTAATTGTGATGTCTGACCAATTGTCAGCACAAGATATTCCATTATATGCCATTAAGGAAAGACTCACCTGCAACAGTAAAGGTCTGATTATCTACTGGAGAGTGCCTGCCATAACCAGTACGTGGGAAGGACAACAAGACCTCTAGAAATCCAAATCGCAGAACACATACGGAATATTAAAAAAGGATTGGAAGACCATAATCTATCAAGACATTTTAAAGAATTTCATGATAGCAATCCAGAGACATTAAAATTCATGGGCATTGAAGAAGTTAAACCCACCTGGTTGGGAGGCAATTATAATCACAAAATAAACGAAAACAGAGATGGATGTATGAACTGAAAACTTTTGCACCTTCTGGACTCAAAATATGTGATTCCAAGTAAAATACTATTTAGTTTGACTCTGGACTAGATATTATCATCAATACCTACATTAATTTATTTAAGCTGTTTCTTACTAATGAGACAGATCTACAACACACATAAGATAAGCACAGCACTTTGTCGTTATAATTTACTTGTTGATTAGGTTGGTCTCCTATACGTGCAGCTGCTATCTAAAGCACAATACATTCCCCATGTGATCCAGTGAGTGCAAATATTATAATTTTGCGTTTTTACTAACGACGCCTCCTGCAGCTTTTGCATATTAGCACAGCCGCTGCGTACGCTGTACTAAAGCGTACATTTCTGAATCAGGCCCACTGAGGGCAGACTCCTGAACTTTCAGGCTAGTGAGAGAAAGGCCCTTGTCTAATCCGGCCTAAAACAGATCAGTAGCATGGGAATGACAGCTGCAGCTGCTTTAAGATGAATCTCAATAACTTAATCTGTATTTATTGTATCATAGCAATGGCCACTAAATATCCACACCTTCAAATGTAAAACATCTGGGTTTGGATGAAGAACCAGTCCCTGCTGAGGTGGCAGAGTCCACAGCTGTTCCAGAAGAATTCCCAAAGTCACTGCAAACCACAGTAGGGAGGCCAAAACGGAACTGCTGTGGCCTCTAACAAGTCTTTCCTGAGAGAAAAAGGAGGGAACACATACCATAGTAGAAAACAAGAGATATGGTAAGAACTTACCTTTGTTATCTCTGTTTCTACGAAGTCCATAGGGTCCACAGGGTGACCTTGGGGTATAGTTGGATCCTGGATCCTCGGGCACCACAGAGTTAAAGCTTTCAGCTGCTCCCAGGATGCACTTGGGTCCAACCTCCCCTATACCCCGCCCCCGAGCCACAGGCACCTCAGCTGGTAAGCAGCCCAGGCCGGAGGAGGAGACGAAACAGAGAGAAGGAAGACTGGAACACACAAAAACCATACTCACAGAAATGGGAGACGGAAAACCGGTGACCAGTCACACAGCCCATATGAAGCCAGGTGCGTCAGGGCGGGTGCCCTGTGGACCCTATGGACTTCGTAGAAACAGAGATAACAAAGGTAAGTTCTTACCATATCTCTTGTTTTCTACTTCAGGGTCCATAGGGGTCCACAGGGTGACCTTGGGGATGTTCCAAAGCAGTCCAACTAAGGGCGGGGACGCTCCTGTGCTGATAGGAGAACCCGGCGCCAAAAGGATGCATCCTGAGAGGCAAAGGTGTCAAACGCATAGAACCTCAAAAAGGTCTGAATGGAAGACCAGGCCGCCTTACAGAGCTGAACAGCAGAGGCGCCACGTCTAGCAGCCCAAGAGGGACCCACAGACCGAGTGGAATGAGCCTTAACAGAGGCTGGAACAGGTAAACCCTCCTGCATATAAGCCTCAATAATAACAGAACGAAGCCAACGGGCTAGAGTCTGTTTGTTGGCAGGCCAACCCCTCTTGTGAAAACCAAAGAGGATAAACAAAGAATCCGACTTCCTCACAGAACTAGTCCGGTCCACATAAACCTGGAGTGCACGGACAACGTCTAAGGAAGTCTCCCCAGCCGAAAGATCAGGCGACTGAAAGGCTGGTACAACAATTTCCTGATTAATGTGGAACCTGGAAACCACCTTAGGCAGGAAATCAGGACGAGTGCGAAGCACCGCTCTGTCCTGATGAAAAATCAGAAAAGGGGGACGACAAGAAAGCGCCCCCAAATCTGAAACCTTCCTGCCAGAAGCAATTGCCAAGAGGAAAACAGTCTTAAAAGTTAGCCACTTGAGCTTCACTGACTCCAAGGGCTCAAAAGGCGGACCCTGTAAGACCCGAAGAACCACAGCCAAATCCCACGGGGCCACAGGTGGCACAAAGGGAGGCTGGTTTCTTAAAACTCCCTGGAAAAAGGTGTGTACGTCCGGCCTAGCAGCGATCCTGCGCTGGAACCACACCGACAGAGCAGACACGTGCACCTTCAGTGAGGAAAGACGTAATCCTAAATCGAAACCCGACTGAAGGAAAGCCAAAATACGCGAAACCCGGAACACCTGGGGATCATATTTTCTGGCCTCGCACCACTGAAAGTAAGTGTGCCACACTCTGTGATAGATCATCGCGGAAGCAGGCTTGCGCGCCCTCAGCATGGTGGTAATAACGGAGCTAGAAAAGCCCCGAGACCTCAGGACGGCTGTCTCAAGAGCCACGCCGTCAAAGATAGTCGACCCAGATCCGGGTGAAGACAGGGCCCCTGAGACAACAGGTCCCGCCGTTGAGGTAGGAGGAACGGAGCGTCAATGGACAAGCTCCGCAGATCGGAGTACCACGGCCTTCTTGGCCACGCTGGGGCCACCAGGATCAGTGTGCCTCCGTCCTGTTTGAACTTGCGCAGGACCCGAGGCAGCAGAGATATCGGAGGGAACAAGTAAGCCAGTTGAAACAGCCATCTCACCGACAGCGTCTATCAGACTTGCGCCTGCGTCCCTTGTCCTTGACCCGTACACGGGCAGCTTGTGATTGTGACGGGACGCCATCAGGTCCAGCTCTGGCAGCCCCCACTTGTCCACGAGTAGTTGGAATACCTCTGGATGAAGCGACCATTCCCCGGGATGCACGTCGTAACGGCTGAGGAAGTCTGCCTCTCAATTGAGGACTCCTGGGCTGAAAACTGCAGAGAGAGCTGGAAGATAGCGCTCCGCCCAAGCCAGGACGCGGGACACCTCCGACATCGCAGCTCGACTGCGAGTCCCTCCCTGGTGATTGATGTACGCCACTGTGGTGGCGTTGTCTGACTGCACCTGAACGGCCCTTCCGTGAAGAGCGGTGCCGGACGACTGCAGGGCTCTGTATACTGCCCTCAGTTCCAGGATGTTGATGGGAAGAATCGCTTCCTCCGCCGACCAACGACCCTGAAGTGACAAGGAGCCTGTCACCGCCCCCCAACCCCGGAGACTGGCATCTGTCGTGAGCAGAACCCATTCCGGGATCCAAAAGGGGCGCCCCTCTAGGAGATGAGCTGTCTGCAGCCACCAGGCTAGGGACAGACGCACCTCCGAGGACAACACCAGCATCTGAGAGCGGATCCTGTGTGGCAATCCGTTCCATTCCGAAAGAATCAGCCCCTGCAGGGGCCTGGAATGGAACTGGGCAAACTCCACCATGTCGAATGCCGACACCATGGACCCCAAAACTCTCATCGCTGAGTGCACCGACACTCTGCCTCTGCTCAGACAGCCGTGAATCCACAGCTGTAAGGAGGAGACCTTCTCTGGAGTCAGAAAAATCCGTTGCTGACGAGAGTCCAGCAGGGCCCCCAAATGAACCATCCGCTGTGATGGGATGAGGGAGGTCTCCTTCAGTTGATCAACCAGCCGTGCGCCTGTAGACAAGCGACCGTCAGGTGGAGATGCTGTATCAGTACCTCCGGGGAGCTTGCCAGCAAGAGGAGGTCGTCTAGATACGGTAGCAACCGTATCCCCTGGCTCCGAAGGTGAGCCGCCATGACCGCCATCACCTTGGTAAATACCCTTGGTGCCGTGGAGAGACCAAAGGGTAGAGCCCTGAATTGATAGTGGTTGTGGAGAATAGCAAACCGCAGAAACTGTTGGTGCGATGTTGCTATAGGCACATGGAGGTAGGCGTCCTGGATATCCAGGGAGACCATATAATCCCCCGGTTCCATCGCCAGAATGATGGAACGCAAAGTTTCCATCCTGAATTTGGGAACCCTGAGAAACCTGTTCAGGGACTTCAAATTGAGGATGGGGCGATGAGAGCCATTGGGTTTCTGCACCAGAAACAGCGTAGAGTAATACCCCATCCCACGTTGAGACTGTGGTACGGGTATAATGACCCCCGCCGTCAGCAAGGCCTCTATGGCTTCTGAACCTGCAAGGCCTTGGTTTTGTCCTGAGAAGGACTTGTGCAAAAAAACTGGCAAGGTGGCCTGTGCCGAAAAGACAGGGCGTACCCCTGGGAGACCACTTCTCGCACCCAGGCATCCGTGGTGGTATTGTGCCAGCACTGGGCGAATTGAAGAAGTCGGCCTCCCACTCTGGGGTCCCCCAGAGGGAGGCCCGTCCCATCAATCAGAAGGCTTATCTTCTGGCTTGGAAGTAGGGCGCCTAGCACTCCAGGCTTGCTTCTTTGGCTTTGAGGCGGTCTTGGGTGCGGACTGCCTCGAGAAGGACTGACCCTTTGCCTTGCCCTGAACCCGAAAGGAACGAAAGGCCGAGCTCCGGACCTTAGCAGGTGTAGTAGCTGAAGGGAGGAAGGCTGACTTGGATTTCGCCAGGGTATCTACTATTTTGTCCAGGTCCGGCCCAAATAGTAATTCTCCATGAAAAGGTAAGGCCTCCAAGCCTTTCTTTGAATCCGCGTCTGCTCTCCAAGACCGCAACCACAAGGATCTACGAGCAGACACTGCTGCCGCCGAAACCCTAGAGGTCAACAGGCTAGCATCCAAAGATGCTTCTCCAATGTATGAGGCTGCATCTCTCATCTGTCCTAACAACGCCCTCTGGACGTCCGGAGCTTCATCCGTAAACGCGTCCTCCAAGGCTTTGGCCCACCCCTCAATGGCCTTGGCCACCCAGGAGATGGCCATGGACGGCCGGGCTACCGCCCCTGAGAGAGAATAAATAGACTTTAAACAAGTCTCCACCTTCCTGTCCATAGGATCCTTCAGCGAGGATATAGACGGCAATGGCAAAGTAGCACTCCTGATGAGGCGTGTTACATGGGAATCGACTGCAGGCGGAGTTTCCCATTTCTTACAATGTGCCTCCGGGAATGGATAATTGGACGCCAAGCGTTTCTGTGGCAGGAAACGCTTACTGGGTGTCTGCCAGGCCACCGCCATGTGATCAGTCAACTGATCAGACAAGGGGAACGCTGCAGAAGTAACCTTAGCTCTTTTAAAACTAGGATACCTCGACTTGGGAGCGGGTGCCTCATCCTCAATCAGAAGAATGGCCCACACCGCCTTAACCAGAGCCCGCACATTGATGGAAGACTTAGTGTCTACCTCCTGGACTGAGGCATCTGCACCTCACCATCATCCGAGGACCCCTCAGAATCCGGAAGATGCGCAGCCTGCGCCATGACTGTGCGTTTAGACGCCCCGGAGGGCAAGTCACTGCGCAACATCGACTGAAAAGCCGAAGATATTGCCGCCAAATCTTGGACAGTGTGGGAAAGCGCATCCACCCAGGGTGGAGGAGCTGCCACAGGAGCCTGAAACGGCACCACAGCCTGTTGTGCCACAGGGGTGGACTGAATATACATTGGCAACCCCGCATAGGGACCAACAGGCTGAGACCCCGGGGGAGTCTGCAATAATTGTGGGACACCCGGGGAATGGGGGATGGCAGGCTGGGGCAACGCCCTAGTAGGGGCGGCAGTCGGGACCGACAGACACCAGCACCTGGGAAAACATCGCCCATGGTGGCTCCTGCGACATGGGAGGTTTAGACATACCAGGGAGCACCTGGCACCGTCCGCACAGGCCGTCCTGTGACAGATCCTCCCTATCCACTCCTGCAGAACAGCGCCTGCAGGAGAACAATACCGGAGCCCCGGAGTGCTCAATCTCCTCCTCGGACATGACGTTGGAAGAAAACGTGCGCACTCACCCGTGTGCTGGACAACAGCCCACAATATGGCACCGTGTAGCACACAACTGTATGTGACGGACCTCACAAATACGTGATCTATATAGGTGAGGTCAGTAGAAACACCTTTCCCCCGCACACCTGTAGGGCTTGTAGGAGAAGGAAAGGGATAGGTATAGGCTGACAGTAAGTAGAAAAAAGACACAGACAGGCAGCACTAGCAAAAGTCACATACCATGCAGGAAGATATACTCACTGCACCTTTCCACTACAATCAACCTGCCCAGATTCAGTGTCTGGGAGGGCTATAGCGCTGTGTACACTGTCCTTTTGCAAGGGAGAGGTACACAGGGGGACCGGTCCGCGTGCTCCCTGAAGATCTGCGCTGCCACAGAGAAAATGGCCGCTGGAGACCTCAGAGGAGGAGTGGCCGAGTAGCTGCAGCTCAGCGACGCCAGACTCCGTGCTGAAAGGCGCGCTGAGCTGAGGGGAGGAGCCGCTAGACAGGGAAGGCTTCCTCCCCTGGCTAGCATATTAACCCCCGGGTTGCCGGCATCCCGCTTGCCGCGATATTAACCCTGGTGGTCTAGTGGTCTGGCGGGGTATGCCTGCGCTGGAGGGGGGGCCCGCCGCCACCGCTAGCATCCCCCGGTCTGTCCCCTAGACCGGGGGCATGGGACTGCATTTGAAAGGAACCCGCGCACCGTCGCTAATCAGCGGTGCGCGGCTTACCTGATCTCCCCGGCGTTTTCCGGCAGCAGTCCCGGGGGAAACCAGAGTCCGGCTAGTACAGACTCTGGTTTCCCCCGCCGCGATCCCCAGTTCAGTGCTGGAGTCGCGGCGCCAGCAGGGAGAAGGAGCGGCAGCGTGGGCGTCTGTACAGACAGCCCAGCGCTGCCGCTCTGGAGAAAAAACTGTAGTAAAAAATAAATAAATAAATTTAACTAAGTTAAATAAAAAATTAAAAGCTTTAGGGGGCTGCTCCTGCAGCCCACCCCGCAGGGTGACCCGACTCCGGCCGGGCACCATCTAAAACTGAGGTGCCTGTGGCTCGGGGGCGGGGTATAGGGGAGGTTGGACCCAAGTGCATCCTGGGAGCAGCTGAAAGCTTTAACTCCGTGGTGCCCGAGGATCCAGGATCCAGCTATACCCCAATGTCACCCTGTGGACCCTGAAGTAGAAAGTTCCATCGCACCAACAAAGCATCTATTCCCCTTATTCTGTTGTTCATGTGACAGGAATAGACATGAGTTTCCTTGTTTATCGAATATGTCACCATTAGGTCAGTTTCAAATAGTCAAAATGTACTGTACAATATTATTCTGATCGCCAAAGGTGGGAAGAACACTGGTAGAGTACAGATATTCTTAAGGGTGACATGAAACTTCAGCCAAGGAGCGTCTATATAAGCTCCAGACAACATACCTAAAGCACAGAAGAGGGATGAATCCCTGAGACCCATATTTTCTACTTCAAATTAGCAACTACCATCCCAGGGAACAACCCCTGTCCCTGCAGGACTCGCTAGGAACAGGTCAGCTACTTTAGGTAAAAATAGCAAAACATCATATACTCACCTGAAAGACATGTTAAAAAAAAAAATGCCAGGGGAAGTCATATTATGTGACTTTCAGAGGTGTTTTTCCTATCTGTACTCTGCCAACTAGTGTTCTCCTCCATATATCCTGGCTACTAGTAGCAGCATACTGCGAGAGGGACTTGGCAGAGGGACAGCCCAGAGGTCTACTGTGAGTAGGTGCTCTGGACACAACTCTGTCTGCAGCAGAGACCGTGCACCACTGCATAACTCCACAGATCACATTCCTGTTTTCTTATACCAGCAGCCTGCATTCCTCTCTAGTGGCCAGAATTCTTCTCTCACTCTATGCTGGAAGGCTACACCCAGGTCTGTCCAGTTACTTTGTGGGACATTGAAGGGGCATATAGGGTGGTCTGATGGCATGTGGCGAACACTGAGGGGAACTGAAAAGGCATGTGTTGTGGTCTGATGGCCTGTGAGGAGGACTGAGGTCCAGTGAAGGGGCATGTAGGGTGGTCTGATAGGCATTGCAGGGGTATGTGGGGTGGTCTAATGGCAGGTGGGGAAGACTGAGGTGCAGTGTAGGAGCATGTGCGGTGGTCTGATGGACATTGAAGGGGCATATGGGTTAGTCTGATACATAGAGGTCTGAGGGGCATTGACATGTCATGTGTAGGGTTGCATGGGAAAGATTTAAATTTTACCAGGGATGTGCAGTCAGGGGAGGCAGAGCCTCTCCTGTCATAATGAGTAAAATAATACAAAAAAGATATTTATAACACAGATTCTGTGGTCTACAAATATCTGCTTTGCATTATTCTAACATTCTCTAGTATCTCTACAGTTAAAATCAACTGACAATAGAAAAAGTGCAGAAGCAGGGTGCAGAGCCATGCCATAGGCTGTAGACGCCCATTGAAAAATATAGGGCAAAGCGGCACCTATAGAAATGCCTCATTGACAGGGATGTGCTTTCAGCCCACATGAAAGCACGCCCCTGTCAGTCAGGCTCCGCTGTCATCACTGGGTGGGTAGCGGCATATACGGCGGAGGTGCAGGTGTTAGCAGCGTCAGGACCCGGCGGAGATACCTGTCATGGCGGCAGGCCTGTACCCGAGAATATCCAGTCCCTGATTCCAATTTAAAAAAATTATGCCTCAGCGCAAATTTTATATATTCAAGATGGATGCTGCAAACCAATCACGGCAATAACATAAGCCAGCACGAGGCAGCGGCTGGCCGGAAGCCCTGGGGAGGCGACGACCATGCAAAAGAGCTCAAGGGCTGCTGCCCCCGAGGTGAAGATGCCATTAGATAATCTGTTATTAAAAAATTAAGTGTCTGGTATTTATTTTAATATTTGCTGTACAGGTGGCCTACAGGTGCCAGCGGGCCCTTAATGTCCGGGCATGTAGCCACTTGTGGTTCTCCAAGTGCCGGCATGCTGGGGCAGGCTTGCTGGGACCTGTAAAGAACCATATTATCATACCATGAACCCACCGCCACCAGGGGTTGCTGGTTGTTGCTCAGGAGGGGGGACCGAATTAAAAATTTTTGGGATCCTCACTTTCCGAGGAATTACTCCCCTGGGCTTAGTTTAGGGGTGGTAAAGTTATGGCAGGGAGATCCCACACTATGTATACCCCATGCTATGGCACTATCCCCCTGGCTGGTTCATCCTGGTGCTGGTTACTGGTAAATAGGGTGAAATCAACTTTTTTTTTTTAAGGGGGGTGGGGGTGTTAATCAGCCAGTGCCTCCCCAGCCATTGACCTCACTGCACGTCACTGAATTTTAGATATAATACTATTGCTCAATTTGGGGCACACAATTCATATTCTGCCACACAGCTGTAGTGATGTGTCACACCCAAAATTTTGCCCTTCATAATTAATATGTGCCCTCCTCAGTGATCAGCACCCTGCCCAAAAACATCCTGAGTGAACATTAGCTGACTAAAGCTGGTCATACACTAGATCAACTTTCATCCACCCATCCAACTAGTTGGTTGGTTGGAATGAAAATCTGGTTATTTATGGGAGCAAATGACAATCACAAGTTGGTTAAATCTGCTACATTACCAGATTTTCATTCCAACCTAAAGCTGCATACACACGTAAAGATTTTCTGTCCAACCATCCAACTTTTTGATTGGTTGGAATGAAAATCTGGTAATGTATGGGAGTAAATGATGATCAGCAATTTGCTCCTAAATGCCAGAAAACAGATTTGAACAATTTGTTCAAACAACAGTTTTTGTCATTTTCCAGCGTTTGGGAGCAAATTGCTGATTGTCATTTGCTTTCATTCCTTACCAGACTTACATTCCAACCAATCATCTAGTTGGATGGTTGGACAGAAAATCTTTACGTGTGTATGCAGCTTAACAACTACTGTAGTTGGATGGTTGGATGAAAGTTCGTCTAGTCAGTGTATGGCCATTTAAGGAGTAAACCCAACCATTAACTTACAGTATTTGGTTATTTGAAAATAATTATTTAAAACAAAGCTAAATGAGAAAATAAAGAGTATTAGGCCAAATGTAATAGGGTGAGAGTTTAGCAGTAAAACTCTCACACTAATACATTGATCGAGCTGTATTCTCAATACAGGAAACACCTGGATGAGAATTTAAATCTTGAGAGTTTTTTGAGTGTGAAAAACATGCAAGTTTGCATGTTCTGTGACTTTATTACATTGGCTGAGTTTAAAAATGTGACAGTTCTCTCTCACAATTTCTAAACTCTCACCCTATTACATTTGGCCCTTGGATTGGACCAGGCTGCCATTATATGTACAATAGTGTGATGAGATTGGATTACACAGAATCATTTCTATGAGTTATTGTAACATATTTTGGATATCAGAAATATTGGAAAATGTTGTCACACAATCCAGATTGATGACAAATAGGACTTCTTATTCACTCAGCTATCTTTGAAAGAATTAAATTGCAATAATGAAATGTGAGCTAAGTAAAGCTGTGTACACAATTGCAGATCAACTCTGCAGATCAGATAAACGCTCTGGACTGGCAAAGCGATTACCCAAGCAATGTGCACCCTGTACATCCTGAGCAATTCTTAGCTCACCCCTGTGATTTCTTCAATGGGATTGGAATTTTTAATTAGGACATAAAATCTCAACCTCCAGATCCGACTGTTGCAGGAGTCTTTCAAGCCGATTATTGGTTAATATGCCTGTAACGCTCCTGCATCCGCACTATACAATCATCAGGCCAATCATACAAATTCTGGCTAATCTGCCTGATAATTGTATAGTGAGCTGCAAAAACACACAAAACTGTTCCCATACCTCCAGTCAATTACCCTTGCTATATTATAACTATATTACAAATTATTCTTGTTATAGAGGTCCCTCCCCAGGAATTACCAGGCTTTGGGTGATCTTTTCAACTGCAGTAATTGTCTTCAAATGTTAATTTTGCTTATTTAGTTCCATGGCACCGCGTACTGCAGGGAAACCAGAGACTGCCTCTGACAGTCCAATCCAGCATCAGCAGAAGAGGACTATGAACTATTGTATGTTATTTAGAATCTGTCAGGCAACAGTGCAGCTTATTGAATTATGTAGGGTACTACAATTTACATGAGTAACTCCCGGGAATCAGGTATCTGTATGAATTCCTCTTCGTTACATACATTGTTTCAACTGCACAATGTTAAACCTTCACAAGGGCACCCATTTCTCATTGTTTGTCAGTTTGGATCTGTAGATTTCACCAAGCAATTCTTCAACAGAACTACTTTCACAGCACAACACACTATAAGGCAACAACACAGGGGCTTATGTAATAGGTTGTGAGCTACAGCCGCTGCGGGAAATCCTGCGAGTCTTCCTGTATTTTGAATCGGCAATCATTTTAAGGCAACACCAAGCTTTAAAAATACAGGAAGACTTGCAGGAGTTCCCGCAGCAGCTGCATCCTATTACATAAGCCCCAAAGGATAGGTTTCAAGCAAAACAGTGATCTCAGTAGTGGGTACAATATGAGTCTGTTACCTGGAAACCATTGTGTCAAATGCCACATCTTTATATTTACTTATTTAAATATGGGTTTAAACGTATGGCAAGTTATATCGTACTTATCGTTTCAGATTTCACTTTCAAAACAAGTTAATTGATAGATTTAATAAAAATTGTTAAGGACATCCATTGAAATCAAAGTACAGTAACATTTTACATCTAAAAGTCTTTGTTGTGTGGGTGAATAAAACAAACAATAATATAATCATCACAATATTCAATTAAAGAGAACACTAAAACATGTATCATGTTAAATTGCTTTTTTTTCATACAATATTACATACATTACCTACAGCAGAGCCAAACATTGTATAAATAAAAACACGTATACATCATGCACATATAAAAATAGATGCATACCAAGATGGCGCTTCATTTGAATTCAGTCTAGTGGTAAACATGCTGCAACTGTCACAGTGTGAAATAGCAAAACAATCAAATAGCACCAACACAGTTTAGATTTTGAAATAGACGAGAACCAATGTACTACAGGGAGTTATTTACACACAGTTCAATGCAAGAGTATTTGTGACTAATAGGAGATGCTAACACCTACAGTGACGAGCAAAATCTTTGTAGCATTAGATCCTTAAAACAGGAAGTCTCTAAGCAGCACAATATTCTATGCTGGAGATGCCGAGACAGTTACACCTTCTGCAAATGTCCCAACGTTGGGGTGTATCAGTGTGTCACTGTCAAATACAGCAAAACATCTTGACCAGAAGTAGCATTTATGTCCCCGACCACATCACGAGTAATATCGACTTTTGTGTCCCGATGATACAGTTAGTGGAAGTGTTACTGATGAAAGGGAGGAGACCTCCCAGTACAGACTATGCGACAAAAAGAGTCTATACAGTATAATCATAGAGAGTGACTGAGACAGGATGACACCCACTGTGATAACCTAAAAAACATAACATAGGTCATTAGGCTTCTCAGGTCTAGGTGTGTCTTACCATCACCTATTTTGTTATCCATTCATTAATGAAACACAATTGCTTATAAATAGACATGTTTCTTAAGTACATAGGGGGCGATTCAATTGTTTTTACCGTGGCTATTTCTTTTTTGACCGACGGAGCAATTAAATTGTTTACTGCTTGCAGGCATGAATAGCCACAGCTGCACACTGCTCCCAGCCTCCCAAGGTGGCAAGCAGAGATGACCGGTGAGCGGGCACCCAAAGCTGTACTTTACATGGATTTAGTCGCTTTGCGCAGCTAAACCCGGCTCTTCTACGCGGCACTGGCACCCTTACCGAGGAACAATTGACTTGCTTCGATGGGCACCCAGTACATTTGGGTGCCCAAAAAACAATTGAATTGCCACCATAATGTCAGATAGACAAATGCAGTAAAAGGTCATCAAGGTTTAGTAAAGAATCATAAGACAGAAAGAAAATAACATACAGACACATTACACTCTGCTTTATAGCTCATTATTATATATTACTGTTAACTGAGAAGTCTGGTGACCAAAGTATAATTAATAACATGCTAAAGGGAAATGCTGTTACCCATACCAAGACGAAAACTAAACGGTTGATACTGGTAAGAGCCAATTGGTCATTTTATTAAAAAAACAAATGGCAAAATTTGAAATTGATAAATACGTTTTTTAAATCTTTTAAATCATAATAAAAAAGGGAATACAATGTAATCTGATTTAAAGGGGATACGAATGAGCTCAATTAAATTATCCTGTTAAACCACCACTTCTCAATGGGAAATAAATGAAAAGATTGCTTTGCTGATGATGTATTATTAGGGAGACCACTTCCATTCAACAAAAGACCAGGGTAACAAAAAGTCTATTAAAAGTTTATACAATGCTTTTAAAAAAACATCCATGAACTTCTCATTGAGTTGAAAAGTTCGGCAGGAAGTTTAAGGTGAATCTTACTGATTCTTTGATAAAGCCTCCATATAGAATTGAAACCGGTCAGAGACTGGGGTTTCCCGGCCATTTATGTCCACCTGGTTGTGCTAACAACATATGTTCCAGTCCTTACAACAGCAATACAGGACTGGACAATCAGCTTTTGGACATTGCTGCAGGCGCATTGGTACAGAATCTGCTCTAGATCCCCTGGTCAGTGACTTGTACAATAACCTGGACCCCAGAAGAACAGTAATCAGGTCTGCACATGTAAGGAAGACATGATTCCCAGTATAGGAGCACCTGAGTGATGCTGGAATGGACTGGTAATTAGCCTCCTCATAATACTGAATCACTGCTATTAAACAACATTATACATATAAGCTGCTTTAGCACATCTCTGCAGCCAGCACACCAGATTTGTCAGTGGAGATAAATATACAGGTGTATTTATTTAGCAAGAGCCAGGATTTTATTATGCACGCTGATTAATATGTAAATAATATTGCGTTTTATGTCAGCATTGATTTGTATGTAATATTTTACTTCTTTTTATGATGTTATTCATCAATTCAGTGCTGATTTATTTGTATAAGTGTCTTGATTGATTCTGCCATGTCACGTTTTCTATTATAAAGAGCGCAGTGCCATTCCCAGTTATATTGTTTATGTAGCATTGCGCTTCCACGGGCTCCATTAGGCTACTGCAGCTGCAGTTATCAGTGAGTGCATTTCTCCAGGTAATTAGCACAGTTTGGTCTATCAGAGACTTGTTTTGGGGAAATTGAATCCTATTTACACAAGTGTATACTGTACAGATGTGTCCTCATACACCTAGGGGTAAATTTACTAAGAATCGAGTCTGGGAGAGTTTGCTTTTTTTCAACTCGATTAGCTTCACCTAACCTCAGGTGATATGAAGCTCCTGAGACTCGCAAATTTACAAAGAAGGGAGTTTAGCTGAGAGTGAGATGGCCGATGGTGAAGCAGAAAAAGATTTCTCCCCCGAGTAGCATGTTTTGCAGGAGATTTCTCCCCCGAGTAGCAGGTCTTGCAGGAGATTTCTCCCCCGAGTAGCAGGTTTTGCAGGAGATTTCTCCCCAGAGTAGCATGTCTTGCAGGAGATTTCTCCCCCGAGTAGCAGGTCTTGCAGGAGATTTCTCCCGAGTAGCAGGTTTTGCAGGAGATTTCTCCCCCGAGTAGCAGGTTTTGCAGGAGATTTCTCCCCCGAGTAGCAGGTTTTGCAGGAGATTTCTCCCCCGAGTAGCAGGTCTTGCAGGAGATTTCTCCCCCGAGTAGCATGTTTTGCAGGAGATTTCTCCCCAGAGTAGCAGGTCTTGCAGGAGATTTCTCCCCCGAGTAGCAGGTCTTGCAGGAGATTTCTCCCCCGAGTAGCAGGTCTTGCAGGAGATTTCTCCCCCGAGTAGCATGTCTTGCAGGAGATTTCTCCCCCGAGTAGCAGGTCTTGCAGGAGATTTCTCCCGAGTAGCATGTTTTGCAGGAGATTTCTCCCCCGAGTAGCAGGTGTTGCAGGAGATTTCTCCCCAGAGTAGCATGTCTTGCAGGAGATTTCTCCCGAGTAGCATGTTTTGCAGGAGATTTCTCCCCCGAGTAGCAGGTGTTGCAGGAGATTTCTCCCCAGAGTAGCATGTCTTGCAGGAGATTTCTCCCGAGCAGCAGGTTTTGCAGGAGATTTCTCCCCCGAGTAGCAGGTTTTGCAGGAGATTTCTCCCCCGAGTAGCAGGTTTTGCAGGAGATTTCTCCCCCGAGTAGCAGGTTTTGCAGGAGATTTCTCCCCTGAGTAGCAGGTTTTGCAGGAGATGACTCACCCGAGATTACAGTGTCTTCTCTCTGCAAAACTCTCCTGAGCAAGCAGCCTGCACATATCAGTGAGATATGTGTAAGCTTCTTGTGTTGTACCTGTAAAAAAAACGGGTTAAAAGTTTTAAAAAAAAAATGACATAGGGCCCCCCCCTAAAGCTTAACCAGCCCCAAGTTTGCCAGCCTGTCCTGGTTTCTAAAAATACGTGGAACAAAATGTGTAGGGTTCCACCGTAATTTAGAAACCAACACCAGGCTGCAGTAGGTGTGTGTAATAAAGGTATACTTTGCACGGTGTGTGTGTTTTGTCTTTATTTAACTATTTATTTTACAGTGGGGGTACAGGTGCCACCCGTCTGCTGGCACTTGTAGCTCCACAAGTGCCAAAGGGCAGGCATGCTGGCACCTGTAGTCCCACTGTAAAATACAATAGTTTACTTAAATTTCCCCACTTTATTACCCCGTACCCAACGCTCCAGGGGTGCGGAGAAGAGCCCCGGGCTTTAGACCAAGCCTGGGGTTAAGGGAGAGATCCCTGGCTTGGGCTGATAATGCTTTGGACCCGGATTCCCGGTGAAAGGGTCTCCGGCTGTGGCATTACAGCCTGGCCATTTTGGGTCTGGTACTGGTTTAAAATATAGGGGGGACCCTACGCAATTTGTTCCCCGTAATTTTAGAAACCAGGGCAGGCTGGCAAGCCTGGGGCTGGTTAAGCTTTAGGGGGAGGGGGACCATATGTCATTTTTTTGGGGGGGATATTTACATTTTTTTTCTATATTTACAGGCAGAAACATACATGGATCACAGCGATCTGTGTATCTTTCTGCCAAACTCTCAGATCACAGGCAGGTGTATTTTTTTCACGAGTTTTTACAGGAGACTTTTCCCATCTCATGAGAGTTTAGAAACTCTCTGCTTGGTAAATTCTAGAATCCTATCTTCACCAGTGAAAAGGTTCTCGAGTTTTGCCGATGGTGAATTGTAGAGAGTTTGCTAACTCTCCAGTATTTTCCCGTAGCAAAGGAGATCTCTCTCCCGAGTTTTATATTAGTAAATTTGAGAGTGGGAAAAAATGCCCAAACTCTCCAGAGATTGCAAACTCTCCCAGACTCAGCTTAGTAAATTTCCCCCCTAGTGTCTGTACGCCATACAGCGCGAGATACCCAGAGCGACAGGGCCGTTCCTGGGGGTGTAGTGTACCGTACTTTTCTTGAAATTTTGCGTCTTATTCGCATCGCAGATACAGTGAATCACCACTAAAAGTGCACTAGAGACGCTGGGCTGTGACCTTAACCACTTAGGAATTAGCTTTTAACACATACAAAGCCACAGATAAAGCACAACAGGACTTGGTGTGTAAAAGAGTTGCGGCCAATGCATCGTAGCACTTCGTATTCAGACTCAGTCGCACACAGATGTACAAATGTCGCACATTAAATTGATTAATGCAATCTACCAGAGTAGTTTTGTTGCTTCCATTTGTTTTATCTATGCGAATAAGACTCACATGTTGAGCAAGAGAGATGCTCAGCGCGGCTGTATCGCCCTGTACCTGTGCACAGAGACGGGCTGTTTGAAACCACAGTGTATGAGGACACATCTGCATAGGAGGCAGTCACAGCCAAGCAGCTGCAGAGATTCTCAATAGCCAGTATTGAATATTCTAGATTCCCAGTGGTGAATAAGCACACAGACTCGTGATACATATAAAGGGAAGTCCTGATCATCAGGGAAGTAAATATTTTACTTACTGCTCCTGTGTTTCTCACTCTACAGAAACCGCCTGAATATTTTGCTTATTTCAAATATTACTATATTAAACAGTGCACACGCCTTCTGCAGCTTGTCCTATTGTGTCACATCATTTCCCTATGTGAGAGTATTTTCCTGTATTTTCAGACTTACTGTATTTTTAAAATTTTTGTTCTGCATGATGCCCAAATATGGCCAGGACTTGGCAGAATTATGCACTTGCAGTATAGTAACCTGTGTGTATGTGGCCAATGTCTGATAATACAAATAATTCTAGAATAAATGCATATCTTGTAAACAAGACCTCATTACAATGCATTTCACTGAGACACAGGATATTTCTACCTACCCTACTGGGGGACATTTGAGAAAGTGAGACCAATTATATTGTGATTTTTATACTGCAGTTATGAAAAAGAGAAGCGCCTGATTATTTGCTATATGTTACAGAACAGGTTTACATTAATGTTCCTCTTTATTTTGAGATTAATTAATGTACATCATTGTACCCTTCATATACTTTCCAAGCACTAATCAAGTGTGTTTCACTAACATGAATAAAAATGTAATAATTTTTGCAGAAGTTAGCAATGATCTGAGGGACTCCAGTAGAACTAAAGAAAATGTAATAATATTAGAGTATAATGACTGGCAGCCTCCGTCTCACCACATACCTTTTCTCTTTGATACTCTTTAAACAAGAAGGAGATGGCAACAAAACATGGATGGCACAAAAACCACAAGAAACAGCCCTGAAAAACAAAAACATCAGATATTTATAATATTCATTACGAATACTCTAGTCATCCAAGTGACCAATAAAAGCGATAAGAAGCTCACAGATTGTAATGAAATATTTATACTAATGCACTAATGACCTTGTCCAACAATATATGACTATGAACTTATTCTTCAGTCTTGGGAAAAACAGCCAGAAGTCACACAGCTCGTAGTTTTGGGACCTTGTGTGAATAATACATATTCAAATGTTGTCTGCAACAAAACCCAGCACTTGTGTATGATAATGGCAGCATTTGTTACAATGAAAGAGAGAGTTGTATATCAGATTATTTAGGATATAAATGGTAACACTAAATGTACCAATGCTCAGGAATGAAGATACAGTATGCAGTTTATTTCCAGGAATATTAGTGAACTCCAGGATAATAAAACCTGCAATAAGGGCGCTTAAACTTACATAACATACATATTAGATTTAAACATAAGTAATCATATAAGAAAAAAAATTGGGGTAATTACCAATATATAAAGGTAAATATAAATAAAACATTTCAGAATAATAGGTATAAATCACTCCAAAGGTAAAGGCAATATAATGGAACACTGCTCCATTTAGCATATTTTATTTATTTATTATTTTATTTATTAACAGTTTCTTATATAGCGCAGCATATTCCGTTGCGCTTTACAATTGTAAGCATTAATAGAACAAAACTGGGTAATAACATACATATATATAGGTAGGAAGGCCCTGCTCGCAAGCTTACAATCTATAGGGAAATAGCATATTACAGCTCTGCACAAAAATTATGCAGATACAATCATATCATATAAGTAGCTAATAATGGACAGATAAGGACAATGCTAAATAACCTTCATGCATAATATAAATCTGAATAACTAATAAATAGAGGGCAAAGTCCAGCAGTACTTTGCTCAGCATGTTTTTAGTTCTGCAATAACTTTAAATTACGCAGAGAAGTCCACTTTTGAGCCTCTACCTCCTAATACCAGATATGCTGGCAACACAATGACAATAAAATAGACAAAAAGGTTAATAAAACGATAATTGTATATTTAATGAATGGTAATGCTGAAATGCAAGCAGAGCTCAATCAGCTATAATGCTGCCGTGATCCCCCCCAAAATAGAGTTATGGCTTCATCTGGACATTTTCTTAATTGTTTTAATCAATTGCAATTTTTTTCTCTTATTAACTATGTTTTTTTGGAACAGCTCGAAGAAGAATTAGCTTTTTAGATGAAACGCTGATATTATACACTTAACAAAGCGCTCATTAGTAAAAGTACAAATACTCATTATAGGACACCTACCTTTGCAAAGGTGATATAAAAATGTCGTTTCATTGTGGTCCGCTCTACAGTGATAATATGGTATAGGCCACAGGCCAGTGATGCAGCTAAGCAAACCTTCAGGGCAATAAGAAGGAGACCAGCCAGGCTCTGGTGGGCATGGTAACTGTGGTGATCGGTGTCTTCAAACTGCTCCCAAACCAGCAAAATGACCTGCAATAAGCATACAAGTAACATCATTTATTGGCCAGGTCATGGTGTAATTGTTCAGAAATGTACAGAACTCCATGTCAAAAAGAACATCTGGTAACAGGAACAGGAAAAGACATGTGTCAGAGACCATATGTCTATGGCATAGGAAGCGCACATTACACACTAACTGCACAATGATAAATAACAATACAAAAAAATTAAAAAACAAAAAGAAGCTTTGAATGGAGAAACTATTTAAAACCTATAATCATTAACATAAAGGGCCTGACAAGTCCACATGCGAAACGTATCTTGCGTGTTTTCTCTGTACATTAGGCATAACCAAGTGTGCCCAACTACGGACAATGCAGAGTTGTACACAAACTGAATGCATCTCAACTTGTGACTAAAGGTGTGTAATTGGGTTGTAATGGGTCAGTTTGCATATAGGTTGTGTGTGTCATCAGGCTGTGGATTAGGCAGATTTGTGCGTACATGTAACTACAAGATAAAACAGACACAAACTCCCCCAGCACTCTGCAACGGGCATCAAAATACGACATGCATCCAGCATGATAATAACATGCAGGGGACTCAGTTACACACATACATGCAAATACATTATAAGCCACCAGCCATGGCAAGGCCTCTGCTCAGGTGACCCTACACTACATAATAATAGCCCCACTTTGGGTCATATATTCATGTGTTTCTAAACCGAGATCCAACTCACCTGGAGGCACCCCAGGATCCTCCAATATGGCACTATAGAGGCGCCTTGACATGGCTGGTGGCTTATCATGTATTTGCTAATGTGTGTAACAGTGTCCTCTGCATTTTATTATTATGCAGGATGCATGTCTCTTTTGCTGGCTCATTGCAGGGTGATGGGCCAATAAATTGTTTATGAGCAACTTCCATTCTGCGTACAAGTAATTATGCCTGTTTGCAAATGGATCTTTTACATGTAGTGTAAGTGCTGATTCAGAATGATGACGCCTGTGAAACGAAGTATACAGAAAGGGGCAATTCGGCTGCAGTGATGCATACAATTCTGCATATGAATGAATGCAGGCAATGCGGGAACAATTGTGGACGAGTTTAACTCAACTCTGCGTCAGCCTCAAACATTATTTTAACCCTGAGGCATAACTACATCATTCAGATACTTAGTACAAAATACTGCTTCTGCATTATTAGCCTAACTAACACAACAAATACATTTTGAAAAACAAAAATATTAACATGACCAATAAATGAAGTAATACATTTAAAACTTGTTCATAAATATCAATGAGCCTTAAGAAGAAAAAAAAAAGGAATCCTGAAACTATGTACATATGTATACCACGTGGCTGGTTAGGAAGGTCAGGATGTTTCTAAGTAATAGTAGAAATAGAAGTTACTGAGAGATCTACGTTAATAAAAGCATCAAATGAATTTACAAAAATAAATAGTGCGCCAATGTCACTCCATGATGAATTTAATCCCAAATGTCAATTCTCTTTCCTAATCTTACATGTCAGCAATATGAATAGATTTACACAGTAAGCATGGATTATGTTGTTTAAAGATATGCTTGGCTGTCTGACAATCTACAAGTGTGCGAAGACAAAGACGTAGGAAACAATCTAGGCATAGAATTAGATCTTTAAAAGAATGCTCAAACAGAACTACATGTGGGTATTACAATGTATTTCTATATTATACAGCTTCTTTTTTTCCACAACTGTCCCAATCAGAACGTTCACAATCTAAGACGTGTTAAATGAGGTCACTGTAGCATGGTAAATGGCCAACAACACATTGGTCTATCTTTATTACTATGAACTTCACTTTGGATTTGAAACGCTCTACAGCAATGTCATTCTACTTGCGCACCTCCAAGGCATTCTGTGCTCTCCCCAGCTCCCGACAACCTCATTAGACTCTAATGTAGGAGGTTTTTTTAGAGTGCTTGTAAAAATATATTTGAGAGGTACAGGTGACTCGTGTAAAAAGCTGAACAGAAGCTCTGAATATAGAGAGTTTATTTAACAAGATTAAGCAACTTAATAGGATCAGTTATAAAAAAATAATTTTAGGGTCTCATTACAGTTAGTACTAACAGTCCACACAACATGGATAGCATAAGTATGAGCAACTTGTATGCACATAGAAAAGAATGCCCAAGGGGATAAACTTCTCCCAGTATGGTGTAAATAAGAGGCAATAATCACAAACCTGAGCAATGACAGCAACAACAGCTATGCCAGTGGATGTGGGTGTAGAGTCCCACTGAAGCGGCCTCCCTTGTGATTTCTTCATTCTGCTGAGAGTCCAACCCATACATAGGCTTAGCAGCAGGTATAACATCTGCACTTCTGAGGCTATGTCACATACTGCAAGCAAAGAAATAGGAGATTTGAACCAGATATATTGTCATGTTTTACAGCACTATAAAATGTTTTATCAATGCTTACTGTATCTTATATTAAAGTGATAAACATATGAATGAAGCTCGGTTCTCAAACTTGGTCCTCAGGATCCCACACAGTTCACGTTTTTCAAGTCACCCAGCAGGTGCACAGGTGTATTCATTACTCACTGACACATTTTAAAAGATTCACAGGTGGAGCTAATGATTTCACTTGTGATTCTGTGAGGAGACCTGGAAAACATGCACTGTTCGAGAACCTGTGCAATAATGGTCACTACAAAATCCCAATTTTTTTTTTTTTTATTTACATCGATCACACCCACACTATCTTTTTAACTACATAACTACAGACTTGATTGCTTTTGTCACTTTATGAAGCGATTAGGTAAATATCCCAATTTTTACACGTGTAAAAAAAACTGGCCATGTTATTAGTCTTCAGCTAAAACACAATATATTAGATAGATAAAATTAGATACAACAATAAAACGAGTTTAGATACCCACATTCTGCCAAACTGCCAATGAAAGGAGCGCCTTTACCATCTTTAGCATACCTGGGATACAAAGTAAACACACTGTAATACACGGTAATAATCACAAATACACTGAATAACGGTGACACTAAATGTTTACCTTGAGAAATGAAGATAGTTTGCGATGGCTGATACAACCTGTAACAACAATGCATTTGATAGCACCTTCAGCACTGTGTGCATTGGGCCGCCTTTCTTAATGGTCTGCCATAGAGCCTGGATATAAATGCAGGCAGCCACAAAATACACCAGCACTAACAGGAAAAAGAATTCATGCAATCCTAGAGGGGAGAAAAGTCCTGTTTAGCAGACAAACTTGAGAATAACATACTAATAATGCATGCCTTGGCAGATACCAGCTGTTATCACCATATTCCAATAATGTAAACTAAACTTTGATCACAATGAAATGTAAAACAGAAAGTGAAGGTGAGACACAACTAGATAGTAGAATTATCTAAACATATAAAAAAATACACATTTTAACTTATGTATTTATTCAGATCAATTCCCAGGACACTCCCTCTCTCGTGGCTAAATAGATTTAATGCAGTGTTGAATAAGTATATCTGGAATAATAAGAGAGCCAGGATTGCTAAGACATATCTGATGATGTCTAGATCATCAGGGGGTTTGACTTATCCAAATTTAGCACTTAACCAAACTGCATGTCTGATTGATCAACTTAGTGACTGGTCAAATATTCTCAATCCTAAACCTTGGGTTAAGTTGGAAAGTGATATGTTGGGCAAATTCCCCCTCTGTGATTTACTTTGGGTTCCACCCAGCTCTAGAAAGTCCTTAAAAAATATGTCTAGAGCTACATTAGCTTCTTTAAAAGCGTGGGATAGTCTATCTACCCTCCTACAGTTTAACCTGCCATCTTTACATCTCTCTATTCAGAGCCTCTCACAATTAATTCCAAACTTAAATATATCCTCTTGGCACCACAAAGGTATTCGTACCCTTCATGATTTTTTTTATAAATAACACTCTCCTTTCTTTCGCCCAATTACAAGCTAGGTTCTCTATACCTTCTAGAGATTTTTACAAATTTCTTCAAATCAGACATTGGGTTCAATCTTTCCCAAATTTAGTTGGGTTGACTGGTACGATCCCTTCTCATGTTTGTTCGCGTATATTCTCAATTTCTCGCAAAGGGGGTATATCTTTCTGGTATTCTTTCATTCTAACAGCGGAAGAACCAGTTAAGATACCAGCTATTATTAAATGGGAAAATCATTTAAATATATGTTTAGACCCACATGTATGGTCCCAATTATTTTTTTCTATATTCAAAATGTCTAGATGTATCTCTCATATCGAAATGTATATGAAATTATTCTATCGTATTTATCTGACTCCAGACAGATTACACAAAATTTGGCCTTCCCAATCTAGTTTATGTTGGCGTTCTTGTGGTCAAATTGGTGAGATTCTCCATATTTTCTGGAGTTGCCCTGCTATACGTCCCCTCTGGCTGGAGGTAGAAGTCTTGATTCTGCAGGTTACTGGTTTGCGACTGTCTCTGTCCCCAGCCACTGCTCTTTTACATATATTTCAGGAAGACGTTCCAGTTAATCACAGGTATTTTATCGGACATGTACTTATTGCCACTAGGGCAGCCATCGCTCAATTCTGGAAGCAAGAGAAATCCCCCCCCCTTTCTTTGATAAAGATTAAATGAAATCATAGTTTTTTGATGGAAACGCTGAATTGTCCATATTCTTCCTCTACTAATTCACCAATGATAAAATGGTTCAGTTGGCATGAGTTCAATATGGTGGGTCCATGCCTCCCAGTAAACACAGATTGATACTCCAAGGTTCTGATATGTTCTGTATTTTGATTGACTGTTACAGTTGTAGAGTGGTCTCTCTTATTAGTATACATTATCTACTACCTCTGATTGATATTCTTTATTTGGTATAATATAATGTAATGTTTAACCTGTCATTTTTTTTTTTCTATTGTATTGTGTTATTTTATTGCCTGTACCCCCCATTCCTTTATCTTTTCTTTTTTCTGTACCCCTTTTTTTCTTTTTTTTAATTTGAAAAAAAAAAAACCTAACAAAATATTCAATAAAAATTAATGTTAAAAAAAAAAAAAAAAAAAAAAAATACATTTTTTAAATATTTCAGTCAAATCTTTCCAAAAATCCCTAAAAGTGTAAGGGTTTCTTACAGGAGTTCTACTGTTGTAATGAAATACCTCAACCAGAGCACAGAATTACTTTTGTACTTATGCAACAATCAATAGAAAATTCCCCCACTTACTGAATACACATTTCAGTCTATTTATATTTTAGCACTGTGACTGCTTCGTAACCAAAATTACACCACTTTGCGCAATTACGGGCTGTTCAGAATCATATGCAACCTTGTTGCATCTCCACTTACTGCTGTAGGGGTGTCAATGGGTAGCAATGGGGCATTCGAATGCAGGCTGAATTGAGAGGACATGCCGTTGGAATTGCAGGTTATGAGTGAGGGCGTCGTTGGAATTGCAGGCTATGGGCTAAATGTAATAGAGTGCGAGCCAGTGCGGCTGTGGGAATACACGCGACTATTCCCTTATTTTTAAATCAGCAGGCATGTTAAAAGGCAAAACCAGCTTGGTTGGAATTGCAGGCTATGAGTGAGGGTGTGCCGTTGGAATTGTAGGCTATGAGTGAGGGCGTGTAGTTGAAATTGCAAGCTATGTGTGAGGGTGTGTCGCTGGAATTGCAGGCTATAAGTGAGGGCATGTCGTTGGAATTGCAGGCTATGAGTGGGGGCGTGTTGTTGGAACTGCAGGCTATGAGTGGGGGCGTGTCGTTGGAACTGCAGGCTATGAGTGAGGGTGTATCATTGGAATTGCAGGCTATGAGTGGGGGCGTGTTGTTGGAATTGCAGACTATAAGTGAGGGTGTATCATTGGAATTACAGGCTATGAGTGAGGGTGTATCATTGGAATTGCAGGCTATGAGTGAGGGTGTATCATTGGAATTGCAGGCTATGATTGGGGGCGTGTTGTTGGAATTGCAGGCTATAAGTGAGGGTGTATCATTGGAATTGCAGGCTATGAGTGAGGGTGTATCATTGGAATTGCAGGCTATGAGTGGGGGCGTGTTGTTGGAATTGCAGGCTATAAGTGAGGGTGTATCATTGGAATTACAGGCTATGAGTGAGGGCATGTAAACACAGTGTTGTCTGACAGATTTTTTTCACCAGGCATAGGGCTGGAGCAAATATTCGCTCATAAGGATGACGGTTATATTCCACAAGCAGATGCATAGGAATGGTATGTCCGCATAAATGTGTACAACTCTGCATATGGGCGAATATCTGCATTTATTTCTGTGCACGTGCACTTGCGCTTACTTGCGTGCAACTCAGCATCAGACCTTATACCCCCTATCTATAATTGCAAAGTTTATTTATTTTGCTGTTCAGCACCACATACTACAATACTGTTCCTAATCTAGTACTTTAGTATTTCCCAACTAGTACAGTATGTCAATGGCCAGAAGAAAGTTTATATGAAAGACTTACAAAGTATAACTAAATAATGACGTCCCAAAACAGTGCAGTAAAATGTGACAAGTATGAGCGTATAGGGCCTGATATAGGTGGCCCCAGTGGTGATGTCAGACCCAAGCGGCCAATGTTTTTAGTCTGCTCATGCGTCCGAGTCGCACTGCGCATGCCTACCGATAGTTACCACTGGCAGAGCGATTTTGTACAAAAGACCTGGAATTTCAGTGGGGCGTTCATGGGAAGTAACATGGGTGTGGCTAGCCAGATGCGGGTGTGTCATGACAGTGCTGGCACAGGACACCATGTTCACACAGCGAAATTGCACCTGCCATAGGGTTGGTGTAAGCTTCGATGTTGCGACCAATGGAATGTTACAATACAGAACAAGACGGAATAGTGCAGCTGCTAGTGGGCGTTTCAGTAGGCCCAGAATCAGTCACGGCACTAGCATAAAGAAGCAGCCACATCTGCGCTCACCTCAGTATCAGGTCCATAGTCACAAACCAATACAACCACACTTACCCGATTCATCTGCTCCAAAATGATCAAAAGGATTCCCTGCTGCATCAGGATTCAGCAGAGTGACTTGAAATGTGATTTCATCTGACTTGGGGTCCTCATAGCTCATCAGACAGGTGTATTTATCCACATATATGGCATACCATGCTGCAGGAGAGACTATCTGTGGCAGGGTGTAGTTATATTCTGTTTGGTTCAAGGGAACTAAAATAAAGAATTTCAAATACAATTGGTTACGTGGAGCAGTTTCCTTTTCATTATGTAGCTATAATAGAAATTGGAACTTGTAAAATACACCACAGTACTGGAAACAAGGTCATCAAAAACAGCATTTGCTCTCTTACAGTATTTCAATTTTGTTGTAGCCCAATAGGTTACTGTGCACTAGTGAGCTGAGTTACTACTGGTGTGAAAGGGGGTTGCTGGTGTTTTAATGGAGCTGTAGATTCCGTCATCACAGTGTAGCCCTGATATCTGCATCCACTGTAAATGCTGCAGTCATTACATGCAGCAGCAGATCAATTATTTACAGGCGTTGTGATCTTTTTAGTGCCGTATTGAAAGTTTTAATACTAATCCTTTACAAAAGTTAACAAAAAATCCATTAATTCAAGTATATAAATGGAAGACAGTAAAACTGATTTTTAGACAATACAGTTAATGTAAAACTGAAACTGAATCACGCTGTAAAATGCTTTATCTGGCATATTACAGACCGAGGGCCTGATTCTGCAAGGATCGTTATTGCGATCGCAGCTGCGATTATGCACGCAGTTCAATTGCGAAAGTATGCTAATTCATTGCGATCGCTATGCCGTCCTACATAAGGACGCCCACTTTACCTTACACACATCCGTAATGTTTATCAAGACTGCGAAAACATCCATACAATCGAGTACCATCGCAGCCTCACACACACTTACACAAACTCAGACCTTACTCAGAAATTGCTAACTTCCTCGCACGCTATGAGGCCTCAGGCTGCGTATGGCATCGCAGTGCATAATCTATGCGCGCCCATGCAACGGTGTTCAAACGCACTGGCAAGCCTGCATTTTCCGACCACCCTCCTGTCACCACCCACAAACGGTATTTCCTGTCAATCACTCTGCGATGGGTCTGCGTAGTCACTGTGATCGCAGTGCCAATCGCAGTGGCCAGTTCGCGCATGTGCACTGCGATCCATACGCATGCGCAGTAAGCAACAATCGGCCAAACCAGGCCCAGAGCGAGGTGGTATTATAACTGTGTACACATCTACACTAAAGTAGGCATAACATTTTCAAAATACTAAAAGCACAAATGTGTACAGGCATGCTATATAGACTACTTATTATATACCTCCCATCTATAATATAGTTAACAAAGTGCCACTTTTACATTCATTCAGAAAACATAAAGGGCCGATTCAATTAGTGACGTACCGGTAGTTCCATAGTAGCCTCCGTGCCATACTTTGGTCTTCCCTCATTTTGGCTCACACTTTATAGTGTTGTGAGCAAATATGAGCAATGTTGTCATTACCGCCATTGCAGACACAGAATATCACTACTATGGAACCTCACGGTTAGTTTAATCAGCCCCTGATTACCCCATGTCTATGAATAGGCAATTTGTATACATGAGCTACTATGGGTACGTCTCAGCAATAGAGAATTTAACGGTTGAAATTTGAAAAGGATGCTCCTCCATTTCTATTTCATATACCCCAGTGTTTGTATTAAATAAATAAACGATGAGTCTCTATTTAAACCCTTTTTGAAACATGGAAAACATTGTAACTCTTTTCTAAGTAATTTGGCAATGAAAGTAGCAGTATTCCTCTTCCAAATAGTGGAAAATGATCTTATTAATTGTGACTGCCGCGTTCCTCTGCACATTATGATTACACTGTGTGTTTGTATGTGACCAGGTAACATGCACCAATAAGGGATTAATAAACAGACAAGATGACTCCTAACTATATCATCAACTAGAGCCACCTCTGACATACCTAGTGCAAGGGGTCTCCCTGCATTTGTGAAAACCCCATGCTCAGGCAGTGTTCTCCCCAGAATGATTTTTTTTTTGCCGGTCGGCATTATGAGGCAGCCAGGGAAATGTGTGCAAACTAGGGGGGGGAAGGAAACGCGGACCAGGGATGGACCGAACACTGTCACATTAGGTAAGCAGCAGTCCACCATGGACCCCCCCACCTCATCCGGAATCTCACTGTTTGGCGGGCAGCAGGTAGGAGTGGTGGAGGCTGTGAGGCTGAAATGCTTACCTCAATTGCAGGGTGGGCTGGGGTGGAGGTGGCGGGGTTGGCTGGTATCCTCCTGTCAGTCGTGGCGGCACTGAGCAGTGAGCTGCACTGTGACGTGGCCAATAAGTCACTCTGCGCTGACGTTTCTATATGAAAAGTGACTGGTAGCGACTTTCACGCTGGTCTTTTTTTTTTTTTTAAATGATCATTTTCCTACTACACTATGCAGGCTCTATGGTTTGAGCGGGGTAATTGCTAATCACAGTTACACATAATCCGGCAGTGTGTTTTTCCTGCAAGTGACTGACCATTACCATAGCTAAGCCCATAGAACTTGCCAATTGATAAATTTAATTTAAGATGCAAAAATAGTAATTTGATTAACAAAGCACAACAGGCATTTGCTGAATACTCTTCATTTAAATGACTTGCATAGTATGCTTCTGTGTATTGCAGGGACTTGCAATACAGTACTTTGGTAAACAAACTTACACTACACAATGTGTTGTGTTACACACTCTGACAAATGCTACATCTGAATTGTTGTGAATAGATTAATATTAAAGTAAGGTGTTCCCAGAGATGGGGTTAGGAAGGGGGTAAAATATGATTTAGCTGAACAAACCTTTTAAAGAAGAAATCCTATGAAAATAAAATGTTTTTTTAAATAAATCACTTGGGCAAGCTATAAAACAAATCTTGGTAATTACATTATATAGTACAATATAATGTATATCAGGATTAAAGTCTGAAGTGACAGTATAGAGAGTCCTCTTCAATGCTACACTGACATATGTATACAAAAAGGGATTAATATGTGCAGCTTTATACCCATATGTATGTACCTTGTTGAAGCATTCAGCATTTAAAAATGAAATATTTATCTTGATTAAAAAATAAAACAGAAAAACTTTTTGGAACTATTCCTTAGACAAAGAAACAACATTTTACTTCTGAATGTTATCCTATTTGACCACGGTATCCTATTTTTTGAGTGTAACCTAAATGGGATGTCAATTTAAAATAACAAAAACAAACAAACGGCTTTCATAAGGTGCATGCTTCATACAATGACAATTTATGCAGAGACTAAGCTGTAAAACGCACTTGATGCTTGTGCCAGTGACAATCTCTCGGGGCAGCTGTTCTCTTCCTTGCTCCCATGCATTTTCACCCATTCTTCATCTTGATATAAGTACAGAGCAGCATCTTTCCCAACCGCTGCTGCAACATTGCTTATCCGGACACGTAGCACAGCTTGTTCACCTTCACAGAAAGAAAACAGGCTTAACAACTTTAGTACATATACTACTACACTTTATTTAACTTGCAATAATCTATCTATTAGAGATTTGCTGTTAAGAGATTTGTCCAACTCATGGATGCAAGAGTGCCGAGAGGCAGAAAGACAAATTCTGTGACAGTCACAAATAACCAGGTTATCTTTCTTTTCTTTTTAATCAATCAATCAATCAACCACTTCCTCCACAGGAGCTGGATTTTACTGGTAACTTTTAACCACAGTATGTGCACTGTATAGAATTTTATACTGATCTCCATAAGGATAGGCAGATATTAAATGTTTTGTACATTTAAATGGGCATTATAATGGCTTTACTTTACAACATCAAATATTATTGGGGCCCAGTTTTTCTGTTTCAATTGTTTATTTTTGCTCAGTGGAGCTGATTTACTGTACTAAACCAGATTTGACAGGATGTTTTCAGTTTGTCCCCATCCTATCCCATAAGTGTGAGAGTTTGTCCCCATCCTATGCAATAAGGGGCATATGTATCAAAGTTTGATGTGAGATAAAATTGAGAGATATATATCACCAACCAATCAGCTTCTAACTTACATTTTGCAGGCTGTGTTGAAGAAATTATAGTTTGGAGATGATTGGTTGGTGATATACTGTATATTTCACAATTTTATCTCACATCAAGCTTTGATACATATGCCCCTAAGTGTGAAAGTTTGTCCCCATCCTATGCAATATGTGGGAGTTTGCCCCCATCCTATCCAATAAGTGAGAGTTTGCCCCATCCTATCCAATAAGTGTAAGAGTTTGTCCCCATCCTATGCAATAAGTGAGAGTTTGTCCCCATCCTATGCAATAAATGAGTTTGCCCCATCCTATCCAATAAGTGTGAGAGTTTGCCTCCATCCTTTCCAATAAGTGAGAGTTTGCCCCCATCCTATCCAATAAGTGTGAGAGTTTGTCCCCATCCAATGCAATAAGTGAGTTTTCCTCCATCCTTTCCAATAAGTGAGAGTTTGCCCCCATCCTATCCAATAAGTGTGAGAGTTTGTCCCCATCCTATGCAATAAGTGAGTTTGCCCCCATCCTATCCAATAAGTGTGAGTTTGTCCCCATCCTATCCAATAAGTGTGAGAGTTTGTCCCCATCCTATGCAATAAGTGAGAGTTTGCCCCCATCCTATCCAATAAGTGTGATAGTTTGAGGGGGAAATGTCCTGAATTACCCTTTTTATACCTGACTGAAAAAGGATAGAGATGAGCATGGATTAGAAAAATCTGTGCTCCCACTCCCATCTTCACTGTGCAAAGTGACAAATGATTCAAATTATTAGGAGGAAAAAATGTAGTTTGCATTTGCCATCCCACCATGAGCTTCAACTATCAAGTTACACAAAATAGTTACAAATATCCTACTTACACCAGCTATATACAGATCTAAAGGTGCCCACACACATACCGATGTCCTCACGATACGATTTTATGGCCAATTTCCTCATGAACTTTCACGGGAGCTCCCTTGCCGTCGTGATCACGATTTGGAGTTAAAATTGTCCAATCTGACTAAAGATCTTGCAGCCAATGCATTGTATCCCAGATTGGCTAATCTGCCCTACAGCACGGCAGATCAGAAGATGCGATGTACAACGAGCGGGGACGCGCATCAGCATCGTGCTCGTGCGTATAAACTCACGATTTGTACTTTTTTTAACCCGATTTCTTCGAAATCGGCCAAATCATTTAAAATGTCGCTATGTGTGTGGGCACCTTAACAGTAATGTCAATCTACCAATTAGAAAACAGTGTTGTTATATTTTATTGTGATGATTGCATGCAAGCCTCAGCATAGTGACAGCACATTCTTCTGCTGCAGGGGACAGTTTTCCTGATCACTGTGATGGGTTATTAGGACTTTGCTGGAGCTGTTGGTGATCATGATCAGACACGGGTAACATAACATGTACTTGATGCCATGCACCAGGCCCAGATCACGGATGGGGTGCTCCATCACATGCATGTGTCTATCTGCCATACTGTACCCACCATGGAACAGAAAGGTGAATATGTGCTGACCCCGGCTGTGCCACGCCAGGGCGCTGTCAAAGCTGCCATGCACGGTTTTAGCCCGTCCCGTGTGCAGAAGCGATAACACGGCCAACAGCAGTAACCGGAGCATCTCCCTCCTATGTGCTAAGCGGTATCGGCCACAGCGGTAGCTCCAGCCGCCACATCTGCAGAGAGCACGGGGGTGCAGCCATGACGTCACACTCCCCGTCCAATCAGCAGACGCAGTGGGCGGGACGCTCAGGGAAAGCAATGCTCTGGCTACGTGTACGTTGCCAGGTAATGTCGTAAAGCGTGACTGTCGTGGTGGCATCCTGCTCTGCGGGTGTCAGGCGAGCTGCCTGGATTTGCGACATGTGACGGTGTCCAGGCTCCCGGCTCTGTAAATGTGACGCGTCGCTGTGCCGTTACCTAAACACGCGATGTCCCACCCGTCATCTGCTGAGTATCACGTCATAGTGACGCAATGAGCAATGACAGAGAGCCGCCCGGGGGCTTCCGCAAGAGGCTTCTGGTGACCGGCGGCGCCGGGTTTATGTAAGTGCCATGTGTATGTCCTATGTACTATAGTGTAGCCACCGCCTGTGAGAGAAGGTGACTCGTCCTAACTTAATCTGGCCATACACCAACCAACTGTCCTCCTCCAACCATCCAACTAGTTGGTTGGTTGGAATGGAAATCCGGTAATGTATGGGAGCAAATGGCGATCAGCAATTTGCACCCAAACACCAGAAAACACGAAAAAAGCTTGTTCAGGCAAGTTGGTTAAATCTGTTTCATTTATACAACTTATCTGAAGAGCTTTCGTTCATTTTCCGGTGTTTGGGAGCAAACTGCTGATTGTCATTTGCTCCCAGTAGCGGCTCCAGGCACGGGCAAGCTGGTCCGTCGCCCGGAGCGCCACTGTATCCAGAGGGTGCAGGAAACGCCCTCCCTCCTGGCAGCACAGACGGTGTAATGGTTAGCGTTACTGCCTCACAGCACTGAGGTCATGGGTTCGATTCCCACCACGGCCCTACCTGTGCGGAGTTTGTATATTCTCCCTGTGCTTGCGTGGGTTTCCTCCGCGTACTCCGGTTTCCTCCCACAGTCCAAAAATATACTGGTAGGTTAATTGGCCCCCAACACAAATTAACCCTAGTGTGTATGTGTGTGCACATGTGATAGGGAATATAGATTGTAAGCTCCACTGGTGCAGGGACTGATGTGAATGGCCAGATATTCTCTGTAAAGCGCTGCGGAATATGTGTGCGCTATATAAATAACTGGTAATAATAAATAAATAAATGTAAGCTCTGGGGGAGGGAGAGGATGAGGGAAGGGGCGGCAACTCAGTACGGCGCTGGGCGCAGCACAGCCTAGCACCGGCCCTGTTTGCTTCCATACATTACCAGATTTTCATTCCAACCAACTAGTGGGTAGTTGGACTGGTGTATGAGCAGCTTTAGTGTTACATGAGCTGATAGCAGCAGGTAGGGTTTGATCTGCATCCCTACAGGCTGCTAACGAATTTCTATGGTTTCACACCATCAATGTTTTTCTTGTGATGATAGTGTATTTACCATGTGATGGTGGCTTTCCGATAGCAGCCACCATCAAACTGTGTGGAAGCGATGGCCATTCCATGTTAAAATACAGCTGAATTCAGTTGAATAAACATTGAGAAAAGGAGCAGGTCACTATTGCGCATTGCAATGTTTTTTTTTTCCATCAAATTCTTTTGATGCGTTGGTTAGTTACCATCGCATTTAAAGTTTTGATGGTGGAAGCCTAGCCATCATTTCTTGGCAGGCTTCTGATGTCCATCTGTAGCAGCCAACATCACAGCTATAGGGGTCTGTTTACTAATGCTGGCCATACACGCTACAATTATCGGGGCGATCCGCCTGATATCTGCGGATCGCCCCGATAATTGTAGCGTGTGCGCGGGCGACCGAGGGTTAAATATTGCTCGGTCGGGCATGCAGGATTGTCGAGCATGCCCGTCCGATGCGATATTTACCCTGGTAACTGTCGGCCGCATCGGGCAGTGTATGCCCAGCGCGGCCGACAGACAGACATTTCCTGTGTTCCTTCCTACGGAAGGAACAGGGAAATGTCTCCTCCCCCGGGGGCGGAGTGCGGATGTCGGGCTATACACTGTGAGATTTCTCTCACAGTGTATGCCGCGGACATCTGCGGCTGGCAGCCGGCCAGATAAAATGTCTGTCGGTCTGACAGACATTTTATCTGGCTGTGTATGCCCAGCATTAGCAGTGTTAGGAGACAAAGTGATAAGGTGCCAGCCAATCAGCTCCCAACTGTCATTTTTCAAGCACAGCCTGTTAGATGACAGTTGGGAGCTGATTGGCTGGTACCTTATCACTTTCTTATCACTTTTCACTCTGTCTCCTAACACTGCTTAGTAAATAGACCCCCTAGTCTGTAGCACTCTATGAGGAAGATAGAGTTGCCCATTGACTAGCAACTTTATTAGAGACATCTGCTCATTAATGCAAATAGCTAATAAGATAGTTGATGCCGAACATAAGAATGTGTAAAAAAAAAACGTGATCTAAATGACTTTACCTGTGTAATGGTTGTTGGTGCCAGACACAGTGGTTTGCGTATCTCAGAAGCTGCTTATTTGCTAGAATTTTTACACAGAACATTGGACCTGATTCAGCATGGATCGCAATTGCAACCGCGTACGCAGTTCGGCCTATTGTTGCGTGCTGCGTATGCACAGCACTGCACATTCGCGGCAATTGCACATGTGATTACAGATGCACCGTGGAATCCATAGCAGAGTGAGTGACAGGCTGTGAGTGTTTGGGGGTGATGACGGGGGAGTAGTTGCAGAAACTCAGGCGTGCCTGTCCGTTTGAATGCCGTTGCATGGGTGTTCATAAATTAGCCACTATGAATGCCTACGCAGCGTGATTACTCACTGCATGCGACGTGACTTGCAATCTCTGCGACGGATCAGAGCTGCTATAATTGTGCGTGAGGGGCCGATGTTCTCCGATGTATACGCAGGACGGATGTGAGAAGGCAGTAGTGGGCGTCTCTGCTGGCTGAGCAGTGGCAGACGGCATACTTTCTCAGCTTCATTGCGTGCGATTACATAGCTACGACTGCAGTTGCGATCTGTGCTGAATCAGACCCAGTGTCTTTAGAATGAGTGATCGTTTAGTGGGAGAAAATGCCTTACTAAAAGGGTATGGTCCTATCCAGTACTAGAAAGGTGTACCTTAACATGGCCACTGAGTGTATAGTGTGTGCCTCAATCCCATTATTAGGACAGTGGGCCTGATTCAGACCGTCGCTCCGTGTCTTGTACCAAAGGGGGCGTGCTGTCGATGTTGAGTGACAGCATGCCCCCTTTGGTGGGCGTGTCGGGAGTGTAGCTGCCCAGACGGAGGCGTTCCCATGGGAACGTCTACCGTCTGGGGTCGGCCCCACTGACTTCACTAGTGATGTCAGTAAGAGTGCTTTTGGCTCTGATAGAGCCAAAAGCACTCCAGGGCTTGCGGCAGCGAGACCCTACCGCAGGGGGCTCGTCGCAAGCCCGATGGTCTTGACCATCGCGACCGTCATTTTGGCCACTCGCTATAGCTGTGGGTGGTCACCCACAGCTAAGCGAGCGGCCAGGAGGCCGCTACAAAAAGGAGCAGGGACGGCCCTGATTCAGAGCGAGCGCTCTATCAGAGCGTCCGGCTCTGAATCAGGGCAACTGCACTGAATCTGTGACAAGTGCTCTTAGCAGCAACAGCTTTTTCTCATGCCAAGTTCCTGTGCAGTTCTCATCCTAGCTTCTCTAGTACACTGTAAGTGGCGTTTCTCTGAAATTAAGATGAAGGATGTAAAGAAAAAATGAGGGCGCTAATCCTTGAGTGTCTCAGTAGAGCAGGGTGTCCCGCACTGTATGGCGTAAAGATGCCCATTGTATAAGGACACATCTATATGCTGAGAAAAGTATTCTCTTAGTAATGTTGTAAGAACTGCATGATACAAGAGTTTTTCCTTGTAACTGAGGCTCTGTTGTAGAATAATGAAATATTGACACAGACAAGGAAATTACAGCAGATATGGAAGTTTAATAAAAGAGATGAAGACAGGTTTTCTTATTTTCAGTTACTGGTTATCAAAGCAGTACCAGTCTAGAACCTGTTCAGGAAATTACAGATATGCAATCTCACAATATTGTAGATGTCTATTGGAAGGATTTCATAGTGCTCTTGTTTGTTATACTGATAACCCTACCCCATGATGAAAGACATTAGGTGGCAATATTATGCTTACCAAATGTAATCACTATATATGACAGTAGGTGGCAACAGTATTATATCTACAGAACATAGTAACGGTTATTCTTTTGCTGGTTTCTTTCAAGGGGCATTGCCCATCTGACACAATATTTTCCTACAACTACACACAAGGTGTAATCATATTTGGTCTTGGAAAGCAAGGTTTCAATATGTTTTCATAAAGTTTTCTTTAAACACTGTCAGTGTTAAAGGTGAAAGATATGTAATAAGGACAGACTATAATAAGGAAGATGTAGAGTTTTCTTCAATTGCTCCTACGTTGGTTGTAAGGGGAAAATGCATATCTTTGCCTGTATGCAGAATTGTATTCATCTCTGTGGTCGGACCCCACCTATCCATACACTTTGTTTCATAAATGTAATCCTCATCCGTACGCACCTACTGTAATTAATCGTGCACAGAACACAATTTCACTTACAGCTCCTTAATGAACTTTGGCCCTGATTCAGACCCACTCGCGAGCGGGTGTCCGCTCGCAAGTGGGTCGATGTTCTGCACTGAGCATGCGCACGACGGAGGGAGCTCCGTCGTGTGCATGCGCCAGACGCGACGAGCGAAGGACTTTCCTTCGCTCGTTGTGTCTGATCAAAGGGGGCGTGCTGTCGATGTTGATTGACAGCACGCCCCCTTTGGTGGGCGTGCCGGGGGCGTGCCTCCCTGACGGGGGCGTTTCTAAGGGAACGCCTCCCGTCAGAAGCCGGCCCACTGACATAACTAATGATGTCAGTGGGAGTGATTTTGGCTCTGATAGAGCCAAAATCACTCCGGGCCTTGCGGTTGAAAACCTCAACCGCAGGCTCCGGCTCGCAGTTTCGATGGTCGCGATGGTCAAGACCATCGCGGCCATCAAACTGCACGCTCGTATAGGCTGTGGGTGGTGACCCACAGCTATACGAGCGTCCAGGAGGATGCTCCATAGTTATGGAGGCCGGCCCTCATTCAGAGCGTGCGCTCTGCTCAGAGCGTACGGCTCTGAATGAGGGCCTTTGCCGGCTCAAAACACACAAGTGAGAATGGGACTAAAGGTGCGTATCTACTAGGCAATTAAAATGAGCGATTGAATGATAACATCGTTATCGTTCAATCGCTCATTAATCGTTCACAAATCATGCATCAAAATGTTGAAAACAACCAGCGATGCGCGCTCCTGCTGGTCGTTTTCGACATCAATCATCGCCTGAACATGCAGGCCAACTTGCCGATAACGACAGGTTGGGCATGTTTGGGGATGAGGGAGGGTGCCTGCACTGAACGACATATCGTTCAATGTAGGCACTTTATCCACTGCTCAGGATGGAGAACGATTGCACGATTACAATGTTGTAACTTAACGCTGCCTTCACCTGTTTTCCAGGCGTTAAAGTATCGCGCGCGTGCCCGCGTATCCCCGTATTCAATTTGAAAGTAGGCGAAAAAGGGACCCGGCGATACTTGGATCGGCGGTAAAAATGGGAATTTTTGGGAAATAATCCTAGGACCCCCTAAAGATGTCCAGACATGGGGGATCACTATGGGTACCCCCGTTTTTTTGGCTGCAAAAGAAAGTCAGGTTTTTAAATAGCTGCGGCAGGTGTTTTTCTTCCCCGACTTTGAAGAAGTGATGCAGAAGAGCATTTAGCTTATTTCTACTTCAGGGTCCATAGGGTATCCACAGGATACCTTGGGGTATAGGTGTGACGTCAGTCGCAGGGCACCAAAGAGTTAAGCTTTCAGCCTCCCAGGATGCACTAGGTCTCCCTCCTATACCCCGCCCCCGAGCCAAGGCATCTCAGTTTAGTTTGGTGCCCGGCCGGAGTCGGGTGCACCTGTTTGAGTGGGGGCTAGAAGAGCCCCTGAAGCTTTTTCTTCATGCAGCTGTGGCTGCACATCTGGATGAACAGCATGGACAGTCAGTCCTGACGTCCATGCTGTCTTCCCTACACCCCGCCGGTACCAGAACGCCGGTACTGATCCGGGGATGCTGGTCCAGATTCAAGGGGGACAGAGGTAAGCAGCGGGGTCCCGCGGTGGGTCCCCGCTGATCACATGGTCCTAAGTCCCCAGGCAGGGGGCTCCCTGGGGACTGGCTGCAGCGTGGAGCCAGGCGACCAACCTGCGCTTCCACTACCCCCTGGGACAGCGGACCGCAGCAGAGCGGTAGCGCTGCGGCGTCCCAGGGGTTAAATGCATGCCAGGGGAGCGCGCTTTCCCTGTCTCACAGCCGGCGCCTCCCCCGCTGCACACAGCCCTCTCTGCACTGTGCTGACTGGCCCTGTGTCAGCGCTCCTCCCCCAGGCCAGCCTTCTCTCTGCTCCTCGGCGGCCATCTTTTCAGAAGCATGGTGAACGCTGCTGGAAGCCTGCATTGGAAGCATCGTGGTCTGGGTCCCCCCGCATACCTCTCCTCCGCTGTGGTCAGGTCTGTGTATGCAGCGCTGTGTCCTACCAGGCCCTGTGTCTGTGTAGTTGAGTGATCAGCGCTGTTAGTGCAGGAATTGATTTTCTTTGCATTGTATGTGACTGTGCTAGCGCTGCTGCCTGTAACTTTTCTTCTCAAGACTGTCAGCTTTATTACTGTCCCTGTTCTTTCTGCTAAGCTCTTGCGATGCGGTGCTGCAGGGTGGTCTCTCGCCTATTTAATATATAATTGGTGAGAGGGGTCACATACGTGGTGCCATCATGTCTGAAAGTGATTTTCCCCTCCGGCTACAGTGTACCACGTGTAAAGTACCGTTAGCGGAGGGGGAGGGTAGCGCGGTGGGCCTTTGCCGGCAGTGTTTGTCCATGGCGCGGCCTCTTACGGTTACAGCACTGGTACAGGAGCCGCCCTGGGCTTGTTTCGCTCAGGCGCTAACAGCTTTAGTGGGCCAGTTAGCTCCGCAGCCCGCGTTTACTCCGATGGGTTTGTCCCAGCAGTCTGTGGTGTCGTCACCCATGCAGGGTTTCCCACGACAATTGGTGGTACCCCACAGTCTCCCTATTTCCCCGCTCCCGGTTTCTCAGGAGCCAGCGTAGGTTAACTCCCTGACGAGTTCTGTACAGCACTTGTCGGATGTGTTGCAAGGGGAGTCTGTGATGCGGCCTCATAAACGGCCGGTGGCGTCTCTGTCCGCTCCTTATGAGGATGACGAAGGGACGTCTGATGATGGGGAGATTCTGGATCCTTACGATCAGGAACCTCTCCATACTAAGGACGCTGATGCTAAGTCCAAAGTATATATTCCTGGACTTATTCGGGCGGTCCGCACAGCCTTGGTGATTGAGGACGAAGTTCCCCCAGCGGCTAAGTCTAAGTATGCCTTTTTCAAAGACGTGAAGGGCGATGCCACAGTCTTTCCTCTTTCTGGTCAGTTGGTGGACCATTTAGAGGAGGCGTGGAAACAGCCTGGCAAAAGATACCAGCCGCAGAGACGCCTGGCGGTGGCTTATCCGTTCGCGGATAATTATTTTGCTAAGTGGGAATCCCCTCCACAGGTGGATTCTCACGTGACCCGTCTTGTCCGTAGTGCCACATTGCCGATGCCATCCATGTCCTCCCTTAAGGATGCTACGGACCGCAAGGTGGAAATCTGCCTGAAGTCCGCTTATTCTCTTGCGGGGGGGCAGCACGGCCGGCTATGGCCATTTGCTGGGTTGCCAGAGCGATGGAGCGCTGGGCGGATTCATTAGAGGCTTCTTTTGATTCCGACTGTCCTGCCGAACAGGCGGAGTTGATTGGCAATCTCCGTGATTCGGCCACCTACATGAACGAGGCGGCTCTAGACATTAGTTCTCTGGTGTCTAGAATTTCTTCAGCAGCGGTAGCTGCTCGTCGCACCTTGTGGCTGCGATCCTGGAAGGCGGACGCAGATTCCAAGAAGGGTCTGGAAGCGTTGCCGTTTACCGGAGAAGTTCTCTTCGGTCCGGTTCTGGATAAGATTGTGGCCACGCTGGCGGCAGCCAAATCGGCTGTCGGCCGCTGCTCCTTCTGGTTCTGGACCATCGTCCTTTCGGTCATCTAGGGCCCAGGGCAGGCCCAAACCACAGTCGTTTCCTCGTCAGGCTGGCCCTAGGAAATCGGTCAAGCCCCGGAAGCAGGCATGGAGTACCAGACGTCCGGCCCCAAGCCAGATGACAAGCCTGCGGCCTTTGGGGGATCCCAGGGTGGGAGGCCGCCTGCTGCAGTTCGCCCAGTGTTGGTCGGTCACTACGACAGACACTTGGGTTCTGGAGGTGGTCTCCCACGGGTGCGCCCTCTCCTTCCGGCACAGACCCCTGGCTCGATTCTTCACCACGGGTCTACCATCAGACCGGAACAAGGCTACGGAGCTGCGGAAGGTATTGCACACTATGCTCCAGGCTGGAGTTATAGTGCCTGTTCCATTCTCCCAGAGGGGCCAGGGTTTCTATTCAAATCTTTTTTTGGTACAGAAACCCAATGGGTCGTATCGTCCGATTCTCAACCTCAAAGCACTCAACAAGTCTTTGCGGGTACCGAAGTTTCGGATGGAGACCCTACGGTCCATCAGTCTGGCGCTGGAACCTGGGGACTACATGGTGTCATTGGACATACAGGACGCTTACCTGCATGTCCCTATTCTTTTGCGCCATCAACAGTTCCTCAGGTTTGCAATCCGCAGCGACCACTTCCAGTTTCGGGCGTTACCTTTTGGCCTGGCGACAGCACCACGTGTTTTCACCAAGGTGATGGCGGTCATGGCGGCTTCTCTGCGGCTGCAGGGAGTCCGCATGTTGCCGTACTTGGATGACCTGTTATTGGTGGCGGGATCTCCAGAGCTCCTGTTACGCCAGTTGGACCTGACCATTGCCCTGCTGCAACGGCACAGCTGGCTAATCAACTGGCAGTAGTCCACTCTAATCCCGGCTCGGAGGATTCTGCATCTTGGAGCCTTATTGGACTCTGGACAGCAAAAGATCTTCGTGACGGAGGAAAAGATCTCTGCTTTACAGTCAAGGGTGCGCAGTTGTCTGCACAGCCGCCGGGTGTCTCTACACTCGGCGATGAGGTTACTGGGCTCCATGGTGTCGGTGTTCGACATGGTGGAATATGCCCAGTTTCACTCCAGACCTCTGCAGCACCTGATCCTGTCAAAGTGGAACGGGCTGCCTCAGTCTCTGAAGTCCCAGACGATTGTGTTCACCCCGGAGGTTCGCCTGTCCCTTGCTTGGTGGTTACAGACGACCCACCTCAGCGAGGGACGTCCGTTCTGGGTTCCAAATTGGGTCCTGTTGACAACGGACGCCAGTCTTCGGGGCTGGGGAGCAGTTTCGGGTACACATCTGTTCCAGGGCAGGTGGACGCCGACAGAAGCGGAGCTTCCAATCAATATCTTGGAACTCCGTGCGGTCTTCAATGCTCTCCAGCAGGCACATTGGTTTCTCCAGGGTCACCCGGTACAGGTCCAGTCGGACAACGCTACCACCGTGGCCTACATAAACAGGCAAGGAGGAACCCGAAGCCGGGCGGCTCTCGTAGAGGTGTCTCGGATCCTGGTTTGGGCGGAGCGCAATCTTCCGGCCATATCAGCGGTCTTCATCCCGGGAGTGCTCAATTGGGAGGCGGACTTTCTAAGTCGCCAGGACGTTCATCCGGGGGAATGGTCCCTGCACCCGGACGTTTTTCAACTACTGGTGGACAGATGGGGTCTTCCAGAGATCGACCTCATGGCGTCCCGGCACAACAGCAAGTTGCCGGTGTACGGGTCTCGCACAAAAGACAAAGGGGCGTCTCTGGTGGATGCTCTGTCCGTCCGGTGGACGTTCCGGTTCGCATACCTGTTCCCTCCGGTCTCCCTTCTTCCACGGGTAATCCGGAAATTCAAACAGGAAGGAGGGACGCTCCTGTTGATAGCTCCCGCGTGGCCCAGACGGCACTGGTTCTCAGACCTTTAGGGTCTGTCCGTGGACAGTCCTCTGCGGTTGCCGCTACGACCGGACCTTCTGTCTCAGGGTCCTTGTCTTCACCCGGACCTGACTCGACTGTCTTTGACGGCGTGGCTGTTGAGACGGCCATGCTGAGGTCCCGGGGGTTTTCCAGCTCTGTGGTGTGTACCATGTTGCGAGCTCGGAAACCGTCTTCCGCGAGGATATACCATCGCGTGTGGCATACGTTCTTCCAGTGGTGTCGACCGAGAGGTTATGCACCGCTGGAGTTTCGTCTGTCTCGGATTCTCGCCTTCCTGCAAGCGGGACTAGATCATGGGCTTCGCCTTGCTTCTTTGAAAGTACAGGTTTCGGCCCTATCTGTCTGGTTTCACCGTAGGATTGCTACAATCCCGGATGTGCGCACCTTTATGCAAGGTGTTCTCCGCATTCAGCCGCCCTTTGTTCCACCTGTGACGCCTTGGGATTTGGCTGTGGTCCTGAGGGCTCTCCAAGGACCCGCGTTTGAACACTGGGCTCAGTGGATCTTAAATGGCTAACAGCTAAGACTGTTTTCCTTCTTGCCATTGCTTCGGCCAGACGTGTTTCTGAGTTAGGGGCTCTTTCTTGTAGACCCCCTTTCTTGGTTTTTCATGGGAACAGGGCAGTGCTCCGCACTCGGCCCGAGTTTCTTCCCAAAGTTGTTTCCCAGTTTCATGTTAACGAGGAAATAGTTGTTCCGGCCTTTAACTCACCGGGTCTTTCCGTGGGTGAGGCCTCTTTGGATGTTGTGCGGGCCTTAAGGACTTATGTTGACCGCACTTCTTCGTTTAGGAAGTCGGACGCTTTGTTTGTCCTCTATGGCTTCCGTAAAAAGGGTTGGCCTGCTTCAAAGCAAACTTTGGCAGCCTGGATCCGTATGGCTATTTCTGAAGCTTATCTTCATGAAGGCCTACCGGTTCCTCCTTCTCTGAAGGCTCATTCCACTAGGTCTGTGGGTCCTTCGTGGGCAGCTCGACGTGGTGCCTCGGCAGTTCAGATCTGCAAGGCTGCTACGTGGTCCTCTGTCCATACCTTCGTGAGGTATTACAGGTTTGACACCTTCGCCTCTCAGGATGCTTCCTTCGGGCGGCGGATTCTCCTTTCTGCACAGGAGCGTCTCCACCCTTAAAGGATACTGCTTTGGGACATCCCCAAGGTATCCTGTGGATACCCTATGGACCCTGAAGTAGAAAATATGAGATATGGTAAGAACTTACCCTTGTTATCTCTATTTCTACGAAGTCCATAGGGTTCCACAGGACTCCCGCCCTGTCGCACCTGTCCTGCAGATGGGCTTTGCTCTGGTCACCGGTTTTCCGTCTCCCTCTGGTGAGAATGTGATTCTTGTATGTGTCCAGATCTTTGTTCTCTCTCTTCCTTCTCCTCCTCCGGCCTATGGCTTGGTAACTAAGTGAGATGCCTTGGCTCGGGGGCGGGGTATAGGAGGTGGACCTAGTGCATCCTGGGAGGCTGAAAGCTTAACTCTTTGGTGCCCTGCGACTGACGTCACACCTATACCCCAAGGTATCCTGTGGAACCCTATGGACTTCGTAGAAATAGAGATAACAAGGGTAAGTTCTTACCATATCTCATATTTTTTTTCGTTTTTAAGAATGGTCCCATCAAATTTGGGGTACATGAAAATAGGTACTAGAATATTTTTAAGTCCCTAAAGGTAGTTTTATAAATTCTGAAAAAATACACCTGCCGCAACTCTGCGCAATAAAAAAAACTCCTGCAACATACTTGGGGACCCCACCAGTATTAATTTCGTTAGTTTGGCTTTTTGTTTGCCAATTTTTTAAAAAAAAATTTTTGTGGTGTCCCGATTTTTTAATTTTTTTTTTAATTTTTTTTTTTCGAACATTTAGTTTTAAGGGGGTGTTCCAAAAAGTACAGGCTATATTTTAATAAGCCTGCACCCCTGAACCCCAAATCTAAACTTTATTTCACTTGCTATAGTTAATTAAAAAATTATCTCTGTTTTTTAAAAATGACCCTTGACCCCATTTACGAAAAAAAAACGGGAATTTTCGGGAAATATGCCTGGGACCCCCCTAAAGATGTCCAGACATGGGGGATCACTATGGGTACCCCTGTTTTTGCCTGCAAAAGAAAGTCGGGTTTTTAAATAGCTTTTTTCCTGCCGCAGCTATTAGAAATCCTGATTTCCTTCAAGAGATAAAAATGGGGGTACCCATAGTGATCCCCCATGTATACACATCTTTAGGGGGGTCCCTAGAATATTTGCTGGCACTTGTAGTTCCACTGTAAAGTACAATAGTGTTACATTATATGGCCCCCCTATTACCCCCATACCCACCGCTCCAGGGGTATGGGGAATGAGCCCCATGCTTCAGTGTAAGCCTGTGGTGCTCGGGAGAGGGGGGACCCTTTTTTGGGTGGTCCCCGAGATCACCGGCTTGCGCTGACCGACTTGCGGTGTAATGCTTTGGACCTGGAGCCCCGGTGATTGGGTCTCTGGGCTGTGGCATTACACCCCGGTCGGTTGGGTCTGGTGCTGGTCTTAAATATAGGGGGTAACCCACGTCTTTTTTGCCCCCTATATTTAAAACCAGCACTAGTCCCTGCAGCCTGGTGCTGGTTTCTAAAATACGGTGGAACCCTACACATTTTGTTCCCCGTATTTTTAGAAACCACCACTGGCTGGCAAGCCTGGGGCTGGTTTGGCTTTTGGGGGGGGGACCTTATGTCATTTTTTTTTGCAAATTTTTACTACTTTTTTTTTACAGGTTAAAAAAAACGGAAATTTTCGGGAAATATTCTAGGGACCCCCCTAAAGATGTGTAGACATGGGGGATCACTATGGGTACCCCCATTTTTAACTACTGAAGGAAGTCGAGGTTTTTAATAGCTGCGGCAGGTGCATAAATGCGACTTTGAATAAGGTGATGCAGAAGAGCATTTAGAAGTATTTTTAGCGCAAAACAACTATGGCCATCAAATTTGGGGTACTTGAAAATGGGGTTCAGCATATTTTAAAGTTGCTAAAGTGACTTAAAAAAATCGTGAAAAACCCACCTGCTGCAAACACCTGCAATCAAAAAAACACTTGGGGCATACTTGGGGACCTCCCCAGAGTCAAGTTCGCTATTTTTTAAGTATGTCCCCCAACTTTTTCTTTTACCCCCTTTTTCAAAGTTAATTGTTGGGGTGCCCTTAATTTTTTGTTTTTTTTATTTTTTAGACACAGATTAGTTTTGCACTTTTTAACGCCTGCCATTCATAGGCGATACTTTACCGCCTATTACATTGCATTGACAACGCCTAGGCGGAAAGTCTTTCAAATTGAATACGGAGGAAAACTAAAACAGGCGATAATGATATCATCGGCGGTAAATTACTGCGAATCCGGACTTAATGCCTCAAGTTGAATACTGCCCATAATTGGCCGATATTATTGCCGCTAATTGAATACGGCCCTAAGTTGAGTACGACTTTGCATCGCCCATACTTGCCTGTGCTCCGTCTCAAAATATATATTTATTGGGGGAAGGACTTTGTGACATGGTGTCAAGTTACCAGTTATGATATTACAGAAGCCTTCCTATACCCTGTTCTGTATAGAATTGTTTTGAGATTTTGTTTGTATTAAATAAGCCAACACTGCCCTTTTTAAAACCATATACTAAAGTAAAATAAGTATTCAACATTTTTCTCAGTAAATCTATTTGTAATAGGACTATTGTAATGAATTTTTCACCAAATGTCAGCAACAACACATGCAATCCACACATGCAAAGAAATCAAACCATAGATATCCATAAATTAAGTTATGTGTAATAATGTGAAATGACACAGGGAAAAAGTATTGAACACATGAAGAAAGGGAGGTGCAAAAAGGCATGGAAAGCCAAGACACCAACTGAAATCTATCAGTAATTAGAAAGCAATCTTGCCCCTTGTCAGTGCAAATTAACATAAAATGGTTCAGTCCCAACTGATGGCCTATAAAAAGGTGTCTCATTACCAAGGTGTCATACAAGAAACATCTCATGATGGGTAAAAGCAAAGAGATCTCTCAAGACCTTCGCAACCTTATTGTTGCAAAACATACCGATGGCATTGGTTACAGAAGGATTTCTAAACTTCTGAATGTTCCAGTGAGCACTGTTGAGGCCATAATCCGGAAGTAGACAGAACATTATTTCACCATAAACTGGCACGCCTAGGTGCTTCTCGCAAGATTTCTGACAGAGGAGTGAAAATAATTATCAGAAGAGTTGTCCAAGAGCCAAGGAGAAAGACCTGGAATGAGCAGATACAATTGTTTCAAAGAAAACAATAAATAATGCACTTATCCGCCATGGCCTGTATGCACGCTCACCACGCAAGGCTCCATTGCTGAAGAAACAGCATGTTGAAGCTCGTTTAAAGTTTGCTGCACAACATTTGGACAAGCCTGTGAAATACTGGGAGAATATAGTCTGGTCAGAGGAGAACAAAATTGAACTCTTTGGATGCCATAATACACACTATGTTTGGAGGAGAAATGGCACTGCACATCACTCCAAAACACCATACCAATCGTGAAGTTTGGAGATGGGAACATCTTGGTGTGGGGCTGTTTTTCAGCATATGGTACTGGCATACTTCATATGGTTGAAGGAAGGATGAGACACTCTTGCTAAAAAATCTGCTGCCGTCTACCAGGATGCTGAAGATGAAACGAGGGTGGACATTTCAGCAAGACAATGATCCTAAACACACAGCCAAGGACACTCTGAATTGGTTTCAGAGAAAGAAAATAAAGCTGCTAGAATGGCCCAGCCAATCATCTGACTTCAATCCATTGAAAATCTATGGGAAGAACTAAAGATCAGAGGGCCTGATTCAGACCCGTTGGCAAGCGCTGAGCACTCACAACCGGGTCGATGGTGGCCCACGGCTCCGTCGGACGCATGCGCGAGACCCGGCTAGCGACGGGAACTCCGTCGCTCCGGGTCTCGCACCAAAGGGGGCGAGCTGTCGATGTTGAGTGACAGCTCGCCCCTTTGGTGGGCAGGCCGGGGGGGTGGCTGCCCAAACGGAGGCGTTCCCATGAGAACGCCTGCCGTTTGGGGGCGGCCCCACTGACATCACAAGTGATATCAGTGGAGAGCTTCCGGCTCTGTTAGAGCCGAAAGCTCTCTGGGGCCTGCGATGAACGAGACCCTACCACAAGGGTCTCGTTGCAAGCCCGATGGTCTCGACCATCGCGACCATCATCATGGCCACTCGCTATAGCTGTGGGTGGTCACCCATAGCTAAGCGAGCGGCCAAGAGGCCGCTCCAAAAAAAAAAAAAAAAAGCCGGGCCCTGATTCAGAGCGAGCGGCTCTGAATCAGGCCCAGAGTTCATAGAGGAGGCCCATGGAACCTTCAAGATTTGAAGACTGTGTGGAAGAATGGGCCAAAATCACACCTGAGCAATGCATGTGACTAGTTTCTTCATACAGGCTTTTGTACGAAGTATTAAATACATTTCCCTGTGTCATTTCACATTATTATACATAACTTAATTTATGGACATCTATGGTTTGATTTCTTTGCATGTGTGGATTGCATGGGTTGTTGCTGATATTTGATGAAAATCTCATTACAATAGCCCCATTACAAATATACTTACTAAGGAAAATGTTGATGTGTTCAATACTTATTTTACCCGCTGTGTATAAATATGTGTGTGTATATAATATATATATATATATATATATATATATAATTTATTTATTTAATACAAAGTGATCGCGGTGAGCCAAAAAAATTGTGGGTCCCTGGGACCCCTCGCTTTACTAAACTTAACCAAAGGCTCCCCTACATACCAGCCATCGAAGTGTGATGCTCATGCTCCTTGCAGGCCCCTGGAATAGCAGGAGCTGAGGTGCTGTTACGCCACTGAGCAAGACTATGGTGCTAAGCAGCATGTGGCGGCGTGACCGCAACGCCGCTCCTACTGTTCCAGGGACCTGCTAGGAGCATGAGCATCGCAATGCAGTCTGCCTGGCAGTAATTCCCTGTGGCCGCTACAAAGTGCAGGTGGTACCGCCCGCTGCCGCACCAACCCCCACCCGCTACTACACCACCCCCCATCCGCCGCGCTACCCCTCTTCACAAGTACCTTCAAATCGGGGGGCCGAAGTGTTCATGCCGGGGCGGGGCGTAATATTCGATCCAGGTGGGCCTCCAGGACTAGGCGCAGTCTTCACGCCGGAGGGGCTTCCGCCGGGACCAATCTTCACGCCGGAGGGGCTTCCGCCGGGACCAGTCTTCACGCCGGAAGGGCCGCCGCCGGGACCAGTCTTCACGCCGGAGGGGCCGCCGCCGGGCCCAGTCTTCACGCCGGAGGGGCCGCCGCCGGGCCCAGTCTTCACGCCGGAGGGGCCGCCGCCGGGCCCAGTCTTCACGCCGGAGGGGCCGCCGCCGGGCCCAGTCTTCACGCCGGAGGGGCCGCCGCCGGGCCCAGTCTTCACGCCGGAGGGGCCGCCGCCGGGCCCAGTCTTCACGCCGGAGGGGCCGCCGCCGGGCCCAGTCTTCACGCCGGAGGGGCCGCCGCCGGGCCCAGTCTTCACGCCGGAGGGGCCGCCGCCGGGCCCAGTCTTCACGCCGGAGGGGCCGCCGCCGGGCCCAATCTTCACGCCGGAGGGGCTTCCGCCGGGACCAGTCTTCACGCCGGAAGGGCCGCCGCCGGGACCAGTCTTCACGCCGGAGGGGCCGCCGCCGGGACCAGTCTTCACGCCGGAGGGGCCGCCGCCGGGCCCAGTCTTCACGCCGGAGGGGCCGCCGCCGGGCCCAGTCTTCACGCCGGAGGGGCCGCCGCCGGGCCCAGTCTTCACGCCGGAGGGGCCGCCGCCGGGCCCAGTCTTCACGCCGGAGGGGCCGCCGCCGGGCCCAGTCTTCACGCCGGAGGGGCCGCCGCCGGGCCCAGTCTTCACGCCGGAGGGGCCGCCGCCGGGCCCAGTCTTCACGCCGGAGGGGCCGCCGCCGGGACCAGTCTTCACGCCGGAGGGGCCGCCGCCGGGACCAGTCTTCACGCCGGAGGGGCCTGGCACATTTCTCACTTTTTGCCACCCGCACCTGCCCACGGCACTCAGATCAGCCCTTGAAAATAGGGCTGTCATACAAATCTGGCACCGCTCATTAGCCAATTAGAGCTCGCGGATTGGCAGCCGCTGCTGATTGGCTGCTGGTCTACGAGCTCCAATTGGCTCACAATCGGCGCCTATTTGATTGACACCGGTGCTTTTAGCTACGTGTGCGAGGTGACTGGGTCGTGTCCCCGGAGACGCGCTGTGCCGTGGCCAATCCATGACAGCCTGACGGGGGATTGACAGGGGCGCAGCGTGTCCTCGGGTACCCGACTCTTTTATAAAAGTGAGTCCCCAGTGTGAGAAACCATGTAAAATACGCGCTATAGCGCGTATTTGCGAACACTGTATGTGTGTGTATATATACAGTATATGTGCATATTATATAAAATTCATTGGTCTGTTTGTTTGTCTGCTTATGCATTCAGACACCCCTGCACCGATTGGGATGAAAGCAATGCGTGGTGGTCCAGTTGGATCCTGGCTTTTAGGGGGGTTAGGGTCACTGTCGGACCTCCAGTTGGTGTAACTTGCTGGAACACTTGTGTGGATATAAGTGAACTGTCATACCTACTTGGACATTTGAAACAGCAAAAGTGTTTATTTACTGAGTGGTGATGAACATTAAACAAGAAATGCCCTCTTTATTTTGGAGATATATAGTGCAAAAGCTTTAGGTATGTGTGGAAAGAATGCTGCAAAGTAAGAATGCTTTCAACAATAGAAGTGTTAATAGTTTATTTTCATCAATTAACAAAATGCAAAGTGAATGAACAGAAGAGAAATCTAAATCAAATCAATATTTGGTGTGACCACCCTTTGCCTTCAAAACCGCATCAGTTCTTTTAGGTACACTTGCACAAAGTCGGGGATCTTGTAGGATTATAGGGCCTGATTCAGAGCCGGATGCTCTGATAGAGCGCTCGCTCTGGATCAGGGCCAGCCTTCTGTTTTTTTAGAGCGCCCTCCTGGCAGCTTGCATAGCTGTGGGTGATCACCCACAGCTATAGCGAGCGGCCAGGAAGATGGTCGTGATGGGCGACCATCGGGCTTGCGACGAGACCCTTGTGGTAGGGTCTCGTTGCTGCAAGCCCCAGAGAGCTTTCAGCTCAAACAGCCGAAAGCTCTCCCACTGACATCACTCGTGATGTCAGTGGGACCGGCCCCAGACGGTAGGCGTTCCCATGGGAACGCCTCTGTCTGGGCTGCCACGCCCCCGGCCAGCCCCCACAAAAGGGGGCGTGCTGTCACTCAACATCAACATTTGAGCTGGCTCCGTCATGCGCACTGGGCCACCATCGACCCGCTTGCGAGCGTGTCTGAATCAGGCCCATAGTCTGGTATGAAACAGTCATTGAATTAAACAGAAACATCTGTGTAGGAGGCTTTAAACTGGGTGAGGAACAGCCAAACTGCTACAAAGGTGAGCTTGTGGAAGACAGTTTCATGTCACTGGTCATACACCATTGCAAGACTGAGCACAGCAAGGAGACACAAGGTAGTTATACTGCATCAGCAAGGTCTCTCCAACGCTGCCATCCGACATCACCAGTTACTGCGCCCCAACAACATAGCATCGCAGTATTTGGTGATGTCAGATGGCGGCATGATCCAGGTGAGTTCAGTTGGGTCATTTGAGGCATTGTATCCTTGTGTATGAATGTGAGCATTTGTTATTTATGTCCCTGATGACAGGCTGAGTCCCGAAACGTTGGAATAAAGAAATCAACGTTAAATACAAGATACTGAGTGCTGCCATTTCTATCATTCCTGCATTTGAATTATTATATCCCTGGAGGGCACTGGCGCACTTTAGACCTAGTTAATCTAAGGAAGTGCGAGACCTTAGCAAAAGAAATGGGGAAGAAGGAAAATGACTGCACAGGAGCAATTAATAGATCCTTACAACAAAATGAGGGCCTGATTCAGAGCCGGACGCTCTGACAGAGCGCTCGATCTGAATCAGGGCCGGCCCTCTGGTGGGTGACCACCCACAGCTATAGCGAGCGGCCAGGAAGATGGTCGCGATGGTCAAGACCATCGCGACCATCAGGCTTGCGACGAGACCCTTGTGGTAGGGTCTCGTTGCCGCAAGCCCAAGAGTGCTTTCGGCTCAAACAGAGCCATGGGAACGCCTCCGTCTGGGCAGCCACGCCCCTGGCGCGCCCACCAAAGGGGGCGTGCTGTCACTCAACATCGACAGCATGTCACCTTTGGTACGAGACCCGGAGCGACGGTTTGCCCGTCGCTATCCGGGTCTCGCACATGCGCACGACGGAGCCGGCTCCGTCATGCGCACTGGGCCACCATCGACCCGCTTGCGAGCGGGTCTGAATCAGGCCCTGAGTCTGCAATATTGTCTAAATCTTTGTCCACTATTTTGACTGTATTAACTTACTAGACAAGGTGCACCCAAGAGCATTAACAAGTATATCGGTCAAAATAGAGAATAAGAAAAGTACTCGCTTATCAGGGGCACACTCTGTATAAATTCCTAAATAATAATACAGTAGTTTAAACATAACACTTAATATCTCTCTCTATAATAAAGTCCCCGGTTTAGGGGTCTGTCTGTTCATTCGGGCTAATCTCTTCCACTGGACGGATTTTGATGAGGTTTTCACTATTCTATACAGCATTGGTCGAGGAAGGTTTAGGTGTATGAACTATTCATCTGTGACAAAAGCAAAGTAGTCACGATTTTAGTGAAGCAATAAAACAGAATAAAATCTTGCACAAAGCTGCCTTATTGGAGCTGGCCAAGTTGCTGAAACAGCAAGAGAGCATCTGAAACTGAGCCAATCACAGATAGCAATGTGCCATGTTGCTTAGCAGTAGCCTAGAGAGGGGATGGAGTCAGAGACTGAGCAGGGTCACATCTGAAGAAGACCGAGAGTGAGAGACAGCCTCCAACAAACCCATGAGGATACCGTGATGCAGATACCGGAGCCAGGGAAGGCATAGCTATCAGGAATTTAATAAAAACAACCATTGGAACACCAAATTATTTCCATTTGATGGTGGCAAACATCGGACTGCCACCATCAAATGGTAAAAACACTTCCATCGAAACAAAAAATCTTTGGTTAGGTACCATCGGATTCCAATGTCCATCCCTACGTTGAACCTGCATCCGTCCATCACTTCTCCAGAGTGATGTTCCAGCTCATCCACATGCCCTCTGTAAACAGGAGGCATCTCGCATGGAAGTCAGCACTGTTCTCGGACAGGGGCACCATGGCGAGGAAGCTCAGGAAATACCGGGTACATTGTACAAAGAGAACATTGCTCATCACCATGTTCGGTAGCTCGGGAGTGGTGCGCATGGAGGCTGCAGAAATATGCACAGGTACCCCAGCCCCGGAGACATGCTGCTGATAATGCTTACAATAGCTACAATACAAATCTCTCATCCGTGCCCTGCTCGGCACATCACAGTAGCTGGGCCCCAGTCGCAGTACTTTTCTTTTTTTTTCTCTTTTGTTGACTGATGTACCAGCAGCAGATCCTTAAAGTCCTGTAAGTTGTGAGATAGGGCCTCCATGGCATGTACTTGTTTTTTCAACACATCCCACAGATGCTCTAGTGCCCAGAGTCTATAACTCCGGCGCTGGCCGTGCACAGCTCAGTGCGTTGCCGGCTGCCGGGCGGAGAGGAGGGGGTCCGTGTTGGAGACTGCACACGGGCCCCTTCCTCTCTAGAAATGCTCCTGTGTTTCACATATATAATGTGTCAAAAAAAATATATATCTCTACAGTCTAATAAAAAAGGGTTTGCTTCTATATTTTTGCATAAAGAAGGGGTTCATTAAAAAAAAAAATTTTAAGTTTAACTTTTATCATTGAGCTTTTAAATAGTGAGTGGATAAAGCAGAAATGTGTGTATGAGCCATGGGAGAGTGAAATAATAAAAATTCCATAGGAATAAATGTATAATGGAAAATAATCCAGAATATGTGTGGACAATGTTGGACAACATTACTAGTAGAAAATGTTTTTAAACAAGAGGTGAGGTAGTTATAGCAACTACAGCCAGTGTATAGGTGCAAGGCATCCCTAATGATTACAATAATTCCCCATAGCACCAGCAGGACAGTGAGCACTGTTCATAGAATAAGCACTACTATAGCTATGATTGTTATTTTAAAATTGTTTCCTGCAATCATCAATAACAGTACAACGCTTCTGTTGGGTTGTATTGTGTCATTGATCTCCAGTGTCCTCTTTCAAAAGGTCACCTTGGTCCTACATGATGTCTGGTTGGCTGCACTAGGAGATGAATGAAAAATGTAACATTGATCTGCATACATGGTCATGGTTAATAACAGTGCTAAGTCATTGCCTTGTTAATGAGGCTTACATATGCAGCCAAGTATGGCTGTGAGCTCTAAGACTAGCCAGTGGCTACAATTAAAAGCTATGTTTTAATGTAAATAACCTAAATTAACAAGAGTGCCCCAGAAAAAGTCTTATCTTTCCTCTCTCTTAATTACGTGGAAAAAATTATGCAAAGTAGGAATGCTTTAAAAAATAGAAGTGTTAGTAGTTTATTTTTATCAATTAACAAAATGCAAAGTGAATGAACAGAAGAGTCAAATCAATATTTTGTGTGACCACCCTTTGCCTTCAAAACAGCATCAGTTCTTCTAGGTACACTTGCACACATATCTGATTCAGATATGGACAGTATTGCCCAGCCGCATGGAAGTGGCTGTGCAATACTGTCCAATTAATATTCTAATGCAGCAGGAGGCATCTGTAGGAAAAAGACACCTCCTCTCAGCATCTGTGATCTGAGTGCTACGTCTGAAGACGCAGCTTTGGATCACCATCACGGCCATCGGTCACTATGGCTGCAGTAATCTGAAGCTAACTAAGAATGAGCAACATACCTGCTCAGCTGGGTCAGGAAATCTGCGTCAGAAGATGCAGACCCTGGCATACTTCTCTGATCAGGCCTATTCTGTGATGTGGCCCAAAAGCAAATTTTATTTTATATTTAGTCATTCCAAATTTCTGACTATATTTCTTTGTATATTTTACTTCACAAAAGAATATATTTTTTCCAATATGCTGCCACAATAAAGCCTTATATCAAATTAAAAGTTAACTTTCAGTCAAAATTAATTCTTGCTGGTGAACCCGAAATCAATACTAGGTGTTACATCTATTCGAAAATGAATTTGGTCATTTAAGTGGTTAACAAATATATTTTTGAATTATTTTGAACTAAATAATAGCGTCTCTTCATGTCAAAACTTTTTTGTTTCCTCAAGATAATGTTGCCTTTGTAAGTACGATGCACTGTTGGCATCCGGAAAGGATCACTTGATCTTGTGAGGGTCTTATGCCTTCACATCTTACCAGAAATATTTTGTGTATGTCCATTTCACATTTAGAAATGCTGCAAGCAATGTAACTTCCTCTGGTGTAGCAGTCTGCAGACCTCTCACGTCACCTGCAGTATGGGCATGTGCTACACGAGGCGGTTGAACGTTATGTAATTCTGTCTATCACACAATCCTCCATTTATAATGACTCCTAAAACAACCACCTGGATGGTGCATTTTCCCGTTTTCAGATAGAATAAATGTCCTCTGTCTGTTCTGTTAACATTTGTCTTGAGAAAAAGACATCAAGACCGATAGCAGTACTTTCTAGTGTTTATCATCTATGCAAAGTATAAAATATACAACCAAAAAATGTTTTTCCAAATGTTTCATTTTACTTTTTGATGTAAGTTAATCTTCAACCTAAGTTAATAACACTGTAGTACAGCAATATAAAGACACAGGGTTTGTGTACATTTATAAAAAAAAATAAAAAAATTATATTTAAATGTAATGTAAAGGCTTGTCAAAGCAGTGGCTGTATACCGTAATGCAGGTCACACATCAGCCCCGCGATCCTCAAATCCAGTCGGAGATCAGTATCAGTCGTGCGGGATGGTTTTTTTGTAATGAGCTATTAGACGTCCAAGCCCAATATTTACAATGTGGTTTAATTATAACAAGGCTAGAAATGCTTACAATAAAACAATATAATAGTCTTATCTGTCTCCCCAATGGGGCTGGGTAATAATGTGGTTGGCAGTACCTACTGCAGAGTTTGGGCCAGATGTGATAACACGAGTTCCGCAGTTTGTGGTTTCCACCCAACAAATTCTTGAGATACTTTTAAAATATCTCCCCTCAAACTTATTTTTCTGCGGCACCATCATTTAAGAAAAAAAAAAAAAAAGACAAACGCTTATACTGTCCTCTGCTAGTGGCTTACTGTCACGTTTGAGGGTTGGAACAGGTGTGGAGGGCTGAAGTGGAGGATTATGAGCCTGAAGGCGAGGACAGGAATGCAGTGTATTTATTGGGAATGAGAACTGGATATAATTATACTGTATAGATGAGCAGAATCGTTTTTAAACCGATGATGCTGGATTGTAGGGCCAGAGAGACCGGTAATGCTGAACTGAAGAGTTGGATCGGTTTGAGACCAATGTTGATGTATTGAAGAACTTGATGGATTTGAATCCGATGTTGAAGAATTGATGATCTTGATTAGTTTGAGGGCCTGATTCAGCTTCAGACGGAATAGCTAAGCTGCTCGCAAGCATCTTAACTATTCTGTCTGTGCAGATATGGTAATGCAGCAGGAGGCATTACTCCTGCTCCATTACGTATCCGAGCTGCATTGTCCAACCCCGCATCTGATACTTTGTGGGACATCAGCCGGCTAAGGTGACCCATGGGGTCACGCAGACGGCCGCCGCAATTGAGATTAAGAAGCCAGGAAATCTCCGTCAGCCGACGGAGATCCTGGCTTCTTCCCGCAACGGCGGTGACGCGCCTCCTTTTCAGGAAATGGAGGGCATTGCCGCCCACAAACGGCAGCAGACTATCAATTACTGACAGTCTGCTGCCAGTCTGCGAGCGTGTTAGCAGGACCCATTCTGCACACTCACAGAATAGGGCCTGTGCAGAATCCCGAACATTGGGAATCTGCGCTCAGCAGTGCACGCTGAATCAGGCCCTGAGACCGATATTGAAGAACTTAATTGATATGTGTCCGATATTAATGAATTGATGAACTTGATCAGTTTGAGACCGGTATTGAAGAATTGAAGGACTTAATTGATATGAGTCCAATGTTGGAAGCATAGGTTGAGACTGATCGTGGGAGGTATTGCTTGGAACTGATGGTATCTGTAAGAACAAATCTCAGTGGTAAAACCATACTGGTGTGCAAGATGGTATAGGAACTTTATAAAACGGACTGGGACTGTTCAGATACAAAGTACCTGGGAGCTCAGTACTGAGCTGTAACTTCAGCAAGAAGCGATGTACTGTCAACAGAGGGCCTGATTCAGACCCACTCGCGAGCGCTGAGCGCTCGCAAGCGGGTCGATGGTGCCCTAGTGCGCATGCGCACGACGGAGTGAGCTCCATCGTGCGCATGCACGAGACCCACATAGCGACGGTCAGCCGTCGCTATGGGTCTCGCACCAAAGGGGGCGTGCTGCCGATGGTGAGTGACAGCACGCCCCCTTTGGTGGGCGTGTCGGGGGCGTTGCTGCCCAGACGGAGGCGTTCCCATGGGAACGCCTACCTTCTGGAGCCGGCCCCACTGGCATCACAAGTGATGTCAGTGGGAGAGCTTTTGGCTCTGATAGAGCCAAAAGCACTCCTGGGCTGCCCGGCAGCGAGACCCTACCGCAGGGTCTCGTCGCAAGCCTGATGGTCGCGATGGTCTTGACCATCGCGACCATCATTTTGGCCGCTCGCATAAGCTGTGGGTGGTCACCCACAGCTATGCGAGCGGCCAAGAGGCCGCTCCAATTTTAGGTAGGAGGGCTCTGATTCAGAGCGAGCGCTCTTGTCAGAGCGTCCAGCTCTGAATCAGGCCCAGAGGCCAGTCAGGAAATGGAATTTATAGGGGAGGATCCCCAGGGATTGGATGCTGCGATCAGTTTGTCTGAGAGCAGCACTCATAAGTGGTGGAGGAGAGTCAAGTGACTGAGTCCAACATGGCTGCGCCCATACTGTTGTTCTGGAGGGAAGTAGTTTGTATAACATCATGCTGGGGAGAGACGCTGTGAGCAAGTGACTACGGAGAGCCATCTCCACGCTCAGTGATAGGACACTGAGCAGATGGGGCAAGAGTAGACCTCCGCACCAGCCGGGAGCGATGTGCAGCGTGAGTGGACCTCTGTGCTATCCAGGAGTGATACACAGCACGAGCGGACCTCAGCGCTAGCCTGGACAGGCACCTGATATGTAAAAAGGTGGTTTTAAGTGTCCGGAGCGTGACACCTACTAGGCTTGCAACAGCTGCTGGTGTACCGGAGTTGAATCATACATGAGTGGTAATTTTAAGCTTTGTGCAAAGTCGAGCACAAAATTAAAACTCAATGGTTTTGTTATGAAATTTATTTTGCACATCTTCAAGTCTGGTGTATGATATATGAATCTGAGGTGGAAAATGAAATTTTATCATTTGTTCAGCTTACTATTTATTGCTGTTTTTGCAAACTTGTGTAGATGATATTCAATAGTATAAAGCCCTACACATGAAGGCTCACTAACCAGTAACCCACAATCAAATTGTTTCCTCCAAAGTCATGAAGTTACACAAACTTGTACTTTTTCCAATATCTTGAAACAGTCAATGATTTTTACCTGTTTAGAAATACAGAATTACCTGTGTCAATAAATATTTGTTGTTTTGCAGTGCATCCCATATGATCATTTCACTGGTCGAAGACTTTCCTGAATATCTCATTATCAACCTTGATAAGGTAAACTGTATTTGCTTTGTATTTTATGCAAACTAATTTCTAAATGTTATGTTTAATGAATGCACTAATGTCAGGAAGTCATCACTTCACAGGGGAACTTTATTGTATTGTATGATCATGCTTGCAGAATTGTACGTTTTTTATTTTCACCAGGGTACAAATTTATATTCGTATATGCATTCAGACTCAGAATTTTTTACTGTTGATTTATTTTTTTATACTGCTTGTAGGAGGATATACTAGTTAAATATTTGGGACTGGGTTAATATTTATTTACAATATATATTTTAGAAAATACATTTGTTACAATGGATTTAATTAGATCCCATAGATTACCAGCACTTGTGAATGTAACCGGATCAGTAGTAGCTGGCAATCCAGGTATAATCAGATCCAGTGAATATATTAGTGCAGATTTAAGGTGAAGCCTGCTTCAGTTCTCTGTATCTCCCTAATCAGCATGTCACCAAGGAGATGTCGTTTCCATATTAGAAACACACAGAGTACAGTTTGAAATTTCTGTGTAGCAGTCGTGGTGTCAAGACCTTTTCCTGACCTCAAGACTGAACCCCAAGAAATTGAGTGTGAGTTAAGCATGGTTCTCGGCAGAGTGCAGTCTCTATCTTTATTGGCTGGTAATACATTTTCTTTGGGAGACCTGGTGTGTTTCCTAATTGGTAGTTTGTATGTAAGTGCACCATTACTTAAAAGGTGTTGGTGTCGCTTGTACATATTAGAGAGCAATGCTTGTCATGCCAGAAAATTGTCACATTTTGAATCTCCACTGAATGAAAAATATGAATAGCGATTCAGTTGTTTAATTGTTAAACTGACGCACTTCGCATTTGACTGTCAAACCCATATTATTCCTGCACTGCTGTGTATGACCAAATGCAATTCAGGAGGGGGCACTTTTTTTCACTAGAGGTGTGACACCAAATATCTGAAAACTCTCCTCTGTTCTTCACATTAAATCCTAATGCACACTAGGTATGGTTTAGGCATATATAATTAGTAAGAAATGTGTAATTTATGTATTATGAGTAGTATTTGTTTATGGAGTATTTTTCTTTTCCCCAGCTTGATTACTGTGCAAGTTTAAGAAATCTTGATGCGATCACAGATCGACCAAACTACAAATTCTTGCAGGTTTGGTAACAACAATGTCAAATTTATTAAATGTCAACAAGGTTTGTCATAGCAAGTAATCAGATTCTCTGATCAGTTTTATTTTTTCCATGTTTTCATAGTTGTCTAAAATCTACTGTAGATTTTCTAATTAGAATGATCTGACTTTTGGCAGAAAAATATTTAACTAGTTAGGTTACTGGGAACGGGATGGAAATACCGTCGACTGTTCAGCCCAATCCCGAGTGTGAGAGCCCGACAGGAGGAGATCCCGACGCCGGCTGGTAAGTATCCTAACCCTAACCCTCCCTTGGTGGTCCCTAACCCTAAAACTCCCGGGGTGGTTCCCCTGGGGGTGCCTAAACCCAACCCCCCCCCCCTTTCAGCACCCTAAAACTAACTCTCCCAGGGGGGTGCCTAACCCTAAACTCCCCCCAGTGGCGCTTAACCCCCTGCGGGGGTGCCTAAACCAAGTATCCAAGTCTGTCAATCACTTGGTTTTAGAAGCAATTCCCCTAGCCTAACGTTCTGCGGAGGAGTTGGAGATATCTTGGTAGCCTTCTTTAGCTAAATTTGAACATGTCCGCTAGTTGATGTGTGTACTGATATTTTAATGTAATATAATATGTATACAGGTTGAGTCTCCCATATCCAAAATGCTTGGGAGGAGGGGTATTTGGGATATCGGAATATTCTGTATTTTGGAATAATTGCATACCATATTGAAATGTCTTAGGAATAGGGCCCAAATCTAAACAGAGAATGCATTTATGTTTTATGTACACCTTATATACATAGCTTGAAGGTAATTTTATACTATATTTTCAATAATTTTGTGACTCAAACAAAGTTTGTGTAAATACATTAAATTAATTTATGTTTCATATGCACCTTATACACACAGCCTATAGGTCATTTTATACTTTAGTTTTAACAATTTTGTGCCTTAAACAAAGTTTGTGTACATTGAACCATCAAAAAGCAAAGGTTTGATTATCTCAGTCATGCTAAAAATATTTTGTATTTGGATATGGGAGACTCAACCTGTAATGGCTCTTTGCTGATTTGCTTAGGTTGTTTCCATATTCTCAGAAAGATAATAATATGAAATGTTGTACTTCAGCTCAAAATAATCACTAGTTTCCATGTCTGTTCTCTCCCTTGTCCCTTCTCCCTCCCTCTCCCTCCCTCTCCCTCTCCCTTGTCCCTTCTCCCTCCCTCTCCCTTCTCCCTCCCTCTCCCTTCTCCCTCCCTCTCTCTCCCTCCCTCTCCCTCCCTCTCCCTCCCTCCCTCTCCCTTGTCCCTTCTCCCTCCCTCTCCCTTCTCCCTCCCTCTCCCTCCCTCTCCCTTGTCCCTTCTCCCTCCCTCTCCCTTCTCCCTCTCCCTCCCTCCCTCTCCCTCCCTCCCTCTCCCTCCCTCTCCCTTCTCCCTCCCTCTCCCTCCCTCTCCCTCCCTCCCTCTCCCTTGTCCCTTCTCCCTCCCCCTCCCTCTCCCTCCCTCTCCCTCCCTCTCCCTCCCTCTCCCTCCCTCCCTCTCCCTTGTCCCTTCTCCCTCCCTCTCCCTTCTCCCTCCCTCCCTCTCCCTCCCTCTCCCTCCCTCTCCCTCCCTCCCTCTCCCTCCCTCCCTCTCCCTCCCTCCCTCTCCCTCCCTCCCTCTCCCTCCCTCCCTCTCCCTCCCTCCCTCTCCCTCCCTCTCCCTTCTCCCTCCCTCTCCCTCCCTCCCTCTCCCTTGTCCCTTCTCCCTCCCCCTCCCTCTCCCTCCCTCTCCCTCCCTCTCCCTCCCTCTCCCTCCCTCCCTCTCCCTTGTCCCTTCTCCCTCCCTCTCCCTTCTCTCTCCCTCCCTCTCCCTCCCTCCACTGTGAACATTTAAGTTCATAACCAAACAGTAATTCTCATGACTTCAGTAAAAATGAGCTATGAAATCAATGTGTACTTTTATATTCGTTCCTTAATCAGTACAACATTGCCTACATGTTTCCATTATGTATGGTAATTAAGCTGTTAAAATAGACTGGTGTCTTCTAATGTTGTTGTTATTTGTACCCTAGGGTGATATCTGCGACTCGCACTTTATAAAACAGCTCTTTGAAACAGAAAACGTAGATGTGGTTTTGCACTTTGCGGCACAAACTCATGTAGGTGAGCATGGTTACTGTATTTGTACTATTCTTTATTTCTTTACAGATACAAACATACCTAGTTTTTGACATTGTACTATAATATTTCTTATGGAGAGAGAGTTTTGCTATCTACTATACTTGTTTCTTTTTCACTTATACTGGGCATACATTATACAAATACCTGGACGATCCGCCAGATATCAGTGGATTGACACCATATATCCTGGGTTTTTGCACCACCGATCGCTAATTATTGGTTGGCCGGAAATGCAGAATCATCCATCATGTCCAATAGATCTGAAAATTGGTTGGCGGCATCTGGCACAATCTGACAGCCATGATATCTAGCTGTCTGTCAGTCTGACAGGCATTTTATCTGACTGTGTATGCCCAGCATAAGGAGTAATCTTATAAAAGCCTTGGGAAATTCTAATCAATCTACTTTGTTGAGCTCCTTCTTCCACTTACTATGATCAGTTGAACGTAAAACACATGTAATTTCAAATACAGTCATAGGATTAGATCAGTTACACTGGTTTGTGACTTTTGTTCATTATTTTTTATTTAAATTTGCTAAAAACTTGCCACCTGTCTGATAACCATAAAAGCCATAACAAATATATAACCATCCAGGCAAAATGTTTTGGAAAAAATGTCTCCACTAAAGCTGTGAGGCCAAATGCAAACATCTGACATGTGTAGTGATATGATATTGTTCATGTCTACCACCAGCTACTGTTATCTATTCCCCTGAAGGCAGAATAATTGATCTTTTGTTAATCTTTATTATGTCTTTTCCTACAGCCTAAATAATGTCTTCTTACAGAACCCTCCACTTATATCTCCTAGAATTATCTACCTTCCTGGCCCTATTCCAACATACTAATTGTCATAGAGACGTTCACACCATCTGTCTCTTTTACCTGTAAGACTTCTGTCATGGAATACCTTACCTACCACAACATACCAGCCGCAAAATGTTTACCCGCTCTTTGAAAGCCCACCTATTTCATACTGATGTCCAAGGGCCTGATTCAGCAAGGAACGCAGTTGCTAACACGCATGCAATCGGCTGATTGTTACGTACTGCGCATGCAGTGCGCGTGCTCAAACCAGGCACTGTGATCAGGACTGCGATCACAACGCCTACGCAGACCCATCACAGAGTGATTGACAGAAAGTGCAGTTTGTGGGTGGTGACGGGGGGATGGTCGGCCGAACCTAGGCGTGCCAGTGCGTTTGAAAGCCGTTGTATGGGCGTTCATATATTATCCACTGCGATACCTTACGCGGCCTGAGACCTCATAGCGTGTGCTGAAGTTAGCAATTCCTGAGTGAGGACTGGCCTTAACTTTGCGTATGGGTCCGATGGTACTCGAATGTACCGATGTTTTCGCAGTCTTGCTAGCCATTATGGATGTGCGTGTAGGTGAAGTGGGCGTCCTTATGTAGTGCTGCGATCGCTATGGATTAGCATACTTACTCAATTGAATATCCATGCGTATGCTATATTGCGATCTGTAGTGAATCAGGCCCCCAGTCACCAGTAAACATCTTAAATGAATCTAAGTATTCTGAAAAAAACTTGCAGTAGTCACACAGTAAGCTTTGCTTTCTGCATGTTTTTGCTTTTTACCTTCTCTGTATTTTTTTTTCTCATTTCAAAGTGTGTGAGATGTGAAATATTTGGTTTCTTATGACTCTTTCTGTAGATCTCTCCTTTTTGGAGTCCTTTAAATTTGCCTATGTAAACACCTATGGAACACATGTTCTTCTTAACGCTGCTCATGAAGTTGGAGTAGAGAAATTTGTCTACATAAGTACAGATGAAGTATATGGCGGTAGCCTTGATGAGGTAATGGTACTTTCTGTATACCTGTTTTTATTACCGTGTGCCCTGTAATTCTATATATATTTCCATACATTATCCTCTTGCAGCTTCACACTCATGGAATACAAGACAAATGGTTTCCTCTCTTGTATGTGCAACCTATGGCAATAGTGCTCACTTTCTTCTGCCTCTCATCACTTTCTCCCGTGGCTGCTGCACAATATCTGTGCTTCTGTCTTCCATTTAATATATATTTATTTCATTATTTTATGAATGCTATTCTAGTGATCTCCATTGCCCATTGTAATCTGTAAATACATAAATAAAAGACAATATGACTCAACTTTTGACTCAAGGCTTTAAATGCTGCCCCAGAAACACTTTGGGAATCGCCACATTATCAGAAACTATATTCTACTGTAAATTCCCCTATACCCCCGAATAATTGAAAAACAAACAAGTCTGAATCTTGACCATATCATATTTAAGCATGTGGTTTAGGGCATGAGGCTTTTTACTTTGCTTTGAAGATTTGTTCTATAAAGGCAGCTATTTGATTTACACAAATAACACATTACAAGTCTGATGAAACATCAAAAGTATTTTAATGTAAATCTTACAGCTATACCTGGAAGTCTGTGCGATTTTATAGATTAGTTGGCCAGACCATACACAACATTAAAGAGAACTTCACTCAGGGCCTAGACCTCTGTGTGCAGTAGGTGCTAGACCATGATAACATAATATTTCTTTAAAAAGAAAGAATAAAGCACAGTTGGTCACATATGTAAAACTGTATTTACTGTTCAAATGCCAAAGTGGCTTATGTGCAGTCTTTTCAGATCATCTTCGTGCCTCGTGCCTCATGCCTGGTTTATATAAAAATGCCCCAAAGTGTTTTAAAAGGTCTGCAGTGAGGACCTGGCATAATTGCCTACTATACTTGTTGGGCATAATGGTCTTACAGATAATTTGTTTTGCTTAACGATTCCTCATTTTACATATTCTAAATGGTTAGAGGTCACATGGGTGTAAATAGTGTTTCTGAAAACTTGGAGTCCGTTATTCCCTGTACAGGAGTTATGCAGATTAATCTCTTTATTACAGAATATTGCGCCCAGTTTTCTGCACATTATTTCACTTCATTGGCATCTTTAAAAATTCATATTTCATTAGGAATTTGATGAAACATCACCAAATCGGCCAACAAACCCATATGCGTCGTCCAAGGCAGCTGCGGAAAGCTTTGTGCTGTCTTTCTGGGAAAGATACAAGGTAAGGAGGCAACGCGGCAGCCAAGGATATATTAGCACAGGGAGTCTTAGCTCTATTCAGTGGGGTACATGTGTAAATGGAGCATCCCACAGCCATATGTTGTGAAGTGTGAAATGATTATTTATCCTGCTGGATGTATTTCGGATGAAGACCGAAGTGTCCCACCTGCTCTGCAATGCACCAGCTGTCATTCATTTTTTTTTTCATGCGGAAATTGTTTACCAGGCGAAGCTTCAGTCTCTTATCTGTCCAGATTTTAAACTTAAATACATTGATGCCATTCAGCCTTTGAACAGCATGTGCAGTATTCTTTCCCTCATGAGAATTGTTGGGTTTAATTAATTTTCTTTTTCTCAACAAAAGTTTTTTATCTTTTTTTTTTTTTTTACATACTAGAAAAGTTGTCAAAGCAGTTTGCTTATGTGTTTACGCCAACCCGCATGTCAATGATGGTGCTACAAATATTTTATTGTATGGATCTGTGTGTATTTATTTTTCATCCATCTATCTCGCAAAGCTTTATATAATAATGGAGACCGTCTTTTGATTGGCTCTTGGACACAGGATCAGTAAATTGCCTTGATTAATGTCAGCGCTGTTTCCCAAATGTGTAAGTTGTATGTCTGCATTCTGGTGGCAATGGAAACACAGCAATACATGATGGGGTGGTCTTATTAAAGGGTTAACCGATCTAAGACTCTCCTGCACCCAACAAAAAAAGAGACTTTAAATAGTGATCTGAGGCATGTGCCATGCCTGCGCTAGCCTTAGATCACCAGTAGAAGTAGAGATGTGCGGGTTCGGTTTTTCTCGGATTTACTCGGTTCTTTTCGCCAAAATAATCGCAAATTCGGATTTATTTTATTGGCTATCCAAAACACGTGATAGCCGATAGCCAATAAAACGCAGTTTTTGAGATCCGAACATATCTGAGTAAAACCGAACCCGCACATCTCTAATTACAAGTGATCTTACGGGGGGGAATTAAGTCCTCTTTATATACTGCCAAAAGCTGTACTAGGCTATCTGAAATTTACCAGGGTAGACTATGAAATATAAGGTGACATAGGCACAGCTACTCAGCATGAATTGATTCTGCCCTTAAAGGTATAAATGCTCCGAATGTTTTATTGATCATTTTATATATACATACATGCCTACCTAGTGTCCCTTCTAGCACCCTGCACCTGCCACAACCACTGCAGTTTCTCTTTCCTGCCTGGGGTGTCGCTCTCTGCTCTGGTGCTTCTAGCATACCCAGCTGATGCAACAAACTGCTGAGTTACAGACCAGAGTGTGCTAGAAGCATAAGAGCAGAGAGCGACACCCCAGGCAGGAAAGAGGAACTGCACAGGTTCTGACAGGTGCAGGGTGCTAGAATGAACACTACCTACCTACATATGGAATTGTATTATTTATTTCTCCTATATTGTTTGTATAGCATTGTGTACGTTTTGACATGTTTGTGTGTCTATCTATATGGACCATGATGTCACATTTGGTTCATTATGTAGATGCTCACCGTAATTGTACTCCTCTTGTTCTCTCAAGTTTCCAGTTGTTATTACCAGAAGTAGCAATGTTTATGGACCACACCAATATCCTGAAAAAGTACGTATATTTGAAATCTGTACTAAAAGAATAATGTACAAAGTATATGCTGATTTGATTTCAGAAACTAATTATGAGAGCTGTTCTATTGGTCACTATGTAGAAAAGGAAAAGTTGCCGTGTTACATTGTGTAATTTTCAATGTGTGACTACAATCTGACCATCCTCACAAATCTGTTGAGCTAGGTAGCCAGTGTGCTTACTAAGGGACTGCTGGAACTATTGAAGAATCCTTTATTGCTGACAATGGATGCACATTTACCCTGGCTCCTTAAAAATAATCTGCTGGCTTCTGAATGATCATTTATGTTTAGCATGTATTCATTCTTCATCTCCTATTCTGCACCCAAGGTTATTAGCCAATCAGATCACTGCAAAGTTCATAGCAGCAAGATATGAGTATTCTGGTCTTGTGTGAGGTAGTGATCTGTTCTGTAACTATGTTGTTGAGGCTAAGGTTACTTTTGACATGGTCAGTGTCATACCTAAGGGAGGGAAATCAAGGCATTCATAAAGTCACAGGGGGGTATTCAATAAGTGATGATTGCTGGCGAGCATTTCTCAGGCACCTCACAACCACCAAGTTGGATTTGTGCTTATCTGTGCAGGTAATGCAAGTCATGCTGCAGTGTACAAATCATAAATGACAGTCACAAAAACACTAGAGTAACACCTGCTTTATTAGCTACAACCTCTAGCTTATCTAGCGCCAAGAGTGACCTGTGAAGAATCATTTACAAAATGTGTAGACCTGCAATGCTTCATATGTGGAAGTGCACTTACTTGTCTGCCTGGTGCATTTCTTGGTGCACGCCCAGTTTACGTTTCTTGGGATTGTTCCTGGAGGCTCACACTACCTCTTAGTTCTGCTGCTTTGTGGAAGAACCTACATAAGTGCATGATGGAAACGGTGGTAATATCTCCAAGTTCCACTTTACTATCACATTCAATTCAACACTAATGATTTTCTCCTAAAATACCCATATGTAAACGATTCCTCTCTACCACCGGGAGGTCCCTCCAAGACTGGCGGCTGCAGGAAATAAGCTCATTAGCGGATTGTAAATATGCCTGTTCATGTTATACACAGACCTACTTCTTAATGCTGGCTTGCTTTATTTTATATAATAGATCTGTCAACTATACTTTTTATAATATACAGATGTGTCCTCAATCGTCTTTGCTGGCGCGCAAGGTCCCATGAGACTCCACTAGCGTCGGTCGTCTTTTTTTTTTATTACTGAAATGCTTCTAGAATTTGCTAAAAGTCACAATGCACTGCGACTAGGATGCAGCAGGAGACTGCTGATTCATTTTATACGTGACACTTGTATATCTGTGTGTGACTAAAGGTGCGTACACAATAGACAATGTGCTCAATAAGATGCGATATTGTGAGCGATTTCCCTTGGACTCTCCCCGGCACTCCAGGACACGATGTGGTACTACAAAGTGTCCAATCTTACTAAAGATCGTGTAAAATATCATCTAGAGTGTACGCACTTTTAGTCACTTAATCAGCATTTGAAGTGCTATGATGCAACAGCCACAGCTCTTTTCCACACTAAAGGTGCATACACACGTAACGATTTTTTTAACGATTTGTTGTTAATGACGTCGTTATCGTTAAATCGTTCAGTTTATGACTTATAACGAACGATAATCACAAATGCGCACTCCCGTTTCTAGTTATCGTTCATCGTCCGTTTCAGACTGTCCAACATGACGATTTTCATTAAGGGAAGGAACATTGGCCCTCATTCAGAGCCGTACGCTCTGAGAAGAGCGCACGCTCTGAATGAGGGCCGGGCTCCATTTTCATGGCGCGTCCTCCTGGACGCTCGTATAGCTGTGGGTCACCACCCACAGGCTATACGAGCGTGCATTGTGATGGTCGCGATGGTAGAGACCATCGCGACCATCGAATTTGCGAGCCGGAGCCTGTGGTTGAGGTTTTCAACCGCAAGATCCAGAGTGATTTTGGCTCTATCAGAGCCAAAATCACTCCCACTGACATCACTAGTGATGTCAGTGGGCCGGCTTCTGACGGGAGGCGTTCCCGTGGGAACGCCCCCGTCAGGGAGGCACGCCCCCGGCACGCCCACCAAAGGGGGCGTGCTGTCAATCAACATTGACAGCACGCCCCCTTTGATCGGACACAACGAGCGAAGGACTTTCCTTCGCTCGTCGCGTCTGGCGCATGCGCACGACGGAGCTCCCTCCGTCGTGCGCATGCTCAGTCCATAACATCGACCCACTTGCGAGCGGACAGCCGCTCACGAGTGGGTCTGAATCAGGCCCATTATTCGTTCATCATTCATTACACTTCAAAAAATCGTTCACTTTTTCAAGGGAAAATCTGACAGAAAATCGTTGGTTACAAAATCGTTACGTGTGTACGCACCTTAAGTACTGTTTTCAGTCTCAGTTGCACACAAATGTCACATATCAAATAACAGTCTTCTGGTGAGTCCTAGTCGCATTGCGACTTAGACGCATTTCTCACATTACTAGGCATATCGCGCTGCATGGCGTATTGAGGCTAGATGAGAAAGGACACATCTGTATGCTTGGTCTTTGTCCAAGTGCATTATAATAATGCAGTTCTGTTAACACAATAGTCATTAAGTCATAATAGAGAAGTACTGTACCTGTGGTCATTCATTTTGCAATAAATTCACAAATTTTACAGGGAACCTTATTTGGAGTCTTGCTCATGCTGCAAAATCTGTTTTAATAGCAATATAAATATAATGAAAGGGGACATTCAGAATCATAAGTATCATGTGCTTATGTAGATAACTTGCCACTATTTGATCAATGACCTTCAGTTATTACAGGAAAAGGTCTCATGGAGCTAAAACTTTTTGTCTGAGAGCTATTGACTGCTATAGGTATTCTTTATTGCTTGTATTTAATCTTCAATGACATGCACTATGGAGATCATAAAACTGTGTGCCATCGTTTTTAAATACCATAGAGCTTCATTGTATTCCCTTTTCTTTGACAGAATGGTAGCAAGGACTGTACTAAAAATGTTATGTAGTACTGGTTGAGTCTCCCATATAAAAAAAGCTTGGGGCCAGGGGTATTTTGGATATCGGAATATTCTGTATTTTGGAATATTTACATAACATAATTAAATATCTTGGGAATTGGACCAAATTATAAACACAGAAAGCATATGTTTTATATAAACCTTCTTGCCTGGAGGTAATTTTATACAATAGTTTCAATAATTTTGTGTTTCAAACAAAGTTTGTGTACATACATGAATTTCATTTTTTGTTTCATATACACCTTATAGACACAGCCTGAAGGTAATTTTATACAATATTTTTAATAATTTTGTGCCTTAAACAAAGTTTGTGTACATTAAACCATCAAAAACCCAAAGTTTCATAATCTCAGTCAAGCTCAAAAAATTCTGTATTTCGGAATATTCCATCATTCGGAATATTTGGATATGGGAGACTCAACCTGTATGAGGCTCATTCAAGCAATTTGATGCTGTACTGTGATTTTGGTTGAAAAATTGTAACTTCCTACTTTAACCACTTGCCTGGCATGGTTGTAATTTTCTGACCACACCAGGCAGTTCTTTATCTGTACTGGACGTAAAATTTTGTCCAGTCAGATAAACATGAGGGCGGCTGCAGGAAGAGAATCTTCCCGCAGCTGCTGCTCTCAGAAGGACCTTCCGGTCCCTCTGCTTGCCTGCACCCTCTCCCCCGCTGTCTTCTGTGGTGCCGATCACTGCTGATCGGTCAGCAAAGCAGGACCCCGTACCCAGCGCCTGCAGAAGGAGCCTCTGGGGAAAAGCTAAGCTCCCCCTTCACGCCCCTGACATACCTGGTTCCTGTATCCGGTCTCAAATCGAACGTCGCAATGTTTCCAAAGGTGGTTCCGATGTTCAGTTATTTTAAAAAACATTTTTTTTATTTTTTTTTACAAATCTTTAAAAAAAAAAAAAAAAAAAACAATATATTATATATATTTTTATTTTATTTTTTTTATGAAACCATTTTGGATAAGTTAAAATGGATGTTCCTCACCTAATTCACTCATAAAAAAACCCGACAATTTTGTAGTTTTTGGAAAAATAGTCAGTTAAGTGGTTAAACCAAAAATGTATTTAACCACTTAACTTGAGAATATTTTTTTCAAAAACTGCTCAGAATTTTTTTTTTTTTTTTTTAAGATTGAATTAGGTCAAGAAGGTCTATTTAAAACTTATTCAACAGAATTTTATTAACATATAATGCTATACTGTAGTGATGGCCATCAACGTTTGTACCATTATTGGCTGATGGTTTTAAACCATCGCTAGAAAATCATAGATGTTTCAACAATCTTTAAAATCGATAGTAACAATGATCAGGACTGACTGGGGGAAAGAGGGACTACTATTTCGATGCAGAGAGAGGAGGCAGGCTGGCATTTCCCGGCAGCTGCTAGGAGCAGCGCTGGATACACAGGGGGCAGGGGAAGCGGCTCCATTTACTAGCTTTCCCTGGTGGCTGCTAGGAGCAGCACCGGGTGTACACAGTAGGCAGCTGCTCCACTTACTATCTTTTCCCGACGGCTGCGAGGAGCAGCGCCAAGTACACATAGGCAGCAGCTCCACGTACTAGCATTTCCCAGTAGCTGTGAGAATCCGCGCTAGGTTTACGCAGGGGGCAGTGGCTCTGCTTACTAGCTTTCCCTGGTGGCTGGGAGGAGCAGCACCGGGTGTACATAGGAGGCAGCTACTCCATTTATTACACTTCCCCAGTGGCTGCAAGGAGCAGTGCTGGGTACATAGGGAGAAGCGGCTTCATTTACTAAATTTCCCCGGCAGCTGCGAGGAAGAGGCATTATTTAATACAATTTACCAGCGGCTGCGAGGAGCAGCGCTGGGTGTACACAGTTGCAGCCGTTTGGTGGGGGTGGGACCGCCAGGCTGGCTGATCATTGTGACCAGACATGGGAAGGATCCGAAGGTGCAGAGGGGCTGAGAGGTCCCTCCGAGACTGGCGGCTGCAGGAAAATTCTCTTCCATCAGCCATCCACATGGCATTTATGACTGGTTGTATCAGATGCGACCATGTCAGGGAAAGTTCATCCAGTGTGGTTGCATTCGATGCAACCACGCCAGGTAAGTGGTTAAAAAGTGTATACATAGTAATAATGAGGGCACATGTCTCAAATTTTATATATATATATATATTATATATATATATATATATATATATATATATATATATACCACAGCTACAGTTGTCTCTGTATGAAGTTCGCAGCAGAAGACATTACAAAGCAATTGCCAAACGAGATAAGTTTTATTCTATAAGCTGATAAATAGAAAATCATGACATTATTCAGAGGTTAAATGCTAAGGACTTGTTGACAGCAGAGGAAAGGATTGGAGAACTGTTAAACCCTGTCAGTATTGTTACCATTTGTTAGGAGAACATTACATGAGGGGATTGGGGGGTGAATGACAGTTGCTGGTATTACTGACACTTCTTTATGGTAAATTTTCACTTAGCTCCCCATAATTCATTGAAATCCCTGGTCATAGCCCATCCTGCTCTCCATAAAACAGTCTGGCCTTTATCTATTGTATTATTTTCTCCAGAGCTTAGACCCTAATACTGAGGTGTGTTTCTAAATTGTAATTTTAATGCCATGATATAAGCATTATATGCACTGAGCATGATTAACATCCGTTTTTTCTTGTTGGTAATTTTAGCTTTATTGCATACTCACCATGTCATTACATATGTAAAACAGTAGGAAAAATGGAATTTTCTGATCTTAATTGCGCTTTGCCGATTTTACGGCCACCATCACTGCTTTAATCTCCATGGGTCTGTAAATAACCTACTGAAACTACACCTCTGTCATGCTTAAGTACTTACTAGGATAATAAATGCCTAATTAACGAGTTGTTGTACTTTGTTATATGAGAAATATATGATCATGTTAAAATATTACTAGACAATGGAGCTCATTCAGACCTGCTCGCTAAGATGTATACTCTCGCTGCTGCCGATGGTATACAGTGTGTATGCATTATACGCATACGCATGCGTATGCATCGCAGTGAGCATACACATATCTTTGCGAAAGTTCACAATGCATTTGCTCGCTGCGCATAGACAGCCCATCAGAGTGAGTGACAGGGGAAGCCGTCTGTAGGTGGTAACGGGCTGGCCATTAAAAACGGGAGAGTGGAGGTGCAAACACAGGTGTGCCTGAGCATCTCAACGGTGTTTTAGAGGTGTGTATAATTATAAGACAGCATCATAGGTCACGTCACCTGGCTTGTTTTTACACTGAAGTGCTTGTGGCAGGGTATGGTCAACCTCAAGCGTTGCAATAGTCCGATGTTACCCGATGTACCGATGGTTGCATACACTTTCTGGACATGACGTGCACAAGTGGGTGTCTTAAGACAGGCTGGTGGGTGTCTGCATACACTATGTGATCGCTCTCTAAGAAATACTAGGCGTGCTAATGCATTGCTGTGTGATAGCACTGCCTACACAATTTGCATACACACCGTGCGAGGTATCGCATCTAGCGAGCGGCTCTGAATGAGGCACAATATCCCTTTTGTATAACCAGTATATTTCTGTTATTGAGGTTTTCTCAGGATACAAACTTAATTGCCTCATACAAGCTTTGTATTAAAGGTAAACTATGTATTTTTGTAAATAAATAATACTTGTTGTTTTTTTTAGGTTATTCCAAAGTTTATTTCTTTGTTGCTGCATAACAGAAAATGGTAAGAATCTGTGATAAAATTAATTGTTTTTTTTTTATAAAAGATGTCCAGTTCTGTCCAATGCATGGCCACGAGTTTGCAATACAAAGTGCTACTTGCATTTACATTGGCTATTAATGCAGTGTTATCAAACTGGTGGTTTGTATACCCCAATATAGTGCGGCCACAGGAACCTGCATAAGGCAGAGTTTATCAGACCTAGTGTAATGTTGGCTACATATGCTGGTATAGGGAGGAGAGAAACACTGGGTTCCTGTGGTGGTTTATACTGGACGCATAATTCAACTGTCCACTTGGTCTACATGTGATCCCTGGAAAACAAGGTAAAACTACTTTTCATACATGTTTACCTTTTTTCCAGCACACATATAAGTGAATGAGTAACGTCAACATTTTCATGACATAAGTCACTATTACTAGCTGTGCATTCAGATGTGTTTTTATGCTTGTATAATGTACTACTCATAGGTATTTCAGGTTTTTGTTTGCTTGTTTTGTTAGGATCCCATTCAAGTGAATGGAGAGTCATTTTAGAAGCATATATGAATCATGGGCATGGCTACCGCCTACTGTATTATTGTGCTACTCCCCCTACCTAGAGCCCTGCGAAAATGGACCAATTACAGGCTGCATTGAAGAGATCATGACTTTTGATTGGTCCTCCCTCCTTTGCAGTTTGAAGAGACAATTGCCATAAATTGGCACACAAAATTGATATGCGGGGTCTGTAATACAGGCTGCATAGAGCAGTCCCTGAAGCTATAAGAGTAAGTAGTGAATGTCTACCAAACAGCTGGGTAAAGACTGTTACTTCCCTTTTTTCTTATAAAGGGAAAGCCATACCATACCTGCAATAGGCAGAGTGGGTGTATAAAGATTACTACTTGTCAGCTTTGTAGAGAAGTGGACATCAGAAGGACACTGTTTTAATAGTTGGATGGATTGAGTTTGTTCATATGGACAACAACAGAAAAATATTATTTTTCTTTTGTCCCTAATATCAGTAGACATCTGAAACATTTCCTAGCCATCCCTTTCGTAGCATTATACACCACATAAATATCTCCTTCCCATTATGTGTGTATCTATTAAACAATATTACACCTTGCAGACTGTACTTGTATGACCATATCTATTTTTCCTTACTGTGTGTACAGCTGCATCCATGGTACCGGGAGACAAACCAGGAGTTTCCTCTATGCCTCAGACGTGGTGGATGCACTGCTGACCATTCTAAGGGAGGGGAAGGTTGGGGAAATCTACAATATTGGTACAAATTTTGAAATGTCTGTGTCCCAGTTGGCTAGAGAACTAATCCAAATGGTAAGTCACAACAATTCTGATTGTTATTGTTTCCACTTTTTTTCAATTGGAATCCCATCATTTATACTGTATCTGCATAACATTTATAAAGTTCCTATTGGAATTGTTGTTTCCTTTTTTTTACATATCAAAATGTAAAAACTTAGTACTGTGAGCACAGTCCATGTACAAGTAATTGCTCATTCCACTTTTCTACATCAGGGTCCATAGGGTATCCACAGGATACCTTGGAGGTATAGGTGATGACGTCAGGCATCGGGCACCATAGAGTTAAGTTTTCAGCTTCCAGGATGCACTAGGGTCCCCCTCCTATACCCCGCCCCCAAGCTAAGGCATCTCAGTTTTCGTTGGTGCCCGGCTCGGAGTCGGAGCACCTGTTTAGAGGGGGGCTAAGGATAGCCCCTGAAGTTTTCTTCGCGGCAGCTGTGGCTGCACATCTGTAAGTACAGCATGGACAGTCACTACTGACGTCCATGCTGTCTTCCCTACACCCCGCCGGTACCAGAACGCCGGTACTGATCCAGGGATGCTGGTAAGCATCTGGGGTCAAGGATAGCGGTGACCCCAGATGTTTGGACCATGGCCGGATTCAAGGGGGCAGCGGGGTCCCGCGGTGGGTCTCTGCTGATACATGGTCCAGAGTCCCCAGGCAGGGGGCTCCCTGGGGACTGGCTGCAGCATGGAGCCAGGTAACCAACCTGCGCTTCCACTACCCCCCTGGGACAGCGGACCGCAGCTGAGTGTTAGCGCTGCGGCGTCACAGGGGTTAATTGCATGCCAGGGGAGCGAGCCTTCCCTGTACACAGCCGGCGCCTCCCCTGCTGCACACAGCCCTCTCTGCACCTGCCGATTGTCCCTGTGGCAGCGCTCCTCCCCCAGGCCGGCCTCCTCTCTGCTCCTCGGTGACCATCTTTCAAGAAGCATGGTGAACGCTGCTGGAAGCTGTTGATCGGTGGCATCGCGGTCTGGGTCCCCCGGCATACCTCTCCTCCGTTGAAACAGGTCTGTGTATGCAGCGCTGTGTCCTACCAGGCTCTGTGTCTGCGTAGTTGAGGAACAGCGCTGATAGTGCAGGGATTAATTTCTTTGAATTGTATGTGACTTCTGCTAGCGTCTGCTGCCTGTACTTTCACTTTCTACTGTCAGCCATTTCACTGTCCCTGCTCTTCTTCTGCTAAAGCCCTTGCGGTGCGGTGATTGCAGGGTGGTTCTCCCACTATACTAACGAGTATTAGTGAGAGGGGTCACATACTTACCATCATTTCTGAGAGTGAATTTCCTCTCCAGCTTCTGTGTACTACCTGCAAAGTACCAATAGCGGAGGGGGAGGGTAACGCGGAGGGGCTATGTCGGCAGTGTTATTTATTGGCGCGGCCAATTACTGTCACGGCTCCTGTACAGGAACCGCCCTGGGCTTGTTTCGCCAAAGCGCTTACAACCCTAGAGGGCCAGTTAGCTCCGCCACCTGCGTTTTCACAGATGGGATTGTCCCAGCAGTCAGTGGTGTCGTCACCCATGCAGGGTTTCCCGAGACAACTGATGGTACCCCACAGACTCCCTATTTCCCCTCCCCAGGTCTCTCAGGAACCTGTGTGGGTTAATTTACTGACAAGTTCTGTACAGCATTAAACGGACGTGTTACAAGGGGAGCCTGTGTTGCGGCCACATAAGCGGCCGGTGGCGTCTCTGTCCGCTCCTTATGAGGATGACGACCGATGATGGGGAGATTCTGGATCTATCTGACCAAGAACCTCTCCGTACTAAAGAGTCGGACGCTAAGTCCAAGGTTTATATTCCTGGCCTTATTCGGGCAGTCCGCACAGCTTTAATTATTGAGGATGACGATCCTCCGGTGTCCAAGTCCAAATATGCCTTTTTTAAGGATATTAAGGGTGACGCCACAGTGTTTCCTCTTTTGGGTCAGTTAGTAGACCATTTAGAGGCGGCGTGGAAACACCCTGGTAAACGGTATCAGCCTCAAAGACGCTTAGCGGTGGCTTACCCGTTTGCGGACAATTATTTTTCTAAGTGGGAATCCCCTCCACAGGTGGATTCTCATGTGACACGCCTAGTCCGAAGTGCCACATTGCCCATGCCCTCCATGTCCTCCTTGAAGGATGCTACAGAGCCTTAAGGGGGAGATCTGCCTAAAGTCCATTTATTCCCTCACGGGGGGGCATCCAGACCGGCTATGGCCGTATGTTGGGTAGCCAGAGCTATGGAGCGCTGGGCTGATCGTTTGGAGGTGTCTTTGGATTCCGGGATTCGGCCACTTACATCAATGAAGCGGCCTTGGATATCAGTACCCTCACATCTACGATTTCTTCGGCAGCTGTTGCTGCTCGTCGCACCTTATGGTTGCGATCCTGGAAGGCGGACGCTGATTCCAAAAAGGGCTTGGAAGCTTCATCCTTTAATGGAGAAGTCCTATTTGGTCCGGATCTGGACAAAATTGTGGCCACGCTGGCGGCAGCCAAGTCTGCATGTCTCCCTTCTGCTGCGGTCCCTTCCAGTTCGGGTACGTCGTCCTTTCGGCCTTACAGGGCCCAGGGTAGGCCTAAAGCACAGTCTTTTCCCCGACAGGCTGGCCCCAAGAAATCGGCCAAGCCCAGGAAACAGGCCTGGAGTACCAGACGTCCGGCCCCTAAGTCTGATGACAAACCTGCGGCCTGACGGTCCGGGCCTCCCTTTGGGGGATTCCAAAGTGGGAGGCCGCCTGCTGTAGTTCGCCCAGTGTTGGTCGGTAACCACGACAGACAATTGGGTTCACGAGGTGGTTTCTCACGGGTATGCCCTCTCCTTTCTGCACAGGCCCCCATCTTGATTCTTCGCCACGGGTCTTCCCTTAGACCGGAACAAAGCCATGGAACTGCGGAAAGTTTTGCACACTATGCTCCAGGCTGGAGTTATAGTGCCTGTTCCATTCTCCCAGAGGGGCCAGGGTTTCTATTCAATCTATTTTTGGTGCAGAAACCCAATGGATCGTACCGTCCGATTCTCAACCTCAAATCCCTCAACAAGTCCTTGCGGGTGCCGTGGTTTCGGATGTAGACCCTACGGTCCATCATTCTGGCGCTGGAACCTGGGGATTACATGGTGTCGTTGGACATACAGGACTCTTACCTGCATGTCCCTATTCTTTTACGCCATCAACAGTTTCTCAGGTTTGCCATCCGCAACGATCACTTTCAGTTCCGGGCGTTACCTTTTGGCCTGGTGACAGCACCACAAGTGTTCACCAAGGTTATGGCGGTCATGGCGGCTTTCCAGCGGCTGCAGGGAGTCCGCATGTTGCCGTACCTGGACGACCTTCTGTTGGTAGCAGGAATTCCAGAGCTCCTTCTACGCCACTTGGATCTGACGATTGCAGTACTGCATCGGCACGGCTGGTTAATAAACTGGCAAAAGTCCACCCTGATCCCGTCTCAGCGGATTCTGCACGTCGGAGCCTTATTGGACTCCAGACAGCAGAGGATCTTTGTGACGGGGGAAAAGATCTCTGCCTTACAGTTGAGGGTGCGCAGTTGTCTGCAGAGTCGCCGTGTGTCCCTGCACTCGGCGATGAGGTTACTGGGCTCCATGGTGTCAGTATTCGACATGGTGGAATATGCCCAGTTTCACTCCAGACCTCTGCAGCAATTGTTCCTGTCCAAATGGAATGGACTGCCTCAGAGTCTAAAGTCCCTGATGATGGTGCTCACTCCGGAGGTTCGCCTGTCCCTAGCCTGGTGGTTGCAGACGACCCATCTCAACAAGGGTCATCCATTTTGGGTGGCGAACTGGGTCCTGTTGACAACGGACACCAGCCTGCGGGGCTGGGGAGCGGTCACGGGTCCACACTTGTTCAAGGGCAGATGGACTCAAGCGGAAAAGGAGCTTCCAATAAACATCTTGGAACTCCGCACGGTTTTCAATGCTCTCCAGCAGGCACATCGGGTTCTCCAAGGTCACCCTGTGCAGGTCCAGTCGGACAACGCCACCACAGTGGCCTACATAAATCGCAAGGAGGAACCTGAAGTCGGGCGGCAGTCGTAGAGGTGTCCCGCATCCTGGTCTGGGCAGAGCGCAATCTCCCGGCGATATCAGCCGTATTCATCCCGGGAGTCCTCAACTGGGAGGCGGACTTTCTCAGTCGCCAGGACGTTCATCCGGGGGAGTGGTCTCTGCACCAGGATGTCTTTCAACTTCTGGTGGACAGGTGGGGTCTTCCAGAGATCGACCTCATGGCGTCACGGCACAACAACAAGTTGCCGGTGTACGGGTCTCGAACAAAAGACGAAAAGGCGTCTCTGGTGGATGCTCTGTCTGTCCAGTGGACGTTCCGGTTTGCTTATCTCTTTCCTCCGTTTTCCCTTCTTCCACGGGTAATCCGGAAATTCAAACAGGACGGAGGGACGCCCCTGTTGATAGCTCCCGCGTGGCCCTGGCGGCACTGGTTCTCAGACCTTCAGGGTCTGGCCGTGGACATTCTTCTGCGGTTGCCGCTGCGACCGGACCTGCTATCACAGGGTCCTTGTCTTCACCCGGACCTGACTCAGCTGTCTTTGACGGCGTGGCTGTTGAGACGGCCATGTTAAGGTCCAGGGGGTTTTCCAGCTCTGTAGTACGAACTATGCTAAGAGCTCGGAAACCATCTTCTGCAAGGATATACCATCGTGTGTGGCATACGTTCTTCCAGTGGTGTCGACCGAGAGGTTATGCCCCTCAGGAGTTCCGTCTGTCTAGAGTGTTGGTTTTCCTACAGGCGAGACTAGACCATTGCCTACACCTTGCTTCTCTGAAGGTGCAGGTGTCTGCCCTGTCCGTCTGGTTCCATCATAGGATTGCTACAATTCCTGATGTGCCCACCTTTATGCAAGGTGTTCTTCGAATTCAGCAGCCCTTTGTTCCTCCGGTGCCGCCTTGGGATTTAGCTGTGGTCCTGAGGGCTCTCCACGGACCGCCGTTTGAACCACTGGGCTCAGTGGACCTTAAATGGCTGACAGCTAAAACAATTTTCCTTCTGGCCATCGCTTCGGCCAGACGTGTTTCTGACTTAGGGGCTCTCTCCTGTAGACCCCCTTTCCTGATTTTTCATGGGAACAGGGCAGTGCTGCGTATTCGTCCTGATTTTCTTCCCAAAGTTGTTTCACGTTTCCATATCAACGAGGAAATCGTTGTGCCGGTTTTTAACTCACCTGATCTTTCAGTGGGTGAGGCCACTTTCGACGTTGTGCCGGCCTTAAAGATTTATGTTGACCACACTTCTTCGTTTAGGAAGTCGGACGCCTTGTTTGTCCTTTATGGCTTCCGTAAAAAGGGTTGGCCTGCTTCACAGCAAACTTTGGCAGGTTGGATTCGTATGGCAATTTCAGAAGCTTATCTTCATGAAGGCCTTCCGGTTCCATCCTCTGTGAGGGCTCATTCCACTAGGTCTGTGGGTCCTTCGTGGGCAGCTCAACGTGGTGCCTCTGCAGTCCAGATCTGCAAGGCTGCCACGTGGTCCTCTGTCCATACCTTTGTGAGGTATTATGTTTTTGACACCTTTGCCTCTCAGGATGCTTCCTTCGGGCGGCGGATTCTCCTTTCAGCACAGGAGCGTCCCCACCCTTGAAGGATACTGCTTTGGGACATCCCCCAGGTATCCTGTGGATACCCTAGGGACCCTGATGTAGAAAATATGAGATATGGTAAGAACTTACCTTTGTTATCTCTATTTCTACGAAGTCCATAGGGTTCCACAGGACTCCCGCCCTGTCGCACCTGTGCTGCAGATGGGCTTTACTCTGGTCACCGGTTTTTCAGTCTCCCTCTGGTGAGAATGTGATTCTTGTGTGTGTCCAGATCTTTCTTCTCTCTCTTCCTTCTCCTCCTCCGGCCTATGGCTTGGTACGTAACTGAGATGCCTTGGCTCGGGGGCGGGGTATAGGAGGGGGACCCTAGTGCATCCTGGGAGGCTGAAAACTTAATTCTATGGTGCCTGATGCCTGATGTCATCACCTATACCCCCAAGGTATCCTGTGGAACCCTATGGACTTCGTAGAAATAGAGATAACAAAGGTAAGTTCTTACCATATCTCATATTATTTATGGCCGTGTTCTGGAGCTGCTGGCTACATGCCCCATATTTTGTGTGAATTGCCCAGAGCCGTGCCTCTTATGAGCGCATGTGACTGTCATTGAACTGTTCAGAGACTTGTGATGCAGTAATAGACCATAGTACACGACTCCACAAAGAGACAGCGGCTGCATATTACATGAGACTTGATTTGGTTGCTGGCTGAGAGATAATTGACCAAAAGTTAGATAGTAATCTTTATACTAATGTTCCAGATTGGATATAAAATAGTTTTCATGTGATGGAAAATACATAGGGGTCAATGTTATAGCCTTTGTGTTACAGGCCCCCGCAAGTTTTCGTCCATTTAATCACTATTTAAAACATTAGGCAAAACCAGCCTGATCTGTCTGAATGAGCCCTTACAGCTTGCAGTGCCTGCATTATGTACATTTTAATAGTGATGTGGAACTGAACATTGTAAGAGATCACTTTTATTCAGCTATGTATAAGTGATTAAAGGGTATTTTCTTCTGACGGTAAGTGCATTTACATATATGTTCTTATACATCTTTGCTGCAGTCACGCTAAAAAGCCCATCTCAGTACGCCATGTCCCGTGAGACTGCTAGCACAGGGTGTGATATTTGTATCTTTTTGGTTTGCCGGAAATGCTTCTAAAGCTGGCCATACATGGGACAATTTTGAACATGATTTTGGCAGTTTCTACAGATTGGACAGACCAATCGTTTGCAAATAGTTGTATTTTGAGATTTCTTCGAGCCTGATGCGTGTCCCCGCCGTCGTCTCGTTGGATCGCAGACCAGATGGTTTTGCAGAGAGATCTTAACTGATCGTGTACGATGTGATACACTTATATGCATCTTATCTTATGATCTTAATGATCAATTATACACCATTTGACCACATCTTATGAAGAATTTAAAGGGAAATCGTACAACTGTTCTTACCAACTTTGAATCTCACCGTGTATGGGGGCCTTAAGTCGTAATGTGATGCGACTATGACGCACCATCAGACTGTGCTGATTAATTTGATATGTGACACTAGTATATCTGTGTGCGATTGAGTCTCTGGATCTGTATACGAAGTGCTACAATGTAGCGGCCGCAGCTTTTTTCATTCCAAGTTCCGTTGTGGTTCATATACAGACTCAGGTGCACACAGATAAACAAGTGTTGTAATATCAAATTAATCAGCACTTTCTGCTGGTGCGTTCTAGTCGCATCGCGACTTAGACACATTTTCGGCAAAAAAAAGACGTCCGACGCTAGCAGGGTAGCACAGGACCTGGCAGTGCACTCACGCCAAGCAAGCCGCGCTGCGTGGTGAATTGAGGCTAGATGTGTGATGACACTTCTGTATCCCCTACACAAAGCAGAGACAGCAATTTTGTGACCTAGTTATTTCGATGAGATCTATCCTATAAGATAGTGGTTCTCAACTTGCCGATATTTATGAGTCTCAAAATTGTCTATATGCAAGTCTGGTGGGCAATAACTGTTGGCAGGAAATTCAGCGTATATGCGTAGAGGGTGCTAAGGCGTATGATGCTGATAGTTATATCCAAATAGGTGGTGACTGAGTGGGCAAAAACTTTCAGCTGGGTGTTCAGATTATGTGACAATCTTTGCTCACTGTTGTCGTGGTTAAACTTCTCTCAGGTCACATTACCTCAGAGAATAGGAACGCAGTATCAGAGTGACAATGACACTATGATGCAGTGTGATATAGGTAAGAATAACTTACTTACCAATAGTGTACATGTGCTGGTCCTTCACTTCTCTGCGAATCCTCCGGTGCATGCGCTATTAGCGCAACCCGAAAGTGCGGCCCCTCCACAACGTACCAGATTTTCAGTTAATGAGGACACTCACTATAAAGCAGGGTAAGTGGACAGGAACAGACTTTAGCCCTTGAAAAAGTCTCTCTTAGGGATGAAACGCGTTGGTTACATTTACAGGCCCACTTTTTGATTTTATCCCAAGTCTTTATTTGCTGTATATCAATTTAATTTAAGGCTGCTACTATATTGCTCATTAAATTAGATTGCTCATTACCAGAGCCTCAGCATCATTTCAGTTCATACCCTTTTACCCCCCCCCCCCCCTCCCCCGCCCCACTCACATGCACGCATGCACCGGAGGATTCGCAGAGAAGTGACGGACCAGCACATGTACACTATTGGTAAGTAAGTTATTCTTACCTATATCACACTGCATCATAGTGTCATTGTCAGTCTGATACTGCGTTCCTATTCTCTGAGGTAATGTGAGCTGGAAGGAGAAGTTTAACCACGACAACAGTGAGGAAGGATTATCACATAATCTGAACACCCAGCTGAAAGTTTTTGCCCACTCAGTCACCATCTATTTGGATATAACTATCAGCATCATACGCCTTAGCACCCTCTACACATATACGCTGAATTTCCTGCCAACAGTTATTGCCTATCAGACTTGTATATAGACTTTTATATAGACAATTTTGAGACTCGTAAATTATATCGACAAGTTCCAGCCTCAAGTTATTGCCGAGCAGATACTCCATATAACATCTTTATTGAATATACCATACTAATAAGTCTTTAGTCACACTATACAAACACCAACGTTCTAAATTAACCATCTAACAACAGCACAATTCCCTTTAGATACCTACTACCAGTAATCCACCCACCACAGAGCGCTTCCCTCCATTCTATTTGTTTATTTTCCAAGTTATGGAAGTAAGGACACTCCCTGAGGTAGCAGCTAGTGGTGCCATACAAACCCTTTTCAGGAGCGCTGACCGCCAACCCTACTTTAATATCATAGTTATCCCTAAAACTGACTGGTATTAAAGTTTTGAGTATTAAATCCAAAAAGACACCCTTTTTCTCAATAGATTTTGATCCCCTCCATTGTGACCTAACTGAATAACTTCTATCTCATGGTTTTTAAGCAAACAGGATCAGCATTGTGTGCACGAATAAAGGAATAAATTGTCTGTAGATTTCATGTGAGGTAGATGTTTTTTCAATGCTCTACTGATTTTCACAGACTATGTTTGAAAAGGTCTAACTGTCCTGAAAATATATTGAATAGTACAAGGACATAATAAAAATGACTCCACATATGTGGTGTTATCCAGGACTATAAATTCTCATCTGTTCGAGGACGATTTAACATCAAAACAACACATTACAGGAGTTACACATTTTTCATTGATTCATTGTTTTTTAGTCCCTATTATTTTGACACTGCTTTGATTTGTATTAGATTTTTTTGCTGTAGAATAAACTTTATTGTGTTTGCTAGGTATTGATGTGGGATCAAACAGGATCTAATGTAAAAAGTGTTCAATTTATTTAATAAGCTAAACTTTCTAGTTCTTTTTAATTCAGAAGAAAAATCATTTTCAAAGGTAATTAGAAGTCTCACTATTATATTGTAATTTCTGACTATAGCATCCAGTTTTTTTATATGGCTAAAAGAAAACCTAAATCATAGCCCTTATCCACCATCTTTTCCTAAGAGAATCTATTTGAGTACTGTAACTAGCAGGATTAGGTCTCCTCCTTTGCACACATTGTAGTTGGCACTTAGGAGTCTGTGTAAACCATGCATCTTTATGCATAATTGTTTATCCTAAGTATCTCCTCCCTATAAAATCAGCACATCATCTTTATGTATAGGTCAAATATTCTTGATTACTTCAAATATATTAATTTTACCACCAATCCTACAACAGAATTGCAAAACTCTATAGCAGAGCTTCCCATACCAACACTAATATGTTGACTATAATAAAAAAAGTTGTCAATTTTGTTAAAATAATTTTTAAAGTAGTATTATGAAAACGGTAACCAACAGGTGTTGCGCTAACACTGCTCATCAGTAACTGACAGTATTTTGACATAACCCTTTACATGCTTTTTTCCTTCCAATTTTATTTTTCTTGATCTAAAATGCAGATTTTATATATTTTGTTTTGTTATTTAAAAAAATAACAGCACATTGCTTCTGAGTGTGCATTTTGTATATAAGGGGGTATATTAATTGTAGTATTTGATTCTAATTGTCGTGGTTCATTGTATCACAATTATAATGCCCCAAGGAGTTGTTGGGGTAAATATTCTCAAATATACTCTATACTGTAAGTAGTGTAGTTGCATTAACATGGTCATTAACAGCTTGTGACTGTTTTAGGAAACTACCAGAAAAAAAGATCCACACTAGACATATAAGTCAGGAATATAAGTTATCAATTCGCTATAAAAATCTGGCTGCTAAATACTGCCCATAGTTCCTTACTATAAGGTATCTTAATGTGGTCACTACGTATTGGTGAATTGCTATGTTATGACATATTATTTAGCCTACAATGATTGGCTGTATTCATTGTGTATAGGGGTTGTAGGTGCTTTTTAAATGGAAACCAAAACTATATATATATATATATATCTTGTGGTGAACAATTATAGAAACCAAACAGTAATTTTAAAATATTTTTTTTTAGATTCGAAATACTTCTTCAGAAACAGAAACCGAGTGTTGGATGGATTATGTAAAAGACAGGTAATATATGTAATTTGCATTTATTTTCTTTATGTTAAAAGCAAATAATAAATGTTGGTCTTGTTGTTACATGCTGAAGATTATAACTAACAAGGGATGTGCTCATCGTTATGATCAGAACATTATTGTGGACTGCAGAAAAGAAAGACCCACGTTTCTTTGTCATTTGAACATATATGCCTGTTTTTCTGCCATGCACATTATAAAGTGCACCACTACCTCCCATTTCTTGGGCCTATGGCCGGCTACACATTAGAACGATGTGTAGTCGGCCAGTCTGACAGGCGATGGGACCCTGCAATGGAAAAGTACATACTCACGTGCGTGATGTTAGGGGCGACAGCGCAGTGTAGGATGCTATACTGCATTCGTCAGCTTGGCAACGTACATGATATCTTCTGATTAACTGTGCAGCGCGGCCGACCAGATGATACCGTATGTGACCTTGGGAGCACCTAAATTGGGCATACACACTTAACGATGTGCCCGAATTGGCGTTCCAATTTGCCCAGAAATGATGAATCAGGCCGCTATCATTCTAGTGTGTACCTAACTTAACTCTTAAAAGGAGATGTGCCTTTTTTGGGGGGAGTTTGCGGATCTAACCTACTACTACTGTGAGATCACTTAATTCATTAGAAAATTAGTGTTTTCTCCTGAACTATTGCTTGCTTTAGATCTGCTTAGGTCTTGCATCATGAGACTGAGGGAACTGTCTTTATTTTGTGTGATATTTTAAGTTATTAAATTTGTCAAATTACAACGCAGAATGTACTTTACCATTAAAGTTCAACTGAAGGGTCCATTGTTAATACAGAATGAGTCCTGATCTATGCCTCCTCAGAGAATGTGGAGCAATAAACACCACACTCTCATTGGACACTATACTAGGTTCACCTGTACGGTCTGTTTGTTAATGCAAATATCTAATTATCATGAAGCAAGCTACTCAATGCATAAAAACATGCCAGCATGCTAAAGAGGTTCAGTTGTTGATCAGACCAAACCCCAGAATGAGGAAGAAAGGTGATCTAAGGAACTTTGACTGTGGTTGTCAGTACAAGAGAGGGTGGTTTCAGTATCTCAAAAAAACTGCTAATCTGTGATTTACACACAACACAGTGTTTATACTGTACATAGGCACCATTCTCTGTATATTCTAAAACAAAAATATCCAGGCAGTCTTGTGAGCTAAAGCTCTTAATGAGCGCATCAAAGGAGAATGACCAGACTGGCTCATGCTGACAAGAAGATGGCGGTTTCTCAAATAACCATGCAGAAGAGCATATCTTCACAAACAGCACATTAAACCCTGAGTGTGTCTATGAACAGGGAACGGGAGGCTACAGTGGGCACGGGCTCTCAGAATTTGGACAGTTTTGAAGGTTGCTCTGATGAATCTTAGTTTCTGCTGCAACATGCAGGTGGTAGGGACATACTTTAGAATAAACAAAATTAATCCATGTATCCATTCTGTCAACAGGTCAGGCTGGTGGTGGTGTTATGGTGTGGGAACTGTTTTCTTGAGACACATTAGGCCGCTTATTGCAAATTGAGCATTGGTTAAATTCCACATCTTACTTGAGTTGCTGACCATGTTCATCATTTTATGGCCAGAGTCTGTTCATCTTCTAATGGCTACATCTAACAGCATGATGTTCCATGTCACAAAGCACATATCGTCTCAAGCTGCTTACTATGATCTCCATGTGCTTGAATAATAGCCTCTACAGGTATCAGATCAGCACCTTTGGGATGTGTTGCAATGGGAGATTCAAAGCATGACTGTGCAGACAGCAAATCTGCAGCAGCTGCATGGTGCCAATTTGTCAACTTGGCCAAAATCTCAAAAAATACTAATTTGCAACAGTAGAAACCAGTAGGGGGGCACCTGCTCATAGAATCCAAAATAAGAGATAGACGACAGCAATACGATTTGGAGATATGATAAACATATTCCATTATGTGAACAAGTATGATCAATATTTCAGCCTCTGAGACCTATTGTCAAGATAACTGATGCCAGTTCCCCTTACCCTTAAACCATGTGAGGAAGTGTGTGAGGTGCCATGAACACAAACACCTGGTCTCTGAAGTCATGTATGGTCTTGCATATAACAAACTACAAGGAGAGGTTTTAGTGTAGACCACAACACAAATTCTGAGCTACAGATACATACGAGTCCATTCCACTGGTTCGTTGAAGAAGAACCTACAGTATGCTACAGTTCTAAATGGACCACTTATTTTCTTATGCACAATAAACTTTATGGGATACACAGAGCAGACACTCTTGTTTCCTCATTTTGTAAATTACTTTGATTCATGAAAAACTGTAGAGTGCTCCGGGATCCGGACTATAGATAGACCGTAAAAAGGTCGACAATGTCTAGATAGACACCAGATGTTAGACAGTCAATAGGTCGACTGCGACAAAAGGTCTCTTAATCCACACCTGTGCTCCTGCCAGTGTGTCTCCTTCAGTGCATGGTGTCATTTACTATCATGAATCACAAGTAACGGTGTTACGAGCCTTATCTATATCTATTGTAAAGTTATTTTTGTTATCTTTTTTTCCTCTTTAAGAACAACACTTTCTTTTTGCCAATTGTTACAATGGAGGCCTAATTTCCATTGGATGTTGTCAATAGGTCAACATTTAGAATGTTGACATTCATAATATCAACATCACAATGTCAATATTAAAATGTCGACAGGCAACATGAATGTAAACATGTGAAATATCAACATTTGTCAGAATATAGACATTAGGATTAGGCTGCTGGATGGGAGGGTTAGGGTTAGGCACTAGGGGAGGTTAGGTTAGGCAACAGAGTGGTGGGGCGGAAAATAAGGTTAGACACTAGAGGGAAGGTTAGGGATAGGGGAAGAATTTTTACCGGAACGCTGGAGCATCAGATGAGTCCACTGGAACGGGCAATCGCATGACCACTGGGCCCCGAATGCTTAGTAGGAGACTCCGCTTCTGCCTAGAGTAGGTAAGTGACCGCTGGTCCAATAGGGATGATATGTCGACATTCCGTCTGTCTACATGCTGAATATTGACATGGCCAATGTTGACCTATGATCCCACATCCAATTTTCATTGTAAAGCTTTCATTATAATAGTCGTGCATGTTTTTTCAAGGAAGTTAGATGCTTTAGCGACACCTTTCCAGGGATCAACTACTTACCCACATTTGCATACTTGCATATTATATACACCAGCATTGCTTTTACATTTCTACTTTTATGCACACACATCCTATGTTTTTTTAACGACTTGGGACATTGGCGCTTATACATCACAATTGAACTCATTGTAATGTTTGAGCCACTTGGCTCCACCCCCGCCACATGCATCCATGGCATCTTACTTTCTCTATGGGTTTTTAAGGTTAAGGAGCACTGGCACCTGTAATCTTGACAAAGCTAAAATTACAGATACAGCAATCACCTTTGTACTCCGGAAAAAATAAATTGGGCAGTCTAGTAAAGCGATCCTTCCCTGCCACTAGCTTTAACATTACTTGCCTTTACGACAATACAAGCAAGTATAATGGCCCATACAGTAAATAAGAGGTTGGCGTAATGTAACTACTTTATATATTGATAGGATGACTGTTCATCATCCTAAGTGTCTGTATAGCTCTGATCACTGCAAGACAGATGGATGGCTTAATCATTGACAATGATGGTTAGTGTCAAGGTCTCTGTGTGGGTTGTCTCCCCTCCTTCTATTCAAATTAACTGGTTGTGTTCTAAGAAATAATACTGTCTGAAATGTAAGGATTTATAATTGACCAAAAATAAGGAAATGTTCTGACTTTTTTTGTTCTTTCTTTCATAAGACCTGTCAATGATCTTCGATACTCAATTAACTCAACGAAAATGCACAGTTTAGGATGGAGGCCTAAAGTAAATTGGAAAGAAGGCATTGAACGGACAGGTATGTTGTATTCTTGTACAGTTACTTTACTTTTTTTATATATATATAATTATTACAACCAACAAAATGTACCTGAAACTTTGTTGCCAATTCTTAATTTATAGAATACCAAATGTGTATGTTTGGGTCATAATAAAGTTTGAATGTAAGTTCTCTTTGTGTTCTTGTTAGTTCACATCTTCTAAAACTAGAAATGCCGTGTTTCAGAAAACCCCTGCTACATGTAACTCTGCTTTGATTGATCTGTGTTTGTTTGTGTTCTTAAAACTTTGGGATGTCCAGGGGGAGTCGCCCAATCATTTCCTGTATGTGAGGCCTGTGGCTCCCTATCATTCTTAATCCTAAAAATTTATGATTTGAGAGAAGGAGCAAACAACATAATTGGTCTGTGCCAGTGATCTCCAACCTGTAGCTCGCGAGCTACCGGTAGCTCGCGGACTTCATTTTGGTAACTCACCTAGCTGCAGTACTGCTGAGTCAACTAGGAGGAAGTGACCTCTGATGTGTGCTCCCCCGTGGCATCGACGCCATGGGTGGAGCTACAGGGATGCACGTCAGGTGATTGCCACAGCCTCTACAGCAAACACCTGGCGTGCTTCCCTGAGGTTCCACCCACGGCGTCTACGATACGGCGGAGCGAGTGACTCCCGCCCAGCTCTGCCGGAAAATCACACAGCAGCCCTGCCTATATCTTTTGCTCCTCTACTGCACGTGCCTCCTTGGCGCCGGTAATTAACAGTGAAATGCGCCTGTGTTTAAATTTTATTTACAAACTACAACATTAGCACTGTAATAATTAAATGCATTCTTATTTTCTATGAAACATTTTTTTTTTTCTTCATTAAATTGCCATCAATTGTTAGGTTATTAGCCAGATTTTTGTTTTCTACAATTTTAGTACCGTGTTTCTCCGATAATAAGACCTACCCCCCGTAAATAAGCCCTACCCTTACTTTTGTAACCCGGTCCAAATTAAGCCCTACCCCGAAAATAAGACCTACCAAAATCCCATTTTGAGCTGGGAACTCTTCAGAGGCCAGCGTTCCCAGTCATGCAGTGCCCGGGTGACGTCATGATGTCACCCGCGTGCTGAGGATCCTGTGCGGCCGCGCCTGCTGGGTCATGTTAGATCCAGTCAACGCGCAAGTGAGAGGGACATCCCGGATGGCGACGAGTCAGGTAAGTACTGTACTGGTGGGTGGGGGATCAATTACAAGGGGGCTTGCACTGCAATAAGGGAGGCTGCATAAGGGACACTGCTACAGGGGGGGCCTGCATAAGCGGCACTGTTACCGTACAAGGGAGGCTGCATAAGGGACACTGCTACAGGGGGGGCCTGCATAAGGGGCACTTCAACAAGGGGGCCTGCGTAAGGGGCACTGCTGTCAATGTTCATTAAAATAATACCTACTCCGAAAATAAGCCCTATGGTGTTTTTTTGAACTAAAAAAAAAAAAAAATAAGACAGTGTCTTATTGTCGGGGAAACACGGCAGCTCATCAGGAGGTTTCAAATTTCTAAAGTAGCTCACACCTCAATTAACGTTGGAGACCACTGGTCTATGCAATCTAATACTACAGCCTCTGATAGCTGATTTCTAAAGACCGGGACTCTACATCTATGGCTGAGATATATACCCTTTTAGTAAGACTGTTGTAAAATTTGTTTCATTTCTCACAGTCTGGTATTACCTGTTAGTTTGCTTAAAGCAGGAAGCCCATTAGATTTATTTTTTCTGCAGATGATGGTCGTTCATACATACTGAACGGCCATCATCTGCTTGTGCTCTCGGGTCCCGGCGGCTGGGGGCCGGGACCCGGCGTCCGGGTTGGGGTGTGTCGCGCCCCCCTCACGGCTGCCACTGTGAGTGTACGGGCAGTCCGTCTACACACCTGCCAATGGACAGATATGTTCACCGACATATCGCGGGTATGCACTGGCCGACGTGCAGCAGATATATTGGCCGATCAGTTGATTGGCAAATGTATTTGTCAGTGTGTACCCAGCAATTAGTCCTGTTTCTTAGCTGTTTCACTACAAATCATCTACAAATCATAATCTCTGTGAAAGGTCAAACAAAATTGGCTGCTAGACACAGTTTTGCAGGCACTCAGCATGTCATGTGATAGCAAATGGAGTATAAAGAGGATTCCTGACAAAGCTCAGCGGGACATTCCAAAGCTGCTGAATACATAATCTGCCATGTGACTGTGGTTGCTATGGTGTCCAAAATAATAAATAATCAATAGTAGCTTGAAATAACAATAATAAAAAAAGAGAAAATTGTAAATACCTGTACCAGCATTCTTCTTATTGGATGAAATGGTGATTGATATTTAAAAAATACTGTTTTTCATGGAATCACAGTTTTACGTTGTGAAATATGTCAAACAGTACACTGTAATAGAGAACAAAAAATTGTCCCGTAATTTATTCTGATTTTGTGCCCTACTATAGAATATCCCTTATATTTCTATAATAGAGCATCCTATATCTATTTACAGGTGTACAGCTGTTGATAATATATGGTCATTTTATGTGTATTATATTCCAGTGTGCTAATTGCTATATTTAGACAACAGTCTATTAAAATTCCGTATAATAATAGTGTCATCAATTTCCTTCCTTCTCTTGTAGATAGCAAGACATACTGTGGGAGCTGCCATTTTTGAATAGTTATTTATGTGGTTGATAGATGAGCGCAGCAATAGATTTTATAATCCCAGCTTTACTTAAAATTAATATTGGCTGATTGCTGATGAATCTAATGTACAAACTGCGATGATTGGGAGACTGTAAAATGGGAGTGTGTGTGTAATATATGTAAAATGGGATATTGTGTGTGTAATATATAATCTCACATACACATATATGCATGCAATATACCAGTAATTTTTAATTCATGATTTTCACATTTATCCATGTTCTTAGAATTTAGAGGAGTTCAAATGATCTGCTTTCGGTGTGTAATCTGTTTTAATTGTCTTGATACATAGCAATAGTGGCAGCCTTCTTAATTAACTGTGTTTTTTTGTTGCATTACTATTTATTTTATTTTCCTTCCCTTTTTATAGTTGAATGGTACAAAAATAATTTCCATAACTGGAAGAATGCGGAGCGTGCCTTGGAGCCATTTGTTTGTCAGGCATAGCAAGAAAAGGATGCTGGGAGAGAGCTGTGCATTGTGAGCGCACAAAGCAGTATGATTCCTACCTTTCTACCTCTCAACAAAACATGTCCAGTTTTGAATTTAACAAATATGTGAAGTTATATCACAGTTAACTCATGGAATTCATTTATTTGTAGGTGATGATACAAAAGGTACAGTCATGATCAGTTACAGTTTTCTAAACCTTTATCCACTTAGATGCAGCAATAAGATCACATTGAAATGTTTGTACTTGTAGAACATTCAGAAAATGTTGCCAATAGATTGTTAAAGCTTGCTGCTATTCAAAGCCTGAAATGCATGAGCTAAACTGCTCTGTCAACACCTGGGCATCCGATTTCCTTTCTTCCCTATTTGAAGGAATTTCTGATATCAAAGATGCATATGTCACTTTACAGAAAATAATGTAACACACAGCAGCAACAGAAATGTTGGGGTATGGAATGGAAAACAGACTTTATCAGCCACAAGTACTTGGTCCTTCTTAATTTTAATTCTAATTAATTACTATTCCAATTGATTTTCTACATTACATTTGATTTCTTGGTATTAATGTCATTTTTGTATTTTGATGAACTTCCTACACTAACTTAATTGTCAACTTTAAAAAAAATATGCTTTTTGGTGGCTATTACAAGGCATATGACATTCTGTTATACAAGATAAAGGTAGGATTCAATTAGGTGTGAGTTTGAAAATACGAGTTTGTTTCATGAAACTTGCACTCATTTCTTCAGGGTCCATAGGGATCCACAGGGTCAACATGAGGATAATGTGGTTGGAGAGCTCCAGGCACCAAACAGTTAAAGCTTTCAGCTCCCAGGATGCCTCGAGTCCTTCTCCATATATACCCCACCCCTAGACTCAGGCCTTCAGTTGTTCTTTTGGTGCGGCAGGATTCAAACACACCTTTGTAATGGGACTGCTTGTTTTATTTTATTTTCAATTTTTTGGGGTTGGCATCACTTAGCGTCTGAATTAAGACGCATATACTGCGAGTCCTTCCTCCGCCAGACCACAACTCCGGTAATGTCTCTGGTGATTCCGGCATGTCTTGGCTGAGCATACTAGCAGCGATGCTGGGACCTGGACTGCAACCGGACACAGGGAGATGTCGGGTAAGGCGTAGGAGATGCACCGGAAGTCGGTGCAGTAAGAACCCGGAGCGTCCGCATCCTTACTAGACCACCGGGGCCTTATCGGCTGACACCGGGGATCGACAGCAGACTCTTCTGCTGCCACGAGGCCGGCGTACCCGGTCAGTTGATGCAGCTTAGGGGGAGGTAGGCTCTCCCCCGGCAGCTCCTCCACTGACCCAGACGTGGTCCCATCAAAGGTTTTTGCGCGTCTGGGTCGTTCCTCCTACCCACCTCGTGTATATGAGATGCTCACAGTCCACTATCGGTGCGCTGCTGTAGCTGCTGGTCTCAGGAGGTGTTAGGTCAGTCTCCCTGTATACCTCTCCCATGGACCAGGTATATAGTGCTCTATATCCTACCAAGCATTGTGTTTTGAGGAGTTGATTATGCATTGTATGTGACTGTTTGCTAGCTGCTGTGTTAATACTAGAGATGTGCGCTGATCCCCGTGTTTTAGTTTTGGATCTGGATCTCCCCTGGTTTTGGATCTGGACTGGTTTTGCCAAAACCTCACCTCCGTGTTTTGAATCTGGATTTTTTCTTAAAAAAACAGCTAAAATCACATTAAAATGGGCCTTTTTTTGTTCCTACAGTATTAATAACCTAAATAACATTTATTTCCACTCGTTTCCAGTCAATTTTGACCACCACACAGCTCACAATATTGATTTGTTCATCTTGTTTAGGCCCAACATTTGCACCAAGATAGCTGGCTAACTAAGCTAAGCTGCAGCAGCGGGCAGCACAAACACATGGCAGTTCAACTTCAGACATGGCACATCAGGAAACCCTTTTATTATTCAAGATAGGCCTGAGGGAGGTGGAGTATGTATGTAGTTGAAGGTAGGGCAGGGACAGGAAGGGTTGATTGGTAGTAAATTTAATTTCGTTTTTTGATTCAAAAGAAAATTTATGAGTGAGAAGGGGAGGGGAGGAGGCATTTACAAAAGAATGTGATACAGTACATTTACATCAGTCCTTGCCGTAGAAGAATACTTCAGTTTGTTTATGGCTACTGCGAGTTGATTTTCTCATCCCAGAAGGGGACCAGGAAGAGTGCTTTCCAAAAAAAATAAACAATTGACTTAAATAATGCTTTGCAAATCTTCTATAAAGGCATTTCCCAACCTGTACAGGGACATAAAAAAACATAGTGGCTTTCAAACTGCCATTGTTCCCACTGTCCACTTAACCATATGAGATATGTGAACAAGCGGAACAGAGCAGCAAATGCAACATTTCAGATTTAAGGTTTAAGTCTTACGTTGTGTCTTTCTTGGGAATTCTTTCTTGAGCGCCATGCCTGCTTGCTGGGAGTGGATTTTTTTCATCCCAGAAGGGGACCAGGAAACATGCTTTCCAAAAATAAACAATTGACTTAAATAATCATTTGCAAACCTTCTGTTCTGTAACGGAATTTCCGAGCCTGTACAGGCACATTAAAAAAATAAACAGTTAGTGGCCTTCAAATTGCCATTGTTCCCACTGTCCACTTCTTAGATATGTAAATATGTTAGAAGTTAATGTAGAAGGCCCAAAATTGGGTGGACCACACATGGCTGATTGATCAACCATGGCGACTGGATTAGTGTCACATGGAAGAGGAGGCTGCAAACTGGGTGTCATGTTATGAGTTGGCCATATGGGGTATGTTGCTGTTAAGGGATCAGGCTGATTATTAGTGGACACATTATTAATATAGTTGTTGTTATTTTGGGTTGCCATCTCCTGAAGCGTGTTTATCAACAGACAGAGACTACCTATCAGCTCAGGCATAGACTCTTCCTGAGGAACAGAGGTCTGTTCTCTGGAGGGATGCCAAATAGGTGGGAGCCCCTGTTCCAACATCTGATGCTCTTATCTCTCCACATCATCTATTATAGATTAAAAAATGTCATCGGGGATATCTAGCTCCTCTTTCTGTACCCTGCTCACCCTTTTTGGACAGGAAGTCCAGGATGGATGGTTTGGAATTAGAAGGCCTAGCAACAGACGGGGATGGTCATTATCAAGACCTCCCCCCAGTGGGTGTAGTCTGGGAGGTATTGGTTGGCATGCAGGCAGCGGAATAACAAAGGCCTCCATGTTGTCTGTGCTTACTATTCCGTATTTCAGTTTGCGATTCAGGTAGGAATAAAGTTGGCTACAGAACACACTGACAGAATCACTGGATGTCTTAGTGCATTCCGGCCAAATATGAATTCCCAGACAGATTCCGTACAGATGAATCCTTTGCTTGTAATAATCTTTGGTAATTCCTGGCAAAAGTGGGTGTTCTAGCCAGACACTCTGAAGGCTGTAACTTTGAACTGCTTTATAGAAAACATGTGAATGAAACCTTTCCACACTGCAGAACATGAATCCCTTGAAGTTCAGCACCTAGAGCATATTTTTTCATGTTCTCTGAGGCCTCTCCTGACTTTTTGTTTACGTTGAACAGAACAGTTTTAGAATTTAGGATGTCTACTCTATATAGGTTTGTAAATAAATATAGGCTTTAGTTTTTTAGAGCATATAACTTTATAAGCTGTTAGGATAACATTTCTGCTATGTTTAAGATTAAAAAAAAGAACTTTTTGTAATCCAATAACTTAAAAAAAAAGTTTTCATTGCAATATTCATGCAGCCCCTTGACAGACAGCAGCACAGCATCCCTGCGCATCTACGCCGATAACAGTGACAGCCAGGTGTGGCTGACACGCACACACAAAAAAATTTGGCACAAAAAAAAAACTTTTTTTTTCCAGCTCCAGAACTTGGGCCCAGAGCACAGACTAATCACAACTGGAGTCGGGCAGCACTAGGTTGGATCTTGTGCGGCACTGTGGTTAAGCCTAACACTCACGCGCACACACAGAAAAATATAAATGACACTTTGATTTATTTTTTCTGGAATATATATATATATATATATATATATATAATTATTTTTTTTGGAGTCCAGAACTTGGGCCCAGATGGACACAGCACCAGCCCAGATGTATCTGCAGTTCGGCACCATCCCAGTTGCACACAGCAGACGGCAAAGCACCAGCCCAGATGTATCTGCAGTTCTGCACCATCCCAGTTGCACACAGCAGACGGCCCAGATGGATCAGCAACAGCCCAGATGGGCACAGTGACAGCACCAGCCCAGCCAGAATGGATGAGCACCAGCACCTCTCCCAGCCCTACAATACCCACCCTCCCTGTTCAGTCTCCACAGCCGGAGTGAAATGGCGTCCGTTGCGTGGTCCCTTTATATACTACATTGATCATAGAGACGAAAGCACGCGAACCGCAAGATTTCAGACTCTATAGTTTTGCCTCCGAGTCAGGCGGGAAAAATCGAGCCTGCTTGGATCCGATCAGATCTGCTAAATTCGAGTGGGCTCGGGTCTCTGAAATCCAAACCCGCTCATCTCTAGTTAATACTGCCTTTTATTTCCGACTGTCCGTTATAGCTATCACTGTTTTTCTCCTTATCCCTCTGTTGCAGGTGTGCGGGGGTTTTCTTATACTTCACGTTTAATTGTTATTTGTGAAGGTTGTCACATTACATTGCATTGTTACCTTTGAATTGATATGTCAATAAGTAAAGGCAATCAGGAGGAGGGGGCCCCAGTGATAATTTCATGTAAAGCCTGTTTAGCTGGCTTGACCTCTCAGGAATTGATTAAGGATGGTTTGTGTGCTGTCTGTTATAAAGTGCCACCTCACCAGTCAAGTATACCATTGTCTTCCTTGTCTGAGGTTATGAAGCAGTTTGTGGATCGTATGGCTACTCCCATGACGTCTCCTTGTATGGGGTACACACATCATTCTATGTTTACACCTCTTATACATCCTTCCTGGATGGATGTTTATGTCCACTCAAGTCAGAGTAATGTTCAGTCAGCAGTTGCAGACCGGTAGTAACTAAGGTGCCTAAACGCTAGTTATCTTTTTATCAGTCTGCTCAGCATACGGATTCAGACACATCAGCAGATGAATCAGATGCTGCGCAAGGGTCTAGCTCGGGAGTGGAGGACCATCTGTCCTCAGTGGATGTTCCTCCTTTAGTGAGGGCGGTTAAATCAATCCTAGATATCAGGATGATGAACCAGCTCCTAGTAAGAAGACTCCAGTATTTAAACACCAGAAGGTGGTCAAAACTGAGTTTCCTAATCTGAGCAGCTCACTGAGCTTATGGAAGATTCATGGGGTAACCCAGACAAATGGTTTTATGTGCATAATAGATTAACATCGTTGTATTCTTTCTCAGCTTCTGAATGTACTAAGTGGGAGGTACCTTCTACTGTGAATGCACTTAGTAAAAAATGCTACATTGCCTATTCCGTCAGCGTACTCTCAAGGATTCTACAGATAGGAAAATTGAAACATGTCTTAAGGCAATATTTTCATAATTGGAAGCCACTACTCGTCCAGCTATGGCTGGAGCCTGGGTAGCCAAAGCTGTTGAGGAATGGACGGGGGTATTGGAGGACATGCTACCAGAGAACAGATGAGGCATATCTCCCACATACGGGAAGCAGCCTCCTATTTGGGGGGAGCTGCAATAAATGCTGGAATTTTAGCTTCTAAAGCATCAGCAGCGTCAGTAGTGGCGTGCAGGGTCCTTTGGTTAAGATCCTGGAAAGCTGATACAGGATCAAAGAAGACCCTGGAAACTTTTACCTTTTTATGGAAATATACTTTTTGGAGCAGAGTTAGATAATAGCTACTCTGGCAGCTTTAAAATATGCAGGTCTGCCATCTACGGCTACATTGAAGTCTAGGCAGTTTTCTTTTCGGTCTTTTCGTCCTCAGGGACGAGCAAATAAACAGTCTTCCTCCAGGCAGTCTACTTTTCGTAGGACAACCAGTCAACAAACTAAGAGGTCTGGGACGGCCAGACGTCCATCTTCTAAGCCGGACTACAGACCCCTTAGGTCTGATGGGACGGGCTTCCTCCTGGGGGATCCCAGGGTGGGGGGCCGACTTCTTCAGTTTGCGGATTGCTGGCATCAAACAACAACAGATCCCAGGGTCCGAGAAGTGGTTTCTCAGGGATATGCTCTCACTTTCCGGAGGCATCCTCCCCAGAAGGTTTTTTTTTTTTTTTTGCACAATTCCTCCATCAGGTGCGGTAAAGGTGGCCCTTCAAGAGGCCATTCATTCCCTGCTGCAGGCGGGGGTAATACCGGTTACTGTGTTGCAACAAGGAAGGGGTTATTATTCCAATCTATTTTTGGTTCAAAAACCGTATGGGTCTCATCGCCCTACTCTAAATCTAAAAACCCTCAAAAAATGTATCCGGTTACCCGAGTTCTGTATGGAAACTCTCCGGGCAATTATTTTAACAATGGAACCTGAGATTTTATGGTTTTCCTGGACATTCAGGATGCATATCTGCATGTTCCCATTATGCCATCCCACCAACAATTACTACAGTTTGCTGTCCTACAGCAACATTACCAATTCCAGGTGCTGCCCTTTTGGCCTATCAACATCCCCTTGGGTATTTACCAAGATAATGGCAGTCATGATGGCCTATCTCAGGTGTCAGGGACTCAGAATACTATCATATCTGGACGACCTTCTGATACTGGCACAAACTCCAGTTGTTTTACAACACCATCTTCAGCTGACCATAGCCTGCCTATAGAGGCACGGCTGGATCATCAATTGGAAGAAATCCTCTCTTTCTCCAACACAGCCGATGGTACATCTGGGAGCACTTCGGGACCCTCAGGCACAAAGAGTCTTTCTACCAGAGGACAAGATTGTGGCCCTATCATTGAGAGTACGCAAACTACTACGCAGGCGAAGGGTATCAGTTCTATCAGCGATGCAGGTCCTGGGATCAATGGTATCCACCTTCGACATGGTGGGGTATGCTAAGTTCCATTCCAGACCTCTGCAAAAATTGATTCTCTCCAAATGGAATGGTTGGTATCATCTAATAGGGTCTAAGAGGATCCTTCTCACTCCAGATGTTTGTCACTTCCTCCTGTGGTGGCTGAAAAAGGGCCATCTGAACAAAGGGCGCCCATTCTGGATTCAAAATTTGGTGCTTCTCACCACGGACACCAGTCTTCGCGGATGGGGGGCAGTGACAGGTCATCACACCTTTCAGGGAAGATGGACAAATCAAGAAAGTCATCTGCCAATAAACATTCTGAAACTGCTAGCAGTATTCAATACACTTATCATGGCACAGGATCTGCTCCAGGGCATGCGGTCCAGATCTAGTCCAACAATGTGACAACAGTTGCCTATCTCAACCATCAGGGAGGCACAAGAAGTTATTCAGCCATGAAAGAGGTGACAGAGCTTCTGAATTGGGCAGAACGTCATCTTCTGGCCATCTTGGCAATATTCATACTGGGAGTACTCCATTGGGAAGCAGACTTCCTAAGTCGCCAGGACATACACGCCAGAGAGTGGTCCCTCGATCCGGGGAGTGTTTCAGCTTCTGGTAAACAAATGGGGTTTACCAGAATTAGATCTCATGGCATCACTTCACAACCACAAGGTCAACAGGTACGGGTCCAGGTCCAGAGACCCATCAGCAGCCTTTGTGGACGCACTGGCAGTAAGATGAGACTTCAAGCTGGCATATCTCTTTCCTCTGATTTCCCTCCTCCCAAGATTGCTCAGGAAATTCAAGCAGGAAGGTGGAACAGTAATACTGGTAGCTCCGGCTTAGCCCAGACGTCATTAGTTCACCGACATACAGAATCTATCCATTGATAGTACGTATCCTCTTCCTCTATGGCAGGATCTGCTAACACAGGGTCCCTGCCGGCATCCGGACTTACCTCGTCTGGCTTTGACGGCGTGGCTCTTGAATCTTCCATCTTAAGAGCAAAAGATTTTCCCAGTTCTGTAATTCAAACTATGCTTAAGGCACGAAAGCCTGCCTCTGCCCGCATATATTACAGGGTTTGGCATTCTTTTGGTCAATGGTGTTCCCACAGAAAGTATGATCCTAAGGTGTTTAGGATTTCCAGGATACTGACTTTTCTTCAGGGTAGGTTTAGACCAGGGTCTCCGCCTGGCCACTTTGAGAGTGCAGGTTTCTGCACTAGCAGTCTGGTTCCATAAGAAGATTGCTTCATTACCAGATGTTAGAATTTTTTTTCAGGGAATTCTGCGAGTTCAGCCTCCTTTTGTCCCCCTGGTAGAACTGTGGGATTTGTCCTTTGTTCTTAAGGGGCTACAAGTTACCCCATTTGAACCCCTGGACTCTGTAGACTTGAAATGGTTAACAGCAAAGACACTTTTTCTCCTCGCTATCTCTTCTGCACGCAGAGTCTCTGATTTGACAGCACACTCTTGTCAATCCACATTTTTTATTTTTCACCAGGATAGAGCTGTTCTTCGTACAAGGGAGGGTTACCTTCCTAAGGTACTGCCCCATATCCATTTAAATGAAGAAATTGTAGTTCCAGCTTTTCAGGTTCCAGACCTATCTGTAGGTGACCTATCTATATGTGAAGCCTCTCTAGATGTAGTTCGTGCTCTCCATATCTATGTGGAGTGCACAAACTCTGTTAGAAAATCAGATGCTCTTTTTGTATTATATAGTCAGCTAGCAAGCAGACTCTGGCGAGATGGCTAGGCATGACTGTCTCTCAGGTGTACACACAGGCTGATTTCCCTATCCCAAGCATGGTGGCAACACATTCTACTCGGTCTGTAGGGCCATCATGGACATTTAGTCATGGTGCCTCTGCTGAACAGTTGTGTAAGGCAGCCACTTGGTCTTCTGTCCACACTTTTCTTAGGTTCTATGCCTTTGATACTTTTGCCTCTCAGGATGTTTCCTTTGGGTGACGAGTTCTCCTTTCTGCTCAGAAGCGTCCCCCACCCTAGGGGAACTGCTTTAGGACATCCTCATGGTATCCCTGTGGATCCCTATGGACCCTGAAGAAAATTAGAGTTTTGGTAGACTTACCTTGATAACTCCTTTTCTTCGAGGTCCACAGGGCACCCACCCTGACTCACCTGGCTGCATTGGGTAATTTTTCTTTCGGTCACAGATTCCCTCATTTTTTGTATGAGTGTTTCTAGTGTACGATTGCTCTTCCTTCTCCTGCCTTAGTCTTGTTAACAAAACTGAAGGCCTGTGGCTAGGGGTGGGGTATATATGGAGGAGGACCCAAGGCATCCTGGGAGCTGAAAGCTTTAACTGTTTGGTGCCTGGATCTCTCCAACCACATTATCCCCATGGTATCCCTGAGGACCCTATTGAAGAAAATGAGTTATCAAGGTGTCTACCATAATTCTATTTTTTTCGCTAATGCATGCACCCAAGAAACGCGCTATCCAATTAGAAATGCCAATTCGCACTACTCGCTGCAGTGTTGCACAGATTTTTTTTTATTTTTACAAAAAGCAAACTAGGAGAGGAGCGTGAAAAAGTGAGAAAACTATCCTGAACCCCAGAAATGTGATAACTGAGATGGCAGAACCATATTGAAGGCTGTTTGTGGCCATTAGGAAAGTACTGGAGGCTCTTAATTGGCATCAAATCGCTGATTTTTGCCCTTTTTTAATAATGGTTGAAAAAGTGTTTTTAATCAATTAAATCAATTAAAGTGTTTTTAATCAATTAAAGTCTTTCTAGAATTTTGGGATACAGGAAAATGCATGTACAGTTATTTTGAAGTATTTTTATACAAGTTTGTAAACAGTTGGAATAAACTCTTTTTAGCTCCCATCTGCAAGTTCAAAAACCCCTCTCCCATCAATACAACACCTCCACATACCTGTCCCGCGTCATTTGACCCATTATTGAGATTTTCAGAGAAATTCACCTGACAACTGACACATCTTTATTGGCCAAATTATGCTATTTAAACCCCTCCAAGTGCATGATTATTCATTGGGAGGGGTGTACCAGAGGTTCTGCATGGTGTCCTGATATTTTTTTCCTTAAGATAAAGATATACCCTACCTTTTCACCTTCTCAGGGTGGTGCGCACAAAAAAACCACTAATTTCTTTTGAAAAAGCCATGCGAGATTGCAATTGAATTGCAAATAAAATTTGTGGTGCGAGTTCGCAGCGAGAAAAGCTTGCAGGACCCAACACGCACCTAATTAAATTTCCCCCAAAGAGTTTTTAACAAGTTGAAAATGAAGGATATTAAAGCTGCACTTCCAGTTAGTAGTGGAAATTATTGGTTTAACATTTAAAAATGGCCATTGTGATGGGTGAGCATGTGCACGTTCTGTGCTTCTGGCTTCATATTAATCTGTGTGGCTACATCCAACTCCTCTGCTTCCCAACAAAATGACAGAACTTTAGGACAGATTACTGTATGGAGCTTCCCCCAGGTTTCCGGTTAGGCAATTTTGATATTTATCTATTACACCCTACCCTGGAATGCAGCTTTAATGATTTAAAGTTAACACATTTGTTTTAAATGGTATTTATTTATAATAATTTGCACCTTATTACTTTTTTAAAACACTGCATTCCAGATATTTTTTACTGACCATCTTTATTTCTTGTTATTATATACAATATATATATATATATATATATATATATATATACACACACACACGTGTGCGTCGGGGGTCCGGCACTCTCAGCCTTCTGTGTGAGATCACTGGGGTGCCTTTAGGGAGACAGAATCCCATGTATATGTACACTGTTTCTTAATAAGGAAAGAAGAAAGGCACTCTCCAGATTTCAGCAAAATTAATTAGCTTTAATTATCACACCAATATAATTTGCCTGCCATAATTGAACTGAACAGCACACAGTAACCCTATGATGTTTTGAAAGCGATGCCTTGACAAAGGTTCGTTTAGAACCGAAACTTTGGCAGGCAAATTATATTGGTGTGATAATGTGGAGAGTGCCTTTCTCCTATCCTTATTAAGAAACAGTGTGTGTGTATGTATATGTGTATATATATATATATATATATATATATATATATATGTGTATGTGTGTATATATGTGTGTGTGTATATATATATATATATATATATATATATATATATTAGTATAATATACACGGACGGGCGGTCTGGAAGCAGAAATTGAAATAGCTGCATACGGATGAATATACGCATTTAGCACACAATAGGACATGCTGCATTCTGATGTTAGAAAAGTAATTCATGTTTACTAGCTGAATGAAGAATAATTGAAACTTATATGTTCCCTATTATATGTGAACATTATTGTACTGTATATATTAAGTGTACCTAGTAATCTATTGTACCAATAATAAATGGCATACTTTTCATACAGTCTTTATTTTTTTTCAATTCATCCTAATTGAACCATTGTTAGCAATATGGATTTTATGTTCTATCTTCTCCATTGTACAGAGCACTAGAGAGAAGAGAAGGAATACGAATCTCTCATTCTCATGGATGGCTGAGGGTATGTGGGACAAGAAGATGAGCTGCAGCTGGGTGCACCAGTCAGATAAATGTTGTAGTGGAATAGGAAAGACTAGGTAGGAAAAGAGCATAGGGCAGTCCTAGAGAAGATACAAGTGTAGGCAAAGGGCAGAGGAGACTCCAAAATAGGCAAATATCAAATATACAAGTTCAAATAAAGCAAGGACAGTAGTATTCATACCTAGAAATTATGCATGCAAAGTGCAATTTTATTTATAGTAATATTTGTATTATCATAATAATTGATCTTCCGCAATAATCCTTACACATCATAACACAGCATATTTAAACATGACATACAGCATACATTATCAAATGTCTTATATGTGTGTGTACATTTGACTACATTTCATTTTTTAAAGGATACAGCAAACAATAAAACACAATCTTACCTTTAAGTAGGTACACCACTAGTGCACAGGCGCGCTCCCTGCGGCATGCCGTCCCAATCCAATAAGGTCATCAGTGTGCGCACAAGTCTCGTGTGCGTGTGTGTATATATATATATATATATATATATATATATATATATATAGAGAGAGAGATTGATTGTGTGGTAAATACCTATATATTATAGAGTGTGAAGTGAATGATAAATGAAGGATAAAGATTCCATGTGTGTTTGGTAAAGGGCAGAGCACTTTCACAAATTTCATTTCACAAGTGCCATTACTCCAGATAAACTCTAATATGCAAACTATGATTATCAGTATATATATACTCCCATCATATTATGGGGTATATTTGCTAAAGTGCAGGTTTTTAGAAGTGGAGAAGAAGTGTCATGCCAGCAGTAAAGCATCCTGAGACCATTCATGTGTGGGGTTGCTTCTCAGCCAAGGGAGTGGGATCACTCACAATTTTGCCTAAGAACACAGCCATGAATAAAGAATGGTACCAAAACATTCTCCAAGAGTAACTTCTCCCAACCATCCAAGAACAGTTTGGTGATGAACAATGACTTTCCAGCATGATGGAGCACCTTACCATATGGCAAAAGTGATAACTAAGTGGCTCGGGGAACAAAGCATCAAAATTTTGAGTCCATGGCCAGGAAACTTCTCAAGACCTTAATCCCATTGAGAACTTGTGGTCAATCCTCAAGAGACGGGTGGACAAACAAAAACCCACAAAGTCTGACAAACTTCAAGCATTGATTAGGCAAGAATGGGCGGCCATCAGTCAGTATGTGGCCCAGAAGTTGATTGACAGCATGCCAGGGCGGACTGCAGAGGTCTTGAAAAAGAAGGGTCAATACTGCAAATATTGACACTTTGCATAAACTTAATGTAATTGTCAATAAAAGCCTTTGACACTTATGAAATGCTTGTAATTTTACTTTAGTATACCATAGTAACATCTGACAAAAAGGTCTTCAAAACACTGAAGCAGCAAACTTTGTGAAAACTAATACTTGTGTCATTCTCGAAACCTTTTGGCCATGGCTGTACACTGTTTTAATCACTAATGGATGTTGAAATCTCAAACCAGCTTTACATAATATCACAAGCTAGCAAAAATTAATGTTCACTATTGCAAGTATTGCTGGGTACAAACTAGACGATAAATTGGAAGAATTGACGATTTTAGACTAATTGGAATAAAAATCGCCCACATTGTCTAGTGTGTACACACTATTGTGCGCTCCAGTGAGTGATTGTTCCACCAGTTATTAAATCTTCTAGCGTATATCAGCAATCTTCCGTTGTCAGGGGCTAAGGGTAATCGCCCCAACCATTGGTAGGATTGCTGGATTGTTTAATATGAAATGCTCTTTATTTAATATTTCTTCTTCAGGGTCCATAGGCTCCACAGGGAGACCTTGGGGTGTAGGTGGTGGATCAGGAATCCGGGCGCCATACAGTTAAAGCTTTTCAGCTCCCAGGATGCACTGCTTCACTCCCTATACCCCGCCCCCAAGCCAGGATTTATTTAATATCCTTGTCCTGGAGTGTTAATACTCCAACACAGTAGACAGACAGTATGAGTAACAACTAGAGTGTTTAAAAATAAACAAATCTTAAATATATATACAATGGTGGGTCCCTGAAATAAAGGGCTCCTATAAAGAACTCAGTGCTAATAATCCGTATCGGAAGATCAAAATAACACAAAAAATTTCACAGTATAATAATATTTATACTATTATTTATATTTTATCAGTATTTAATGATATTTCTATATATATTTAATGGTTGTATTATGGGTGCTAAATTGCACTGCACGTTATCATTTTATTTATAAACTATTTACATTTTATGATTTTTATATTGTTTATTTATCATTACACTTTCATGTGTTACCTTGACCCTTATGTGTAAACATATATTTATTTTGCTGTATTGTGTGTATCATTACATTATTTTACAGCAAATCAATACATTGTTTGGTTTCCGTACCACAACAACCACAGCCTCCCCAAACACACACCCCTTCTCTTTTTGCACCCACATTACTGAGTAATTTAAATACTATAGGACTGAAACCTCTATTTCCAAATGCAGCATTCAGAAACACCTGTAGCCTATCCCCAACTCCAAAGGGCAGGCTAGGCATTACTATCCACCTCTTTATAACCCATGTCAAATGTATTTTTGATCAGCACTACAATAGGAGCAAGACTAGCATCAGCAGACTCCAGTTAGTAGTATTCTATGTATTAGATGGGAGGGTTGTGGCGCTTGTCCCCTACTCTTAGGCTGCATACACATGTAAAGATTTTCTGTCCAACCATCCAACTGGTTGATTGGTTGGAATGAAAATCTGGTAAGGTATGGGAGTAAATGATGATCAGCAATTTGCTCCTAAATGTCAGAAAACAGATGAAAATGGACGCTTTTACAAGTTTGTTAAATGTTTGATCTAAACAATTTGTTCAAACAACAGTTTTTGTCCATTTTCCGGCATTTGGGAGCAAATTGCTGATTGTCATTTGCTTTCATACCTTACCAGACTTACATTCCAACCAATCAACTAGTTGGATGGTTGGACAGAAAATCTTTGTGTGTACCCAGCTTAAGATTTAGAGGGTAATTTTTAAAGCATACAATGTGTATTATAATAAAAACAAGACAAAGAAAATAATAATATATCCATCCCCAAAAAAATTAAATATACTTCACCAATGATGTATGGGTGACAGCTTGTCCTTTGATGAACCAATTAGGTGGATCATTCAGGATAATCTAGGGAAAGGGTAGAGAAAGTACATGCATCCAATAGTGTAGTATCTCCAGTGTGTTACTTTTTGCACCCTTTAAAGGGATTTTAAAAATAATATGGATTACAGAGAGACACTTCATTATGCTTATCTGTTGCTTAATGGGACAATCTTTCCATGGTTCAGTCACAAAATCCCCAGCCCCCAGATTCTCTCCAAACCAGGAGTTAGAATATCCTTGTCCCCCGGGTTATTGTGTCCCAAATAAATTAGTAATAACCACAATTGTGTAATAATGTGAATATAGTTTTAGGATGCTAGAGGGGTGAGGTGTAAAAAAAACACTCAAAAGTGTTGTGTAGCAATAAAGTACTGATGTGCAAACTCGAAAAATAAACTTTAAAGCATATATTATGTGTATTTAACCAATATCACAGGTAGGAATGTAGATTTCTTATCAGCTCATGTGGTGATAAAAATAATTAAATAAAAAACTAAATGTACAAAAGATTAAAAGGAGCTTATTAAGATGGTGCATCTTTTCAAACGGAAGACGCAGCATGAGGTAAATCTTTAAGGATAACTTAAACCAGTATAACACTAGGGGGCTTAGAGAAATATGGTGATTGAAAGAAATGTCAAAACGGTTGTGTCAGTGTTGACAAATGTACGCGTTTCACCCACATGAGGGCTTCATCAGGGGAGTGGGGTGAGTCTAAGTCTGCATAAATACCCTGTTCTTGGCAATCCACAACAACGGAACTGTTGGGTGCCAGTGCTGCGTATATGCCGGCTGAAGCACTAGAGGCAGAATTGTTCAGGTTCTTGAATAGTATTATTACACGTGTGAGACCTGAAACTGGTCCTAGTGCTATTGGTATTAATAAGCGCAGAGAAGCACCTTTTCATTTCTTGTATGTTTTGTTTTTTTATCTTGTTTATTTAAAAAAAAATATTTAAGAAAAATAATAAATATTACACTATGGTTACAATTTATTTTTCTTCACATGAGTTAAGAGATCTACATACCTACCTATGAAATAACAATACTGAATATAGTATACTATTGGGTGCATATCATTTCTTTACCTTTTTCCTAGGAGCATTCTTTAATCATTTCTGAAATGCCACCAAAAACATATTTTTTGGGGATTACCCTTAACAAACAAATTTCACTTTTTGGAATGTTTCGCTTTAAATTACCTCTTGTACTTGAGGATACTGGCTTAGAGATCTTGTTTAATGTCTAGGGATGTGAGTGTGCCAGTTATACCTTGCGCCCTTCTATGGGGATGCCGTCATTACGTCGACACCAGAAATCTAACAATATGTTGATATGGAACCAATGCTGGATCAGCGAAAAGTCAGAGTCAGCTGACTGCCGGACCACCCGGAATGTTTTGTCACTATTCGAAATGTTGAATGTTGACGTGGTCAGTGTCAACATGCCAAACATTAATGTCGACTAAATATACAGAACCTTTTGAATGAGTTATGATGTTGTCATGGAGGCAGACACTGCATGTGGACAATCCCCCTGTTATATTAAATTCAACATTACGAGTTGTATCCTTCCTGCCAATATCAATCTCTCTCAGTGGTACCAGTGTTTCCATTCCCTTGTTTTAATCATAAACATCTAACATATAAATGACTACTTCCTTAACAAGCATTCAAACTGTAGTAAATGGGTGTTCCTTAATTGTTATTTCCAAGACAGGAATACAAAGATTCATCCTCTAATTCAGTGATTTCCAACTCGAGGCACACTAGACAAGATTTTAAAATGGCTGGGCACACTGTCCAGCAATGCGGTGTGCGTGATCAATGAAAAAACATTGGCTCCCACATAAAAATATACACACATATTGGCCTCCACAGGAATAAAATACACTACACTACACTACAAGTGCACTGAGCTGATTGCCGCATTAATTAGAGCAGCATTTTTCAACCACTGTGCTGTGGCAACCACTCGCTGCACACTAGTATGCCACAGCACAGTGGTTGAAAAATGTTGCTCTAATTAATGTATGTATGTAAAATGAGGTACATGCCATTGCCATCCATAAAAATGTCACGTTAGCATGGTCTTGCAAATAATAAAATGTCACATTGTTTATTGGAAAAAAAAATATGGTTTATTTTTTTTAAAAAGATGTACTTTGGTGAAAAAAGTTTTATTTTAGTACAGTGAAAATGTTATTATTTAATGCACATGGTATAGCTTGAGAAACAATCAATTAGACCTAACTGTTCCTTTATAAGGCTGAGATTGGGTGCTATTTCTGGGAGTGCCCCCCTTAACCAGTGGCACCTAGATATGCCTAAAGATAGCACTGGCCCTCATGCACTTCCATAGCATAAATTTATACTATATTACCATGTACCTTCCCATGCCACCATATAAATACCTTCATGCATCCTCACGTGTTGGAACACCCCAATATTTCTACTGCCAGTTACCATGTCATAAAAAGAGCACTTTCAAAAAATAGATAAGTATTACATTTTGCTCCTATGGCCTCAAGTACAGTCATATAAATACTATAGCTCCATATAACATTACCGCTCACTACATAGTAAATTTACCTGGATCCAGGTGACCTAAATATTTATCGTATAGTCCATCCTCCCAACACACACACACCTACCTGTTGGGAGGATAGGCTGCAGGTTACATATTTAGGTAATCTGGTTCCTGGTAGGTGGGCTATGTATGATGTGTGGCAGGGGGAAGGCAATAGACCTCCTCTCACAGGGAGCGATCCTGGTGCTGGCAATCAGTTCTCTCTGTCCGGAAACAATAGACTTGCCTACCACCATTACCATGGACATGACATGGACCACGCTATATAATAGTGCACGCTAACAAGTAATAGTAGTATCACGTACTCAGCATAATAACGTGTATCACTTTGTGTGTTATAAATGATTTACATTACACAAATAAATTACAAGATAACCATGTTCAATGCACAAGTCTTCCTGCTACACGGGTAACATAATACATACACCAGCTCTGTAGCATGCATGACAGTGACAGCTATGGGGACAGCTTGTATGTGCGGCTAGATGGCAGTATTGCTATTCACATAGGCATCCGTGCAATCTAACTACATGATGCTACACAAATCCAGAGCTATCTAGCTGCAAACGTCATGGAAGCATTATCCACACTGGATACATAAATGCAGTATGTATGCTACACTTCAGAACCAAATGCTCCCAGCTATTTGCTGATAATATATAAGCGTGCACATTGCCGTATGTTCCGTATCCGTAGAACAACCATGTCACCTCCATAGTAAATCATGCAGTGACAGTGCCGACCAGAGCTATAGCGCGACCGGGGCACACAGTGACGCTACAGGCGGGTGCGCTGGATATGTAACTGGCTGCGGAAACAACACGTAACAGTGCTACGGCATAGTGATAGATGTAATTACAGATCTGCCCACTACAGCTCATCACATGTAAAAGAGAGCGTTAACCTCAGCAGCCGAAATAGCTCAGTTGGGAGAGCGTTAGACTGAAGATCTGAAGGTCCCTGGTTCGATCCCGGGTTTCGGCAAAAGTTTTTATGTTTTTTGTTTTTTTCATCAACGCCCCTCCTCCTTTTATTGCCTATTCACTGATCTGTGATTTCAGATTAATAGCATGTATGGTAAGGTATTTGTGTTTTTTATTTAATGTAGTTAATGAAGATGCACACAACTTTTTTTGCACATGTATTTAATATTTTAATTGGCTTTGGATCATATTTATTACATGAAAATTCTTAGTTCCACAGTGGCCGATCTACATAGTGAAGCATTAGCTTTATCAAACAAAATAACATTATTGCATTTACCCAGGGCCGTAACCAGGCCCTTTCAGAGGTTCATAAAGGCCCAGGGAAACCCAAATTAAAACAAAAAATGTATTTTATATTAATTTTAATGCTTATCTAAAAAGTTAAAATTAAAAATCGGGACACCTAACTATTCCTAAGTGCTATTCTTCACCCCTTCTTCATGGCCACAGATATGCACCTGCCGTGGCTATTAGAAACCCTGACTTCCTTCAGCAGGTAAAATTGGGGGTACCCATAGTGATACCCCATGTCTAGACATCTTTAGCGGAGTCCTTGGAATATTTCCCGAAAATTCCAGTTTTTTGGCGATACTTACCTTTCCACCGGCTCCCATCTTCATTGATTTCTAATTGAATACGGGGATAAAGCGGGCACACGCCCGATACTTTATCCCTGGAAAACCTGCGATGTGGAGCGAAAAGTCCAGCACAGACTTTTTTCGCTCCCAAACTGAATGCCCCCCTTAAAGTTTGTACTATAAATTTGTTTCAGGAAAATTATCTTGTCACTGAAATCTTGGGAAAATATCTTTCTTGTATTGGTGCTGAATACCCATGTTCAGACTTTAGAGAATGAGCCAGGCTCACTGCTTAGAAAAACATTACAGCGGGTGCACAGCACAACTGAACATTGTGGCAGCGGACGGTTCTGCCCGCCGGCCGGCCGGCCAACCACATCCATCACAGATGACAATTTGTGCCACATTGAAGGTCTGATTCAGGAGGACAGACACATTAAAGTTACTAATATTGCTAATGAACTCAACATCTCAGTGGGTACTCGCAAATGACGGTGAAGTTCAGAAAGCCATCATGTCCTGGCTTCAGGAGCTTGACATTGATTCTTCTATGCCGAGATAAATGCTTTGGTCTACCATCGCAACAAATGATTAGGCAAGGAAGTGGAAATATAATTTGTACCAAGGCCATAATACTGAATATACATACATGTGCAAGTTGAATAAATGTATGCAATGAAAGGGCTTATTTTTCATACCACCCTTGTATATCCAAAGTAGGGTGTACTACCATATATTAATCCAATCTAGGGGTGCTTATCCTCCAAGATATTTCTGCAAATGCATCTGTGCAGGATATCTATATAATGAATTATCCAGAGGGCACTCACCGATTTTGCACATAAAATATATTTAATGCAGATTCACAATCTCCCAAACATGGTCAAAGCTTGGTCACTTACTGGCTACAATATTACAGAAGGTCGTCATTTCGGTACAACTCGTATCTTTTTCAAGACAAATGTACTTATATCATGTCAGCAACTTTGCAAGAATGCTGACCTTAGGCTGCGGGTGGGGGAGGGGTAATAGGGCAGAGCCGTATCTAGGGCTATGTGAGTGGCACCATCACTACCTCATGGTGCTTGCAGAGTGCTGTTCACTGCAGAGACGCCCAAAGCGTACAAGGGAAGCTTCGGACACGTGGCCTGTGGAGCTGCCCGGAGCATCCTTAGGGAACTCCACTGCTCTACTTAACGGAGGAACCGGCCCCACCCCCGAGGCATTACATCCTGATGTAATGAGTTTAGGAGGTGGGGATGGCACAGTATTGCATAGATCCTAGAGGGAGAGTTGAGGTAGGGGTCAAGGATAACGGAAAAATAATGGATCACCGGGGATCAGAGCTCTGACCCGCTAGTAGCGGTCACATGACTGCCAGGATCCTGAATACTCTGCTGGAGCTGCTGCAGCCGCCAGAAGGTAAGTCCTCACTGGGCCACCAGGCCAAAATGTCGACATTCTAACATGTCAATATTATTTCACTGTAATGGTCAACGTTGACATGACCGTATGGACATCCTCATGTCGACATGATGAATGTCAACATTATGACTGTCAACATTTTGTACACAACCTGGTTTTGCTTTAATAAACGACTGCTACTTTAAAACGCTGAGCAGTTTTGCACAGGACTCGCCGATGCCTGCAGTCCGCAGGCTATTACATATACCCGGGAGTCTTTATAAAAAAAACAAAATATTGTTTTTAACATAGCCAATGGCTTATAAGTAACTAACTATATCTCCTACAGTATATGGTCCTGATTTATAGGTGGACGCAGTGTCGGTACTGCACGCAGTTGGCCAGTGTTTCAAGTCTGCCTATGCATCTGAGATGCACAGCACATACGTTCCAATGATTACCGCCGGTAGACACAGAACAAATTTGTACGCAAGAGCCATGGATTTCAGTAGGCTTACCTGGGAGCTAAAAGGGGTGGTTAGGCAGATGCAGTCATCTTCAGATGCAGTTGAGCAGACACAGGACGCCATGTTCAAATGGAGAAATTGCACTTGCATAGGGCTGGTGCAAGTTTCCATGGCGAGATCGATGGTGCGTCTAAAGACGCACTTAGATGGATTAGCGCCGCTGCAAGTGGGCATCTCAGTATAAACAGACTCGGTTGCGGCATCAGTATAAAGACGTGGCCACAGCAAAAGGTGGAGAAGCACCCATGTCTGCGTCCACCCCAGAATCAGTCGCTATGTCTCTCTCAATCCTCCGCAGCAGGTTGCCATGTTAGGAGGAAAATTGGTCCTACACAAAGGTTTCAATCAGAGGCGTCACCGGGTCTAGTGACACCTGGTGCGCACTCTAGATACCCCCGGAGCCTGCCAGAAAAGGGTGTGTGCCCTAAATAAAGGTGGTGTGGCCTCATGGGGGATACCGATAACATCACTTCAGGGGCAGCCAAGCATCACCGGAGATACTGGGCTGCCCCCAGAGACTGGTGACACCCATGTGCGGCCCGAATCCCCCTCATGCCGCCAATGGTTTAAATATTGCCACATAATTCCATGTAAAATAAAGATATAGGGCCTAATTCAGACCCGCTCGCGAGCGCTGAGCGCTCGCAAGCGGGTCGATGGTGCCCTAATGCGCATGCGCACGACGGAGGGAGCTCCATCGTGCGCATGCGCGAGACTCGCATAGTGACAGCCAAGCTGTCACTATGGGTCTCGCACCAAAGGGGGCGTGCTGTCGATGGTGAGTGCTGCCCAGACCGAGGCGTTCCCATGGGAACGCCTACCGTCTGGGTCCGTCCCCACTGACATCACTAGTGATGTCAGTGGGAGTGCTTTTGGCTCTGATAGAGCCAAAAGCACTCCTGGGCTTGCGGCAGCGAGATGGTCGCGATGGTCAATACCATCGCGACCATCTTTTTGGCCGCTCGCATAAGCTGTGGGTGGTCACCCACAGCTATGCGAGCGGCCAGGAGGCCGCTCCATTTTTAGGTAGGAGGGCCCTGATTCAGAGCGAGCGCTCTGGTCAGAGCGTCCGGCTCTGAATCAGGCCCTTATACTGATCTGTACTTGGGTTCATCAGGAGTTTAAACTTTGGAAAAGTAAGTATTGTGATTTTAGTTGAGGAAAAAAGAAGCCACTAATTTTATTCTAATTTCTCTAATTTTGTCATTTATCTTTCATATAAGCAAAAGCCTAACTACCTGCAGCATAACCTCTGACATGTACTGTAGTCTCCCCTGAACCATTCTGATTTCTGCTTTGTGGTGTGCTCACTCCACAGCATAAACAATGTGCAATAGTAATAGCATTTGTAGGACACCATAACAATGAAGAAGAAGCTTTTGTGCTACGGATCCCTACTTTTATGTTTTGTTTTGTAAATCTACCTATTGTCTGGCTAGACATTCACTAGGATTAGCAGATATGTGACAGATGACACAGCAGGAAATAAGTATTTATCTTTCAGGTGTTCTGTTCAATCATTAGCCTGGCTCATCCTCCACAGTTTTAACGTACATCGGCTCGTACTTCACAGAGAAGGGGTTAAAGTTATCAGTACATCTGACATAATACTGATTTCAGAAAAAAATAAGCAAGAATCAGGTGATTTTATCTTTTTTTTTTCTTTACTTACTTCTTGTCTTACAATTGACATGGGAAAAAGTGAAGTGTTAAAAGCACTGAAGATCTGGAAATTAGGCTCAAATCTGCTCTCGAGAAGAAATTCTGAATCCAAGCTGAGCAAGAACAGGTATTCTTAACCAGATGTACATGTACCCCGGAGGGGGGTGGGGGAAGGAAACATTGAATCATTAAACCGCTCACAGGGTTCATACACTGTAATATCTACTTGTACAGTTAGAGGGAGTTCTGGAGTCCTCATTCAATTTGCGACCACTTGTCTAAAGGGGATGTAGTTAATAGACCGGCAGACACAATGCCGCCGGTCTAAATCCCGACATGACCTGCCCAACAAGGTACTTAAAATAGACATCGAAATGTCGATGCCTATCTTAATCCTGATCCGGAAGACCGACCCCCGCCATCTCGATCGTCCTCTGACGGGTAAGTATAACACTTAGCCCGGGGATGGGAGGGGAGTTAGGTTTAGGCAACCCTGGGGGAGGTTAGGGTTAGGCACCACTAAGGGAGGGTTAGGGGAAAGAGAGAGGAGGGTTAGGGTACTTACCAACGCCCGTTGGGATCTCGATCTGTCGTACTGTCACTGTTGGGATTTGAACCGGCGGTTGTTGAGCCGCCGGTATTTCAATCCCATTCCGTGTAAAGCAGGTTATTTCATGCTTATTAAAACAAAGGCCAGGAGCCGTTTGGATGAAGTGATGTGTGTGGCTATGTTTAAAAAAAGGACCTCGTTTGGCATCATTATTAATGAAAATCAACAATTGTCACTAGCAACGCGTCTGTATGTACTGCATATTATGCTTGAAGTACAGTATACATATGAAGTTATTATAATTTAAATATTCTTGATAGGAGGAAAGGTGTGGAGGGTGATTTTTTATATATGTTGATTTATATGTGAATTTTTTATTTTTGTTTACAAATTGTTCACTGAGATTGGGATGAATGCTTTTTCATTATTCTAATATTGGATTTTGGTACAGTAGGTGTTTCCTTGTATGAGGTTTTTGTCCTATGGATCAATTCATTTAAGTTTCTACTACACAAATATTATACATGAAAGCTGAAGGAATACATGACCACTTGTTTGGGTGTGCACATGATGCCACCACGCCAGGCTGCGCATTCCCTGACATGGTCGCAAATAATCTGTAATATTTTCCCCAGTGATTTGTGCAGGGCTGCTGCCACCACCGAAATGGGACTCCATAGAGGTAAGTATTGAAGAAATGGGTGCAGGGTGTGCGGTGTGGGCCACACACTCTGCACCCATTACAGATACGCCAGTGCTTCCAGCAGCTGGCAAACGGAGATGTATATGAAGCAGCCGCAGCCCCACAGTGTATCCATGGCGGCTACAGAGAGGAGAAGCCATCGGGGAAATGCAGAGTTGAGATGTCACGACCAGGGGCACTGAGAGCTGTGCTGGGCTAGGGGAGGTGGTATGGCCTAATCGTGGGAGGTGTGGCCACACCCCCATAGGGGATTTTTTTCTATAAAATGAGTAGGGTTGGCGGGCGCTGTGAGCTCCTCAGCCCGGCACAAAGCCAGGGGGGCACGATCAGTGTGATCGCTCCCCCCCACAGGCATAGGAGACTGCTGTGGCTGCTGCTCAGCAGCCGTGAACAGTCTCTCACTGCAGCCCAGCGCGCAGCATCGTTCCCTAGGCTGCTGTGAGGAAGGGAGGCGGTGCTGGACCCTGGCCCCCGCCGGGCCCCTCCAGCAAGCCCGGGCCTGGGTAATTAGTACCCGCTCCCCCCCCCCCTCTCTGAGCCTTTGGTCATGACAGACAGGGGACAGCATGGGTACTCTGACCAGTATGCAGCTACGCAGCAAGTGATACACTGTGTGTAAATATATTAAATTACAAGATTGCGCAAAGAAAAAACAAAAGCAGCCGCCCACACCAAAAGGAGTTTTACCACCTCCCAATAACACAATAGACAAATAAGGTGGAGTTTGGGCGCTATTAGTCCAGGGATATAGTCCAAAGTATAGTTCCAAAAGGTTGTCTTACCTTTTCTACTAATAAGATCTCCCAAGTAATCCTACAAAGGCCATCCAACAGTAAATGTTTATTCCAAATGCATTCACTCCACACAGGATTCTTCAGTAGAGACAATCAGATATTTTTTCCCCTTATTTATCTCAAAAAGAAGAAAATATAGTATAGCAATAGTGCAACATTGTTTGAATAAAAAAACAGAAATGTATTCACATAATGCACTCACATGGTTTCAAAAAATACAGGCATATACTGTACATCACATGTAGTGGTGACCCCATAGGAACATTCAGCTCAATGGTATCCTCCCCATCAGATGGTAATTGCATTCCACAGGTCCAGGGAACCAGAAATCCTTGATGGCATGAATATCAACCGCAAAAATGGTCACAACGGGGGTCTTTTGGTCTCATCACCGGTTTAATGTGTTTCAGACCTCCTGGTCCTTCATCAGAAGCTGTGTGTGTTCTGACACCTTTCTTTCAGGATATGGTCATAATCCCAGCAAGTGGGTCGCCGGCACTTAGAATACCAATGCCGAAATCCCGACACCTGTCAGAATCCCAGCGCCGGCATACCAAAGGTAAGTAGTGCGGTTAGGGGGAGTGTTAGGGCTAGGCACTAAGGGGGGAAGGTTAGGTTTAGGCACTAAGGGGGAGGTTTAGGGTAGGGGAGGGAGAGTTTAGGTTTAGGCACTAGGGAGGAGGTTAGGTTTAGGGACCGGGGAGGGAGGGTTAGGGGTAAATAGAGGAGAAGGGTTAGGATACCTACCGACAGGTGCCAGTATCCTAACTCTGTCAAGAAGCCAGGATTTTGACCCTGTACCCAACCTCTTTCTATAATAGCCAGCATTACCTTTTTAACAATTTGTACTAGAGTAGCTCTGCTGTGCGGTCGGACCAGACAGGACAACCATTGCTCTCCATCAATGAGCTTGGGAGCCCATGATCTTCTCACCGGTTATCCTTCCTTTGACCACTTTTAAAAGGTGCTAACCACTGCATATCAGGAACACCCCAACAAGATCTGCCATTTGAGAGATCCTCTGACCCAGTCATCTAAACATCACAGTTTGGCTCTTGGCAAAGTCACTCAGATCCTTACACTTGCCCAGTTTCCTGCTTCCAAAACATTGGGTTCCAGAACTGAATTTTCACTTGCAGCTTAGTATTTCCCACCCCTTGACAGGTGCCATTGTAACAAGATAATCAATGTTATTAACGTCACCTGTCAGTGGTTTTAATGTTATGGCTGATCAGCGTGTATAAAGTAGGGGTGAGCGGGTTCGGATTTCTGAAATCCGAACCCCCCCGATCCGAGTCAGGCTCGACTTTTCCCGCCTGACTCGGATCTGAAATCGAGGCAAAACGTCATCATCCCGCCTTCCGAGTCTCGCGGGTTTTGGATCCTATATAAGGTACCCGCGTCGGCGCCATTTTCTCACTCGGCTGTGGACAGTGAAGAGGGAGGGTGGGAGTTAGGGCTGTGTAGTGTAGTGTAGTGTAGTGCTGCTGTTGTCCACTACTTCAAAGTCCATAGGGGCTGGCTGTGTTGTGCTGTGCTGCTGTTGTTAATAGGGGCTATGTCCACTACTTCAAAGTCCATAGGGGCTGGCTGGACTGTGTTGTGCAGTCAGTTCTCCATAGGGGCTGTGTCCACTCCAAAGTCCTGTGCAGTGTCCCAGTCCTAAAGGGGTGCTGTAGTGTTGTCCAGGTGGTGCTCTGTCCATCAGGGGTGCTCCCCCCAAGTGCTAAAAAAATAATATATTTTCTGTGTTTGTGAATTGTGTGCGCAGTAGCCGCACGTGCATCAACAAAGTAGTGCCAAGCGTGCGCCTGTGTCATAAGTAAAGGGCCGGCTGGCTTGACCATTAAGGGTGCTGTAACCCCCAAAGTACACTCCAGTCCAAACCAAAAAAAAAATTATTTTCTGTGTTTGTGAATTGTGTGCGCAGTAGCCGCACGTGCATCAACAAAGTAGTGCCAAGCGTGCGCCTGTGTCATAAGTAAAGGGCCGGCTGGCTTGACCGTTAAGGGTGCTGTAACCCCCGAAAGTACACTCCAGTCCAAACCAAAAAAAAAATTATTTTCTGTGTTTGTGAATTGTGTGCGCAGTAGCCGCACGTGCATCAACAAAGTAGTGCCAAGCGTGCGCCTGTGTCATAAGTAAAGGGCCGGCTGGCTTGACCGTTAAAGGGTGCTGTAACCCCCAAAGTACACTCTCAGTCCAAACCAAAAAAAAAATAATTTTCTGTGTTTGTGAATTGTGTGCGCAGTAGCCGCACGTGCATCAACAAAGTAGTGCCAAGCGTGCGCCTGTGTCATAAGTAAAGGGCCGGCTGGCTTGACCGTTAAGGGTGCTGTATCCCCCGAAAGTACACTCCAGTCCAAACCAAAAAAAAAATTATTTTCTGTGTTTGTGAATTGTGTGCGCAGTAGCCGCATGTGCATCAACAAAGTAGTGCCAAGCGTGCGCCTGTGTCATAAGTAAAGGGCCGGCTGGCTTGACCGTTAAAGGGTGCTGTAACCCCCAAAGTACACTCTCAGTCCAAACCAAAAAAAAAATTATTTTCTGTGTTTGTGAATTGTGTGTGCAGTAGCCGCACGTGCATCAACAAAGTAGTGCCAAGCGTGCGCCTGTGTCATAAGTAAAGGGCCGGCTGGCTTGACCGTTAAAGGGTGCTGTAACCCCCAAAGTACACTCCAGTCCAAACCAAAAAAAAAATTATTTTCTGTGTTTAGCCGCACGTATATATCAAATCGATATAACATAAATGGAGGACCAAACTTTCTCCGATAAAAATAAAATAGAGAAAGATCAAGATCCACTTCCTCCTAGTGCTGAAGCTGCTGCCACTAGTCATGACATAGACGATAACATGCCATCAACGTCGTCTGCCAAGGCCGATGCCCAATGTCATAGTAGAGGGCACATACAATCCCAAATGGCAAAGTTCAGGAAAATGACCTTGAAAAAGACATTTAAATCAGCTGAAGAGAAACGTAAACTTGCCAATATGCCATTTACGACACGGAGTGGCAAGGAACGGCTAAGGTCGATCCCTAGTATGTTCATGACTAGTGGTTCAGCTTCACATGACGATGGAAGCCCTCCTCCCACTAAAAAAATCAAAAGAGTTAAGCTGGCAAAAGCACAGCGAAGAACTGTGCTTTCTAAGAAGATATCACAAATCCCCAAGGAGAGTCCAAGTGTGGTGGTGGTTGCGATGCCTGACCTTCCCAGCACTGGACGGGAAGAGGTGGCTCTTTCCACCATTTGCACGCCCCCTGCAAGAGCTGAAAGGAGCACCCACAGTCCACTTGCTGATATGCAAATTGAAGATGTCACTGTTGAAGTACAACAGGATGAGGATACTGGTGTAGCTGGCGCTGAGGAGGAAGTTGGCGAGGAGGATTCTGATGGTGATGTGGTTTGTTTAAATCAGGCTCCGGGGGAGACAGTTGTTGTCTGTGGGATGAAAAAGCCCATCACGGTCATGCCTGGGCAGAAGACCAAACATTCCACCTCTTTGGTCTGGCAATATTTCTATCCAAATCCGGACAACAACTGTCTTGCCATATGTACCATACGTAAAGGTGAAATAAGTAGGGGTAGGGACGTCAACCACCTAGGAACATCCTCCCTTATACGGCACCTGCAGCGCGTTCATAAAAAGTTACTGTCAAGTTCAGAAACTTTGGCTAAGACCGTAAGCAGTCCAGGGACACCTAAATCCCGTTGTCCTGTTGTATCCAAGCGCCTGCAAACCACACCGTCAACTCCCTCCTCGTCAATTTCCTCCTTAGTCAGGATCGGAAGTAGTCCTGCAGGCCATGTCACTGGCATGACTGACTCTCCTATCCGGGATTCCTCCGGAGGATCCTGCATTGCTACGCCTACTGCTGCCGCTGCTGCTGTTGCTGCTGCTGGGAGTCGTTCATCATCCCAGAGAGGAAGTAGGAACACCACTACTTTTACTAAACAATTGACCCTCCAACAGTCCTTAGCGAGGAGGATGAAGTACGACAGCAGTCATCCTGAAGCAAAACGTATAACTGAGGCCTTGACTGCTATGTTGGTGTTAGACGTGGGTCCGGTATCCGCCATTAGTGCAGTGGGATTTAGACAATTGATGGAGGTAGTGTGTCCCCGGTTCCAAATCCCGTCTAGATTCCACTTCACTAGGCAGGCGATACCAAGACTGTACAGAAACATCAGAAAAAGTGTCCTCAGTGTCCTGAAAAATGCCGTTGTACACAATGTCCACTTAACCACGGACATGTGGACAAGTGGAACAGGGCAGACTAAGGACTATATGACTGTGACAGCCCACTGGGTAGATGTATCACCTTACGCAGCAACAGCAGCAGCGTCACCAGTAGCAGCATCTCAGAAACGCCAGCTCGTTACAAGGCAGGCTACGCTGTGTATCACCGGTTTCAGTAAGAGGCACACCGCCGACAACCTCTTAGAGAAACTGAGGGAAATCATCGCCCAGTGGCTTACCCCACTTAGACTCTCCTGGGGATTTGTGATATCTGACAACGCCACCAATATTGTGCGGGCATTACATCTGGGCAAATTCCAGCACATCCCATGTTTTGCTCACACAATAAACTTGGTGGTGCAGAATTTTCTGAAAAGCGACAGGGGCGTGCAGGAGACGCTTTGGGTGGGCCAAAAAATTTCTGGCCACTTTCGCCATTCAGCGACTGCGTGCCGAAGACTGGAGCGCCAGCAAACACTCTTGAACCTGCCCCGCCATCACCTGAAGCAAGAGGTTGTGACGCGGTGGAACTCAACCCTCTATATGCTTCAGAGGATGGAGGAGCAGCAAAAGGCCATACAAGCCTATACATCCACCTATGACATAGGCAAGGGAGGGGGTATGCACCTGACTCAAGCGCAGTGGAGAATGATTTCTGTGTTGTGCAAGGTTCTCCAGCCCTTCGAACTTGCCACACGTGAAGTCAGTTCAGACACTGCCAGCTTGAGTCAGGTCATTCCCCTCATCAGGCTTTTGCAGAAGCAGCTGGAGAAAGTGAAGGAGGAGCTAAGACGGAGCGATTCCGCTCGGCATGTGGGACTTGTGGATGAAGCCCTTCATTCGCTTTGCCAGGATTCCAGGGTGGTCAATCTGTTGAAATCAGACCACTACATTTTGGCCACCGTGCTCGATCCTAGGTTTAAAGCCTATGTGGTGTCTCTCTTTCCGGCTGACACAAGCCTGCAGAGGTGCAAAGACCTGCTGGTGAACACACTGTCAGCTGAAGCGGAACGTGACACGTCAACGGCTCCTTCTTCATTTTCTCCCGCAACTGGGGCTGCCAGGAAAAAACTTAGGTATCCTAAGCAACCCGCTGGCAGTGATGCAGGGCAGGCAGGACCAAGTTTGGACATCTGGTCCGGACTGAAGGACCTGGCAACAATTTCTGACATGTCTACTGTCACTGCATATGATACTGTCACCATTGACAGAATGGTGGAGGATTACATCGGTGACAGCATCCAAGTAGGCATGTCAGACAGTCCATACCTGTACTGGCAGGAAAAAGAGGCAATTTGGAGGCCCCTGTACAAACTGGCTCTATTTTACCTGAGTTGCCCCCCCTCCAGTGTGTACTCCGAAAGAGTGTTTAGTGCAGCCGGGAACCTTGTCAGCGAAAGGCGTAGGAGGTTGCTTCCACAGAATGTGGAGAAGATGATGTTCATCAAAATGAATTATCAGCTCTTCCAGGGAGACCAGCCTCCAGAAGGTACAGAGGGACCTGTGGTGGTGGATTCAAGTGGGGACGAGTTAATACTTTGTGAGGATGAGGATGTACACACTGAAGAGGGTGAGGAATCGGTGGATGAGGAGGATGAGGATGACATCTTGCCTCCGTAGAGCCAGTTTGTGCAGGGACACATTAATTGCCAGCTTGTTTTGTGGGGGCCCAAACGAATCAATCATTTCAGCCACAGTTGTGTGGCAGACCCTGGCGCTGAAATGATTGATTTGTTAAAGTGTGCATGTCCTGTTTATACAACATAAGGGTGGGTGGGAGGGCCCAAGGACAATTCCATCTTGCACCTCTTTTTTTTCTTTGCATTATGTACAGTTTGGGGCCTAGTTTTTCTAACTTCCATCCTGTCTGCCACTGCAGTGTCACTCCTAGATGGGTCACGTGTTTGTGCCGCCCACTCGTGTCGCTTAGCATAGTCATCCAGCTACCTCGGTGCAACCTTTTGGACATAAAAACACTATTGTGAGGTGTTCAGAATAGACTGGAATTGAGTGGAAATTAAGGTTATTGAGGTTAATAATAGCATAGGAGCAGAAAAACCTACAAATTCTGTGATTTTAGCTGTTTTTATGCTTTTTAAAAAAAAATAGAAATACCAAAAACAAAACCCAGAACCCAAAACACGGAAGGGTGGTTTTGGCAAAACCAATCCAGATCCAAAACACGAAGAAAGATCCAGATCCAAAACCAAAACACGAAAAGTGGCCGGTGCACACCCCTAGTATAAAGTATAACATAACCTGCTCTCCTAGGGCCTGATTCAGACTTGTACACGAACCCGGTGATTTGCGTACATGTCCAACAGTAGGTGGCCTGTGCATGTGCACTACCTGTTCTGCAAATACCATTATTGGTTGGGTGTCTGTGTAATCTTTAGAAGATGCTTTCCATTATGTTGAACACAGAGAATTACCTTTCATGCAGCATCGTTTTAACAGGCATAAAATGTCAATGTCACTTTTATAAACAGATAGAGAAATTCAAAAACAAGGATCACTTGAATTTTCATATGTAAGAAGTTATTTAGGCAAAAAAAAAAATCTACATCTGCTTAAACAATTCCCATCTCCAATACCATGTATTTGTTGTCATAATGTTATTAATGAATGCAAATGCTCACATGGACATACTAATTCTTGCTTGTTTAATGAACCAAATATATTTCTAACATTCAGATAAGGCACATTCCAACCTTATTAGCACACTATTGATGTGAGGCACTCATGAGTACTAATCCCCGTAACATAATCTAGTTGATTGGTTCAAAGATATGTTGGTTGCCATAATCTGCTATGAAATTCTTATGTGTTTCTAAAGTTCAGTTAAACCACAAAATAAAAATCATCATTGAATGATGTTAAAATTCATGGTACTGTTTCACCCAATGCTTTATACAGTACTGAAGCATGACATGTTTGGCTCATTTACTAACATTGCAGTCAGGTGCACAATTTACATTAAAGCTCTGCAACCAATCGTAAACTGGCTTTGATCTTTCTAGCTACAGTAAATGAATGATAATGAAAGTATCTAATTGGTTACCATTTTTAGTATACATTTTCTACCTAAATAAAATGTTAGTAAATAAGCCAATCACTTAAACATCTGGAAATTTGCATTATTTTCCTTGCAATGCCTTTCCTATGCCTGTACATTATTATATATAAATCAGTTGCACAGTGCCAGAGCCAGATTAAAGGCCCCCATACACCTACGCGATTTGTAGACGATCACACGATTTTCGACTTGACGTACATGTTTTCATCCGATGCGCACTCCCGTGGGTCCTTCAATCGTATCTTATGATCAAATGTGCAGCTCATATGTTCCATCATATCGTGTTCAGAACGTGGCATTTTTTTTTCATGCGATCTATCGTGTGGCAGTACAGTCATTTCAATGACTGTTTGTCCCTATTCCCTAATGAGCAAGTGAGGCACAGGATCGATCTTATGACAGATCCTGTGCTAAGAAAAAAAAGAAATGGAGACGACGGGACTGCAGGGTAATCCGATGTGAATCGGATCGGATGCTGATCGCGTAGGTGTATGGGCCCTATCAGACTCCCATGTAGCCCTTGGAAAGGTACTGCAGTGTTCATTCTAGCACAGTGCACCTGTAACAACCTGTGCAGTTCCTCTTTCCTACCAGGGGTGTTGGTCTCTGCTCTGGTGCTTCTAGCACACTCTGGTCTGTATCTCACCATTTTACATCATCAGCTGAGTATGCTAGAAGCACCAGAGCAGAGAGCGACACCCCATACAGGAAAGAGGAACTGCAGGGGTTGTGACAGTTGCAGGGTGCTAGAATGAACACAGATGGGCAGCTAATTCTTGCTTGTTTAATGAACCTTAGAGAGTGATAAAGTGGAGAATAATAAACTATCAACCAATCAGCCCTAACTGTTATTTTTCAAACACAGTCTGTAATATGGCAGTTAGGAGCTGATTGGCTGGTAGTTTATCATTCTTCACTTTATCACTCTCCAGAGCTTAGTACATCTCCTCCTAATACTGGTACACCCCCTTCCCATCCATGACTTTCTTATGGCTTTCCCCAACAACTTTCCACTATAGCACTCTATTTACAGTGCCTATATGTGTACGCAACATTTTTTCTCCTTTTCCCTTCCCATATTTAACCCTGCATCAGGCGAACCTCTGGGACTCCCAGGTTCGGGCGCAGTGCGTCTGACAAGCACCTGTTATAAAATTGTCATCAGCACCTAATTAACTCAATTCTAACGCTCTTAAAATGATCAGTGACCTTCATTAGGATGTACAAAGAGAGAATATATGGAAATCTGATTCACAAAACCACTTTTATTAACCTTAAAGCAAGTAAAACAACAAATACTAAGAGGCGCAGTGTGCCTAAGAGGCCACCCTGGACAAACCTACATATTTCCGCAAAATACCCACAACCTTTGTAATTTTCATTCAGAAAATGAGCAAAATACACAAAATTGTGAGAAAGTAAAAAGAAATACGTAACTTCAAAAGTCAGATGAGTTTGGGCGCAATAAGCCTGAGAGGCCAGGAAGGTCACTACTGCACTCCACGCAGGCGGCGGGAAAACTGACTAGGGGGGTTTCAAAAAACACCTAGAGATAGGAAGGTACTAGGAGGGGCAGGCCCCTGCGCCCCTTTGCGGCGGAGAGGTGAGTTAGAACAGCTTTGAGGCACCTGTCAGGCCAGCTGCGCCTGACGCAGGGTTAACAGTATGATACATAAATACCTATATTCATATAGTCCTACAGACAGCTATTACTGAGCACATACATTTGCCCCACATAAAAATAATCATAGAACACTACCCTCATCAAACCACAGACACTATGGGGTCTAGTTACTAACGGGTCTATTTAATAAGCAGTGTTAGGAGACAGAGTGAAAAGTGATAAGTCTGTGATAAGGTGCCAGCCAATCAGCTCCCAACTGTCATGTGTTTGAAAAATTGCAGTTGGGAGCTGATTGGCTGGCACCTTATCACAGACTTCTCACTTTTCACTCTATCTCCTAACACTGCTTAGTAACTAGACCCCTTTGTCACTTATAGATAGCTCAGAAAGTATATCTCTGCTGACCCTTGACCCTGCCAGCTTCACTAAGTCAAACACATTATTCCCAAAGGACGTCCTGTTCCACCACTCATCCCCAGCATACCAGGCTTGTTGGATCTTGTAGTTCTACAACAAATAGAGGGCAACATGTTGTATACAACTGGTGTTCTTAAGCTGACAAAACTAAGTTACTCCTAATGGGAGACCCCTACATCATTCCCACCCCCCCACCCGTCAAGACCATCGTGACCATCGGGCTTGCGACGAGACCCTTGTAGTAGGGTCTCGTTGCCACAAGCCCCAGAGTGCTTTCGGCTCTAACAGAGCCGAAAGCACTCCCACTGACATCACTTGTGATGTCAGTGGGGCCGGTCCCAGATGGTAGGCATTCCCATGAAAACACGTGAATTAAAACCAATAGAGGAGGAAGTGGAAATATATAAAGGATTAATTAAACCATATTCTGCCTCAGAGGATTACAAAGTTTTAGAAGAGAGTGTCATCAGAAAGATTGATAAAAATGAGAGAGACATCAGAATCAAAAAACAAAAAAAATACTTTAGGGATAAACAGGATTTTAAATTAGGTAGACAAAATGCCATCACAAGAAAAGAAAAAAACTTTTTAGAACTAAGGAGTAACGAAACACCACAAAGGATTCAAGATTTGATGACAGAAACATCTAATTACACAGCATAGAGGATTTACGAGGAAGAGTGAGAACGTTAGGGATGTAAGAAAGAATTCGGGGATGAACTATACCAATAGGCAGACTAGAAAAACGTACAAGGAGGATAGATGGAAGGTAGAAAGAGATGGAGTAGAGGATGACTATGTTAGAAGGTGTCATCAATGGAAGAGGGATTACCAACAGGGGGAACCTGCATTTCGGGATGAATACAAACTTAATAGGAGGGATAGATATAATGAAAATAGATTCGCTCCCTTAGGGTATGAGGAAGATTTTTTAGGGAGAGATCGTCATTACAACTTAAACACGTGAAGAGAAAAAAGAGAGGAAAAAGGGGCAGTGGGATGACCAACCGCCTCAATAAAATAAGAAGGAGAAAGAAAAGAGGAATTGATAATAATTGTGTATCTGTGGATTCTGACCCTAATAAGGTAGAGAAGGGAATAATACCAGGGATTACTACCAAAACGGCAATCTATAATTTAAGCAATCATGTTCTTTCTGATGAGGAAAAAAAAGTCCTCGAGAGAAGACTAAAATTTGCACCTTCAAGTAGAGCAGATGAATTTGAGATCTTTCCAAAGATTTATTAGAAGGCTGGCACTTAAAAGATTCTTTGAAGAAAGGAATAAGATGACTGAAGATGAACCGATATTAGAAGAATTGCCATGCTCCATATTTAAAAAGAAATCAACCTTTTTTCCACAGCACAAAAAGGGGTGTTTTGTGGAGACCTTTGAAAGATTGGTGAGAGAAGATCTAGAAAGCACCCGTTTCAAACCAATAAGAAATAATAATTTGACTAAGGCAGAAAGGGAAGCTATACAACAACTTAGGAAGAATGATAAAATCATCATTAAGCCAGCGGATAAGGGGGGGGTGGTCATCATGAATACTGAAGATTACAACTCAGAGATCATTAAACAACTGTGTGATGATACCACTTATAAAAAATTACTTGGGGAATCCCAGTGTAGGGATCACCAAAAAATTAGAGACTTTCCTTGTATTATATACGGGTAAAGGTGTTATTAATGAAAATGAGAAATCATATATTAAAATTGAAAAACCATCTGTCCCCGTAATCTATGGTCTCCCGAAAATACATAAGACCCTAAATAATCCCCCATGCAGACCCATAGTAGCTGGCACAAATTCTGTATTGTCTAACCTTTCAAAGTTTTTGGACTTTATACTCCAACCATTGGTTAAGAAGACCCCGGCGTATCTTAAGGATACCATAGCTACTATACATAAGTTGGAGGAGATTGCGTGGAGAGATGACTATTGGCTCGTTACCGCCGACGTTACATCTCTCTACACAATTATAGAGCATCGATTTGGATTGGAGGCTGTGAGATTCTTTTTAGATAAGGAGTCTTTCACAGAATCCTATAAAAACTTTGTGCTGAAAGGAATCGAATTGGTTTTGAAGAACAACTTTTTTTGGTTTATGGAATCGTTTTATTTACAGACGTCGGGTACGGCGATGGGCACTGGACTGGCACCCAGTTACGCAAATTTATTCATGGCCCTCTGGGAGCACAGATCGGTGTGGAGTGGCCATGAGTTTGGTGCCAGTCTAGTGTCCTGGATGCGCTATGTTGACGATGTCTGTTTTGTTTGGAAGGGTGATAAGGAGTCTTTGGAACGATTTTGTGCCTATTTGAATGAAAATGTATATAATATTAATTTTAGTTTTTGTATTAGTGATGTAGAGGTGAATTTCCTAGACCTCACTATATATATAGAAGGGAATACATTGAAAACTAAGAGTTTTAATAAACCGACTGATTGTAACTCATTCATCGACTTCATCAGTAACCATCATGCTAACTAGCTAAGGAGTATACCCTATAGCCAGTTTCAACGTATTAATCGTAATTGTACAGACAAAAAGATATTCAATGTGCAGGCAATAGATTTGAGTCATCAATTCATACAGAAGGGACATGGAAAGGAGTTAGTGACCAAAGCAATGACCCAGGCCAGTGATCTTGATAGGGGACATATTCTGAATAATGATGGAACTATAGGAAAATGGAAGGATAGGGAAATACCATTTATCTCTAAATATCATAGCCAATATAAACAAGTTGAAACTATTATAGCCAAACACTGGGATATTTTACTTTGAGATCCTGTACTAAAGGGATACATTAAAGAACGACCGATGTTTATTTATCGGAAAGCTAATAACATCCAGAATGCTATTGTTAAAAGTGTAACATCAAAACCCAAGGACTTGATGATGAATAAATCAAAAGGTTTTTATAGATGCGGAGAGTGCATCATGTGTAGATCATGTAACAGCAAAGTATCTCATATAAAGGAATATAAATCCACTCAAACTGATCAGAGTTATAAGATCGATGATTTTATAACCTGTCACAGCAGATATTGTGTGTATTTGCTGGAATGCACGTATGGTTCACAATATGTGGGCAGGACCACCTGTATGCTAAAAATTAGACTGGCAGAACACGCCAGGAACATTAAAAAAGGACTGAGTACACATAATGTTTCCCTACATTTTCAGCAGAAACATCAGAGCAATATCGCAGAACTTAGATCTTTCTGTGTTATTAAGGTTATCCATCCCAATTGGAGGAAAGATAATATGGAAGAACGTCTTGCACAAATGGAAATGAAAAAAATCTATATGTTAAAAACACTAGCCCCGAGAGGACTTAATATAGATTTCGAGACCAAATGGTTTCTGTAAGAATGTAGAAGCCGTGTGCATATACATTTTTTATTGTTATATGGCTTATGGTTGTTATGGGTTATGTTTATTCTCTAATGGTGTTTGCTTTCCCCTTTTTACATGTACAACGGAGGATATTTTATTTAGTACGATGGAAACGTACTAATTCAGAATGTTCGGAATATATATTGCCCCATGGTGATGTGATGTTAAAGATCTGGCTGCATATCTCCAGAATCCTATATATCAATCAACGAATGGAGTGGACCTTCGTGGTATTTCACATATGTGTATATAACCATTGTGGAACCAAATAATCAAGCCCATGGGGATGAATTTCTCTGAAACCAACTTCCGGGTTTGTGGGTCAGATTCCGGATGTGGACGTGAGACGCATCGTACAGAGATTCCCGGAAGTATGCATGACCGCTTCTAATCACATGATTTATGTGTTAGAGGGGACGGACGGAGCGGCTGATCGTCTTCGCTTCCGGGTGTGGTAGTCGACTGCTCCGGAAGTGTTAGCTCATATATATGGGCTTTAGGACTTATGGGAGAAATATTATGGAGGGGCATTACCTAATAAGGACTTCCGCTGTGCAGACTGGAAGAAACGGTGTGACAATAAGCAGGAGTAACAATCCTTTACCTATGGTGGGTGGTGGATTATATTCCAGGATTTTGTTGACGCTGAATTGACGCATATTATCCTTTTTTATGTTATTTTTTAATACTCTATGAGAGATTATTATGTCTATGAATTTTGAGGCAATGTTATATCTTGTGAGGGACTACAGATGATAATAGGAGATTTCACAACATGGTTTATTGAAGGTTCTTTGCGATTTTTAGGATAATTAGTTAATTGTTTTTTAATTTAGAGGAGGGGTATATTAAGCCCTTCCTGGGTTACAGCTCCACATCCTGAGGAAGGACAATCAGTCCGAAACGCGTAGATGGTGGAGTAAGGAGCAGGAATTGGACAACAGGCGGTATTATACTATCCTTTTTGGATATTTCTCTAAATGGTTTTTTCCTCCATGTGTCATCTAGTTGGATTACCTTCTCTGATTATTCCCGGGCTATCAGAGAGGTTTTAAAACCATATTGTGAATATCCTATTGCCACCTAGAGTTCCCAATACTGCTACATGTGTTTTTTATGTGATGTGATTATTTTTGACTTTTATGGTTCCGATTTGGAATAAAGAATTGTTTTAAGAAAATAGACATTTTTTTACATCAATTGGATATATAAGGGGAGTCGTAACAAGAAACCTTTATACGTATGAACCAAGGTGGATTCATGGTGAGTGTCTGTTGATAGACCCTTACGAAGTGTGATATGTTGAAAGAAAAAGGAGGTGTTAAAGAAACCTTTCAGTGAACGGTATTAGAGTGCCAGTGGTGAGTTCTATCCAGTATATGGTTCCATATCTTGAAATGAAACAGTGGTGAAGACACTCTGTGAGATGAAGATCGATACTCTGTAGACCTCTCCATACAGACTGCGCCCAGCGACGCTATCTTGTTGTTTTGTAACTGTATATTTAGGTTTGGGTATACCTTAGATAGGACACAGCAGCGGTCTGTGGTCGCGAGTTACTTCTTTTCTGTTCTTTGGAATGTTCCCATGGGAACGCCTCCGTCTAGGCAGCCACGCCCCTGGCCCGCCCACCAAAAGGGGCGTGCTGTCACTCAACATCGACAGCACGCCCCCTTTGGTACGAGACCCGGAGCGACGGATTGGCCATCGCTATCCGGGTCTCGCGCATGTGCACAACGAAGCCGGCTCCGTCATGCGCATGCGCACTGGGCCACCATGAGCCGCTTGCGAGCGCATAGCACTCGCGAGCGGGTCTGAATCAGGCCATCTATTACATTGCCCGACTTGTATCCTCAAAATGGCAAAACATCTGGATGCGTGTTTTGCCGTTGCGAGTCGCACATTTTACAAACTCTGACCCTATTACATTTTGCCCCTGGTGTTGATGTGGTCACAGATAAGTTAGGTGTAGATGGTACTTACAGTAGAGATGGTAGCTCTTGTGGATGTTGCTTCTTCTCTGGCAATGAGTCTATAAGCTTATCCTTGTCAGGCTGTAGGAGAGGGGCTAGCCCCATTCACGTAGTAGAATGACTTAGCATGACAACCTTGGTAAATAGAACAATCTAGTACATTTATTAAAGGGGGTATAAGAGGCTGGGATGTACTAAAGGAAAAATGCTGTAAAAATCCAGTTATCTGGGTTGTTACCACATTTTCGTATGTACTAAGCCTAGGCTGCCCTATTATTGGTGCGTAGGGTAACGCCAAAAAAAACTGGCGTTACTCTATAGAAACCAATGGGCTTCTTACCGCATCCCGCATCTGATGCTTTGCCGCCACCTTGCCGCCCAGCACTGGCCCCCACTCACCTTAGTGTCCTGGTCGCCGGCCCGTGCTCCTCCTGGGTCCTCCACCTCCTTCTCCTCCTGAGTGAAATCCCAAAAGTTTCTAGTGAGCACATTTATTATTTAACTTAGAATTACAAACAATACGAAAATTCTGAAGTACTGCAAACCACATATAATAGCTTCTACACCGTAGAACAAAGGTCCTGATTCACTACAGTACACAATATTGCATATGCACGCAGTTCAACTGCGATAGTATGCTAATCCATTGCGATTGCAATACAAACTCAGCACCACATAAGGACGCCCACTTTACATTGCACACATCCGAAATACTTAGCAGAATAGTGAAACCATCGGTACAATCGAGTACCATCGCAGCCTCACGCACACTTGCACAAACTCTGACCTTACTCAGAAATTGCTAACAACCACGCCTGCTATGTAATGGCGGAACTAGCGGTGGTGCACCCGGTGGCTTACACCGGGGCCCACAACTGCCACTGCACCTGCCGCTACTGTCCCCGGCGCTAGTCCAGTGCAGACCGCAGAGAGCGCTACACAGTAACAAAACACACAACAGCGGCAGCTGTGTGTTTGTTATAGCAGCCAATGAGAGTCAGGCAGACTCTCATTGGCTGCTGCTTCCACGGAGGGAGCCGGCTGGAGCTCACTCATGAGCTCCGCCTTCTGGTTCCCCCCCGCAGTGGGTGATGGGAGAGATGTCATGACGTCTCTCCCATAGTGCAGAAGAAGAGCGGGACGGGACTTGGCGCAGACAGCAGCAGTCACGTCAGTAGCAGGGATTCAGGTGAGTTGTGGGTTTTTTTTGTCAGTAAGGGGCACTGGCACTGCATAGCCCCCCTACCTGCGCTACAGGGAGCACTGTATGGGGGGGGCGCTACTAGGGGCAATGGATAGGGGGTCTACTTCTGGGGGCAATGCATAGGGGGGACTACTAGTGTGGCACTGTATAGGGGGGACTACTACAGGGGGCACTGTAAAGGGGGGCGCTACTAGGAGCAATGCATAGGGGGGACTACTAGTGGGACACTGCATAAGGGGGACTACTACTGGGGGCAATGCATAGGGGGTACTCATACTGGGGGCAATGCATATGGGGGACCACTACATGGGGCACTGCATAGGGGGGCCCAAAGCATATTCTTGCACCTGGGCCCACCACTCCTTAGTTCCGCCACTGTACTGGGGGCAATGCATATGGGGGACTACTGCTTTGGGCACTGTATAGGAGGGACTACTACTGGGGGCACTGCATAGGAGGGACCACCTCTGGGGGTACAGTATAAGGGCCACTACTGGGGGCACTGCATAGGGGGACCACTACTTGGGGCACTGCATAGAGGGGCCCAAATCATATTCTTGCACCTGGGCCCACCACTCTCTAGTTCCGCCACTGCCGCTATGAGACCTCACACTGCGTATTGCATCGCAGTGGATAATTTATGCACGTCCCTGCAATGACGTAGGAACGTACTGGGATGCCTTTGTTTCCCCGACCACCCCCCCATCACCTCCCACAAATGGAACTTCCTTTCAATCACTCTGCGATAGATCTGCATAGTCACTGCGATCGCAGTCCTGATCGCAGAGGCCGGTTCGTGCACACGCACTGCGATGCATACACAGAATGCAACAGTCACCCGATTGCGTAATCACAGTTGCGTATGGTAGTGAATCAAGCCCCAAATCACCAACATTTCAGGCCTGAGCAGTGACTAGCACACTCCTGTCTCGCCAGCGCGCTAAGCTACTTAGACAGTCAGACTACTCCCACTTGCAATAGGCAGCAGCGAGGGCCTCACAGCGCACTGAGAGAGATATATGGTGAATGGGGGGGAGGCGGGGGGCAGTGGGAGAGAATGTATGCGCCGGGGGAGCTGGTTGTCACAGACAGAGGGGAATGTGTGTGTGTAAGAGGGGGGCCACTGACAGACAGTGTGGAATGTGGGGGGATAGCTGACAGAAAGAGGGGAATGTGGGAGGGGCATTGCTGAGACAGAGAGAGAGAGAGAGAGAGAGAGAGAGAGAGGAATGTGGGTCATATCACTGGCACACAAAGAGGTGAATGTGTATGTTTGGGGGGATCACAGAGAAACAGGGGAATGTGCAGGGGATTACTGACACATAGGGGAGTATATGGGGGTATTGCTGAGGGAGGGGGTAATGTGGAGGGGATCGCTGAGAGAGAGAAAGGAATGTGGAGGGGATTGCTGAGAGAGTGAGGAATGTGGGGGGAATAACTGGGAGAGAGAGGGAAATGAGGAAGGGTTTGCAGAGAGAGAGAGTAATGTATGGGTTGTTACTGAGATGAAGGGGGGGGGAATGTGGAGGGATTGAGGCTGCCTGGTACAATAAAGTCAAATTTTTTTATTATGGCAAGGCACGTGTGACGCCATTACATTATGCTCACCACACCACTGACAGAGGATCCGGCCAAGTGAAGAGGAGCAGCCAGAAGACACAGGAGACAGTCAATGTCTGTGGGCTGTAGGGGGGCAGGATGCTGTGGCTGTCAGGAGAGACAGAGGGGTGCTGGCTGGGGAAACACTGTGGGGATGAAGTTGCAGAAACACAGGGAAGGAGGGGCCCTGCCTATTTTGTGAGTCCCCGGCTCCACAATTTCTGATGGCTGCCCTGATCATAGATATTAGTCAGGTGATTTGATAACCATTTTGTATATGACTGCTTGGTTCATTATGAAGATTTGCAGATTTTGGGGCCTATGTATCAAAAATTGCAGCAGTGCCGTGATTGTAAACAGTCCATATCTATCTGCATTTTTCCATATTTTAGTCAAATATGCCCTCTATTTATTTGTCCTTGTGATTTACATACCGGCACAAATGAGGAGTCTCACATTTTTTAAACAACAGTTAACGCCATCTGAAGATGGCATTAACCTACGAGGCCACAGTCTGAAAAGCTACCCTCTTTGGAACACAATATACAGTATAGAAGCCAGAACATATTCCCAATTAAGAATAATAGGGATTGCAGTTTCCGCAAGATTTAAGTAAGTAGGGATCTCATACTTTTATATATTTGTATTGTTTCGTGTAATACAGAGGTTCTCAAACTCCGCCATTACAAGTCGAGGTTTTAGGGATATTCATGCTTGAGTCCAGATGGTTAAATCAAAATGACTGTTCTAATTAAGTCACCTGTGCTCAAGCTTGGATATCCTTAAAGTGTGGACTGCAATGGCAGAGTTTGGAAACCTCTGGAGTAAGGCAACAATATTTTCTATGCAAAGATTACGGTGCAGTGATTAAAGTGCTTTCAGCCACAGAACCTGTGTAATTCATGAGTGTCCCAGTTTAAAGGGACAGTATGGTAAGTATATATATATATATAGGCGCTGCAGAACACTTGTATACAAAGGCAAAAGTGCGGCACTCATCCTAGAAAAAACGCTTCAAGATCTATATGATATATATCAACGTTTCAGTGCTATTTATTGCACTATCTTCAGGATATTAAGAAACAAAGAAAACAGTCTTAAAGTGCGTACACACATAACAATAAAACTGAACGATAATGATATCGTTCAATGATAAATCGTTCATATCATTCATTATTATGAAGTGAGCGATCAACCAACGACCAACGATGTGCATTCCAGAATGAACGATAACGATATCTATGGTCTTTCATGCCTGCAGGCCAATTTGGACGATTTTGTAAAGATTTGCCTGTATAAAGATAGATATCTATGATAGATATTTCAGTGAAGCTATCAGTGTGTATAATCAAAATCGTTTGCCCTGCACTACAGAAAGTTGGAGGGAAATCTATCAGCGATATCTATGGTTGTTCAAGTCGTACCGTGTGTATCTAGTATTACCTTTATACTTTAACACCCCTGAGACTGAGCTTGAACCGGGACCTCACACCCCGCAGGTGTCCATGGTCAATGACATAATTGCGATAAATAGCACTGAAACGTTGATATATATCATATAGATCTTGGAGCGTTTTTTCTAGGATGAGTGCCGCACTTTTGCCTTTGTATACAAGTGTTCTGCAGCGCCTTACAAAGTACATAAACAAATAATTTGACAAGTGACTTACAGTACAATATAGGACATGGACATGGATAATATACATTGCTACATTAGTGACCATAACACTTAGATATGCAGCAGAACATATTAGGTTAGGTATTTAGTAGCATAGGTTTGGCACTCCTCCTCTGAGCATTAGGCTCCGGGTGCCCTCCGAAGTAAATGAATACAAGCAAACAGGGTAGTGGAGGCACTCCACAAAACAACACGTTGCCTCCACCACCCTGTTTGCTTATATATATATATATATATATATATATATCATCACCTTAGTAAATTCCTAAGAGTTCACAGTAGTATATATGGAATACAATGACCCTGAACAGAATATAATTGCCCTACACCCTATTTAGTACCTCCATAGACGTGTGTGCAGTTCAGAACACATGATACAATCCACACAATATCAGCATTCTTTTCTATAGGTTTGTCATGTGGCCTATGTCATCCATGTGGATGCCTGCAGCATTAATCATTCCAATGGCCAGTAATACCCCCTCTATATAAAGCGAGGAGCAGATGGAGCTGCCTCCTTCCTAACGAAGCACTGTTAATGAATGAACAAAGGCCTGGGAAAGGAATCTCACCCTGTAAAACGTTACATTATCTGAAGATTATAGACAACCACGTGAAGAGGATTGCAGAAAGGGGTTAGAGGCAGTGCAGTGGGCTAAACGGTTTTGAAAGGAGAGAACGTCTAGTTTAGTCATCTTAAATTAGTAGCGATAGAGGAACACACTGCATGTAATCAGTAATTTATTGGATAATTCGAAGTATTATACATGCAATAAATTGTTTAAAAGTTAGGGTGGGAATAAAGAGGTGTAGCCCTCCGCCCAGTTGATGACTGTTTAAGTGCTAATTATCTCTTGACAGTAGTTGAGAGGCTGTTCCTCTCCTCAGTAGTTACTCGTCATGCCGTACACCAAGCATCTGGGGATTTTGATGGTTGCTCTGTGCTTGGTTCATTTGGCTCAAGCACAATTTCCCAGGGCTTGTACGACGGTCGAGGCGCTGGTGACCAAGCGATGCTGTCCTCCGCTGGGATCGGATCCAGCCAATGTGTGCGGCTTACTGCAGGGTCGCGGCAGATGCGTGGCTGTGGTTGCGGATGACCATCCCTGGAGCGGTCCTTACACCTTGCGCAACGTGGATGACCGGGAGCGCTGGCCTCTGAAGTTCTACAACGCCACCTGCCAGTGTATCGGTATGTGCTACTCCTGTATCTAGCTAATAGCTCATACCAATAAGTTACTATACACTATCTCTGACATTCTGTCTTTTCTCATTGTTTTATTAGTTCGGTGTAAAATGGTTTTACTGTGATAAATGTCCACGATTCTAACTCAGATAGTGTTTGTGTTATGATGTTGCACTCCAGCTAGGATCACACACAGTGGATGATGTAAGGAATGTGGAGTAGGGTTGAGTAGTGTAATTCCTATACTAATTGGTCCCATAGCATCAGATGTTTGATGTTTCTACTTGTTTGAAGTAAAGTAGCTACTTAAACACGTATTACACTTCTAACTTTCTGTGATCATCCTTAGAATTACATACATTTTGATGGAAGCTTACATACAATTCAGTTGGCTAAAAATTGCTAAAGATATATACAATTTAATGAATCAGGTTAATATTTGGCTCTCTACGGGGGCGAATTCAGTAGCGCCAGGAGCGAGCTCCCGGAGCTGTCAAATTCAGTGCGCTGTTTGGGTGGGCTAATTATTTTTTCTCACGCGCCCCTGGGGATGCGAGGAGAAATCCGACCAAAGTGCCGGGCGCGCAGCTGTTTTTCTGCTTAGTGCAGCGCTATCAGCTGCGCGCCTGGTACTTTGGTCAGCGAATGCCGGTTAATGCGCCTTAACACCCATGTTAAGGCGCAATAACCGGCATTCTCCGACCACACAACGCACTGAATTGAATATCTCTGAGAGCTCGCTCCCAGCGCTATTCAATTCGCGTTGAATTGAATCGCCTGCTATATATGCAGCCGTTGCCGATCAGAACAGGCTGCATTGAGCTGAATACACTGTACAACAAAAATCCTTTTTAGTTTTGTTTATGTTCTAAGACTAGTCCTACTTTCCTAATTTGAGGTCCAGAAAAGTGAATATGACTTCAAAATGTTTTTCTAGCTCTAGTTTTTGAGCTGCACTACGTGTGCTATATGTATTTCAGTAATAAAGTCAAAGTGAAAATCTATTTTAAAATATCCTGAAATTTTTCTTAATTCACCAAATATAATAATTTTCAAATCAATCGCAAAAACGAAAACCAGACAACATACAGCAACCGAAAGTACTATCTCAAACCGTGGCCTATTCATGAGAGCGCTTTCTTTTTGCTTGTCACTTGTACTTCTCTCCTTGAGCATCTCTTGTCACTGTCCATCAGTAGTCAGCCAGTATAGAAGCATCCCACCTACCCTGATATCTTCCTTCCATTGCTGAAATGTCTGGGTGGAATCGGTCACCGTGCTCGTCACTCGCTGCACGGCAGGTGTCAGGGCTGAAGTCCAGATGAGAGCTGAGAAAGTAGATGTTGAGTGACTTGTTGCAGCCTAATTGATACTTTTCTAGAAGGTTGTTCACAATCGCAACATAGTTCCCAGCTGTTCTGTAATACCCCTTTTACACCGGAGCTAAAACACGGGTTTTTGAAGGGTTAACCCGGGCAGCTCCCTGGTGTAAAAGGGGAGAGAGTTCGTTCGCCGGGTCGAGTGACCCGGCAATCCAACCCAGGTAACTAGCAGGGTTTAACACGGGCGTAGCCCGTGAAACCCTGCTGTGAGAACAGCGCACTCCGGGTCACGATGACCTGGAGTGCGCTGCTAGCCGGCCAATTGGTCCGGCTTCAGTGGCGCTTGGAGATGACGTCATCTCCAAGCGACCACTTTCACTCCGCAAAAGCCGGGTCTATGCAGACCCGAGTGCGGTGTGAGCGGCGTTGACTCGGGAATATCCGAGTCGGCGCCGGCAAAATTCCGGGTCTGATCCGGATAGGAACTTTGTTCCAACTCCGGGTCAGACCCGGAATTTAGGTGGAAAAGGGGTATTACACAAGAAGCCATGCACTATGTACCTTTTTTAAAGGTTTCCCTTTTCTCATTAGCCTGGAGGACTTGGTCAATTTTTTCATCTCAAAGAAGTTGATGAATTTACAGACCAACAAGGATTCCTTCCTTAACTTTAGCATCACTCATAAAAGAATAAAGATGGAGAAGCTTTCAAGTATCTAAGAGGAAAATTTCCATTTCTAAGTCCTAGGGGCCTATGTATCAAAGCTTGATGCAAGATAAAATTGTGAGAGAAAAAGTATTAAGTAACCAATCGGCTCCTAACTGACATTTTTTTCAAACACAGCCTATAAAATGTACGGTAGAAGCTGATTGGTTGGTAATTTATAGCTCACAATTTTATCTCTCATCAAGCTTTAGTAAATAGACCCCCAAGTTTGATGTGTAAATGGGCAAATAATTTAGCTTCGATCATCCAGAGGACACTGATGGATAAAACATGGCCTACAATGACTCAGTATTCCTGTATTCCGGGTTGCTAACCTGTATATTCTCTAATTGCCAAAATTTCCTAGTATTTAACAAAATATCATTACATCGTCATAAATGGGCTGTATCCCAGAACAGGGAGCTAACTGAGGTTTTTAAATGTCAATTCGAAGTAACTATTGTTGCACAGTGAATATTAACCCTCTACTGCCCCCACCTCACCCATATATTGCAACCTGCACTTTACATGGAGTAATCAATGTGAGGAGCTGCAGCCAAGCACCACTGACACATTTTTAAAAGAGACCTGGAAAACATGCACTGTGTGGCATCCTGAGGACCGAGTTTGAGAACCTCTGCTCTAGAGTATGTCCCTGCAGAGTTACTTAGCCTGGTGATATAAAATGTAAACATCTTTATCATTTTTGCACCAATTGTATAGTATATAAGCCTCCAAGATTAGTATAATTTAAGGATGATCACAGAAAGTTAGAAGTGTAATGTTTTTAATAGCTACTTTACTTCAAACAAGTAGAAGCATTGGAAACCATTGATGTTTAAGTCTACACAATGTTTTGTGACCGATGTTAAACATTAGTATAACAATTTTCTCTTCTTCTAAATAGAAGCTGGTTGCTGTCTGAGCTATATATATAGCTCCAAATGTTCTTTATGTTCCCTTATCATTAAAGTAAATATATTGCAGCACAGTGATTGCCTTATTAATGCTAATAGGCATTTGCTTATAATGGAATAACAATGCTTTTAGTTAGAATCCTATTACAATGTCTGAGATCACCTTTGTGTAATTTTATACAGTATTCCAGACAGTGCCGTAATAGTGCTTTGTGCTGGCCCCGCCCCCTAAACACATGATTTCATGATGTAACACCTAGGGCACGGGCTGTTGAATCTGCCTCCGAATCTGGTAAGTAGAGCACTGCCCAGAGCATCTTAAGTACTCTCAGGCAGCTCCACAGGCTGCAGGTTGCTTGTCAGGAGTGTCCCTGCAAGTAGCACTAGTGGCTGTAGGGTGCTGTTCCAGGTGCCTTGGGAAAACGGTGGTGCTGCCCTTAGGGCTCTGTGCAGTGGCACTGCACACACAGCCATAATTATGACTGTGATTCCAGAATATACTGGCTCTATATACACCAGTACAAGGTGTCAAGGCTGGATTCATTTTTTGTGTGGGCTCCTAAAATTAAACTTGTCAAAAGTATATACGGGTGATGATGTTAAAGTATAATGTTTAATATTTCCAGCACCGCAAATATATTGAACACATTCTGGTGCCCCCAGTTATAATTTTGCAATAGTGCTCCCCTCGCTAGTGATCAGAGCAGCAGAGAGCCGGCCAGGAGGAATGGGACGTGGCATGACCACACCCCTTAGTAGAAAAAACTATTTGCAGTGCTGGGGAGGGGGCACTGTGAGCCCCTCAGCATGGTGCAAATCCATAGGGGCTGGGCCAGATTAAGGCTTCCTGGGGCCCCTACAACTTAATTGCCATGGCACCACGCAGTGACTACTTTCCCCCTTACCTTGAGGGAGACGGACAGAGAGGGAGACAAAGAAAGAGAAGTCATGAGGGAGATAGTGAGTAAGAGAGAGAGAGAGAGGGAATCTGCACATGCAGTGGCTTAACTACAGAGTGTGCAGGGGGTGCAGTTGCTATGGGGCCTGACGCTAGGGGGGCCCGAGTTCCAGCATGCAAATTGCACCTTTTTCTTATATTCTTTTTAAAATATATATTTTTCAATACAAAGTTTATTCAATCCGGCCCTGGTGCACCCTCTGTAGTTATGCCGGCCCACTGCCTTCAGGTCTCACCGGGAGTCCCTTACTACTGTGAAGAGCTTCCCAGAGCCGCGACATGAAGCAGCGCAGGAAGGAGACGCCGCCGAGAAGTCTGCTGCGTTGAGTACAACCCTGTGCCCCGGGCCCCCCTCCCTCCCTCAGTGCCGGCCCAAGTCACCCCGATCACGTTGCTGCCGGTCAGTCACAGACTGACACACTCTGTCCCGAGCCCCGCTGCTGATTGCTCCCCCCACACCAGTGCCAGCCAGACAGTCCCGCATAATACATTGAACTCCCCTCCCTCGGGTCACTGAGGGCAGTCAGTAAGGTGCTACAGGGGGAGTAAGAGGTGCTACAGGTGAGCGGAGTGAGGTACTACAAGGTGAGGGGAAAAGAGGTGCTGTGAGGGGAGTGTGAGGTGCTACAGGGTGAGGGGAGTGAGGTGCTACATGGTGAGGGGAGTGTGAGGTGCTACATGGTAAGGGGAGTGTGAGGTGCTACAGGGTGAGGGGAGTGTGAGGTGCTACAGGGTGAGGGGAGTGAAAATATATATATTTATATATTACATTTATAATTTTATATACAGTCAGGTGCATAAATATTGGGGCATTGACAGAATTTTCATATTTTGGCCTCTATTCACCACCACAATGGCTTTGAAATGAAACAAACAAGATGTGCTTTAACTGCAGACTTTCAGATTTAATTTGAGGGTAATTACATCCAAATCAGGTGACTGGTGTAGGAATTACAACGGTTTCTATATGTGCCTCCCACTGTTTAAGGGGCCAAAAGTAATGGGACTATCAACTAAAAAGCTATTTCATGGACAGGTGTGGTCTATTCCCTCATTATTTCATTATCAATTAAGCAGATAAAAGGTCTGGAGTTGATTCTAGGTGTGACATTGGCATTTGCAATCAGTTGCTGTTGACTCTCAATATGAGATCCAAAGAGCTGTCACTATCAGTGAAGCAAGCCATCATTAGGCTGAAAAATCAAAACAAACCCATCAGAGAGAGAGAGCAAAAACATTAGGTGTGGCCAAATCAACTGTTTGTAACATTCTTAAAAAGAAAGAACGCACCGGAGAGGTCAGCAACACCAAAAGACCTGGAAGACCACGGAAAACAACTGTGGTGGATGACAGAAGAATTATTTCCCTGGTGAAGAAAAACTCCTTCACAACAGTTGGCCAAATCAAGAACACTCTCCAGGAGGTAGGTGAATATGTGTCAAAGTCAACAATCAAGAGAAGACTTCAAAAGAGTGAATATAGAGGGTTCATCACAAGATGTAAACCATTGGTGAGCCACAAAAACAGGAAGACCAGATTAGAGTTTGCCAAACAACATCTAAAAAAGCCATTACAGTTCTGGAACAACATCCTATGGACAGATGAGACAAAGATCAACTTGTACCAGAGTGATGAGAAGAGAAGAGTATGGAGAAGGAAAGGAACTGCTCATGATCCAAAACATACCACCTCTTCAGTGAAGCATGGTGGTGGTAGTGTCATGGCGTGGGCATGTATGGCTGCCAATGGAACTGGTTCCTTTGTATTTATTGATGATGTGACTGCTGACAAAAGCAGCAGAATGAATTGTGAAGTGTTGGGCAATATTATATGCTCATATTCAGGCAAATTCTTCAGAACTCATTGGACGACACATCACAAGTGCAGATGGACAATGACCCGAAGCATACTGCAAAAGCAACCAAAGAGTTTTTTAAGGCTAAAAAGTGGAATGTTATGCAATGGCCAAGTCAATCCCCTGACCTGAATCCGATTGAGCATGCATTTCACTTAATGAAGACAAAACTGAAGGGAAAATGCCCCAAGAACAAGCAGGAACTGAAGACATTTGCAGTAGAGGCCTGGCAGAGCATCACCAGGGATTAAACCCAGCATCTGGTGATGTCTATGCGTTCCAGACTTTAGGCTGTAATTGCCTGCAAAGGATTTGCAACAAAGTATTAAAAAGTGAAAGTTAGATTTAGGATTGTTTAGTTTGTCCCATTACTTTTGGCCCCTTAAAAAGTGGGAGGCACATATAGAAACCGTTTTTTAATTCCTACACCGTTCACCTGATTTGGATGTAATTACCCTCAAATTAAATCGGAAAGTCTGCAGTTAAAGCACATCTTGTTTGTTTCATTTCAAAGCCATTGTGGTGGTAAATAGAGGCCAAAATATGAAAATTCTGTCAATGTCCCAATATTTATGCACCTGACTGTATGTATACACTCTGGTTGAGATCTGAGTTGGGGGTCCTCTTAAGAATTTTGCTATGGGGCCCACACATTTCTAGTTATGCTCCTGTGCACATGCGCAGGACCCGTTCTGCAATCGTGCAGAACAAGTCCTGCCTGATCGCATTGAGCCCCTTCTATGCCTCTGCCTGATTGACAGGCAGAGGCATTTAAGGTGCAGTGCAGGGGCGAGGTCGGCTTGCATTCCCAGAAACGGGGACGTGTCCGCTCCATTTTCTGGAAGTGGCAAGACCACTCAGCTGACTGGCGGCCATGGTCCATCAATGACTGTGCTGTCGGGAGCCAGCCAGAGAGGGTACAGAGTGGCCTGGAATGTTTAACTGCCCCACCTATAATCTGGCCCTGCATGGAGGTGGGGGACACAATCACTGAGAGGAGACTGCTGCCGTGCTAGACTGCTGACAGGTAAGAGGGAGGGGGGGCGTAGTACCCGGGCCCCTCCAGCAGGCCCCGGTAGTTAGTATCCACTTGTCATCATCATATTAAATTTCTCCCTTTGACATGTAAATGATGTTGCAAGTTTGGAGAGAAGATCAGTATATCATCCATATAGACTGCTACACAGACATAAAGCAAGCCCTGGAATATCTTTTATGGAATTCTGGAAGACACCAGGAGCATTGTTAAGGCCAAATATTCATAGTGGCCATCATGAGCATTAAATTATGTTTTCCAATCCTTTTAAGATTATAAGCACCCGAAGGTCCAACTTGGATAACATAGTTGCTCCTTTTACCCTGTCAAACAGTTCATATATCAGTTCAGAGGATATCTGTTTTTATGGTAATTTCATTTAACCCACTATAGTCGATGCAAGGACGTAAGCCACCATTTATTTTTGTTTTTGTTACAAAAAAGTATCCAGCTTCAGCAGAAGTTGAGGGATGGATGAATCCTCTGTCCAGATTTTCTTTGATCTAGTCAGACATGGCTTGAGTCTGGAACAGAGATGAAGGATAAACTCTACGTCTAGGGGGAGCCTTGTCAGGGAGGAGATTGATGGGACAATCCCAGTCTCTATGGGGTGGCAGATTCTCTGCCTCTTGCTTGCTAAATAAGGGCCTGATTCAGACCCACTCGCGAGCGGCTGTCCGCTTGCAAGTGGGTCGATGTTGTGCACTGCGCATGCGCACGACGGCGGGAGCTCCGTCGTGCGCATGCGCCAGATGCGACGAGCGAAGGACTTTCCTTCGCTCGTTGTGTCTGATCAAAGGGGGCGTGCTGTCGATGTTGATTGACAGCACGCCCCCTTTGGTGGGCGTGCCGGGGGCGTGCCTCCCTGACGGGGGCGTTCCCAAGGGAACGCCTACCGTCAGAAGCAGGCCCACTGACATCACTAGTGATGTCAGTGGGAGTGATTTTGGCTCTGATAGAGCTAAAATCACTCCGGGCCTTGCGGTTGAAAAACTCAACCGCAGGCTACGGCTCGCAGTGGCAATGGTCGCGATGGTCAAGACCATCATGGCCATCAAACTGCACGCTCGTATAGGCTGTGGGTGGTGACCCACAGCTATACGAGCGTCCAGGAGGACGCTCCATAATTATGGAGGGCGGCCCTCATTCAGAGCGTGCGCTCTGCTCAGAGCTTACGGCTCTGAATGAGGGCCAAAGTTCACTGCTGCCCCAGAGTCAACAGAGAAATACAATCAGGATGAGCTGGAGAGTTCAGTCACACCTAGATGAGACTCTCCGGATGCTGCTAGGTGCAATAATTTCTAGGCCTCTTAGAACAAGATAGGATATCATGCCCTCTACAGTCACCATTCTTGGTTTGGTGCCGAATGGGTGGGCTAAAATACTTTTTGTTTTTTTTCTTTATTTCGAGGCATGGTAGGATTAACAAGGTAGTACACAGTACAGCGGTGTAACTATAAATTTTGCTCCTCCCTGCCAAAAATGTTTCTACCACCCCCCCCACAGCATTTTGGTCAAATAATTACAGGGCCATTTATATGCAATTTGGCTCCCAGTGCAAAAGTAAAAAATGTGCTCCCACCCCCCCCAGACAGTTTACTGTATCTTTCCTCCTTGTAGTAATGCCCCTTACACATTATGCCACACACCGTAATGCCCCTTACACATTATTCCACACACTGTAATGCCTATTACAAAAAGTGCCACTTACATATTTACCCCCTGACACCATTTTATGCCCCACAGTAAGGCTTCTAATTGCTTTTAAATTACCTGCTCATCAGGGGTCTCATCCTCATTGTCAGGGGTTTTATGCTCATTACCAGGGGTTTCATGCTAGATGCACGGGGTCTCTGGGTTTCATGCTTGTTGTCAGGTGTACCATACCCGTTGCCAGGGGCTCCATGCTCATTGCCAGGGGATTTACGCTCGTTGCCAGGGGTATAATATATATATATATATATATATATATAGATCGGAGTGTATGTAAATGGGGGCGCTGGTGCTACTTTGAATTCACAGAGCATCCCTGCTAGTCACAGAGCACCACTCCTAGTCACAGGGCATCCCTCCCAGTCGTATAAAACATTCTATATCGCCAGCATCCCTCACACTGCATGTATATGTACAATACACCATGTATTACAGAGCACCAATCATCATCACCATAATGAGCATCCTGCACAGATCATCCCTCCCGTACAGAGACAGAGCACAAAAGCAGAGCATTGCTCCAGTACACAGAGACAGAGCATTGCAGCCTGCACACAGCAGCATCTGGTACACATCCAGTATCCTGAGTGGCCTGGGTTTGGGGGGCGTCAGGTTGTGGCCACTGCAGACCCATTGGCTCCTTCCACCGGTGTCTGACAGCCCAGAGAAAGAGGAGAGAGATAGAGAGCCAGTATGAGTACCTGTCAGACAGCAGGAAGCGGCTGTACTCCTCCGTGTCCTCGGCACAGTACAGCGCGCGCAGGAGCCCCTGGGTGCAGGGCCGGTGCAAGGTTTCTTGGCACCCTAGGCATTTCTTCAACCTTGCACCCTCCCCCCCCCCTCTCGCATAGCTACACAAGCCCTTATGCAGTGCCCCTTATATAGTGCCCCCAGTAGCAGTGCCTCTTATATAGTGCCCCAGGTAGTGGTCCCCCTATGCAGTGCCCCTTATATAATGCCCCCAGTAGTAGTCCTCCTTATATAGTGCCCCCCCAGCAGTGCCTCTAGTAGTAGTCCTCCCCCAGCAATGCCCCCAGTAGTAGTCCCCCACCTATCCAGTGCCCCCAGTAGTAGTCCCCCTCCTATGCAGTGCCCCCAGTAGTAGTCCCCCCAGCAATGCCCCCAGTAGTAATCCCTCTCTCCCCCTCTATGCAGTCCCCATAGTAGTAAACACCGCCCCCCCCGCCAGACAGACACAGAAAAAAAATCCGCTTACCTTGATCCACGCTCCGGCATCTGCTCCTCCGTCCCGCGTACTCCCGGGCCGGCCTGCTCTGCATGATGGGAGAGACGTCTTTCCCATCACCCACTGCGGAAGCCAGCAGAGCCCGGCTCCGGCAGTGGGCGAAAGGCAAGCAGCCGATGAGAGTCTATCTGACTCTCATCGGCTGCTAAAACAAACACACAGCTGCCAGCGTCGGCAGCTGTGTGTTTGTTATACTAGTAGTGTAGTGCGGACTGCACTTATGTGCGGTCCACACTACCGCCCTGCCTGGGTGACTAACAGATGCTAGAGGTCCAGTAGGACCTCTAGCATAAGTCTCCTCTTAGGCGGCGGTCATTTTTGGCGGGCCGTTTTCAGCAGATTTCATGTGGACGGCTAGTCCGCATGGAATCTGCAGCCCAGCTGCCACCACGCCCCCACGCCCCCAAGCCACCTCGGGGTCTGTGGAGGCGGTAGTTACGCCACTGACACTGTATATCTGTCTACCATATTGTGTATGCAGTACCATAGCAGGGCAACACCCAGTGCCCTGTAGCTTCCTTGCAAATGGATGCCTGCACTCTGCAATGTAGAACATTGTGGTTGGATGTTGTTGGGATAGCATCGGGGGCAGTTCTAGGGGCTGTCTGACAGCCGCCCGGAGCCAGGGTTGCCAACCTTTAATATTCTCTTCCCGGGAGAAGCCCGGGTAATAGAAGCAGCAAGGGGCCGACGGGGGCGGGGCTTGACGAATCGCGTCATTAAGCCCCGCCCCCTCATGGTAAATTACCGCGATTGGGCACAATTTACATAGGGGACGGGGCCAAATGCTGTGATTCATGCAGAATCACAGCTTAAGCCCCGCCCCCTTCACGGGGACCCGCGATTGCCGCGGGTATTCTCCTAATTCTGCCCACTTCACTAGGAAGTGGGCAGAATGCGGGAGAAATGCCTACCCTTCCGGGGGTGCGGGGGGTTACCCGAAAAATCGGGGGCCTCCCGCGAAAACCGGGCGGGTAGACATGTATGCCCGGAGCCCTATAGCCTGGAAAGGTGCAGCCGAAGGCAGCCCAACCCCCTCCATGCAGCTGCTCAGCTGCTGTCTCTCCTCTGCTTTGTCCTTGCGATTCGCCTCCCCTCCTGGTCCCTGCAGCAGTAGCTGCTGCCTGCCTCTCCTCCGCTCCATCCAGCCCCCTGGTCCCAGAGCTGGATTAAAGGGGGGCATGGGGGACATGCCTTGGGCCCCTCTCACTCAGGGCCCCCATTTGAACAGTAATTAAGACTGCTATGCCCAGTGCAGCATCTGAACTGCCTGTGCTATAAGCACTTAGTAAGCATTCAGAGGAGGATAAGAGGGAGAGGGGGTGTACCAAGGATGGGGCGAGGCTAAACGGCACTGACAAGACAACTTCAGCTACTTGTCCTGCACGGTGAGAGAGTGTCACTGTAAGTATGTGTCTCAAACCTTGTCTACATGAAAGATCCCCTACCTGTGAGACTGTATGTATGACCTGCTGCATGTGTGACTCTGTGCCTGGGGCTGGCTGCATTTGTGACATGTGTAAAGCTGGGTGCACACTGTACAATTATCAGGCAGATAAGCCACTAATTGCATGATCGGGCCGATAATTGTATGATGTAGAAGCAGGAGCGTTGGCCGATTAATTGGCTTTAAACTGTTGTGAAAACTGTCTGATCGGAAGGTCGCATCTAATAAGCAACACATCCGATCCAACCGATATCGTTGAACAGATCAAAAGGACAGTACACACTGAGCAAGAAAGTGGTCAGTGTGTACGGGTGCCCACTGATCTGATAATCACTGCATCGAATGATATTGGATTGGTGGCACTTGTCGTATATTGTGTACACAGCTTTAGACTTGATATTTTTTTGTAGCCCACATCCCCCCCACCCCATGTTTGTTTGTCTTGTCAGTATCTTTTACCCATTGTCACTTGTTTTACTTTTTCTAGTGTTTCTATTCTCCCTCTCTCTGTAATGTAGGGTATAGAGGGGTCAGTAATGTAGTGTAGGGTATAGAGAGGTCAGCAATGTAGTGTAGAGTATAGAGGGGTCAGTGATGTAGTGTAGGGTATAGAGAGGTCCGCAATGTAGTGTAGAGTATAGAGGGGTCAGTGATGTAGTGTAGGGTATAGAGGGCTCAGTGATGTAGTGTAGGGTATAGAGGGGTCAGTAATGTAGAGTGTAGAGGGGTCAGTGATGTAGTGTAGGGTATAGAGAGGTAAGCAATGTAGTGTAGGGTATAGAGGGGTCAGTGATGTAGTATAGGGTATAGAGAGGTCAGCAATGTAGTGTAGAGTATAGAGGGGTCAGTGATGTAGTGTAGGGTATAGAGAGGTCAGCAATGTAGTGTAGAGTATAGAGGGGTCAGTGATGTAGTGTAGGGTATAGAGAGGTCCGCAATGTAGTGTAGAGTATAGAGGGGTCAGTGATGTAGTGTAGGGTATAGAGGGCTCAGTGATGTAGTGTAGGGTACAGAGGGGTCAGTGATGTATAGTATAGAGGGGTCAGTGATGTAGTGTAGGGTATAGAGAGGTCAGCAATGTAGTGTAGGGTATAGAGGGGTCAGTGATGTAGTGTAGGGTATAGAGAGGTCCGCAATGTAGTGTAGAGTATAGAGGGGTCAGTGATGTAGTGTAGGGTATAGAGGGGTCAGTAATGTAGTGTAGGGTATAGAGGGGTCAGTAATGTAGTGTAGGATATAGAGGGCTCAGTGATGTAGTGAAATGCAGGAAAAAGTACAGTCTGGTTATAAAGGCAAAGGTCAGAGTGACCCATTCCAGGCCTTGCACCATTTATCGTTCTGCTTAAACTGAGATTTTTTTTTTTGTATGATTGGGGACACCAAAGGAATTTTTCACCCTGGGCTCCTTTGGTCTAGAACCAGCCCTGGGTAGCAACCGTGCTGCCCCCTCGGCCTTGCACCATGGGTGGTGCATTGGTTGCACAACCCTCATTATGGCCCGGTGTTTATACTTTATTTCTGTAGGGGAAAGCCTCATGTTTAATGGGAAGGGCTGATCATGTTGCACATAAGCATAAGCACTATCCTGCACACTGTTTACCACTGCAGTTTTGTGTAGTTTGTATATTCGTTTTCCTCTATGTGGAACAGATCTAAGGACCTCATTCAGAGTCGGTCGAAGCGGCCGCCCGGTCGTAGGGGAAAAGGTTCCGGATATGCAAATGATTCCCTCGCAAGTTGCGTCCCTAAGTTCGGATCGGTAGCTGGCCGACCAAGGGGAGGAAGCGGCCGGAATTCAAAAAAATACGCCCCCTTCTCGTACGCATTGCACGTCATCTCCGGGCATATAACGATTAATCGAGACCATCGGGAACCATCGGAACTGGTCGTAGAGCTTAAGGTTGACCATACCCTCTCTTAAGCTCTACGATCATGTCAGTGTAAAAACCTCCCATGTCACATGTGCCATGACGCTACTTTGTTAATTATGCACTCCCAGAAACCGTAAGCACTCCCATAAAACGCCGTTCGCATAATTAGGCACACCTGCGTTCGGATCTCCACTCCCCCGTTTTCAAGCACCTTCCCCTGTTACCACCCACAAACGCCTCAATCTGTCACTCAAACTACCGACCTGGCTGTGTACAAGGAGAGAGAAATTACTGATTGTAGCAGCTAGTTTGCGCACGCGCATTGCGAACTTTACGCATGCGCAGTATAGCGAACATCGGTGGCGTATGACCATGTGGCCGCTTCGACCGACTCTGAATGAGGTCCTAAGTGAGATATCTATCTATGTATATGTACAGTATATGTGTGTGTGTGTGTGTATAATATATGTTCATGGTGTGTCTGCACAATTCCTACATACAGCCAATTTGCCGGGGTGCTAACCAAAGCATGGTGTAGAAAAAAACACATCCAAATGTATATAGTTCAAAAGATAGGGGTGCACTCACCATTCTTTGAGTTGTAGCAATAAAAAAGTCTTTATTCCATCATGTCAAAAAGTGACTTTGACACGATGGAATAAAGTCATTTTTTTTATAGCTATGACTCCAAGACTGGTGAGTGCAACCCTATGTTTTGAAAAAAAAATATATACATCTATATAATGCACAGTCATGCCTTATATTAGGGCTGAATCAAAAAAATCAGCATTTTCCCAAGGGGCTACACCTCAAAAGCTCTTAGAGGTACCAAGCTGAAATTAGGGATGGACAGGTAGAACTGTTGCTCGGTGCTGCATGCTAAATTTAAGGGCATGCAGCACTATTGTTCCAGGGTAGGTGCTTTTGGGGTTCAGGTAAATTAGAAAGTTACAGTTTTTAAAATAATACCTCACAATTGTGCCATTATACAGATAGGAAGTTTCAACTTGTTGCGCAGCCTCAGTAGGTGCCTCCAGCACTTGGGTGCGCCAAAATGGCTGTCCTTTGCGGGCGGTAGCGGCGGTGGGACTTGGGGGAAGAACAACCAGCCACGGCCTTTAGAGACCCAGTACTATTTGTGCTACATACAGAGAACAAACGACGAAGGGGTCCCCCGTATAAGGCGCAACCAGCACTGGCTTTTCAGAACCAGTCCTGGTTGCCAATATACAGGAGACAAACAACGTAGAGGTCCCCTGTATTAAGCGCAACCAGCACTGGGCTCTGAGCCGGATCTGGTTCTGGAAATACAGGGGAAAAAAGTGTAGGGTTCCCCTGTATTATCCAGAACCAGCACCTGACCCTTTCTAGTTGGGGGGGTAATGCCACAGCCAGGGGAGCCCTTCCACTGTGTCCCCCAGCCGAAGCATCACCCCTGGCCGCTATTCAGTCCAGGCTGGGGATCCCTGGGGAGCTGGGGACCCCCCCAATAAAGGGGTCTCCCTCTCAGGGCACCTCTGGCCCAAGTTAATAGCCTGGGGCTATCCCTGGCACCCCTGGCGGTGAGTGCTGGGTTGATTGTGTAGTGTGGTGCATTTGTTGATAGTAAAAATATTGTTTTTTGCTGTAGAACTGCAGGACCAAGCAAGCCTCCCCCGCATGCTGGTACTTGGAGAACCACAAGCACCAGCATGCAGGGCGTTACAGGCCCGCTGATACCTGTAGTTCCACAGCAAAAGAAATAATAAAAAGACAGGACATGCACACCGTTGACAGTAAAATGTTATTAACACATACTCGCCTATGTAGCCCATTGGTCCTCTTCTCCAGTAGATTATCCATAGTGTACCTGTAATAAAAAATCCATACTCTCCTCCTATGTGTGGATCATGCCACCTTTGTTCCAAAGTAGGCAATCCAGGCTCTTGGCAAAACAAAAAAACAAATTGCATGAGCCACGGACATTAGTACTGTCCTCTAAGAACAGTACTACCCGAATGACGGCTCAGCATCGGGATTTCACTATAGAAATCCCATTGCTGAGCGCTCATTGGCTGAGAGAGGTCAGCCTTCCGCCTCTCAGCCAATGAACGGTTCCCACCATTGACTCCAATAGTGAGAACAGCAAAAGTAAATTAAGGATACATCCATGCCAATTTCAAAAATGCCCCCATTGTTGAAATTTAAAGACGTCATCTCCTCGCCTGGCTTATATAAGCCAGCGGGAGGCAATGGCATGGCAGTCCAAAGGAGGGGAAGCAGCAGAGAAGAGCTGCTGAAGAAAGATGCCACAGAAGTCCTGGGGGAGGCGGCAGCCATGTAAAAGCACTTAAAGGCTGCTGCCTGCCAGGTGCCAGTGCAGGAAAATAAAATATTAAACAATTAGTGTTCTTGTTTTTAATTTTAATATTTCTTTTATAGGGGTACTATAGGTAACAGCGGGCCCTTAATCCTCTGCTTGCTGGTACTTGTGGTTCTCCAAGTACCAGCATGAGGGGGAGGCTTGCTGGGACTTGTAGTCCTACTGCATAAGACAATATTTTAACTTTCATATACACCACACTACACTATCCACCCGGCACCAACCGGCCAGGGTCCCAGGCTATCAGTCCAGGCCTGGGGTGCCCTTGAGAGAGAGGCCCCTTATGGGGGAGTCCCAAGCTATCCCCATCCTGGGATTACTAGTGGTCAGGGGTGATGCTTCGGCGGGTGGACCCAGTGAATGGGCTCCCCGTGCTGTGGCATTACCCCCCTGCTAGAAAAAGTTTGGTGCTGGTTCTGGAATTTACATGGAAACCCTACACTTTTTTTACCCTGTATTTCCAGAACCAGGACCGGCTCAGAGCCCAGTGCTGGTTGTGCTTCATTCGGGTGACCCCTATATAATTTGTCCCCTGTATTTAGCACAACCAGTACTGGTTTCAGATGCAAGCCACACAGATTGCACTGATCTGTGCATGCATCTCTGAATCAATTATTTTACACAGAGCCTGCATCACGGATCTCACTAATCCATGTATGCAGTCAGCTATCTTTAGATCTTGCACAATAGTTTTTAAGTCAAAATGTGCTGTTTGAGCATCATATTGTGTCGGGGCGTTTTCAAGGGAGATCGTTCACGATATCGCAACATGAGCACATCGTTCCATGTGTAGGGGCCTTAAGAAGCAGTTCAGGCCTGGGACCATCCGCGCCAGTGAGCCTTTCTGCCCCCTCTGCTGAACCTGTCCACTGCCCCACTGCTCTGCACACCTGCAGCCTGCCCCCTCAGCCATCTCTCCCTCTGAACCCCTGAAAGACCACCTGTGTGCTGTCCCCTCCACCACCAGCACTAGTGTTTCATTTTGTTGCCCTTCTCCCCTACATGTGGCCCGGTTTTGTGCTCCCATCCCTGATGGTTCATAAATTATAAAAAAGCAATGAAATTCCAGCATAGACAAAAAACCTTACGATTTCACATGTTCCATTAAGGCTGCTTAGACATGATCTGAAAATTCACAAAACCTATTGATTTTCTGCCACAAACTCCAAAAAGCAATGAAATTACGATCATTAAGGCTGACTCCTTAATGGACGTGTTCCTTGCGCAATACAGATATAGTATGCCACAACACCCAGTGGTTGACTGCAGATTCAGAACTCTCACAGAATGAGATTGCTGTCAGTCACAAAATGGTGGAGCTGCTAATTCACAGCATTGTGTGCTCATTGGAATACACACATGCAGTCTATGCAACTGAGGTTTGAGCAGTTATGTGGCTCCCACATCCCACTCAGTGCCCACAATCTTCCCATTTGATCACCAAAACAATATCACTGGCTTCCAACATTCTTCTCACTGCATATATTATCTCATTTAGAATACACGTTCAGCTCCATTATTTTTAAAAATATCATACTCTGTCTATGCATATACACTTTCTTCCCCTATATGCCTCCATGCTGCTATATATTCCCCAATCGCTACTGCTGTGTGGTCTCCCAACTGTGCTAGTCTGTGTTCCCTCATCCGCTCCAATGTTTTTCCCCAGCCGCACCGCCCTGCATCCGTGCCTTCTCCACAGCCACGTTGCTATCTTTCTCTCATCTGTGGCACTCTTTCTTCCTCCATCTGCACTACTCTGGTCCCCCTACTGTGCAACTCTGTCTCCCCCCACCACCCGCAGCACTCTGTCTTCCCCCATCCCTACTGCTGTGTGGTCTATGAACTATGGTAGTCTGTGTTCTCTCATCTGCACCTATCTGTCTTTCTCCATCTGCACCGCCCTGCATCTGTGCCACTCTGTTTCCTTCTGCACCACTGCCTTCCCCTAAGCCATGCCGCTGTCTTCCTTTCCTCTGTGGCACTCTTCCTCCATCTGCGCCACTCTGTCCCCCCCAACTGTGCAACTCTGTCTCCTCCCCCCACCTGCACTACTCTGTCTTCCTACCCATCCACACTAATCTGTTTTCCCCAATCACTGCTGTTGTGTGTTCTCCTATTTGTGCTAGTCTGTATTCCCTTATCCGCACCAATCTGTCTTTACTCATCTGCACTGCTCTGTCTCCCCATGTCCATGCCACTCTCTACCCCCATTCAAGTCGCTGTCCCCCCAAACCATGCCACTCTGTTTACCCCCTTCCACACCACTGTTTTCCACCCATCTGCATTGCTTTGGCTACCCCCCCTCTGTACTGCTTAACCTTCCCTCCTCTACATGCCTTTGTCTTACCTATCCACGCTGCTGTCTTCTCCCCCCATCCACACAACTTTTCTCCCATCTGCACAGCTCTATTTTCTGCTTTGACCTCAGTTGCATAGACTACATCTGTGTATTCCAATGAGCACACAATTCTGTGAATTAGCAGCTCCACCATTTTGTGAGTGACAGCAATCTCATTCTGTGAGAGTGCTGAATCTGCCGTTAACCACAGGGTGTGATGGCATACCATATCTGTATTGCGCAAGGAACATGTCCATTAAGGCGCCAGCCTTAATGATTGTAATTTCATTGCTTTTTGGAGTTTGAGTGGCAGAAAATCAATAGGTTTTGTGAATTTTCAGATCATGTCTAAGCAGCCTTAATGGGACATGTGAAACCTTAAAGTTTTTGGTCTATGGAAGTTCATGGCTTTTTTAAATGTATTAATTATCAGGGTTTGGATGAGCAAACCGGGCCACCTGCAGGGGAGAAGGGCAACAAAATGGTACATTAATGCAGGTGGAAGAGGGGACGGCACACAGGAGGTTGGTTTGGGAGGTGCAGAGTGTGAGACAGCTGTGGGCGTGTGGGGTAGCGGCAGCAGCGGTGGTGCAGTGCAAAGGGGGAATCAGTGGGCGACAGAGGGCTCACTGTTAGTGCGTATGCACCTGAGAAAATTAAGTCACAGATGGACGGATACAGCAGTGAGATCCAACGCATCTGTTAAAAATTGAATGTGTAAAAAAAAAAAAGCATAGCCCCACCCACTAGAAGACAACCAGCACCGTGCTTTGGAGCCGCAGTACTGGTTGTGCTAAATACAGGGGACAAATGACCCCCATATTCAGCACAACCAGCACCAGGCTTTTCAGAACCAGTCCTCGTTGCCAAAATGCGGGGGACAAATGACATAGCGGTCCCCCGTATTTAGTGCAACCGGCACAGGGCTCTGAGCTGGTTCTGGAAATACAGGGGGGAAAAATGCGTAAAGTATTCCTGTATTTACCAGAACCAGCACTGGACTCCTCCTAGCTGGGGGGGTGATGCCACAGCCAGGGGAACACTTTCACTGGGCCCCCCAGCCGCAGCATCACCCCTAACCGCTAGTCAGCCCAGGCCAGGGATCCCTGGGAAGCTGGGAGCCCCCCCATTAAAGGGGTCCCCCTCTCCAGGGCACCCCAAGCCCAGGCTGATAGCCCGGGCTGTCCCCAGCACCCTTGGGTGGTGGGTGCTGGGTTGATTTTTATGTTGTGTGGTGCATATGAATATATAAATATTGTCTTTTGCAGTAGTACTACAGGTCCCAGCAGGCATCCTCCGCATACTGGCACTTGGAGAACAAGTACCAGCAGGCGGGGCACTAAGGACCTGCTGAAACTAAATATTAAAATAAAACAGACACCATTTTTTTAAATTATTTATTTAGCGAGACCTTCACCTGGGGAGCGGCAGCCTTAGCTCTTTTACACAGCTGCCGCTCCCCCAGGACTTCTATGGCGTCTTCATCTGGAAGGCGACAGCCTTTAAGCTCTTTTTCCTGGCCGTCACCCATCCAGGCCTTCCGCGCCGTCTCCTGTCTTTGGCAGCTCTTCTCTGCTGCCTCCCCGCCACTGACTGAGTGCACAGCAACTTGCGCTGGCAGTATTTAAGCCAGCCGAGGGGGCGGGTTGATGACCTCACGAGCCATGATTGGCAGCCATCTTTGAATTTCAAAAATGGTGCTGAGGTGCCATTTTTGAAGAGGGCACACTTGGTTCTCACCATTGAATTCAATGGTGAGAACCACTCATTGGCTGAGAGGTGGAAGGCTCACTACTAATGTTCGTGGTCTCAGGTAATTCGTTTTTTTTGCCAAGACCCAGGATTTGCCTACTTTGGAATGAAGAGAACAGATACACGCATAGGAAGAGGTGAGTATGAAATTTTTTATTACAGGTAATCCATTGGATCATCTACTGGAGAAGAGGACAGATTGGCTTCAGGGATACTAGGTGAGTATGTGAGATAGTGTATGCATGTGTGAGTACGTGTGTGCGCACGTATGTTTTAATAAAATTATACTTTTCTACAGTGTGTGTTGTGTGTTTTTTTTAATATTGCTTTTGTTGTGGAACTACAGCTACCAGCACGCCCGTAATGCCCTGCATGCTGATACTTGTGGTTCTCCAAGTACCAGCATGCAGGGGAGGTTTGCTGGGAACTGTAGTTCCACAGCAAAAGACAATATTTTAAATTTAATTGCACCACACTTTACATAATCAACCCGGCACCTGCCGCCCAAGAGGGGGGTCCCCAGCTCCCCGTGGATCCCCAGCCTGGGCGTACTAGCGGTCAGGGGTGATTTTTGGCTGGGGGGCCTGGAGAAAGGGCTCCCCTGGCTGTGGCATCGCCCCCCGCTAGGAGGAGTCCTGTGCTGGTTCTGGTAAAAACAGTGGGGCCCTATGCATTTTTTCCCCCTGTATTTCCAGAACCAGGAACGGGTCAGCCCAGTGCTGGTTGCGTTGAATACGGGGGACCCCTACATCATTTGTCCCCCATATTTTGGCAACGAGGACTGGTTCTGAAAAGCCTGGTGCTGGTTGTCAGGGCTGCCATCAGATATTGTGGGGCCCAGGACTGACAAAATAGGCAGGGCCCATGGGCCCCCCCTCCAGCTACTGCTAGGTCTAATTAATTATGACTTACGTTATCGCCTTGTGCTTCTTCCTTCTGGCTTCTTCTCCTCCAGGGCTGGCTGGCGCTGCTCCACACACGCCGCGGCTCATCTGAGATCTCCCATCCAGTGGCGTGATGTCATGCACCCCAACTCCAAAAAAAAAAATTTATTAAACAAGTGCAGGGGCAAATACAGGATTTTCTGAGGGGGAGGGGGGGTGGTTTCTAATAAAAAATAAATAAATATATATATATATATATATATGTGTGTTTTGTTAAACACACACATACACATATAATATATACAGCATAACACACATGTACATGTTATATATAACACATATATCCACGCTAACGTACGTACATACACATACATCCACACAAACATACATACACATATGTACATTCTAACACATACAGATATATGCATATATACACACTAACACATACAGACATACATACCCATATATACACACTAACAGACATATACAGTACATACCCATATATACACACTAACACAGACATATACAGCACATACCCATATATACACACTAACACAGACATACACAGTACATACACACTAACACAGACATATACAGTACATACCCATATATACACACTAACACATAGACATATACAGTACGTACCCATATATACACATTAACACCTAACACAGACATATACAGTACATACACACTAACACAGACATATACAGTACATACACATATATACACACTAACACAGACATATACAGTACATTCACACTAACACAGACATATACAGTACATACCCATATATACACACTAACACAGACATATACAGTACATACCCATATATACACACTAACACAGACATATACAGTACATACCCACTAACACAGACATATACAGTACATACCCATATATACACACTAACACATAGACATATACAGTACATACCCATATATACACACTAACACAGACATATACAGTACATACCCATATATACACACTAACACAGACATATACAGTACATACCCATATATACACACTAACACAGACATATACAGTACCTACACACTAACACAGACATATACAGTACATACACATATATACACACTAACACATAGACATATACAGTACATACACACTAACACAGACATATACAGTACATACACACTAACACAGACATATATAGTACATACACATATATACACACTAACACATAGACATATACAGTACATACACACTAACACAGACATATACAGTACATACCCATATATACACACTAACACAGACATATACAGTACATACCCATATATACACACTAACACAGACATATACAGTACATACACATATATACATACTAATGGTGGGTACACACTACATGATATGCTCCCTGAGCGATATTCTGTAGTGTTGTCCCCGGCAGGCTGTGCTCAATGTCGTTCATGACATTGAGCACAGCCGCTGAACGATATCATTAACGATATCGTTCAGCGCCGGGCTCTCTCCCCCATTCCCTGACATGCAGCAACCTGACGAGATCGTCAGGTTGGCCTGCTTGTCAGCCCGATGAACGATGATGGCGAACGACCCGCCGTAACACGCGTCATCGTTCATCTTTTTGGTGTTAAAAATGGACGATAAAGTGGACGACTGAACGATAACGATATCGTTATCGTTCAGTCGTCCACTTTATCACCCAGTGTGTACGCACCATAACACAGACATATACAGTACATACACACTAACACAGACATATACAGTACATACCCATATATACACACTAACACATAGACATATACAGTACATACCTATATATACACACTAACACATAGACATATACAGTACATACCCATATATGCACACTAACACAGACATATACAGTACATACCCATATATACACACTAACACAGACATATACAGTACATACACATATATACATACTAATGGTGGGTACACACTACATGATATGCTCCCTGAGCGATATTCTGTAGTGTTGTCCCCGGCAGGCTGTGCTCAATGTCGTTCATGACATTGAGCACAGCCGCTGAACGATATCATTAACGATATCGTTCAGCGCCGGGCTCTCTCCCCCATTCCCTGACATGCAGCAACCTGACGAGATCGTCAGGTTGGCCTGCTTGTCAGCCCGATGAACGATGATGGCGAACGACCCGCCGTAACACGCGTCATCGTTCATCTTTTTGGTGTTAAAAATGGACGATAAAGTGGACGACTGAACGATAACGATATCGTTATCGTTCAGTCGTCCACTTTATCGCCCAGTGTGTACGCACCATAACACAGACATATACAGTACATACACACTAACACAGACCTATACAGTACATACCCATATATACACACTAACACATAGACATATACAGTACATAGACATATATACTAGGGGTGTGCACCGGCCACTTTTCGTGTTTTGTGTTTTGGTTTTGGATCTGGATCTTTCTTCGTGTTTTGGATCTGGATTGGTTTTGCCAAAACCACCCTTCCGTGTTTTGGGTTCTGGGTTTTGTGTTTTGGATCTGTATTTTTTTGAAAAAAAGCATAAAAACAGCTAAAATCACAGAATTTGTGGGTTTTTCTGCTCCTATGCTATTATTAACCTCAATAACCTTAATTTCCACTCATTTCCAGTCTATTCTGAACACCTCACACCTCACAATAGTGTTTTTATGTCCAAAAGGTTGCACCGAGGTAGCTGGATGACTATGCTAAGAGATACGAGTGGGTGGCACAAACACGTGGTCCATCTAGGAGTGGCACTGCAGTGGCAGACAGGATGGCAGTTTGAAAAACTAGAAAAAAAAGAGGTGCAAGATGGAATTGTCCTTGGGCCCTCCCACCCACCCATATGTTGTATAAACAGGACATGCACACTTTAACAAACCAAACATTTCAGCGCCAGGGTCTGCCACACGACTGTGGCTGAAATGATTGGTTCGTTTGGGCCCCCACAAAACAAGCTGGCAATTAATCTGTCCCTGCACAAACTGGCTCTACAGAGGCAAGATGTCGTCCTCATCCTCCTCATCCACCGATTCCTCACCCTCTTCAGTGTTGTGTACATCCTCATCCTCACAGAATATTAATTCGTCACCGCTGGAATCCACAACCACAGGTCCCTCTGTACGTTCTGGAGGCTGGTCTCCCTGGAAGAGTTGATAATTCATTTTATGAACATCATCTTCTCCACATTTTGTGGAAGCAACCTCCTACGCCTTTCGCTGACAAGGTTCCCGGCTGCACTAAACACTCTTTCGGAGTACACACTGGAGGGGGGGCAACTCAGGTAAAATAGAGCCAGTTTGTACAGGGACCTCCAAATTGCTTCTTTTTCCTGCCAGTACAGGTACGGACTGTCTGACATGCCTACTTGGATGCTGTCACCGATGTAATCCTTTAACAGACAGACGCACGCTTGTCGCTGCTGCTTTGAGGATGCAAGTGCGGCTACAGCCCACACAATTCACAAAGACAGAAAAAAAAAAGAATATTTTTATTGTTTGTGGAGCGCACTTTGAGGGTTACACCACCCTTTAACAGACAGACGCACGCTTGTCGCTGCTGCTTTGAGGATGCAAGTGCGGCTACAGCCCACACAATTCACAAAGACAGAAAAAAAAAAGAATATTTTTATTGTTTGTGGAGCGCACTTTGAGGGATACACCACCCTTTAACAGACAGACACACGCTTGTCGCTGCTGCTTTGAGGATGCAAGTGCGGCTACAGCCCACACAATTCACAAAGACAGAAAAAAGAAGAATATTTTTATTGTTTGTGTAGCACACTTTGAGCGTGTCACCACCCTTTAACAGACAGACGCACGCTTGTCGCTGCTGCTTTGAGGATGCAAGTGCGGCTACAGCCCACACAATTCACAAAGACAGAAAAAAAAAGAACAATATTTTTATTGTTTGTGTAGCACACTTTGAGGGTGTCACCACCCTTTAACAGACAGACGCACGCTTGTCGCTGCTGCTTTGAGGATGCAGGTGGAATCTACATGGGATTTGGAACCGGGGACACACTACCTCCATCAATTGTCTAAATCCCACTGCACTAATGGCGGATACCGGACGCACGTCTAACACCAACATAGCAGTCAAGGCCTCAGTTATACGTTTTGCTTCAGGATGACTGCTGTCGTACTTCATCCTCACCGCTAGGGACTGTTGGAGGGTCAATTGTTTAGTAAAAGTAGTGATGTTTCTACTTCCTCTCTGGGATTATGAACAACTCCCAGCAGCAGCAACAGCACTAGGAGGAAGTGGTTCTTGATCTTTCCCTATTTTATTTTTATCGGAGAAAGTTTGGTCCTCCATTTATGTTATATTGATATATACGTGCGGCTAAAGCGCACACAAACACAGAAAATATTTTTTTATTTTTGCTGGAGAGTAGTGCACTTTGTGGGTTACACCACCCTTTAAGAAATGAGCCACCCGGCTCTTTACTTATGGGACACAGGCGTACGCTTGGCGCTGCTCCTTTGTTGATGCACGTGCAGCCACAGTGCACACAAGTCACAAACACAGAAAATATATATTTTTTTGGTTTGGTTTGGAGTGTACTTTGGGGGTTACACCACCCTTTAACGGTCAAGCCAGCCGGCCCTTTACTTATGACACAGGCGCACGCTTGGCACTACTTTGTTGATGCACGTGCGGCTACTGCGCACACAATTCACAAACACAGAAAAAATATAATTTTTTTAGCACTTGGGGGGAGCACCCCTGATGGACAGAGCACCCCCTGGACAACACTACAGCACCCCTTTAGGACTGGGACACTGCACAGGACTTTGGAGTGGACACAGCCCCTATGGAGAACTGACTGCACAACACAGTCCAGCCAGCCCCTATGGACTTTGAAGTAGTGGACACAGCCCCTGTTAACAACAGCAGCACAGCACAACACAGCCAGCCCCTATGGACTTTGAAGTAGTGGACAACAGCAGCACAGCACAGCACAACACTACTCTGCACTACACTACACTACACTACACAGCCCAGCCAGCCCTAACTCCCACCCTCCCTCTTCACTGTCCACAGCCGAGTGAGAAAATGGCGCCGACGCGGGTACCTTATATAGGATCCAAAACCCGCGAGACCCGGAAAGCGGGATGATGACGTTTTGCCTCGATTTCAGATCCAAGTCAGGCGGGAAAAGTTGAGCCTGACTCGGATCTGACTCGGATCGGGGGAGCTCGGGGGGGTTCGGATTTCAGAAATCCGAACCCGCTCACCCCTAATATATACACACTAACACATAGACATATACAGTACATACACACTAACACAGACATATACAGTACATACCCATATATACACACTAACACAGACATATACAGTACATATACACACACTAACACATATACAGTACATACACATATATACACACTAACACAGACATATACAGTACATACACATATATACACACACTAACACATATACAGTACATACACATATATACACACTAACACATACAAACACAAACATATTTATTACTTACACTTCTGCACAGCAACTGGTTGCTAATGGGTGGCGGGCATCTTGCATTATTAGGCCCCGCCCCTAAGGAACTACGCAATTCGCGGGTGTTTGGGGGGCGGGGCTTGACATGGGCTCCGCCCCCATTTCAAGCCGACTGAAGAGAGAAGTAGGGGAATCGTGAAGGACGTAGGAGAGGGAGGGGTTTCTCAGATTGGTAGCAGCGCCCCACTCCCTTTTCACTCAAGGGGGTAGTGCGGGGGACTATGTTGCAGGAGCAAGCCCGGGCCCCCTCCCGTTCTGCCAGTATCCGGGCCCTGTACACGAGTACCGGCAGTCCCCCCCTGATGGCGGCCCTGCTGGTTGTGCTTCATACGGGGGACCCCTACGTCATTTGTCCCCTGTATTTAGCACAACCAGTACTGGGGCTCCAAAGCCCAGGGCTGGCTGCTTTTTGGGGAGGGGGCCACGCCATTTTTAATTTTTTTACACTGTTTTTATTTTTAAACACAAGCACAGACGGGTCTCACTGACCCGTCCGTGCTTCTGTGTTTGTTTGTTTTTAAACACAGATGCAGGTATCACGAAATTTTCAGATCTGAGCCTGCATCTGTGTGCTGCTACCTCCCCTGGGTCCTAACACCTGCACCACCACCACCCGCACTGCCGCCAATGCCCACTACCATCCCTGGTTCCTGGCCGCAGCTAATGCCCACTAACCCCTACCCCCTCTCTCCCGCATCCCGGCCGCAGCAAATGCCGGCTTCCTGCCCCCGTTACTGCCCACAAATGATGGCCATCTTGCTGCACCCAAGTGAAGCCACTATGACTACACCTGCTGGAGGCTGCGCAACAAGTTGAAAAGTCCTATGTCTACAATGGCGCATTCTTGAGGTAATAGTTTAAAGACTGTAACTTTCTAATTTACCTGAACCTCAAAAGCACGTACCCTGGCACAATAGCTACCTAATAAAACAAACCCCAAGTCTAAATTCGCCACCTACCCTGAGTTTTGCCTTCCCAAAAAAAACCCATAGACTACAGCAGAAAAGTGGTCCTAACTGAGAATGTCAGAAAAATGTGACAGTTTGAGCTTTAGATTACTCCCAAATCCTCACTTTTTAAGTTTATGCCCTGAAATTTGGCATGCAGCACCATGCGACAGTTCTACCCGCCCCTACCAAATTTCAACTCTGTACCTCCTATAGCTTTTGAGGTGTACCCCTTAAACACCTGCCCTTCAAAATTCTCAATGGAGAATTCCATTTTTGTTAGATGCAGCCTTAATATAAGGGCACGACTGTGCCCTTATAATATATATATCTGTACCAGTCAAAAGTTTGGACACACCTTCCCATTCAATGGTTTTTGTTTATTTAAGTTATTTTTAACATAGTAGATTAATACTGAAGACATCAAAACTATGAAAGAACACATATGGAATTATGTTGTAAACAAAAAAGTGTTGAACAAATCAAAATATGTTTTATATTTTAGATTCCTCAAAGTAGCCCCCTTTTGCTTTGATGACAGCTTTGCACACTCTTGGAATTCTCTCAATCAGCTTCATGAGGTAGTCTCCTGGACTGGTTTTGAGTTAACAGGTGTGCCTTTTCAAGAGTCAATCTGTGGAATTACTTTCCTTTATGTGTTTGGGACCATCAGTTGTTTTGTGCAGAGGTAGGGTTAGTACACAGTGGACACCACTATTTGACTACTGTTGTAATCCATATTTTGGCACCAACCACTCAACTCAGTAAAGAGAAACGACAGTCCATCATTACTTTAAGACATGAAAGTCAGCCGATACGGAAAATTTCAAGAACTTTGAATGCATCCTCAAGTGCAGTTGCAAAAACTATCAAACGCTATGACGGAACTGGCTCTCTTGAGGACTGCCCCAGGAAAGGAAGACCAAGAGTTACCTCTGCTGCAGAGGATAAGTTTATTAGAGTTACCAGCCTCAGAAACCTTTTACTTAACAGCATCTCAGATAGATACCACATAAAGGACCTCATTCAGAGTCGGTTGTTAAACTGCGCATACGTAAAGTTCGCAATGCGCGTGCGCAAACTAGCTGCTACGATCAGAAATTTCTCTCTCCTTGAACACAGCCAGGTCGGTAGTTTGAGTGACAGAATGAGGCGTTTGTGGGTGGTAACAGGGGAAGGTGCTTGAAAACGGGGGAGTGGAGATCCGAACGCAGGCGTGCCTAATTATGCGAACGGCATTTTATGGGAGTGCATAATTAACAAAGTAGTGTCATGGCACATGTGACATGGGTGGTTTGTACACTGACCTGATCGTAGTGCTTAAGAGAGGGTATGGACAACCTTAAACTCTACGACCAGTTCCGATGTTTACCGATGGTCTCGATTAATCCTTATATGGCTGGAGATGACGTGTAATGCGTACGAGAAGGGGGCGTATTTTTTGTCTTACGGCCGCATTCTCCCCTTGATCGGCCAGCTAACGATCCGATCTTAAGGACGCAACTTGCGAGTGCATCATTTGAATATCCGTCCCCTTTTCCCTTACGACCGTGCGGCCGCAATGACCGACTCTGAATGAGGTCCCAAGTCTTCACAGAGTTCAAGTAGCGGACAAATCTCAACATCAACTGTTCAGAGGAGACTGCGTGAATAAGGCCTTCATGGTCGTATTGCTGCAAAGAAGTCACTAATGAGGATGAACAGCAAAAAGAAGAGAATTGTTTGGGCCAAGAAACACAAAGAATGGACATTAGATCAGTGGAAATCTGTACTTTTGTTTGATTCCAAATTTGAGATCTTTGGCTCCAACTGCCGTGTCTTTGTGAGATGCAGAAAAGGTGAGCAGATGGTTTTTGCATGTGTGGTCCCCACTGTGAAGCATGGAAGAATAGGTGTGATGGTGCTTTGCTGGTGACACTGTTGGTGATTTATTCAAAATTCAAGGCACACTTAACCAGCATGGCTACCAGAGCATTCTGCAGCTCCATGCCATCCCATCTGGTTTGCACTTACTGGGACCATCCTTTGTTTTTCAACAAGACAATTATTATTATTATTATCGTATATTTATATGGCGCCACAAGTGTTCCGCAGCACCTTACAAAGTATATAAACAAATAATTTGACAACGGACTTACAGTAAAAAATAGGACAAGGACATGGATAATATACATTAGTGACCATAACACCTAGATATGCAACAGAGCGTAAGCAACCAAGTGTTAGGTGCCATGGTGGGGGGAAAGAAGTAGGTAAAAGTAAAGTAAGGAGAAGCACAAGAGGGTAGAGGCCCTGCTCGTAAGAGCTTACATTCTAAAGGGGAGGGGCAGACAAACAGGTGTGACACAGATGGGGTAAACGGAGGAAGGAGTATGTTGCAGCAAGTTAGGATGGGAGCTGGAAGGCTTTGATGAAGTAGTGGGTCTTGAGAGCCCGTTTGAAGGATTGTAAAGAGGAGGAGAGTCTGATAGGGAGAGGGAGAGAGTTCCAAAGGTCGGGAGCAGCACGGGCAAAATCTTGGAGGCGGGAGTGGGAGGAAGTAATCAGTTGGCATGAGAGATGGCGTGCATTGGTTGAGTGAAGGGGGTGGCCAGGAGAGTGGATGGAGATGAGGTCAGAGATGTAAATGGGAGAGGAATGGGTGAGGGCTTTGTAAGCAAGTGTGAGAACCTTGAATTGGGTTCTAAAAGGGAAGGGGAGCCAGTGGAGGGCTTGTAGGAGAGGGGAGGCAGATGTAGAGTGTTTGGAGAGGAAGATGAGTCGAGCAGCAGCATTGAGGACAGACTGGAGAGGAGAGAGATGGGAGTTGGGGAGGCCAGATAGGAGAAGGTTACAGTAGTCCAATCTGGATATGATCAGTGAGTGTATGAGGGTTTTGGTGGCATCCTGGGTGAGAAAGGGTCTAATCTTGGAAATAATTTTGAGATGGAAGCGACAGGACTGTGAGAGGCTCTGGATATGTGGTTTGTAGGAGAGGGAGGAGTCCAGGATAACTCCAAGACAGCGCACCTTGGGGCTAGAAGAGATAGTTGTGCCATCAATTGTTAAAGAAATAGTGGGAAGTGAGGTTATGTTGGAGGGTGGAAAAATGATCAGCTCAGTCTTAGACATATTAAGTTTAAGAAATCGCTGGGACATCCAGGAAGAAATAGCAGAGAGGCAGTTGGAGATATTAGTAAGGAGAGAGGGGGAGAGGTCAGGGGAGGAAAGGTAGATCTGAGTATCATCAGCATAGAGGTGATAATGGAGGTCAAAAGAGCTGATGAGTTCACCTAGAGAGGACGTATAGAGGGAGAATAGTAGAGGTCCAAGAACGGAACCTTGGGGAACACCTACTGTAAGAGGCTGTGGTGGGGAAAAGGAGTCATGAGAAGAGACAGAGAAGGACCGGTCTGAGAGGTAGGACAACAGCCAGGAGAGAGCAGTGTCACGTAAACCAAGTTAGTGAAGGATTTGCAGCAAGAGAGGGTGGTCAACAGTGTCAAATGCTGCAGAGAGGTTAAGGATAATAAGCAGAGAGTAGTGGCCCTTGGATTTGGCAGCAAGGAGGTCATTGCTGACTTTTGTGAGGGCAGTTTCAGTGCAGTGGAGAGAACGGAAGCCAGACTGAAAAGGATCAAGGAGGGAGTAGGAGGAAAGAAAGGTGGTAAGGCGTCTGTAAACACGCTCAAGGAGCTTGGAGGCAAAAGGGAGGAGAGAGATGGGACGGTAGTTGGAGAGAGTGTTGGGATCAAGGGTAGGTTTTTTTAAGAATGGAGGAGACTATCACATGTTTGAATGCAGAAGGGACAGTGCCAGATGAGAGGGAGAGATTGAGGAGGTGGGCAAGATGGGAACAGGCACAAGGAGAGAGGTAGCGGAGGAGATGTGAAGGGATAGGGTCAAGGGGGAGGTAGAAAGGGGGAGGACTGGATGAGAGCCATGACTTCCTTTCCAGATACAGGGGAGAAGGCTGTCAGAGTTGGTGAAATGGATGGAGATGGGTGATCAGGGAAAGAAGGAGGTGTAGAGAAGGGGGATTGGTGGGATGTGATGTCCTGGTGTATGGAATCGATTTTTGATGTAAAGTAGGTAGCAAAGTCAATGGCAGTGAGTGAGGAGGGGAGGCGGTGGACAGAGGAGGGAGTTGAAGGTGGTGAAGAGACGCTGGGGATTTGAGGACTGGGAGGAAATGAGGTTCTTGAAATAGGACTGTTTAGATAGGGAAAGGGCAACACTGTAGGATGAGAGCATAAATTTGAAGTGGAGAAAATCTGCCTTAGAGCGTGATCTTCTCCACTGTCGCTCAGCAGTTCTTGAACACCTTTGCAGATATCTGGTGCATTTGGAATGCCAGGGTTATAGTGTGGATCTGCGAGGGTGAGTAGTGATTGCCGGTGCAACAGAGTCCAGAGCAGAAGTAAGGGAGGCATTGTATAGGGAAGCAGCTTGTTCAGGGCAGGAGAGAGAGAGGATAGGGGATAGAAGCGAGTCAAGCAGGGAAGATAAAGAAACGGCATTGATAGCCTCAATGTTACGTTTAGTGATGGTGGCCTTTGGAGGTAGAGGAGAGGAGGGAGAGAGAGTTAGGTTAAAAGAAAGAAGGTGATCAGAGAGGGGGAATGGGGAGTTGGAATAATTAGAAATATTACAGCGGTGAGAGAAGACTAAATCAAGTGAGTGCCCACTCACATGTGAGAGTGAGGAGGTCCATTGTGAGAGACCAAATGAAGATGTGAGGGTAAGGAGTTTGGGGGCAGAGGATTCTGTGGGGATATCAATTGGAATATTGAAGTCACCAAGGATAATGGAGGGGAGGTCAGAGGAGAGAAAGTGAGGGAGCCAGGAAGCAAAGTTGTCAAGGAACTTAGAGGGAGGGCCAGGGGGATGGTAAATGACAGCTACTCGCAGGTGTACTGGTTGGAAGAGGTGTATAGCATGAACCTCAAATGTAGAGAATGTAAGGGATGGTTCAGAGGGTAGGAGTAACCTGGGGATAGAAGGACCCCCACACCACCACCATGGCGACCCCCAGGGCAAGAGGTGTGAGAGAAGGTGAGGCCCCCAGAAGAGAGAGCTGCAGGGGAAGTGGTGTCAGAGGGTGAAATCCAGGTTTCAGTAATGGCTAGGAGATGCAAGTTTTTGGAAATGAAAAGGTCATGGGTGGGAACCAGTTTGTTACAGACTGATCTGGCATTCCAGAGGGCACAAGATAGAGTGACAGTGTTTATGGGAGAGATGTGAATGAGATTATCAGGGTTGCTGTGACGAGAAAGTGAGATTAATTTGGGTGACCGAGATGAATGTAGTGGAGAGATTGTGCGGGCACCAGTGTTGGGAAGGGAACCTGGAGGTGGTGGGCAGGGAGGGAGTTTAATGAGATGTGGGTGGAGGTGGGGTGGCATGGTGTGGAGAGGATGCTTGGAGGAAGGATTAGCAGTGGGGTAGTAGGACCCAGGTGGGGTAGAAGAGAACAAATGTGGAGTAATGGGAGAGGAGAGGGAGGAAGGCAGACAGAGGAGGGGAGATAAAGGAAGGAGGAGGTGGAGGAGATAAGGGGGAAATGATAAAGGTGGAAGAAGGGGGCAAAGCAGTGGATCGGGTATACACTGAGTGGAGGAGGAATTGGATGAAAACATGGTCATGGTGTGGCTGGGTAAAGTTTGGGGAGGAAATCTAGATGTAGGAACAGAATATATATGTAAGAGAAAGTGCAGGAGATTTGCAGAGAATCAAGTAAAAGTACAGTGGAAGAAGGTGTATGTGTATTGATAAAAGGTTATAATTGAGGGAAGGAAAAATGGAGATTTAGTGGGGAAGAAATGGATTATTAAAGTAAACTGTGTTAGAAGACAGATGACAGGCTTGGCAAATAATTAAGATAGAGATAAACTGAAATTGGCACAGATACAGTACATTATGCTGTAAAATATTTGTGAAATCAGAGAGCCAGCCCAAATATTAGCAAGTAAAGTGTTAAGGTCATAGAGTGAGTCCAGTGAGTAATGTCCAGGTTGAGCAGACAGCAGTTGCTTGTAGAGAAGAGATCGTGAATTTACATATCTTGTTTATACTTTGTCCAGATGGTCAGGTTTTGTGGATGGGTTGAGGTTAGAGTGGTCTCCTTCTGTTAGACTTCAGTTTAATGCCGGTATAACGCCAAAATATGGATACAGTGCACTTGTAAAATTATGCACTTATTAATATTATGCACCAGCAGCCTGCAGCCTCTCAATGAAAGTTAAATAGTGAATGCTGACATGTGTATGCAATGATTGCAATGAACCCCCAAAACCCACCCAGTAAAATGGCAAGTAATAAAATTCCTAACACAAACAAACAATGAATACCACAAAGCTAAGAGGGACTTGGTCTAGTTAGCAATACACTGTGCAGATAGTTTAGACAGAGAGATACTGCAGCAGTGATGGAATTTACATAGATATACTTAGTAATCAGGAGATAACTGCAAACATCAGAAAATACTTCCAGCAATGTTTGGTTTTAGATATACCTAGTAATCAGGAGATAACTGCAAACATCAGAAAATACTTCCAGCAATGTTTGGTTTTAGATATAACTAGTAATCAGGAGATAACTGCAAACATCAGAAAATACTTCCAGCAATGTTTGGCGTTAGATATACCTAGTAATCAGGAGATAACTGCAAACATCAGAAAATACTTCCAGCAATGTTTGGTTTTAGATATACCTAGTAATCAGGAGATAACTGCAAACATCAGAAAATACTTCCAGCAATGTTTGGTTTTAGATATACCTGCAGATGGAGGAGAAAGGCGGGGTCAGTTCACAATCGATAACAGCAGAAGATAAAATCTAATAAATGCCGGTATAACGCCAAAATATGGATACAGTGCACTTGTAAAATTATGCACTTATTAATATTATGCACCACCAGCCTGCGGCTTGCAGCCTCTCAATGAAAGTTAAATAGTGAAACAATGACCCCAAACACACCAGGCTATGTAAGGGCTACTTGACCAAGAAGGAAAGTGATGGAGTGCTGCATCAGATGATTTGGCCTCCACAATCACTCGAGCTAAACCCAATTGAGCTGGTTTGGGATGAGTTGGACCGCAGAGTGAAGGAAAAGCAGCCAACAAGTGCTCAGCACCTCTGGGAACTCCTTCAAGACTGTTGGAAAACCATTCCAGGAGGGTACCTCATGAGCGGATTGAGAGAATGCCAAGAGTGTGCAAAGCTGTAATCAAAGCAAAAGGGGGCTACTTTGAGGAATCCAAAATATAAAATATATTTTGATTTGTTTAATACTTTTTTGTTTACAACATAATTCCATATGTGTTTTCTTTCATAGTTTTGATGTCTGCAGTATTAATCTACTATGTTAAAAATAATTTAAATAAACAAAAACCATTGAATGAGAAGGTGTGTCCAAAACTTTTGACTGGGAATGTATGTATGTATGTATGTATGTATGTGTAAATAATAATATATATATTTTATTTATTGTAATGTGCAAACATTTTTGGCAGGTGTGTTTTATCAATTACAGTGAATGAACAATGAATCTAAATCAAATCAATATTTGGTGTGACCGCCCTTTGCCTTCAGCACAGCAATTATTCTAGGTACACTTGCACATGGTTTTTGAAGGAACTCAGCAGGATGATTGTTCCAAACACCTTGAAAAACTAACCACAGATCTTCTGTGGATGTAGGCTTGCTCAAATCCTTCTGTCTCTTCCTGTAATCCCAGACAGACTCAATGTTTAGATCAGGTCTCTGTGGGGGACATATTATCCCTTCCAGGACTCCTTTTTCTTGTTTACGCTGAAGATAGTTCTTAATGACATTGGCTGTATGTTTGGGATCGTTGTCCTGCTGCAGAATATATTTGGAGCCAATGACACACCTCCCTGACGGTATTGCATGATGGATAAGTAACTGCCTGTATGTCTCAGCATTGAGGACACCATTAATCCTCACCAAATCCCCTACTCCATTTGCTAAAATGCAGCCCCAAACTTGCAAGGAACCTCCACCATGCTTCACTGTTGCCTGCAGACCCTCATTATTGCACCGCTCTCCAGCCCTTCGGTGAACTGTGTCCTCAGTGAAAAATAATTGGCTCCACCTGTTGAACTTTTAAAATATGTCAGCCAATCAGCCAATATAAATATACACCTGTGCACCAACTAGCACAAAATGAAAACCATGCACTGTTATTGCTCCCTGAGGAATGAGTCTGTTTTGTGTAACAAAATATACATGGGTCACTCTTTTTAATAAGATAAAAATAAAGCATTTCTTTACCATCAGACTGTCTTGACATAAAAAGTAGTAAGAAATTAGGCTTTTTTTGTTTTTTTACATGAAAAAAAAATCTAAAGAATTTGTCTCAAATTACTTTAAGCAGCGGTTATCAACTCCAGTCCTCAAATACCACCAGCAGGTCATGTGTTATGGATTTCTTTAATCATGCACAAGGTAGGTAATCTACTTTTGTTGGGTCAATAATTATCCCACCTGCTTCCACAGACAGAAATCCTCAAGACTTGTTAGGAAACACCTGAGAGTTGAGAACTAATGGTTTAAAGCATGGTGCCAATGAATTTATTCATTATCCATGAAAATGAACAGTCCTAGAAGTTCAGATGTGTAAATTCTAGTAAAATAAACAGCTGAAGTTAAATATTTCTGATATAAAACCTAGTCCTAGCCACTGAATTTATAGTTGCACAGAACAAGAACTGCACAATACAAGGCGGTTTTCTAAAATCCAAGGACCTTACCTTGTATGAAAAACTGGTTGCCATAGAGAGGCCTTATAGACTGGTTCCTGAACCGGAGGCCTGGATATTTTCATCCCTAATCTATTAGGTCAGCATCACAATAACAAAATGCAACTTATTGTGACCGTTAAAATGCACCCCAAAATTGATAAAGGTAATTAGTAAAAATGTGTAGTTATCATGAACAAGCACCCGCTAAGCATGAGGATGTGCCTGTACTGGCCACAGTGACAGCAGTATGCCCTTACACAGGAGAGACAGACTCAGTGGGGTATATGTAGTAGCCTGTGACTTTCAGCTAGACTTTGGCACTAGATTTATAGCGCCAATGTTAAAAAAACAAAACAAAACACCCACACCCAACCCAGACTAGTGTGTGTTGTGTGTGTGTGTGTGTGTGTTTTTTTTTTTTTAGATTTCATTACTAAATGGCCAACATCTTACGGCTGTCTGCAGCTCGCAGGCTACGACATATACAGGGGCGTTTCTAGAGAGGATGGGACCCGTGTGCAGCCTCCGACACGGGCTGTGCGCGGCCAGCACCGGAGTTATAGACTCCGGGCACTAGAGTGTGCCCAGAGTCTATAGTGTCTGCACAGGTAACCGGGAAAATGTACTGTACTGTACTGCGCATGTGCAAACGACAGTTGTTTTACAGCATCGGACGCCCACTCCGACGTGGGACTCCGGAGAGGTAAGTAATATTATGGGTGCAGGGTGTGCGGTGCAGGGGCCCGTGTTACCCGCACACCCTGCACCCATTATAGATATGCCCCTGGACATATACATCAGTCTCATGGTTACAGCATGACTGGCTTCTTTGCAAAGAGGTATCGGGGTCTATTCATCAAACCATATTTTTCATGCTATTTTTAACATATTTACGTATGTCTTGTGTTAATTAAAGGACTTGGCGCAGTCAATATGACTAATATCTCCTTGTTAAGTCTGTCACAGTTATAGTAATATGGGGATGTTGAAATTACTGTATTCATCTTAGATTTTCGGTATAATTGATGTTGTAAATGTACACCATCTCCAACCCCCGAAAGCACTCACAAGCTGCTGTTTAGACGGCAGCTTGTTGCAGTAGTATACACTTAGCTGCTCTCCATCGCTCCCTCCTCAGGCTTCCGGGTCCGGATGCACTGTTCACGCTGCTGCTGCATGCTGCTAGTTCCTGGAAGCATCTCCCCCCTGTTCCCTGATGGTACTTGTAAGTGCTTCTTCAATTAACTGTTTATTTACTAGAAACCGTTTGAAATAAACAGTTCATTGAAGAAGCACAAGTGCCACCAGGGAACAGGGGGGAGATGTTTCCTGATGGTAGCAGCAGCATATTGCGGCTGGGAGAAGATGGGAAAGTGAAAAAAAAAAAAATTCCTGCAGCACCTTCTGCCCAGCTGTCCCTGGCCCCGCTTGTAACTGTAAGGGAGAGCGGGCCCAAGAGCGGGGGTCTGCACCAGCGGCTGCCAGCCAGTCATGACCAGGGAGTGGGGGAGATTTGTGGAGGACATAGGATGCAGGAGAGGGGTCCGGAGCTGCTGCCGATCAAAACACAGTGGATGGAGGAGGCAGGAGGTCTGAGCCATGCAGCCGGGGGGACAGAACTCTGCTGCACGGGAGACAGAGCATGACAGTGGATGCAGGCAGGGAAAAGTGTCTATTTTCCGAAAAGCTGTAATCGCAAAAATGACAGCTTTTCAGAATGGATACTTATGGAGAGGAGGAATGATTAATTCCTCTGATAATTAGAATGAACTCCATGTGAGTTCTAAACCTAATTATCTCCAGAGAATTGTATGTGGTAATGAATAGGTCCTATAGCAGGGACTTATAAAGATAATTTCTGCTCAAGTCCACAAAATGTGAAGTGCTGTACCTCAGTATGGCACTAATTATTTGTGCACCCGGTCACAATTTAAGTCCATACATATAGGGGGAAAATGTATCAAACATGAGTAGAGAAGTTGACCATAGCAACCAATTGGCTCAGGAGGGCTATCTGCCATAAAAACAAATCAAGAACACAAGTTCATCCATATCCTTCTCCACCCCTAGAGGAGTGGGTGGGGCCCTCAGGCAGTGGAGCCCACCGGGGAATGCCCCTGTGTGTCAGTCCGACCCTGTATCAGCTTCTAGTATATAAAATGACAGGTAGCTGATTGGTTACTATGATCAACTTCCCCACTCCTTAGGTTTGATCTATTTCGCCATAGGATGTATTCAGAATCCCGATGCTCAGTATATATCGGCAGCAGGATCCCGACGGATCAAAATGGCAACCACTTCAAACTGTATGTGGGTTAGGGTTAGCCTTAGAATACTTACCAAAAATCTCCAGCGTTTTCACCATCGGGATTCTGCTGCCGGCAAACCTAATTATCTGCTCCCCCTCTTCATTCTGGGGACTCTATTCTGGGCTCTTTAAACAACCAGTGTTTCTAATTGGATAATATACCACTATGTTTAGTGGCATTGTTGATTTGTTCTAAGCAATTTATCAGCACAAGGTTGGTCAGGTGACTTGAAATCTGATCTTTTTGTCAGCTAGCTTTGTAATTCCTCAATGCAGGTGGTGGGGCTGCTGTGGCTCAGGAAGGAACTGACTCTTCACATGTCCGAATACTGGTTATGGGAATTAAATAGGGGTATTGAATCTCTTAGCCACTAACCCATGATCTAGAAAGCCCTGAACTGAGAAAACAAGCGGTAGTGGGAAAATATTTTATTGATTTTTGTTGTATGTATACACAGCAATAATACAGTAACTATGTTGAGCATTGCTAAATCCCTACACTAGAAGAGTGCCAGGTACATTGTGGAAAAGCCAGAAGGGTGTCACCCTGATGAAGGACCATACATCAGAAACGCGTTGGTGTTTGATGTGAGGGACTCTCCAGCAACTTTTATACCTGGACTTTTTTGGTAACCTCCTGAGTGGAGGAGGTGATATTATTCTGCTGGTTCATGTTGGAAGTGCTAAGGAATCTCCCTTTTTTGGTTTTACTATGGCAGACTTGTGTTAATAATATATTCATATGGAATAAAAAAAACTTTTTTGATGATGAAACATTGCTTATGTCTGACTTGCATATGGAGGGAAGGACTTTCTGTATATACAGTTGAATAAGTGTGATTACCCATTTGATCAAAGAAACCTTTATGTGAACGTTGACACCTGGTCCCAGGTGAGTGTAAACTTTAAGGCAGGGGTGGGGAACCTTTTTTCTGCCGAGGGCCATTTTGATATATGTAACATTATTCATGGGCCAGATGCAGGCCATGCCCCCTGCGTGTGAGGTCACACGGGGATGGAGCCACAATCGCCAGTGATGACAGCAATGCCGGGAGCATCCTGAGGATGTTCCGGGGAGCTGTAAGGGCAGCAGTGTGACCAAAGGATGCTCCAGGTAGCACTGCTGCATAGATTCTGGCTGCAGGGTGCCATAATAGGCACCCTGCTATCCAGAAGAGGCTACCAGAAAAAAGCTCAGAGAGCCAGACCAAATGATTCCGGGGGCCTTATACGGCCCCCAGGCCTGAGGTTCCCCATCCCTGCTTTAAGGGGATCCAGATGGGGTACATGTGAAAGGAAGCTATGTATATGTTTATTTGTCTACGTGAAAAGAAACCTTTTATATGTATGCATCTCATTGTTAAGAGGTGAGCTCCAGGGGAATAACTCCAAACATCTGATCCGTTCATATATATTGACATAATTTGATGTCTTGTTTTTTTCTATCCTTGAGCGGAGGTCCCTATCAAGGCGGATGTCATCTATACTTTAATCAAGAAGACTGTGCTTAATATTTGGACCACTCAGTTTGTTATATTGATTTGAGGTGTGGTGCACTAGAGTGTGGACTAAGCTGCAGTTGCGGGGTGCAAGTTGTTTTGTTTCTTGTTACTCCTCACTGCTCTATGCCTACGCACCCTCCCCGCTCTGCTCCTACTCCTGCCGCTGCTAAGGTGACTCTGCATATGCCGGGTCATTATACTAGTTCCCTGCTGCCCCTGACTTGCTGTGCACCACCCCTGCTCCCCCGGGGGATGGCACATGCACAGACAGTCCCAGCTTGCTGAGTTTGTTTTCTCAGAGGACCTGGATTCTGCCTATCTTCGCCGGACTTGTGAGGTGAGTATTAATGAATGGCTACATAACACCACTATATATTGCATCATATCAATGTGATGTATAGTAGTAATTGCCGGTAGCCATTTCATTTTATACATGAATAGACCCCATGTTCTCGTACATCATTGCTCGAGTCGCGCCAAATAGCCTTTCCCGGCTCACGAGATCCCGTGTCACTCTGCTTTGCCATGGGTCTTTTTTGCGTCTTTCTCTCCAGCTGACTGTGCTGATTTTATTTATTACACTCTGCATGACTGAGTCTCTGAATCTATATATGAAGTGCTATGATGCATCAGACGCAGCTTTTTTTCAGGCCAATTTCTGCTGTATATCTGTGTGTGTGACTGAGCCTGTAAACAAAGCACCAGTGTCAGTCTCCTGGTGCATCCTAGTATATCGCATTGCTACTAAGATGCATTTTCGGGCAAAAAAGATGCCCGGTGGTAGTAGAGATACACAGGACCTGGCGGCTCACTCACGCCAAGCATCTCTCACCACATGGCATATTGAGGCTAGATGTTTGTAAACCAACAAAATTAAAACAAATTCTCCAAACATCTTTTGCACTTGAAACATAAAAGGAGGGGAAATAAAGTTTTAAGAAGGAAACTAAATTAAACTATTTTCTTTTATTGTCTCTCAGGAAACTTTTCTGGATACAATTGTGGAGACTGTAAATTTGGCTGGACAGGACCAAATTGTGACCAGAGGAAGCCACCAGCTGTGCGGAAAAACATCCTTTCTTTAACTCCCTTGGAGAGGGCTCGGTTCCTAGAAGCACTGGACCGTGCTAAGACCACCATTCATCCTGATTACGTGATCGCTACACAGCATTGGCTTGGTATTCTTGGGCCAAATGGAACCGAACCCCAAGTATCAAACACCAGCATCTATAACTTCTTTGTCTGGCTTCATTACTATTCTGTCAGGGACACACTCTTAGGTTTGTTAATTCATTATTAATGTTTGAGATCACAAGATACAATAATTAGGGATGACTTGTGTCATGAACCCAGTAGTAAATATGTAGTAAACCCCAAAAAAGGAATATTCTGGGAAATGTATTAAAGCTTCTAAAGAGTTGTGAAGTTGCCCAATGCTTGTCACCTTTTCGACAGCTTGCAGGAAATTAGGTGGGATGAGTTTATTAGGTCTCAATTTGCAAATATTTTGGTGCAGTAGCTAAAGCAGCTATTTTTTTGTTTATTGTAGATGTAGCCATTTTATTATGCAGTTTATTTACGCAATGGAACACATTTTTAAGTTTTTAGATGCTCTATTCTGAATATTTATTTCTTGTTCCTATAAACTAACTTGCCCAAAAGATCAATATCTTCTGTTCAGCTATTAAAAAGCAGCAAACCTAGAACCGAACCCTGCAATATCATTACTCTGCCATACTAGACTCCTCGTAATAGGTTGTAAGTAATTGCTCCACTGGCACCTAATTTAATCTATTGATTGTCCGTTTGAAAATTCTACTTCATGCTCATTTATTCTTGTACAGAACTCTTTGGTGCAGCAATGAATATAAGAAGCTTAAATTAAAATTCTAAAACCATTTTTTTCGACTTTAGGGCCAGGACGTCCATTCAAAGCCATTGATTTGTCTCACAAAGGCCCGGCTTTTGTTACTTGGCATCGATACCACCTGTTGCTGTTGGAGAGAGAGTTACAGGTAATGCAGCACTAACTGGTTGCCATATAAAACCCTCTTTGATGTAAACTTTAAACTATTTTATACCATACCCAATAACAATTGTTGGAATTGAGCAGAAAAAATGATTATATTTTATAGGTATATTTATCTAATGAGGGATTCTTATGGACAGTGGTTCAGCACAAGGAAAATCGGAGTGGAGATGTCTTATATAAATGCCTTGTGTGTTTTGTTATTCAATATGACTTTATTTCAACAGAAAATGCTGGGTGATGACTCGTTTGCCTTACCATACTGGAACTTTGCTACTGGCAGAAATGAGTGTGATGTCTGCACTGATGAATTATTCGGAGCATCCAGACTGGATAACCCTGCTCTAATCAGTCTAGGTTCTAGATTTTCACGTTGGGAGATTGTGTGTGACAGGTAAGATCTTTCATATGTTCATATAAATTAAATTAATCTTTATTGACTTTTAAAATTGTTGGAAGACCGTGCCCCACGCTGTCTCTCCAACTGGTACTTGGACCACGGACTGCCAGAAGTGCGACTTTTGACCTTGCGTGCTATTGTGCATGTTTCAGCTCTGCCAATAGTTTATGGGCCCAAGCCACAAGGCTCCCAGGCCATCAGTGTATGCAGATTAGTGATGCTGAGATCTTGGTTGCAGCGACACGGAATAAAAGATCTGAGGGAGTACAGAAAAGTCCTTATTCACAATTAAGGGTGAAAATCGTACAGTTCAGATGCAAGTATGAACTTTGCCAAGTTAGTGGAATGCTACATGGAAGTTTGCTATGCAGTTAAAGCAGAAACATTTTGGAAAGTTACTAGTGATCCCAGTGATAATCTCAGTCAAGACAATGTGGCTATACCCATGGGAACAATAGTTCATTTGTACAACCGCATGTATATTCCATAATTCATGGGAAGGTAACAGCATATGATATGTGGATAGCATTACAGACCTCTTATGAAAACAAAGAATTAATGAAAATAATTAATCTGATCTGAGACTCTGTACAGCACTAGGCTAACTGCATGCAAAAATTTGAAGGAATATGTAGATAGGATGTTGTCTATCTCAGCAATTGACTTCAGTAGCCATCCAAGTAGATGAGGAGGTTGCAATGGTGATGCTGCAATACTGTATGCAAGAATGGTTTATTAGGAGTTCTTTTCTATCCACAGATTGTATGAGCCAAGCTAATGCAGTTTCAAGAGTGTATACCTGTTTTGACTAATGCTGATAATTCTATTGTCAAAGGTGTGAATCCTAAAAGGCCCAAGTACATGTGCCACAAAATGGGACATAAGGCCTCCGGATGTAAAAAATTAATCATGTGGTATTTCATCATGCAACTGTGATAGAATGAGTTAACATTAAATTTAGCTGACCGTCACCACAAAGATTGCTGGTACATGGACTTGGGAGCCACAAGACACTTCAGCTGTAATGGAAGTTGGTTCAAGTCACTAAAGTAATTTTGTAAATGTCAGAAGAATAGGAGATAGTAATTGTCCTGACTTTCATGACATTTAGGACTGTGAGCTTATAAATTAAAGTAGAAACCATTGTCACAGACATAAAATATGTACTATTTGTGCCCGATCAGGTCTGATAACATTTTCAGAAAAGGTAAATAGAGCTCTTGCTACTTTTCTAAAGAGGAATGGCATCTAACACAAATTAACAGTTCCCTAGACACCAGAGCAAAATGCCAGGAGTGAAAGGACAAATAGAACAATCATTGAGAAAGCACGGACTATGCAAAGTGATGCAGATTTTGATATCGGTTAGACCCCAAGTCTATCTTGTTTTAAGCTTGGATATTGTCAGCAAAGCAAATGATGCAGATTGTGGGACATTACTAATCAAAAGCTCAAAGTCGAGAGATATAGGAATCTATTAACTAAGCCTTAGAGAGTGATAAAGTGGATATATAAAGTACCAACCAATCAGCTCCTAACTGTCACTTTACATGCTGTTTGATATATGACAGGTGCTGATTGGTTGATACTTTATCTCTCTTCAAGGCTTAGTGAATAGACCCCGTAGTCTTTCAGCAGGCAGCATCAACCAAAGCAAGCTTAATATTGCAACACAACAAGGACTTGTGATGTTAGACATGTCAACATTTTGGAAGTGTCAGAAGCTGAGACTAGAGATGTAAGTGATCAACCACAGAGCTGGAGCTCTAAGAGGAGTAACAAAGGTAGACCACCTAAAAGACCCAGCGAGGAGTTTGCTAACTTTACTTTTTGTATAGTTTGAGGTTCACTGCAAACAAAGTCAAGCAGCAACTGGAAAGTGTGGCAATCTGCCATAGACAAAGAGTTTACAGCTTTAAATGACAATGACACGTGGACCATTGTGGATAGGCTGAGCAACCATAAAACAGTCCAAAACAAGTGGGTCTTCCCCGAGAAATTAAACACTGATGGAAGACTTGCACATAACAAAGCCTGACTTGTTGTCAAGGGTTACACCCGGAAATCAGACTTTGACAACTGAAAGATCTTCTCACCTATTGCAAGGTATGTACATTACATATGGTCATTGCTATATCTGCTATGTATGATTACTACTGAACCAACTGGACTTTGATTCAGCCTTCTAAAAGGGTGAGCTAGCTGAAGAGATTTACATGGAGCCACTGGAACATTACAATGTAAATGCATTTCCAGAGAGAAAAGTGTGCTTACTAAAGAAATCATTGTATGGGCTAAAACAAAGTGGTCGCTGCGCAGTGTATTATTGGAAATTGACTTTGTACATTCTAAAACTGATCACTGCCTATACTACAAATGGAAGGAAAAATATTTGCTCATCATAGTTGTGTACGTTGAGGATTTGTTGCTTGCTGGGCAAGAAAGCCAAATATCCAAAGTCAATTTGTTGTTGGTTAAAAATTTCTAACTAAAAGATCTTGGCCCATCATACCAACTACTAGGTCTGAGACTCATGCAAAATTTGAATGCTTGGACGGTTACTATTGACCAACAAGGATACATCGATGCTCAACAATTTTGGCATGGAAGACGCAAAACCAATCAGTACACTGACTGACCAAAGTACAAAATATCTAAAGCTGTGTGTCCAACTTCAGAGGCCGAAATGGCTAACATCGGTACACGTCCAGACATCACGCATGTCCTGTCAGCCAATTTGCTATCAATCCTGGAAAAGAGCATTGGATTGCTGCTAAGTGTTTCCTGAGATACCTGAAAGGAACAAGTTCCTTGAAACTAAAGTGTGAGAAAACGAAGTTTGGAACTGCAAGCTTTCCGTGATGCCTATTGAGGATCAGATGAGGACGATAGGCTTTCCTACACTTGATAATTAGCGGGAGCAGCTGTTACTCTGAGATAGCAGAAAACAGCCTACTATTGCCTTGTCTGCCACTGAAGCTGAGTATAGCAATCCCAGAATCAACCAAAGAGGCAATGTGGCTGAAGACGAGTTTGTGTGAACTGAGGAGCTGATTCAGACACGCTCGCTAAGATGCGTTTTCTCATAGCTGCCAGATTTTTCACAATCTGCGTATGCATCGCAGAGCACAAACCAGTGCAAGAGATTGGGAAGCGTTCGCTCGCTGCTCATAGACAGCCCAGAAGAGTGAGTGACAGGAGAAGCTGTTTGTGGGTAGTGACCGTGGCTGGCCACTAGAAATGGGGGAGTGGAGGTGTGAACGCAGGTGTGCCTGAGCATCTCAATCCGTTTTGGAGGCATGCATAATTAATAGGCAGCGTCATAGTACAAGTCACCTGTTTGTATTTCACACTGAAGTGATCACAGTGCTTGCGGAAGGGTATAGTCAACCTGAAGAGCTGTGATCTCATCCGATGGTGATCGATATACCAATGGTTTCAAGTACTTCCAGAGAGAGATGATGTGCACAAGTGGGTGTCTTATGAATGGCTGGTGGGCGTCTACATACACTAAGTGATCGCAAGCCAAGACATAATGGGCGTGCTAATGCCTTGCAGTGTGATCGCCTGCCTTGCTGGGAGTGTGCAGGATTTGCATACACTGGGTGTGAGCGAACGGGTCTGAATGAGCTCCTGAGTCCTCAAAGTCCAGATAATACCAGCATTGCATGTGACAAAGGTGCAATCGATTTGTCTTCCAGGACCAAACACTATGGTTGCTCTAAGCATAGTGCTATAAGACAGCTCTTTTGATCAGTGAGATATATTTAGTTGGTGAGGAGAATCTTGACATAACGTATACTGAATGCCTTTCTAAAAAAAAAAAAAAAAAGATGGGTTGGAGTGTATTTGAAATGTTGATGTATTATGTTAGGGTTTTACTCTCTCGTGTTTTTAGGTACATGTTAAATCCGAAATGTGGTATGTCTTGTAAGTCTAACTAGAGACAGCCTTGAGAAAGGGTGGGTGTTAGGCGAGAACACCCACGTTGCCTATGCCCGGCACAAGCAGGGCCGGATTAAGGCCCACATGGGCCTGGAGCTGAAAATGTTCAAGGGCCTATATTGAGAAGGGGAAGAGCTGTGACCGGTGCTGTGCGGGTGTAGTCAGTCACCTTGGTGTGTGCACCCCCTACTCTATGAACACAATGTATCCCTAACTACATAGAAATAGAAAAATTGCATTATTTTTTTGGGGGGGCAGGGGGAACTAGAAAAACGATTTGAATACTTAAAATTTATGGCCAGTTAGGCACCTGGTAATCATGCTGTCATGTTGATGGGCCTATTTTTATGTGGAGACCTGGAGCTGTAGCTCCATCCGCCCCATTGTTAATCTGGCCCTGGGCACAAGGAGGAGCAACCTCTGACCTTGTTAGCTACTGCACATGTGAGGCGCGTCGGAATCTTCAGCTCATCCTCCATGCTAGAAGGATGTTCCCCTGATGGACTTCAGTGATTCTCTCATAGAGATGGCGTTACAGAGGCCAGTGACCCCGGATAGTTCCACTGTACCACCACTGCTATACTGCTGCATGTATAGAGCCTGTGTGCATACTACACTGCCACCACTACTACAAACACTGGTGTTTTCTCACCTGTTGCACACCACCTGCCCTCCCCTATACATTCCTGGCTGGATCTAGTACATACATTATATGAGCGCTGTATACCTGTTATACATAACTGATGCATTAACCCTGTGTCATCCTGTACCCTATTCTGCATGGTTAATAAACCAAAGACCTGGTTGAGATTAGTCCACTGGGTAGATAAACTTAATCGCATACCTACAGTCAGGTGCATAAATATTGGGACATTGACAGAATTTTCATATTTTGGCCTCTATTCACCACCACAATGGCTTTGAAATGAAACAAACAAGATGTGCTTTAACTGCAGACTTTCAGATTTAATTTGAGGGTAATTACATCCAAATCAGGTGAACGGTGTAGGAATTACAACGGTTTCTATATGTGCCTCCCACTTTTTAAGAGGCCAAAAGTAATGGGACAAACTAAACAATCCTAATTCTAACTTTCACTTTTTAATACTTTGTTGCAAATCCTTTGCAGGCAATTACAGCCTGAAGTATGGAACGCATAGACATCACCAGACGCTGGGTTTCATCCCTGGTGATGCTCTGCCAGGCCTCTACTGCAAATGTCTTCAGTTCCTGCTTGTTCTTGGGGCATTTTCCCTTCAGTTTTGTCTTCATCAAGTGAAATGCATGCTCAATCGGATTCAGGTCAGGGGATTGACTTGGCCATTGCATAACATTCCACTTTTTAGCCTTAAAAACTCTTTGGTTGCTTTTGCAGTATGCTTCGGGTCATTGTCCATCTGCATTGTGAAGCGCCGTCCAATGAGTTCTGAAGCATTTGACAGAATATGAGCATATAATATTGCCTGAAACACTTTAGAATTCATTCTACTGCTTTTGTCAGCAGTCACATCATCAATAAATACAAGGGAACCAGTTCCATTGACAGCCATACATGCCCACGTCATGACACTACCACCACCATGCTTCACTGATGAGGTGGTATGTTCTGGATCATGAGCAGTTCCTTTCCTTCTCCATACTCTTCCCTTCACATCACTCTGGTACAAGTTGATCTTTGTCTCATCTGTCCATAGGATGTTGTTCCAGAACTGTAATGGCTTTTTTAGATGTTGTTTGGCAAACTCTAATCTGGTCTTCCTGTTTTTGTGGCTCACCAATGGTTTACATTTTGTGGTGAACCCCCTATATTCACTCTTGTGAAGTCTTCTCTTGATTGTTGACTTTGACACATATACACCTACACCATATACACCTACCTCCTGGAGAGTGTTCTTGATTTGGCCAACTGTTGTGAAGGGGTTTTTCTTCACCAGGGAAATAATTCTTCTGTCATCCACCACAGTTGTTTTCCGTGGTCTTCGAGGTCTTTTGGTGTTGCTGAGCTCTCCGGTGCGTTCTTTCTTTTTAAGAATGTTCCATACAGTTGATTTGGCCACACCTAATGTTTTTGCTCTCTCTCTGATGGGATTGTTTTGATTTTTCAGCCTAATGATGGCTTGCTTCACTGATAGTGACAGCTCTTTGGATCTCATATTGAGAGTCGATAGCAACTGATTCCAAGTGCAACTGTCACACCTAGAATCAACTCCAGACCTTTTATCTGCTTAATTGATAATGAAATAACGAGGGAATAGCCCACACCTGTCCATGAAATAGCTTTTGAGTTAATAGTCCCATTACTTTTGGCCCCTTAAAAAGTGGGAGGCACATATAGAAACTGTTGTAATTCCTACATTGTTCACCTGATTTGGATGTAATTACCCTCAAATTAAATCTGAAAGTCTGTAGTTAAAGCACATCTTGTTTGTTTCATTTCAAAGCCATTGTGGTGGTGAATAGAGGCCAAAATATGAAAATTCTGTCAATGTCCCAATATTTATGCACCTGACTGTATATCAAATATAGGACCTATAAAACCTTTTTATAGGTACTGTGGTTTAAAATGTAATGTTATCTCTGTTGTCCTGAACAGTTGTGTGTATATTTATTAATAAGTTTCTGAAATTCTGCATCATTTCAATTACTCTTGAAGGAAACTGAGGGGACAATGTTTATATTGAAGAGCAGCAATCATCCCATTCCCCAGTTTTTTTTCTAGTAGAAAGAATGGATACATAACTGCCATGACTATGAAGTAGTAAACCCCTAGTGATGATGGGGGATCTCTAATTGTACAGAAACTATGGCAAATAACCATGGATTTGTTTTGAGGACTTTCATCTGACTCATGTACAAGTCAATATTTCGCCATATATTTACTGTAATCCAACTTGTTTCCAAACTACATAAGAACCTATGACCTGTTCATGAAAGATTCAATGTAGCTTAAATTAAATCTACCACACTGCCTAGTGTGAACTTGCATGACATCAGTCACTATTCTAAGGTTAAGAGTCCGCTGCTGGCCTCCCTGCGAGTTGATTGATAAACAACTTTAGTCATAAAAATGGCCGACAGCTGGGATCTGAAGGCATAATTTGATTAGGTTATGTCTGTATTACTGTCAGGACGCACCTCTCCTCTCCTGTAACAAATCACCAGGACCCTGTTGACATTTTAAACGCTTCTAGATTGATATTCTCAATGCAATTACAAAAAAGTTCCAACTCTAACCCCATACTTAATAGGGCCCAGACATCTGTGATATATTGCCTGAATCCTGTGTTCTCCCAGGGATTGGGGAAATCCAACATGTTGGAAGTCCTCGAGTCACCGATCCTGACCAAAACATTATCGTGAGTGGGGAGTTAGGGATTTTAACATGCTGTTTTTCCCCGATCCGCCGACTGATTGCCGATCATTGATGTCGGGGGTCATAGTCTTTGAACGCCAATTGGCGGATTGGATCTAAACTCTCTGCCCCATGGTATCTGCAATCCTGTATTATACAGTCTATATGAACTGCAAAACTGACAGGTTTTTCTGTGTTTAAATCCTAGCTTAGATGAGTACAATCGTCTGGTTACACTGTGTAACGGAACTAATGAAGGTCTTATTCGGAGGAGCACAATTGACCAATCTGGTGGGAATCTGCCAACAATGGATGATGTAAAGAAATGTCTTTCACTTGGAGTGTTTGACAGTCCTCCTTACTTCACAAACTCTACTTCAAGTTTCCGGTATGTGCATGTTCATTGTGGTCTGAGGTTTTGAAATGGTTAAGAGATGTTGCGCTTGAGGTATCATCTAGTGTATAATTCATAAACACACACACACACACACAGACACTACGGTGTGGTGGCTTGTTTTGTAAATGCTTACAGGAGTACTGCTTTTGTTCTAAAAGTCACTGAATTTGATTCCTAAATTCTGTGAAAACCTTTATCAGCAATTGCTAACAAAGTACAATACAGCGTGGAATTTGGCGCTGACACGTCGATAAGGTGAACATGTTGCTTACAGCATGTTAATTAGATCGGTGTTACAACTGTTAACATACTGGTAAAGCCAATTGTGTGGGCAATCATAACATGTTCTACGTAGCATGTTAACCATGTCCACATGCCAGCACCTGCATTCCAGGATAGACCTAGTCACTGTCTATCCTGTATGGGGTAGCACACAACAAATGAAGGCTATACTTGCATAAAATTAATCTGTAAGAACTCATTAAGGTGAGATTAATTTGTTCATTTTCAGATGGAAACTACTAATATATTTATTTTTTTACTTGCACAGGAATGCACTTGAAGGTTTTGAGGAGCCAAATGGAACATTGGATTTTCCTGTAATGAGCCTTCATAATTTAGTCCACACATTCTTAAATGGAACCAGTGCATTGTCCCACTCTGCTGCTAATGATCCAATTTTTGTGGTATGTATTCCCTTTTATGCAGTAGATCAGTGTTTCCCAAACTCATTCCTCAGGGAGCACTAATGGCCGGTACACACTAGACGATATGTCGTCCGATCTGTCCAAATCGGATGACATCTAGGGCACATTATCTAGTGTGTACCCTCAATGTCACTGACGAGGCACGCTCCCGCGCATAGTCAGCGGCATCGCCCGTCGGACCTGCATGCAGGACAGACAGGCGACACTGTCGCTCCCAACATCGGTAAGTGTGTATGCATTTGCCGATGCCGGGCCCCCCACCGGATCCCATCACATGATAGTGCAACATTGTTGAATGTGTATCCAGCTTAACAGTGCATGGTTTACATTTTTCCTACTTGGTGCACAGGAGTATTCATTACTGGATGACATATATTAAATAATCCACAGGTGGAGCTAATTTTATCACTTGTGATTCTGTGAGGAGACCTGGAAAACATGCACTGTTAGTGCTCCCTGAGGAATGAGTTTGGGAATCCACAAAATGGAAAAGCCCACATACCACTCTGAATCAACAGGCCATTTGTATAAATGTGTTTGTACAATGCTCCTCACTATATTTGCATATATGGAATGCATTTCTGTGGTGCTTTAATGGCAGAATCAGTATTAAAGTCATCTAATCAGTGGCGCCATGCAGGGGGTACGGGCCACACTCGGGTGTCAGCAAAATGCCGGTTCCTCTGTCACACCGCAACACTCTGCTCCTGTCACTGCAATCTCCTGCAGCACCCGGCTCCTGTCATAGAAGAGGAGCCAACAGTGCAGACTGCCCAGTCTCCGTGGGCAGCCCAGCAACTCGGGTGATGCTGGGTTGCCCCTGGAGTCATGCTATTGGGATCCCCTATGAGGCCACACCCCTTTATTTAGGCCATGCCCCCTTTTTAGCCAGATGTGCCTCCGGCTCGGGGGGGGGCTATCCAGAGTGCGCACCGAGTGTCGCCTCTGCATCTAATGGGGGAAGTTTTTGCATCTAGTGGGTGCTATGTTTTCCTACCAAAGTCCACAAAGGAAAATCAGGCAAACACAGGAAGAACATAAACACTTCACAGATGGTGCCCTGCCATGGTTGTTAGTTAGTAAATCCTTTTACCAAGGCTGACTTTCTCCTTACTTGCCAAGTCTACCTTAAGCTGGAACATGCTCCCAATTACAGTAAGTACCACTCTTTGGATCTTATGTGGGTATTCGTGAATAATTTGGTGAAGTTTAGTAAATCCGTAAATGATAACTAGTTGAATATAGCGAAACTTGAAGAAATAAACAACACCTAAGTTTAATGTCCGAACACAAGACTGATGGAAGTCCATTGGGGTTTGTACGCTGTCCTGTTAAAAGGCCTTTCTTAATTTCATACTGTGAACCTTTGTGATTCTTCAGGGGCTCATCATTCAGTTCCACAGCAATGCTACAAGTGATATCAAACTACCCTGTCACCTATGCATGTGCAGCATTGAGTAGTAGTTTTAGTTATTTTACAGCTCTGTAAATATGCTATGTATGTTGATATCCACTGTTTGAGGATTGAATTCCATAAATTTCCTAAGCAGTTTAAACTATTATGTAGTGCCCTCACTGTATGACAGACTAAAATAATTCTGTGTAGCCGATGTCCACATAGTGACCTGTGTCCAGGCTGAGTCTCCCAAATCCAAATATTCAGAAATACGGAATATTCCAAAATACAGAATATTTTTAGCATGACTGAAAAAGTGAAACCATTGCTTTCTGATGGTTCAATGTACACAAACTTTGTTTAAGGCACAAAATTATAAAAAATATAGTCTAAAATAACCTTTAGGCTGTGTGTATAAGGTATATATGAAACATAAATTAATTTCATGAATGTACACACTTTTTTTTTAATGCACAAAATAATTAAAAATATAGTATAAAATGACCTGCAAGCTGTGTGTATATAAAACATGAATGCATTCTGTGCTTAGATTTAGGTCCCATTCCCAGGATATTTCATTATGGTATGCATATATAACAAAATATGGAATATTCCGATGTCCAAAATACCCCTGGTCCCAAGCAATTTGGATATGGGAGCCTCGACCTGTATAAAGATCAGTTTGATGTCTGTGAACCATGTATAGTGATTAATAGTACGGAATGGATCAATTGGAAGAGAGAGTGCAAAGCCTTGCCTAAAGCCAAGTTGGAGTCTCCATCTGGCTCTGAGTAATGGGAGCAGGAGAGGTGCCCCTCCTGAATCCTAAAGTAAGAAGTAATGCTTCTGCTTGCCCGCCTCAATCCTAAAGTAAGAAGTAGTGCTTTTGCTTGCCCTGATCATCCACTCTCCATGCTGCTTGTATGTTGCTACAAATATTCTCAGTAAAATGACCTTTTTATTATCGTTTAGATGTTGATGTTGTACCATACTGCCCATAAGTATCATACTGCGCCCAGTGTGGTTTTTCTTTTATGACAGACCAGATATTGTTCTGCTCTTAAACTTGACAGCTAATTTTAATAACTAAGATTATTTTGCCATCACAACACCTGTGGAAAAATAGGTGGAGGATTGTGTGTGTAAATTTCTTTCATTTACTTACTTTTATTTATGTAGTCTGAATTTTTTTTTTTTGTGTTGTATACTGTTCAGGGTATTGCAGTTACATTTGGATACTTCTTGGTGGTGTTTTTTTTTTTTTTGTGAAATTTATCCACATTATTCATTGTATTTGTAATTTTAATGTGTCTTCCAACCATTTATTGTTTGAATAAAGTTGTCCTTAAGTGAATTAAATTGCTGTAAATTCTAACTGAAGAGGACGACTATCGGCTATAATAGTTCACCAATGATAAACCTGGGACCTAAAATTCAGATCTGCTTCTAGGTGCCAGGTTTCAACACATGTTTTGAGTTGGTCCGTGCCACAGTTCCGTAGTGAAATAAAGGGAAGGAGGTAATCCAGCATGTACCAGGTGAAAGTCAAAGCTCCTTCACTTTGTAGCTTACTTCTCATTAGCGTAATAAAGCAGATATGCTTACTCACTGTGATGCAAGTAATGCGCAATTTTTTGGCTCTATTTTTTGTTTATCCTGAAAAATTGTAATCAACAGTTATGGTATACGTCTTATTTGTAGGTCCTCCATTCATTCACTGACGCAATATTTGACGAATGGATGAAACGCTTTCAGCCCACAGATGCTGTTTGGCCTCAGGAACTTGCACCAATAGGACACAATCGCATGTACAACATGGTGCCTTTCTTTCCTCCTGTAACTAATGATGAGCTTTTCACACCTGCTGAGCAGCTGGGATACACATATGCTATTGAATTACCAGGTAACTTAAAGCACTTCAGTATTGCCCAATACCTGCACACTACAATGTTTTTGTATTCCCACCTCATTTATTCCAAACCAAAAATTCACTAGATATTGTAGAACACTACATGTAATTGTTTAGCAGTTTATTTTAAACCATGGAAATACAGATAAAGCAGTTGGCTTTTCAGTTCCCTTTCATCCTGTGGCAACATATGCAAAAAGTAATAAAGACCTAAAAGACACAGATGGTCCTTTGGGTACCCCAATGAGCTGGTACAGGTGCCCAGACTGAACCCTGAAGCAGCATGTCCTGATATTGCAGCAGCTGGAGATACAGCAGCATATTTAACTACTTGGTGTTAACCAGCCAAATATGTTTGCCCCAGGGCTGGTTACACCACGGATCAGTAAGAATGTGGCCTTGGAGTAAATAAAGTACTGTGCTATCAGCATTTCATATACATATTTGGTAGGCAATAATTTGGGTAACATTGAAAACCTAAGTAATGTATTTCCTTCCTCTCCAGCCTCTGATGCGGACAGTCGTGCCATCGCTGTGGTTATTGCATCTACTGTTGGTGGAGTACTTATCGCCTTGCTTGTCCTCTTGGTGCTGCTTGTTCTCTTTATGAACAGAAAAGGGCGACGAGGTTTTGAGCCACTAATGAATGCCAGCTACAACAGCAGGAAATACACAGAAGATGCATAAAATATCTTAAGTCTAGATCTTTGTAATATACCTACATTTTGTTTGTGTGTGGCTGAAGTATGTTGGTATGTGTTACAAATTAAATTTACTTCTACACCACAATGTATTAGCTTGAAATGCTTGTGATGAGTCTCTCCCTTGTTAATTGTAGTTACTTTTATTGTCAAATATATCCTGGCATTATGTAAATAATACATGCACTCTGGGTTGGTTGTATACTTTAACATTAGTATCCTTACTCCTCTTGTACCTAGTATAGATGTACTGAACAATGTTTCCTAGTATCAACTCCTAACCAGTAATACTGCACAATATTAATAAATGACCCAACAAGCTAGTGAGTTTATGCAAAAGACAGATACACAGTTTAAAAGTAGGACAATCACAGGGATGATGGTATAGATGAGCAATGATATGTATGAAAACTAGAACCCGTTAATTAGTTTTTGCTGATCCTGACACTGTTTGATATGCCATTTGAGGGGGACTACACATAATATCCCGGATGCTGTACGTCCAGCTAGACTAAAGTATATTAAGTACAGAAGCACAAGATAATATATAAACTGTACCTACTTTGTATCCTCCCTGGTAAAATAAATAAAATATGAAATATTTTGATGACTTATTATGTGTTGATGTCTGTCTAGAACACAAGCAACTAGGCACAAGTGTTCTTTGTAAATATTTTGCCTCATTCGAATAATACAAACTTCTGTATTAAAAAGGAAACACCCAAGTCAGCCTGAGGGTCGCTCTCTTTTGTGCTCATTTAGCATGCTAACCTTTTTATTGTATTTCCATTAAAAGTTTTATATTTTGGCTTACAGTAAAATGAACCTGATCCTTTTTCTATAGGATTCTGGGCCTGATTCAGAGCCGGACGCTATTTGCGGACGGTCGTTCTAAAAAAGGGGCCGGCTATTTAAATTGAGCGCTCGCTCTTTGCGGTTTGTTGACGCTTCTATGTCTGAGCGAGCGAACTAAAAATGCGCTCGCTATTTTGTAAAGGCGCCCCTTTGCCGTTCGCATCACACGTCATCTCCGGTATTTATTAGATTAATCAGGTACATCGAAAGGCATCTGAACTGCTTGCAGTGCTTGTGGTAGGTTTTTCTTACCGCTATCACTGCGAGCAGTTCAGGCTAAAAGACAACCAAGTGACGTGGTCGATGACGCCCCTTTACTAATTATGCACTCCCATAAAACGCCCTTTTGACCGTTAGGCACGCCTGCGTTCGGATCTCCACTCCCCCGTTTTCAAGTACCTTCCCCTGTTACCACCCACAAAGGGTACATTCTGTCAATCAAATTAGCAGCCCCTCTCTGTTTTGCGAGCGCACGATTTCCGACCGCAATGACTGGTTTGCGCATGTGCATTACGACCCATATGCATGCGCAGTTGTGGGAACATCGCTCAGAGCGAACGAGCGGCCGCTTACGTGCGGCTCTGAATCAGGCCCTCTGTTATAATTGCAATGTATGCTGCAATTTAGGACCTATTAATCCTAAACATTTACTTTGTCAATAAACTATTTAAACCCATATGTCTATGCGGGATGTATTCCGCATCCCTGCGTGCGGGATGCCGACTGTCTGAATACCGGCGCAGAAATCCCTGTTTATGCTAATTGTGCACAGCAGAAAGTTCAGTAATATGGCAGTAAGATGTTTGCTCTTTATTGCTGTGTGATGTGTGTACAGCTTTTACTTTTTAACCTCAACACTAACTGTATTTGTTGTGATAGGAATTAAGAGTTGAGCTTGACATTAACTCGGCGGATAAAATAAACTAGCGTGAACCCATTATATGCAGTCGCATGCCTGTGCAATGCTGTCTTCTGGTAAAGTTTGGAACATAGAAATATCTTTTGCTGTGAGCAGAATGAAGACGTTATGGCAGCACTGTGATGCAGGTCAATCGTAGAAAAATAATGTGTTTCCTGCCCCATATATGTCATTGGATGTGGACCTGGAACATATGGAATTTGTCAGTATATGCATGGCTTAGACACTTGTAATTGTAACTTTAATGAGCAGCTTAGAATGAAAATTTGCAGATGTGTGTGAGTAAAATAGATACACTTTGGATGCGTGCCTACAGTCTTACGCCCGGCACAGACTAGACGACATTTGTAAACAAATTTGCAGATAACGACCAATCATTACTACGAATTTAAGTCGTCCAGTGTGTACGGACAATGACACTAACTGTGCGTCTTCAGTGACATGTAGGTCCAACAGGCGATATAGTCAGTGGCGCCATGCTGCCGACTGCAGCATGACCTCCACTGTCATTCCCCCGATGCCAGCACCCCACCGGGTCCTGTCGTGAGTGAGGTTGGTACACATTAGGCATCGTATAGTGTGTACTCTGCTTTAGTCTTGTTGGTTATAGACCTGGACTAGAAAAAAAAAATTGTTCTCCCCAGGACACAAATCCAGCAATAAGATGTGAATACTAGATGATAATAGAAATTTAGAGATCTTTGGGCCTGATTCAGAGCCGCTCGTAAGCGGCCACTCGTTCGTTCCGAGCGATGTTTGCACAACTGCGCATGCGTATGGATCGTAATACGCATGCGCGAACCAGTCAGTGCGGCTGAAAATCGTTTGTTCGCTAAATAGCGAATGCCTGCTATTTTGAGTGACATGAGGAGGTGTATGTGGGTGGTAACAGGGGAAGGTGCTTGAAAACGGGGAGTGGAGATCCGAACGCAGGCGTGCTCAAAGGTCAAAACGGGCGTTTTATGGGTGTACATAATTAATACAGCAGCGTCATTGTCCACGTCACTGGGTTATTTTATAGTCAGAACTGCTCGCATGATTGCGGTAGGAAAAACCAACCACAAGAATAGCGAGCAGTTCATACGCTGGTCGATGTACTCGATTAATCTAATAAATAGCAGACATGACGTAGGATGCGAGTGGCCAGGGGGCGTAGTTTTCCAAAAAACGACCGCATGTTTTGTTCGCTCGTTCAGACCTAGAGGCGTGAACAGACCGCAAAGAGCGAATGGTTCATTTGAATAGCCACCCCTTTTTTCTGAACGAGCGAGCGCAAATAGCGTCCGGCTCCGAATCAGGCCCTTTGTTGCATATATTTGCAAAGATATGTTTAAGCACCGGGACACGTCAAGGCATCCTTTATGCTACATGATAATAGCACCCACTATGGGTCATATAATTGCATACTGTTATGGCGTATTCATTAATATATCTAAATTGAGAGCCCACTTACCTGGAGGTACCCCAGAGTCCTCCAAAATAGCACTACAGGAACCAGCACACCCTCCCAATGCTGGTCCCATCCATGTTTCTCAGAACAATAATACAACATAGTGGTTGCTCAGATCAACTTAGTATTTCACAGGTGCTTGAAAAGAGAGGGGTTTACTCTAGGCTAGAAAATAACTTGTTTTTAACCCAGAGCAGACTGCAAAGGTCAATCAGTAAGATGTGAATACTACATGGTAATAGAAATTCTAAAATCTTTGTTGCATATATTTGCAAAGATATGTTTAAGCACCAGGCCACATCAAGGCATCTCTATACCAGTGTTCCCAATGCTACATGATAATAGCTCCCACTTTGGGTCATATAATTGCATACTGGTATGCCACATGATAATATGCCAAGATGCCTTGATGTGGCCCGGTGCTTAAACATATTTCTGCAAATATATACACCAAATATCTCTGAATTTCTCTTCTCATTTAGTATTCAAATGTTATTGCTTTAATTTTGCAGTGTGCTGGGGGGAACAATTTTTATTTTTCTCTAGCCTAGAATAAACTTTTCAAGCACCTGTGAAAAGCTATTAAGTTGATCTGAGCAGCCACTATTTTATATTACTAGTTATAGATCTGAACAGTCTCCACTCCCAACTGACCCATTACTGAGTGTTGCTGAAACAATATTTAGGTGAACATCCATGTAGCTACTACTGTTGTTCTTCACAATTGATACAACAGTGTTCACTGGGATATCCAAACATTTATGCTGGGTACACACTAAATGATGTGTACCCAGCATGATCTCGCTAGCGATGGGACCCGGAGGGGGTCCTGGCATCGGCAAGTGCTTGCACACTTGCCATTTGCCGGGAGCGGCGGAGCATTCGGCAGTATGGCCCCTGCTGATATTGCCCGTCGAATCTGCATGCAGGTCCGATGGATTATGTCGCTGACGACACACGGGAGCCCGCATAGTTAGTGACATAGCCGGTACACACTGGCCGATTGTGTGTAAATGTGTTGAAAAATGCTCAAAATCGTGAAGTACGTTGGTCGTGAAGTACTCTGCTTTCGCTGATTGTGTTCAACATAATTCCCGATTCTGTGCACCTTTCTTTTATTACAAGTTATAGCATTACTCTGGAATTTGGAGGAATATACATAGGAAGGGGGAGTAGCAGCTGGAAAAAACTATTGTTGCTGCCATACAACATGATATTTGTGCAGGCAGGATATTGTTCTTTGATATAATACAGTACAGTATGTGTATATTATGTATATCCAAAGAAAAAAAATGAGAAGGCACTAGCGGGAGTAAATCACACCTGTTAAAACCAATATAACACTACTGCAGCTACCAATGAAAGAGGAGCTGATCCTTGTTCATAGCCAAATGAGCAGAGCCGCCCCTAGGCATAGGCATAATAAGCAAATGCCTAGGGGCGACTTGAATGCCTAGGGGGCATCCAGGGGTCTGCAACTAACCAGCCCCCCCGTCTGCCACTGCCCCCCTATCGCGTGACGTGATGCTTTTCATCCCCCCCACCGGTGGCAGCTGTCCCTCACCTGCCGCGATCGGAGCTCAGCTCCAATCAGACAGCGCAGCTTGAGCCAGGTCAGAATGAGCTTCTGCACAGAAGCTCATTCTGGCTAGGCTACAGGAGGAGAAGCAAGATGGCCATGTTAGGGCATGCTGCGCATGCCCAGGCGCGGCCACTCCTCCCATGGGCCTTTGCAGAGCAGAGACGTGAGTGACAACTCACGTCTCTGCCCATATAACACATAATAGCCGACATAGGCAAACGCAGGGGGGGTTTCCGTCTGCCTGGAAACCCCCCTCCCCAGCCCACACCATGACCACAATAGAAATAGTAAGATAATTTTACCAGCGCTGCATGTTCTTCACAGTATCACAAATGAAATAATTAGCACCACCTGTGGATCTTTTAACATGTATCAGTCAGTAATAAATAACATGCGCACCAACTAGGAGATCTGGAAAACATTCACTGTTAGGAATGTGTTGCTATAGAGCCCAATATGTACATCTTTCCTTCCTATCTTCCCCTTCTGTGTCACGCCTGTCTGTCTGCCCCTTCCCTTAGAATGTAAGCTCTCACGAGCAGGGACCTCTTCCCTCATGTGCTTTTCTTTACAATTTCTTCTACTCTCTACTCCCCATTAGGGCACCTAACACGGGACTGCCATCTCCCGGCAGCTTATTGTGAGTGCTTTAATCACTATTTCAGCAATGTATATAAGTTGTGTCCTTGTCCTGCACTGTAATGTACTGTAAGTTACTTGTTTCTTGTTCACCTATTAGTACTATGTACTATGTAAGGCGCTGCGGAACATTTGTGGCGCCATATAAATAAAGGATAATAATTAGAATAATAATAATACATTATTATTATTATTATTATTATTATTATTATTATTATTATTATTATTATTATGTCCAGGGCAGTGCTAGATTATTCTGCTGCTCCCCCAGACTCCTGGACTTGCTCTAATACTCTGGAATGGTGCCCACATCTAAAATAAAACCATTCAGCTCAGGCAGGATGGCCTACTGCCACATCTAACAGGTTACTGTGATTGCTGGTCCTGTATATGCTGGAATTATGACACACAATATACTTTGTATGACGCATATTAAAGCTGGATAAATGCTAATTCTACCATCTTCATGGACTATCTACACTCACTCTAAAATCAAGCATTTGGAAACCCCCAACTAGAAATCCTGTGTTTGCAACAGGCCGCCCGGCCCAATGCCCGTCGCTCAGCAAAGGAGACTGGACAGGCTGCAGTTTGAAGAGCAGCATTAGCTGCATCAAGGTAATAACATTAGCTGCATCAGGTGCAGGCACTGACTGGGGGTATATATGTGTGTGTGTATATATGTATGTATATATATATGTGTGTGTGTGTATATACTGTGTGTATATATATATATATATATATATATATATATATAGTCAGGTCCATAAATATTGGGACATTGACAGAATTTTCAGATTTTGGCCTCTATTCACCACCACAATGGTTTTGAAATGAAACAAACAAGATGTGCTTTAACTGCAGACTTTCAGATTTAATTTGAGGGTAATTACATCCAAATCGGGTGAACGGTGTAGGAATTACAACAGTTTCAATATGTGCCTCCCACTTTTTAAGGGGCCAAAAGTAATAGCCGCTATACTCCTGTCTGTCTGGGTTCATCAGCCTCCTCCGACACCTGCACGGTTTCTACTTACCTGGATGTGGACTTAACATATTCGTAAGTGAACTCCAGATGATACTGTCTCCCATCATGTCAGGATTGAACATTAGTTTGTTGTATTCCTGGTGAGATCATCAAATAGGAAAAAGGAACAACCTATGTTTTTCAAATTGGATGACAACAATTGCTCATATAATATTATAGATTTTTTTGGATCCCCCTCCTTCAGCGATCCTTTTTAATATATTGGCACAATATGTTTAATTAATTTTATAATGATTTAATATTTCTGATTGTTTCATTTATTGCTTATTTATATTGATCGGTCAACTGAAATAATAGTAGTAAAAATATATATATATATATATAAAATTAATTTTTTGTGTTAGTTTTGTTTCATTCACATCGATCTTCTTGGAAACAAATATTTATTAGCGCAGATATCCATACTTTTTCACATTTTAAAACACACCTGATCTCCAGGTGTATATATGTGCTGCCACAAGCACATTTAGTTTTTCTGCTGCTCATTTATATGATTACTGTGATGACCTTTATTTTCTTTCTATTTGGATAAACATTTTATATATAATTATATGTAAATAGCGCTGGGTTTTGTTCTCTGTTTTATGAAATAGTTGCAACCTGCAATAACAGAAAAAAAATAAGTATTTAGATAAGCTGCCTTTAGCTCAATCTAAAGCTTTTGTAGACATTAGAATAAACCACAGGTACCCAAACGCGGTCCTCAAGGCACCCTAACACAGTTCAGGTTTTAGAGATATCTATTGTTGAGCACAGGTGGTTAAATCAAATTGACTGAGGTGCTGTCACCTGTGGTAATGCATGGCTTTCCTAAACACCTGGGGCGGAATGTACTAAGCATCGCTTCCCCCAATGCGGTACATCCCCCTGACTTCGGGTACATACCGCGGTTCATTACTGCAGTATGTACCAAGAATTTTGCAAAGGACAGCTCTCCCGATAAGTAAGTGCTGTCCTTTGCGATGCTGCCAGGCAAAGGGACTTCCGGGTTTAATACCCAGAAGTCCCTCTGGCATCTATCTGCGCATGCCGGCTCATGGGAGGGATCCGATCCCTTCCAGCCTGGAGCGTCCGATAAGAAGCCCATAGGCTTCTCTTGCAGTTAGCAGAGGGGACAAGCTGCATTAATGTTCTATACAGACAAAAAAGTCAGACCTCAAAGATAGTATATATAAGAGGACCATTAGCAGAGTTTCCTGATCTCCATTACAGTCCAGGTTTTAAGGATATCCATGCTTGCAGGGGCGTAAGTTCATCTCAGTCGCCCGGAGGCAAGTAAGAGTTTAGTGCCCACCCCCCCTTCCCAAATAAACGGTAAACAAATTTGGTGTGTATATATATTAGGGGTGAGCGGGTTTGGATTTCTGAAATCCGAACCCCCCCGAGCCCCCCCGATCCGAGGCCGATCCGAGTCAGGCTCGACTTTTCCCGCCTGAGTCAGATCTGAAATCGAGGCAAAACGTCATCATCCTGCCTTCCGGGTCTCGTGGGTTTTGGATTCTATATAAGGTACCCACGTCAGCGCCATTTTCTCACTCGGCTGTGGACAGTGAAGAGGGAGGGTGGGAGTTAGGGCTGGCTGGGCTGTGTAGTGTAGTGTAGTGCAGTGTAGTGTTGTGCTGTGCTGTGCTGTGCTGCGCTGTGCTGCTGTTGTCCATAGGGGCTGGCTGTGTCCACTCCTCCAAAGTCCATGGGGGCTGGCTGTGTTGTGCTGCTGTTGTCCATAGGGGCTGTGTCCACTCCTCCAAAGTCCATAGGGGCTGGCTGTGTTGTGCTGTGCTGCTTTTGTCCATAGGGGCTGTGTCTACTCCTCCAAAGTCCATAGGGGCTGGCTGTACTGTGTTGTCCATAGGGGCTGTGTCCACTCCAAAGTCCTGTGCAGTGTCCCAGTCCTAAGGGGGTGCTGTAGTGTTGTCCAGGGGGTACTCTGTCCATCAGGGGTGCTCCCCCCAAGTGCAAAAAAATAAATATTTTTTCTGTGTTTGTGAATTGTGTGCACAGTAGCCGCACGTGCATCAACAAAGTAGTGCCAAGCATCTGCCTGTGTCATAAGTAAAGGGCCGGCTGGCTTGTCCATTAAAGGGTGCTGTAACTCCCAAAGGGCACTCCAAACAAAATAAAAAAATATTTTCTGTGTTTGTGAATTGTGTGCACTGTGGCTACACGTGCATCAACAAAGGAGCAGCGGCAAGCGTGCGCCTGTGTCCCATAAGTAAAGGGACGGCTGGCTCATTTCTTAAAGGGTGGTGTAACCCACAAAGTGCACTAGTCTCCAACAAAAATAATAAAAAATTATTTTCTGTGTTTGTGTGCGCCTTAGCTGCACGTATATATCAATATAACATAAATGGAGGACCAAACTTTCTCCGATAAAAATAAAATAGGGAAAGAACAAGAACCACTTCCTCCTAGTGCTGTTGCTGCTGCTGGGAGTTGTTCATCATCCCAGAGAGGAACTAGGAACACCACTACTTTTACTAAACAATTGACCCTCCAACAGTCCTTAGCGAGGAGGATGAAGTACGACAGCAGTCATCCTGAAGCAAAATGTATAATTGAGGCCTTGACTGCTATGTTGGTGTTAGACATGCGTCCGGTATCCGCCATTAGTGCAGTAGGATTTAGACAATTGATGGAGGTAGTGTGTCCCCGGTTCCAAATCCCGTCTAGATTCCACCTGCATCCTCAAAGCAGCAGCGACAAGCGTGCGTCTGTCTGTTAAAGGGTGGTGTAACCCTCAAAGTGCTCCAAAAAATAAAAAACTATTTTTTTTCTGTGTTTTTTGACTTGTGTGCGATGTAGCCGCACGTGCATCAACACAGTAGCAGCGCCAAGCATGCGCCTGTGTCATAAGTCAAGGGCCGGTTTGGACATCTGGTCCGGACTGAAGGACGTGCCAACAATTTCTGACAAGTCTACTGTCACTGCATATGATACTGTCCTCAAAGCAGCAGCGACAAGCATGCGTCTGTCTGTTAAAGGGTGGTGTAACCCTCAAAGTGCGCTCCACAAACAATAAAAAAATGATTCTTTTTTTTCTGTCTTTGTGAAATGTGTGGGCTGTAGCCGCACCTGCGTCCTCAAAGCAGCAGCGACAAGCGTGCGTCTGTCTGTCAAAGGGTGGTGTAACCCCCAAAGTGCGCTCCACAAAAAATAAAAAAATCTTTTTTTTTCTCTTTGTGAAATGTGTGGGCTGTAGCCACACCTGCATCCTCAAAGCAGCAGCGACAAGTGTGCGTCTGTCTGTTAAAGGGTGGTGTAACCCCCAAATTGCGATACAACCAAAATAAAATAATCTTCTTTTTTTCTGTGTTTGTGTGTGAAATGTATGCACAGTAGCCGTACCTGCATCCTCAAACGCAGCGACAAGCGTGCGTCTGTCTGTTAAAGGGTGGTGTAACCCTCAAAGTGCGCAAAAAAATAAAAAAATCCTTTTTTTTCTGTCTTTGTGAATTGTGTGGGCTGTAGCCGCACCTGCATCCTCAAAGCAGCAGCGACAAGCGTGCGCCTGTCTGTTAAAGGATTACAACGGTGACAGCATCCAAGTAGGCATGTCAGACAGTCCGTACACGTACTGGCAGGAAAAAGAGGCAATTTGGAGGCCCCTGTACAAACTGGCTCTATTTTACCTGAGTTGCCCCCCTCCAGTGTGTACTCCGAAAGAGTGTTTAGTGCAGCTGGGAACCTTGTCAGCGAAAGGCGTAGGAGGTTGCTTCCACAAAATGTGGAGATGATGTTCATAAAAATGAATTATCAACTCTTCCAGGGAGACCAGCCTCCAGAACGTACAGAGGGACCTGTGGTGGTGGATTCCAGCGGGGACGAATTAATACTCTGTGAGTATGAGGAGGGGGCCCAAACACAAAACACGAAAAGTGGCCTGTGCACACCCCTAATATATATATATATATATTTTTTGGAAAAAAAGCATAAAAACAGCTAAAATCACAGAATGTGTTGGTTTTTCTGCTCCTATGCTATTATTAACCTCAATAACCTTAATTTCCACTCATTTCCAGTCTATTCTGAACACCTCACACCTCACAATAGTGTTTTTATGTCCAAAAGGTTGCACCGAGGTAGCTGGATGACTATGCTAAGCGACACGAGTGGGCGGCACAAACACGTGACCCATCTAGGAGTGACACTGCAGTGGCAGACAAGATGGCAGTTTGAAAAACTAGGCCCCAAACAGTACATAATGCAAAGAAAAAAAAGAGGTGCAAGATGGAATTGTCCTTGGGCCCTCCCACCCACCCTTATGTTGTATAAACAGGACATGCACACTTTAACAAACCAATCATTTCAGCGCCAGGGTCTGCCACATGACTGTGGCTGAAATGACTGTTTCGTTTGGACCCCCACAAAACAACCTGGCAATTAATCTGTTCCTGCACAAACTGGCTCTACGGAGGCAAGATGTCGTCCTCATCCTCCTCATTCACCAATTCCTCACCCTCTTCAGTGTTGATAACATCCTCATCCTCACAGAGTATTAATTCATCCCCACTGGAATCCACCACCACAGGTCCCTCTGTACGTTCTGGAGGCTGGTCTCCCTGGAAGAGTTGATAATTCATTTTTATGAACATCATCTTCTCCACATTTTGTGGAAGCAACCTCCTACGCCCAGGGCTGCCAAGAGAAATCCTGGGCCCCGGTACAGCAACTTCCCAGGGCCCCCCCTGGACGGAGTGTGGCCACAGCATCTTAGGGACAGGGCTGCACCTCTTTGGGGGTGTGTCTAACATGTGAGAAGCACCCACCCACAGGAGCATGACCTAGCTACCAGCAGCTGGGACATAAGTATTCACTATTAGGATCATACCTCCCAACATTGGTGATTCAGCGGTCGGGACATCTGCGCGCCGAAGGTGCACACGGCCCAAAGAGGGGCGTGGTATTATGGCACGCCCCAATTACAATTGACATCCTGAGGTCCCAATAAATCACCGTGGCATAGGGTTAACTTTTTGATTTTAAAGACCCTGATTGCCGCCTTTCTCCATATATTGCTGTATTTATATACAGACATATATATATATATACACCATCACCATCACCATCATATATTGCAACCATCACCAATAGTTTATATTAGATATATCATATTATTAATATGATATATCTAATATACACTGATGGTGATGCATTATATTTATAAATTATATAGCATTCACATTTTCAACTTGCAACTAGATCACAGTGTCAAAGTCCACTTGCAGCCAGTCAGTGGCGCTCGCGCTTGGCTCTTCCCTTCACAGCCAGTGACAGGCTTATTCCGACTCACTGTCTGTGCCCATAAGCGAAATTAGCCATTTGATAATGGGTGGTCCCAGTTCCAACACCATGACTTATGTTAACTTTAGTAAAAAAAATCGGTGTGGTCACGTGTCATTGGGGGCATGGTCACTGGAAATGTGGGCGTGTCATCATGACACTCCACCCATTTCTCGTCACTCTGGGACCATTCCTCTCCATTCTGTTCCAAATGCACCTTACCTATATGGTGGTTTCTCTGCAACGTAGAACCTCTGAAGAAACTTATCCTCCCTGGGCAGACGTGGTCTTCAGTCAGTATTCACTTTTCATGTTGGAGATCTCATGGTCCCAGAAGATGCCTGTTTGGGTAGGAATATAACCATATCATCATCATACGACAGAAGTTCAACCAGACTTGTGCCCTGTATCACCTACTGCCCCCTGTATCCCTTCCATTCCCCTGCCCTTTTTTCTAATACCTATAATTTTTAAAATTACAAATTAATTTGTTAATGTATGCATTATACAGATGTACAGGGGGTGATTCAAATGTTTAGCGTGCCCCCTGCTGGTGCCTGAACCAAACCTCCCCCCTAGTGCCTAATCCTAACCTCCCCCTCCCCGGACCCTAACCCTACCTCCCTGGTGCCTAAACCTAACCCTCCCCCCTTTGTGCCTAACCCTATCATAGTGCATATTCCTAACCATAAACCTAAACCTCCCCCTAACCCTAACCCCTGGTGCTCCGGAATCTGGAGACAGAGGACCTCATTCAGAGTCTCTCGCTAGATGCGATCGCTCGCACTCAGCGTATGCAAATTTGTCAAAGTGACACCATGGGAAGCGATCGCTCGTCACGGCATAAGCACGCCCACCATGTCTTAGCGAGCGGCCAGCGCGCCCAATTGCACAGGCAGAGCCGCCCACTAGCACACGTCATCTCCAGGAAGTGTATTAAAACATTGGTACTTCGAGGACAATCGGAAGCGATTGCAGCTCTTGTGGTTGCCTTACCCTACCGCAAGTACTGCGAGGACTTCAGTGTAAAAAACATGCATGTGACGTGTACTATGACGCTGCGTGTTAATTATACACGCCTCTAAAACAGTGTTGAAACAGTCAGGCACACCTGCATTCGCATCTCCACTCCCCCGTTATTGGTATCCTGCCCTGTTACCACCCACAAACGACCTCTCCTGTCACTCATTTCACTGGGCTGTCTTTGGTGGGTGAGCGAGCGCCCTGCGATCGCACAGAGTAGTTCGCGCACACGCAGAACGAAGTGTGCACATACGCAAACCTTTGGGCTGCTTGCGAGCAAACAGCGCTATAGAGAGACTCTGAATGAGGTCTAGAGTCCCGACTGCTGTTGGGATTCTGGCGCCGGTGTAAGTTACATAAACAAAAAAGAATGAATAAAAATAGGGGTTCCCACCATTACAGAGTAAAGCAAAGCAAAGCACCTCCCACCTTCTTCCCTGCAAAGCAGCAGCCAGAAACATTGCCTTACCTGGTGAAACCAAAGAATTGCTTTAAATCAAACTCTCTGACGTCTGATCCCCTCTCTGGTGGCTGGGTTAAGCGTCCTCCTCGGGGCCTTGGTGCACAGCTCCTCCTCCATTCCTCTTTGCCGCAGCAGACTGTGAGCAGAGCAAGCACGCGCGAGAAAACAATGGAGGGGGGGCAACTCAGGTAAAATAGAGCCAGTTTGTACAGGGGCCTCCAAATTGCCTCTTTTTCCTGCCAGTACAGGTACGGACTGTCTGACATGCCTACTTGGATGCTGTCACCGATGTAATCCTTTAACAGACAGACGCACGCTTGTCACTGCAGCTTTGAGGATGCAGGTGCGGCTACAGCCCACACAATTCACAAAGACAGAAAAAAAAGAAGAATTTTTTATTTTTTGTGGAGCACACTTTGAGGGTTACACCACCCTTTAACAGACAGATGCACACATGTCGTTGCTGCTTTGAGGATGCAGGTGCGGCTACTGCACATACATTTCACACATAAACACAGAAAAAAGGATTATTTAATTTTGGTTGGAGCGCACTTTGGGGTTACACCACACTTTATCAGACAGACGCACGCTTGTCGCTGCTGCTTTGAGGATGCAGGTGCGGCTACTGCGCATACATTTCACACACAAACACAGAAAAAAAGAAGATTATTTTATTTTGGTTGGAGCGCACTTTGGGGGTTACACCACCCTTTAATAGACAGACGCACGCTTGTCACTGCTGCTTTGAGGATGCAGGTGCGGCTACAGCCCACACAATTCACAAAGACAGAAAAAAAAAAGAAGAATATTTTATATTTTGTGGAGTGCACTTTGAAGGTTACACCACCCTTTCACAGACAGACGCACGCTTGTCGCTGCTGCTTTGAGGATGCAGGTGCGGCTACTGCGCATACATTTCACACACAAACACAGAAAAAAAGAAGATTATTTTATTTTTTGTGGAGCGCACTTTGGGGGTACACCACCCTTTAACAGACAGACGCACGCTTGGCGCTGCTGCTTTGAGGATGCAGGTGCGGCTACAGCCCACACAATTCACAAAGACAGAAAAAAAATAAGAATTTTTTATTTTTTTTGGAGTGCATTTTGGGGGTTACAGCACCCTTTAATGGACAAGCCAGCCGGCCCTTTACTTATGACTCAGATGCACGCTTGGCGCTGCTCCTTTGTTGATGCACGTGCAGCCACAGTGCACACAATTCACAAACACAGAAAATAATTTTTTATTTTGTTTGGAGTGCACTTTGGGGGTTACACCACCCTTTAACAGATGAGCCAGCCCATTACTTATGACACAGGCGCACGCTTGGCACTACTTTGTTGATGGACGTGCGGCCACAGTGCACACAATTCACAAACACAGAAAATATTTTTTTATTTTGTTTGGAGTGCACTTTTGAGGTTACAGCACTCTTTAACGGACAAGCCAGCTGGCCCTTTACTTATGGGACACAGGCGAATGCTTGGCGCTGCTACTTTGTTGATGCACTTGCAGCCACAGTGCACACAAGTCACAAACACAGAAAATATTTTTTTATTTTGTTTGGAGTGCACTTTGGGGGTTACAGCACCCTTTAACGGTCAAGCCAGCCGGCCCTTTACGTATGACACAGGCGCACGCTTGGCACTACTTTGTTGATGCACGTGCGGCTACTGCGCCCACAATTCACAACCACAGAAAAAAAAAATATTATTTGGAGTGCACTTTGAGGGTTACAGCACCCTTTAACGGATGAGCCAGCCATCCCTTTACTTATGACACATGCGCACGCTTGGCTCTACTATGTTGATGCACGTGCGGCTACTGTGCCCACAATTCACAAACAGAGAAAAAGAAAATATTATTTGGAGTGCACTTTGTGGGTTACAGCACCCTTTAACGGACGAGCCAGCCGGCCCTTTACTTATGACACAGGCGCACGCTTGGCGCTTGCTTTGTTGATGCACGTGCGGCTACTGCGCACACAATTCACAAACACAGAAAAAAAATGTTTTTTTTTGCACTTGGGGGGAGCACCCCTGATAGACAGAGCACCCCCTGGACAACTCTACAGCACCCCTTTAGGACTGGGACACTGCACAGGACTTTGGAGTGGATACAGCCCCTGTCGACAACTGACTGCACAACACAGTCCAGCCAGCCCCTATTGACTTTGGAGGAGTGGACACAGCCCCTATGGACAACAGCAGCACAGCACAACACAACCAGCCACTATGGACATTGGAGGAGTGGACACAGCCCCTATGGACAACAGCAGCACAGCACAGCACAGCACAACACAGCCAGCCCCTATGGACTTTGGAGGAGTGAACACAGCCCCTATGGACAACAGCAGCACAGCGCAGCACAGCACAACACTGCAGTGCACTACACTACACTACACAGCCCAGCCAGCCCTAACTCCCACACTCCCTCTTCACTGGCCACAGCCGAGTGAGAAAATGGCGCTGACGTGGGTACCTTATATAGAATCCAAAACCCACGAGACCCGGAAGGCGGGATGATGACGTTTTGCCTCGGTTTCAGATCCGAGTCAGGCGGTAAAAGTCGAGCCTGACTCGGATCGGGGGGGGGGGCTCGGGGGGGGTTCGGATTTCAGAAATCCGAACCCGCTCACCCCTAATATATAAATATATATATATGTACATTTTGTTCCAGGGCTCCAGGGATGCTGGTGAGTCAGGGTCAGACAGATTCACAGAGTTTGAGTCTACTCTGCAGCAGTATATGCTGGTGAGCCTCCGTTTGTTGTGATACAGAATCAACGGTTACCAGCGGGTGACTCTCTGTACCAGTGGCCCCTGGGATAGGAGATCTCTAGTCCCAGCTCACTGTCCAGCAGCAGTGGGGGGTGCACCGCTTGCTGCAGTGCAGCCTGAGGGGTATCTGGCGGGAGCCTTCCTGACTTCTATTGCAGTTGTTAGCAGGGCTCCCAGTACAGAGCTGATCAATGCTGCAGCAAGAGCGGGTGCACTACTGCAGAGCTGCAGTGGAAGATCAGCGGCACACTCGTTTTCCTCTCTGAACCCCACAAGTGCTGCTGCACATGCTATAGATGGAGCAGCCCCTCCAGAGCTTGGCGCCCAGAGGCAGACACCTCCATTGTCTCTGGGAGTTATGACCCTGCATGCTTGAGTCAAGATGGTTAAATCACATTGACTGAGCTACTAATTAAGTCACCTGTGCTCAAGCATAGATATTCTTAAAGCCTGAGAATAAACATTTACAGCTCTGGCAAATATTATTAGCACTGTACAATGTCTGTAATAATAAAAAATAGCTATTAATGAACCAGTAATTAACATACACTTTTCTTACACTTTTCAGCCTCTCCTCTACTTCCCTGGGGATATCTGACCCATAATGTGATAACCACATTTATATTTTTCTCTGGGGTTATTTGACCCCTAAAAGGAAAACCAGATTATGGGGAAACTGTAGACATTAATGGACCCAGAACTGAGTACTGCGTTCAAAAGGCATAAGTTCCAAAGTACTCTTGTATAGAGTGCCAGCTACTTCCCTCTGTAACCCAGGGATTACTTTAGGATTAGGAAACCTTTAGTACTGATCAATCTCCTCTAAACTTGTATGTCAGACACCATGTAAACTAACAGTGTAATTGTGTAGGTGTGATCCAGCAGATCCCCTTCACACCCTAAAAAGTCTCACAAAAGACTTCTAAGCTTGATAAAACAATCTGTCATTATGTGTGACACGTAGGCATTTTACATAAATGTTACACATAATGACAGTCACCGCAAACCTCACAAATGACGCCTGTTCCCTAATATGAGTCCTCTCACCCCTGTCCCCTTACTTCCCACCTGTGGATTTTCTGCATATGTACAATGTACCTTTGTGCAGAGACTAAAATGCATGTACCCTGTAATGTTATCAGTCCTGTATGATTTACACATAATGTTATCAGTCCCTGTATGAGGTACACATATTTTGTATTCCTATGCTTGGGAGAACAGAATGATTACATTTTAAGATTATTAATGTTTTGGCTAGCATTAATATTGTATAAGTAACAGGGGAAATATGGAAAAAATTACTTTTCACATATAATGTCCAGCAAATAATTATATATATATATATATATATATATATATATATATATAAAATCAGCTTTAATAAATAAAAAATCTTAAAGGGGAAAGGAACCATGCAGTCAAAAAGCAGGAATATATCAAAAAGAGTTAGTGTTACTATTAGTATAAGAATAATAGCAGTGCCTGGTGCCAAGTGATGGTCCTCAGATTCTTTATGATATATAATTGCTAAAACAAAAAGCAATTATAGTACGTCTAAGGGGATGTAGTTGGCATCCCAGAGGTCGTAATGCGACACTCAGATTGTTGGCACCAGAATCCTGCTGACACAGGTCAGAATCCCGGTGCCAGCATCCTGACCGCCGACATCCCCACAGTAAGTATTAGAGTTAGGTGGAGCGTTAGGTTTATGGTTAGTGTTTAGGGGTTAGGCACTAGGGGGGTGGTTAGATTTATGGTTAGTGTTAGAGGTTAGGCACTAGGGGGGTGGTTAGATTTATGGTTAGTGTTAGAGGTTAGGCACTAGGGGGGTGGTTAGATTTATGGTTAGTGTTAGAGGTTAGACACTAGGGGGATGGTTAGATTTATGGTTAGTGTTAGAGGTTAGGCACTAGGGGGGTGGTTAGCTTTATGGTTAGTGTTAGAGGTTAGGCACTAGGGGGGTGGTTAGATTTATGGTTAGTGTTAGAGGTTAGACACTAGGGGGGTGGTTAGATTTATGGTTAGTGTTAGAGGTTAGACACTAGGGGGGTGGTTAGATTTATGGTTAGTGTTAGAGGTTAGGCACTAGGGGGGTGGTTAGATTTATGGTTAGTGTTAGGGGTTAGGCACTAGGGGGGTGGTGGTTAGATTTATGGTTAGTGTTAGAGGTTAGGCACTAGGGGGGTGGTTAGATTTATGGTTAGTGTTAGGAGTTAGGCACTAGGGGGGTGGTTAGATTTATGGTTAGTGTTAGGGGTTAGGCACTAGGGGCAGGGATAGGGATAGGTTTGCATAGAAGCTCATTCTGACAGTCTACAGGACTGCAGTGGCGTATCCAGGGGGGCGATAAGGGTGATGGCCCACTGTAATACACAGAACCAGCCCCACCCACCTGCTGATCCTGCAGGCTACAGCGCAGCTACGGGCAGTGCAGAGGCTGGGGTGACTTGAGCTGTGGAGGAACCTCCCACCTGTCGCCACCACTGACATCCTCTCTTACTACTGCTGCCTGTGCGTGTCTCTCCGATGGACAGCCTGCTGCTGTTCAGAGGCTGAGAGAACAATTGGGGCAGGCACAGGCAGCCGCGGACCGCGCATACACAGTCTGTCTGTTCTGACTCACAAGTCTGAGCCTTAGCATGGCTCTATGTGGAGGAGGGCGGAGGGCGGAGGGCGGCTGCGCTGTGGCAGTCAGTGCACATGGCTACAATCAATGAGCCATTCAGGGGATCCTGGCGGTGACTGCTCTGTGAGAGATGAGGAGAGGACTGTAACTGCTTCCTCTGAGTCTGCACTACACGTGTAAGTGAGATGAATATTGATTGAAATGTTTTATTTGATTTTTTTTTTTATGTGGCAGAATATGTGTTTTTTTTCCTATGTGTTAGCTTATAGATGTGTGTTTTTATCTCATGTGGGGGCCTGTGTGTGTTTTTATCTCATGTGGGGGCCTGTGTGTGTGTGTTTTTATCTCATGTGGGGGCCTGTGTGTGTGTGTTTTTATCTCATGTGGGGGCCTGTGTGTGTGTGTTTTTATCTCATGTGGGGGCCTGTGTGTGTGTGTTTTTATCTCATGTGGGGGCCTGTGTGTGTGTGTTTTTATCTCATGTGGGGGCCTGTGTGTGTGTGTTTATCACATGTGGGGGCCTGTGTGTGTGTTTTTAACTCATGTGGGGGCCTGTGTGTGCATTTTTCTCTCATGTGGGGACCTGTGTGTGTGTTTTTATCTAATGTGGGGGCCTGTATGTGTGTTTTTATCTCATGTGGGGGCCTGTATGTGTGTTTTTATCTAATGTGGGGGCCTGTGTGTGTGTTTTTATCTCATGTGGGGGCCTGTGTGTGTGTGTTTTTATCTCATGTAAGGGCCTGTGTGTGTGTTTTTATCTCATGTGGGGGCCTGTATGTGTGTTTTTATCTAATGTGGGGGCCTGTATGTGTGTTTTTATCTCATGTGGGGGCCTGTGTGTGTGTTTAGCTCATGTAAGGGCCTGTGTGTGTGTTTTTATCTCATGTGGGGGCCTGTGTGTGTGTGTGTTTTTATCTAATGTGGGGGCCTGTGTGTGTGTTTTTATCTCATGTGGGCGCCTTCTTGCACCAGCCATGCACACAGTCAGGGGGAGGGGAGCAGCAGACATGAACACAGTCAGCGAATGGGTGGGTAGGTGTATTGCTTTGCTCACATCCTTTACAGCTATTAAGACAGACCTGGTCACATATAAAGTGTTTATGTATGCCCCGTATGCAGGTGTGTTATCCAGTGGTAGTGAGGAGTGTGCCCTCAGATTGCTGGGAAAGGGATGCATCGTGCACACGTCTGTCATAGTGATCTGTGTCTCCAATGCAGCGCTCCCACCCCAGCTCACTGTGTCTGTGTGCTCAGTAACTTTGGTGAGAGCACAGGCTGATCTCTGATGTGTCCTCACAAAGATAAAGATCGCAGTAATTGTAAAGCATGCTCCCCAGGGTGATGGGCATAAACTATATTAGGACAAGGCATAATGACAAGGGAAGAAGAGTGTGAAATTTGAAATGAAAGGGGAAAAAGGGATAGAAGAAGCAAAAAGATAAATAAAGACAGGAATGGATACACAAAGCTATGTCGTAAACGTTATTGCTTCAAAAATGGGAGGAGCCAGGATTGGAGGTGGGAGGAGTAATAATTAGAGAGGGGAGGGGTCATAATTCATTCTTAAACCACCCCCCCTAAAAGAAAAGTCTAGATCCGCCACTGTACAGGAGGAGTCAAGATGGCCACAGGCTGCCACACCTCCATGGGCCTTTGCGGAGCAGAGCCGTGAGTAATAGCTCACTATATATGGATATATATATAATGTGTTATTTTTGGCGTCTGCGTATAAACAATATGATTGGTGGTGGGATTATATGCTAGGGGGCATCAGTCAAAATTTTGCCTAGGACACCAAATTGGCTAGGGCCGGCTCTGGCCCTTGCATTTCTAACAGTAGTGGCTGGGACCTAAGTGACTCTGCACACACCCATGCCTTCTTACACTAAAACATTTTTAAGTGATTTTTGTATTTTATTATTAAACTTGTATTGTGTAATATAGTTATTATACAATAATCATATGCAATATATGTTGATGCCCAAGAGCAGTAATTATCACAATAGATCTGACAGGTGAAATAGAGCCATATGTGCTGGAGGCATCAGCTTAGGATAGCAGTGCTAGGGCCTATAGTGTTTTTCGGGCACTGCCCTTTTGTTCCACCCACGGGCCGAAGTGTCCTGCCAGTGGTCGAGAGGTCGGGCACCTCCACCGCCTCAGCTGTGCTGTGGTGCCAGCCCCGGAGAAGAGGAATGGATGCCATGCACATGCCATCCATTCAGTGCAGGGAGAGGGCTGGGGGCAGCCCAGCTTTGACGGAGTGCTGGGATCGCCCTCAGCCTGATGTTAGATGGGAGGCATGCCATACGGGCAAGTCCCCAATAGCGTAATTTAGGGGTGGGGCATATAGTAATTAGGCCACACCCCTCTTCAGACATTATGGGGTGTCAGAGTCCCAGTCGGCATAGGGCGTGTCCCCTGCTGGAGCCGGTCCTGGGTTTATGCTGAATTATGCCATTCAGTAAAGCACAGACTTTAGCTGATCCCAGTAGCAGCTCCAGGCATGGGCAAGCTGGTCCGTCGCCCAGAGTGCTACTGTTTCCGGACGGAGCAGGAAACACCCACCTCCCTCCCAGTGCTATAGGACATATTTAAGTTCAGGGGGGGAGGGAGCGGAGGAGGGAAGGGGCGGCAACACAGGACGGTGCTGGGCGCAGCACAGCCTAGCACCGGCCCTGGCTGATTCTGAATGTAATCAACTGCTTATGAGTTGGAGAGTGGGCAACGTACAACCTGCAGCCATCGCCCCCCTCTAAGCACCTGTATGCAGTGCTGGAAACCAGGCTGCACAGACTGTCTGCATGCTTTGTGGGTAAAGATCATTAACATGCAACAATCCACTTCAATGGAAACAGATTCACTTTCTGCTGATGCCAAGCTGGTGATAGTCTGCAGCTTTAACTGTCTCTATTAAAGGCCTTCCTTATTATTCATTTGCAATGAATAGTCCCTTCTGCTGTACTTCATGATTCTTGTATAAGAGATGCTAACATGTCAGCTATAGAGCACCATGGCTCTCTCTTATAGCAAAACTGAGGTGGGTCATTATGTTGTTCCTGTCTGTATCTGTATGCCATTGGATTTGGTCATTAATTGCATCCGCACACACATTCTGCTACAACTGTTCCCCTGTATGTCATATGTGTATTACCTGTACTCTGTGCGGCTCTGCAAAACCTGCTGCATTGATGATGATGGTTGGCATCTACCATTGTCACTTTGATGTACCCCAGATATACAGTAACTGGTAGTCAGACTAGCACTAGCTGGATCCAAGGACTTTGTTATTTTTGCAGAAAATGATGAATGAAAAGTGTTTGTAGTTGCAGTTACACAAATGTACACAGTCATGTTACATACTTATCTAACAGAATGCTACATTCATGAGACCAGGGCAACAATGGATTATTAACAAAATGGAAACAATCCAGTGCATTTATTTAGATTCAATTCCCCCTGACTGGATGTTTGATACAATGTTTTACATATATTTGGTCTGTAAGGGTAAAATACACATTTTATACTGTACCTATTATATTATAGCAAACCATTCATTTAATTTTTATATTATCGTACAAAATACTAGTCATTGATCCCCCCACCTATTTATTATAACATTCTGAGCAGTAAGGGATCTTTAAAAAAAATAAAAATATTAGCTTTATAATTTTACTTTGGTTTGTATGTATGCAAAAGGTGTTCCCACTATAGAATATGCCTACAGGAATCAGAGGATCTCTTACTAAAAGGCTGAGTTCTGGTTTTTGCCACCAGGTGGCAGCAAAACTATGCGAGGAACAATGCTCTGCGGACTCGGCTTAATTTGCATAATAAAGTATGCAGTCGTCTAAATTTTTTTAAAGCACATTCTGCTTGGCACTGCTAACACTGCAACCACTTATTCTGTGTCAATTAAAAACACACTTTTATACACTGTTGCAATTTTAAAATTTTATATTTTCAATGATATTTTTTTATTTAAAAAATATATTGTAACTTATTTTTAAAAAGCCCCTAATGATGCATACACACGGTACAATATCGTTATCATTCACTTTTTTGCAGTCACCAACCTGACAACGACCAACGATGCGCATTCCCGCATCGAGGAGAAAGATATCTATGATCGTCCGTACATGCAGGCCAACTTGGACGATATTGTCAACTTTGCCTGTTCAGAGATGTGGCAAGATGACTTCACTGAAAGATGTCTTTCAAGTCGTTTGTGGTACAGATTGTACCGTGTGTATGCACCATTAGAAACACAGAAGCAACACAGAAGTATATTGTTTTCCCTGAAACTTCTGAAAACAAGTCACAGTTCTTGATCAGCTGAAAGAACAATGATTTATTTTTGGTGACACCTTTAATAAATAACTATTGGCATAGAATATAATGCTTTATGGCTATGACATGTAATACATTTATTACTCAGGTTTAATTACTGTAAAGTGTAGTTATTGCAGCTATTGTATTTGCACTAACTGCAATATTATCATTTTGATTGTCAAAAATGTCATTAGAGGAACTGAACTGATATCTTCATTCTCAGTAATGTGTCATTTATAAAACAGAAGAATATGTGACTCCTGCGGTACATAAGCCATATTGCTCCTGTGTTTGTGCGGGATCGGTATGGAATACCATCGGACGCATGGCTAATCCTGACAGCGGAAGACCGGCAATGAAGATCCCGACAGGTAAGTATTTTCTCTATTTGCTAACCTAACCCCCTCCTAACCCTAACCCTCCCTTAGGGGTGCCTAACCCTAACCTCCCCCCTAAGTGCCTAACCCTAACCCCCCTGTAAGTGCCTAAACCTACCCCCCCTTCCCCGCAGCCGCAACCTAAGTCTCCCGGGGGGGAGCCCCTAACCCAACCCTCCCCCCCCCGCAGCTGTCCGCGCCCGGCACCTGGCTTACCTTCGATCAGTATGCCGAGCGTCAAGCTCCCGGCGTAGGTAAAATGACAGGTGTCAGGATCTTGATGCCTGTCATTAGACCCTTGCCAGGATTAGACAGTCAGGATGCCGATGGTTGGCATTTAGACCGTCGGCATCCCAACTGCCACCCGCTTGTGCAATATGGTTGATTTTAAGCAATGTGCATAGATTTTGCATGTAAAAATGGCATCTATAATGGAGCCCAGCCGACTAGGACAACTGGATAAATGCAGGCTAACCACATCCAGAAATTAGATTTTGCTTTGTGGGTTGGGAATATTTAGATGAGATTCAATGGGTGCAGAAGCAGCTGTCTACCATCATTATTTAGTGCTGGATCCAGAACAAAATAACAGGATGGCAGAGACATAGTATGGGGCCATGGCGCCCGGAGCAAGTGCGAGTTATGGCTCCACCCCCCTTCCTGGCTCTGTAAGAGAAAATATATTAAACTAAGAGCAGGGACAGCATCCAGGAATATTTTGTGGGTGTGCCAAACCCAGGGTCTGCATTGTGGGACATAGACTTCCAGGGCTTGGCTGAGAGGTTCTGATGGACAGGCCTGGCCGAGGGCAGCAATGGTCGGGATGGTGATGCATGCAGGAGATGTCTATTTCCTACAGACACCTGCTGTGTTTGCATTTTAGTTGGACGGTATTGCACAGCCACTTCCTTGCATCTGTGCAATACCGGAACCAGGCCCCGTGACACAGCTGCATTCTTTCCTTGAAAAAACAAAAACATTACCCACAAGTTTTCGTTCATGTGTAATAACCAAATGGAATTTAAACAATTAGTGTATGTCAGTCATATCAAGTGTCTCCCCTGAGGCAACCTTAGGGACAGTTTAGCAGGGGGGGAGTGTACAAAAAGCAACTTTGTGACCGTCGTACAATAGAGAGACCACCCTCTTATCCTGATCATTTACTGCATAGGCAAATGATGGGACAGTAGAAGTGGTACAGCGGCCACCACACCGCACCTTTATTTTTGTGACTCTTTCCCTGCTATATGAATATATGGCAAAATGAAATGATATATACCCCTGTGTGTGCTCATCTGTTTAGGTTAAACACAGTATTGATGCTGGATGCTGGTTACTAGTTAACTGATGAAGAGCAGGTTACCCTGCGAATTATATATATTGTTTTTTTAAATAAATAACAGATTAATTTGAATAAAATACACATTTATGCTACATTAGTCAGATGCGACATATGTGTATGCCAGTGGTTCCCAAACTGTGCGACGCGGCACCCTGGGGTGCCTCGGGACACTTGCAGGGGTGCCTCAGGTTGGTGGTCCAGCACAAAATCAAATTCTTTATGGTCAATGTAAAGTAAATATGTGCACAAACAGAAGCACAAACCTGTCCACCACTATATAACCAAACCTAAGGATGACAGGTCAGCACAAGTTACTTCACTACATTTTTTTCTTAGATTCTCAATAACAAACTTTTGGCTTAGGGGTGCCGTAAAAACAATGCTGATACTCTAGGGCGCCGTGATTCCAAAAAGTTTGGGAACCACTGGTGTATGGTAATTAGCTGGAGAGAATCTGTTAACAGATTCAAAAGTTGTTTATTATTTTTTTCTAATGCAATGACAATGTGTATGTACTACGATATGTATGCAATTGTTATTTGAAATTGGAACCCAAAACACAGCTGCTAAAATGCTGTTTTTTCTGTCTGCTTGGTTCCTACAGTAGCTGTTAACCATCACAGTGAATCTCTGTGAAATGTCGTTAGCTCTTACAAGTGTAACAAGAGCCGACTGAATAACTTTACTATATGTCTGTATGTCGGGAACAGGCATTCAAGGGTTATAATTATTTGTATCTACACTGCTGATACATAATTGATACAAAACAAACTTACTGGCAACATATTAGCAATATATTAACTATCACTGCAAACTCAGAGCTGTCATTTGGTATTAGTTATCGAGTTGCCTCTATTTGTAATTTACCACTAAGGCCTGTATTCAATATGGAGCGAAAAGTCTGAGGTCGGACTTTTCATCCCTCATCAATGGTTTTTACTGGGATAAAGTATTGAGCGCGTGCCCGCTTATCCCAGTATTCAATTAGGATCCGGTGAAAACAGGACCCGGCGGAAAGGTAAGTATTGAAAGTCCATTAAATTTTTGGGAAATCTTCCTGTCACTCCCCTAAAGATGTCCTGACATGGGGGATCACTATGGGTACCCCCGATTTGGGCTGCTGAAGGTAGTTGAGTTTTTTAATAGCCGCAGACAGGTGCATAAATGCAGCTTTATAAGAAGGGTTTAAGAATAGTAGTTAGGTTTTTTTGGGGAAAAATTAACTTGTCCCATCAAATTTGGGGTACATGAAAATGGGTGCAAGCATATTTTTAAGTCTCTAAAGTCATTTTTAAAAATTCTTCAAAAATGCACCTGCTGCTACCACCTGCATTCTAGAAAACACCTGACGCATACTTGGGAACCCCTCCTGAATCAATTTTGCTAGTTTAAAACTTTGTTCCCCAATATAGTTATTTTCCACCCCCAAAATTAAACTACATTTTTTGGGGTGCCCTGAGGATTTTTTTTTTCTTTTTTACACAGATTACTTTTAGGGGACCCTCCCAGGGCTGCAGGCTATGTTTTATAAGCCTACACCCCTAAAGCCCAATTCTGCACTTTTTTTTGCCATGTATTTCATGGAGATATGATGAAGATTTACAGGAAACACGTGCTCTTCACCGCAAATGATCATGGACATTGTAGTTGGTCTATGTTTAGGGATCAGCTGTGGCGGCAGCACGGTGATTGGATTGGCTCGGTATTTAAGGACTGTAGGGAACTTGGAGCAGCATTGACCATTGAAACTCACCTTGAAAAAGATCCCAGAACAAGGGGTCGAAATGCATCGGTGGACACGAGGCATACCATGTACAGACGGAGGTCTTGCAGAGCCGGATGGATGGCAAGGTAAGCGGTGCCCAGCGGAATGTCCGGAACTTCCACTGAGAGATACATACTACACGCTCATTTGTACTGCCTATCTGGTAATTGCTATTCTCATGTCTATGTGGTACACCTCATCTAGAGGATCATATGCTGCTAAATTGTATTAATTTCTTGTTGTTTCATGTTTGTGTATATTAAACTGTGCTTCACTATATGCACTTTTCTCTCATTTTGTTTTGAGTTAAACCACCTCCTATGAGAGGATCTTTTCTTAAAGAACCACATGATATATTGTTATCCAGTGGATTGAAAAGTACCTATGGATCATACCTAGGTGGACTCTTTTACTAAGCGCAGGTTATGTGATTTCTATCTTTATCTTGTGACATTTATGTGTATAGGTTTGGGATACATATTTCAGTTATCTATTTAACCTGGTGCATTAATATATTGCGCACGGATTCACTTTCTTCACCTTCCTCTTGACCACTCAAATCCATTTATGTTTTCTGCAACAAGCTACGCTTTGGTTTGCTGTGAAGGAAGGCAACAGGGAGCATTTCTGGTTGGACATTTCTTGATGATATCATCAAAACCCCAGTCAGGTGAAATTGAGGGGTCAGCAAACATTGTGATATTGCTACAGAAAACATTGGAGCCCCAGTGTTTCGTTGAGACCTCACAGGGATAGGCAACATTATCTCCCTATCACCCTGTCATGACATGGCTCTTGAGGATCCTCAACCGGAGGGTTAGAAGTCAAGGTGTCAGGGGGTGGAGAGAGCAGCAAACGAGGAGGGTGGATATGTCTTCCTCATTAGTTAGAACCGAGTGTTGGCGAAACCTGACCAAAGGCGCAGAGTCTAACTTACTGGGAGGTTTTCACCAGTGACTCCCCATATTGGGATACGGGTTTCGCTGCTCCCAGCAAGAGGTTGCAGCCCTTTGGTCATATACCGGTAACTAGCAAGGAGACTGAGTGACATGAGATAATGGGAGACAGTGGAGTTGTCAATAGGAACAGCACTGATATATTACTAGTGATCAGTACGCAGGATTGTACTTGAAGAAACACAGAATATCCAGATGTAAGTTAGTACTGGAGAAATTACTGGTGATCAGTACACAGGTTTGTACTGGGATGTATAATGGTGATCAGTATGCAGGTTTGTACTGAAGTAAAACACCAGAGATCCAGACGCAACATAGCTCTAAAGTATAACACTGAAGATCCAGACACAATAAAGCACTGGAGTATAACACTGGAGATTCAGATGCGGAATAGCACTGGAGTACAACACTGGAGTGGACACTGGAGATCCAGACTAAATAACAGCACTAGAGGAAAGGACACTGGTAGTATCACAACATGGAGCCAGTCACTGGAGTAGTGAAGTTGTTCAGGCAATTTCCTGTTTCTGGAGTCAAGCTCTTATACACTTAGGTAGCTGGTCATTGGAAGAAAGAATCAGCTGAGTGACCGTAAGACTACCATTGGAGGAAGGTCCCGTCAGGTGATACAGACAACATGGCTGCACCCATGACTGCAGCCGCATGGAAACTCTGCAGTGGAGTGTCGCTTGGAAGTCTTAGCAGACCCCAGGGAGAATACGCCACCCACCGCTGCAATTGGCGTCTGACTGCCCAGGGGATCAGGGAAGCTGGTGCCACAGTGAGTAACGAGCGATCCCAGGTCGTATCTTGACACCCCCCCTCTCAGAGGGATGGGTACATGATCTATGATCTTGTAACGGACCATGGCTAAGGCATGTGGATAGGTGTCAAAATGCCATGCCACGGGTTGGTCACTGTCCCTCAGAGAGGATGGCCGCACGGATCGTTGATCTGTGCAAAGCCATCTTCTCCTTGAACTGCCTAGTTGTCTTGCCAATATAATACAAATTATACTTACTATTGAAAATATATTAGATTATTAGATTAAAAGAATGATTACAATAAATTCAACCTGTTTATATACTGTATATTATATATATATATTATCTCACCTCTTAAAAGACCGTCACTCACGTTCAGTTCCAAAGAGGCTTTATTTCAAAGGTATGGCAAATATACAGACTGACATGATGGTAGGCTGCCCAACAGCCATTTCAACTGAGCCTTGTCAGTTTTCGTCAGGGGCTTTATATATATATATACATATGTATATATGAAAAGCGAAGGGATATGAGGCACTCCAGGACTTGTAAATGATGTAGACAGCGATACTCAATGCTAAGCAATGTTTCGGTTTATTTCAAACCATCATCAAACCGCCTGAGGGTGAGTGCCGGTTTTTGTGACTGTTTTATATATATATATATATATATATATATATACACACACACAGGGCCGGCACAAGCCCATATTTTCTGGTAAGCAAGTATATTTTTTTCCGCCCCCTGTGCAGTGCCCCTTGTGCCCCCAGTAGTAGTCCCTCTATGCAGTGCCCCCAGTAGTGGTACCCCTATGCAGTCCCCCTTATATAGTGCCCCCAGTAGTGGTCCCCCCTGTGCAGTGCTCCTTGTGCCCCCAGTAGTAGTCCCTCTATGCAGTGCCCCCAGTAGTGGTACCCCTATGCAGTCCCCCTTATATAGTACCCCCAGTAGTGGTCCCCCCTGTGCAGTGCCCCTTGTGCCCCCAGTAGTAGTTCCTTTATGCAGTGCCCCCAGTAGTGGTACCCCTATGCAGTCCCCCTTATATAGTGCCCCCAGTAGTGGTCCCCCCTGTGCAGTGCCCCTTGTGCCCCCAGTAGTAGTCCCTCTATGCAGTGCCCCCAGTAGTGGTACCCCTATGCAGTCCCCCTTATAAAGTGCCCCCAGTAGTGGTCCCCCTGGTGAAGTGCCCCTTGTGCCCCCAGTAGTAGTCCCTCTATGCAGTGCCCCCAGTAGTGGTACCCCTATGCAGTCCCCCTTATATAGTGCCCCCAGTAGTGGTCCCCCCTGTGCAGTACCCCCAGTAGTAAGCCCCTTATATAGTGCCCCCAGCAGTACTCCCCCCTATGCAGTGCCCCCAGTAGTGGTACCCCCTATGTAGTGCCCCCAGTAGTAGTCCCCCCCATGCAGTGCCCCCAATAGTGGTACCCCGTATGCAGTGCCCTTTAAACAGTGGCGCCAGTTGTAATTCCCCCTATGCAGTACCCCCAGTATTGTCCTTTATATAGTGCCCCCAGTAGTGGTCCCCCAATGCAGTGCCCCCAGTGGTAGTCCCCACTTGTAGTGCCCCCAGTGGTAGTCCCCCCCTTGTAGTGCCCCTAGTAGTTGTCCCCCCTTGTAATGCCTCCAGTGAAGGTTCCTCACCCCTATTCAGTGCCCCCAGTGGTAGCCACCACCTTGTAGTGCTCCTGGTAGTAGTCCCTCCCTTGTTGTGCCCCCAGTGGAGGTTCCCCCCTATGCAGTGCCCCCAGTAGTAGCCACCACCTTGTAGTGCCCCTGGTAGTAGTCCCCCCTTGTAGTAGCCCCCCATGTTGTGCCCCCAGTGGAGGTTCCTCCCCTATGCAGTGCCCCCCAGTAGTAGCCACCCCATTGTAGTGCCCCTGGTAGTAGTCCCCCCCGAGTAGACACGTAATAAAATAAACAAAAAAACCACTTACCTGAATCCCCACTCCGTCTCATGCTCCCGCCGCCGACATCCACTCCTCAGTCCATCCTCCCAGGCCAGGCCGCTCTGCATTATGGGAGAGACGTCATGACGTCTCTCCTATTACCCACTGCTGGAGCCAGAAGATAGAGCGGCTTCGGCAGTGGGTGCAGCAGCTAATGAGAGTCTGACAGACTCTCATTGGCTGCTAATTAGAACAAACACACAGCTGCCGGTGCCACCGGCTGTGTGCTTGTCACTGTGTAGTGCTGACCGAACTCCGTCTAGTCAGCGCTACACTACACGCGCGGTGCAGCTGTGTCACAGAGATACAGTCTGCCCATGGCCAGCATGGTCGCAGCTGAGGCGCATTTAAGCTTGCAGCCCCCATCACGAGACCCCACTTTACTGCACGTCCCTACTCTATTGCTCAGAATTATAACATGGACATAGCCATCACATTAGTGTTAAACTCAGGGTATGCTATCAAGGTTTAAAGCTCACAGCCACTTTGCTTTTAAACATGAGACAGTTACCAAGCACACCTGTTGCAAAGCACCTAGGAAAACAGCTTACACAAGTTAGATTAAACTAGTTAAAAGGGTGCATGAGAAAATGTGATCACAAAAATGATTAATTCTAAAAATTTATCAAAATAAACAAAAAGCACTAATCCACGGCACTCACCATTCCTAGATTTGGGGTGCAACATGGTATGTGACCACATTGTTTAAATAGAAATCACAGGGGCTCTGCACTCACCATGATAACTAACAATAATAATAATAATAAACATAAACATGGTGAGTGCAGAGCCCCTGTGATTTCTATTTAAACAATGTGGTCACATACCATGTTGCACCCCAAATCTAGGAATGGTGAGTGCCATGGATTAGGGCTATATTTATATATATATATATATATATAGCAGCGGCTCCTGCCCTCTTACCTGAGAAGGGCTCGCGCTGCTTCTGGTCTTGGCGCCTGCACATGGAATGTCAGGCACCGGGACCTGTGCATGCATATGAGTGGCGGTAGTGCCACACATGCACAAAGCACTAGACCAGCTTCTCGTTGCTGCATTGGTAGCAGCCCCGAGAAGCCCTGTAGGGCTGCCCAAAAGGCAGAGCAGCGTCTTCCACTGGAAGCCACTTCCTGCTAATGGCAGCCTGGACTGGCAGTCCCAGGGTGAGGAGACACCTCACTGTGTGTGTGTGTCTTTTCATGTCTGATTAATAAAATAAAATAATCGCTATATTTTAACTATAACATATACAAATAAGTGTGCCCCACTCTGTTCCTGTGAATTCCCTCCTCACACTTCACACTGCAGCGGGCTCACCAGGGCCGGATTAAGGTCTGTGGGGGCCCCTGGGCAACAAACTCGTGGGGGCCCCTATCAGTGATCCAAAATTATATATACACACGCACACATACATGCCCCCCCAACCCCACAACCAACACACACAGTGTGCCCCCCCAACCCCACAAATAACACACACAGTGTGCCCCCCCAAATAACACTGGGCTGTATTCAGAGGCGGCCATACGGTCTACGACTGCACGGCCGCCTCGATGTTTGTCTAGTGCGCATGCGCATGTGGGAGCCGGCTCCTTCGTGCGCATGTATGAGACCCGCTACGACCGACAGCTCTGGTCATAGCGGGTCTCTTTCCAAAGGGGGCGAGCTGTCGATGTTGATTGACAGCTCGCCCCGTTTGGAAGGCGGGCCGGGGGGGTGGCAGCCCAAACGGAGGCGTTCCCATGGGAATGCCTGCCGTTTGGGAGAGGCCCCACTGACATCACTAGTGATGTCAGTGGAGAGCTTCCGGCTCTGACAGAGCTCTGTGCTGCTGCCCCCCCAAAAAATCAAAAGTAAAAAACAACAATTTTTTTGTGTGCGTGTTAGCCACACCTGTCACTTTCATCGGTGTAGGTGTGCAGGGGTGCTGTGCTGGGGTTGCTGCCCGCCAAAAATTAACAAAACAACAATTTTTTGTGTGTGTGCTAGCCACACCTGTCACTGTCATTGGCGTAGCTGCGCAGGGCTGCTGTCCAAAAAACAAATAAAAAATCAACAATTTATTTTGAGTGCATGTTACCCACACCTGTCACTGTCTTCGGAGTAGCTTCACAGGGATGCTCTGCTGCTGTCTGTCAAGGGCTGCTGCCCCCCCAAAAATAAAAAAAGTACATCCCAACAATTTTTTGTGTGAGCATGTTAGCCACACCTGTCACTGTCATCGGCGTAGCTGTGCAGGGGTACTGTGCTGCTGTCTGTCAAGGGCTGCTTCCCCCAAAAAATGAAAAAAGTAAAAACCAACAATTGTTTTTGTGTGCGTGTTAGCCACACCTATCATTGGCATAGCTGCTCAGGGGTGCTGTGCTGCTGTCTGTCAAGGGGCTGCTGCCTCTTTCAGGGGTTCACCCTCAGTGTTCCAAAAAAAATAAATATATTTTTTTTGTGTATGGTTGTGTGCGTAGTGAGTATGGAGTACAGTCACATGACCGGAGAGCAGGATCCACATACCAGTCTTGTAGCTGCCGGCAGCAGTCATGATGACGATGCAAGTCAGCTTTAGAGAAACAAAAAATTGGCAATATGCCATTCACTACACAAAGTGGCAAGGAAAGGATAAGGTCTTGGCCTTTATTATTTATGACTGGTGGGTCTAGTGATGATTTAAGCCCCTTTGCTTGTAGGAGAGGTACAAAAAAAATAAAAATTGTTAAGACTAATAATACACCGGAACCAACTGTGCGCTCTGAAAAATCACAAGTCCCCGAGGAGATTCCAGGTGTGTCCGCTGTTGCCATGTGTGAGCCTGACCTTTCTAGTAATACTGTACTTGAAGAGGATCCTCCTTCCACCATTTGTGTGCCTTCTGACGTAGAAATCAAGGATACTTGTGTGGAATTGCATGAGGTGGATGAGGAGGATATTTATCTAGTTGTGATAACAATAAGGATCATGATGAGGATGTTGATGGCGAGGATGTTTGTGTAAAAACTGTAAATCAGGCAACAGATGTTGCCCATGGTAGGAAAAATCCCATTGTTGGTATGCCTGGGAAAAGGTCCAAAAAATCCACTTCTCATGTGTGGAATTATTTCCACCCAAACCATTGCCAAGCCATTTGTAACCATTTCCAAGTAACAGTGAGTAGAGGTAAGGACCTTAACCATTTTGGAACCTCCTCCCTGTTACATCACTTGCAGCTCATTCATTAAATTGGAAAGGGTATTTCAAATTCTAAAACTTTGGTGACAAAAAACCGAACAACAATCAGTCCAGTGTCACCTAGCTGCTCCCTTCTATCTGGATCCAAGCGCCTGCAATCTCCACTACCAACACCTGCATCATCATCAACATCCTCATTCATGATTGGAAGTAGCCCTGCATCCAATTTCATAAGCATGACTGACTCCTCCCTATCATGATTCCTCAGAAGGATCCCTGAGTGCTACGCCTGTTGCTGCTGCTGGGGGTGGATCTTCGACCCAGAAAGAGACCAAGAAGACTACTACTAGTAGTAATTTAAAAAAACAATTGACTATTAAACAGTCCTTTGATAGAGGAAGTAAGTATAACAGCTGTCACCCAGTTTCACAGCAGATCACTGGTGCCATGATGGCTGTGCTAGTATTAGATGGTGAAATAATAAAAAAATGTGTCACAGCCTGGGGAACTTGGAGTTGTGTACCTGAACTGGGGTGTGAGACACCTGAATCAAGAGGTGGTTTAAAAGTAGCTGGTTTAATATACTTTCTGCTCATACAGCAATAGAGAAAACTATGAAATAAGATATTATACTATTGTACTCTGGGCCTGATTCAGACCTGCTCGCGAGTGCTGAGTGCTCGCAAGTGGATCGATGTTGCCCAAGTGTGCATGCGCACGATGGTGATTGACAGCACGCCCCCTTTGGTGGGCGTGCCGGGGGCATGGCTGCCCAGACGGAGGCGTTCCCATGGGAATGCCTACCATCTGGGGCCGGCCCCACTGACATCACCAGGGCTTGCGGCGGCAAGACCCTACCACAAGGGTCTCATCACAAGCCCGATGGTCGCAATGGTCTTGACCATCGCGACCATCATTTTGGCCGCTCGCTATAGCTGTGGGTGGTCACTCACAGCTATGCGAGCGGCCAGGAGGCTGCTCCAAAAAGTAGGAGGGACAGCCATGATTCAGAGCGAGAGCTCTGTCAGAGTGTCCGGCTCTGAATCAGGGCCTCTATACAGAGATAATGAAATATGAAAATAGAACCTGAAGAACTTGGAATTTGTATCCGGACTGTAGTAACATGGATTGAACTTGAAGAACTTGGAATTTGTATCTGGACTGGAGTAACGTGGATTGAACTTGAGGAACTTGGAAATTGTATCCGGACTGGAGTAACATGGATTGAACTAGAATAACTTGGAATTTGGAACTTTAATCCTGAGTGGAGTAGCATAGGTTTCACACAGGGATCTCAGGAACATAAGTCATGCAGCAGCAATGGACATTGTTGAACTGGCAACCAGCATGTGTTACAGGGAGGTCTGTTATACCAGCAGGCTGAGGCGGATAGGCTGAGGCAACTTGAGACTGCTGGTGACTGGATGCATGAGTATCACCTGACCTGGACCAAGATGGCCGCACCCATGGTCCGGAAGATTTGTGTACTGGTGCACCATGTGCACATGGATCTGCGGCAGAGGAACAAAGGCAACAGCAGGGATGTTGCAGACAATTCTCAAGTGGAGGCCCAGCATCGGAAATAACATGGGCATCAGGTCGGCGGCACCGCGGACCGTGATGGCACAGGCACATGGGAAGCTGCAGGGGTCTGAGGCAAAGGTCTCTAACACGGTTTGTGATTCAGTACCCCCCTTTTAAAAGTGTACTCCGGACACTTCCTTGGCTTGTGAGGAAATTTGAAATGGAAACTCTTAATGAGATAAGGAGCATGAACATCAGTAGCAAAAATCCACGTTCTCTCTTCTGGACCATAGCCCTTCCAATCAATGAGATATTGGAGTCAACCATGATGACAGCGGGAATCCAAAATCTTTTTTACTTCCAATTCTTGTCCACGTTGAGTATGGACACAAGGAGACTTGGGAATAACTCTCTGGAATCTATTCAAGATCAACAGCTTTAAAAGTGACACATGGAAAGAATTAGGAATTCATAGAACAGAAGGTAATTTCAATTTGGCAGCCACAGGATTGATCATTCTTTCTACAGGAAACGGGCCAATAAATTGTGGAGCAAACTTCATGGATGGAATCCGGAGTCTGAGGTTCCAAGTAGACAACCATACTCTGTCACCAGATAAGAACTTTGGAGCGGCCTGTCTCTTTCAATCTGCAAATTTTTGTAGCGCACAGAAGCCTTCAGCAGTGAAGAATGCACCTTACCCCAGATAGCTGTGAGATGTTGAAGAGTATCTTTAACAGCTGGTATGTCAATGAAAGGTAGTAATGGAAATCCAGGAAAACGAGGATGACGACCGTAAACAGTACAGAATGGTGTATTCTTAGTGGAGGAGTGGTAACGATCATTATGGGCAAACTCATCCCACGGCAGAAGCTCCAGCCAATCATCTTGAGAAGATGAAATAAACAAGCGAAGGAACTGTTCAAGATCTTGGTTCAACCTCTCCATTTGCCCATTAGTCTGAGAATGATAGGCCGTGGAATATTCGAGTTTCACTTGAAGGGCTGAGCATAGGGATCTCCAGAATTTCACCACAAACTGGACTCCTCTGTCAGAGATAATTTCTTGGGGAAGGCCATGTAAATGGAAGATCTCTTTAATAAAGAGTTGTGCAAGCTGAGATGCAGATGGCAGACCTGTCACGGGAACAAAGTGAGCCATTTTGGAGAACCTGTCAATGATGACCCAGATGGCATTGTGACCCTGAGATAGTGGCAGTTCCGTGATAAAGTCCATGGATAAATGGGACCAAGGCTGTTGAGGAACAGCGAACAGATGCAGCAGATCAGGAGACGTTCATCTGGAAATCTTGTGTTGGGCACATTTAATACAGAAAGCAACAGTCTTGTACGTCCGCTTTTAGGGCAGGCCACCAATAGGACTGCTGAATAAACTTGACAGTCTTCTCCACACCTGTGTGCCCAGAAAATCAAGAAGCATGTGCCCAATGGAGTAATTTCTTATGTAGATCTGGTGCAACAAAAGTTTTTCCCAGAGGGGGATCAGGAGTGAGCTTAGTAGAAGCAAATGATGTAGGTTCTAGAATTGGATAATAGAGTTCTTGGACTTGATCTTGTTGTGAGTTCAAAGAGTGAGATAAGGCATCAACCTCAGTATTCTGAGGACCAGGACGATAGGAAAGTTTAAAATCAAAGCTAGAGAAAAACAGCACCCATCTGGCCTATCTGGGATTCAAACAGCAAGCTGTTTGCAAATAGAGAAAATTCTTATGATTGGTAAAGATCTAAATGGGGTACTGAGCCCCTTCCAGTAGATAACGCCAATCTTCAAGGGCTAGCTTGATCGCGAGAAGCTCTTGGTCTCCGATGGAGTAATTTCTTTCTGCAGGTAGGATTCTTCGGGAGAAGAAACAATAGGGGTGTAACTTCCTATCGTTGAATAGTTGGGAAAGAACAGCTCCTACCCCCTCCGTAGAAGCATCTACTTCCAGAATGAAGTGGCAAGTCAAATCGGGTTGTTTCAACATGGGTGCTGAGATGAAGGCTTGCTTCAAATGATGGAACACATAGATAGCTTCTGGAGACCATATACTGCTGTTCGCTCCTTTCCAGGTAAGAACTGTAATTGGAGCAACCAGGGAAGAAAACCCCTTGACAAACTTGCGATAGTAGTTTGCGAAGCCTAATAATCGCTGAATGGACTTTAACGTGGTAGAAGAAGTAACATGTGGAACAGGACGACCCTTGGCACGGTTGAACCGACTTCTCTCTATAACTCGCTCTCTGTGTCGCAAGTCGAATTTATTACATAGGGAAATCAGACCATCCAATGAAGTGGGCAACTCACGGGAAGCTAGAACGTCTTTGATTCTCTCAGACAATCCATTCCAAAAGGCTGCTGTTAAGGCGTCTTCATTCCAGCTTAGCTCTGAGGCTAGAGTACAGAATAATATCACATATTGGCTGACCGTCTTGCTGCCTTGATGAAGACGTAAAACATCATTGGAGGCAGAGGTCGTTCTACCAGGTTCATCCAAATTTTTTCAAAAGGTTGAAACTAATTTAGTGTAGTTGGAGAGAACCGGGTCAGCCTTCTCCCAGAGCGGAGAACCCCAGTCCAGGGCTTGACCGGTTAATAATGAAATTATATATGCCACTCTAGTACTGACAGTGGGAAAGTTTGCTGCTTGCAATTCAAAATGGATCTCGAAAACCTCTTAGAAAACCTCGGCAAAACTTTGGATTCCCATTGAATCTGCTAGGAGGAGAAAGCTGAAGATGGGGTACTGGAGGAGGGACTGCTGAAGGAGTGGATGCAGGAACAGGATTATTGGACTGGAGGTCCATCCTAGAAATCCCAGAGAGAAGAGCTTGAGTATTATCCAAATGAGTAGATACATCTTGAATGTATTGCATCAACTGCACCTGAGCAGACTCCTGTCTTCCCAGGAGATTCAACACATCCTGGGTGGATCCAGATCCAGGGCGCTGAGTACCAGACAGGTCCATGTGGCCAGTGCAAACTGTCACGGACTGGGGAACTTGGAGTTGTGTACCTGAACTGGGTTGTAAGACACAGACACCTGAAACATCAGGTAGTTTGAAACTGGATGGTTTAATGTAGTTTCTGCTCATACAGCAATAGAGAAGACTATGAAATAAGATGTTATACTATCGTCCTCTGTGCAGAGATAATGCAATATGAAAATAGAACTTGAAGAACTTGGAATTTGTATCCGGACTGGAGTATCGTGGATTGAACTTGAGGAACTTGGAATTTGTATCCGGACTGGAGTAACATGGATTGAACTAGAATAACTTGGAACTTGACTCCTGAATGGAGTAGCATAGGTTTCACACAGGGAGCTCAGAAACATAAGTCATGCAGCAGCAATGGACATTGTTGCACTGGCAACCAGCATGTGTTACAAGGAGGTTTTTTATACCAGCAGGCTGAGGCGGATAGGCTGATGCAACTTGAGACTGCTGGTGACTGGATGCATGAGTATCACCTGACCTGGACCAAGATGGCCGCACCCATGGTCCGGAAGACTTGTGTACTGGCGCACCATGCGCACATGGATCTGTGGCAGAGGAACACAGGCAACAGAGGGGATGTTGCAGACGATTCTCAAGTGGAGGCCCAGCATTGGAAATCATGTGGGCATCAGGCCGGCGGCACCACGGACCACGATGGCACAGGCGCATGGGAAGATGCAAGGGTCTGAGGTGGAGGTCTCTAGCACGGTTTGTGACAAAATGAATATGATAGTGTGGAGTAGGTACAAAAAGAGGATGAGGGGTCCTATCTGATGCTAATGTGGATGTTGATGATGAGGATGTTGTTTGCATAAATCAGCCACCACTGGCAGCAGTTCTTGCTAATGATAAAAAGAAAGCCAGAAAAGCCACGTCTTGGGTATGGAATTATTTTAATCTAAATTCTGACAACAGTTGTGAAGGCATCTGTTCCATTTGTAAAAACAAGTTAGCAGAGGAAGGGACCATAAAAATCTAGGCACCTCCTCCCTGTTGCCGGGCCTGTGTATCATACTATGGGCATAATTGTGAAGGCAGTAAATTCCTCTGCAGCCCTCCTCCATGATTATTAAAACAAGATTGCAGTATCTGTTTATATCTAATACTAGACTGTATACTACATTTATGTCAGGGGCTCTGTGACAAAATGCAGCCACACAACGTTTTGGCAGGAAGTCAGTTAAGGTGGGTACACAGCAGAAAGATATATCTACAGATGATGGTTGTTCACACACACTGAACAACTATCACTGCGGTCCCACTGGCTGGGGGTTGCACAGCCAACGTGATATGTCTGTGAATGATGTTGTTCACAGACATACCATCTGTACACACTGGGTAATGTGCACACAATATATTGGCCAGTGTATACCCAGCAATAGCTTCAGTCAGAGCCGGACTGCTGTAAGTCTTCTTTAATTTCATTGAGGCATTCTCTAAGAAGAACAGCCTAAAGCTGGGTACACACCTGAAAGATATATCTGCAGATGATGGCTGTTCATACACACTGAGCAACCATCACTGCCATCTAAAGATATAATTGGCTGGGGGTCCCGCTGGCCGGGGGACTGTGCAGCAAGTATATGACTGCCCGTACATACAGCACGATGAGCAGATATATCTGCAAGCACTGGCTGACGCACACGCAATCTATCAGCCATTCAACCTTTAAGTGTGGAACATTTAGGGGGGAATTCAATTGGTCCCGATATATATATAGTTATTTATATATTATTATTATCCTTTATTTATATGGCGCCACAAGTGTTCCGCAGCTCCTTACATAGTACATATATATATATTTATAAATATTGTTGATAACATTGTAAGTGAATTGGTTAAGGTAAACTAATATGTAGGGAGATTATAACAGAGTGGAAACTATAAGCTGTGGGTGTGTAAAGTGTTGCTAACCCAAACTTTGTATAAAGATATATATACATTTAAGTTAATGAAGGAAGCATATACAGTGCATCCAGAAAGTATTCACGCCGCTTCACTTTTTCCACATTTTGTTATGTTACAGCCTTATTCCAAAAGGGAATAAATACATTTTTCTCCCATAATTCTACACACAACACCCCATAATGACAACGTGTAAAAAGTTTTTTTGAGATTTTTGCAAATTTAATAATGAAAAAAAAAACCTAAGAAATCACACGTACATTAGTTTCACAACCTTTGCTCAATACTTTGCTGATGCACTTTTGGCAGCAATTACAGCCTCAAGTCTTTTTGAATATGATGCCACAAGCTTGGCACACCTATCTTTGGGCAGTTTCGCTCATTCCTCTTTGCAGCAACTCTCAAGCTCCATCAGGTTGGATGGGAAGCATCGATGCACAGCCATTTGCAGATCTCTCCAGAGATGTTCAATTGGATTCAAGTCTGGGCTCTAGCTGGGCCACTCAAGGACATTCACAGAGTTGTACTAAAGCCACTCCTTTGATATCTTGGGTGTGTGCTTAGGGTTGTTGTCCTGCTGAAAGAAGAACCATCGCCCCAGTCTGAGGTCAAGAGCACTCTGGAGCAGGTTTTCATCCAGGAAGTCTCTGTACATTGCTGCATTCATCTTTCCCTCTATCCTGACTAGTCTCCCAGTTCCTGCTGCTGAAAAACATCCCAACAGCATGATGCTGCCACCACCATGCTTCTCTCTAGGGATGGTATAGGCCTGGTGATGAGCGGTGCCTGGTTTCCTCCAAACAGAACGCCTGGCTTTCACGCCAAAGAGTTCAATCTTTGTCTCTCATGGTCTGAGAGTCCTTCAGGTGCATTTTGGCAAACTCCAGGTGGGCTGCCATGTGCTTTTTACGAAGGAGTGGCTTCTGTCTGGCCACTCTACTATACAGGCCTGATTGGTGGATTGCTGCAGAGATGGTTGTCCTTCTGGAAGGTTCTCTTCTCTCCACAGAAGAATGCTGTAGCTCTGACAGAATGACCATCGGGTTCTTGGACACCTCCCTGACTAGGGCCCTTCTCCCCTGATCATTCAGTTTAGTCGGATATACAACTCTAGGAGGAGTCCTGGTGGTTCCGAACTTCTTCCATTTATGGATGATGGAGGCCACTGTGCTCATGAAGACCTTCAAAGCAGCAGATATTTTTCTGTACCCTTTCCCAGATATGTGCCTTGAGACAATCCTGTCTTGGAGGTCTACAGATAATTCCTTGGACTTCATACTTGGTTTGTACTCTGACATGCACTGTCAAGTGTGGGACCTTATATAGACAGGTGTATGCCTTTTAAAATCATGTCCAATCAACTGATTTTTTGGACTTCAATTAAGCTGTAGGAACATCTCAAGGATGATCAGTGGAAACAGGATGCACCAGAGGTAAATTTTGAGCTTCATGGCAAAGGCCGTGAATACTTATGTACCTGTGATTTCTTAGTGTTTTTTTTATTACATTTGCAAAAATCTCAAAAAAACTTTTTACACGTTGTCATTATGGGCTATTGTGTGTAGAATATTGAGGACAAAAAAATGAATGTATTCCATTTTGAAATAAGGCTGTAACATAACAAAATGTGGAAAAAGTGACGCGCTGTGAATACTTTCCGGATGCACTGTAATTAGAGATTGCAGAATAGGAAGTTACAACTTTTTTTTTAAGTCCTCACTCATATTAGTAGTAAATATGTAATGTGACAATAATTGTATGTGTGATTTATGAATTATATTCTTGTGCATCCTCAGTATAACCCTCTTTCATAGGAGCTTCATCCTGAGACGTTCCAGCATAATAAAGTCTGTATTGTTTGTGTCTGATATGTCATTAGTAGTGTGTCTATGACTGGTTTTGGTAAGAGAGGTCTCTCTTCCACAGGTAGGGGTTCTCCCAAGCCAGCCCCTGGTAGCGGTCTATCTTATATTCAAGGCTTGGGTGGAGGCATTATTTTATAATTTATCATTAGCCCAAAAGCATAACAGACATACTGGAATTCTGAATACTGTAATAGTAACGTAGGGTTACAAAACTATAAAATTATTCTACAGCAAAATAAATAAAATATATTTTCTCTTTTTAAGACCCATGTAAATGTATGTGTATTTATCACAGATCAGTTAAAATTATTAGTAATCCCACAGGTCTAAGTCTTATGTGTTATTGTGATGAGTTCCAGAAAATCAAGGAGACAATATGAAATTGAAAATTGTTAATTTTTGCATAATGAAAAGTGTATTAAAAACATATATATCAATACATCATTTCAACAAACAGTATACATTACCATCAATGACTAAATGTTTTAGAAGCAAAATATTCTGAATGGCATAACACGTGAATTTAGTTAGGCCAAAAACAGTTTAGACTGAAACAGATTGTGGTTTGTGCTATTATATTTTGCTTTTATTTTTATTTTAAACAATTAACAATTGATTCTTGTTTTACATGTTGTTTGTTAAATCTACAAATCTACAGTGTTGTAATTAGGTCATACATACTGTTACCGTTTTCTATAGAGGGAAAGACACCTAGTTTGAGGTGATGTGGTGCATTACACATATGGAGAACAATGTAATGTTTGCTGATACAAGGGTCACCAGATCAGCCATGTAAGTCCAGACACATATGAATTACACATGCTGCATGGTTGCTGTGCTGTTATATCACATGCACAGGATAGTTACTTCCTACCATCAGATGTGGATAAACCTACTCTTAGGTGGAGCAATTCTAGAGGCTTGCCACCTCCCCTCCCTCACTAGTGCCAGGCAGCATTCACCTGCAATGACTACAAGTAGAAGCACACTGTACACATATATTCTGTATATTTCGTGGGAACATAGTGACTGATAACAGGATTGAAGAAGTTCTAGGAGAAGAAGAATACTTCATATCCCTCCTTTATAGTCCCTTTGGTCCTAATACAGACACTCCAAGGTGAGGCTCATAGTTTTGTGTCACTGTATGATTCCTTCTGTAGTTATTGCATTTATAAGTGGTGACTGCTGTCTGCATATGGGCATAAAAGTACTGAAGGGGGCATTGGTAAAAATACAGGAGTCTCAGGCAGCTTGCTGCTGTACCAGGAAGACAATAGGCCAATTATATCTCAAAGTGGGAAGTCTCAGGGGAGTTGGATGACGACAATAAATATTTAGATATTTTGGTTCGATTAAAAAGAAATGTAAAAAAAAAATGAATGATTAACTCAGCCATAACCTAATTGTTTTAATTATAATCCTTACTGTATCGTTAAATCTAAATCTGACATCGCTGCCCTGAAAAGTGTATAGTGCTCACTAGTGTATTGTTGCCCTGGGCCTACTAATGTCTTAAAGCAGCCGTGACTTACACCTTTGATATGCCATACAAGGGAGAATTAGTAGATACATTAACCAGGCATTATAGCAGTATAACTAATATTAGTGAACCCTGCTAATGTAGCTTGGGGGCAGGGAGATATTCAAGTAATTACTAAAGCCATCTATTCCTCAAACATATTTCCTGTATTCAATATATATTTCTTTATTTATATACAGGGGGAGATGTATCAAACATTCTAAAGAGGACAAGTGTAGAAGTTGTCCTTAGCAACCAATCAGCTGCTAGCTATCACTTATCAAGTACATTCTATAAATGATAGCTAGAAGCTGACTGGTTGCAATGGGTAACTCTTGCACTGGTCCTTTCTAGAAGACTCGCTACATCTCCCCCACAATCTGCTAGCATTATTTATCTGACGTAACACCTAGGTTTTAATTTTTTAGTTATAAATCAATCTGGTTAGCCATAGGAAGAGAGATTGTTTTGTTAGTTTTATCATTTAAATGTGATTCAAGCTGCTATTGAAGCTTTAAAGTGTGCAAAGTGTCATGCGATTACTATGGCAACCACTGTCACATTACCCCTTTCCACAGCCAACACAGGTATACTGATCCGCTTCATCACTGACAGTCTTTCAGATGACACTCTAACGGGAAAAGTATAAACAAAAATTGCTATTTAAAAAACAGAGTATCTGTGGTAATGCTGCTTTAAATGTAGCTTCTTTGCAGCAATAAGACCATATTGTTTTGTTGAGAACTAAAACAGTAGTAATGTCTGCATGACAAACTATGTTCAGCTCTGTTGCTGTTAATAATAAAGGAAAGAGAATGTGACAGCTCTGACTGCTATTTTGTTTCAAACTTATATAAAACATGCCAGCTGAAATCTCCAATTCACAAGTAGGTAGGTGAGAAACAACTTTATTTTATGCATATTTCTCCACCAGAAGGAATCAGAAAGTTAATAACAGTATCTTTAAAATAACCCTAATATTAACTGGAGATATAAATGAAAAAATACAGTTTTCACTTTTGAAAATAAGTAAATAAATAAATAATGTCATTAAATGTGTGTATAACAGGTTCACTTCAAACAGACATCATTTTAGCAAAACCTCAGAATTCCAATTATCCGCTAGGATTGTATGGCCTAACAGAATGACTTCCGAAAAAAGTGACTAGACATACATTTAAGGTAAATGAAGGTGGTTCTGTCAGGACTGAGATTTCTTCTCTTGTAAAGAAATAAAAAAAATGTTGTGTACGTAGAAAATTGTCAGTATTTCGAGGGGAAATGGTCCATTGTCCCGAAGTGTATTAAAAGAAAAAAATTAACTATTTTCATAACTAAAACAGTTTTTATTCCCATTGAGGCCATCAAGATTATCTCCATTGTCTCTCCAATACTAGGACAATAGGTGTGAATAGTACGAAAAGTGATTGCCTAAGAGGGGAAGCTCCTGAATACTCCAATTCTCGTCTGTCTGGTTCAAAAGGTTGAGCTTCTGTGGTGATGTAGTCATACTCTGTTGGACAGATATCATCAGTGCAGCCACTTCCACTCCCAGAACCACTTGTTTCTTCACCTTTAAAATAAAGAATAAACACCTGATAAATTATGGTAGGTTTTAAATATACCTATTTTTCAATACTAACAACAGATTTAATGCTTTGCTGTGACTATATAAATATGTATCACTGTCTAATTACATTGATGAACATTTTGTTGTACGGTACAGTCACATGATATCAAATCCCCTACAAATAATATTGAGCATAAATCCATGACCGAGTTGCACTGCTTAATTTAGGACAATACAAAGATCTGTTAATAAACTGGGCATACAGGTCTCATTTAGAGTTAGATGTACATGTAAGACGTAAATATGTGTCATTACATAGATTTGTATATATCTAATACTTGCTGCCACGTATGCCTGGAGAGGCGACACAGGCAAACGTTAGTAAACTTCAGTAAGACTGCGCTAATGTAAGTTTAGCTTACACCTGGAGATACCTGATGTATGAATGCAGAGCCGGAACTAGACTTTTTGGTGCCCTGTGCCAGAAAGAGCATTGGCGCCCCCCTCATTTTTCAAAGGGACATAATGCACCCAAAAAAGGACCATGGCTTCATGGGGAAGGGCAAGGGAAGAGATTGGAGAGGCCAGGAGATGCTGGGGATGAAATAAGAGGAAGCTACAAGTAAGAATGATAATAAACAGAAATTTGACAGGCACAAACAGCGTCCCCTGCCCTTTGGTGCCCTGTGCGATGGCACCGGCCGCACTACCCTAGCCACGGCCCTGTATGAATGTAATGTATGTAATAGTACTGCTGTATTTTGAGTTAGATGTTTTTTGAGATACATGTAACTTAATATCATAGTGATGCAGCTTGAGAACACACACATATAAGCAGAGGTGGGCACAGCCAGGTGACATACACCCCCCCGGCCAAATGTTTATTAGGTTCTTTGATGCTGGCCCTACAGTAGTAGTACCTGATGCAGGCTCAGGCCAACTGTATGCATCATTCTATCAATGACACAAAATCGGTCTTATGGGAGTCACATATGTACTACCAGTGTAGGAAGCAACCAGCCTATAGGTGTATAGGATAAAGTAATAATGAATCTCTCACTGTGTAAAGGATGTGCATCTTACTACTACAGCATCAGGGTCCTCCTGTGCCCTCCTCCATGTTGTCCCATCCTCCTCACACAATGTGGGGGGTTCAACCTCCTCCACAGTGGCTGCACTTTGTGACAGCAATACAGGAAGGTGAGATCTGCAACAGGTAAGTGGAGCTGGCTGGGCTGCCAAGAGAAATCTTGGGCTCTGGTACAGCAAATTCCTGGGCCCTCCCTCTGGAGGAGGTGTGGTCACAGAATTTTGGGGGGTGTCTATAACGTGAGAAGCACACACTCACAGGATCATGACATAACTCCCAGCAGCTGGGACAAAAGTATTTACTATTGGGTTGGGACAGTCCCATAAAAGCTGCGTTTTGGGGGCCTTCGCAATAATGAAATGTTGAAATCCTGATCTTATATTGATTTAAACTAGAGATTAACATTTAACATTACCATTTTATATATTAAATTCATTATTCTCTTCTTCTTAGAGGCCCAGTTGTCTGCAGCTTTTCCATAATCAAAATCTGTAGGATCTGGTCCCTCTAGTGAAATCAGCATCAGATTATTAAGTGTGTTCTGCTTCATGAAATTCCTAATCCAGGTTTTAATTTGTTTTAGAGTAGAAAATCCTTTTAGAGCAGCCCAGATACTGCCCACTTGCTTTTTTAAACACAATCAAACTAAACACAAGAAAACGAAGAGCAATTCTCGGGGTGCACCCCAAAAATCGCTCTTCTTTTTCTTGTGTTTATTTTGATTATGTTTTGAACTGTGGGTAGCACCTCATAGGAAATATTTGTCTGGAGTTTTAACCAGACTAAATATAATATAAAGTTAGGAGTATAGGACCAAAGAAAAAACTTTGGAAATACCCAAATACTGGTGCGGGGTTGATTTTCTTTTTTGTTGTATGACTTTTAAACATAAATATTTTTTTTAGCAGTGGCCCAGATACTGCCCACTTGATTTTTAGACACAAATAATTTATTTTAACAGCATACATATACTGCCCAATTGCTTTTTGGATACAAATACATTTTTTAAGAGCAGACCAGATACTGCACACTTTTGATTTTTGGACATAGACAGCCAGCCTTACTTGCTGGCTGGATACAGATGGCATCCCTTTTACCCACTTGCTTTTTGGGCACAAAGGGGGAAAATTCAATTATTTTTGCCCAGACACTAATGGGTGCCCAATGGAGCAATTCAATTGTTGCTCCAATCGGGTTTGAATGCCACAGGCACACAGATTTCTGCTCTCATCCTCTTGAGGCATCCTACGTTATCTCCGCTATTTATTAGATTAATCGAGTGCATCGAAAGGCGTATGAACTGCTCGCAGTGCTTGTGGTTGGATTTTCCTACCGCAATCATGCGAGCAGTTCAGGCTAAAAGACAACCAAGTGACGTAGTCGATGACGCTGCTTTGTTAATTATGCACACCCTTAAAACGCCCATTTTGACCGTTTGGCACGCCTGCGTTCGGATCTCCACTCCCCGTTTTCAAGCACCTTCCCCTGTTACCACCCACAAACGCCTCATCCTGTCGCTCAAAATAGCAGGCATTCGCTATTTTGCGAGCACACAATTTCTGACCGCAATGACTGGTTCGCGCATGCGTATTACAACCCATACGCATGCGCAGTTGTGTTAACATCGCTCGGAGCGAACGAGCGGCCGCTTACGAGCGGCTCTGAATCAGGCCCTTGGTCCCAACTTAAAGAACAAAAACACGTGGCTGCAGCCTAAAAATGGGGTCTTCAGATGTCAGGGTTGCGTTAATTGCCAATTTCTTAATGTTGGGACACATTTCACAAACCCTATCACGAAGGTTAAATATGACATCAGATTCCATTTGGATTATGACAGTCGCTATGTTATCTATGTCATTATATGCCCTTGTCAACTACTTTACGTGGGCAAGACTATTAGACATCTTAAAGAGAGAATTGCCCTACATCGCTCATCTATTAAAAAAGCCATGTCACTGGTAGATTCCAATACGCCTCCCGTTGCTAGACATTTTGCTCTCCTTAAACATACTATGAGAGAGTTTTCTTCCTATTGACCATGTTCCCCCTCTGAGAAGATGTGGAGACCATGATACATTGTTATTACAGCATGAATGTATGTGGATTGACCGTTTGAACTCTCTAGCTCCTAACGGACTTAATGAAGCATTGACACTGGGTTGTTTTCTGTAGATACATTTATTTTTATCTATATGGGATGGTATACCTGCATTGAGATAATGTATTTTCTTTTACTATATCATATCAAGGCTACCATTACTAAGCGTAATATTGAGGCTATTGACACTGTTGCTTTTTCCTCCCTGCTGGACTCTCTTCTTTCCCCTATCATTTCTCTCTCCTGTCCTGAACAAGCTACTTCCCTGTACAATTCCTCCCTTGCTTCTGCTCTTGATTCTGTTGCTCCAGCAATAACCACTCACCCTCGCAGATCCACACCACAACCCTGGCATTCCAAATGCACCAGATACCTACAAAAGTGTTCAAGAATTGCGGAGCGTCAGTGGAGAAAGTCACGCTCTAAGGCTGACTTCCTCCATTTCAAATTTATTCTCTCCTCCTACAGTGCTTCCCTGTCTCTCTCCAAACAAACATATTTCAAGAACCTCATCTCCTCCCAGTCCTCAAACCCCCGGCGTCTCTTTGCCACTTTCAACTCCCTACTCTGCCCTTCCCCTCCTCGCCTTCCCTCCTCGCTCTCTGCCCTCGACTTTGCCACCTACTTTACATCTAAAATTGACTCCATACGTGAGGACATCATATCCCATCAGACCCTTAGCACTCCTCTCCCTCCTTGCCCTTACCACCCCTCCCCTTCTGTCTCACCAACTCTGACATCCTTCTCCCCTGCTTCTGGAGAGGAAGTCTTGGCCCTCATACGGTCCTCCCCTCCTTCCACCTCCCCTCTTGACCCTATCCCTTCCCGTCTCCTCTCCCACTTGTCTCCTTCTGCCTGTTCCCATCTGGCTCACCTCCTTAATCTTTCCCTATCATCTGGCACTGTCCCTTCTGCATTCAAACATGCTCTTGTCTCCCCCATTCTTAAAAAACCTACCCTTGATCCTAACATACTTTCAAACTATCGACCCATCTCTCTTCTCCCTTTTGCTTCCAAACTCCTTGAGCGTATTGTCTACAACCGCCTTACCACCTTTCTTTCCTCCCACTCCCTCCTTGACTCATTTCAATCTGGCTTCCGATCTCTCCACTCCACGGAAACTGCCCTCACGAAAGTCAGCAACGACCTCCTTGCTGCCAAATCCAAGGGCCACTACTCTCTGCTCATTCTCCTTGACCTCTCTGCTGCATTTGACACTGTAGACCACCCTCTCCTCCTGCAAATCCTTTACTCTCTCGGTTTACGTGAAACTGCCCTCTCCTGGCTTTCCTCCTACCTCTCTGATCGTTCCTTCGCTGTGTCCTCTCATGACTCCTCTTCCCCTCCACTTCCACTAAAGGTAGGAGTTCCCCAAGGTTCTGTTCTTGGACCTCTCCTTTTCTCCCTATATACATCCTCTTTAGGTGAACTCATTAACTCCTTTGACCTCCAATATCATCTCTATGCAGATGATACTCAAATTTACCTTTCCACCCCTGAGCTCACCCCTGAGCTCCTTACTCGTATCTCCAACTGTCTCTCTGCTGTCTCTTCGTGGATGTCCCAGCGCTTTCTTAAACTTAACATGTCTAAGACTGAGCTGATCATCTTCCCACCCTCTTCCACTACATCACTTTCCACAATTTCGTTATCTATTGATGGCACAACTATCTCCTCTAGCCCCAAAGTGCGCTGTCTTGGAGTTATCCTAGACTCCTCCCTCTCCTTTAAACCGCACATTCAGCACATCTCGCAGTCCTGCCGTTTTCACCTAAAAAATATCTCCAGGATTAGACCCTTCCTCACCCAGGATGCCACTAAAACCCTCATCCACTCACTGGTCATATCCAGATTGGACTACTGTAACCTTCTCCTAGCTGGCCTCCCAGTCTCTCACCTCTCTCCACTACAATCTGTTCTCAATGCTGCTGCTCGGCTCATCTTCCTCTCCAGACGTTCTATATCTGCTTCCCCTCTCCTTCAAGCCCTACACTGGCTCCCCTTCCCCTTCAGATGCCAATTCAAGGTTCTCACATTCACCTACAAAGCCCTCACCAAATCCTCTCCCGCATACATTTCTGACCTTCTCTCCCTTCACACTCCCACCCGCCCACTTCGCTCAACTAATGCATGCCGCCTCTCTTGCCAACTGATTACTTCCTCCCACTCCCGCATCCGAGATTTTGCCCGTGCTGCTCCCTACCTTTGGAATGCTCTCCCTCTCCCTATCAGACTCTCCACCTCTCTACAAATCTTCAAACGGGCTCTCAAGAGCCACTACTTCATCAAGGCCTTCCAGCACTCCTCCTAACCCACCTCATGCTCTTTCCTTCCTATCTTCCCCTTCTGTGTCATGCCTGTCTGTCTGCCCCTCCCCTTAGAATGTAAGCTCTCATGAGCAGGGACCTCTTCCCTCATGTGCTTCTCTTTACATTTTCTTCTACTCTCTACTCCCCATTAGGGCACCTATCACGGGACCGCCAACTCCCGGCAGCTTATTGTGAGTGCTTTAATCACTATTTCAGCAATGTATTTAAGTTGTGTCCTTGTCCTGCACTGTAATGTACTGTAAGTTACTTGTTTCTTGTTCACTTATTAGTTCTATGTACTATGTAAGGCGCTGCAGAACACTTGTGGCGCCATATACATAAAGGATAATAATAATAATAATAATAATAATAATAATAATAATAATAATATGCTGAATATCTTCTCTATTTGTTTTTTTTTTCCATGTGCAATATTTGTTGGTAATACCTGTATATATTGACCTCTGGCACACACCCCAGTATATTAATGGAGTTGGTTACTATTTATATATGTGTTGACATATTAATGGGTGACCAGTTTCGTTTGTTTAGAACATGTCACCCATGCCATGTCAGTGGTTACCATGGTTACCTATGGGGACTTTACAAGTTACCGTTTTTGTCACCTTTTTGTTGTGAGTATACTCCATGGACTTATACCACTATGTTGTGGCTTTTGTTCGACTATTTTCGGCTTTATATGCGGGTGGCTAGCTCTGGTCCCTGGGCGCCACTACTGCTTACACTAGCCTGTCATTAGCGGTTGCCTTGACAACCAGTGACGAGTTCTGTTTTTCGGAACGAGCACCACCACATTAGCTTGTTATTAACGGTTGCCATGACTATTTGTGACGAGTTCCAGTTTTCGGAGCATCACTTCCTTGGCATGGATGAGGCTCACACAATTAAGAGTTACCCTACTTCCGGGTCTGACAATGTCGGTCTTCGTCCCTGATACAGGTGTGTGTGTTTGGCCAATCACTATACAGGTATTTATGTGTGTTTGTTGGGGATACATTCTGCTGCCCATGATGAAGGTGTCATAGTAAACACCGAAACAGCTGTCGGGCTCACACGCTGGGGTTTGACCTGTGATAAGTATCATATGGATTTTTGACTGTTGCTTGATGCTGCCATATTTATGTTCTAGTTTCCAGTCACCCCTATGCCGTGACCTCTCTTTCACGAATATGCATTTTTGTGAAGGATGCTTATTATGGATTGTTCTGTGATGGATTCAATATTTTTTCACTTTAAGGATGTGCCAGCCCTTTTTAGCCATATATATATATATATATATATATATATATGTGTGTGTGTGTCTACATATATAGCTTCACTTGCTTTGCATTATGGGTGCGGTACATCCCACCACTTATCAGGTACATAACACCGGTATGTACCTAGTATTGTGATTAATATCGTAAAGGACAGCTCTTCCGGAAATAACTGTCCTTTGTGATGACAGGACTTCCGGGGTTATGACCTGGGAGTCCTATCTGCTCATGTCTGGCTGACATGTGCGCTGCAGGGGACACTGGGAGGGATCAGAGTGGATCCCTTTCAGTGAACATTGAGAAGAGAAGCCCATAGGTTTCTGTTATGCAACGCCATCTATAGATGGCATTGCCTAATGGGTCCAAGCTTCAGAAAGTATCATATTTAGGAGCTTTGTACATATGTCCGAATGCAGCCAGAACTCCAAAAATTATGTTTTTCAGAGTTTAAATCACGTTAGTACTTAGTACATTTCACCCACAGTCCACTCAGTTTACTTTTTCTTATTTGTCCCATCCAGCACCACGACCTCTGGCTTCTCCTGATGCTCCCCATCTACATTGACACTGAGAGGAGACGTACATCCATCCATTCCAGCAGTAGGTAGCAGTATTGTCATTCGGCACCATGACTGGGTGCATGGCTGGAGATGAGTGCTTGTGGCACTCCGGGACTGGCCCCGTATCAACCACACCATGCACTCTTGGTAGTTATGCTAATGATGTACCCTGGTCATCAAGCGTATGCATGCTAAGGGTGCCCCACCATTGTAGAATTGTACCGGCCAGGGGGCAGATGGCACCATGCCTGCCTTGTCCAGCCCTTCGATGGCTGGAAGGAGGGGCTCCATGTGCAAGCACATGATGGTCATCCTCTTGTGAATTTAACAGACTTACATAATATTATTTTTTTATATTTATTTTTTGTTGCTGCATCAAAACTATATGATAAACAGTAGGATGTTAATCAGTGATAAATATTAAAATGATTGAGAATTACAATATTTCTTTATTATTTGTGGAGACATGGTGCCAGGAGCATGTCTATACTACGTGCCCTCCCTCCTTACCCGTACTGAGGGCCTGATTCAGACCCACTCGCAAGCGCTGAGCGCTCGCAAGCGGGTCGATGTTGGCCAAGTGCGCATGCACACGACGGAGGTGGCTCCGTCGTGCGCATGGTCGAGACCCCAATAACGACAGCCAAGCCGTCGTTATGGGTCTCGCACCAAAGGGAGCATGCTGTCGATGGTGATTGACAGCACGCCCCCTTTGGAGGGTGTGCCAGGGGCATGGCTGCCCAGACGGAGGCGTTCCCCTGGGAACGCCTACCATCTGGGGCCGGCCCCACTGACATCACTAGTGATGTCAGTGGGAGTGCTTCTGGCTCTGATAGAGCCAAAAGCACTCCAGGGCTTGCGGCAGCGAGACCCTACTGCAAGGGTCTCATCGCAAGCCCGATGGTCACAATGGTCTTGACCATCGCGACCATCATTTTGGCCACTCGCTATAGCTGTGGGTGGTCACCCACAGCTATGCGAGCGGCCAGGAGGCCGCTCCAAAAAGTAGGAGGGAAGGCCCTGATTCAGAGCGAGCGCTCTGTCAGAGCGTCCGGCTCTGAATCAGGGCCTGAATGTTTATAAAGTGGGCCTGGTTGGCGACTATGTGAGCCTAATTTGAATTGAAAAAGTAAAATCATGAATATTCTATAGAGACCGTGTTTTGCTGGATAAGAAATGCACCCTGTGCCACCCTCATCTCGCCCTTGTCCTCTCTGTGCCTGCTATTACTCACCACTCTCCTCCTTGTAACTTTTTTACCCCTCCCTTCTCCACCCAGGGCACACTGCTGTGTATCACACAGAGCCCACCTCTACTCACTAGTTTCCACCGAGGGGAAAGGGCACACTGGCCAACATCAGTAGCTTCCCTGCCCCAGGGTGCGCCTGCCTGCCAAGCTGAGCTGCGCCGGTAACAGCCGTTCACACACAGCACAATCAGCCACCTAGTTTCTCTCACTGTTTCAGAGACACAAATTATTATCAGTGTGTGTCACTCAAAAGTCATGCGACTCGAGCCATGGTGTTGAGATCACCACAACGCGTGTTGTGCGACTTTTGAGTGACACACAATGACAACAGTTTGTGTGTGGTCGCGGATGTCTGGACAGTCTAAAGAGTTATAGATTTGGGGCCCCTCCAACTTTGATTCACGCCTGCACTGTCAGTATAGTCCGACCTGTGTACTTTAACTGATATTAAACCTATTTGTGTAGACATGTCAGTACATCTGGCATATGTCCGCCCCACCCTCTGAATCGAGACCCACATCTCAAGTGACCTGTCTATAAAATTTGAAGTGATTTATTGTGTTACCTAAACCATCCAATAGACAGAAGGGGGTACAGATAGAACATTTCCTTCTATCTGTACCTCCTTCTGTCTGTCCATGGTTCTATCTGTGCCTCCTGTCTGTCCATGGTTCTATCTGTCCTACCTTCTGTCTGTCCATGCTTCTATCTGTACCCCCTTCTGTCTGTACATGCTTCTATTTGTGCCCCCTTGTCTCTATGTGCCTCTATCTGTATATGTACCCCCTTTCTGATTCTCTATTCTGCTATCTGTACCCCATAATGTCTCTATGTGCCCCCCTTCTACTTCCAAATGGCTCTATTTGTACCCCCTTTCTGCCAGTTCTCTATTTCTGCATTACCCTTTCTTTATTTCACTCATTCTGTGTTATATGGTCACCATGTCACCTTTCCCTTAACTTTGCTCTGCTTACCTGTAGTAGCAGCAGTAGCAGCTACGGCCTCTTTAGTGTTCCCTCCCCTGGTCTATGGTGCATCAGCTAGCACATCCAAGATCCTCCACTGCTGATCTCCCGCTGGTCAGTGCCTCACTCCTCCACCCTCTGCACTGTTTGGGTCAGCCTGATCGCAGACATCAGCACCACCAAGGAAGCGCTACCATGCACTGGCAGCCAGTTTCCCTCCTGCCCTCCTATATTGGTGTCTGAAGCTCTAATGCCACCCACACCCTCACACTACCCCTCCTTCTAGAGTAAGCTCACAGTGCATGCCACCGCATGCTCTATGACTGTCAGTCCAGCATATAATACAGCCTTGCCAAATGGCGCCATCTTCCCCTGATGGCCCCGGAGCACAAGTTCCAGTTGCTCTGCCCTCCCTATGCTCCTGAGCATGCTGTACTCAAAAGGAGAGGGAATGTGTTATTGTAGGGGTGAGGTGAATCTTTAGGGTTGCAAAATCTAGATATAACGTCTAATTTACTATGGTGATCTCTAGGATGCGCAGTGTATGGCAGCCACTAGATGCTTTTTGTATTGTATAGATGTCTCTGGAATGCTATCTATAAAAATAAAAAGTGACAGTTAGGAGCTGATTGGTTGGTATTTTAGCTCTCTCTGAGCTTTGATACATCTCCCCCCTAGATTCCATAGGTTAAAAAATAAAAACATAAAGTACCTGCTTCCTTTCAAGCCATACCATGAATGACCAAAGAATGGCCTGGTAGTAATACTTATACAGTCTGGAATTTATTTCTCATATCCTTAGAGCATGGAAATGTAAAATCCACCATGTGTTTTAATCATCTTTAAAAATAAATATTGGTCATATCAACATGGTCATATTAACTATTGGTCTTACTAACACAATGGAATTTATCTCTCAGTGCACTTTATCGATCTCCAAGCTTTGATAAATCTCCGAAAATGTATTTTGAGCCCTGTGCTGAATGGCCTTGGCCTGATAGTCTCTATTGTAAGGGGACCAAAAGTTGTAAGTTTCCCTGCTGTTGTGCCACCAGCCCTGACTGCCATCGCCTAGTGCTGCTCTCAGTCGTTATTGGGGATCCCTTGATTTTCATCCCTCCTACTGTGCAAACACCAGCCTAGGCTGGCTGAGCTGTCAGGAGGTGCACCTGTGCCTGCTTCCAACCCACATAGCACATAAAGTACCTTTACTATACCATACGTTCTATGCTAGCCTGTCCATTACCACCTTTTGAGTATAGAGTGATGCAACAGAGAAATACTAAGAAGTCTGCATACAGAAAGAAAAGCACAGTTTCCTATTACACCAACCCAATCGAAAAATAAGTAAAATATCCTGGATGGCTCAGTATACTTTTTTATTTGTGAAAAGGGACTTCCAAAATTGTTGTTTATATTTTATCCTGATTATTTGGTTACCTAACAGCTGAGAAACTTTTTCTTTACTACATTTCCTTTAAAACATTTTTATTCAAAGTTATTGCTCCAACCAAAGAACAAGTTGTTTTTCTACTTGGCAATGAAAATGTTTTTATTATGCTTGTCAGTTATTTGGTTGGAGCATCATTACATATCCATGGCTTAATCACTGATACATTCCTCTGATGGAACCACAGTAATTGCTGCAGAAACGCATCAGAAATTCTTGGCGTATAGCCTTTATACACTTTGCGTTTGGATTCTGCCCTAACAGTGTCATTGAGATGAAAGCCAAGATAAGCTAAGTAACTTTATCTGTCATTGATGTGCTGAGCATTCTTGTGACTGTTTCCTGTTCCAGTCATGCAGTACTGATGGTTATTACCTTAACAGTTAAACTTCACTCATGCAATACAGATGGCAATTAGCTACAACAACTTTTACTATACTTTGAGCCGCTGATTTCTCCTGTGACAAAAACTGACTGTTAAAACCTCCATTCATGCAACACGGATGGTAATTATCTGCAAGAAACTGGCAACTATATTTTGCATACAGCTGTAAGTCATGTTCAGAATTGGCTGATTAGTCTGTCTCAATATAGTGTACTCTGGGCCTGAATCACTACGGATCTCTATTGCGATTACATCTGTGATTACTCACGCAGCCCTACTGCGAAAATATGCTAATGAATGTTAGCGCAATGCCATCGTACAGCCAGCATAGAGATGCCCACTGCCGCCCACTACTGCTATCTCACATTCGTAATACCTTGCAGTCCTGCATATACATCATGAACATCATGTAATATCGGCCTCTCACGCACAATTACAGCAGGTCTGACCTTACTCAGAAATTGTTATCCTCGTTGTATGAAGTGAGTACTCAAGCTGCGTATGCTGTGGCAGTGAATAATTTATGCACGCCCATGCAACGGTGTTCAAACGGCCAGGCACACTTGTGTTTCTCAGACCACCCCCCATCACCACCCCCAAACTCTTAATGCCTCTCAATCACTCTGCGATGGCTCTCCGTGGTCTGCATGATCACAGTGCGATCACAGTGATGCCCTCGCGCACGCGCACTGTGATGCATACGCATGTCCAGTACACAACAAATAGCCGTCTGCATATGCTTTAGCAGTTGCAATCCATGCTGAATCAGGTCCTCTGTTATATGTGAGTCCCTGAATAAGACTGGAGAGTGATGGTCTATAATGCAATATCTAACTTCTTACCACTAGAGAATGTTGCCAGAAGACCACATTATTCACTTGTCATGATTTCACTGGTGGATCTTCTGTTGGTTACTATTAATTTCCTTAATACCCACAGCATTTTTCTCTTGTTATAAATAAAATGGTTTGTAATTTTTATGCAAATTTCTTGGAACTTAATTGCACTTGATTAGGTATCTAAGAATACACGTCTTCAGCTTATTTTAATTATTAATCTGCTGTTCATTTATAACTCCCACAAGATGCAGAACAAATCATGCTTTAAATGATGTGTCCATGCACTCATTCACTGAAGAAAATGACTGGCATCTCTAAAGCATGATGACTATAAAATAACATTGAATGGCGAATCACACGCATCTTAAAATAAGTAGATCTCAAAGCCATGACTGGGGGCGCCTTTCCATATGACTGAATAATGGCATGGACATGTATAGTGTTTTGCTCATGCACTCACATCGCAGGCTGGGAGCGGATTCTCATTTATGCTATTAGCTCGGACTATTTGAGGCCAATCAAATTAGATGCGAGTTGGGTCCGGCAAGATGTTCTCACGGGGAACTCACTACAAATTGCATATGCAACTGAATTCCAAACTCACATTGCTTTTTCTGCGGACATTTGTGTTTTTTTGTGCACACTACCTTAAGGAGATGAAATGGTAAGGAAAATCTTTATTTCAAGGTAAAAATGCCAGGACACCCTGGTACACCCTTGCCAATGAATAATCATGCACTTGAAGTGGTTTAAATGCATAATTTGGCCAATAAAGATATGTCAAATTTAAGGTTCTCTTAAGAGCTGAATAATGGGTTGAATTTAGGGGTGTAACTAGGTATTTGAAGGCCCCATAGCAAAAGATTGTAAGGACTCCTATGTACCACTCAATGGTAAAAAATGTATATAACACACATAACTTTGAGAAGGAAGATGGGCCCCTAAACTCTGAGCACCATAGCAGCTTCACCCTCTGCACCTATGGTAGTTACGCCCATGGTTGAATTATATTGGACAAGTATGTAGAGGTGTATTGATGGGAGAGGAGTTTTAGAACCTTTGTAGATGGGAGCTAAAAAGCATTTTTTTTTCAACTTTTACAAAATGGTTTTAAAACACTGAAATATCACTTTACAGACATTTTTATGTACCAAAAAAATGCTGGTAAGACTTTAATTTGATGAAAAACACTTGCTTGCCACCATTGACAAAAAGTGCTAAAATCAACTATTTGATACTTTTTGAAAACCTCCACTACTTTCCTGATAGTCACTAACAGCCTTCTATATGGCCCTGCTATCTCAGTTGCAACTTTTTTGGGAGTCCAGATGGTTTTTCTACTTTTTCATGCACTTTCTCCAGGTCGTTTTTTGTAGAAAAGTCACGCATCCTGACTGCGAGTCCCACAAATTGGCATTTCCAATCAAATCTATCATTTTATTAATGAGTACATTTACACAATGTATGTAAATTTCATGATACAAACTCGCTTTCGCAAACTCGCTCTTAATTGAATTAATCCTTTTATATCTTTGGTCCTTGTGGGTGGAAATTAAGACTCTTTCAAATAAGGGTGACTTTATGTGTCGTCATCACATCTGTGGATGAAATGAAAGGTTTTCCATCGTGCAGGGTATTATTGTCTGGGTGATCACCAAAATCTAACCATTAAGGAGCCACACCATTTGAGAGGGGACTTAGCACTCTGGCTGATGGCTGATCACATAAGAAGATATGTGGCCCTCACACCATTGGCAGTGACCAGTGCAAGTAGCAATTTTACCTTTGTTTTCATTTCTACAGGTTAAAATCAGTGGTATTTTTTGTGTTCATTATTTTGCATCTTCAAGAGAACATTTTTTGCAATGTTTGTAAGTACTGTACATATGAAGTATTGGCAGCTGCTAAGATTTATGGGCATTTAAATCATCCTCGTAACTTTTGTTGTATGCAAGCAAGCCTATTGTCGCCTTGATATAAAGGCTAATAAAGGTGACCAGGTTAAAATCTGGGCACCCCATATTTTGTGCATAACCTGCGTAAACAGTCTGACAGAATGGTTCGAAAAGAAATCGCCGTATGGTACTATTTGCTGTCCCTAATCTAACCTGTTCCTGTACCTCGTGTGTGTACCAGTCATTTAGGGACATCAGAGGAAAGCGAGTCAGAAGATACAGAAATTACAGTATCACCCCAAAACTCAAAACAAATCACCTCATATCATAGAACTGGAAGAATTAATTGATTTGGTTCATGATTTGAAACTGTCAAAACAAGATGTCAAACTTTTGGGTTCTAGGCTGCAACAATGGAACCTTTTGGCTCAAACTACGACAATTTTAAGTTTTGTAATAATAAACTTTTCATTGGCCAAATTAAAAAAAAAAGAAAAATGTAATATGTGTCTGTGTACTGATGTTAACAGTTTAATGATTGAGTTTGGTGTACTCCATAATCGGAACAAACTCCCTTTAGTGCCTCTGGCCTATACAGTGGACGTGGAAGAAACTTATGAACGTATGGCTGTGTAGTTGGAGGGAATCAAGTATAAGGATCATAGATGGAATCTTTGTTGTGTTGCAATGCTGTTAGGTTTCTAAGGTAGAGTCACAAAGTACTACTGTTTTCTGTGTTTATGGGACAGCAGAGACACTAAAAATCACTATCACAAAGAAGTGGCCAGAATGAGAAACCAAAGTTGCTGGAGAGAAAAACGCCAAGTACACTCCTTTGTTTGAGCCACTTAAAATCATTTTGCCCTGTTTCACATTAAGTTGGGCCTAATGAAGAATTTCATGAAAGTCCTAGATAAAGAAGGCCAGGCTTTCAGTTATCTGAAGTAATTTTTGGAAGTTAAGCAAAGCAAAGCTAAACAAAGGCATATCTGTTGCAACCAAATAAGGAAACTGATTACAGATTAAATACTTAATGCTTGACAGAAATTGAGTCTGCTGCTTAGTCCTCCTTCAAGGCTGCTGTTTGTGGATTCTTAGGGAACAGAAAAGAGGCCAACTATGTACATATCCATCATGAATGAACTATTGGAAAACTACAAGAAAATTGGCTTTAGAATGTCACTTAAAATTAACTTTTTACATTTTCGTACAGACTTTTTCCCTGAACATCCGGGTAGTGTAAGTGATGAACAGGGTCAATGTTTTTACCAAGACATTCTGACAATGAAGCATCGCTACCAAAGAAGCTGGGACCCTGCAATGATGGGGGACTACAGCTGGTTCCTTTTTGAAGAGACCAATGACACATTGTACAAATGGAATACATCAACATCCTATTTCCCTAAAGCAAAGTAAATTCACATTTTATGTTTTATTAACAACTAGCTGAAGTACCCGGCGTTGCCTTTGTTTAAATCTTCAAGTTATTAAGTTTTATTTTGTGATATCATCCAAATTCATCCAGTGGAAGGTCCAGGACAGGCTCCCTGGGTCAAAGTTCTGCACTGGCGCACTTGGCCATGAGGTCCGAACGGGACCCCAACCACTCCATTAGGGATCTCATACCAATTGCCACCCCTCTGTGAAATAGTCATCCAAATCCATTCATTGGAAGACCCAGAATACAATACTTACAAATCCATCCAGTGGAAGGTCAATATTCTGCCCAGAACCAACAAGGGGTTCAACCGGGCCCTTAACCCCCTAGTATGTCTTCTTGGATCCAATGTTTCCACTCTGTGAAGTTTTCATCCAAATTATGTGATATCGTCCAAATCCATCCATTGGAAGGCCCAGAACAGGCTCCCTGGGTCAAAGTTCTGCCCAGCGCACTCCGCTGTGATGTCCAACTTGGACCCCAACCACTCCATTAGGTATTGCAGGCCAACTGCCACCCCTCTGTGACACTTTTATCCAAATCTATCCAGTTGAAGACCCAGAATAAGCTCCCCAAGTCAAAGTTCTGCCCAACGTCCTGAGTCAAAGCTCTGCCCAGTGTACACCAATGGATAGTCCGACCAGGACCTCAACCCCCTAGGTATGTCTACTGGGATCTAATGTTACCACTCTGTGAAAGGCTCAGAACAGGCTCCATGGGTCAAAGTTCTGCCCAGCACACTCTGCCGTGAGGTCTAACCGGGACCCCAACCACTCCATTAGGCATCCCAGACCAATTGCCACACCTCTGTAAAGTTTACATCCAAATCCAAAAGGTCTGTCCAGTTTACACCAACGGGAGGTCCAACCGGGGCCTTAACCCCCCCTAAAACCTGGTCAGTATCCAACTAGACCACCCCGTGTTGGTTTCATCCCAACTGGAAGAAAAGGAAGAAAAAGGATCTGTATATGGTGCACTTAATTTAAAAATATAACTTTTATTAAATCCCAATAAAATGTATTTAATAAAATAGTGAAATATGTGACAAAAAATATATAAGTGCAAATAAATGTGAAATAGTGTTTTAAAATACACTGTGTGCCTGTACTGGTCTTTCGAAATTCTGAGTATAAACCTATGTTCCTTAATTTACTAGTGTGAGGCAGAGTGTTAATCAAAACTGGAAAATGTGGGTGGATGGTAGTTTAAATGGATATATACATATATAAACTCTGCAATTGTCTGTGTTTCTTACAGCTTGTATCCAAATATTCGACACAAGTGTATAACTTTTGCACAAGAAACTTTGTAGCAAATATACCCACAAATATATCCTCTGTATTATGTACAACACCCACTAATATTTCCAGAGGATTAATCTCTTATTCTGCCTGTATACGTCTTTTACAAAGGAATATGAATACACTTGTAATAATGTGTGTTTAACCAGCTATATACATAAACCTTTAATTGGTACTGCTGGTCTGTTCTCTTATTCCTCACTATGAAATGCCAGATAATTTAAACTTAGCTAGTTCTGAGTGAAAGGGGTTTTATTTCCCTTTGATTACAGGTAACATATTTTGTCAGCCATACCGTGTGCAAAACTAAAGGCCCCCATACATCAGCAATTGATTGCAGCAATCGTGCAATTTGCAATCGATTGTGTATAAAAATCTTTCCCTTTTTCAATCGATTGTGGCAATTCTGCAATCGATTGAAAAAGGGAAATATTTTTATACACAATCGATTGCAAATTGCACGATTGCTGCACTCAATTGCTGATGTAACAGATGTCAGGAGCCAACTTTTATTCAGACTTAAGGCCCCCATGCATCAGCAATCGATTGTGGCAATTTTGCAATTTGCAATCGATTGTGTATAAAAATCTGCAATATATGGGCTTCACATATCTGAGATTGTAACCAAAAAGTGATTGGAATTGTTAAATCAGATTGTCCAACATGTTGGATTTCACAGATGGATTGGGGCTGTAGATTACTAGTGTATGGACATGATCAGAAGATTTGCAGAGTGTTACTAGTAAAAGGATGAGCCTTTCAAGATTGGCAGATCTGTGTTTGCTGCAATTGATCTGCAAATCACTGAAAAAGATCTGTAATGTATGGGCGCAGATTGCTAAATTGGGAAATCCTAACATCGGGCAATAAATCTTCAAATTGTTCAATTGTGGTTTTCAGATTGCTGATGTATGGGGGCCTTTAGCTTGGTTCTATACTATTATTCACAGAGCTCGTCTTGCTTGATTCCAAGTACTACCGAGCCCTGCAGTGTGTGTTTGGCATGGGTTATAAATCACAGTGCTGGGAGATAAGAGTTTTCTTCCTTAAGTTACAGCAAACACATGTTGTCAGCCGTGCTGTATATTAACAAAAATAAAGCGAGAAGCCGTTACTCAGTCCCATGTTGAGCTGCAATAGGCAGGTGGATATTTAATAGTTAAATGAGTAAATGGGAGTATGTATTAACGTATTGTTATTCATCAACCTGTTACAATATTTGTATTAGTGGCTATCGTAGTAAAAAAAAATCTACCACAGCGCTGCCAAACCTACTAAGCTTGTAGCTAGTAAAACGTGCAGTATGTATTCAGCGGCCAAGTCTCACCGCCTTATTACTTTATAATATTGGTGGATAGATATTGTGAGCAAAGACATATACAGGCAGAATAAGAGATTAATCCTCTGGAAATATTAGTGGGTGTTGTACATAATACAGAGGATACATTTGTGGGTATGGAATGGAAAGGTACCTCAAGGGTAAAAACAAGCGCTGAAAAGAGTTGTTGCTCTAGCGGCTACTTCTACATGGGATAATCACTCCCTAGCACAAATGTAATATAGAGAAAAGAAAAACAGTAGCGCTGACAATAATAGATGTATGACAATTAATTAAATATAAGGATACTATCCACATTTATTAAATAACAAAATGAGTAGAATTACTTCATTTTCAAAAAAAATTGTACTGGTACATATTAAAATGCAAACATATGTAGAGATATGAACATGAAGGATGTCGCTGCATCCAGGCGCAGCTTTATCAAAGGTCTTTGATAAAGCTGCGCCTGGATACAGCGAAATGCATCAGGATTTCCTTAGGATCATCATTTTCCATCCACCTACCTCAATTGGTCACATCCATCTGGATTATTATCATCTTGCCCAAAGCAGCCTGGGATAATTTGGGGAACCAGCGACTACAGAATCGCCAGTCATTGGGCATCCGCCATCCATGAACACCACATATTACGAGGACCCAATTACCTAACGGATCCATTCATTTGGAAGGGACATTCCTCTAGCGGATACCGGGACCCATTTACAGCGGACAGGCTATATACCATTGCGACATCGCTATTGTTCCCCTGTTGTGGCTCTATGGACACTAGACCTATATGGCCTTGAGGTTGTGGGTGAGATCGTACATGTTCATATCTCTACATTTGTGGGTATATTTGCTACAAAGTTTCTTGTGTAAAAGTTATACTCTTGTGTCAAATATTTGGATACAAGTTGTAAGAGACAGACAATTGCAGAGTTTATATATGTATATATCCATTTAAACTACCATCAACCCACATTTTCCAGTTTTGATTAACACTTTGCCTCACACTAGTAAATTGAGGAACACAGATTAATACTCAGAATTTGGAAAGACCAGTACAGTAAAACACTATTTCACATTTATTTGCACTTATATATTTTTTGCCACATATTTCGCTATTTTATTATATACATTTTATTGGGATTTAATAAAAGTTATATTTTAAATGAAGTGCACCCTATACAGATCGTTTTTCTTCCTTTTCTTTCAATTGATTATTGTCTGTGGCAGCACCCCCTATACACTGAATTAATTTATGGAATAGATATCGTAATTGTATTTTTTGGGGGCTCATCTTTCTATCTTTCTAATTAAGAGTTATTTTCTCCAGTGCAATAGTAATCTCTCTCTTATTCATCCCAATTGGTGCAGAGGTGTCCAAATGTATAACCGGACAAACAGATAGACAGACAAACAAACAAACACACAGACTAATGAATTTTATATATAAGATTACGTTACGGCTAAATTGGATTGTTAAGAGTTTCTGAAGTTTAGCTTTTGCAGTTTTTAAGTGTTTCACGATTTTTGAGATATAGCTATTATCGCTTTTGTTATTTGTGTGTATATAATAAATGTGAAATGAGAGAGAAAATCTGATTCCACTGAATTTAGCATTCCTAAATTAGGCGAAAACACATACTCACATGCCCGTTGCAGAGAATTTTCTACATTTTGTTGAGTAGTGTAATTACTTGTTGGGGCTAGTTAAGTGGTTTTTTTCCATTTCTTTTAATTACTTGAGTGCTGAGGATAAGTGGAACTTGTCTTTAGCATTTTAATGTACATTTTAAAAGATAAGTTAGACTCATCCTTAGCACTAAAGGGTTTAAATAAACCATGGGAAAGGGATATTAGCACTACATTTACTACAGGTTTTAGGGCTCTATTCATCATCACTTAATTTCTACAAAAGCAGGTGGAAAGTAACACTTTCACCTGTAATTGTAGGAATTAAGTGTTCGGGCCATTCATCAAAAGGGTAAAGCAGGAGATATCACAGATATCTCCTGCTTACCGGAACAGCCCGCTGTCCCCATACACTAGTATGTGAACAGAAATCATCAAGCTCCAAAAATACAATATTTTCGGTGCTTGATTGCTGGAGCATTCGCCATCTTCAGATGGCGAGTGCTCCCGCTACCCAAAAGGGAAACCTTTCAGATACCTCTGCCCCGTCCGGCTCCTTCTGCCATACGTCGGAGCTCTTGTGCGCATGCGTGACCTTGTCCAAAAGGAGAAGTGAAAAAACTTGTGGAGGCAGCTGATTTTCGGATCAGCTGTCTCCGCGTTGAGTAGGAACATTAATTATTGGAGTCCGATAATTAACATGTTGAATAGAGCCCTTAATATCTCACATTTGCATATTTCTATTTCACTTGTAGTATTGCACTGGTTAAATGTGTTTTTCAATCAAAAGTGCTGCCTTCAAGTAACTGCAAAAAGCATCCCACTGACAGTAGATTTTTTAACTTAACTACGCTGTAAGCTCTAATCCTTCATCTGTGTCTTCATGCCCACATTTATTTTTGTCTATGCCCTTTATTCCCTACTGTCCAGTGCTGCACAACACACTTACTGATATGCATAGGCTGATTCCCAATCTCTATTACTTCTGAGGACGAAACAAATCAAGTCCTTTTTTATGGTAAAAGAGGTTATGTGGCCTTTCACTAACCCAGAGTTCCCTACATTCCATCCCTAAACCTCCATTAAATATTTCATCCAGCAACACACAATCACAGTTTTGCATGCAGGCACATTATAAGGATTCTTATCTGCATGTAGGGTCCCCAAATTTAGCCAAATCATTAGAAGATTATTATTTATTTATAAAGCTCCATCAGGTATGCAGTACTGTACAGAGAATATGGAGCTTACAGTCTATATTCCCTACAACAAGTACACACACACATAGTAACTACGGTTAATTTTTGTAAGAAGCTGAGTAACTTACCAGCATATTTTTGAAGTGTGGGTATACAGATTACCTGGGGGAAACCTACGAAAACATGGGGAATCATACAAACTCCACACATAAATGACCCTGGGCAGGAATCAAACTCAGCACCCCAATTTAGTGCATGCAAGCTGCCCCACCACCATGAAATTTCATTTTTGCTGAAGGCCCTATCTATCTACCTCTATTGTGGGAATGGGTCCTGCATGATCGTTCACAATCCTCCGTAGCCGCAGCGCAGTGGCGGAGTGGAGGTGAACACAAGGACCATTCTTTAAATCGGGGGGGGGGGGGGGGGGTTGTCACCAAGGGTCTGCATTATCAGTCACAGACTTCCTGGACCTGGCTGACTGTTTACGAAGGCCAGGCTGAGTAAGTCTCAGCTTACGCAGCCTGGCTGGTGGTCGCAATGGTGATCCGAGGCAACGTCTATGGACGCAGCACATCGATCGCAGATGCATGCAGGTGGTGTCTATTCCCTACAGACACCTTCTGCTGCATTTGCAGTTTAAATGGTAGCTATTGCGCAGTCGCTGCCCTGCAGCTGTGCAAAACCGTGCATCTCTGAATCAGATCCACAGTACAATTCAGGCTGTTTTTTATAATGTGCTAAGTTATTGACACAGAAAATATGTATTTTATATAGCAAGAATTCAGTTTTATAGAAAAATAATAAAACACAATGACACAAATCGCTAGCATCTTATTGTGGTCCTTATTATAAATTGTAATTATGAGAGCAATAATATATCTACTGTATGTTGATCTCTTACTTGTGTCTTGAAAATTAGCATCGTTTCCATTGAGAGCGTTCCTCAGTTTGGTTGTCACCACTCGGAGTGCCATTATTTGCTGCCTGACAAATGTGTCCGGCCTTGTAATGTCCACATCCACCTCTGGGTTATTGATCTGATTTATCAACCCATCCGTCATTACTTCAGGAAGATACCTGGAAAGTCAAACCATATTTAATTTCATAAATGGTCAATTCAACTGGAAACACAGTTCTGGAACACAGGACTTCATCGTTCTGTTTCAAGGATTTGCTATGTTGGCAGCCATTCTGTGTTAGAGCAAAGAGGTCAGGCCTTGCCCATTAAGCATTCTCTTCATTTTTTATATTTTGATGTTTATCGCTGCACTTGAGAAATTTCTATTTCAGTATTACAATAATACCACAGTAAGGGTGCTCTAAAAATAAACGAAATACAGAAATATGATGATAGATATTACAATTACAATCATTTGTGAAACCAGTCAACAATTCAACTATGATATGTTTTTTAAAAATTGTTTTTGCTTTGTCCTTTATTTTGCCATCAAACAGGATATAGAGAACATTAATCTGTCTGAGAACACTTATCGTTGCTTAGCTCTCAGCTGTAATTCACAAGAGCAACACAGTTCAATATCATGAATAATGTGTCATAATCAAAATTTGCTCTGCTAAAAACATCTGATAGATTAAATGTTATAATATTTGATTAAACGGATCTATTTTTACACCCTGATGGTTTTCAATGTTCAGTTACATTTCTCATGATGAACGATCACTTTCCCCAAATATAATCATCTGTAATTTAAATAAAAAAAAAAAAAAAGATAGTAGCAAGTAAATATTATCATCAAGGACTCTTCAGACATTGTGCATCTAGTTTATAGCGTTGACAACAGACAAGGCAAAAGTGAAGTACTTTCAGGTTATTTTTTTTCATGCTTGTCTATGTTTTTTTTCAGTTTTATGTTCAGTCAAAAACTAAAGCAATTATTGTAACAGGTTTAATCCGTGACTCCTTGCTATGTAGTCCATGCTAAATATTGAATAGCAGACTTATCTAGTATCTTTAGAAGTAAATCAGTTTAGTTATTAGCTATGCCTATTTGTACTTTAATGTCACTTAGTATCACATCACAGAAGGCACACATCAACTTGCTTTGGACACATAAGGCCAAGATGTGCACATTTGGCATTCCAGTAGATGAGTTGGGTTTAAACCTTGGACGATCTTGGTCTCTGGACATACATACTGGCATGGCCACTGCCATTCCATGTACTGAGGACACCGTCAGCAACCCCTGCACTGCTAACACAGTCAGCAAACCTGCACTGAAGACACTGCTGGCACACCCGCACTGCCGACACCGCCAGTACCCTTCACTGAGGACACTGCCAGCACAGCAGCACTGCCATTCCATGTACATGCCGACATTGCTGTCACAGTAAGTGTACTTTTGGTGTAACCAACCCACACTGTTTCCAACCTGCACTGCATCCAACCCACTATGTATCCAGCACTGTATTCAACCCACACTGCAGCCGGCCCCCACTGTATACAACCCACACTGTATCCTGCACTATATCAGTCCCGAACTGTATCTAACCCACACCGTATCCCGCAATATATTAGACGCACACTGTTTCTGACTCTCAGGTACGGAAGGTACGGAGCACTGTTTTTAATGGTCAGGGAGAATTTGGGGAACTTTTCAAGGAAAAGTCTGATGATCGGGGCTTTACAAGGGTCAGTCATTGGTGCCCCTGTACCCCCCATGAGGAAAATACAGATTTGTCAGTGAGAATATGCATGTGCTGGGGGTGACTAATTGTTTTGGGCAAGGATATTCCATGCATGATGTTGATTTTTAGTAAATTTCTGTTTTGCATTGTTACTTTCGATTGAATGTACTTGTGAGTTGGTTTGGCCTATGCCTATGTTGGTGAACAATATTGTGTGAGGTGGTCAATATTGACTGGAAATGACTGGAAATAAATGTTATTGAGGTTAATAATACTGTAGGGACAAAAAAAGTCCCAAATTATGTGATTTTAGCTGTTTTTATCATTTTTTGAAAAAAAAAAAAATACAGATCCAAAACCAAAACCAAAAAACAAAACACCAAGGAAACAAATCCAAATCCAAAACCAGGGAAGATCCAGATCCAAAACCAAAACACGGGGGTCAGTGCACATCTCTATTTGAAACACAGTTAGAAGTAAACAAAGAATATAAAAAGGGGCTAAAGGGACACCCCTGAGGAACTGCTGTATTTAATATAAGCTCAGATGAAAATGCAGAACCCATTTTGATTGACTGCGGATGATCACTCAAAAAATGTAACACCTAGTTACACATGGGCACACTATAACAATGGTATTGAAGGCACAACTATAGTCCCTGTTTTCTAGATGACCGAGAACTTTGTGGAGAGCCATAAGAACAGGATCCTTGGTGGATCTATTTACTCTATATGGAAACTGATGGCAATCAAACCCACTGGGACACCATTCTTAAGGTGTCCCAAAATCATTCTATCAAAACACTTTATAACTAATGAAGTGAGAGCAATGGGACGATAAAAGTTCAAACTAGGGGTGTGCACCGACCACTTTTCGTGTTTTGGATCTGGATCTTTCTTCGTGTTTTGGATCTGGATTGGTTTTGGCAAAACCACCCTTCCGGGTTTTGTGTTTTGGTTTTGGATCTGTATTTTTTGGGAAAAAACACAAATGGGCGGCATATAGGGCACAGGGCAGCCCCTGGATGAATTAAATAACCCCTGTAAAAATAATTTGGATGAATTAAATCACCACTTTTTATTTGGAGGCTGGAGTGAATACATAGCACACCACACAGGGCAACCCCTGTAAACATTATTTGGATGAATTAAATAACCCCTGTGAAAATGATTTGGATGAAGGGCAGCGCACACCACAGGACAGCCCCAGTAAAAATTATTTTGATGAAGGGCAGCGTACACCACACAGGCAGCCCCTGTAAAAATTATATTGATGAAGGGCAGCGTACACCACACAGGACAGCCCCTGTAAATATTATTTTGATGAAGGGCAGCATACACCACAGGACAGCCTCTGTAAAAATTATTTTGATGAAGTGCAGTGCACACCACACAGGACAGCCCCTGTAAAAATTATTTTGATGAAGGGCAGCGTACACCACAGGACAGCCCCTGTAAAAATTAGTTTAATGAAGAGCAGCATACACCACACAGGACAGCCCCTGTCAAAATTATTTTGATGAAGGGCAGCATACACCACACAGGACAGCCTCTGTAAAAATTATTTGATGAAGGGCAGCGTGCAACACAGGACAGCCCCAGTAAAAATTATTTTGATGAAGGGCAGCATACACCACACAGGACAGCCTCTGTAAAAATTATTTTGATGAAGGGCAGTGCACACCACACAGGGCAGCCCCTGTAAAAATTATTTTGATGAAGGGCAGTGTACACCACACAGGACAGCCCCTGTAAAAATAACATTGATGAAGGGCAGCGTACACCACACAGGCAGCCCCTGTAAAAATTATATTGATGAAGGGCAGCGTACACCACAGGACAGCCTCTGTAAAAATTATTTTGATGAAGGGCAGTGCACACCACACAGGACAGCCCCTGTAAAAATTATTTTGATGAAGGGCAGCGTACACCACAGGACAGCCCCTGTAAAAATTAGTTTAATGAAGAGCAGCATACACCACACAGGACAGCCCCTGTCAAAATTATTTTGATGAAGGGCAGCATACACCACACAGGACAGCCTCTGTAAAAATTATTTTGATGAAGGGTAGCGGGCAACACAGGACAGCCCCAGTAAAAATTATTTTGCTGAAGGGCAGTGCACACCACACAGGACAGCCCCTGTAAAAATTATTTTGATGAAGGGCAGCATACACCACAGGACAGCCCCTGTAAAAATTATTTTGATGAAGGGCAGCATACACCACAGGACAGCCTCTGTAAAAATAACATTGATGAAGGGCAGCGTACACCACACAGGCAGCCCCTGTAAAAATTATATTGATGAAGGGCAGTGTACACCACAGGACAGCCTCTGTAAAAATTATTTTGATGAAGGGCAGTGCACACCACACAGGACAGCCCCTGTAAAAATTATTTTGATGAAGGGCAGCGTACACCACAGGACAGCCCCTGTAAAAATTAGTTTAATGAAGGGCAGCATACACCACAGGACAGCCTCTGTAAAAATAATTTTGATGAAGTGCAGTGCACACCACACAGGACAGCCCCTGTAAAAATTATTTTGATGAAGGGCAGCGTACACCACAGGACAGCCCCTGTAAAAATTAGTTTAATGAAGAGCAGCATACACCACACAGGACAGCCCCTGTCAAAATTATTTTGATGAAGGGCAGCATACACCACACAGGACAGCCTCTGTAAAAATTATTTTGATGAAGGGCAGCGTGCAACACAGGACAGCCCCAGTAAAAATTATTTTGATGAAGGGCAGCATACACCACAGGACAGCCTCTGTAAAAATTATTTTGATGAAGGGCAGTGCACACCACACAGGACAGCCCCTGTAAAAATTATTTTGATGAAGGGCAGCGTACACCACAGGACAGCCCCTGTAAAAATTAGTTTAATGAAGGGCAGCATACACCACAGGACAGCCTCTGTAAAAATTATTTTGATGAAGTGCAGTGCACACCACACAGGACAGCCCCTGTAAAAATTATTTTGATGAAGGGCAGCGTACACCACAGGACAGCCCCTGTAAAAATTAGTTTAATGAAGAGCAGCATACACCACATAGGACAGCCCCTGTCAAAATTATTTTGATGAAGGGCAGCATACACCACACAGGACAGCCTCTGTAAAAATTATTTTGATGAAGGGCAGCGTGCAACACAGGACAGCCCCAGTAAAAATTATTTTGATGAAGGGCAGCATACACCACAGGACAGCCTCTGTAAAAATTATTTTGATGAAGGGCAGTGCACACCACACAGGGCAGCCCCTGTAAAAATTATTTTGATGAAGGGCAGCATACACCACAGGACAGCCCCTGTAAAAATTATTTTGACGAAGTGCAGTGCACACCACACAGGACAGCCCCTGTAAAAATTATTTTGATGAAGGGCAGCGTACACCACATAGGACAGCCCCTGTCAAAATTATTTTGATGAAGGGCAGCATACACCACATAGGACAGCCCCTGTCAAAATTATTTTGATGAAGGGCAGCATACACCACACAGGACAGCCTCTGTAAAAATTATTTTGATGAAGGGCAGCGTGCAACACAGGACAGCCCCTGTAAAAATTATTTTGATGAAGGGCAGCATACACCACAGGACAGCCTCTGTAAAATTTATTTTGATGAAGGGCAGTGCACACCACACAGGACAGCCCCTGTAAAAATTATTTTGATGAAGGGCAGCGTACACCACAGGACAGCCCCTGTAAAAATTAGTTTAATGAAGGGCAGCATACACCACAGGACAGCCTCTGTAAAAATTATTTTGACGAAGTGCAGTGCACACCACACAGGACAGCGCCTGTAAAAATTATTTTGATGAAGGGCAGCGTACACCACAGGACAGCCCCTGTAAAAATTAGTTTAATGAAGAGCAGCATACACCACATAGGACAGCCCCTGTCAAAATTATTTTGATGAAGGGCAGCATACACCACACAGGACAGCCTCTGTAAAAATTATTTTGATGAAGGGCAGCGTGCAACACAGGACAGCCCCAGTAAAAATTATTTTGATGAAGGGCAGCATACACCACAGGACAGCCTCTGTAAAAATTATTTTGATGAAGGGCAGTGCACACCACACAGGACAGCCTCTGTAAAAATTATTTTGATGAAGGGCAGCGTGCAACACAGGACAGCCCCTGTAAAAAATATTTTGATGAAGGGCAGCATACACAACAGGACAGCCCCAGTAAAAATTATTTTGATGAAGGGCAGCATACACCACAGGACAGCCTCTGTAAAAATTATTTTGATGAAGGGCAGTGCACACCACACAGGACAGCCTCTGTAAAAATTATTTTGATGAAGGGCAGCGTGCAACACAGGACAGCCCCTGTAAAAAATATTTTGATGAAGGGCAGCATACACAACAGGACAGCCTCTGTAAAAATTATTTTGATGAAGGGCAGTGCACACCACACAGGGCAGCCCCTGTAAAAATTATTTTGATGAAGGGCAGGGTACACCACACAGGACAGCCCCTGTAAAAATAACATTGATGAAGGGCAGTGTACACCACACAGGCAGCCCCTGTAAAAATTATATTGATGAAGGGCAGTGCACACCACACAGGACAGCCCCTGTAAAAATTATTTTGATGAAGGGCAGCATACACCACAGGACAGCCTCTGTAAAAATTATTTTGATGAAGGGCAGTGCACACCACACAGGACAGCCCCTGTAAAAATTATTTTGATGAAGGGCAGCGTACACCACAGGACAGCCCCTGTAAAAATTAGTTTAATGAAGAGCAGCATACACCACACAGGACAGCCCCTGTAAAAATTATTTTGATGAAGGGCAGCATACACCACAGGACAGCCTCTGTAAAAATTATTTTGATGAAGGGCAGTGCACACCACACAGGGCAGCCCCTGTAAAAATTATTTTGATGAAGGGCAGCGTACACCACAGGACAGCCCCTGTAAAAATTATTTTGATGAAGGGCAGTGTACACCACAGGACAGCCCCTGTAAAAATTAGTTTAATGAAGAGCAGCATACACCACACAGGACAGCCCCTGTCAAAATTATTTTGATGAAGGGCAGCATACACCACACAGGACAGCCTCTGTAAAAATTATTTTGATGAAGGGCAGTGCACACCACACAGGACAGCCTCTGTAAAAATTATTTTGATGAAGGGCAGCGTGCAACACAGGACAGCCCCTGTAAAAAATATTTTGATGAAGGGCAGCATACACAACAGGACAGCCTCTGTAAAAATTATTTTGATGAAGGGCAGTGCACACCACACAGGGCAGCCCCTGTAAAAATTATTTTGATGAAGGGCAGGGTACACCACACAGGACAGCCCCTGTAAAAATAACATTGATGAAGGGCAGCGTACACCACACAGGCAGCCCCTGTAAAAATTATATTGATGAAGGGCAGTGCACACCACACAGGACAGCCCCTGTAAAAATTATTTTGATGAAGGGCAGCATACACCACAGGACAGCCTCTGTAAAAATTATTTTGATGAAGGGCAGTGCACACCACACAGGACAGCCCCTGTAAAAATTATTTTGATGAAGGGCAGCGTACACCACAGGACAGCCCCTGTAAAAATTAGTTTAATGAAGAGCAGCATACACCACACAGGACAGCCCCTGTCAAAATTATTTTGATGAAGGGCAGCATACACCACACAGGACAGCCTCTGTAAAAATTATTTTGATGAAGGGCAGCGTGCAACACAGGACAGCCCCTGTAAAAATTATTTTGATGAAGGGCAGCATACACCACAGGACAGCCTCTGTAAAAATTATTTTGATGAAGGGCAGTGCACACCACACAGGGCAGCCCTTGTAAAAATTATTTTGATGAAGGGCAGCGTACACCACAGGACAGCCCCTGTAAAAATTATTTTGATGAAGGGCAGTGTACACCACAGGACAGCCCCTGTAAAAATTAGTTTAATGAAGAGCAGCATACACCACACAGGACAGCCCCTGTCAAAATTATTTTGATGAAGGGCAGCATACACCACACAGGACAGCCTCTGTAAAAATTATTTTGATGAAGGGCAGCGTGCAACACAGGACAGCCCCTGTAAAAATTATTTTGATGAAGGGCAGCATACACCACAGGACAGCCTCTGTAAAAATTATTTTGATGAAGGGCAGTGCACACCACACAGGGCAGCCCTTGTAAAAATTATTTTGATGAAGGGCAGTGTACACCACACAGGACAGCCCCTGTAAAAATTATATTGATGAAGGGCAGCATACACCACAGGACAGCCTCTGTAAAAATTATTTTGATGAAGGGCAGTGCACACCACACAGGACAGCCTCTGTAAAAATTAGTTTAATGAAGAGCAGCATACACCACACAGGCAGCCCCTGTCAAAATTATTTTGATGAAGGGCAGCATACACCACACAGGACAGCCTCTGTAAAAATTATTTTGATGAAGGGCAGCGTGCAACACAGGACAGCACCTGTAAAAATTATTTTGATGAAGGGCAGCATACACCACAGGACAGCCTCTGTAAAAATTATTTTGATGAAGGGCAGTGCACACCACACAGGGCAGCCCCTGTACAAATTATTTTGATGAAGGGCAGCGTACACCACAGGACAGTCCCTGTAATAATTAGTTTAATGAAGAGCAGCATACACCACACAGGACAGCCCCTGTAAAAATTATTTTGATGAAGGGCAGCGTATACCACATGACAGCCTCTGTAAAAATAATTTTGATGAAGGGCAGCACACACAACACAGGACAGCCCCTGTAAAAATTATTTTGATGAAGGGCAGCATACACCACACAGGACAGCCCCTGTAAAAATTAGTTTGATGAAGTGCAATGCACCCCTCCACCACAAAGAGCAGCCCCTGTAAAAAATATTTTTATTTTTGAGCAGCAGCCCCTTGACAGACAGGAGCACAGCAGCCCTGCGCACCTATATACGCCGATGACAGGTGTGGCTAAGAGAGCACCCCTGAAGGACAGAGCACCCCCTGGACAACACAGCACTACAGCCAGCCCCTATATGGACAACAGTAGCCAGCCAGCCCCTTTGTATATGGACAACAGTAGCCAGCCAGCCAGCCCCCATGGTCAGCTTCAGCAACAGCTCCCAGCCTCTTCACAGTAGCCAGCCAGCCCAGTATGTAATGTATATAATATAAGTACTTTATTATAATATAAAAGTTTTCACAACAGTAGCCAACAGCTCCCCAGTCTGCACGCTCCACAGCCGGAATGAAAAATGGCAGCGATCAAGGGACCTTTATAGAATCCAAAACTCACGAGAATACAACAGCGGGATGATGCCGTTTTGCCTCGTTCCGGGAACCGAGTTTGATGGGAAAACCCGAGTCAGACTCGGTTCCCGGCTCAGATCGGGGAGGGGGGGGGGGGGGGGGTTCGGATTGCGGAAATCTGAACCCGCTCAGCACCCTGGTTCCAAACCAAATACCAATGAAGTTTTAGAGATGGTAACAATCACAGTATTTTTAAAGCATCTAGAAATAATACACTGATCAAATGAAAGAATAATCCTAGTAATAGTAACTGGTCAGCGCACTCATGCAAAACCCTATTCGGAATACAATCAGGACCTGGAGACGTCCTGACATGTTTTGCATAGATATTGTCTAATATCAGACTCTTCTAAAGTTGAAAACCTATCAGAAGGGGATTCGCCTTATTAAACCTTACATAGAATTTATTAAACTCATTTGCAGATGGGCCGTCCACCCTAATGGGACAAGAATTATTACTATAGTCAGTAATATGCCTACCTACCATGCGTTCGATTCTGTACTGCATCTCTGAGCACAGACAATTGGGACAATCTGTGATTTTTAACAATACTCTGGGGCCTGATCAAGATCCACACGCAATTCGCATGTAATGCCGATGTTCACATAGTGGCGTCATTTTTTGCAACTGCGCATGCACACATATTTCTATAAGTTGGTACATCACATGCCTACAAAGCCGTAACTAGATTTTTTGGTGCCCTGTGCCAGTAAGAGCATTGGCTCCCCCCTCATTTTTCAAAGAGTCATCATGCATCCAAAAAATGGCCATGGCTTCATGGGGAAGGACCAGGGAAGATATAGGAGAGGCCAGGAGATGCTGGGGATGAAATAAGAGGAAGCTACAGGCAAGAATGATAATAAACAGAAATTTTACAGGCTCAAACAGCGCCCCCCGACCTGTGGTGCCCTGTGCGATGGCACCGGCCGCACTACCCTAGCTATGGCCCTGCATGCCTCACACAGAGTGTACATATAAAGGCGCTGCTGTGATTGTGACAAATGGTATCAGAAATGTTGTGGAAAAGTGATGAACGTTATGGGAGGTGGCTAGAAATGCACGTATAAATGGTTTGTGGGTGTGTTATGGGAGTGTTGTGAGTGTGTCAGTGAAATTTTTTGCATGCACAGGTACTCGGCTGCTCACATAGGAGGCCATACTCGGACAATGAAACTGCACCTTCCATAGGTCTGGTGCAAGTTTTGATGGTGCGACCGATGGTGGCGTCTAAGGATGCACAAATCGGTGTTTCTGTGTGCATGGACGCGTGCAAGTCCTTGAACATTCTGCCGCACAGATGTGCACCAGGGAAGGAGTTTGTAGCAGCATTTGCATAAAGGTGCAGACGGGTGACCACCAATAGACATTGCTGTGTGCGCTTTTACGTTCACCTCTGATTCAGGTCCTATAACCTTTACTGGTTGCATCTTTTTATTTAACAATATTATTTTACTGCAGTAACAGGGGCTTGGCCTGAGGAAATTGGAGGCTTGTTTGGGCAGGCCAGTGGTAAATCCTGTGTGGAGCTGAGCACAGACTATTTTCAAATCAGGAATGTTGAGAGTTATGTAACCTTATAAATTAACCTGTTGAACACTCTTCCATAAAACTTTGTTGAACTGCAAGCGTACATTCAATGAAGTGAGAAGCGGCCCTCCTAACAAGAGTAATCTCCCTTTTTGGTCTTGTTTTCTAGTGGTGATTGACCCTCATGCATGCCAAAAGAGGCGTGGCACCAGGTCCACAAGGTCCCCCCCTCAGTGGCATCACTATAAGGGTTCGGGCCGCACCGGGTGTCACCCTCGGAGGGGTGACACCAACATGTCGGCTCCTCTTCATTGACAGGAGCCTATGCTGCAGTGTGACATTCTCCTGTCCCAGCAGTCAAGGCACAGTCACTAGGGGACAGCCCAGCATCTCCAGGCATGCTGGGCATGCCCCCGGAGTGACACGATAGGGAGTCCCACAAGGCTATGCCCCCTTTATTGTAGGCCACGCCCCATCACTTTTACAGAGTACACCAGGTGTCACCACACCCAGTGACTCCTCAGCCCCCCCATCCGAAGGTGTGACACCATAATAGCAGAGGTTGTCACCTGGTGCGGCCCACACCCTTTAGTGATGCCATTGATGATGCCATAGAAAGAACACTCCATATAGAGAGACTAGAGGAGGTTGATGGATGGTGCCACTGATAGACCAAGCAACTGCTTGGTGTTCAATCAGGTTGGTTTGTATCTAACTGGTCAATGATGTCACACAGCGTATACAGTCCATTTGGTAAGGGTTACAGGTCCCATTAATATCCCCTCAAAATCAAACATGTTTTTTAAAAATGAGAAACTATACAGACAGTATACATATAAATATACTGTATATATTATTGTTTGTAGGCTAGGTCATAGAAAGACATAATGCAGTGGTTTCCAAACTTTTTTGAATCACGGCACCCTAAAGTATAAGCATTGTTTTCACGGCACCCCTAAGCCAAATGTTGTTATTGAGAAATTCAGAAAAAAATTTTGTGAAGTAAATGTGCTTACTTGTCCTCTTTAGGTTCAATTATATGGTGGTGTACAGGTTTGCGCTTTTGTTTGACAACATACTGTATATAAATTCCATTTACCATAAATAATTTGATTTGGTGCTGGACCACCAACCTGAGGCACCCCTGCAAGTGGCCCGAGGCACACCAGGGTGCCTAGGCACACAGTTTGGGAACCACTGACATAATATATTGTATATATATTTTAAATTGCATGTCTAGACTATGTATTGAGACACAAAGTATTAATATTTTATTAAAAGTTAACGTTGAAATACTGTATTTGACCCTGAGATTAGTCTGACGTGATGTGATATATCACCAGCTTGAGTCCTACTGTATCTGTACAGCGTGTCTATGTATTTATGTACAGTATGTATGAGGAAATGTATTTAACCCTGCATCAGGCGCAGCTGGCCTGACAGGTGCCAAAAAGCTGGCTACTTTGGAATGAAGAGGACAGAACCTCGCATGGGAGAAGATGAGTATAGTTTTTTTTCACAGGTCCCCTATGGATACATTACCGGAGAAGTGGACCGATGCTACAGGGATACATAGGTGAATATGTGTACATATGTGTGTGTATGTGTGTGTACATGTGTGAGTGCATGTATGTTTAATAAACTTATACTGTCACGGTGTGTGTCCTGTGTTTTTTTAAACATTTTTACAGGTGAACTACAGGTACTAGTGGGCCCTTAATGTCCTGCATGCTGGTACTTGTGGTTCTCCAAGTACCAGCATGCGGGCCAGGCTTGCTGGGACCTGCAGCTCTATTTGTAAAGACAATGTTTGCTATTCTTTATTTACACCACACCACACTATCAACCCGCCACCTACCGACACCAGGGGTGGTGAGGATAGCCCCGGGCTATCAGCCTGGGCCTGGGGTGCCCTGTAAAGGGGGACCCCTTTATTGGGGGGGTCCCCAGCTCTCCATGGATCCATGGCCTCGGCTGACTAGCGGTCAGGGCTGATGCTGTGGCTGGGGGTCCCGGTGAAAGGGCTCCCTGCTAGAAAAAGTTTGGTGCTGGTTCTGGAAGATACAGGGAAACCCTACTCATTTCCCCCCTGTGTTTCCAGAACCAGGACCGGATCAGAGCCCAGTGCTGGTTGCGCAGAATATGGGGGACCCCTATGTCGTTTGCCCCCATATTTTGACAACCAGGGCTGGTTCTGACTACCCCAGTGCTGGTTGTGCTTAAGTATGGGGGACCCCTATGTCACTTGTCCCCTGTATTTAAGCACACCCAGCACTGGATGACTAATGTCCGGGGCTGGTTGCTCTTTTTTTTGGGGGGGGGGGGTGGGGACACAACATTTTTTTTCTTTTTTTTACACAGCTTTTTATTTTCTTTTTACCGCGGCAGCACAGACTGTTCCGTGCATGCATCTGTGTAATTGAAATACACAGCAGCACAGACGGGTCTCACTGACCCATCCGAGGTCTGTGTCAATCACACAGGTGCACGTAGCACGGATCTCCCGGGTCCATGCTACATGCAAATGGGCACCATAACGCTAATTGGCTTGTAACCTTGACAAAGGGGCGTCAAGCCGTGAAATGTTGGCACAATAAACCCCGCTTAAGAATAAGACCTGCAGTGCCGTCCATTCTTCTTACATCTTATATATATATATATATATATATATATATATACACCACCCCTCAAATAAACAAAAAACATTAAAAAAAATAAGAGAGTGGTCCAGTAATAAGCTCAGTGTCCTTGGTGAGCTGTATATACTTTTCTGTTGCTTCCCTCGGTGATACCTTCACCCGCTTAGGAAAGAAGCAGAGCAACCAGTTATGCCAATATCGAAAATAATTCCAAAATCTGTTTGCATCCTTGGCTCACTCACCTCAACACGGTGAGATGCATGCACATAAAGGTTTCTTTATATCCTCCAGTAAAAACCCTCTTGGATGGATAAGTGTATCAACCCAATATAGTCCCCCTCAGAAACAAGATAATAGTATTAATAATGCTATGTCCAGAAAGATAAGAGGGTTTGTCAGACCCAACAAAGGTAAAGGAAAAACAAGAGGTGTATAACCAGCGCTAGGGACATAAAAATTATTACAAAATAAATATAAATATATAGACGATGGACAGTTTTACAATAAAATAAACATGAATTTATTGAATATTCTAAAATCTGTTGTCTGCAGTTTTTATATGAACAATGAAAAAATGATAAAATCAATAGAAGACACCACTTATTGATTCCTGGAAAGTAATTCATAAAGTTTCTCTCTTATACAGTCCCAATTGTGAAAGTCATTAGCAGCAATGAAAACTTGAATGAATGAAGTAGTTGGAAAATCCTCTGGCATCCAGCATGATTGAAGTGAAAGCTGTAGTACTATACACAAGGAAAAATCCAGAAAGCTGCAACAGGTGGTTGTATGTGGGAACAGAGAGTCCAAGTCAGTGAATTCAAGGATCCAAGGAATCCGGATTGAGGGTCAGGAGTCTCTATGCGTTACGCTGAGCAATGAATGCTCACCACCTGTTGCAGTTTTCTGGATAAATAACCAATAAAACAAATACATCCAAAGATAAGGTTAAAAAAGTTAAAAACAGTCCCCAGGGTGGACCCTTTCTATAGCATGGACTTGGGGGAACAAACTTACTCCTATCCCATCCGGATTTGGTTGGGCAAGAAAATGTTTCAAGGGGTCCTATACCACTAACGCCTTTCTGACACATGACCTTCCTCAGGGTGTACCCGAGATAACTAAATTACAACCTACTGTATATACACCCTACCCAATAAAGTAAGGGGTGGGCCCAATCCCTATTAACTACATGGTGACATACAAAACATGGATATTAAATAAAAAGCCCCTAGAGGCTTGTATATTGATTTTGAGATGAAATGGTTTTTATCATTTTTATGCATATGCTGGGTTATAGTGATTTTAGTATTCAGTTTTTAATTATTTTGTGATTGATCTTAATACTATTTGGTTCATTTGTTTTAATATACCTGACCTTTTGAAAATCGGACTTCACCCATTAAAGGTTAATACTGCCTACATGCGGTAAAAGTGCAAGGTCAAAGAATAATTCCCCAAGGAAAGAGTCACGATGGATGGAAATCAAGTTGACCATGACCCTGACAGTTGACTCAGCAGCTCCGTCAATGCATTCAGTCGCAGCACTTTTTACTTCCGGCTTATGTTCGGAGGAATCGAAATGGTCATCAAGACACTTCCGGTTGCCGAGGTGGCACCAGTATTGTGGGGAAGGAGTATTACATCGTTTGCCCCCTATTTCCGGACACAATATTGGCACCAAAAACAGACAGTAGGAACAGGAGAATCGGGGAAAATGTGGACTGGAGTAATTTTTATTAGTAATATAATATGTTTGACTCTTGATGTGCTGGAGGTGGTGCAATATAGTTATGTTTGTATTATACACGTGTTTAGGTTGGGATATGAAAATTAGAATTTTGTTTGGATCTTGCAGCTGCTAGGTGTTTATTTTATAGCCAAGTTTTGTATGTTAGCATGTGGTTAATAGGGATGGACCCGCCCCTTGCTTTATTTGGTAGGGTATATATAGGTTGTAGTTTAGTTACCCCAGGTATACCCAAGGAAGGACCTGTTTCAGAAACTAATTGATGGTATAGGAGGACCCCTTGAAATATTGGACTTGGATTTTTCACATCTTCAAGGATTTTTCTTGCACCATCCAATCCGAATGGGATTGTCCCATCATTTGAGATATGGGCAAGATGGGAGCAGGCAACAGGAAAGAGGTAGCAGAGGAGGCAGGAGGGTATAGGATCAAGGGGTAGGTGGAAGGGAGGGAGGACCAGATGAGGGCCATGGTTTCATCTCCAGATACTGGGGAGAAAAAAGAAGTCATAGTTGGTAAGATAGATGTGGGCCGGACTGGGAAAGGAGGGGGTGAGGTGCTGATGGACTAGTGGGATGTGATGTCCTGACGTATGGAGTGTATTTTGGATGTGAGTGGGTGGCAAAATTGCAAGCAGAGGGTGAGAAGGTGAAGAGTTAAAAATGGTGAAGAGACGATGGGGGTTGGAGGACTAGGAGGAGAGAAGGTTCTCGAAATATGACTGTTTAGAGAGGGAGAGGGCAGAACTGTAGGTTGAGAGCATAAATTTGAAATTGAGAAATTCTGAATTAGAGCAAGATTTCCCTCACTGTCGCTCAGTGGTTCATGAACACTTTTGCATGTGCCCGAAGCATTTGGTGTGCCAGGGTTGAGGTGTGACTCTATGAGTAGTGACCGCTGAGGCAACAGTCGAGAGCAGAAGTAAGGGAGACATTGTATAGGGAAACTGTTTGGTCAGGACAGGATAGAGAGACAGTGGGGGAGAGAAGTTGGAGCATGGAGGAAAAGGATACCCTTGTCGACAGCCTCAATGTTACACTTAGTAATGTTAGCCTTGAAAGGCAGAGGTAGAAAAGGAGTGAGGGATAAGTTAAAAGAGAGAGGTGATGATCAGAGAGAAAAAATAGGGATTTCCATTCACATGGGAGATTGGGGAGACCCATTGGGAGAGACCAAATACTAATGTGAGGGTAAGAAGCTTGGGGGTAAATTTATTAACAATCGAGATAGGTCGAGATGACTATCTCGGGTGATTTATTGATTTTTTTCCCTGCTTGCAAATTTACTAAAGGCAAAGTTGGGTGAGTTAGAGAGAGATTTCTCTCATCTCACTTGTAAAACTCGGGTGAGATAGCAATCTTGAATCTTATCACCAGCGCCGTAGCTAGGGTAGTGCGGTCGGTGCCATCACACAGGGCACCATAGGGCAGGGGGCGCTGTTTGGGCCTATCAAATTTCTGTTTATTATCATTCTCACTTGTAGATTCCTCTTATTTAATCCCCAGCAGCTCCTGGCCTCCCCTATCTCTTCCCTGGCCCTTCCCCATGAGGCCATGGCCCTCTTTTGGGTGCATTATGTCCCTTTGAAAAATGAGGGGGCGCCAATGCTCTTTCTGGCACAGGGCACCAAAAAGTCTAGTTATGGCTCTGCCTATCACCATCGGGCCAAATCAGAAGTACTTTTCACCAAAAACATACATCTCTCAAATTTAGCAAAAATCGGGATGACAAGCTCGGGTGAGATAGGAGCAAACTCTCTGCCAAAATCACTTTTCAAACTCTCAACCCCCTGAGCTGCCAGATGGTCAGAAACATACACAAATCATTGTGATTTGTGTATGTTTCTTTCTGTAAATGGTGAAAACAGGGATAATATGTAAAAAAAACGATGTGAGGTCCCCTCCCAAAGGTTTAACCAGCCCCGGGCTTGCCAGCCTGTCCTGGTTTTTAATTTACAGGGAAAAATGTGTGGGGTTCCACTGTAAATTACAAACCAGCAACAGGCAGCAGAGACAGAGCTGGTTTCAAATATACGGAGAAAAAAATTACGTGAGGTACCTCGCATATTTAAAATCAGCCCTGGAACCTTTCTAATGGGGGACTGATGCCATAGCCAGGGGTACCCTTTTACTGGGCCCCCCAGCTGCAGCATCAGCCCAGACCATTAGTCAGCCCAGGCCAGTGATCCCTTGGGAGTTGGGGACCCCCAATAAAGGAGTCACCCTCTCCAGGGCACCTCTGGCCTAGGCTGATAGCCCGAGGCTATCCCCGCCACCCCTGGGTGGTGGGTTGATAGTGTTAGGTATAATTTGTAAAAATTTGATTTTTCATCATTGTCTTTACAGTGGAACTACAGGTGCAAGCAAGCCTCCCCCGCATGCTGGTATTTGGAGAACCACAAGTACCAGCATGCGGGGCATTGAGGGCCCACTGATACCTGGAGTTCTCCTGTAAAGAAATGGTTAATAAAATAGACAACACAGTGAAAATAAAGCTTTATTGCATCCAAAAACACACTTAAACATACTCACCTGCTTCCAGATGTTCATGTCCCCTTGTCAACGTAAAGTATCCCATCGAATTACCTGTAAAACAAGATCCAATACTCACCTTTATGTCCCTCGATGTTCTCAGCAGAAATCCAATACGGGCTCTGGATACAGTGTAACAACATGCTTCTGCATGCTATTACACTGCGCTAATGTTTACTCAAGGGAACGAGTTCACTTCAGCCCCGGGCCGCCGGCCAATCAGCGGCGGCTAACATTAGCGGCCGCTCATTGGCTGGGACCCACGTGGGCTTAGCCAATGAGTGGCTCCTCCACGTGGAACATTTATCTATTTTTTACAAGTTTTAACACACAAGCAGCAAGCACATATCTCACTGATATGTGCTAGCTGCTAGCTCAGGAGATATTTGCAGAGAGAAAACACTGCAATCTCGGTTGAGTAATCTCCTGCAAAACGAGTTACTCAGGAGAGATATCTCGTCCTGCTTCACCATCGGCAAACTCATTTAGCCTCAAATTGCCTGTTGGTAAATTTGCAAAAAAAAAAGGGATTAAATCACCCGAATTTTGGCGAGTACCAGCGAGATAAATCACTTTGAAAATCGGGACCATCTCGAATCTTAGTAAATTTACCCCTTAGAGGCAGAGGATTCTGTGGAGACATCGATAGAGATAATGACGGCGCCTAAGATGAGGGTGGGAAGGTCTGAAAATAGGAAGTGGAGTAGGCAGCAAGCAGAGTTGTCAAGGAATTTGGAGCTAGGGCTGGGGGATGATAAATGACAGCTATTCGAAGGAGAACAGGTTGGAAGAGGCGAATACACATAGAATGTAGAGCTAGTAGGAGAAATGTGAATGATATTACAGGTTGAGTCTCCGATATCCAAAATGCTTGGGACCAGGGGTATTTTGGATAACGGAATATTCCGTATTTTGGAATAATTGCATATCATAATGAAATATCTTGGGAATGAAATCCAAATATACACACAGAATGCATTTATGTGTTATATACAATTCAGTTATGTTTCATATACACCTTATACACACAACCTGAAGGTAATGTTAGAAAATATTTTTAATAATTTGTGCCATAGACAAAGTTTGTGTACATTAAACCATCAAAAATCTAAAATTTCATTATCTCAGTCATGCCAAAAAAATTCTGTATTTTGGAATATTCCAGATTTCGGAATATTTGGATATGGGAGAATCAACCTGTATCAGGATTGCTGTAACATGGATACGAGAATGATTGGAAGGATAGATGAAGAGAGTGTAGTGATAGTGCAGACTCCTGAGATGGGAAGGGATGCTACGGTAGGTGACAGGGAGAGGAGGGAGGAGGTAGGGCGAGTGTTGGGATAGTAGAACCATGGTGGGGGAGAAGTGAATGAAAATGGAGGAACAAGGGAGATGAGGGAGGGAAGTAGATAGGTGGAGGGGAAGGGTAGGAGGGGAGAGTGGGGGAGGAGAAAGTGGTGGATAGAATCAGGGAAAGGTTGTAAAAGAAAAATAGATAGATGATAGTCTACACAATCCTATATATAGTCTGAGTGTCTGCACTCACATTTTAGTCAAAGCAACTTCTTCGGTGCTCTACTTAAGGAACCACATGGGTCCCAAATACACAGTCCAGGTTGGCTTACAAAATGTACAGAGGGTACACACCAATTTCCAAAGCAAAGTTTGTAGGAGTGAGTAGAGGCAGGCCCTAATAACATTGCCACTCCCACAGCCATTGTGAAAAAATAAATAGTCTGTCAGGACCACTGTGTGCCACTGGATGGCTGAAGTGTTCTGAAGGCTTAAGAATTGTAGGTATTGTGACATAGAATCCCTGACACCAAGCTATCACTACTGGCTGCACTGAACTAGGCAAAACTTATATACGGGATGTGTATGGGACGCCAGTGCTAGAGATCCCGGTGGTCAGAATCCCAACGCCGCCATCCCGACAGGGTTAGAATACCAACAATTGTCAGTATTCTAACCCTCCACCTCTCCCTACCCTAACTCTCCCTCCCCGATGCCTAATCCTAACCTCCCCCTCCACGCACTCTAAACCTAACCCTCCCACTTTAGTGCCTAACCCTAACCCTCCCCCTAGTGCTTAACCCCTAACCCTCCCCCCAAACTGCTACTTACCTTCATGATTCCGAATGTCGGGATGCCAGCACCGGGATTCTGACAAGTGTCGGGATTCTGGCGCCGGCATTCTGAGTGCCGAAATCCCAGTAGTCGGGATATTGACCGCATCCCTTATATACTGTCTATCTAATTGATTACAATATACAAACCTATGTAATCTAACTTATGATTCAACCAACTGAGAAATGAGAATTGGTTTACTGATTCTATTACATTTACTGACTATTATCTATATAATAAGCGAGAAAGCACGTCTATCTTCTGTTTGTTTGTCTTTTATGCACGGCTAGAGTTTTGGACCTAGCTACACCAAATTTGGCATGGTGGTGTGGTTTGACCAGAATTAGGTTTTTGCCTAGCTTTGAACTTTGTTAGGACCACACACAATCCCTAAAAATTGGGACACTCTTACATTCTAAAAATTACTTCAATCTGGGACTGGCTCCAGTGGAAATTAGCAGTCTTCCAAAAACCTGGGTGACAGCTACAAAAGTATCCTTTTAACCTCACAGTCTGAACAAATGTCAAACTTGGACTTGGATTTGGTGCCTGGCTGCCAGCTAATTGCAGCTGGTGAACCGGCAGGCAGCTGTAGACATAGACAGACAGCGCCGGCGCAATTTGAATCTGGTGCCGGTCACGAGCCAATCGGAGCTCGTGGACTGGCAACCAATCAGGAGTTGCCACTGCTGATTGGCTGCTGGTCCACCATCTCTGATTGCCTTGCAACTGGCGGCATTGTCTCTCTATACCTGCCTGCCGGTGCGCCAGATATAAGTAGCTCGCGGGCTGGCACAAAATCAACTCTGCTGACCCCCGGGCCCCCCTCGGCGACCTAGACTGGATAGGCCTACTTTGTGTGTGTGACTGGGAGCAGGGGGAGCGGTGGGCCACAGAGGCAGCTTGGGCAACATAGCATATGCACCCCTTGCTCCCACGGTAGTTACGTCACTGTTTGCATGCGTTAGCATTTTTATAATCCATTTTCATTTAAGATGTTACCGTGCTTTGTTATGCCCATTCCAGCACTGCTCTTGATTGGATTCTCCTCCTATAATTCTCTCATCTTTACAGACAGAATGTGGTAGAGTCGACCACATTTTCTTGGAAATCTTCAATCTGTCTTTGATTTCTGTTACCTGAGCAGAAAACAAGATAATAATTTATGTATGTAATCACTATATCATATGGCAGTCAGTTCTGTAAAGGAGACATAACATGGTTTTACTTATAGTATAAAGGACAAGGTGTATATGATTAACCCAATGACTGCATTCAATGGTCTCAGGCAGGTTTCTACCTGCATCAGTTATTTATGGTGAATTTTATACAACTTGGCTTTACATTGGTTTTCCTGGCAGAATGGTCAAACATCCTTTTATGTTTTAAAAAGAGCTAGGATACAGCTTATTGCTGGTATTTTGTTCAATTTGTACTTCATTGTCATTTATCCAAGTAATGAAGCTGCTATTTTGGGACGATACTAATCATGTGCCTTTATAAAATATATCTATGGTAGCAGCTATGTGATTATTTCCATAAACACACACACACACGTGCTATATACTGTAATAATTGTGCACCAAATGATTGACAATGTATACTGTAGGACTGAATTTCTAAGTATGTGAGTATCATATTCTATTTGCAAAAACAAGCACTACCCTTGGGTCATTTGTCAGCAGGTGCAATTTTGAAGGTAAAAGTATACAGTAGATTTATTTTTATGGTCTTCTTTTGTATTTTTTGTATACTATTATTGTTTATGCCAAATCATCACAGCCAGAAGATTTCCAAAATGGCATGCTCTATATAATATTATATTCCTAATATATATTGTGTCTTTTATATATCTACAAATGTGCACCGAACCTCTATGTTTTGGTTTTGGTTCTAAACCATTGTGTTTTGGTTTTGGATTTATTTAAATATTTATAAACAAAAACATCTAAGATAATGTAATTTTGACCTGTTTTTGTTACTAAAGTATTATTAACATCAACATTAATTTCCAGTCATTTCCAGTCAATTTTGATCACCTCACAGCTTGTAATATAATTTTCACCAATGTTGGCCAAAGGCTGCAGCGAGCTGGCTGGCTAACTAAGCGAAAGCACAGCAGCACAAACCGTGCTTGCCGACATTCTGGTGGCCCCCTGGCCAGACTAGCAGGGGGGCGTGGCGAGGTAGAGGGGGCATGGCCGGGGGAGGCGGTGTGGGGTCGTGACCACGGAATCATGTCATTTTAGCCCCACCCCCGCTACACGATGCCGAGATATTTGTCATTGTGAAGCAGGAGGCGGGGTCATGATGATGCAATTCACGGGGGGGGGGGGGGTTGTTCTGCGGCCGGCTGGGAGGTTCACCTACTTTTCCAGGGGGCCGGGAGTGCCACCTGACTTTCGGGAGACTCCCAGCCAAATCGGGAGAGTGGGTAAGTATGGCACATATACATGGCAGTTTAAAATAATGTAACACATCTGTGAAACATACTAGATTTCAGGGAGATTGTGAATGCAACACCTATGAGCATGGCAGTAAAATGGATGTTTACTGCTACATCTGAGAGGCATGTTATAGAACTTGGTTTACATCCAACTGTAAATGAGTTCCCAAGGTAGTTAGTAAGAACTACTTGTTGATAAAAATACATTGATATTTTTCAGAAAATGCATTGTGCCTTATAACCACTGCAAGGAAATTATACTAATTATCCCAGATGGATGTATATATCTCTCGTTTTTGGGGGTAAGGTGCAATCAGGGAGATTTCTAGACTCTTCAAGAAGTCAGGGAGATTGTCAGGGAGATTCCCTGAAATAATAGCAATCAAGGGAGAGTTGGCAAGTATGCTATGAAACATAGTGGCTCAGCAGTGGCAGGCAGGAAGGCAGTTTAATGAACTATATGACCCTATACAATGTTTCATTAATTAAAAACTAATAGCCTAAAAGTAATAGCCTAGTAGAAAATATAATATATTATAAACACTGGTGATTGCTGCCAGAGTAAAGTCTTTTAGAAATCTATATCACCATCAAAACTAATCCAAACAGCAAATCACAAACTCAATGTGTTTGGATGTGGAGTATTTAGTGGAAAAGTAAAGCACTGATTAATATAATGAAAGGTAAATAGGAAACATGGAACAAACTATTAAAAACTAATCTTCCAAATGTAAGATTTCTAATGCAAAAACCCCCCAGCGAATTACAGACCTCAGGCCATTATATGCGATTCAAGCCAGAGTAACAGTGTATTAGAAAATATAATAATAGCAATCTATTCCAACCAGAAAATCAATGCCAGTACAGGTAGAGATGAAGTAACAGGCTAGTAGCTTTTACACCATTACAGCAAGGTAGGAAAAGCCCAATACGAAAAGTGGTGAATTATAGAATTTGCTTGGGCCCTACCATTCACCCTTAGGTTGTATATAAAAATAGGACATGCACAAATTAACAAACCAAGCACAGGGACTGCCACTTTGTGGCTAAAGTACTTGTTATGTTTGGGCCTCCACAAAAGAAAATATTTTTGTGATTTAGTTACTGTGAATGAAGCTACCAATGGGTTTAAGTCTATTAGTGTTAATTATCCTCAAAGTTGAAAATGTTATCATCACCCTCATCACTGTTGTTAATATCATCATCATCACACAATATAAGCTCATCCCCACTGGAATCCACCATTACAGTCTATATTTGTAATTGGTAGCATTCATCTTTGAATTTGTAGTTCATTTTGATGGGCATCAGCTTTTCCACATTCTTTTGAAGTAGTCTTCTATGCTAATCGCTCACAAGGTTTCCATCTGTGGGGGTTTGTTGCTAAAAGTTTTAATACACACTTTGCGGTGTTGTAGATGGGAGGTAATAGACCTCTGTAGAATCATTAGTCATTACCTGCATGACTCTCTGATTAAACCGCTGAGTCGGAGGTAGAGAAATTAGGTGATTCAATCCAAGCTTGGAATGCAAACTGGAGAGTCATGGTGACTAGGTGGGGAGGCAGCAGTAGATGAGAAGGAAGTACATACGACTTCCTCATCGGCTAATTCCAGGTGTTGACGAGACCTGACCAGAGGCGCGGAGTCTAACTCATTGGTGGTTTTCACCTGTGACCCCTCCAATTGGGATGTGGGTAGCTGCACCCAATGAGCAGGTTGTGGCCCCTGATCTGGGATCCAGAAATTAGCAACTGGGAGATAAGAAAGACATCTGAGTGGCTGGTGATTATCAATGGAGAATATCGGTAATCACAGATGTAGAACAACACTGAAGAATATTGGCAGTGACCGATGTAGAATATCACTGGAGAGTATCGGTTGTGACTGATGTTGGATAGCATTGAAGAATATTGGTAGTGACTGATGTTGAATATCCCTGAAGAGTATTGGTAGTGACCGATGCTGAATATCACTGGAGAATAACAGTAGTGACTAATGTTGAACATCACTGGAGAATATCGGTAGTGACCAATGCTGAATATCATTGGAGAATATCACAGAGACTGGTGAAGTGCACTGAGGATACAACAGTGTGGAGCCTAGAACAGCGATCCAAAGCTAGCAGCTACTGGAGAAGAGAAGTTGTTCAGGCGACTTCCTGTTTCTGGGAGCCCTGCTTTATAACCTTGGGTAGCTGTCCATTGGAGGAGAGAGCCAGCTGAGAGGTGACCAGGCTACCATTGCTGGAGGGTTCAGTTAGGTGAGACAGACAATATGGCTGCACCCATGATTGCGTGGAAGTCAACAGGGCCCCAGGGAAAATACCTGCCGCTGCACCTGGTGCCTGACTGCATGGCTAGTCAGGGGAAGCCAGCGCCACGGTGAGTAACAGTCGATCCCAGGCTGAATCCTTATAACTGCATATTTGGCAATGTCTACTGGCTTACTGCAGCAATACTGTGAACTGACAATACCGCAATTTAGGAGCAGAGGTCCCTCAGCCTTGGGAAACAGCATCTCCAACCACAAGGTGTGTGCATTATATTTACACCTTGGTGCCATACGTGCAGCAGGCTGTGTAAGCAGCCAGCAGCTGACAGGAGCAACCATCCATCCTCCCCTAATTGAGGGTAGAGGTAAGGACTATCAGAACTTCTACAGAGGCCTATTATCTCCCATCTTTAACACTGCAGACTGTGTATAAAAACATGGAGCAACAAACCCCATCTGGTAATATATATGCCTCTGTGTACTTACTTGCTGTAATTAAACTGTAATACTTGCTCTAACAACATTAACTTTCTGCTAGGCTGCTAACATTTTATAACCTGTCTATCCAATAATCCATTAATTACAATAATGTTTATGGATATTTACCACAGCCGGATCAGTGCAATAGTTTAAAATTGGATTTTCCACCTGCTTACCTTGCTCATGTTGTAATTTTATTGTATTTTATATTGATTAATAAATGTTAATCTAATTTTTGAAACCAGCAGCTGTGTAGAAGCTTTCCTATTTGTTTAACTTGGGGCAGCCACACCAGCACTACCAGCATTTTTCTAGTTTAAGTGTATGACCTGACTCAGGCTGGCAGTAACTGGATTCACTTCATTGGTTAAAATTTCAACTAGTTTCAGTAGCTTGAATAAATCCAAGAATAGACACCAGTGTGCGCCACCTGGTTACTACATCTTGCATCAGTTGGTGTCATGGCAAATGTAACTGTTATTGCAGCTCTACAAATAGTTTCAGAATGCTGAAAATGCCCAGAAGTTTTATGGGCCACAGTCAGCATTTCCTGCACAGACCTGTAATTTTTTAAGAAATTCTGATCCCCCAAGTTTGTTGTATGCTCAAAATATTGTACATGTTAAAATTCACACAGCTGTAATGCTCGTACAATTTACTTGCGTTATTGGAAATTACAAATCCTGAGGAGAGTCCTAGTGGTGTAAGACATTGTGCTATCACATTCCTGAATTTTTCCTTCAGATTGACAATGATATGCTTCGTAGTGAAGACAGTGATATTTACAGTACCCTTCAGTTAATGATCTAACATTGTGTTAGATACTGCTGCTGAAGGTGATACATTCACCCAGTGGGTAGTCACAGTCATGTAATCTATAGTTTGGTTAGTACTGCTTGTCTCCATATCTGTAGCCAAGTGGATAGTCGGTACAATGGTATTTTTCTAGGCAAAGAATAACGTTTATTTACAGTACAGGTGAGGTATTGTTGTAAGTGTAAAATAGAAGCAAACTGGAATTTGGTAGGGTGGACACATGACCTCAACTATTTGTCTAAAACCAGATGCATGGATGGCAGATATTGAATGCAAATCTTTTGCCAACATAGCCATCATGACTTCATTGATCTGCTGTGCAACAGGATATGGCCGTCATACTTGGTTTCTTTTGCAAATGATTGTTTCACATATAATTGTTTTAAACTACTAGTTTTCTTGATCCCATTCTATGGTGAAGATTCACCCCAGCAACATCATCTTAATCATGTAAGGATTCTTCTTGGGAATCTTGGATAGGCGAGTCAGTTTGTCATTGCGAATTGGATGCAGGACTACCACCGATTGCTAATGAGGAGTTTGATGATGAAGGTGTTAGCAGTGGAGTTTGCATATTGTGCTGGTATCAATCTATGCTGCTGGTAGCTGATGCTGGTCTGCTTGTTATTATATATGATTTCCCAGATTTTGATTAAAAAACTTGACTGAACTCCCTGCAAATTACATAACAGAGAGGAGATGCCTAGATGAACATCCCTACCTCTACTTAGTTTGGCACTACAAATGCCACAGATGCCTTGACAAATGTCAGAATTTAGGTAAAAATAATTCCATGTGGAAGAGTTGGCTTTTTTGTTTTTTTGCGCAGGAATGACAATGTGTTTCTTATCATTAGCATGAAGTGGCTGAATTACTTTGACACAAACATCATTATGCTCCTGAATTTTATGAAGTTGTTCACATCCTACACATTCATCATCAACAGCCTTATTACTGGTAGATACACAATTATCTCTCTCTCATGCTGTTGCATAATTACAACTTCCACAGTAGCATCCTCAATTTCTAAATCATCATCATTACTTTTACTTATACTCATCCTCACACTTGCAAATGGTTAAGAAATGGTGGAAGGAGACACCTCTAGGATTATAGTGTCAGAAATGTAATCTTGAAAAAGCTCCATGCCAGGAACAAAATGTGTAGATAATGCTATCTATTCAGCTCCTGCTATACCAGTTTATCATTTGCCAGTCACCGCTAATTGCCGGCTAATTCATCTGCCATGCGCCAGTGTGAATATTCAGCTGCCTACGCCTGACAGCTTATTCATCTTGCAAACGTCAGTGTGTATATTCAGCTGCTTACACCTATTCAGCAGAGAAGAGATAAGTCTACAGCAGCAAGTAACTTACAGCCAGGTCAACAGAGCTGATGGTGGCCTCCATTATACAAAGTAAGCCTGCCTCCACTATTGCCGTACTTCCGTTAACAGTTGAAGGCGGTTTCCACTACACACAGTAAGCTGGCTCCCGCTGCTGCCGCTTCCCCACTAGGAACCAGAGGGCTCCTTCACATTGATGGTCGGATGGAGTTCCCGCTAGCAGAGGGGAGAACTGGTGCACTACAGGTAATATCCTGATTCAGTTTATATATAAGGCTGATCGGAGTGCTGGACATACCGTGTGTTAAAACATAACCTCCCCCTATAACAGTGGACACTCAGCTGGAAAGATTTACTGTTTTCTGGCTCCCTTCATAGTGGTGGCTATTTGATATGTTTATAAGCTCATTTTAAGCAGAGACTATATTTTCTTTTTATTCTGATCAGTACTGATTGAACTTAATACTCTGTAAGAGAGATTGTTTTATTGGTAACAGGTTGCTGGTTATATTGCTATTTATTTGATACATTATATCTAAAGTTATGTGTTAAATTATTTCTTTGTGAATAAATGTACAAATTCAATCAGAAGCCATCTTGTTCAGATCAATCAGGTATACACAATTTATTAATCATTTGGTAGCAATAGCGGGGTCTCTTTTTTTGTGTTTTTTTTGTCTTATATATTGTGTCAGATTACAACTGACACTGAGTCCAGCAGCATTGCTATACATTTTTAAAAGTATTAAATTATTTTTATTATTATTTATATTTAGTACTTAAGCATATAGGGCCTCATTCAGAGGCGGTCGGAGGATGCAAGCGGTCGCTCAGAAACTGGACGGCCACTTGCATCCTGACCGCCCGCCTCTGTTGCGGTCATTAGGCTGTGGGTTTACACCCACAGCTCTAACGACCGCTCGGGTGATGGTCGCGATGGTCAAGACCATCGTGACCATCGGGGCTTATGACGAGACCCTAGGGTAGGGTCTCACTTGTCGTAAGCCCCGGAGAGCTTCTGGCTCTGTCAGAGCCGTAAGCTCTCCACTGACATCACTAGTGATGTCAGTGGGGCCTCCCCCAAACGGTAGGCGTTCCCATGGGAATGCCTCTGTTTGGGCTGCCACCCCCCCGGCCCGCCTTCCAAACGGGGCGAGCTGTCAATCAACATCGACAGCTCGCCCCCTTTGGATCGAGACCCGCAACGACCGGCGCTGTCGGTCGTAGCGGGTCTCACGCATGTGAACGACGGCGCCGGCGCCGTTGTGCGCATGCTCTGTGGGGGGCCATCGACCCGGTCCGAGCGCATCGGCGCTAACGACCGGGTCTGAATGACCCCCATATTTCCCACAAGCACCAGGAATACTGGAGTTGTCAGTAAATACTGAATAACTTCGGTTTCTATATATTTTTTTCCATATTGTTTCACAGGTGACACATCTAGACTCAGAGAGCATGAAGGTGGTGCAAACGAGGTTACATAAGATGCCTGACTGTGTTGTTTGGCCCTGGTTTTTACAATAATTATTATAGTGCATGAAAGAGCAGTTTAATTATTATCATTATTATTATTAATAATAATATTAACAGTTGCTTATATAGCGCCAGCAAATTCCATTGCATTTTACAATGGGGAACAAACCGTAATAAAACAAGACCTGGTAAGAGGGCCCTGCTCAGGGCCGGATTGGAATGGAAAACCAGCCCGGGAAAATTTTGGAAGCAGCCCTAATGGGGGCGGAGTCTGTTGAGAAGGAGGGATCTGTTGAGAAGGTGGGGTCTGTGGAGGGGACGGGATACTTCCTGCTTATAGGGCCTGATTCTGAGTTAGACACAGTCGTGGCCACTACAAACCCCTTGCCTTGCGTACAGCCATGCGTCTGAATGTGCAATGACTGAGATGCTGCAATACCACTTGGTGCACCTTTCGACACTACCATCAAAACTTGCACCAGCCCTATGCTGGGTCAGATCATTCAACTGAGTATGGCCTCCAATGTGAACAGGCACAGCCAATACTCCTTTATAGATACAGTTTGTAGGACACATTTACTCTAATAGGGTTGTAGGTTCCTTTGTGGTGTGCAGGACATCAGCACCAAAACAAAAAATCAAACTTGGCTGAATTTAAAATGCACATCTATTTTTTTCTGTACCCCTATCTTAAGGGAAAGTAAAAGTGAAACAGGAATGGAGGAGTGTGGACCGGACATAGCTATGGGCCAGGAGGCAGACAGAATGCTGGCCAGCCACTCTGATTGTGGCCGGGGAGCATCCTCTGCATGCCAGCTGTCTGCGGGCAGTGATGCTTGTGTCTGTATGTGCCAATGACAGCAGGAGGGTGTGTTGAGTGTTTAGAGGAAGTGCCTGGAAGCTCAGCCCTTCTCCCCGTAGAGTCGCCACTACCAGCAGAAGTCCCTGCTGCACTCACCCGGTTAGTCTGTCAGCAGGTCTGTAGCTACATATTTTACCACCCTGGGCGAGAGAGAGCACCGGCTCTATATAAAAAATAGCTACAGTATATGAGTTTTGACATGATGGCTGAAGAATGAATTAGTGGTTCTTGTCCTCTGAGCTGAGACAGAGCGGGTGGTAAATGTCTTCTTCTGCCAAGGTGAACTTCAATCTGGGGTGCATAGAAGGATAAATACTTTCTGTGTGGGAAAAAAAATCTTATAATATGTGCTAATACTAGGATGTCACCCACACTAGGACAATATTACACATCAGGGCATGTGATTCAACAGAATCAGTTTATAAAAGGGCATGTGGAGGGTTCAGATGGCAAAAAAGTGGCACGTAAGTAGGTCTGAGAGGCATTTAAGTATGGTAAAAAATTTAAATGTAAAATAAAAAATGGAGGAAAATGCCATATTGTCTAAAGGTGGGTACACACTGACGCTGTGTACCCAGACGATATGTCGGACCAACGGACTGACATATCGTACTGCGGGTACACATTAGAGCTCTGTAATGAACAATGGAATGTTCCCTCCTTCATTAACATGCATGGAGCTGCAAGTGATATTGTCAGGATTAATATGCAGCACATCAAACCTGACGACACAATACCACGGGAGCGGGCATAATGTGCATACACACACTGCACAATATGTCGTTACGATTTGGCTAAATCATGACAACATCGTCTCAGTGTGTACCCAGCTTAAATGACAAATACAATGTACAAAAGGAGATTGTGCTAAACAAACAGGCAATGTAGTGACCATATGAACAAATGGATGAACTGTCTTAAACATTAAAACAAATAATAATAATAAAACGACACATAGGATGGAAAGCAACCAAGCGTGTGCATCTTTAAATACAGAAATAAACACGATCGGCACTCCAGATTTCATAAAAAAGATATACTGTTTTAAAGAAGATATATTATAAAAAGTTGACATCAAGCTATTTCTAATATATCCTCTTTATCAAAACCGGAGAGTGTCGATTATGTTAATTCTTCATTACAGTTGCACACCCTAGTTTGTTACACATATATATGTAATAAATGCCCCCATTCCTCCCAAATATATATTTAATGATTTTATGCCCCACCCCATCCCATATATACTATATATTTAGTCATTTTCATTTTATGCCCCATATACTCTTTCCCTATACATATTTTATAGTTTATATATTCCTCACCTTCGTCTTCCACTCTTTATATAGTTTATACCCATCATCCTTATTTTATATCCATCACCTCCCAGCCCTTATATAATTTATACCTATCACCTCCAAGCCCTTATATAATTTATACCCATCATCTCCCATCCCTTATATATTGTATACCCATCACCTCCCAGCCCTTATATATTGTATACCCATCACCTCCCAGCCCTTATATATTGTATACCCATCACCTCCCAGCCCTTATATAATTTATACCCATCATCTCCCAGCCCTTATATATTGTATACCCATCACCTCCCAGCCCTTATATATTGTATACCGATCACCTCCCAACCCCTATATATTGAATACCCATCACCTCCCAGCCCTTATATATTGTATACCCATCACCTCCCAGCCCTTATATAATTTATACCCATCACCTTCCAGCTCTTATATATTGTATACCCATCACCTCCCAGCCCTTATATATTTTATACCCATCACCTCTCAGCCCTTATATAATTCATACCCATCACCTCCCAGCCCTTATATATTTTATACCCATCATCTCCCAGCCCTTATGTAATTTATACCCATCACCTACCAGCCCTTATATATTGTATACCCATCATCTCCCAGCCCTTATATATTGTATACCCATCACCTCCCAGCCCTTATATATTTTATACCCATCACCTCCCAGCCCTTATATATTTTATACCCATCACCTCCCAGCCCTTATATAATTTATACCCATCACCTCCCCCACTCCATATATATTTTACACCCATCAGTGATCACCTCCCCCACTTACATATCTTTTATACCTATTATGTCACATATATTTTCTGCTCATCAGTCCCCCCCCTTTATATATTTTAAGCATCGTTTTAACTTACATTTCAGCAGACAGACTGTGGCTTGGTGTGTTTCCTCCAGCATAGGATGTTCCAGGGCAGGTGTTCCTCTCTGCATCGATGAACTGAGCCAGGGACAGCCGCGACTGTGCACGCCGCCCTGCCTCTCAGAGAGGGAACCTGTAACTGTCACCACGGCTGTGAGGGCCCTAGCTGACCAGGAAGGAGTCGTTGGGACCCAGATGGGACAACAAAAACATGCTGCTGGAGCTCCTGGACCACTCACCACGCAGCAAACAGCCAAGGCCCATGGGAGGTGCTGCTGCTGGGCATGTGCAGCAGCCCTCCCGCAGCCATTATACGTTTAGCATAGAACCGCTGCCAGACTAGAGCTCAGCGGAGCTCCGATCGCGGTAGCCTCCATCCAGCCCAGCAGGAATTGTAAGCCGGCCCGCAGATGGGAGCATGGGAACGGCCCAGCGGGAAATATCCCACTGTCCCGGTGGCCCAATCCTCCCCTGGCCCTGCTCACAAGCATACAATCTACAGGGTTTGTAAACAGTAGCACGACCACAACTCACAAATGAAGGCCATAGTCTGAGCCTTTCCTTGCCACTTTGTGTGGTGCGGAAATGTTGGCAATTTTACATTATTCAGAAATAACTTTTCCCTTTTATAGTTAATGGTGTTTTTTTTTTCTTTGAGATTGTAAAACATTGTTTAGACTTGTTATGCCCTTTCTTACACCTTCTTCTTACCCCTTGACCTTCTTTAAAAGTAAATATTGCAGAAGTACTATGACTGACAGCACTAATACTTGGTTGCTCCTGATCTTCTATAGACTAATTCATGATTGACATACACCAGGACAGGAGTAAAGCTACTGTAATCGAACTTGTAATTGCCACCACACCAAGTGAATGTACAATGAGACATGAGGGACTTTTACCTTTACCACAGAGTTTTATTAAAAGACTTGAGACAGTTTTTTAAATCAAGAAAAAATATTTTTTCAGCATTTATTATTTTGGGGTGCAGCTGACACGAATACAACACTCAGCAAGTACACTAATATACACGGCCTCTCAAACACAATTTTTCCTTGAAATATCTACATTGAATTATAAAAGACCTGAGATTTTTTTTAAAACAGAAAAAGAAGTCTTCTTTAGGGTGCAGCTTACTAAGACACAGCACACTATTTTGGTCAGCTAAGCTTGAATTTGGCAGGAGGATCCCGGCTGGAATCGGTTCTACTCAGAAACCCAAAATTCAGTTCTGTCGGATTTCTCTGACCCGAATCGCTCATCTCTATATATAACCGTTATATGACTCTGGCTTTGGTCAATATGAAGATTACACTGGCTAGATGATGTGTGAGTACTTTTAGTTTTTATGTATGTGTGCTGTATAGTTAATATGTTTAACATCAAAATAAATGTGTATTATCAAGTATAATTATTAACTCATACCCATTTACAATTGATGAACACCTGACAGATATTTTATTATAGATATATATATATATATATATATATATACATGCAGTGTGTATGCTCTAGATGGCACTATTGTTCAGATATCTTGTGGCTGTAAACGTTATTGTGCAGAAATTAAAGTGAAAATGATTGCTAAATGTGAAGCTGGCTGTGTCCCTGTTCTTTTACACTCCAATCTGACAGACTGTTATTTTAATGAGGTTTACTGATGCCAAGGTTAACCAAAGCTTTGTTTTTCTAGAAACTATAAAACCCTGGCTTTAAAAAGAGGGCAGTGAAATTTTACAGCCAATAGCAACATCCCAGCATGTCAGCTGTAAGATATCTGGACAACTCCATTATCTTGTGTCCCAATTCACATGCAGCTATTCCCAGACTAATGAATGATTTCACAAATGCAGTGGCACATAGACAAGGCTGAATGCTGTGTCCTGTCAGCTGTTTAATGACTAGGAGATCTGAGAACAAACGGCAAGAATGGAAGGTGCTTTAGAAAAGTCTCTGTAACCGCAGACATGTCTGTAATGCACTGATTGCTAGGTGGCTTCTGTCTACGACAATAAGTATACAGCCTAATCTAGAAATGTCTCTGTACAGCATAGTCAGCTTAACCTTTTATTATTAGCTTCTTTATGTATATATAAGTTGTCAACAGTGCTGTACAGGGATGAAACAACACAATTATGCACCAATACATAGGACAACTATTAACACAATGATACAACAAAACTCAGGGAAGGAAGTAACAGGTACAGTTCCCTGGTCATACCCCTGAGAGAACCTGTGCGTCTTCCCCTTAGCTTGTGGCATTACAAATGGATATCACTGTTAGGTGTATACAGTAGAGAACAAACCAATGCCAATCATTGGCAATCCCAATTATCTTAAACAGGAACAGTACTGGCTATATGATGGCCTCCCCAATTCATTCCTTCATTATTTCATCATGCACTATGGTCTTTATGATTGTACTCTAAGATGGAATCATAAACGTACTTTCTAAGTTAAAGGAGAATTCTGAAAATGTTTACCCCCTCCCTTTGTTTTTCCAGGGATTAGTAGTTAACGTACGAAAGGTATGACCAGCGGCATCACTACAGGTGGTGACGGGAAGCAGTCAGGAAGCTGACAGTCGAAGTGCCAACTGCACGCTTCCCGACTGTCAAATCCCAACAAGGTACTAATGACAGGCGACGAAATCCCGACGTCTGTCATTAGACCTACACCGTGAGCCTGACGCCCAGCTAACCGATCGAAGGTAAGCCGGGCGCGGACAGCCGCCTGGGGGGGGTTAGGGTTAGGCATGCCCCCGGGAGGCTTAGGGTCAGGCTAGGGAGGGTGAGGGTAAGGCACCCCCGGGGGGAGGTTAGTGTTAGGCATTCCCCCAGGAGACTTAGGTTTAGGCTGTGGGGAAGGGGGGTTAGGTTTTGGCACTTAGAGGGGGTTTGGGTTAGGCACTAGGGAGGGAGGTTGGATTATGCACCCCTAAAGAAGGGTTAGGGGGGTTAGGTTAGTTAATACTTACCTTTACAGCTGTCGGGATCGTCACTGGTGCCGGTCCCTCGGCATCGGGATTTGAACCGCCGGACATAGGTCCAGTGGTATTTCATACCGAATCCGGTGGTGACACCTGGTGCAGCACAGAGGTAATCATTGCGCACGTATGAAAGGGGGAATGGCCAAGTGCCCCTAAACCACACCATATGATATGTGTCATTTTGTGGGCGTGACCATTTGTCACCCGCCAATTCTCGTCACACTTAGGGCTTGCCCTGAGCTCCCTGAGCTGCTGGGCAGCCCCCAGCCTCTCCAAACACAGGGCAGGTGTTGATGACGTGTGTGAGCAACATCCATCACCACTGCTCTAGCTTTGCCGGTGACACCAGAGCTGCTCTGCTATTTTAGTGTCGCCCCCTGAGATGGTCTCACCCGGTGTGGCCTGCACCTCCCTAGTGAAACCACTGGGTATAATCATTTGTAAATTGTTAAAATCTAAAGCCGCAAATGTACACATCTGTATTATGGCCTCCCTTATTTATTCATGTGTGTATTTTTTAAGATGTGAAAATGTTAATAGGGAGGCTGACTTCTTTGAATTCTTCGGAGCTAATTAGCTGCAAGCCCTTGTTTCAGCTGCGAGCACGTCCTGTGTATTATGGAAGGAAGATCATTGCTTATTTCTGCTTTTATGAGGTGTGAGCAAAAATAACCTTATTTCTTACCAGCAGAGTCCCACAGTCTCTTGTCTTTGGAGAAAACCTTGTACTTAATGGAATCAAAATCCTTTAGTTAGGGGTCTATTTACTAAGCAGCATTAGGAGACAGAGTGAAAAGTGATAAGGTGCCAGCCAATCAGCTCCCAACTGTCATTTTTCAAACACAGCCTGTGAGATGGCAGTTAGGAGCTGATTGGCTGGCACCTTATCACTTTTCACTCTGTCTCCTAACACTGCTTAGTAAATAGACCCCTAATCTCCTTACTTCATCTCCCACTGGCAAGAATGATAGGTCTTGAGCTTAGCACCTGTTGCCACATCCTGTGTTACGACTTATGCAGAAGAAGAGGGGCTTGCTTTGGAAAGCTTATAAGGAACAACACTTAAGTATGACTACCTAAATATGAATTAAACAGCTCACTTCTGTGGTGTTGGACTGTGATTTATCATCAATTCATATTGTTTTTCCATCAGTAGGAACTTAAACAATAAATCAGAATATATTGTAAGCATGGCACAAATTTTTTTTAAATGTTTCTGTAGTTTTAAGATTGTTTTTAATATATATATTAATATTATCCATGAGCTTATAAAACTGTGTGTAATATGTACATGTTATCAGTGCAGATTACATCAAAGTTCTTATTGTTGAAAGAGTTTATGCATTGGAAGGCATTTTAGTATCTATAAAAACACCAAAATATAGAGGTAAAAGCAAGTTCACGTCTAGCAGCAACCACTTCACAGAAATATACTTCTGTCTTCTCACTTGAGAGATAGGATGACATTCAATTGACACCTTTTACCATTTTCTGTATGCTTAGAATCTTGATATTTGAAGGTTTTTAAGGAAACTAAAGCAGAATCTGTCCTTTCTGGATATCTCTTGGCGGATTTTGAACAGTGCGAGCTGAGACTGTTCCAGCCAAAGAATTCAAAGTTCATAGACAGAGATACTAAGTCAGAGACAGAATTACATTTTGGTATTTTTAAAAGTATTTTCCTTTACTTTATTTCAATAAATATTAAACATATGATTCAAGCCAACTGAAAACATTGTCATCAAAATATAATTCTCACCTATCATTGTTTCCCAGTAGGGAGGAACAGTAGAGGCATATGTTCTGAGTTTATAATTGCTACTCATCCTTCACAGTCAATCTTAGTTTCCCAGCTGAATCTGTGTCCTTTTATGTGTGTCCCCAACACATTCCATGTTGAGTTCCAGAGTGCGACCTTTACATCTAAACTAATGACTACCATCCCAGCTAACTTTACATATATTCTTCACAACCCTGGTAGCCGCATTACAAGTATGAATGAATATACATTGCCAAACTGTAAGATCTAGCCGGGGCAATGGTGTCAGAAATGTCAGCGATACATGCTATTTTGCTAGTGTTTATTAAGATCACAGATTAATATCGAATAATCAGCATTCCTTCATGACATTCATCTCTATATACCAGGATATGATAATAATATTATATATATATATATATATATATGGATATTAATTACAGAGAGACCAGCTAGTTGATTATAATTTTAAAGTGTATCACTAAAAAACACGTAAAAACATACGTATATATATATAAATGGATAAATTATAAAGTGACAGTGCAAGAATGTGCAAATAATTCACAATGGTGATTATAACCTATTTCATATATAGGTAAAAATGCATGCCATCTAGTGCAAGGAGATAGTACATATAAAACTAACTCAGTACAATATTAGATTGAAAAAGTGCAACTAGTGAAAATGTAAAAGACAATTTAATAGTAATATAAAATATACATGTTTAAAAGACAAGACAATTCATAAAATATACAACAAGGGTATGGACCAGCCAAGTATGGGCGGAAGAGCCGGATAATGCCGTTTTAAACCCTGTTCTTCACTATGTATTTTTGATTTTGATTCTGGATGCAAGCGATTATGCTCATATATACAAATACATGTGATTACCTTAGAAATCACTCTCTTTTTTGTCCCCGCCCATATATTGAAAGGGGCGGGTACTGGATGTTGATTGCTCCTCGTTTAGTCCTTTGCAAGGGGGTAAAAAAATGCAGACCCCACAATACAGCACTACTCCCTTGATGAAGTCTTGAACTGACGAAACGCGTTGGAGCCTGCTGTTGCCATACCTGCTACATGAACTATTAAGCTGCTACCCCAGATAAGCTGCTTTACCTATTTATTTAGCTCATTTTTTGTTCTTTATCCCGAATCCCCTTGTTGTATATTTTATGAATTGTCTTGTCTTTTAAACATGTATATTTTATATTACTATTAAATTGTCTTTTAAATTTTCACTAGTTGCACTTTTTCAATCTAATATTGTACTGAGTTAGTTTTATATGTACTATCTCCTTGCACTAGATGGTATGCATTTTTACCTATAAATGAAATAGGTTATAATCACCATTGTGAATTATTTGCACATTCTTGCACTGTCACTTTATAATTTATATATATATATATATATATATATATATATATATATATGTTTTTACGTGTTTTTTAGTCATACACTTTATAATTATAATCAACTAGCTGGTCGCTCTGTAATTAATATCCATGAACAACTATCTTTGATGTTAGTAAACTTACCATTACTAACTAATTATTAACAGAGAGCTGACGCCTATATTTGATAGACCAGTGGGCAGTTGTTGGAGTTTTGTATTTGTTGGAAATAAGGGGTACATTAATTATTGGCACTTGTCCTACCTATTTTCTTTTATATATATATATATACATACTCATACATACATAGAAAGAGAGAGATTCATATATACATTGTAGATGTACAGCAGATACTATGGAATCGGTATGAGATGCCGGCGCTCGGGATCCCGGCTGTTAGAATCCCGACGCCGACATCTTGAAAGGATTAACATACCGACACTTGTTGGTCGGTATGCTAACCCTTCCACTCTCCCTACCCTAACCCTAACCCCTCCTCTTTGGTGCTTAACCCTAACCCTCCCCCCGAGTGCCTAACCTAACCCTCCCCCTAGTGCCTAACTTAACCCTGCACCCTAAACCTAAACCCCCTAACACCTTACCTTCGGTATCCCGGTGGTCAGGATGAATGCCATAGGCAAACACAGGGGGGGGGGGGGTTCCGGTTGCCTGGAAACCCCCCTCCCTAGCCCACAGCATGAGGACCACAACATAAATAGCATTTAATAGTAAAGTTGCATGTTTTTAAAATCCCCTCAGTGTCACAAATGAAATAATTGGCACCACCTGTTGAACTTTTAAAATGTGCCAGCCAGTGCACCAACTAAGAGATATGGAAAACATGCACTTTTAGGGGTGCACTGATATCTACTGTATAGGGTTAATTATTAATACTGTATAATAATGCACTATCCAGTACATAAGGAGACCAATCTGTACATCTATGTCCTGGGCAGTGCACGTTTTTTTTTCTGCCCCCCTCCCCCATTTGGAAACCCCTCTCTAGAAATCCTGCATTTGCCACTGGCGGCACAGGGCTTCTGACCGGTGCCGGGATTTCGGCGCCGGCAATAGGAGCGTCTGCATCCAGACCACTGGGATGCCGAACGTATACCATATAGAATACATGGATATACTGCAATAATAGAGTTCCTGCACCTTTTAAGTGGCTACAGCCACTGTCACCAGTAGGTGCCCGCTTGCTACTCTGTTCACTTGTCAGTGGTCTTAACTTCACACGGGAAGTTAGGGGAAGAAATTGTAACCAGATTACTACTAGCAGGAGCACATTGAGGAGTGGACAATAGGATAGGACACATACAGTGCAAAGGATGACACTAATTGCAAAGAGAGAACAAGGAAAACAGATTATGATAAACATATGGTCTAAGTGTAGATTTATTTTCTATATGTATTTATATTTTTAGCCAAATTCTGTATTTCACATTTTAGAAAATTTAGCAAAAATGTTTTTTTTTTTTTTTAAATATAACACCACAGTCCACACCCTGCGTTCGTAAACATACTTTGCTAGACATATAGCATATATATAATATTCTGTCAGCTGCTCTGATATAGTCCAAGGCTTTGCATCCCTCACCTCCTGCTCGGGTCAGTTACTTTGGAAGGCTGGTCAGACACGAGGTTCTGGCTATACAGGTTGAGTCTCCCACATCCAAATATTCAGAAATGGGGAATTATTTTGGCATGACTGAGATAATGAAACCTTTGATTTTTGATGGTTCAATGTACACAAACTTTTCTAAGGCACAAATTATTAAAAATATTATAGAAAATTACCTTTAAGATGTGAGTTTATAAGGTGTATATGAAACATAAATGAATTTAATTTCTGTACACAAACTTTGCTTGAGCCACAAAATTATTGAAAATATTGTATAAAATTACCTGCAGGCTGTGTGTATAAGGTGTATAACACATAAATGCATTCTGTGTGTATATTATAGTCCCATTCCCAAGATATTTCATTATGGTATGCAAATATTCCAAAATACGGAATATTCCGTTATCCAAAATACCCCGGTCCCAAGCAGTTTGGATATGGGAGACTCAACCTGTATAGGGGTTCTGCCTGCTGCTTGTGGAGAAGTACTTGCTCTCACTGCTGTCCAGGCTGCTAAGGAGTCAACTGCACTTGCAAGCATTTCTGTCAATCTCTGTCCCTGCCCCCAGTAAATATAATAATTGTTTCGAGTTTATCTACTAATCACTTTGCTCTGCCAAGTTTCTCTGTGCACTGATCTGGTTTTGGACTCCTGGTTACTCTCTCTGGCTGTTCCTTATGCTGACTGCTCACATTGTGTACCAGAACCTAGCTACATTCCAGACCTTGATTCTGACACCTTTTGAAGGTGCCCAATAATTATCCTATCCATAACCTGTAACTGGGTGACCAAGAAGAGCCTAGCACTGAATTGTTTTTTTGGTTTTGTTTTTTAGTAGATACAGGGTATCATCTACCCACCCACTCCCTATTAGAAGCAGTCAGGTCTACATAACATTTTTTGTTCAATAAATAAATGGCATTTGTATTTATTTTTTATTGTTTATCTGCAAACTACAAATATAGTTTATCTAATTTGTTTGCTTACTGTATAAAGTTGTATTCTGTCCTGAATGTAGGCTTTAGTGCATAAAGACATTTATGTGTGTGTCAGTTTGAACTAAGAAAATAAAATGGCCTTATCTCATTTCCCAAAGGTAACAGACTCTGAAGTAAGAGTTCCTTTTATTTTATTTAGGAATGACTAATCTTGTCTGATCTACAAGGCGTTACAGCTTGGTGACATTTAAGATTAGAAGCTAAAACAGAAATGTCCTTGAGCAACTTTAAATAAACCAAGCGTAATGTTTTGGTAAAAATTATATTACAAATCTAAACTTTTTCACTCCAGAATTAGTTTTTTTAAATATAAGACTTATGTCACCTAATAGAAAAATAAGAGTTATGGTATGACATACCTTTGTTAACTCTTTTTCTTCTAGGTCCATGGGGTCCACAGCCAATACGTTGGGGTATGAATCCCGGTTACCAAACTGCACCGGGTCCCTCCTCATATACCCCACCCCCTGCCTCAGGTAGCCAGTTCATTACCAAGCTCAAGCAGGCAGAGACAAAACAAAGGGTAAGAAAGAAGAAACCCATACTCATGAGTCCAGACTTTCAAGAGAAGACATTTTCCGGAAACCACCCCCCGGAACTACAGGTGCGTCTGGGTGGGTGTCCTGTGGACCTCGAAGGAAAATAGTTAACAAAGGTATGTCATACCATAACTCTTATTTTCTTCTTCGGGGTCCATGGGGTCCACAGACAATACGTTGGGGATATCCCAAAGCACTAACTCTACAGGCGGGGACGCTCCTGACTCTCGGAAGAGAGAAGAATCCTACGCCCGAAGGAGGCATCCTGAGAGGCAGAGGTGTCAAATGCATAAAATTTGACAAAGGTATGGATGGAAGACCATGTGGCTGCCCTGCATAATTGCTCAGCAGAAGCCCCACGACGGGCTGCCCACGACAGACCTACCGCCCTAGTAGAATGTGCCATTACTGAATTCGGCACCCGCATGCCAGCCTGTGTATAAGCCAATGAAATTGCCATGCGAATCCACCTGGTCAGTGTCTGTTTATTGGCAGGCCAGCCACGCCTATGACAACCATAAAGCACAAAAAGTGAATCAGACTTCCTCCATTTGCTCTTGCGTTTCACATAAATTCTCAATGCATGGACCACATCCAGGGAACCCTCTCCTGTCGAGAGACTAGTGCCCTGAAATGCTGGAACTACTATTTCTTCAATAATATGAAATTTAGACACTACTTTCGGAAGGTAACCCTCCCTAGTACATAGTACTGCTCTATCTTGATGAAACACCAAGAACGGCGCACGGAAGGAAAATGCAGCTAAATCCGACACTCTGCGTGCAGATGCTATAGCAAGAAGAAATACTGTCTTCGCTGTTAGCCACTTGATGTCTATTGAATTTAAAGGCTCGAACGGAGGAGCCTGTAAAACCCTCAGAACTTGAGTCAAATCCCATGGAACAACCGGGGGAACGAAGGGAGGCTGAATCCTCAACACCCCCTGAAAAAAGGCACTTATATCTGGTCTCAGAGCAATTTTTTGTTGGGACCAGACTGAAAGAGCAGGCACCTGTACCCTCAAAGAGGCCAGGCAGAGCCCCTTTTCCAGACGCTTTGAAGAAAATCAAGCACTCTGGAGATCAGAAATTTCTCTGGGTCATACCTTTTCAGTTCACACCACTGGAAGAAAGTATGCCAAATTCTATAGTATATGCGAGCTGAGGATGGTTTCCGTGCCTTCAGCATTGTCCGTAAAACAGACTCGGAAAACCCTTTCTTCCTCATGGCCTCAAGAGCCATGCCATCAAAGATAGCCAATGAAGATCCGGGTACCAGCAGGGACCCTGTAGCAACAGATCCGGTCTCAATGGCAGAGACCATGGAGTGTCTATGGAGAGAGACTGTAGATCTGTGAACCAGTGCTGTCTCAGCCATGCTGGAGCTATTAATATCACGGTACTGCCCTCTTGTTTGATCTTTCTGACGATTCTGGGAAGAAGAGCAAACGGGGGAAACAGATATACCAGCTTGTAATGCCACTTTACTGCCAGTGCATCTACAAACTCGGCTCTCGGATCTCTGGACCAGGATCCATACCTGGGAACCTTCTTGCTCCTTCTTGACGCCATAAGATCTACTTCTGGTAGACCCCACTTGTCCATGAGGTTTCAAAAAACCTGTGGATGTAGGGCCCACTCTCCTGCATTTATCTCCTGCCGACTGAGAAAGTCGGCTTCCCAATTCAGGACACCCGGAATGAACACTGCAGGTTTCATGGGAAGATGACCCTCTGCCCACACCAGGATTTTTGATACCTCTGCCAAGGCAGCCCGACTCCTTGTGCCGCCCTGATGATTTAGGTAGGCAACTGTATTGTATTGTATTGTATTTATTGTTGTCATCAGCAAAACAAGTTTGACAGACGAAATTACATTGCACTTTTTTAAAACAGTGAATAGCAATCCATGGTAAAGGTTATCACAAACAATTTCACAAAAATAATAAAATTAAAATTAACTAAAGAGATACAATCATAGCATTCAACATGCGCACAGCAGATGGAAGAAAACTAACCCTCAAGCGACTCGTACGTGCCCGAAGTACTCTAAACCGCTTTAAAGATGGGAGCTTATCAAAAAATTCATGAAATGGATGGCTTGGATCCGATATGATACCTTTGGTTCTCTTTAGAACCCTAAGCCCATAAACATCATGAATAGTTGGCAACTGCACGCCAATGATTTTGCTGGCGGTCCTAACAACCCGTTCCAGTGCACTTCTTTCACTCGCTGTGCAGTTGCCATACCAGATAATGATACCAAACGTCAGAATGCTCTCAATTGAGCATCTGTAAAAGTTTAGCATAGTTACTTTGCTAACTCCCGAGGCCCTCAAACGTCTTAGGAAAAACAGACGCTGTTGCGCCTTTTTAATTAGGGACAGTGTATTTAAAGACCATGTCAAATCTGCAGCAACCTGGATACCCAGAAATTTAAAAGACTCAACTATATCAACATCCTGGTTGTTAATAGACACTGGCAATTTCTGCTCTAAACATCTCCTACGAAAATCAATTACCAGTTCTTTTGTCTTGTCACCATTTAGGAGCAAGTGATTATCACCACTCCAAGAAACCAAATTTTTGATCTCTTTCCTATAATGGGACTCATCATTCCTGCTAATTAACCCAACGACTGCAATATCATCAGCAAATTTGATGATTTTCACAGAATCAGAAGTCGACACGCAGTCGTGGGTAAATAGCGAGTATAATAGGGGGCTGAGAACACAACCCTGGGGAACACCAGTCTTAATCAACACTTCCCCCGACACAGCACCTCCAATTCTAACTACTTGTGGTCTATCAGTTAAAAAGTTTAAAACCCAGTTACAAATAGACCCACTTAACCCCAAGTCAACTGCGGTGCGATTGTCTGACTGTATCTGCACCGGCCTGTCCTTTAGGATTTCCTGAGTCTGAACTAAAGCTTTGAATATAGCTCTTAGTTCCAGGATGTTTATCGGTAGCCGGCTTTCTGCCACTGACCACTTTCCTTGGAAAGTGTGTGACCCCCATCAACACTGAAGACTGGTGTAGGTTTTGAACAACATCCAATCCGACACAAAAAATGGGCGAACCTGCCTGAGATGCTTTGTCTGCAACCACCAGGACATGGACAAATGCACCTCTGAAGAGAGACACAGCAACTGAGACCTGATCGTGCGCTAATCCTTGTTCCAGCAAGACAGAATTCATTGCTGCAGTGGTCTGGAGTGGAATTGAGCGTATTCCACCATCCTGAAAGTGGCCACAATCGACCCCAGGACCTGCATGGCCACTAGAACAGATATCTGTCTGTTGTGGAGCAATCTGCATATTCGCGATTGTAAGGCAAGAATCTTCTCCTCCGGCAGATATATTTTCTGCACCACGGAGTCCAATCTTGCTCCCAAGTGACACATCTGTTGTACCGGACAGGGCGACGACTTTTTCCAGTTTATGATCCAGCCGTGACTGGACAGACATGATACTGTCAGCCCCAAATGATCCTGTAACTGCTGCGGGGACTGCCCTAGCAACAGGAGATCATCGAAGGCAAGATTCTGACGCCCTGGCGTCTGAGGCATGCCATCATCACCGCCATCACCTTGGTGAACACCCGAGGGGCTGTGGACAGGCCAAAAGGTAGGGCCTGGAACTGAAAATGTGCCTCCCCTACCACAAAATTAAGAAATTTTTGATGGGCCTGTGTAATTGGTATGTGGAGGTAGGCATCCTGTATATCCAAGGTTACCATAAAGTCCCCCTGCTCCATTGTCAACACAATCGATCGCAATGTTTCCATCTTGAAACCAGGAGCTCGAATAAATTTGTTGAGCTCTCTCAGATTTAGAATGGGCCGGTATGACCCGTTTGGTTTTTGAACCAAGAACAGATTGGAGTAAAACCCCTCTCGTAACTGAGTCCCTGGCACCGCAACCACTACCTCCGATGCTAGTAATGCAAGAATTGCTTTCTGAAGGGCCAAAGCCCTTTCTGAACCCTCCTGTGGGTTTATACCAAAAATCTCTGAGGAGGACTCCTCCAAAATGTCAAGGTGTACCCTCGGGAGACGACTCCTCGAACCAAGGCATCCTCCGTTGTGAGGTGCCAGATCTCTGAGAACCGAAGCAGTTGGTCCACCCCAACCTGGGATCCCCCAGAGGGAGGCCCGTCCCATCAGGCCACTGGTTTATACTGGATCTTAGAACCTGGATGCTCTGCCAGGGGATCCTGGGTCCCGCCTTTTTAGGTGGATATCTCGCCGAGGGCTGACCCTTGGCCTTGCCCTGTGGCCGAAACCCCCGAAAGGATGCCCGTCTAAGTTTAGATGAGGCTGCTGATGGCAGACCTGCCGTCTTTGAGGCTGCCATGGAAGCTACAATTATATCCAATTCTGGACCAAAAAGAACTCCCCCTGTGAATGGAAGGGATTTTAGGGCCTTCTTGGACCCGGCATCCGCCTTACAATCCTTTAACCAGAGAATCCTATGTGCTACCACGGATTCCGCTGAAACCCTAGAGGAAAGGATCCCTGCATCCAATGCGGCGTCTCCCAGATAAGACACCCCTTCTCTAATAAAGGAGATCATGTCCAGCTGCTCCTTAGAGGCATCTGGTAAAGACTGCTAGAGTTTTAACCCACTCCTCAATAGCTCTTGCTACCCAAGCAGTAGCCATAGCTGGATGGGTGGCCATTCCCGCTAGCGAGAAGATTGATTTGAGGCAACTCTCCAGTCTCCTATCTGTGGCTTCCTTCAGCAAAGCCGCAGGGATTAGCAGAGTGGTACGCTTAATCTGCTGTGCCACATGTGCATCAACTGACGGTGGATTCTCCCACCTAGCACAGTCCTCTGCTGGAAAAGGATATAGAAGCGCCACTCTTTTAGAAGGATGGCTTTTCTTATCTGGACAGACCCATGCTTCTTCCATAAGTTCTGATAAATGCTCAGACTTTGGGAATTCTGCCTTGACCACTTTCTGGCATTTAAACAGGGGTGCCTTCCTAAGTGGAAGATCCCCTTCCTCGATATTTAATACTGATGTCACAGCCCTAATCAGAAAGGGGACATTGGCTACTGGGAAATGATCATCACCTCCTCGGAGATAGACTACTGAGAAGAGTCCTGTGCCTGCTCCTCAGAGGAGGAGGCGCTGGAGTACTCACCCATGTGAGAAGGTAAATGGCGCCTTGATTTAGGCTGCTTTGGTTGACAGCCTGAGGAGGCTGAAAGCCCCCGAGGATGATGCCATAACCTTAACAGCACCAGGGTCCATCCAAGGTGGCCACATCATGGGCATAGGATGCATCTGCTGAGGCAAACCCCAAACCGGTGGTGCCGGGGCAGCCAGCCACTCTGCCACCTGAGCCATAACCTGAGAAAATGATGCCCAAGGGGGCTCAGGGCCTGTAATAGGCAGACTTAATTGGTGTGGTGGCTGTCTAAAACAGTTACTACAAAGCCCATTTTGTAGAAAGTCCTGTGGGGATAAGCCTGCCTTGTAGGCTATACAGGATATCAGCAACGGGGATCCCACCACCTGACCATCAGACTCCTTAGAAATGTCAACTATGCCAAGGTTCTGAGTGTATATGTGCTGACTTTCTACTCTCAACCCACACACCTGTAGTAAGGGATAAGGGGAGAGACAGTGACAGTTTACAGGAATTACAGTTCTTTTACATAAGAAACAGTATCCACAGACAACAATCACATGCCATGCATAACACTTCTGCGAGTCATACGCATATAAGCTCTTGCTACCATAATCAGCGCTAGGCTTAGTAGGATAGAGCACTGTAAAACCTGAACCAGCAGAAGGAAAGGTACACAGGGAGACTGTCCAGCGTCCTGAAGGAGCAGCGTTCTGAGAGCAACAGACCTACATGCTGGCTGCCCTATATAGAGGCTGGGAGGAGCAACCCACCCCGCTGGGCTAGAAGACTGGACTGCGTGTGGATTGGGGGAGGGGCCGCCAGGGAAGCGGACCTCCCCTATGCTGCTTGGACCTGCCCGGTAAACTGACATGGCCCCCGCCACAAGCCCCGGCTTGTCAAGAACATCACATCCCGGCGGCCTAGTGTAGGCGACAGGCTGTTCTGCCCCTGACTGCAGCTAACCTCTGGCCAGTCTCACCGCCGGAGGCCGGACCGCCGCGTGGTCCCGGCATCAGCGGCCGCGCGACTACCCGCTTACCTTCCATCCCCTTTGATCCGGATGCGGTCCAGGGCATGAGAGCCCCTGCCGAAGCCCTATCCTTGGACCTGCCAAGGCTAGCGGTGCGGCGCCGGAGGAGGTAGTTGCAGCGGGTGGCCGGTGCGTCTCCAATCAGACGCGAGGCTGCTTCCAGGACAGCTCAGACCACCCGCCTACATGGAGAGAAAAACTTTATTTATTTTTTTTACTCGTCTTCGGGACTGCTCCTGCAGTCCCACTGTCTATGTGGTGTACACACCAAACAGGAAGGACTGGCTACATGAGGCAGGGAGTGGGGTATATGAGGAGGGACCCGGTGCATCCTGGGAGCAGAGAGCTCGTTTGTATTAACTGTTTGGTGACCGGGATTCATACCCCAACGTATTGGCTGTGGACCCCATGGACCCCGAAGAAGAAATATATTGTACACACAAGACAACAGGGGCAATTAGTTGGGTATTAGACATAATTAAAAAAAAAACTGACATAGAAAATGAAGGGGCTATTTCAAAGTTAGGAGACAAGCAAAAAAAAATAAATTAACAAGTAACTTTGTAATGCAAGGGGTGCAAATACATTTATTGTTTTATTTGTATGCGTTTTTTTGTTTTTTTTTGCATTCACTTGATGCTCTAGTGTGTAGCCCACTTATGCTGGAAAGCATTATTGTTGTTACACTGCTATTTAGATTTGAAATAGTATACACCCCTCCCAAATCAAAATCTCGCTGCATATTTTAAATCTGCGCCATATGCAGTGCAACATCATTTTGCCAAAGTGCAAAGTAAAGAGGCCCATAAATCAGCAATCACAAAAGAACGATTCACAGATTTTGTGATTTTTTTCCCCCAAATCTAATGATTTCCCAATCCACTAATCTGCGTCCATACATTACAGAAATTTTCAGTGATTTGCAAATCATTTTCAGAACAGACAGATCTGTCAATCTTGAAAGGCTCATCATTAACTGGTAACAGTCAGCATATTGGCTTACCGTTACCATACACTAGCAATTTACTGCCCCGATTGGTTGGTGAAATCCAATATGTTGGACAACCTGATTTACCAATTCCAATCACGTTTTGGTTGGAATTTGCGTTTGGTGTACCCCATACATTTCCCAAATCATTTGCAAAATGGGGAATTAGATAATATATATATTGCAGATGTACTGTATGAGGGCCTTTACTCCCTTTTTTTGCTTTGCTCCCAAATCTGAATAAGCCTCTAAGGCGGAGATGTACTAAGTCTTGAGAGTGATAAAGTACCAACCAATCAGCTCCAAAATGTCACTTTACAGGCTCTATTTGAAAAATGACAGGTAGGAGCTAATTGGTTGGTACTTTATCTCTCTACACTTTACTGTATCTCTCATAGTGCATCTCCCCCTTAGGCCCGTTTTCAATTGCAGGCGACAAGTCCCAGACTTTTCGCCTGCCAGACTTTCCGCCTACATCGCGTGTTTTTGGAGAAAACACTTTCCGCGCGCGCGACTGCTGTTTGCCCTATTTAATTCCAAAGGACGTGAAAACGGCACTCGGCGAAACTTGAACAGGCGGAAAGTCCACTCAAAAACGGGGAAATCAGCCTGACACCCCCCATAAGATGCACTGACATGGGAGATTACTATGGATACCCCCGATATGCCATGCTAAAGGTATTTGGGGTACTTAAATAGTCTCAATAGGTTCTGTTTAGCGTATTTGCATAAGGTGTGAAGAATAGCATTTTGACTTTTTTTGGCAAAAATAACTAGTCCCAGCAAAATTGGGGTACCTGAAAATGGGTGGTAGCATATTTTAAAGTTGCTAAAGTAAAGTTATAAAAATATGTACCTTAGTGAGATAAAGCATTTTTATTAAGGAAATCCTGTGCTCTGTTCACCAACTAACAGTTGATGACACTGCTCAACTTATACTATGTGATGGCTCGTGGTGGTATTTGAGACCTTCCTTACCATTTCTGAACTGTTCTACAGATTGCATTTAATGAAAGATGATGTTGTGCAACCAATCAGATTCTAAAGGGCAGATTAAATTCAGCACAAGTTCCCACTGGACATATGTGCAATGTATGGCGGAGCGCACGTCCAGGTTATTAATATGGTAAGTAAAACACCACTAATTTTCATTCATGCCTCTATGCACAGGACCTCATGATGCATTGAATGACCGCTAACTGTCATTTTCCAGCATTAAGTAGAAAATGAAGCAAACGTGATTGGCTGAGTGTAACTTTTGTACACAGTTTCCATAAATATCCCCACTGAATATTTAGCTGGTAGCCTGACATTTTTCCCCGCAGGATATAGCTAAACACCTACCATTTCCATACCATAATATAACCTATAATGATAGATCTCCTATTTTAAACGAATACTATTCTTGTATTAAATGTCATGCTTCTCACTTCTCCTCATTCCAGACTAATTTAAATTCTGCTGCTTGATCCAAGATCTGATCCAGAAAGTATATACACGCACATGTACCTCTGCAGACTTGCTTCATTCTGGCACTTGTGCCCACTTGCTTCTGGACAGATGGGATGAGGAGGGATCAGACATTCTAATGAAGTTCAAGTATAGTAAGGGCATATCTAAGCAATTGCAAATACTTTCAACCCGGGACACAGACACAGTGCCGCAACTAGAAGCCCCCCCCCCATCCCACAAAACATCTTTTTTATAGCCTCAATCGAGGCAAAGTCGCTGACTATGGGCCTGATTCAGAGCCCCTCGCTCGCGCTGTGCGTTCGCAAGCGTACCGATGTTCTGCGTACGCGCATGCGCACACTTCTTTCTGCGCGCGCACGAACTACACAATGCAATCGCATCCCTCTCGCTCGTCCTGCAAAGACAGCCCAGGGTAATGAGTGACAGTAAGGCCATTTGTGGGTGGTAACAGGGGCAGGACACTAATAACGGGGGGTTGGAAATAAGAATGCAGCGTGCCTGAGTGTTTCCACGCCATTTTAGAAGCGTGCATAAATAACAGGCAGCACATAGTACACGTCACTTGCCATTTTTACACTGATTTCCTCGCAATGTTTGCCTCAAGCACTGCGTTAGCATCCGATGGTGCTCGATGTACCAATGTTTTAATACACTTCCTGGAGATGACGTGGTGCTGGTGGGCGGCTCTGCCTGTGCGATTGGGCATACGTATACACAAAGTTGCCGCTCGCTAAGACATGGTGGGCGTGCTTATGCCTTGGCGAGCGGTCGCTTCCCGTGGCGTCACTTTGTCAAATTTGCATGCGCATCCAGCGAGCGTACACAGATAGCGAACGGGTCTGAATCAGGCCCTATGTCCTCCAAATCCATATTTATAAAACACTTGTAACTCCCATCTGTAAGGTGAAAAACTAATTTCCCATCTATACCATACATGCCTACCCTCCTGGTTTTCACGAGAGGCTCCCGATTTTTCAGGTAACCCCCGCACCCCAGGAAGGGTAGGCATTTCTCCCGCATTCTGCCCACTGGGGAGAATTTCTGCAGCGATCGCGGGTCCCTGTGTAGGGGCGGGGCTTAATGACGCAATTCTCCATAAATTGCATCATTTAGCCCCGCCCCCTGTTTAAATTTAAGCCGATCTCGTAAATTGCCATGAAGGGGCAGGGCTTAATTACATGACCCGTCAGGCCCCACGCCCATCACAGCCCACCTGCTTGTCTTCCCCAGGCTTCTCCCGGGGAGGACAAGCAAAATGTAGGCAAGTATGATCTATACAACACCCCAAAATACATGTGCTACATCATTCCATCAGCCCATTTTTGAGCATTTTACAGAAAATCATATGTAAATGACATACCTTTGTTGCCCAAATTATGATAATTAAATGCCTCCAAGTGCATGATTATTCATTGGGAGGGGTGTACCAGAGGTTCTGCACTGAGGGTCTGATTCAGCACGGACTGCAACTGCAATTGTAGCTTCGTAATCGCACGCAGTGAAGCTGAGAAAATATGCTAATGTCTGCAACCACTCAGCCAGCGTAGAGACGCCAACTACTGCCTTCTCACATCCATAATACCTCGCAGTCCTGCGTATACATCGGTAACATCAGCCACAGCTCAGCCAGCATAGAGACGCCCACTACTGTCTTCTCACATCCATAATACCTCGCAGTCCTGCGTATACATCGGTAACATCAGCCACAGCTCAGCTAGCATAGAGACGCCCACTACTGTCTTCTCACATCCATAATACCTCGCAGTCCTGCGTATACATAGGTAACATCAGCCACAGCTCAGCCAGCATAGAGACGCCCACTACTGTCTTCTCACATCCATAATACCTCGCAGTCCTGTGTATACATTGGTAACATCAGCCACAGCTCAGCCAGCATAGAGACGCCCACTACTGCCTTCTCATATCCATAATACCTCGCAGTTCTGCGTATACATTGGTAAAATCGGAGAACATCAGCCCCTCATGCACAATTAAAGCAGGTCTGACCTGTCTCAGAAATTAGAAGTCTCGTCACAGTGAATACACAAGCTGCTTAGGCAATTGCAGTGACTAATTTATGCACACCCATGTAACGGCGTTCAAACGGACAGGCACACCTGCGTTTCTCCTACCACTCTCCCATCACCACCCCAAATGCTAATGGCCTGTCACTCACTCTGCAATGGATTTCTGTGTGCGTGCGTAATCGCAGTGCAATCACCGTGCACGTGCAGTGCTGTCTATACAGATGCGCAGTACGCAACAATCGGCCGATCTGCATAGGCAGTAGCAATTGCAATCCATGCTGAATCAGACATTTGATATACTATTTTCTCCTATTTTTCACACACTAAGGGGCTGCAAAATAAAATGTCTGTAAAATCTCATTGAGACCCATGTACACAGATTCTGTAACCGAATTGCAAAATGTCACGTCTGTAGGATTTTAAAAAAAAGATTTAGTGATGTTGATATTGCGAAATACATTTTAGATGCTTTTCTAACACTCATGCCACCAGCTGAGACTGACACTTAAAAAAGTTCACATTATATGCCATACTGTGCATGCCCCAATTCACATATTCCACACTGCATATTCCCCTATATACATTATATGTCACACCAAGCATGCCCCAATTCACATATTCCACACTGCATATTCCCCAATATACATTATATGCCACACCAAGCATGCCCCAATTCACATTATATGCCACACTGTGCATGCCCCAATTCACATTATATACCACACTGCATATTCCCCAATATACATTATATGCCACACCAAGCATGCCCCAATTCACATTATATACCACACTGCATATTCCCCAATATACATTATATGCCACACCAAGCATGCCCCAATTCACATTATATACCACACTGCATATTCCCCAATATACATTATATGCCACACCGAGCATGCCCCAATTCACATTATATGTCACACTGTGCACGTCCCAATTCACATTATATGCCACACTGTGCATGCCCCAATTCACATTATATGCCACACTGTGCATGCCCCAATTCACACTTCTTTCTGCGCGCGCACAAACTACACAATGCGATCGCATCCCTCTCGCTTGTCCTGCAAAGACAGCCCAGGGTAATGAGTGACAGTAAGGCCATTTGTGGGTGGTAACAGGGGCAGGACACTAATAACAGGGGGTTGGAAATAAGAACGCAGCGTGCCTGAGTGTTTCCACGCCGTTTTAGAGGCGTGCATAAATAACAGGCAGCACCATAGTACACGTCACTTGCCATTTTTTACACTGATTTCCTCAAAATGTTTGCGGTAGGGTAAAGCTACCTCAAGCACTGTGTTAGCATCCGATGGTGCTCGATGTACCAATGTTTTAATACACTTCCTGGAGATGACGTGGTGCTGGTGGGCGGCTCTGCCTGTGCGATTGGGCGTACGTATACACAAAGTGGCTGCTCGCTAAGACATGGTGGGCGTGCTTATGCCTTGGTGAGCGGTCGCTTCCCGTGGCGTCATTTTGTCAAATTTGCATGCGCATCCAGTGAGCGTACACAGATAGCGAACGGGTCTGAATCAGGCCCTATGTCCTCCAGATCCATATTTATAAAAACACTTGTTTTTTTTACCCCTATCGGGAAGGGGGCGTGGCCACGCCTCCCCTATTAGGCCACGCCCCCTATTACCGGGGCCCGCCATGGCTCTTGGCGGGCCTGACCAGTACAAACCATGTTGCTATGCAAGGGGTGCAAATACATACATGTATTTTGCATGTAGGGTAAATACTTGCTGCTTTTGCATGTAGCCCACAAATACTGCACAGCTTTATTTTTACACTGCAATTTAGATTTTAGTTTGGAGTTGGACACACCTCTCCCAAGTCTAAATCTTTCTGCACATTTTACATCTGCCCCACCTGCAGTGCAGCATGGTTTCACCAAGATGCACAGTTATACCCCTTTCACATCGCAAAAGTAACCCGGTATGTTTCCTGGCCGATCTGGGTCGAGGTGCAGTGTGAACGGCGACTCAGCATTTCAACCTGAGTTGAACTCAGGAACAAGCCGGGTTGATGTGCAGTGTGAACGGGCCCAACCCGGGACTCAGTAAACACCACTGATTGGATGTTCCTGGTCTCACTTGATGATGTCAGCAGCCATACACACAGTCAGCACACTGCAGACAACAGCAGAAGCAGTATTCTGGCAGCCTGGAGGGGGTTAATACCACTACTGTCATTACAGTGATGGATAATTGGAGTGAAGAAGAAATGAACTGTACACTATGCTGCCAGAAGCTGCATCATGCTCTCACTGGCTGAATCAAACAGCAGTATAGCACAAACACTCATGAACTCAGGGCTACACAGTGATAATCCATCAGCCATTATTCCTGCAATGCTGTGAGCAGTCCCCAGGCCTCTCCCTTTTGTTCCCTTTTGTGATCTTATCTTTGTAAGCCTGAAAAGTAAATTTTTAACGACATCCATAGGGTTTTACATGGCTGACCTGGGTTCAGTGTGAACAGAGCCAACTCGGGAATAACCCTGGTCGAAGGTGCAGTGTGAAAGGGGTCTGATCCAGGTCGCAGTTGGGTTGGATCCGTGTTCAAAATCCAGAGACATAGCAGAGCTTGCAATGTGAAAGGGGTATTACTTGCTATATCTTACTCTATTTCCAAAGCTGAATCAAGCTCTATGATATAAACATACCCAGCATTAACGGCATTGGAGTCAAAGCAGAATTAAACAAGTCTGCTGTAATTACTCCCACATTGCGTACTGTGAACTAAGGTAGTGATTCAGAATAGTGGATGGAATTGCAAAGCTGCACGCAAGCAGCTTTACAATTCCATCCTTGCAATTATGTTAATGCAGCAGGAGGCGTCATACCTCCTGCATACATTAATGATCCAACCTACTTCCATGGACGCAGCATCGTATCATCTGCATGATCCTTGGCCGGCTGAGTGACCATGGGGTCACACAGGCCGACCATCGGAGATGACGGAAACAGTCCCGAATATCTACGTCAGCCAACGGAGAACCTGGCCTCCGCCCTCCCCCCCAATCACGGCTACATGCCTCCGTTTTGGGAAACAGGTCGCCGTCCCCTCCCCGCCCCCAAACGGCATCAGACTGTCAATCACTGACAGTCTGCTGCCACTCGTTGTGCGAATACGCAGGACCAGTACTGCACATGCACAGTACAGGTCCAGCGCCTGCGCAGATTCCGTTCGGAATCTGCATTCAGCAGTGCACTAGTGTGCACTGCTGAATAAGGCCCAAGATGCCTATATCTATCCGTATACAGAGTTGTACGCATTTCTGATGGCAAATTGCCTCTATCCGTATGCTTGTTTTTATATGTAGAATCATTATCAGTATGCACTTGCACCTTATCCCTGGTTCAAATTATATATCTGAAAGCAGGCGCATTTACACTTCAGCACAACTCTGCATACTGTAGCCTGCAGTTCCATGGATACGCTCTCATTGTGCACAGCCCACCTGAGATCGCCTTTTTACAGAATCCCAGTTGAAAGTATTGATGTGACAGAATTGCTTAAGATTCTGTATCGCCCTTAGTTGCGTACGCTTAGATCTGGAGCAAACGCAGAGTGAAAAGACATGTTACTCTCTGTAAACAGCCTTTTGTTCACCTCTGCACTGGTCCCATAATGCACTTCTTGGGCTATTTGCTGTGTTGGATGGTTATTGTACATAAGTTCAGATGTTTTTCATTTTTAAAACATGAACAGTTGTTTAGGTTTTATTGCATATAACATGGCTTTATATGTGAAGAGATCCCATTGTGATTCAGACCTGGTCGCAAGGCTGCGTTCGCACGCAGCTGTCCGCATCCAAAGTATACCCACTATGTTTGCCTGCGATCGCGGTATGAAATTAGGTGCCCACCAGCCTGACACAAGATGCCCACTTTCCCTGAGTAACATACGTCATCTCCAGGAAGTATATTAAACAATCAGTAACACCATCTGACATCGGACCCATACGCACCACTAGTGGTTGACCATACCCTACCGCAAACGCTGCTGTGTTTAATGCAGCCATGTGACGTGTATGCTGACGATGCGTCCTAATTCTGCACGCCCCTGAAATGGTGTTCCAAAACACAGACACACCTGCGTTTAGCACCACCACCACACCCCCATTACCATCGTCCAATCCCTGTCACCACCCACAAACATCACTCCCTGTCACTCATGCTTGGTGCTTCTGTGTACAGGCGGCAAACCCTTACCGATCGCATAGACTGGTTCATGCATGTGCACTGCATCTTGTACGCATGCGCAGATTGCAAACATCGGCAGGCTGCGTACGAACACAGCCTTGCGACCGGGTCTGAATCAGGCCCTAAACACCATTAGTAAAAAGTTCCTCAGATAGATCTACAGTAGTTCTCTTTGTGTTAAGAGTTTATGAGGAATTGGAAACCAATTATAAAGTGCTTTGTGGTGAAGATGTTTTCTTGTAGAAGAAGTCACAAATACAAACCTTAGAGCATCAGCAATCTCTTATCTCCAGCTTCAGGAAAGTTCAGTGTGTAAATGTTAGATTAAGGCACTTGTACTGGTTCATTTTTCAGTTCCTGCAGTTAACATGTAAAATATATAATTGCCTGGAACAGGCTGGTGTACTTTACCAGCAGACATAAGAGTATACTTTCTGCTACAGTATTCATTATATATAGTCAGGTGCATAAATATTTGGACATTTAAAGAATTTTCATATTTTGGCCTCTATTCACCATCACAATGGCTTTGAAATGAGACAAACAAGATGTGCTTTAACTGCAGACTTTCAGATATAATTTGAGGGTAATTACATCCAAATCAGGTGAACGGTGTAGGAATTACAACGGTTTCTATATGTGCCTCCCACTTTTTATGGGGCCAAAAGTAATGGGACTATCAACTCAAAAGCTATTTCATGGACAGGTGTGGTCTATTCCCTCGTTATTTCATTATCAATTAAGCAGGTAAAAGGTCTGGAGTTGATTCTAGCTGTGACATTTGCATTTGGAATCAGTTGCTGTCGACTCTCAATATGAGATCCAAAGAGCTGTCACTATCAGTAAAGCAAGCCTTCATTAGGCTGAAAAATCAAAACAAATCCATCAGAGAGATAGCAAAAACATTAGGTGTGGCCAAATCAACTGTTTGGAAGATTCTTAAAAAGAAAGAACGCACCGGAGAGCTCAGCAACACCAAAAGACCCGGAAGACCATGGAAAACAACTGTGGTGGATGACAGAAGAATTATTTCCCTGGTGAAGAAAAACCCCTTCACAACAGTTGGCCAAGTCAAGAACACTCTCCAGTAGGTAGGTGTATTTGTGTCAAAGTCAACAATCAAGAGAAGACTTCACAAGAGTGAATATAGAGGGTTCACCACAAGATGTAAACCATTGGTGAGTCACAAAAACAGGAAGACCAGATTAGAGTTTGCCAAACAACATCTAAAAATGCCATTACAGTTCTGGAACAACATACTATGGATAGATGAGACAAAGATCAACTTGTACCAGAGTGATGGGAAGAGAAGAGTATGGAGAAGGAAAGGAACTGATCATGATCCAAAACATACCACCTCATCAGTGAAGCATGGTGGTGCTAGTGTCATGACGTGGGCATGTATGGCTGTCAATGGAACTGGTTCCCTTGTATTTATTGATGATTTGACTGCTGACAAAAGCAGCAGAATGAATTCTGAAGAGTTTTGGGCAATATTATATGCTCATATTCAGTCAAATGCTTCAGAACTCATTGGACGGCGCTTCACAGTGCAGATGGACAATGACCCGAAGCATACTGCAAAAGCAACCAAAGAGTTTTTTAAGGCTAAAAAGTGGAATGTTATGCAATGGCCAAGTCAATCCCCTGACCTGAATCTGATTGAGCATGCATTTCACTTGATGAAGACAAAACTGAAGGGAAAATGCCCCAAGAACAAGCAGGAATTGAAGACATTTGCAGTAGAGGCCTGGCAGAGCATCACCAGGGATGAAACCCAGCGTCTGGTGATGTCTATGCGTTCCAGACTTTAGGCTGTAATTGCCTGCAAAGAATTTGCAACAAAGTATTAAAAAGTGAAAGTTAGATTTAGGATTGTTTAGTTTGTCCCATTACTTTTTAAAAAGTGGGAGGCACATATAGAAACCATTGTAATTCCTACACCGTTCACCTGATTTGGATGTAATTACCCTCAAATTAAATCTGAAAGTCTGCAGTTAAAGCACATCTTGTTTGTCACATTTCAAAGCCATTGTGGTGGTGAATAGAGGCCAAAATATGAAAATTCTGTCAATGTCCCAATATTTATGCACCTGACTGTAAATCAGGCCTACTGGACTGGAAACCTTCTACATTATAATATATTTTTATCATTTATATTTCTATAACATATACTGTATGCTTTCAATGCTGTGATAAGGTTGTCCAATGTTCATGGAGATAAGGCTCTATGGGCTCTATTTATTATCATTATTTTGACTAAAATAAAGTGAAAAAGGGTGTTTTCACACCCCTTTCACATTATTTTAGTATCACCTAAAGTTACTAAAGAGCAATTGGAGTAGAATTCATAAGCTTCTACTCCAAGCCCTAATTATCACATATTTTAAGTAATCAGATCGCATTTTCCCATAATTATAATGAGAGATGCAATCTGTCTGGTAGTTACTAAAAATAAATTGTGAAAAAACTACTGGGGGAAGCCCTGTGATAATAACACCACCTGTAGGTGGCATTATCCAGGGTCTCCCCTGGTTACCGGACCACACGCTGATCACTGCTAAAAAAAAAAATTGTGAAAAAAATATAACTTACCTGAGTCCATGGACCGGAGGTTGGGGCTCCGGTGATGTCCTCCCTCCGGTCAGCTGGTCTCCAAGTAGTAGTGGTGGTAGTAGCCGGCTGCCTTAATACCGACAGCCGGCTTCCCGACTGTCATATCCCGGCGAGGCTGAAATGCCTGGTGTCTAGATGTAGGCGCCCGGCATTCCGATCGAAGGGATGCCGGGCGCCACGAGTGGACAGCTGCGGGGGGGAGGGTTAGGTTTAGGGCACCCGGGGGGGACTGAGGGTTAGGGTTAGGCTAGGGGGAGGGAGGGTCAGGGTTAGGCAGCCCCCAGGGGGGACTTAGGGTTAGGCACCCCCCGGGGGGACTTAGGGTTAGGCAACCCCCCGGGGGGACTTAGGGTTAGGCAGCGGGGAAGGGGGGGTTAGGGTTAGGCACTTAGAGGGGGGATTAGGGTTAGGCACTTGGGGGGAAGTTAGGGTTAGGCACCCTTAAGGAGGGTTAGGGTTAGTGGGTTGGGTTAGGTTAGTCAATACTTACCTATCGACGATAGGCATTTCCAGCGCTGTCGGGCTTCCGCTGCCGGGAACTCTGCTTTGGTCGGCCAGGCACTGCCAGGAATCGAACCTTGCGGCCAGCGGTATTTCATACCGATTCCCTTTAGACTATTGTATTCCTTTCATAAATCATAAAGACAAAAATTTTGCAGTCTTAGTGTGCCCACACACATACCGATATACTTACGATCCGACGATGTGTCTGATTTCCCTTGAAATTCTCCCTGACAGCTCAGCACACGATATGCACATGATATGCACATGATATGCTGTCCAATCTTCATACGATCTCCTGCAGCCAGACTTTTTTATAGTGCATTGTGTCCAGATTGTCAGATCTGCCGTATTGCACGGCAGATCTGAAGATGCGATGTGTGACCTGTGGGGGCATGCATCACATCGTGATCGTGAGTGGGGACTCACGATTTGGGCATTTTGTACCCGATCTGTCAATGTGTCGGAATCAGCCAGATCGGGAAAAAAATCGTTATGTGTGTGGGCACCCTTATAGGGGAGAAGTTGCCTATAGCAACCAATAATCTTCTAGGCATAATTTATCAAGCACATTCTATAAAATGGTATCTAGAATATGATTGGATGCTTTGGGCAACTTCTCCATCTATACTCTTTAGAAGGTTTGATACATCTACCACGTAGTCTCTAGCTTATGGCTTGGATGCAGATTCTTAAATGTAGTCTTTAAAATGACATTGCTTTTATACCTCCAGACAACACAGCATGGTTCTACTTAGGAGAGGACTTTAAACAACAGAAACTATACACAGTAGTGTCATTAACTAAAGCTCAACACTGAACAAATGATGGAAATGTTGTATGTGCTACACCTATGTTATACACCTGGATAGACTAGAAGAGTAATACTAGATCATGATGTATAGGGCCATGTTCTTTATGTTTATTATCGGAGACCGGTAACATTCCTACTCCCATCAAGTGCCAGAACATTTCATCATTGCTCCGGCGCAGAGACAGCTGATGCAAAAATCAGCTGTCTCCCCAAATGTTTTCACTGCTACTTTCATAGCAGTGAAAATTAGAACTGCCAAGTCTGACTCGGCAATGCTAGTGTGCCTTCATGAACTATGGTTCACGCAGGTGTACAAAGCTCTGGCATCCGGCGGAAGGATCTGGACATTGGTAGAGGGATCCTAAAGGATCGCTCTTTGCAACCTAGGACAGGGGTGTGGGAGCAAATGCCATCAAAAGATGGCGAACGCTCCCTCAGTCAAGCTCGGAAAATATTGTATTTACTTGATGAATTTAGGTCCCCATACTAGTGTATGGGTACAGCCTGCCACATCAAGAGTGAAAGGTTACCTTTATGATGAATGGCCCAGATACTTAATTGCTACAAAAACTTTTGCAGAAATTAAGTGATGATGAATATGGCCCATAGAGTGGTGAGGCTGGGGGCTGTATAATAAATAAAGGAGTAGGATAGTAACATTGATAATTAATAATATAATTATAACCTTGTCGGAAAATAGAAATTAACTAAATATTTATTGAAAAATAACTATATAAATTTTAGAAATAGCAGAAGAAATAATTATAGACAATGTATATGAAAAAAAAGTTATATAATAATAGAAATAAAAGGGTAGAATGGTATTAAGTAAGAAAAGTGACACATTGATGATGAATAATATTAAGAGATTTAATAAGTGAATATTATGAATTAAACTAAATCTTTAAGTGTCTTAAGTAGTAAATAATAAGTGTTTCGTTAAGGAAGAATAGGAGAGAAGATGAAGTAACACAAGTAGATTAGGTCAATGTGATGAATTAATAGAAAATCATGAAATATGTTAAATGAAATGGAAAATACTTTTGGAAGAAAGATAAGTAATAGTAGATGAATATAAGGGGAAGTCTTAACTAGACTAATGATTTACAGTAAATAATGTTTTGGTCATTTAACAAATGAAATAATAACTACTGTACAGTATCTACTGTAGTGCAAATAGTTATAGTGGTTGTCTGCAGTGCAGATGCTGGTTTGTGGTTTCCTCAGTTACTTATTTATTTTTGAAACACTTTATTTTTATATTTTACCTATTTTATTGATTTATTTCATATATTTATTTTTAAAATGTTGGTGTTTTTTCTCCACAACTAAATCCATTTTCTCATTCACCTATTTCCTCTATTGTGGCTAAACCACTAAATATAATTATATAATTAACATATTTATATATTTTCCTTTTATGTGACTGCTATCTCTCTTCATTTTAACTTTCATTACTATATTCACATCTACATTACAGGAAAATTAGAGTGAATAGAACTACATGTTAGATATTTAATTATTTAATTTTATCTCTTTGATCTCATACACTACCATTACTTCATGTACTTTTATATATTTCTTTTCATTAACCAAACTCCAGAACAATTATTTGCCAACTAAAAGACTCACAACCTTCTAACAATTGATTATCCTACTTAACCCATTTAAATTCATTATACTCACTTATTTCATCTCTTACATTATTACTCAGCTTTGATTTCCTAATTTTACCAATCTTTCCTTTCTCATCTGCTAATTCTTACAAAACATCAACATAATATTTGAAACAGATATACCACTCTTAGGCGTGTGGTCGTGCTCTGATATACACATGCCTTGGTGTTTTCAACCACCCAAGGTGTGCATATATCAGAGTGTGACCGCACACCAAGGAGTGGTATATCTATCTTATAAAATGGCCCTGGAGAATGATGTAGGGAGAAACATATACAGAATAGGCTGTCTAATTTGAACTACTTTCAATGAATAAACATATAACTGATAACAGTGTAAATAAAACAGTTGAACATTCAGAATTGGCTGTTTAAACAGTTAAACATTAATGACTACTGTCACTTTAAGCGTGGTTCATTTTGGAAAGAAAGCATGTGTTGAACAGTGAATTGTACTGACAGTGAGTGCTATATGCTTCTTCAGGGCCAAGGCTGGCATGTTTACTTACTGTTGTGCTGGATTCTGAAGTGGCTGCTCAGGTAAGTCCTGTTCAAGTTCTTTGAACAGATCACTATTGTATCAGTGTGGTGAGGATTGATGTCAGGTGTGTGGTGAGGATTGATGCTAGGTCCTTTAAGTTATGTAGTAATTTTGACATTTCTTGAAATGTTTCTGTCAGAAATGTGTATTTGTGTCAGTGAGGCAGTGATGTGCTGCTCTTCTGTGAGCAGCATCTCTGTGCGAGATGTTATTGTTTACACTTGTGGAGTGATACAGTTGTGGCTACACCATACACAGCAGTATAAGGAATAGACCAGCAGAGATATTATTGCAGCATCTGATTAGCAGAACAGATACATTCCATGTTCGATGGCCGTTTCAATCATTCAAATATTTTTTTTCAGGGGCTAAATATATATATATATATATATATATATATATATATATATATACATACAGGCAGGTGCATAAATATTGGGACATTGACAGAATTTTCATATTTTGGCCTCTATTCACCACCACAATGGCTTTGCAATGAAACAGACAAGATGTGCTTTAACTGCAGACTTTCAGACTTAATTTGAGGGTGATTACATCCAAATCAGGTGAACGGTGTAGGAATTACAACGGTTTCTATATGTGCCTCCAACTTTTTAAGGCGCCAAAAGTAATGGGGCTATCAACTCAAAAGTTATTTCATGGACAGGTGTGGGCTATTCCCTCGTTATTTCATTATCAATTAAGCAGGTGCATTTGGAATCAGTTGCTGTCGACTCTCAATATGAGATTCAAAGAGCTGTCACTATCAGTGAAGCAAGCCGTCATTAGGCTGAAAAATCAAAACAAACAAATCAGAGAGATAGCAAAAACATTAGGTGTGGCCAAATTAACTGTTTGGAACATTCTTAAAAAGAAAGAACGCTCCGGAGAGCTCAGCAACACCAAAAGACCCGGAAGATCACTGAAAACAACTGTGGTGGATGACAGAAGAATTATTTCCCTGGTGAAGAAAAACCCCTTCACAACAGTTGGCCTAATCAAGAACACTCTCCAGGAGGTAGTTGTATATGTGTCAAAGTCAACAATCAAGAGAAGACTTCACAAGAGTGAATATAGAGGGTTCACCCCAAGATGTAAACCATTGGTGAGCCACAAAAACAGGAAGACCAGATTAGAGTTTGCCAAACAACATCTAAAAAAGCCATTACAGTTCTGCAACAACATCCTATGGACAGATGAGACAAAGATCAACTTGTACCAGAGTGATGGGAAGAGAAGAGTATGGAGAAGGAAAGGAACTGCTCATGATCCAAAACATACCACCTCATCAGTGAAGCATGGTGGTGGTAGTGTCATGGCATGGGCATGTATGGCTGCCAATGGAACTGGTTCCCTTGTATTTATTGATGATGTCACTGCTGCCAAAAGCAGCAGAATGAATTCTGAAGTGTTTTGGGCAAAATTATATGCTTATATTCAGTCAAATGCTTCAGAACTCATTGGACGGCGCTTCACAGTGCAGATGGACAATGACCCAAAGCATACTGCAAAAGCAACCAAAGAGTTTTTTAAGGCTAAAAAGTGGAATGTTATGCAATGGCCAAGTCAATCCCCTGACCTGAATCTGATTGAGCATGCATTTCACTTGATGAAGACAAAACTGAAGGGAAAATGCCCCAAGAACAAGCAGGAATTGAAGACATTTGCAGTAGAGGCCTGGCAGAGCATCACCAGGGATGAAACCCAGCGTCTGGTGATGTCTATGCGTTCCAGACTTCAGGCTGTAATTGCCTGCAAAGGATTTGCAACAAAGTATTAAAAAGTGAAAGTTAGATTTAGGATTGTTTAGTTTGTCCCATTACTTTTTAAAAAGTGGGAGGCACATATAGAAACCATTGTAATTCCTACACCGTTCACCTGATTTGGATGTAATTACCCTCAAATTAAATCTGAAAGTCTGCAGTTAAAGCACATCTTGTTTGTCACATTTCAAAGCCATTGTGGTGGTGAATAGAGGCCAAAATATGAAAATTCTGTCAATGTCCCAATATTTATGCACCTGACTGTAAATCAGGCCTACTGGACTGGAAACCTTCTACATTATAATATATTTTTATCATTTATATTTCTATAACATATACTGTATGCTTTCAATGCTGTGATAAGGTTGTCCAATGTTCATGGAGATAATGCTCTATGGGCTCTATTTATTATCATTATTTTGACTAAAATAAAGTGAAAAAGGGTGTTTTCACACCCCTTTCACATTATTTTAGTATCACCTAAAGTTACTAAAGAGCAATTGGAGTAGAATTCATAAGCTTCTACTCCAAGCCCTAATTATCACATATTTTAAGTAATCAGATCGCATTTTCCCATAATTATAATGAGAGATGCAATCTGTCTGGTAGTTACTAAAAATAAATTGTGAAAAAACTACTGGGGGAAGCCCTGTGATAATAACACCACCTGTAGGTGGCATTATCCAGGGTCTCCCCTGGTTACCGGACCACACGCTGATCACTGCTAAAAAAAAAAATTGTGAAAAAAATATAACTTACCTGAGTCCATGGACCGGAGGTTGGGGCTCCGGTGATGTCCTCCCTCCGGTCAGCTGGTCTCCAAGTAGTAGTGGTGGTAGTAGCCGGCTGCCTTAATACCGACAGCCGGCTTCCCGACTGTCATATCCCGGCGAGGCTGAAATGCCTGGTGTCTAGATGTAGGCGCCCGGCATTCCGATCGAAGGGATGCCGGGCGCCACGAGTGGACAGCTGCGGGGGGGAGGGTTAGGTTTAGGGCACCCGGGGGGGACTGAGGGTTAGGGTTAGGCTAGGGGGAGGGAGGGTCAGGGTTAGGCAGCCCCCAGGGGGGACTTAGGGTTAGGCACCCCCCTGGGGGGACTTAGGGTTAGGCAACCCCCCGGGGGGACTTAGGGTTAGGCAGCGGGGAAGGGGGGGTTAGGGTTAGGCACTTAGAGGGGGGATTAGGGTTAGGCACTTGGGGGGAAGTTAGGGTTAGGCACCCTTAAGGAGGGTTAGGGTTAGTGGGTTGGGTTAGGTTAGTCAATACTTACCTATCGACGATAGGCATTTCCAGCGCTGTCGGGCTTCCGCTGCCGGGAACTCTGCTTTGGTCGGCCAGGCACTGCCAGGAATCGAACCTTGCGGCCAGCGGTATTTCATACCGATTCCCTTTAGACTATTGTATTCCTTTCATAAATCATAAAGACAAAAATTTTGCAGTCTTAGTGTGCCCACACACATACCGATATACTTACGATCCGACGATGTGTCTGATTTCCCTTGAAATTCTCCCTGACAGCTCAGCACACGATATGCACATGATATGCACATGATATGCTGTCCAATCTTCATACGATCTCCTGCAGCCAGACTTTTTTATAGTGCATTGTGTCCAGATTGTCAGATCTGCCGTATTGCACGGCAGATCTGAAGATGCGATGTGTGACCTGTGGGGGCATGCATCACATCGTGATCGTGAGTGGGGACTCACGATTTGGGCATTTTGTACCCGATCTGTCAATGTGTCGGAATCAGCCAGATCGGGAAAAAAATCGTTATGTGTGTGGGCACCCTTATAGGGGAGAAGTTGCCTATAGCAACCAATAATCTTCTAGGCATAATTTATCAAGCACATTCTATAAAATGGTATCTAGAATATGATTGGATGCTTTGGGCAACTTCTCCATCTATACTCTTTAGAAGGTTTGATACATCTACCACGTAGTCTCTAGCTTATGGCTTGGATGCAGATTCTTAAATGTAGTCTTTAAAATGACATTGCTTTTATACCTCCAGACAACACAGCATGGTTCTACTTAGGAGAGGACTTTAAACAACAGAAACTATACACAGTAGTGTCATTAACTAAAGCTCAACACTGAACAAATGATGGAAATGTTGTATGTGCTACACCTATGTTATACACCTGGATAGACTAGAAGAGTAATACTAGATCATGATGTATAGGGCCATGTTCTTTATGTTTATTATCGGAGACCGGTAACATTCCTACTCCCATCAAGTGCCAGAACATTTCATCATTGCTCCGGCGCAGAGACAGCTGATGCAAAAATCAGCTGTCTCCCCAAATGTTTTCACTGCTACTTTCATAGCAGTGAAAATTAGAACTGCCAAGTCTGACTCGGCAATGCTAGTGTGCCTTCATGAACTATGGTTCACGCAGGTGTACAAAGCTCTGGCATCCGGCGGAAGGATCTGGACATTGGTAGAGGGATCCTAAAGGATCGCTCTTTGCAACCTAGGACAGGGGTGTGGGAGCAAATGCCATCAAAAGATGGCGAACGCTCCCTCAGTCAAGCTCGGAAAATATTGTATTTACTTGATGAATTTAGGTCCCCATACTAGTGTATGGGTACAGCCTGCCACATCAAGAGTGAAAGGTTACCTTTATGATGAATGGCCCAGATACTTAATTGCTACAAAAACTTTTGCAGAAATTAAGTGATGATGAATATGGCCCATAGAGTGGTGAGGCTGGGGGCTGTATAATAAATAAAGGAGTAGGATAGTAACATTGATAATTAATAATATAATTATAACCTTGTCGGAAAATAGAAATTAACTAAATATTTATTGAAAAATAACTATATAAATTTTAGAAATAGCAGAAGAAATAATTATAGACAATGTATATGAAAAAAAAGTTATATAATAATAGAAATAAAAGGGTAGAATGGTATTAAGTAAGAAAAGTGACACATTGATGATGAATAATATTAAGAGATTTAATAAGTGAATATTATGAATTAAACTAAATCTTTAAGTGTCTTAAGTAGTAAATAATAAGTGTTTCGTTAAGGAAGAATAGGAGAGAAGATGAAGTAACACAAGTAGATTAGGTCAATGTGATGAATTAATAGAAAATCATGAAATATGTTAAATGAAATGGAAAATACTTTTGGAAGAAAGATAAGTAATAGTAGATGAATATAAGGGGAAGTCTTAACTAGACTAATGATTTACAGTAAATAATGTTTTGGTCATTTAACAAATGAAATAATAACTACTGTACAGTATCTACTGTAGTGCAAATAGTTATAGTGGTTGTCTGCAGTGCAGATGCTGGTTTGTGGTTTCCTCAGTTACTTATTTATTTTTGAAACACTTTATTTTTATATTTTACCTATTTTATTGATTTATTTCATATATTTATTTTTAAAATGTTGGTGTTTTTTCTCCACAACTAAATCCATTTTCTCATTCACCTATTTCCTCTATTGTGGCTAAACCACTAAATATAATTATATAATTAACATATTTATATATTTTCCTTTTATGTGACTGCTATCTCTCTTCATTTTAACTTTCATTACTATATTCACATCTACATTACAGGAAAATTAGAGTGAATAGAACTACATGTTAGATATTTAATTATTTAATTTTATCTCTTTGATCTCATACACTACCATTACTTCATGTACTTTTATATATTTCTTTTCATTAACCAAACTCCAGAACAATTATTTGCCAACTAAAAGACTCACAACCTTCTAACAATTGATTATCCTACTTAACCCATTTAAATTCATTATACTCACTTATTTCATCTCTTACATTATTACTCAGCTTTGATTTCCTAATTTTACCAATCTTTCCTTTCTCATCTGCTAATTCTTACAAAACATCAACATAATATTTGAAACAGATATACCACTCTTAGGCGTGTGGTCGTGCTCTGATATACACATGCCTTGGTGTTTTCAACCACCCAAGGTGTGCATATATCAGAGTGTGACCGCACACCAAGGAGTGGTATATCTATCTTATAAAATGGCCCTGGAGAATGATGTAGGGAGAAACATATACAGAATAGGCTGTCTAATTTGAACTACTTTCAATGAATAAACATATAACTGATAACAGTGTAAATAAAACAGTTGAACATTCAGAATTGGCTGTTTAAACAGTTAAACATTAATGACTACTGTCACTTTAAGCGTGGTTCATTTTGGAAAGAAAGCATGTGTTGAACAGTGAATTGTACTGACAGTGAGTGCTATATGCTTCTTCAGGGCCAAGGCTGGCATGTTTACTTACTGTTGTGCTGGATTCTGAAGTGGCTGCTCAGGTAAGTCCTGTTCAAGTTCTTTGAACAGATCACTATTGTATCAGTGTGGTGAGGATTGATGTCAGGTGTGTGGTGAGGATTGATGCTAGGTCCTTTAAGTTATGTAGTAATTTTGACATTTCTTGAAATGTTTCTGTCAGAAATGTGTATTTGTGTCAGTGAGGCAGTGATGTGCTGCTCTTCTGTGAGCAGCATCTCTGTGCGAGATGTTATTGTTTACACTTGTGGAGTGATACAGTTGTGGCTACACCATACACAGCAGTATAAGGAATAGACCAGCAGAGATATTATTGCAGCATCTGATTAGCAGAACAGATACATTCCATGTTCGATGGCCGTTTCAATCATTCAAATATTTTTTTTCAGGGGCTAAATATATATATATATATATATATATATATATACATACAGGCAGGTGCATAAATATTGGGACATTGACAGAATTTTCATATTTTGGCCTCTATTCACCACCACAATGGCTTTGCAATGAAACAGACAAGATGTGCTTTAACTGCAGACTTTCAGACTTAATTTGAGGGTGATTACATCCAAATCAGGTGAACGGTGTAGGAATTACAACGGTTTCTATATGTGCCTCCCACTTTTTAAGGCGCCAAAAGTAATGGGGCTATCAACTCAAAAGTTATTTCATGGACAGGTGTGGGCTATTCCCTCGTTATTTCATTATCAATTAAGCAGGTGCATTTGGAATCAGTTGCTGTCGACTCTCAATATGAGATTCAAAGAGCTGTCACTATCAGTGAAGCAAGCCGTCATTAGGCTGAAAAATCAAAACAAACAAATCAGAGAGATAGCAAAAACATTAGGTGTGGCCAAATTAACTGTTTGGAACATTCTTAAAAAGAAAGAACGCTCCGGAGAGCTCAGCAACACCAAAAGACCCGGAAGATCACTGAAAACAACTGTGGTGGATGACAGAAGAATTATTTCCCTGGTGAAGAAAAACCCCTTCACAACAGTTGGCCTAATCAAGAACACTCTCCAGGAGGTAGTTGTATATGTGTCAAAGTCAACAATCAAGAGAAGACTTCACAAGAGTGAATATAGAGGGTTCACCCCAAGATGTAAACCATTGGTGAGCCACAAAAACAGGAAGACCAGATTAGAGTTTGCCAAACAACATCTAAAAAGCCATTACAGTTCTGCAACAACATCCTATGGACAGATGAGACAAAGATCAACTTGTACCAGAGTGATGGGAAGAGAAGAGTATGGAGAAGGAAAGGAACTGCTCATGATCCAAAACATACCACCTCATCAGTGAAGCATGGTGGTGGTAGTGTCATGGCATGGGCATGTATGGCTGCCAATGGAACTGGTTCCCTTGTATTTATTGATGATGTCACTGCTGCCAAAAGCAGCAGAATGAATTCTGAAGTGTTTTGGGCAAAATTATATGCTTATATTCAGTCAAATGCTTCAGAACTCATTGGACGGCGCTTCACAGTGCAGATGGACAATGACCCAAAGCATACTGCAAAAGCAACCAAAGAGTTTTTTAAGGCTAAAAAGTGGAATGTTATGCAATGGCAAAGTCAATCCCCTGACCTGAATCCGATTGAGCATGCATTTCACTTGATGAAGACAAAACTGAAGGGAAAATGCCCCAAGAACAAGCAGGAACTGAAGACATTTGCAGTAGAGACCTGGCAGAGCATCACCAGGGATGAAACCCAGCGTCTGGTGATGTTTATGCGTTCCAGAATTCAGGCTGTATTGTCTGCAAAGGATTTGCAACAAAGTGTTAAAAAGTGAAAGTTAGATTTAGGATTGTTTAGTTTGTCCCATTACTTTTGGCCCCTTGAAAACTGGGAGGCACATATAGAAACCATTGTAATTCCTACACCATTCACCTGATTTGAATGTAATTACCCTCAAATTAAATCTGAAAGTCTGCAGTTAAAGCACATCTTGTTTGTTTCATTTCAAAGCCATTGTGGTGGTGAATAGAGGCCAAAATATGAAAATTCTGTCAATGTCCCAATATTTATACACCTGACTGTATATATATAATGCTTGGTAGAACCCTGGCACTCGTGAAACAAATCCAATATCTTGCTCCGGTGCCTTCCTAGAGGGATAGCACCCTCAATAATTAGAAATGGGCAAACAGGTGTCCCACGGAGACTGATGAATCAATGGTGTACAAACCCCCTTGCTGGGGTGTCTTTATTCAACGTTTCAGAGATCTAGTACCCTTCCTCAGGAAACATGCATTAGTAGTAGATATAGACCCATCAGCTGGGTCAACAACATCTCACAGTCCTTCCAGATGCCCCTTCGCAGACCGCCCTCAGCTCCTTCCCTCCTGCTCTCATCCCTCTCTGCCCCTCCTGTCCCCCCAAAAAATCATGAAATTCTCTGCAAAACTCAGGTGACAACACAAATAGAAATAAATACTGTACACCATCGGCCAGACTCGCAGGTGCTTTCCATAGGCAGGAATATAACTCGATAATTTACCAAGAATCGTGATTATAATCACGGGTGTAATTTTAGCAAACTCGGTCCTAAATACAAGTTTAAAATAGACTACCTCCTAAGCTGTGTGTTTGGCAGAAACATACACAGATCAGTGTGATCTGTGTGTATTTCTGCCTGTAATTAGCCAAAAAAGGGATAAATAAAAAAAAATAAAAAAATTAAGTTGGGTCCCCCCCCTAAAAGCATAACCAGCCCCGGGCTCCTGAGCCAGTCCTGGAACTAAAAATACAGGGGACAAAATGTGTAAAGGTCCCTCGCATTTTATGAAGCATTACTGGACTCTGTGAGCTGGTCCTGGTTTTAAAAATATGGGGAAAAATGGTGTAGGAGTATCTGTATTTTTAAAAACAGCACTGGACTCAAACTAGCTGGAGTGTAATGCCGCAGCCAGGGGACCCTTTCACTGGGTTACCCTGGCCAAAGCATTAACACCCCAAAATAATCAGCCCAGGCCAGGGATTTAAGGGGAAGTGAGGACCCCACCAAAAAAGGGGTCTCTCCTCTCCTGAGCACTCCAGGCCTAGGCTGAAGCTTGGCATTCTTTCCTGAACCTCTGGCTGGTGGGTGCAGGGGTAATAGTGTTAATAATAGATGGGTACTATTGTTTTTTTTACAGTGGGACTACAGGTGCCAATGTGCCTGCCCTTTGGCACTTGTGGAACTACAAGTGCCAACAGGCAGTCGGCACCTGTACCCCACTGTAAAAAAAATAGTAAAAAAACCCACAGTACACACACCCCATAGAAAGTACAATTTTATTACACACTAAACACACTCACACATACTCACCTTCTCCTTGGTGGTTGGTCCCCTTCTCAAGTAGAAATCTATGGTTATCCCTAAAAAAAATATTAAATTCTCACTTACCTCCTGGTGCAGGTCGTTAATTTTCTCCAGCCATGCCAAAAAAAATTAACCGAATAGCACGACCCCTTGGACACTGAAGAGATATATGTGTTTCCTCATACACCTCTACCCTGGTAAATTATGGAGACCTCATGGTTTCCATAATTTGCTGGGACACCAGCCAATTAGAGGGGACCTTTTACTGCACTAGAGTAAAAGGCTATTGATTGGAAGTGAGCCGCCAGGCTGTCAGTCAAGAGCCATACGGCTCACAGCCAATCAGCAGCCGCTTACTGTAGAGTGTCTTCTGATTGGCTGGTGGCCTGGCAAGTGACGGAACACACAAGGGCTCCGTCATTTAGTGGGGAAGAGATGTATATGGAAACACATACATCTCTACATTGTCCGAGGGGTCCATGCTATTCGATTTTTTTGGCATGGCCTGGCTTCTACTGGAGTAGAGGACCTACCTGTGCCAGCAGATAGGCGAGGTTTTTTTTGGGAAACCCTTGGGGACAATCACCGGGGAGAAGGTAAGTATGTGTGAGTGTGTTTAGTGTGTAATCAAACTGTACTTTCTACGGCGTGTGTCCTGTTTTTTTTATTTACTATTTACTACCAAAGGGCAGGCACGCTGGCACCAGTAGTCCCATTGTAAAAAACAATAATACCCATCTATTATCAACACTATTACCCCTGCAACCACCGGCTAGGGGTGCAGGGAAGAGCCCCGGGCTTTAGCCCAGGCCTGGGGTGCTCAGGAGAGGGGAGACCCCTTTATTGGGGGTCCCCATCTCCCCTGGGATCTTCGGCCTGGGCTAATTAATTTGGGGTGTTAATGCTTTGGCCAGGGTGACCCAGTTAAAGGGTCCTCTGGCTGTGGCATTACAGTACACCCTGGCTAGTTTGAACCCGGTGCTGGTTTGAAAAATATGGGGACCCCACGCCATTTTTTCCCTGTATTTTTAAAACTAGAACCAGCTCATAGAGCCCAGTACTGGTTCATAAAATATGGGGGACCCATACACATGTATTTTTAGAACCAGGACTGGCTCAGGAGCTTGGGGCTGGTTATGCTTTAAGGGCGAATCCAAATCGATTTTTTTTCTATTTTTTTTATTTTTTTACACAAAATACACACATGCAGCCTGCACGTATTTCACTGATATGTGCAGGCTGCATGTTCGGGTGTGTTGGGCTGTGGTCAGGCACAGGGATAAACATAATCACATACACCATCGAAAGACACCATTCAGCAAAACACAATTCTTGGTAAATGTCACGGTTTCAGCTGTCAAAAGTCTCCCGTGTTTCAGCGATGTGAGTGTTTCAACTCAGACCAGACATGATTCTTAGTAAATTTACCTCTAGGTCCTCAAATTATTCTCTTCATGTAGCAGGTCCCTCTCACTTTACTAGGGAAGTGGGCAGGTGATGGGAGGGTAGTGTACTCTTCTGGGAGTCTGGAAGAACTCCCAAAAATTTGTGACCTTCAGGGAACGGCAAGTATAGCTCAATTTGCTGTACTGACTCTGGCCCTGACTCAGAGCCGGACACTCTGACCAGAGCTCTCGCTCTGAATCAGGGCTGTCCTAGTTAAATTTGGAGTGGCCTTTTGGACGCTCGCATAGCTGTGGGTTACCACCCACAGCTTATGCGAGCGTCCATGATGATGGTCGCGATGGTCAAGACCATTGCGACCATCGGGCTTGCGATGAGACCCTGCGGTAGGGTCTCGCTGCCTCAAGCCCTGGAGTGATTTTGGCTCTATCAGAGCCAAAATCACTCCCACTGACATCACTAGTGATGTCAGTGGGGCCGGACCCAGACGGTAGGCGTTCTCATGGGAACGCCTCCGTCTGGCAGCTACGCCCCCGGCACGCCCCCACCAAAGGGGGCATGCTGTCACTCACCATCGACAGCACGCCCCCTTTGGTGCGAGACCCGGAGTGACAGCTTGGCTGTCGCTATCCGGGTCTCGCGCATGCGCACGACGGAGTTCCCTCCGTCGTGCGCATGCGCATTTGGGTACCATCTGAATGAGACCCTGTGTTTCATGTGATATTCTCATAATACTGTGATCAGAATACCAAAAATTTCTTCCCATGTAAACAATTTTAATTGATTTCTATGTCCTACTGGAGATCGTCAGATCAACAGTGTAAAACCATTATCAAGAAATACATATGCTGCATGATACCACTGAAGTTAATTCACACGCATATGATGCAGGCATGCAGCATGTATTTAAACTGATAATAGTAGTGACATTCAACATGTACAGTATTTCACATGTGATGTCTCTGCTTTAAATCTGTACACATAAATCACTCACAGTCTGTCCTATTGGTTCACATCTAGTAAGAGGAAATAAAACCTGCCTTATTGAAATGCAAGTGGGGTAGTACATTTTCCTTTCACTTTATTTACCAGTCAATTTCAAGCAAACATCTGGAAGAACTGCTCTTATATCTCATCATTAAGAACAAAGTAGCCGTGTTTCCAATAAATAAGACATTTATGGTGGAATAAGAAGAATGTGTGTTAGTAGCAGATGTTTATCCACTCATTAAAATCAGATTATTGCTTCCTTCACTTTACATTACTCAAGAGGGTGCCTGCTCTAAAGCAAGCAATAGTTACAGTGCAACACACAAACTAAAATAAAACATGACATTTGGTTAAAAAAAATTTTAATCTTACACCGTACTGCATTGTCCTCCATACCGTCCTCTGTAAAGCCAAACGGTGCATTGAAGAAAAGAAACAAAGTTTAACAGCAATAAATCTGCATTGTATGTCTTATTTAATAACAGACAGCAATGATGTGCTATTACCCAGAGAAACCAATCAGATATTATCTTTTATAGGTCTAACTAAATGCTGCTATCTTATTGGTTACTTTGTGTTACCGCCCATGATTTCTTTTGGACTATGGTAGTCACAATCTGCATGAGGGATGATTTACTAGCATATGTGAATGACATTTAGAAGTGCAGAAAACAATTAGAATTTAAGTCTGATTAGCATAATGTAGATTAGTCTAATGATAGTGGATGTCTGGTTGCGTTGGGATACAGAAAATGGGAAGTAAATAAATAACCCCCTTATGTGTGCTTTTCCTCCCTCAGAATGGCACTATTTGCACCTACTCACACACAGGTTATGATATGTTCTAGTTGAATGACTCCACTACATCTGCTCATTTTTAGTTCTAATTTCTACCCTGGAGTCAATAAATCCAATACACAGCTGTTCATATTATTTATCTGCAGGTGGATGCTGAAGATTTATTTGAAACATTATAAAAAACTGTCCTTGTTTGCAAAGATTTATTTACAGCAAACATTGTCTAATAAATATACAGCTGCATTTTTTAATGGAATAGCAGCACGATGAACATTAGCGCTTATTACTGCTAATAGCTACTGTACATAATAAAGGAAGAGTAAGAAGTACACATCTGTTTTCTATTGATAAGAGAAAAAAATGTAATATGTTAGCAAATTTAATGTTATTCAAAATTATTCTTAAGAATGTAGCACATCTATGGATGCTGCAATAATGTACTATGGGCCTGATTCAGACCTGCTCGCAAGCGCTATGCGCTCGCAAGTGGGTTGATGGTGGGGCATTGCGCGGGCGTGCGAGCCCCGGAGCGAGTGAGCAATTCACTCACTCCGCGGCTTGCTACAAACAGGGCAGTTGTTGATGTTGATCAACAGCTCGCCCTGTTTTGTAGGCGGGGAGGGGGGTGGCTGGTCAAACGGAGGCGTTCCTGAAGGAATGCCTGCAGTTTGTGGGCGTCCCTACTGACATCACTCGCGATGTCAGTAGTGAGCTTCCTGCTCTATTAGAGCAGGAAGCTCACTGGGGCTTGCAGGAACAAGACCCTACCACAAGGGTCTCGTCGCAAGCCCAATGATTGCGATGGTCGCGACCATCACCTGGCCACTCGCAAAAGCTGTGGGTGGTCACCCACAGCTCAGCGAGCGGACAGGAGGCCGAGTAAAAAAAAAAAAAAAAGCGTCCACCCTGATTCAGAGCGAGCGCTCGCTTTTTCTGAGCACCTCTGAATCAGGCTCTATATACAAGTTGGTATATGTAAGAAAAAGCTACTGCTATCCTTTAGACATACTTATGTGTAAAACTGGGCAGACATGGGATGTAAGACCATAGTCTTGAGTGACAGGCTCATGATATATTATAGCCACACATGTAGTTGGCTGAATTAGATGACATTCATTCATTCATTTATTCATTCATCTGATTATTATTTAGGATATTCCACTTATTTTTTGGCCACCACAGGTCACTTGACTGATGTTACCTGTAAACATGCACCTTTCAGGAGCTTGTCAGAGCTGTCGCTATTTGGGATCAGTACCATAACAGTGCCGACCCCACCCACCCTAAATCTGTGACATCGCAACGTCACACCTAAGGGCCGCCAGCTCTGGTAAGTAGAGCACTGCCCGTAGCATCCTAAGGACACTCCAAGCAGCTCCAAAGGCTGCAGAGTGCCAGTCCAGAGTGTCCCTTGGATGCTCCGAACAGCTCTGCAGTAACGCTTCTAGCTGCAGGGTGCTCTTCCAGGTACTCTGCAAGCCACATGTAGGTGCCGTGGGGCAGCAAGAGTGAATGTTACTTATTTAAAGCAACTTTTATTATAGATATAGTTGTCTTTTATCCAATAATATTTTAGTATGAATGTAGTGGCAGATTACAATTTGCTATTAATCACAGGTGTCTGTTGACTAATATTTGGCGATATGGCTGTCTTATATTTTAGCACCACTTATAATAATTATAAAAAAAATCAACTATTGCTGCAATTTATCAAGTAACTATAGCAATCCTGAGATGGTGAGACCAGAGCAAGGAGTGCAGAGGTACTTGTACTGCCTTGATTCCTGCATATTTTTATCATCATATGGGGCTAATGTTGGCTCTATCAGTGCTATCTCTGGCTGTGACCTCTTCATTTTATTCAATTATTCATTCATGCATTCATTCAATCAATCATCCATTTGTCTCCAAGATAATAACAAAATGACAGTGATTTTGCTTTGAAATGAGAAAGCAGAGGGAAGCACAGGCCCATAATACATAATAGTGCTGCCTGGGATTCTGTTCGCTACGGGCATAACAGCCCTTCTTATCTAGGGAAGCACTTTTCATGTATAGATGTTGTGGGCAAAGCATTTATGAATGCTGTGCAAATAATATTGATACCAGGAACCACATGGCATGGTGCTATTAGAGTGCTCTCTTATAGAGTCTTTGGTGGCCTGTAAGACCTCTGTTTGTTTGTTCACTAAATGGCATGGTGACTGATCCCAACACTGATCCTGATCTTAAGAGAGGAGGGAGCCCCGGGTGGGGAATGCACACAGGCCCCCTCCTCTCTCCTCGGCGGCCAGCAGCTGACTGACGTGGTTGGCCGGCCTCCACAGCATGAGTAGACTCTGGGCACTAGAGTGCGTCCAGAGTCTACTGCGCATGCACAGATCGCTGGGGAAATGGTGCGGCTGCCATTTTCCCGGCGATTTCCTCACTGTGCATACGCAAAATGCTGGAAAAATGGCAGAGACGGCCATTTTCCTGCATTTTCAGCAGCGCAGAGACACCCGATGCGGGACCTCGGAGAGGTAAGCTTTAGAAAATATAGGTGCAGGGTTTACAGTGCGGGCCCCCCCCTTGACCCGGGGGCCCGTGTGCACTGCACACCCTGCACCCATTATTGATATGCCCTGATCATGGTGATACCACTGACTGCTGTAGTTGTAACCTCTTAGCTTAGCTGTAGCTACATCACTGTCAGCACAATTAGGGCCTGATTCTAAATTATAACAAGTTCGGATGTGGCTGCATCTCGCGATGTTTTGCAGACTGCATATGTGCTGCAGCAATCATACGCTTATTTGCGTATCTATGAGCAATGTCTGTAGACGCATTTCTTGTTGTTTCTCCCCATCCAATGGGCATTACTGAGCGTCATCTGGGTGTATCCACATACGAGAACTATCTCGTAGCCAGACTTAAACCATATTCATAGAGTCATGGTAAGCCAGGTGGATGCCTACTTCAGGTGTAGCTTTTGCACCTAGCATGGGGTTGGTGTAAGTGCTGATAATAGTGATGATGGTTGCTTTAGAGGATGAAGAGCTGGGGACATTGCGGTGACAGAGATCTGTGCGATGCAGAATACGAGTGGATACTTGCATTAGAATTCCAATAGCTTGTGGAATTTCGGCAGTTGTGTGTGACACAGAGGGGCCCTTAGTCTTTAGTCCACATTTTAATAAATAACATATCAAATAAATGTCTCTCATTTCTTGGAGTTAGTCACACTTGTGACCACATTTGTTTTTTTTTAAATATTGTCACCGATTTTTGTGCCTGAATTTTTTTTTGCGATAGAATTCTTCCTATCTTTAGTCTGCAGTTCTGCAACTAGCCCAGTGCTATTATATTTTTGCTTAGTTCAATGTGAATTTTTTTTAAATTAAGCATTAGCGTTAGTTGGGAATTATTAATTATTGCAAATAGCTGTCTGGAATTAACATTTTATTGTCCCTGTAAAACATTTTTGAGCCAACAGAAGGCACTTTAAGAGAATTTTCTACGTGTTCTAATGCTTTCCTGCTGCCAAATTCATGTATGTATCACAGGAACTTTCTCCACTGTACGGAATTTCTTCCTCCTATATTAGCAGCACAGCTCAGAAGTTTTCCGATTGAGCATTCTCGCAGGAGCACTGTATGATGCCATCTTCTTCATATACTGTTCTGATCCCAACCTTACCTCAAAAACTTCTGTATACAGAGAGATGTTAATAGAACAGGAGGAGGAAGTGCAGTGAAAATGGATCATCACTCTGGTGGAAACATGCTTGATGGCACTGTACTGTATGTGAAGGTCAGTCTGCCTGTGCTGATCACATTTGCCTCCTTACTCCACAACCTTAAGCTGATTATTATGTTCTCTTATATTTTAAATCAGTTTTTATTAAAGCATCACATCAAATCACATACAAGTGTCAGAATGTTCCAAATATATACAAGAACAGCAGAATATATCCATGTTCACGGTTGCATATAACAACATATATAAATGTAATAATCATAAGCATATCGTGTTCGTCCAATACTGATTATTATGTTTCAGATATCATCATAATAAAATGTAATAATAAATGACATACCAATCTATCCATGCTCGTGTCAGCAGCAGTTGTTGGTCTCTCGTGTAAACTGTAAGGTTTTAAATGCATATTATATCTTCCTGAAAATGATCTCAAAGTCCTTGATGAATGAAATGATTTAGGCTGGCCACATCCAAGAAACACCTGCAGAAGGTACAACAAAATTAATTAAAATTGCATTTATTAGTCTTTCCCTTAGTTGAACATGTCACAAGTCTTCCCTTGCACTGACTATATGCCAACTATTTTTCAGCGATCATACAGGCAGCTCCCTCTTGCACTCATTCCAGTCCTCTTGTACTGATGAATTTTCCACCACCATGCAGTAATCATAATGCCAGTCACCCCATGAAATGATCCTATTGCCAACAACCATGTTGCATGGATCCAAACTATAGCCTCCTAGTTGGATTTATGCTTTAACAGCCCTACTTTACACTGATCATATTGCCAACTTTCCTAGCATTGAATCCACCATAAACCCACTTTATACAGAACACATAGCCAATCCACCTTGAGTTATTGCCATTGCCAACATCCTGTGCACTTAGAACAATTGTGATACCCAATTAACTTACATCAATGTGAATGCCTGAAAATGACAAAGTAGATTTTAAAATCACTTCATCCAATATTTAATAATGTGTACAGAATAATATGGACTGTATACATGTAGTGGATGTCTTATCCATAAACCTATCTCCAGAAAGCTCCACATTATAAAAATGAAAATTAGTAAATGATTGTGTTCATTTAATTATTTGATGTTGGTTCTGTTCTATACACAGACATGATCACCAAATGTTTCTTACTGCAGTTACTATGATGAGCTCTGCTCACACATTTAATGAGGGGTAAATGTCATAGGCAGTGTGGGAAAACACAGTGACATTTATTAAAGTATTTAACAGATTTTAGGCATGGTGCTGTAGTTCATAGAAATGTCCCAAGACTACTACTACTACTACTACTACTACTACTACTACTACTACTACTACTACTACTACTACTACTACTACTACTACTAATAATAATAATGAATTGCATATATGTTGTATATATGAGCCATAACAGTTGAAGGAATTGTAAGAAAATGGATATAAAAAATGTGCATAGCCATAGACTATTTTACGTTCTGAAATATAAGGTGATAAGTCTAAATGGATTTCCATGACATGCAAGAGATGATTCCAAGTACAGCGTATTCTGTTTCAGAATAAGTTTCCATTAATATTCTCTAGTGCAATTCACAATGTTCTCTGTATCTTCACTTAGGGGTATATTTACTAAAGTGTGTGTTTTTAGAAGTGAAGATGTTGCCCATAGCAACCAATCAGTTTCCAGGTATTATCTACATAATAAGCAAGAAAGTGTATGTGTCTTTCTGTCTGTCTGTCCTTTATGCATGGCCAGAGTTATGTGCCTAGCTCCACCATATTTGGCACAGTGGAGTAGTTTGACCAGGATTAGGTTTTTGGATATGTTTGAAGGGCCATGGAGGTCTACATGGTGACCACAAAGTAGGCTGTGGAGTCTCTGATATGAAATTTTTGTTTAAGTAAGTTTGCTCAGCATGTCTTCCAGTGCCTAAAACTGCACTGATCTGAAGGCACAGGCTGATATGTACCAGTGGGGGCAGACCGAGCTCCAAGAAGAGCAGTGAGTCCGAGGATCCACTGTCACACTGCACCTGCACTGACAGTTACTAATTTCCTCCAAGCACATTTTTATATGCTGGTCTGCAGAGATTTCTGCTCGGCAATGATTTCTGTTCTGCGCTGATTTCTGTTCTGTACTGATTTCTGAAACTGCAGTTATTTGGGAAGCTGTACTAATTTCTGTCCTGTAAGTCACTCTGCTCCTGATACACCCCATTCCAAACATTCATAGAACACACCTGCCTGCACTGTCATTTAAAGTGCATTGTTATCTAGGTGTGAATGACTTCTGTGTTCCTTGTCAAAGCTTTCCCCATTTAGTATACCACATTCAAACTACAGTAATGGTGCATACACACGGTCAGATTTTTCTTCAGATCTGAATGATAACGATTTTAAAAATCATTCAATCGTTCATATTTGAAGGAAAATCTGACATATCTGACATGTTTGTCAGATGAACGATGAATGATGCGCGTTCCCGCTTGTCAGATAATGATATCTGACATCTGATGTGTTTGCAGTCAGATTTGGAGGATTCCATTCACTTTAATGCAGTCAAAAATCTTTCGTAGTTCAAATCGTTCATAAAATCATTAATCAAATCATTCAGATCGCTCAGATCATTCAAATCGTTCAAATCGTTCAATCATTCAATTGTTCATCTGACACATCTGACAAATCTAACCGTGTGTATGCTCCATAAGTTTAGACAGTTTTGTTTGGCATTGAGGTGGGGGCCTCCAACAGCCTTTTCATTCTGGCTCCAAATGGAAAAACAAACAATATTGTTTATACCTCAGTATTGAGATAACAGTGTCTAAAGGGGGGAGCATGTGGTGATAAACAGTAATATATATATAATATAAGGTATAGGGCAGAGGGTGTAGAGATATGATATATAATGGTTTACTTCACAGTATCCATGCCCTTCTTGATGTTACAGCAGGTGATTGGATAAGAGTGGCTGCCCCCTCTCCTGGTGATGCTCTGCCACCTCTGATGGGAAATGCTCGGCAGTTGGAGCCCGGTGGTGCCCTGTACCGGGAATACACCGGGACGGCCAGTAACCCTGGGGACTACAGAGAGTGGCACAGCGCGGGTCTTCTACCGGGCTGCTTTGATAAAGATTCCCAGGTGGATGCGAAACGCATCAAGCCAGAGACTTTTTTGCTGATAAAACTAGATTTATATGGATGGCTGACCAGTCTAAATCTACTTTCAATTATCCTCTACCATGGCCAATATCTTGGAGGAACAACTTCTAATAAGACGGAGATTGGACTCTGGGTCTCAATCAGACTCGCTCACAAGTGCTGAGCGCTCTCAAGCGGGTCGATGTTGAGGCCATGCGCATGCGCAGCGGCCGCACTGTGCGTGTGCAAGCCCCAGTGCAAGAGAGAAATTCTCTCACTCCAGGGCTCACTACAAAAGGAGCAGCTGTTGATGGTGATCGACAGCTCGCACCATTTTGTAGGCGGGTTGGGGGGGTGGCTGGCCAAACGGAGGCGTTTCCAGAACACCTGCCATTTGGTGGCAGCCCCACTGACATCACTCGTGATGTCAGTGGTGAGCTTCCGGCTCTATTAGAGCCGAAAGCTCACTGGGGCTTGCGGCAGTAGAGATCCTACCACAAGGGTCTCGTCTCAAGCCCCAATGGTCGCGATGGTCTCCACCATCGCGAACATCAACCTGGTCACTCGCTAAAGCTGTGGGTGGTCACCCACAGCTTAGCAAGCGGCCAGGAGGCCGCATTTTAAATGTGAAGTGGCCGCCCTCATTCAGAGCGAGCGCTCGCATTTTGCTAGCAGCTCTGAATGAGGTCCTCTGTCTAATATAAGCTACAATCTTTTCTGTCTGGCTTAATTGGAAAGATCTATTCCAGCGGGAGCCGCAGCAATACAGGGCTCCGTAGCAGTGGCAGGACTGCAAAGCCGAGAGGTACGTACCCAGAGCTGTGGATCATTTATTGCTGTACACCGCTGTACTGTCACTCTTTTTGCTGGACCTTTGTATTGTGCTGGAAAACCCGGAATCTCTGGAGTTGCACAGTGGAGAGTACATCTCCTGGGGTCTCCTAATACTGTGACCCATAAGAGTGACCAACGATAAACAGGTGTCTTACATTTGGATACTATAGCAGAAAAGAATTTGTGATTTTATGCTATACTACTGCAGCTAACCAACAAAAATTTGCATAAACATTCCGAAATTGGTGCATGAGAGGTGTTTCTTAAAGTTAATAATTCACATCTTCTAGTAGGAGTGAGATATATATACAAGTGGCCATTGTTTTATATTGTCTCATGCAAAGGGACATATAGGTAGTTTTAAAGTGGATGATCAGTAAAAGTATATTAACGTATTATATGCATTTTTATGTTGTGATTTATTTGTTGTAAGTCTAAATGTATTTTTAGGACAATAATTTATAAAGTCATTTCTATTCAAATACTGGCACCTTACTTATTCTTGCTACCATATCCAATTATAGGTGTAGGAGTAAAAAGATTGTTCATTTGATCTGAAATTCATTTGTAAGGTTAAGAGCGCAAAACTATTGTCTGTAAAAATGTTGCAATTGGCAATGTGTACAACTCTGAATCAGGTCCTATGTAAATCATTTTTCCTGTCTGCACAATGCACAGAAGGTGGGTTCAAATCATGTTTATAAATAATGCTTTAAAAATAAACATTTATTACGGGCACCAGTTCAAAGGTCGACACTAAAATGTCACTGCATAGGTCGACACCAATTGGTTGACAGTCAATAGGTCGACAGGGAAAAAGTCGACAGGTGCAAAAGGTTGACACACAAAATGTTGGCATGTGTTTAGGTCGACATGTACAAAATGTCGACGTATGAATGGTCAACACAAAAATGGTCAACACATTAAATTTTTTTAGGTCTAGGGTTAGAGTTAGAAACTAATCGGAGGGTTAGCGGTAGGCGCTAGGAGGGTCTGTTAGGGTAAGGCACTTATCCCAATGGATAGGATTAGACGCTAGGAGGGACGGTTATTGTTAGGCACCAAGGGGAGGGTTAGGTTTAGGGTTAGGGTGAAGATTAGGGTTAGAATAAAAAAACATGTGTCGACATATTGACGGACATGAGCAGTGTCGATCTATACACAACCCATTATTACAAGTAAAACTAAGACAATAAAATATGACACTGAGTATATTTTATATTAGCACTTAATATAGCAATCTGTGTGCAAAATGGAGTTGAGTGCAATTCTGCATCAATCCCCAGAGTACTCGGTAATTAACTTGCAAGGTAATACGACTGAGAAGTTTAAAGAATAGTAGTATATATAAGTCATAACTATTGATCTTTGGAGATGAATTGTAGAGATCAATGGTCATGATTAATTTATACTTCATGTGTTTCTCTAACTGTTGTAGAACTATAAGTCCCCGAATGCTGACTAGCAAGATATACTTGTTCCTCTTGTCTCAGATATGCTCTTTTTCCACTGGACTGTGGGCCTGATTCAGCAAGGAATGCATGGATGCAGACGCACGCACCCGGCCACTGCGAGAATATGCTAATGAATGCATACGCACGGCAATCGCTGCAGAATAAGCAGATGCCCAGCACTACATAATACCACCCACTTCCCTTTACTTGCGTCCTTTATACCTGGCAAGACAGCGGAAACATCGGACCCATACGCACGATAGTGGTTGACCTGACCCTACCGCAGACATAGTGAGACTTCCTGTGTGCAACTAGACCTCAGCCTGTGTCCGCCACCTCATGGACTTAATTATGCAAGCCCCTGAAACGCCATCCAAATGCACAGGCACTCCTGCGTTTGCCCGACCACACCCCCGTCACCACCCACAATGCCACTTCCTGTCAATCACTTGTCCCTGGGGCTGCGGACTCCCTGTGTATGCATACTCCATCGCACTGGCCGGTTTGCGCATGCGCACTGCGATGCATATGCATGTGCAAAGCAATACCACTGACCGATTGCGTGCGTCTGCATCCGTGCGTTCCGTGCTGAATCAGACCCTGAGTGAGGAGGTTAGAGAGAGTAGTTTGGAAGCACAAGAATGTCACTACAAATAGGAATGTTGATATCACCCATGAATGTGGGGATGTTAGCATTGTAAATGTCAACCAAATTACTACATCCCTTCACGGCCATCAATCAGTCTTGCATTAGGCTGACTGCACTAGATAAATCAAAGCAATTTGCACTTTGTTGGTAAATCATTTTCAAGTTTTCTTGACACTTTGATGAAAATACCCTTTTTGGGAAGAATTTACGAAGCGTTGAGTTGTAAACCCTGGCGCTTCTAACCGTGTTTATACCCGATATTTAAGAGGGCAATGCTTTTACTAGCAAGACATGGCTGGTAAAAGCATTGCCCTTTAAAATTTTGGGCATAAACATCATCAGAAGCACCAGGTTTTACAAATCGATGCTTCGTAAATAAATCTCAAATTGTTATTTTGAAAGTGATTTACCAACAAAGTGCATTTGGCAGAATGTATCAGGCATTGTACAGTATATTGCATGCGATATATCTAGCCAGTGGGCACTGATCACATGCATAGAGTGTTATTTACACTATTTGCATGAATAATTGTGAATACAAATACAAAGAACGGCTCTTCCGATAACAGCTGTACTTTGCATTGTGAGGGTTTCTTGGTTTATGACCCGGGAATCCTACTGCTCAGGCATCGCTATAGGCCTGCTTGCTATTTTTGTATGAGTGCAAACAGGTAGAAAGTAATGAGGAACACAGTATGAAATATATTACATGTCATTAGGTGTCTAAGGGGTAATTTACTAAAGTGAGAGTTTTAAGAAATTAGTTTTAGAAGAGATGTTGCCCATAGCAGCAACCAATCAGATTCTAGCTAATATCTTCTAGAAGGTGCTAGTTAAATGTTAAGTAGAATCTGAATTGTTGCTATGGGCAACATCTCTTCTAAAACTCACTTCTAAAAACTCTCACTTTAGTAAATTTATCACTAGGTGTTCAGGGTCAGTTACTGCATATACTCGAGTATAAGTCGACCCAATATATAAGCCGAGGTACCTAATTTTACCACAAAAAACTGGGAAAACTTATTGACTCGAGTATAAGCCTAGGGTGGGAAATGCAGCAGCTACTGGTAGTAATCCCTCCCCTGGTACTGCCCCCAGTAGTAATATTCCCCGTCTGGTAGTGCCCCCAGTAGTAGTCCCCCTCTGGTAGTGCCCCCAGTAGTAATACCCCCCTGGTAGTGCCCCCAGTAGCAATATCACCACCTGGTAGTGTCCCCAGTATTAATCCCCCACTGGTACTGCCCCAGTAGTAATCTCCCCCCCCTGGTACTGCCCCCAGTAGTAATATTCCCCCCCTGGTAGTGCCCCCAGTAATAATACCCCCCTGATAGTGCCCCGAGTAGTAATACCCCCCCTGGTAGTGCCCCCAGTAGCAATATCCCCCCTGGTAGTGCCCCCAGTATTAATCCCCCCCTGGTAGTGCCCCCAGTAATAATCCCCTCCTGGTACTGCCCCCAGTAGTAGCCCCCCCAGTAGAAAGAGATGTAATTTAAAAAAAAACACTTACCTGAAACCCCGCTCCTGATCCCGACGCTGCTACTGGCTCCACCGGCCGCTTTGCATTATGGGAGAGACGTCGTCATGACGATGTCTCTCCCATTACCCACTGCAGGAGCCGGAAGATGGCTCCCGCAGTGGGAGCAGCAGCAGCCGATGAGAGTCTGACAGACTCTCATTGGCTGCTGATTACAATAAACACACCGCTGCCGGCTCCGGCGGCTGTGTGTTTGGCAGTGTGTAGTGCTGACCGAACTCCGTCCGGTCAGCGCTACACACGCGGTGCAGCTGTGTCACAGAGACACAGTCTGCACTGCGGCCCGCATGGTACGTTACTCAGCTGCGTACCATGCAGGCATGACTCGAGTAAAAGCCGTGGGGGGGCTTTTTCAGCACAAAAAATGTGCTGAAAAACTCGGCTTATACTCGAGTATATACGGTAATAGTACTAGGTGTGGCAGAGGTTGTGAGGTATTTCAATACAGACATTCCTAGTGGTCAATTTATACTCCGCTGTCTTATAAAGGACATAGGTCTGCCCAGTTATGTGAGAAAGATGAGAAGGTTTCAGGCTCAATAAGAAACCGAAAATTTGGGACGTTCTTATGGGCATATCTACAATGAGTGCAGGGTGTATGGTGCACATAGAAGGGGCATTGAGAGCCACGCTGGGCATGGGGAAAAGGGTCATGGCCTAATCACGGGAGGCATGGCCACGCCCCCTTAGGACAAAATTGTAAAAAAATTTGCAGCGAAGCTGTGTGCTGGGGAGGGGGGCGCTGTGTGCCCCTCAGCCTGGTGCAAAGCCAAGGGGGGTCGTGATCAGTGTGATCGCACCCCCCAGAGGAATAGGAGACTGCTGTGGCTGCTGCTCAGCAGCCACGAGCAGTCTCCCACTGCAGCCCAGCACGCAGCTGCTGTGAGATGAGAGAGAGGGAGGCCCCTCCAGGCCTCTCTAGCAAATCCGGGCAGGGGTAATTAGTACCCCTCTCTTGGTGCTCTGCACTTGGGCCCACACTGCACACCTTCCACCCATTCACGATACTTATCTCTGGGATGACATGAATATTGCCACCATGCCCCCTGCACTTACCATTGGACCTCCCCTCTGGTCCCAAAAGCCAACAAGTACATACAGCATGGCTGGTCTCTATGGTGCTATTGGGGGTAGAAGTAATCTTATATACTGTATGGAACAATACATGTTCCATCCATGTTATTCTTAAATGTAATGCATAGTTACAATACTGGTGCCATTATGGGGCCAGTGCTAGTAGACCTGTGGCACTGAAATGTTAGGATTTCTCATTGTCATACACTTAATATGTTTAATAATGGTTTTAATATAACAATTATTTGTTAATGCTCAGCATCTTACACAGCAGTGTTTAAAGTTGCTGTGCTTACTGGGTGTTAAAAATGAAACTTTGCTGGCTACAATGGGTCGTGAGTGTAAATGTATGGCAGAAGTAATAATGTTTTAATTTGAAATTGATATACTAAAGTGTGGATTTGATGAATCTTAGAAAAATAAAGAAATAAATTGGTTCTCTAACTGAGACATATTGCCTGTAGAGTGATAATTTGAGCCACAATACATTTTTGGAGAACAATCTGAGTCGATTAAGAGTTTAATATTACCTAGCAAACAGCTGTTGGCATGCTGCAGAATACCAATATATTGTATCCCTCTGATCAAATAGAGAGCTTAATTTGGAAGGCGAGAAATGACTATCATTGTAGATGTTTATTGTCGTGTCACAAGTCTTTCTAAAATGGAGCAAATTGGACAAGTAAAAGACCACAGAATGTAATGATATTTCTCCTAAGTGAAGGCACAAATATACTACTTAGAATGTGAAATGTATAAGTCAGTAAGCTAATCAATAAACAACTTCAACCATCTTCTTCAAGTAACAATAATAAGAAAACAAACACCAAGGGCTTTCTATGAAGCTTATATAACAAATATCAAGAGCATTACATGCATATGAGAGGAAAGACACAACTATAAATACTTACTAATTATATATTTTTAATTCATATTCTTTCAATATGTATTAAATGAATAATGCTTTTGGATAACTAATTTCATAAAGTCCATTTAATTAACATATTTTCTATTTCCTTAGGATATAAAGAGGTATCTACTTTTAGCTGGCCCAAAACCATAGATTAGATTTCACAGAACCTCATGTATGTGGAATTCATAATGTTGCAAAATAAATAAATACATAATAAAAAAATTAACCAGAAATAATGAATTATGTATTGTTAATATCCATTTTGACATATTTACTTTGCATCTTTTTCAAGCATTTATAATGCTGTTATCATAGCAAATAACATACAGCAATGGGCAATATTTTATACCCAGCAGGACCCAACAAGCAACAATATTATCCAACACATGGTTACTTCAGAGCCCAGTAAATTAGTTCCATTGCAAATTATACTTTCACGGTCTAACACATTATACCTGTACTGCTTAATGTGTACCTCCACACAGGCTCAGACTGCCAAGTGGTAAATAACTGACACATTGCCACTGTAGTCACATCTGGCTGACTTTATTAAATCTGGTGGGGACTAAGTTCATGCATCGGGGTAGTAGAGACTTAGGGGCATATTTACTAAGGTTTTTATATAGATTGCAACCTCCTATTCAAAAACAGAAGAAATAGAAAGATCTCATCCAGCAAGTGTACATAGGGAACCGTATATTATAATTATATGCACAATAAGAAAACATATCTTTATTACTTATTTCTTATATTTGTATGGTGTTTTTTTTTTTTACAAAATTCTTAATAAAACAACATAGAGTAGTGTATCCACCGTAATTGTTCATATTTTCCTTATTTCCCTGTAGTGGGAATGGGCAGAGAAAATACCCAGTCAGAGGCTGCTGCTTTATCCTTCCCATCCACTCTCACAGTCTAATCTCACTATTGCTGGCCATACACGCTACAATTATCGGGACGATCCGCCCGATATCGGCGGATCACCGCGATAATTGTAGCGTGTGGGGGGGCGACCGAGGGTTAAATATTGCTCGGTCGGGCATGCTGGATTGTCCAGCATCCCCGTCCGATGCGATATTTCTAGGTAAACTGTCGGCCGCATCGGGCAGTGTATGCCCAGCGCAGCCGACAGACAGACATTTCCTGTGTTCCTTCCTACGGAAGGAACAGGGAAGTGTCTCCTCCCCCGGGGGCGGAGCGCGGATGTCTGCCGAATACACTGTGAGAGAAATCTCACGGTGTATGCCGGCGACATCTGCAGCTAGCAGCCGGCCAGATAAAATGTCTGTCGGTCTGACAGACATTTTATCTGGTAGTGTATGCCCAGCATTAGTTACGTTTCTATTTTCAACTTTGTATCCATTCATTTAGCGCCTAGTAGCAATTGTTATTGTAATCTGCAAACGTGATTATATTAGTTTTGTGACTGTTGTGATGTTTGCTGATTAGTTTTGATTTCTTTGAAGTCAATGTATCTTATTGTTATATTTGCAGTAGCTGTTTAAAATATATATATTCCATTATTCAATTATTATTCTGTTTTGTTATAAGCACGGGATTATCTTTATAGACGTGTTTATTCAGCAGTTACAGTCCATTAATATTTATGTTGTTTTTCTATTTTAAGTATTTGGACCATTTCCACAAAACTCTGTATTCCTTCTTTAGCAGGATGAGGAAACAACAAATACTAAAAATAGTAAAATCGTTTGCACTGGTGCCTAGGTGCATGCAGTTGCTTGTAAGTCTTCAAGTGCTAGCATGTAAGAACAGTCATGGAGTGTAGGTGCATGCTGGCACTTGTAGTGCAACAAGAGTGTGCAGTACTAGTGTCATCATGCAATAGTTTTAGATATGTACCCACTGGCAAGGGCTCAGGCCTACTTAGATTTGGGTGGGTACTCTCTAGGCATGACTTGCAGTATGAGAACTTGTGTTATTCATTCATGCACTTTGATGTGCAGTTAGACCTTTAGTAAATCACATAGTTTACACACCACACACGAAAGTCTGCAGTTTGTCAAACCATACAGTACTTTAGTAAATGTGCCCCAGAGAACAGTCTGTGGTACTTTTTATATTATCTCTCTTCTAGACTGACTTCTCTTCCTCAGCCCATAAGTAGATATCCTCCAACTTGTTTCGTAATTGTTCTCAAACTTTTATTCAAGTTGGTTCATAGGTTAAAAAAAATCATAAGAAATACTAAAAATGGGAGTGAAATTCAAGCTCCGCTCACAGGTTCAAACTGGTTTAAACTTTAAACATGTTTCAGCTGCTTCTGACATCTTTGAGCATAATGTATTGTATAATTTATTTTGTTGGTCTATGAAATGCAGTCAATTAAACTTGAACAGGTTACATTTTATAGTTTAGTTAAATATTTTCAAGCTGCAGATACGAGCCATGAATGGATCCATAAACCATGTATGTGAGCTTCAAACTGAATCGAATCAAATTTGAAAAAAATCACAATCATGTGGAAAACAAATTTGATGCCCTCAATCTGTCCAAGGTTGATGAAATTTAGAACTGGTGTAAATGATGTAAGCATATCTAGCTATTATGCATGATTTACTTAGGATAAGCAAACACATGGAAGTGATAATGAGCTATGCAGGCTGACTTCAGCTCTTAGCATACAATCTCTGAGAAACACGGGTAAAAGACTTGCCACCTTATTGCTAGTATCAATAACTTATATACTAATTGGGGTCATAATAGACCAGATCTAGTGCAGAGTATTGTGCCCTGCTGCTTAGGAACTTGTGCTACATGAAGAATGGCATCTTCCCGCCATGCACACTCCAGAACCTGGCTCTCTGCAGTCTGCACATCTATACAAAAATTCAACCAGTTTTCTCAGGAGACAGGCAGCACGCACCCGGCATAGCTAGAAAATGATTCTAAAATAAATTAGCTTATTTTAAATAAAAGTCATTAGATTTCATAGAAAAAATGTTTTGAGGTTTTTTTTAAGTAGTGAAATAATTACTGTACAAGTCAATTAGCTATTGAATTTGGGAAAAAGACGAGCGCTGGTGTGTGTGTTATTTGTGCTGCAACAAAACCTTTGTAACTTTGTAACTGCACATCCCCCGAACTGACAATACCCAACCACCTCCGATTCCCGATACACCGTGGAATCCAGAGGTAGGAGCCGGTGGCGGCAGGGAGGAACAACCGTTGACGCTACAAGAAGACCGGAGGGAAGCAACAGGGACAGTATATGGTGAGCAGGCTCATCAGCCAAAACCACCTCTTCCTGCATCCACATGACAATCATATTTACAGGCTAAGGACCTCATTCAGAGCCGGACGCTATTTGCGCTCGCTCGTTCAGAAAAAAGGGGGGGCTATTCAAATGAACCGTTCGCTCTTTGCGGTCTGTTCACGCCTCTAGGTCTGAACGAGCGAACAAAACTTGCGGTCGTTTTTTTGGAAAACTACGCCCCCTGGCCGCTCGCATCCTACGTCATGTCCACTATTTATTAGATTAATCGAGTACATCGACCAGCGTATGAACTGCTCGCTATTCTTGTGGTTGGATTTTCCTACCACAATCTTGCGAGCAGTTCTGACTATAAAATAACCCAGTGACGTGGTCTATGACGCTGCTGTATTAATTATGCACACCAATAAAACGCCCGTTTTGACCTTTAAGCACGCCTGCGTTCGGATCTCCACTCCCCGTTTTCAAGCACCTTCCCCTGTTACCACCCACATACGCCTCCTCCTGTCACTCAAAATAGCAGGCATTCACTATTTAGCGAACAAACGATTTTTGGCCGCACAGACTGGTTGGCGCATGTGTATTACGATCCGTACGCATGCGCAGTTGGGCAAACATTGCTCGGAACGAACGAGCGGCCGCTTACGAGCGGCTCTGAATCAGGCCCTAAATCTATACCTACTTAATCAGAAAAGAGCTATAACATAGTTATCTTTATTCTTATTTTTATCGATGTATATTAAGGTTACAATGGTTTTGCTGCGGCAAACATAACACACACATCAGCGCTTGTCTTTTTCACAATACACTAATACCTCTTTTCCACCAAAAACCCGGGTCCGACCTGGGTTTTCAGACATGGTTCCAACCCAGGTCAGACACCGTTTACACATAACCATCGATCTGGGTTATTCTCATGTCAGCCCTGTTCACACTGAACCTGGATCTGCCCTGCTAAAAATGGTGGGAGGTGACTGCTCCACAACCACCAATCAGTTCATTTTAGGCATGACCCAGGTCGGATAACCTGGGTTGCACCGTTTACACAGCACCATTACACAGGTCAATCCTGGGTCCAACCCTAGTAGCTACCTGGTTGGATTGCCGGGTCACTTGACCCGGGTTATTTTTCAGGGACCCTTTTACACTGAGCTGCAACCCGGGTAGACCCAGCATAAACCCAGGTTTTTGCTGTGGTGTTAAAGGGGTATTACTAATTTCCTGACTTGAGTTGCTCCATTCATAATCAGCTCAGATCTGCAGTACAACTAGCATTATACAGTAGCTATGGAATCTGTGTACTTTCACTTGGTGGATTCTTTTGGCTACAGTGGTTACATTGTTTTACTAGAAGAGATCAGTTATTAGTAGGGGTGAGCGGGTTTGGATTTCTGAAATCCGAACCCCCCCGAGCCCCCCCGATCCGAGTCCGATCCGAGTCAGGCTCGACTTTTCCCGCCTGACTCGGATCTGACATCGAGGCAAAACGTCATCATCCCGCCTTCCGAGTCTCGCGGGTTTTGGATCCTATATAAGGTACCCGCGTCGGCGCCATTTTCTCACTCGGCTGTGGACAGTGAAGAGGGAGGGTGGGAGTTAGTGCTGTGTAGTGTAGTGTAGTGTAGTGCTGCTGTTGTCCACTACTTCAAAGTCCATAGGGGCTGGCTGTGTTGTGCTGTGCTGCTGTTGTTAATAGGGGCTGTGTCCACTACTTCAAAGTCCATAGGGGCTGGCTGGACTGTGTTGTGCAGTCAGTTCTCCATAGGGGCTGTGTCCACTCCAAAGTCCTGTGCAGTGTCCCAGTCCTAAAGGGGTGCTGTAGTGTTGTCCAGGGGGTGCTCTGTCCATCAGGGGTGCTCCCCCCAAGTGCTAAAAAAATAATATATTTTCTGTGTTTGTGAATTGTGTGCGCAGTAGCCGCACGTGCATCAACAAAGTAGTGCCAAGCGTGCGCCTGTGTCATAAGTAAAGGGCCGGCTGGCTTGACCGTTAAAGGGTGCTGTAACCCCCGAAAGTACACTCCAGTCCAAACCAAAAAAAAATTATTTTCTGTGTTTGTGAATTGTGTGCGCAGTAGCCGCACGTGCATCAACAAAGTAGTGCCAAGCGTGCGCCTGTGTCATAAGTAAAGGGCCGGCTGGCTTGACCGTTAAAGGGTGCTGTAACCCCCGAAAGTACACTCCAGTCCAAACCAAAAAAAAAATTATTTTCTGTGTTTGTGAATTGTGTGCGCAGTAGCCGCACGTGCATCAACAAAGTAGTGCCAAGCGTGCGCCTGTGTCATAAGTAAAGGGCCGGCTGGCTTGACCGTTAAGGGTGCTGTAACCCCCGAAAGTACACTCCAGTCCAAACCTAAAAAAAAATTATTTTCTGTGTTTGTGAATTGTGTGCGCAGTAGCCGCACGTGCATCAACAAAGTAGTGCCAAGCGTGCGCCTGTGTCATAAGTAAAGGGCCGGCTGGCTTGACCGTTAAAGGGTGCTGTAACCCCCAAAGTACACTCCAGTCCAAACCAAATAAAAAAATTATTTTCTGTGTTTGTGAATTGTGTGCGCAGTAGCCGCACGTGCATCAACAAAGTAGTGCCAAGCGTGCGCCTGTGTCATAAGTAAAGGGCCGGCTGGCTTGACCGTTAAAGGGTGCTGTAACCCCCAAAGTACACTCCAGTCCAAACCAAATAAAAAAATATTTTCTGTGTTTGTGAATTGTGTGCGCAGTAGCCGCACATGCATCAACAAAGTAGTGCCAAGCGTGCGCCTGTGTCCTAAGTAAAGGGCCGGCTGGCTTGACCGTTAAAGGGTGCTGTAACCCCCAAAGTACACTCCAGTCCAAACCAAATAAAAAAATATTTTCTGTGTTTGTGAATTGTGTGCGCAGTAGCCGCACATGCATCAACAAAGTAGTGCCAAGCGTGCGCCTGTGTCCTAAGTAAAGGGCCGGCTGGCTTGACCGTTAAAGGGTGCTGTAACCCCCAAAGTACACTCCAGTCCAAAGCAAATAAAAAAATATTTTCTGTGTTTGTGAATTGTCTGCGCAGTACCCGCACGTGCATCAACAAAGTAGTGCCAAGCGTGCGCCTGTGTCATAAGTAAAGTGCCGGCTGGCTTGACCGTTAAAGGGTGCTGTAACCCCCAAAGTACACTCCAGCCCAAACCAAACAAAAAAATATTTTCTGTGTTTGTGAATTGTGTGCGCAGTAGCCGCACGTGCATCAACAAAGTAGTGCCAAGCGTGCGCCTGTGTCATAAGTAAAGGGCCAACTGGCTTGACCGTTAAAGGGTGCTGTAACCCCCAAAGTACACTCCAAACCAAATAAAAAAATATTTTCTGTGTTTGTGAATTGTGTGCGCAGTAACCGCACGTGCATCAACAAAGTAGTGCCAAGCGTGCGCCTGTGTCATAAGTAAAGGGCCGGCTGGCTTGACCGTTAAAGGGTGCTGTAACCCCCAAAGTACACTCCAGTCCAAACCAAATAAAAAAATATTTTCTGTGTTTGTGAATTGTGTGTGTAGTAGCCGCACGTGCATCAACAAAGTAGTGCCAAGCGTGCGCCTGTGTCATAAGTAAAGGGCCGGCTGGCTTGACCGTTAAAGGGTGCTGTAACCCCCAAAGTACACTCCAAACCAAATAAAAAAATATTTTCTGTGTTTGTGAATTGTGTGCGCAGTAGCCGCACGTGCATCAACAAAGTAGTGCCAAGCGTGCACCTGTGTCATAAGTAAAGGGCCGGCTGGCTTGACCGTTGAAGGGTGCTGTAACCCCCAAAGTACACTCCAAACCAAATAAAAAAATATTTTCTGTGTTTGTGAATTGTGTGCACTGTGGCTGCACGTGCATCAACAAAGGAGCAGCGCCAAGCGTGCGCCTGTATCCCATAAGTAAAGAGCCGGCTGGCTCATTTCTTAAAGGGTGGTGTAACCCACAAAGTGCACTACTCTCCAGCAAAAATAAAAAAAATATTTTCTGTGTTTGTGTGCGCCTTAGCCGCACGTATATATCAATATAACATAAATGGAGGACCAAACTTTCTCCGATAAAAATAAAATAGGGAAAGATCAAGAACCACTTCCTCCTAGTGCTGTTGCTGCTGCTGGGAGTTGTTCATCATCCCAGAGAGGAAGTAGGAACACCACTACTTTTACTAAACAATTGACCCTCCAACAGTCCCTAGCGATGAGGATGAAGTACGACAGCAGTCATCCTGAAGCAAAACGTATAACTGAGGCCTTGACTGCTATGTTGGTGTTAGACGTGCGTCCGGTATCCACCATTAGTGCAGTGGGATTTAGACAATTGATGGAGGTAGTGTGTCCCCGGTTCCAAATCCCGTCTAGATTCCACCTGCATCCTCAAAGCAGCAGCGACAAGCGTGCGTCTGTCTGTTAAAGGGTGGTGTAACCCTCAAAGTGCGCTCCACAAACAATAAAAATATTCTTCTTTTTTTTTCTGTCTTTGTGAATTGTGTGGGCTGTAGCCGCACTTGCATCCTCAAAGCAGCAGCGACAAGCGTGCGTCTGTCTGTTAAAGGGTGGTGTAACCCTCAAAGTGCGCTCCACAAACAATAAAAATATTCTTCTTTTTTTTTCTGTCTTTGTGAATTGTGTGGGCTGTAGCCGCACTTGCATCCTCAAAGCAGCAGCGACAAGCGTGCGTCTGTCTGTTAAAGGGTGGTGTAACCCTCAAAGTGCGCTCCACAAACAATAAAAATATTCTTCTTTTTTTTTCTGTCTTTGTGAATTGTGTGGGCTGTAGCCGCACTTGCATCCTCAAAGCAGCAGCGACAAGCGTGCGTCTGTCTGTTAAAGGGTGGTGTAACCCTCAAAGTGCGCTCCACAAACAATAAAAAAATTATTTTTTTTCTGTCTTTGTGAAATGTGTGGGCTGTAGCCGCACCTGCATCCTTAAAGCAGCAGCGACAAGCGTGCGTCTGTCTGTTAAAGGATTACATCGGTGACAGCATCCAAGTAGGCATGTCAGACAGTCCGTACCTGTACAAACTGGCTCTATTTTACCTGAGTTGCCCCCCCTCCAGTGTGTACTCCGAAAGAGTGTTTAGTGCAGCCGGGAACCTTGTCAGCGAAAGGCGTAGGAGGTTGCTTCCACAAAATGTGGAGAAGATGATGTTCATAAAATGAATTATCAACTCTTCCAGGGAGACCAGCCTCCAGAACGTACAGAGGGACCTGTGGTTGTGGATTCCAGTGGGGACGAATTAATACTCTGTGAGGATGAGGATGTACATAACACTGAAGAGGGTGAGGAATCGGTGGATGAGGAGGATGAGGACGACATCTTGCCTCCGTAGAGCCAGTTTGTGCAGGGACAGATTAATTGCCAGCTTGTTTTGTGGGGGCCCAAACGAACCAATCATTTCAGCCACAGTCGTGTGGCAGACCCTGGCGCTGAAATGTTTGGTTTGTTAAAGTGTGCATGTCCTGTTTATACAACATAAGGGTGGGTGGGAGGGCCCAAGGACAATTCCATCTTGCACCTCTTTTTTTTCTTTGAATTATGCACTGTTTGGGGCCTAGTTTTTCAAACTGCCATCCTGTCTGCCACTGCAGTGTCACTCCTAGATGGACCATGTGTTTGTGCCGCCCACTCGTATCTCTTAGCATAGTCATCCAGCTACCTCGGTGCAACCTTTTGGATATAAAAACACTATTGTGAGGTGTGAGGTGTTCAGAATAGACTGGAAATTAGTGAAAATTAAGGTTATTGAGGTTAATAATAGCATAGGAGCAGAAAAACACACAAATTCTGTGATTTTAGCTGTTTTTATGCTTTTTTTAAAAAAAATACAGATCCAAAACACAAAACCCAGAACCCAAAACACGGAAGGGTGGTTTTGGCAAAACCAATCCAGATCCAAAACACGAAGAAAGATCCAGATCCAAAACCAAAACACAAAACACGAAAAGTGGCCGGTGCACACCCCTAGTTATTAGTAGAGATGAAAGATTCAAGCTTGTTTATCCATCAAAGCATCAAGAGGCAATTAAAAAAAACTAAATTATTTTTTCTTAGCTTATTATGTAAGCGCTATAAATTCATAGAGCAAAACAAGACTATCTAGTAAAAGTATGATCTGTCAAACTCTCTTGGTAATTTATCACCCGCTCTGTCATAATGAGCACTGATTTATCACATTAGTTATTATATGTGATGCTGATTACCTTCCCTGACACCTGCACACTGTTTTCCTGCAGGTTCATGATGGCTTCAGAAATCTTCATATCGATAGGATCCATAACTGACTTGATATTGAATGGGCCCTCCAATCTGTCAGCAACTAGAAGCATAGCATCTGTCAAAGCAAAAAACAATCACAACAAGTTAAAGAAAGGTCAGCAGCACCAAATGCCTGCATTAAAAGGTCACATTACGCACAGAGCTCATTTTCTGAGTCATGAATTAATCGCTTCTTGACAACAAATAGATGTGTGCACAATATTGCAAATACACCTGACACATCATCACACACTATTCAAAGACAGGTGCAATGAAGGGAGATTTATTTTGTTATTAAAATGATGAATGCTTTAAAATACATAGCTGTCAACTTCCTTTGCCACCTGCATTTTCATTAGAAAATCAATTAAAGCCAGTCAAATAATTGGGGCTATCCGCATAATTCCATTCATTTTGTTCCCATCTGCAATGCATCATATATACCAAACAAATATCAGGATGCAAATTAAAAGGCCAGAAGTATATACACTCACAGAGGTTTTCTTTGAACAGGAAAATGACCTTCAAAAACTTTCATTTTCTGATAATTATCATGTAGTAAATATATATTTTTTAAACTGAGCAGTGTACAGTAGCCATTACATACTATGGATGCAGACTGCAAATAGGTGTCCTATCTATCTATCTATCTATCTATCTATCTATTGCAGGGGTTCCCAACCACGGTCCTCAAGGCACACTAACAGTCCAGGTTTTAGGGATAGCCATATTAGAGCACAAGTGACTAAATTAGCACCTCAGTTATTTTGATTTAACCATCTGTGCACAATCGTGGATTTCACTAAAACCCGGACTGTTAGTGTGCCTTGAGTGCCGAGGCTGGGAATCACTGATCTATTGTGATGTTGTGGGGTAATTAGCTGGGTAGATGGGTGTCATGGTGCAGTGATTAGAGTCCACACATTGCATTCCAATAAATAATAAATGAAAATGGTGCTTTACTTCCATCATGAAAATCAGGAAAAAAATGAACAGAAAATAATAAACAACCTAGCCCTCACTCAGAGAACTAACTCACTTCTTGAGCCCTCTCTATAAAAGCAGCTAATCTGCATGAAAGTCTCTCACAGTCTTCGAGATTGGTGGTCCTTCCTGCCACATACAGTTTATGCATGCTTATTATTGATGCAATGTTTGCATTCTTTACCTGTGTTGTTTGCATAAAGAAATTAATAAACACTGGTTTGCGATATAGTAAGTGTTCTAAATGAAATACATATTGGAATGAAAAAAAAAAAGGTCTCCCTATTTCTACAGGTGTTTGAATTAAACTACCCCCAGTGTAATTTTTTTTTTTTTAAATGCACCCGATGTGGGGGATTGGATATGACCCTTATGGGCTGTCTTCATTGTAATAGTGGGGGATTGGACAAGATCCTTATGGGCTTCTGCCACTCCAAAAGTGGGGGAATAGACATGATCTTTATAGACTGTTATCACTGTAATAGTAGGAGATTGGACATGACCCTATGGGCTGTCATTGCTCTAAACATTATAACAAGAATGAGATGTCATTGAGTGACTCATTTGGTGGAGTGCAACAATGGCATCAGTTAATTCATTATAAGTAGGATAATTTGCATATATGTCATTGATTTTACCCAGAATGCATCTTGTTTGTTATAGAGACTCTTTTTCCTGTGTTCTTTTCATGAAGAAATTAGTAAACGGTGGGGAAAAGGGTATGATCCATATGGGCCACCCTTGCTTCAAGTTCTCGCCTTCTGGGGAGAGCTGAGGAAAACCTTGACCAATGTAGGGGTTAATAATGTATGTATCTATATAAAATGTATATAGTTCTTTAATAGATTTTTCTTTATTGGGGTGGCGGGCGCTGTTTTTAAATTTGCCCGGGGCTCCAAAAACCTTAGGTTATGCCACTGGTTACCAGGTACAGCACCGACATGTAAGCACATGGCTAAACATTTTGTCAGTGTTTCAGGGCCTTCCTTGATCTCAGATGCTCAGGGTACCCATGACCACCAGTGAACTACCCAATCAATGAGACAAAGTAGCCAACAATTTCAGACAGAGAGGTTATCCCATGAGATTATTGTATTACAGCAACAGAAAATGGTTTAAAATATCCATAGTGAACAACTATTGACACCCCAGCCAAAGACCCTGCCAAAGTAATGCCCTGGACAAGTGTGTGCAATTTAGCGAATTATGTGGTACAACGGGCAACTAGACCCCTGTAGCCAAATATAATTAGTGACAAAGGGGGATATGTTATAAGCATTGGAGAGAGAAAAAGTACCAACCACTCAGCTCCTAACTGTCATGTTACAGGCTGTGTTTGAAAAATGACAGTTAGGAGCTGATTGGTGGGTACTTTATCTCCGTTCACTTTATCTCTCTACAAGGCTTAATACATAGACCCCAAAGTTTTGCCAAGCTTTATAAAAAAGAGACCTACAGAATGTTATTAATTGTTATTTTAACGCATACGCATGGCATCATTTCAGCTTCTGCCATTGAATAATTAAGCCTATGCTGTACTGGTTACAAATGGTGGTGACAATAGTGTAACTGTAAACTCAATATAAATGCATCACACTATTTATTGTTACAGAAAGACAAACTCAGTTACCCAATTTTCTAATCTGCACTGTAAAGTATGAGTTTTACTATGGGGAAAATGTTACTATATTAAATAGGGTCACAAAATATCCATTTAATCAGCTTATATGCGATCAGTAAGATAAAAAGAGCAGACATTTCTTCATGTTGTACTGAAGTAATTCATTTTTATTGCAGTTAATGTAAAATGGGCCCATAATCTCAAATGAACATCTGGAATAGATTGCCAAAATTGATGCTATGCAGCTAAGGGAACATTATTATAAAAGAAAAATACAGTTATAAATCACAGAGTCAACCTCTGTTGTAGTGAGACAGGGAAAAAATGATATGTGACTATTGTTGCAGAAAATAGTTCCATAAATTTAAATATGCTTCAGTTTCCTAAAATTGTATAATTTTTTTAACTGGCAATGTTAGAATAAAAATACATTGTGCACTGTATATGATTAGCTACAGGGTGGGACGATGCGGTACATGGTTCATTACCGCGGTATGTACCTAGAATATCGCAAAGGACAGCTCTCTCGATAAGAGCTATCCTTTGCGATGGCTCCGGACAGAGGGAGAAGAATAGGCATATGCAGAAGGACGCTGGCTGCGGGCAGGGGGGTGATGGGAGGGATCCGATTGGATCCCTCCCAAGGGGGAGCATTCCGATAAGAAGCCCATAGGCTTCTATTGGGTAAAACCACCTGAAGGTGGCATTATCCACCGGGACAAAGCACCAGAATGCAATGCACTCCGGTGATTTGTACATATGGGAAATGCGGTAATCCCCCCGAAAACTGCATTTTGGGGGGTTTTACCGCATTTTCACTGTTAATACATCCTGTCCACAGTAAGAACTAGTCTATACTTTTTTTTTTGTCAAATCTATTTTATTGACGTATTTTTCATTACATACAAAAACATACACATATAATGTACGACATATCTAGTGTATATAATATGATATAACCAAACCTTTACAGGCAACTTAACATGTTTAATCTCCTTAGAACCTGGAGACCACAAAATCAGTGAAAAGAATATGTACCCCTGAGTAAGATAAAGGGAAATACATGAGACAGGACAAAAACGTGACACAAGAGGAAGGTGGGAGGGACATGGGAATATTCATCAGACAAATGCTTGGCGAGATATTGACAAACAAATATGCTTAATATTTTTCGGGAACATGTCTATTCTTTTAAATGTGAATATTATTGTATTGAGGAATAGAGTATAAATTATAAATTTGCCCCTATGAACTCGTGACAGTATCTAATAGATAAATAAACACCTTATAACATCAATTCTGCAAGTATTATGACCATATTCAGTTATTTGATAGCAATAAACTTCTATGCAAAAACCAGTCTGTGGAATTAAATATTTTAAAGATATGCTCTTGCGTCTTTTGAGTCAGAGTGTCGATGTATAAACCCCATTTCTTATAAAATTTGATTACTCCATTTTCAATATCTGGAATGGCGGATCTTCTGTCAAAATATAGTAATTGAAGAACCTTCTGTTTCACTTCGTTTAGGGTGGGGGAAGAGGGGGATATCCAGTGGATGAGTATTATTTTCTTTGCTACAGTTACAAAGATTGTTAGAAGTGGAATCAGAGTTTTCTTTCTAGGTCCTAAGTCCCAATTCTTAAAATTGGCGCAGAGGCATGCTAACCAATCTAAATGTAGGTGCAAAGAAAAGCAGGAATTTAAACTAGTAAGCACTTTAATCCAAAATCTTCGAATTTTATAGCAGTCCCAGAAGCAGTGAAGAAACCGTGCATTATTCATGCGGCATTTTACACATTGTCCTGTTTCCAGAGCGACCATGTGCTTTCGCTGAGCGGGAGCTATATAAGCTTTGAATATAACCCTTATATGTACTTCTTGAAGGTAAGAAGATTGTAATATTCGCAGTGTGTTATCGTAATGTAGAAATAAATCTTCAGATATAAGTGCGGATGGGGTTTCTTGACTCCAAGAAAGTGTCATCTGGTCCCATTGGGTTATATATGATAAATTTACTAAAGTGGAGTATAACATTTTCGTCTTATAAGGGATTAATAGGATATGTTTTAGTAAGGAGGATATAGGGTCTAGTCGCATGAAAGAAGATATTGTTTTAGGAAGCGTTTGAATGTAATGTCTCAATTGCAGGTACATAAAGAATTCTTGGGTAGGAATATGGTATGTAGATTGCAAATTAGCAAATGTCATCACATTGCCTCCTGGGTCAAAAACTTTGGCTATGCTTTTTAAACCTTTCAAGTGCCAATTTCGAAATTTAGCATTCTGGAGAGACGGAGGGAAGTTGGAGTTTCCAAAAATTGGTATGTGAGGTGAGCTGAAAGGATTTCTGTTAAGTTTTTTATTTATGGATAACCATGCAGAGTATGTGTCTCCAAACATTAGATGATTTAGGATATGGGGCGGGATATCTTCGCGTGGAGTATGGAGAAGAGCCCCAGGAGAAAAAGGTGAAAATAATGCAGAGTCTAATAGAAAGTCAGTATATGAGTTCTGCTCCAATATCCAGTTACTTATATATCTAAAAGAGGTGGATAGTGAGTATGCTGCGAAATCTGGTATTCCTAAACCACCCCTTGATCTGGTCAAAGTCAACTTAGACATAGCTATCCGAGGACGTTTTCCTTGCCACAAGAATCGGGAAATCATCCCTTGAAGTCGTTTCAAGTCTACTTTGGAGAGGGTGATGGGAATCATCTGCATTAGGTAAAATATTTTAGGAAAGATTATACTTTTCACCACTGCCAATCTACCTAAAAGCGACAAAGGGAGACATTTCCAGCTCTCTAATAGAAGCAATATTTTAGAAAGCATTGATGTGTAATTTACGAAATATAACTGAGATAAATAGAAAGGAATATATATCCCTAAATATTTAATCTTTGCGGTGTTAAACCCAAATTGGTTTATGATGGGAATATGTTTCAAATGCGTAATTTGGGATATGGATCCCGTTAGTGGTAAGATTTCTGACTTGTCTACATTTATCTTGTATCCGGATAGGAAGCTAAATGAATGTATTAAGTCAATAATGGCTGGTATTGTGTTAATTGGGTTCGAGACAAATAGTAACATGTCGTCTGCGAATAGTGCGACTTTAAGTATTTTTTTACCTATCTCTAGGCCTTTAATGAAATCATGAGAGCGTATAGCAATCGTGAGAGGTTCTATTGCTATGGCGAAAAGAAGTGGTGACAGTGGACATCCCTGTCTAGTTCCTTTTTGGATAGGAAATGGTAATGATTTATATCCGTTGCATATTATATGAGACTGTGCTCCAGTATACAGAACTTTGATTATATCAATAAAATGTTGTGGGATACCAAATTTATAGAGCGAATTAAGCAAATGGGGCCAGAGTACAAGGTCAAATGCCTTTTCGGCATCAAGTGATATAATGAGGTTTAGGTCTGAAGTTTGGGAGGTTTTTAAATGTTGCATACTTACCAATACACGTCTTATATTTACAACTGAATGGCGACCAAATATGAACTCTGTTTGATCGCTATGTATTATACTGGGTAAATGAGGCTTAAGTCTCTCTGATAGAATTTTTGTTAGTTTTTTATAGTCTAAATTCAAAAGAGATATAGGCCTATATGAGCTAGCTAAGGAAAGATCTCGACCAGATTTGGGTAATACTTTTATGGTAGCCATATTAAAGTAAAGTGGGAGAGTTTTCTTTGTTATAATAGTTATATGCATCAACTAGAGTTTCCCCAATTTTAGGTAAGAGAAGTTTGAAAAAATCACCACTGAAGCCGTCCGGTCCAGGAGATTTGTTAGTTTTAAGACCTTTTATGACAATGTTAACTTCCGTTAGGGTAATTGGCATGTTCAGAGATTGAGCCGTTTCAAGGGGGATTTGAGGATAGACCATATTTTCCCAAATATTAGGGTCAAGTGTAGAGGATATGTAACTATTCTCTGGGTCTAAAGAGGGAGTAGTATGTGAGTAGAGAGTTGCATAAAAGTTTTGCATCATATTAGTAATCTGAGAGTTGGATGAGGTATATGAACCATCTGACATTTTTAGAGGTTTAACTAGCATAGGAGGTTGTGTACCTTTTAATAAATTGGTCAAGTCGGCCTGTTTTATTACCAAATTTATGATATTTATGATTCACAAAGAATAGAAATCTATTTCCCATTGTTTGCAAAAATTCATCGAACTTATTTTTTTCAATGTGATATGTGTGTTTATTTGTCTGAGTAGGAGATATTTTAAACTTTTGGAACGCATCCGAGAGGGATGATTGCATTTTAATATATGTAGAAGTGTATTTCTTGTGTACAGAAGAGACGTAAGAGATTATAGCTCCTCTAATTACTGATTTGGCAGCTTGCCAAAAAAGAGGGGGATCCGAGGTGGCGTATGTAAGATTGTTAAGCTTGAATTCTTCCCAAACCGTTTCCAATCTGGATTTAAATTTAGTGGAGTGAGCTAAATGTGAGGGAAATTTCCATGTGGAAACAGATCCTTTCTCTACCGCGATATTGACTGTTGACCAAACCAAGGCGTGATCTGACACAGCAATTGGTTAAATTTCTATAATTGACACTCTAGGAAAAAGGGACTCAGATAAGAATATGTAGTCTATCCGGGAAAAGGTATTATAAGTCGCAGAGTGGCATGTGAACTCCTTATCTATGGGGTGCAGTGCTCTCCACACATCCACTAGAAGTAGCTTGGAAGCAAATGAGGTAACTCCTAATTTCGGTAAATTATTTACCTTTGACCTATTTGGAGATTTGTCTAGTATGTTAGAGGATACTAAATTGAAATCACCACATACTATGAGGGGTAAGTCCATATGGGGAATTAGTTTAGCCAAGAGTGTTTGAAAAAAAATTTTGGAATAGACATTAGGGGCATACACATTACACAGGACATATGAAACATTTTGATAGGACACAAAAGCTATGACATATCTCCCATCAGGATCAGCTTCTACAGCCGATACTGTCAAGTGAAGAGATTTTTTGGCCAGGATAACTACTCCTCGTGCTTTGGAATTATATGAGGCTGCTGCAACCAATGACCATCCCAGTAGTTGGAGTTTATTTGTTTCCGCAGGGACCAGATGAGATTCTTGAATAAATGCGATGTCTATGTTGTGTTTAGATAAATATATAAGAAGTTTCCTTCTTTTACATGGAGAATTGACACCACCTATGTTTAGGGTCCCTATAGTCAATTGAGACATATTTCATATATAATGTTGTATAAATGAGGAAGCATATTCCCTATATCAACAAATCTGAAGTATAAACGAGGAGAGGGGGAGGGAAGAGACAGAAGGAAATCAGCTACACAATGTTGGAGAGACATACACATGTAACAACAAAAATAAAAAACTATGGCCAATGGTTTTGGCCAGAGTAGAGAAATTACATGGAACTTCCGGGATAATACAATATGCATAGATAACAGCTGCATCAGAATAAGAAATATTTTCCGGTTAATGCAGCCATTTTTGACCTGATATTAAACTAAACAGGTTATCACCACATTCACATTAATAATAAAGTACTTTTAAATTTTTTTTTTTTTTTTTGACGTGTTAATCTAAGATCTCAGTAGGTAATGTCAGAACACAATAGGTATACATAATGATCTCGTTACAGAGCAGTTCAATTAGTCGAACCATCTATTTTTGATCATTAGACATCACACATATATAAAACAGCGTGACCAATCCGGCATAAGAAAGATACTGGCCACTATTGACCCTGTATCTTTTCCAGAAATCAAAACCCGTAAACGGGATGCAAGAACCGTGAACTCTCATGATGGTAAGGTAGCAGGATCCGATATATCAGAAGCACGTTCATGGTCTTCCTCTTGGAGAAAGGCGTGAGCATCTTCTGGATTGGAAAAATCTAGGTAAGTATCACCACGGAAAATGCTGAGCCTAGCTGGGTAAATTAAAGAAAATTTCTTCCTTTCTTTGACCAATTGGGAACATATAGGTGAGAATGCTTTTCTAGCCCTTGTCAGTTCAACAGAAAAATCCTGGAAAATTAACAGTTTTTTCCCTTCCCAAACAATAGATTTTTGTTTTTGGGAGGCCTGCCAAATCGCCAGCTTATGTATGTAGTTTAGGCATCTAAATAAAGTCACTCGTGGGCGACCTTCCGCTGACCTTGGAGTGGGACCAATGCGATGGACTCGTTCAATAATTAGATCCCGGCATTCTTCTTCAATGCCTAATAGCTTTGGAAGTGTAGTACGCACAAATTGGTGGAGTGAAGGGCCTTTAACGGTCTCCGGTAAACCAACCAGCTGCGTATTGTTTCGCTGTGACCTATTTTCAAGGTCATCGACCTTATTCCAGAGTTGGTGATTGTCTTTTTTTAGTTGTATTATGGTGTATTGTCAGCCATATCATAACAAACTGCTCCTATACGGTTCTCAGTATCTGCAACGCGATGTGCAAGAGTAGGGATCTGCGCTGTAATGTCTGCTACCGCCTGATTTAATAGAGGGGTCATGGTGGTATTTATTGCTGTCACTATTTCTTCATATGAGATAGGTGTGTCAGGATTGCGACATACCTGTGGTAGGTCACTGCCAGCGGAGCTCCCTGCAGCCTTTTTTGAAGCCGGGGAAGATGTCCGGGTGTCGGCGTCCGGCGCCATATTGTTATCAGCGCGTCGCTTCTGTTGCTGCGGCAGCGGTGCTCTCATGGTGGGCTGATTAGCCAGAAATTTGTCCATTTTATAGGGCTGAAGACCAATTGTGTGTGATCTGAGGCGAGTCCTGTATATTGGAGTCCGGGAGCGGACTTGTATAATGAAAATATTGCCGGCGATATGAAGGAGCAGGACGGAGAGCGTCTTCACTCCAAGAAGCCGGAACCAGAAGTGTAGTCTATACTCTTTAATAGCTTACTTTATAAACTGAGCATTGTTCTATCTGCAACACACATCTATATAATAAGCGAGAAAGTGTGTGTGTATGTCTGTTTGTCCTTTATGCATGACCAGAGTTTTGAACCTAGCTCCACCAAATTTGGCAGGGTGGTGTAGTTTGACCAGGATTAGGTTTTTGCCTAGGTTTGAACTCTGCATTACCACACTTTGTCACACAATCACATAAAACACTCTTAAATTATAACAATTCTGGGGCTGAGGGCACACACAGTGTCACACTCTGGCAGGCTCATGAGCAGCTCAGCACTTGATACATTCCACTAGATACCTTCAGACTGTGACAGACAGCATTATCAATCCACAATTTTTGATCCTGGCAAAGCTTAGCATATGGAGATTGAATGCAGCCACAAAGTGCCACTGCTGGCGGGCCCACTTCTGTCTGGAAATAGGACTCCAGTCCTGGCATTCCCCCCTGATGGCAGCTATGCTAGACATGGTCTTCAAGTTGGTCCGCAGAGTGATTTCAGGGGGTGACTCAGCTGTGGACACAGTAACAGGGATCACACGGATTCCAGATAATGCACATGTGCAGTACTGGTCTACGATCCCACACGCAGTTCGGCAGTAGACTGTCAGTGGTTGACAGTCTGCTGACATTTCTGGGTGGGGAGCCGGTGATTACGGTCTCTGTTTCCCAAAATGGGGGTGTGTCGCCATCCTTGATGGAGTTTTAATGGCCTCTTTTACTCATCTGCGGCGGCCGGCTTCTGTGACCCCATGGTCACTCATCCAGCCAAAGGGATCACAGATGATCAAATGCTGCATCCTTGGACACAGCTCGGATCAGTAGTTCAAGCAGGAGGCGTGACATATCCTGCTGCATTACCATATTACAGCTACTGTATCACAGCTGCTGACATGATTGCAGCTGCGACAGCATATCCGTCCACAGCTGTATCACCCTGTTCTGCAGTGATTTCTGATTTTGAAAGCTATGCTGATCTCTTTTCTATAAGTCATTCTGCTCATGATATACCCCATTCCAAACGGTGAGGAAACGTCATTTACTCCTAATTTGCATATCTAGGTTTTAGACGAGGACAATGTAAAAAAATTAAGCCTGCAGGTGTACTTTAGGGTCCAGTCTTCAACCCAGGCAATGTCGGATATCCCGGCTAGTATATAATAAGTGAGAAAGTGTGTGTGTGTCTGTATGTTTGTACTTTATGCATGGCCAGAGCTTTGTACCTAGTTTGACCAGGATTAGGTTTTTGGCTATGTTTGAAGTTCATCAGAGCCATGGAGGTCTACATGGTACCCACAAAGTAGGCTGTGGAGACTCTGTTTTGAAATTTTTGTTTAAGCAAGTTCACTCAGGATGTCTCCTAGTGCCTAAAACTGCCTTGATCTGAAGGCACAGGCTGATATGTACCAGTGGGGGGCAGGCAGAGGGCCTGATTCAGAGCCACTCGTAAGCGGCCGCTCGTTCGCTCCGAGCGATGTTCGCACAACTGCGCATGTGTATGGGTTGTAATACGCATGCGCGAACCAGTCATTGCGGTCAGAAATTGTGTGCTCGCAAAATAGCGAATGCCTGCTAATTGGAGTGACAGAATGAGGTGTTTGTGGGTGGTAACAGGGGAAGGTGCTTGAAAACGGGGAGTGGAGATCCGAACGCAGGCGTGCCAAACGGTCAAAACTGGCGTTTTAAGGGTGTGCATAATAAACAAAGCAGCGTCATCGACCACGTCACTTGGTTGTTTTTTAGCCTGAATTGCTCGCATGATTGCGGTAGGAAAATCCTACCACAAGCACTGCGAGCAGTTCATACGCCTTTCGATGTACTCAATTAATCTAATAAATAGTGGAGATGATGTAGGATGCGAGCGGCCAGGGGGCGTTTTTTAAAAAATAGCGAGCTTATGTTTCGTTCGCTCGCTCAGACATAGAGGCGTCAACAGACCACAAAGAGCGAGCGCCCTATTTAAATATCCGGCCCCTTTTTCTGAACGAGCGAGCACAAATAGCGTCCGGCTCTGAATCAGGCCCAGAGTTCCAACGGAAGAACAATGAGTCGGAGGATCAACTATCACACTGCACCTGCACTGACAATTACTAATTTCCTCCATGCACATTTTCAAATACCATGGTCTGTGAATTATAAAAGTAAATTTCGAAATTGCCAAGAACCACTTAGGGATGACTCTGCACAAATTATTTTTGAAGGTCGGTGCACAATCATGCTGCTTAGAAACCTGGATGCAACAAAGCTTTGCAATGATACAAGACTTTGCATAAAAACTTTCAAAGCCCATTCAATTTAATCCACTATAATAACAGGATGTGGTACAGGAGAGGATGTGTTCATTCCCATTCATACCAACAGACATGCCATTTGAATTCAAGAGATTGTAATTTCCAATCCGACTCTGTTATGCAATGACCATCAATAAGGCCCAAGGTCAATCTTTGTAGGTAGCAGGTATTGACCTGCAATCTCCTTGCTTATCCCATGAGCAGTTATATGTAGCATGTTCAAGAGTGGGGGCTTCCAACAGCCTTTTCATTCTGACTCCTAATGGAAAAACAAACAACATTGTTTATACCTCAGTGTTGAGATGCCTGTCATTCAACCCTCGCTAGGATAAAGCAGTCGGGAAGCCGGCTGTCGGGATTAGGTCCGCCAGCTTCCCGACTGCATACCGTGTTTGACCCTATTTTTGCTTTATTGCAGTTGAACCATTCACTCATTTGTGCACATCCTCATTCTGCACACTTCTTTCACTTACTAACTAGTGTCTGCCATCATGCTGATGTTTTGAAGACCAAACAGCTTACTCTTGCATTGCAGGACATTAACTTTCATGAGGTAATACTTTCCCATAATTCTGCTTTGCCTGCTTCTACCCGCTTTGCAATCCCAAGACATTTGTCCACATTGTTGAACTGACCGAACACAGGGACAACAACCAGCATATAATTAACTTGGTGCATTTACACTGTGGCCTCTCAAATTACTCACTACTCTATATTGCCATGAGGAGATACTGATCAAAATTAGGTCCTACATCCTTCATTATCAAAGACTGTGTGCTGATGCTGTGGCATTGCTGCATCCTACACCAAGCTAGTTTCTTTGTCTTACTGGTGCATCATATGTCCCTGCTGTACCATGGCTTGCTAGCTTCACGTCAGTCTGCTATTAAAACTAGTCTCCACTCTTGCCAACCATCACCTGTTAAATTATCACTATTTGAGATTAAGTCCTATGGACAACCAAGTACTGATGATCATATTGGGTTCCATGGGAACGGTAATTGCTATAGATAAAGTTGTAGTCAAGAACATTTTTGATAACTTAACAAGTGAAAGGTTTTGTGACACCCTGGTCAATGTGTGTTTCTCAGGTAGCTGCTATAAAATCCCGAAGCAAGCCTCATGTACTGCTATTTTCCTTGTATCTTTATAGATGTAAGGAACAAATGTGCAGAGGTAGACTATGGAGCCTTTGGCTCGGTGTGTAGAAGCTGCACTTTTGCAACTGAGAGTTTTCTATTCAAGTTCTATGGCACAAGATTCATCTTGAACAATGACAGTAACAGGTGTCATAAGGAACCCTGCCTCTATGGCAGAAAAGTGCTAATAATAATATAAAGGACTTTAATACAGAAACTTCCTGAAACTTCTCTCCTAAACAGTTGAAGTAGGAGTTAGGAGAAAACAGTGTTCACCACACGACTTCACATAAGTTTCTTGAGATTGTTAGCCATTAGAGGTGATCAAAAAATATTAAATAGATCAACATTCAACTGAGTTTCACCATTTTGAAGACCCCGAACATGTGCCTGGTGCAATTGTCAATAGTCCCTCATATGAACTGTGGTTTTGAAATGTGCAGTTTTCATTCACTATTCAATTTAAAGGTTTCATTTTCAGATTTTTATACTCAACAAACATGTATCTTTACATTTCCATAGATCCCATGGCCTTGCTATAACTATTTAACCTTGTGTTCCTATTACCTTCCTATAAGTGTTCAATCTTGTTTTCCTCCCTTGTTACTATTCTATATAAGCAGACAAGTTCATTTTTCTTTTTCCAGTGCCGTCCTCACTAGTGGCTGGTATTGTTTCCAATATGTTATCTATATCCTATTTATGACTGTACCCAGTTCCAATACTACTTCTTAGGCAAACATCAATCCTGAAAAACCTCTTCAGCCAGAGGATTCGATATAAAGTTTTGTATGGTCTCAAGTTTTTTTAAGAAGCCTGTATCCACCTATGTCATACTTCTTTTGTGACATAATGGTTTGCATATATGTTAGCTGACTTGACCACAGTAAAGAGAGGTCAAATCGGCTCAAACATGGTTCAACCATTTCGACTTTCTCCATTTTTTATTAATGCTTCAATTATGTAAGAAATGTCAGTGAGCAAGGAAATGTTAGAGAATGTCTAATGGCCAAGTGGGTAGTGGGGGAGTTAACATTTATGTATGTGAAAAGCTCTAATGCAGCTGTATTAAACATTGCATTATGATTTATTTTGGAAACATATTATGTTCTTTTTTGTTTAGACTGTGAAAACAAAGCAAGGCAAAGAATTGTTTTTCAATCAGATAAAGCCATCGGTGCTTCATTCAATGTGTGTATTGTCACTACAATGAGAAATATAATACATTGTACTCATAGATCTGAATAACCAAAATATGTATCACCAGCATCTAGTGGGACTATAAACTGTTAGTTACACTCCAAAGTATTATTTAGCCTGTAGACTCCACCTTTGGAAAGGCGAGGGGAAAATTCAAATATCCACACCAAAACTATGTTCCCAAACTGATATATTTAATAACAATGCATACATAATTTTTAATTAATCAGCCAGAAGTTTATACACTGATACACTGTATTTCTTCTAAACACATGAACACAAGGAACAAAGCCAGGACCATCTGTGTATGAGAAGTCTAGCTGTCAGGAATATTAAGGACCAGCTGTGGGGGAGTTGGAGCTCCCACAACTGTAATTCAAATTTAATACGTTTTTGCCATTGGTAGGAGATCCAGACTGGCTACTCCAGTAGGATTTAGAAGAGGAAACATGTTCCCTTGGCTACATTGTTCCAGGCTACTTACTAACATCAAGAAAGATCAGGTCTCACCCAGTCATTCTGGTAAAGTGCACCTATATGACTGTGTAGTTAATATGAGGAGCTACTCAGTATCATAATGGTTGATGGCAATGTTCATTGATTTCCACCCAAGTCAATGGCACAAATCAGAAAAAATTGAGTAGTGATTTCATTTGGCAAGTGGTCAATGTGTGATTGCATAGCAAGTGGTCTAGAAGGAAGTCTAGCAAAGTCTAACCACTAGCATAGGTAGTATTAGAGTCTGTACATACAGTATATAATTGAAATCATATAGTATTAAGAGAGTTTAAAAAAAAACATTACGCATAAGTGTTCTGCAGTAATCTAATACAGTTGTGTGTCAGAAACACTCAGTCACACCGATCAACTGTAATGGTAAAATAGAAAAACTAATCAAACAATATGTTACATTGAATCAATTCATTAATGATTATGTTAACACACCAGATGTTCACCCTAGTTGCTGATTAGTGTGCACATTTCACTAAGGCGATAACAATTAACAATTTTGACAAAGATTTCTGAGCCTGACTAAGTATTTCCCAGGTGTACAAATTTTCCACATTACATAAATGCCATGTGAGGACCTAAGTATTTTAACTAATGAACTAAAGATATGAAGGTACGAACCTTCTTGCAGTTGTATATTAGAGCTAAAACAGCCATATCTATATATTTATACTGTATATATTTTTCTTATTATATATATTTATATACTATAGTCCTTTTTTATATTCCCTGCATATATTAGGAAAGTATAAATGTTAAACGGGCCTATCAAAATGAAAATGTAAAATAAATATGCAACTTGTTTTTCTTACAAAATCACTAATTAATTATGTAATTTGTATATAAAGATCGTCCTCAGAGAGCTAACACTTCTATTAGAACTAATGGGCCTTTAAGCTGCCATCGTGGGCACACTATTTAAGCGACAATGGGCCTGATTCAGAGCCGCTCGTAAGCGGCCTCTCGTTCGCTCCGAGCGATGGTTGCCCAACTGCGCATGCGTACGGATCGTTATACGCATGCGCGAACCAGTCAGTGCGGCCGAAATTCATGTGCTCGCAAAATAGCGAATGCCTGATAATTTGAGTGACAGAAAGAGGCGTATGTGGGTGGTAACGGGGGAAGGTGCTTGAAAACGGGGAGTGGAGATCAGAACGCTGGCGTGCTTAAAGGTCAAAATGGGCATTTTATGGGTGTGCGTAATTAAAACAGCAGCGTCATTAACCACGTCACTGGTTATTTTATAGCCAGAACTGCTCGCAAAATTGTGGTAGCAAAAACCAACCACAAGAATAGCGAGCAGTTCATACGCTGGTCGATGTACTCGATTAATCTAATAAATAGCGGACATGACGTAGGATGCGAGCGGCCAGGGGGCGTATCTTTCAAAAAAACGACCGCAAGTTTTGTTCGCTCGTTCAGACCTAGAGGCGTGAACAGACCGCAAAGAGCGAACGGTTCATTTGAATAGCCACCCCTTTTTTCTGGACAAGCGAGCGCTAATTGCGTCCGGCTCTGAATCAGGCCCAATGTCAGGATCCTTCAGTGTGAGACAGAACAAATAATAAAAACAAGATCAATGAGGTTGATTATACTGCACATAAAAGTAGTCCAAAAGATTTTATTCTGGGCATCCCAACATTTATACAAGTAAGGACACAAGTTACATATTACATACATTGCTCACTAATCTTTATGTAATATGCAATGTCACAATTAAAGAAACTCCTTTTCTTATACACATAAAAACAAAATGAAGAGTCAAATTATTGTGAGACTTCCTTCCATATTTTGATTCCGGCCTGCAGTACATCTGTGATACCAGAGGTGCTGCTCATATATTCTGACATTTCTCCTCACATGCAGGGGTTAATCATACTTACATACTCCCCCGAAAGAGTAGGCATATCTCCCGCATCCCACCCACTTGCTAGTGAAGTGGGCAGTATGGGGAGATTTTACGAGAAATTTGCAGGTCCACAGGGAGGGGGAGTGGCTAAATGATACAAATTGCATAATTTAGCCCTGCCCCCTCCATGCAGACCCACAAAACAGGGGCTTTGACTGTAAAGGGGGCATGGCCTAATGGCGTCTATAGTCTGGCCCTGCCTCCCAAAGCTGAGAGCAGCTCTCCTCTACAGGCTGCTCCCGGGAAAGGATTCGTAAAAAGTCGGTAAGTATGGGGCTAATCTCACTCCCCTATTTAATCACCTGCATCTGCCTCACTGACTATTTATTCCTGCCCCTCACCATTATTATTATTATCATTTATTTATATGGCACCACAAGTGTTCCGCAGCACCTTACAAAGTACATAAACAAATAGGTTGACCAGCGACATACAGTCCAATACAATACAGGACAAGGACATGGATAATATACATTGCTACATTAGCGACCATAACACCCACATAAGCAACAGAGCATAAGCAACCAAGTATTAGGAGCCCTAGTGGGGAGTAAGAAGTAGATGAAAGTAAAGTAAGGAGAAGAACAAGAGGGTTAGAGGGCCCTGCTTGTAAGAGCTTACATTCTAAAGGGGAGGGGAAGACAAACAGGCATGACACAGATGGGGTAGACAGGGAGGAAGGAGCATGTAGCAGCAAATTAGGATGAGAGCTGAAAGGCTTTGATGAAGTAGGGGGTCTTGAGAGCCCTTTTGAAGTATTGTAGAGGAGTGGAGAGGCTGATGGGAAGAGGGAGAGAAAGACCATGTATCTTGCTGGTCATTTTTGGTTTCTCCTGGATGTTTTGTACTATGTTCCAGCTATTCTGAGTACATGTTCCTGTGTCTGGGATTTCCTCCTCACCAATGTTGTTTCCATGTGTCCTTGGGCTGTACTGATGCCATCATTTCCAGCTCACAGCCTGTCTACATTTCCCAGAATTAAGTTACCTGTGTCTATGTTTTTTCTTTGTCAGTTCATCTGCTATCCAGTTACACCAAAAGTTTCCAGTTACACTGAAGTTTGATTTCACCTTGCATTGCCTGGACTATGTTTTTGTCAAAATAAAAAAGTTCACTTCACTATGCTCCTGTGATTCCATAGCTGTCATTACTAGTATCCAGTTTGAATAACAATTTTAATTTATGATCAAGAATTTCATTTTGGGAGGTGTAACTGTAAATTACATTTGCATTTTGTTGAATAATTTTCATTCTGAGAAGAAAACACAAATACTTTTTTTTAAAGCTAAGCCCTAAACATCCTTTTATAATAAAAACTGGATGACATCATGGCTGAAATCACAAAACCTATTCTTTATCTAGGATTAAGTTGTACAGTATGTTATTGTTAAACATTGAATGAATCAAGAAGCACTTTAACAACTACGATGTAATGCAGAAAACCCAAATGCAAGTAATAGTATATCTGCCATGCTGAATGGAAACCCAGAGTTTTATTTACAGGCCTGTCAATATTCATTGTCCTAGCATTATAAATCCAAGTAAATACGTGTAATGTACATTGGTCAATGTAAGACCATAAGGTAATGAAAGAGTGAAAACCAGTTTCAGGACAGTGACAAAAAAATGTTTTTGGTATAAGGGGCATACTTATGAAAATTTCCCAAACATCCCCCAAACTTTGCATTCCTCATCGCCGCATACTGCGCCATGAGTTCTGATAAAAGTCTGCAGACTCTGATAACAGCCCATGCCGGCAAATGCTAAAAAGTAAAGCGATCGCTTACTTGATTGCTGAGTTACTGCACATACATGGGCAGGGGCCAACACATGTAAGAGTGGCAATTACTAGAAAGGGGTACAAAACTGTGTAAATAATAAGATAAGCTATTCTGGGCTTGGTAAATAGGGCATTTTTGCATGCCCTTAGAAAGCTATCTGATTGCAAATATGAAAGTAAAGAGGGGGCAGCAGTAATGATATTTGATAACGAGTTTCAAAGCCAAATGCTACAGTATTCCAAAAACATCCATTTTCAGAGAACTGATCACATTTTTCGGTTTACTAAATAGGCCCCTAAACAGCAGCAGCCAATAATATGTAGTTAGTAAAGTCCCTCACTATAATACTATAAATAATATTACTGAATCACCCCTTCCTTCTTACAATTTTTTCCCCAGATCTGATCCCACTTCCTGCTTAAAAATCATAACCCAGATTTAAACCCGCTCCCTCATTGAAAATAACATTCCAGTATTGACCCCCTCTCTCATTAAAAATCATACCGTAAGCATGCAACCCCGCTCCTTGGCTATCATAGAACAAATCTTACCTCATAATTAAAAATAACACTCTCATCTCATTAACAATTAAACAACTGATTTGACCACTTCTTAAGATGAGTACACACTATGGTCCGAATTCAATTCACTGCGATGATGAATAGCCGCGGGAGGGAGCACCCTCAGCTATTCAGTACAATGCACTGTTTACCTGGTCAGGAATTGGTTAAGTCAGAGAATGCCGGTTCTCGCGACTTAACCTGTGTTTTAAGGCACGGTAACAGGCATTCTCTGACTAAAGTCGGCAAACAGCTGCGCACCTGGCACTTTTGTCAGATTTCTCCTCACATCCCCAGGGGGGTGCGAGAAGAATTCCTTTAGCCGCCCAAACAGCGCAGTGTATTGAGTAGCTTTGGGAGCTCCCTCCAGCAGCTATTCATCATCACACTGAATTGAATTTGGCCTAAGTGATGTGTGTACCCAGCTGATGGGACGGTGCAATGGAAAGATACATTGCTCCATCTGTACACAATGCATGATGCAGTGTACGATGGCACAATATGTTGTTCAATGCTACATTTAGCAGCATGGCGTTTTTCATTGCATCACCCCATCTGCTCTGATGAACGACCCATGTGCACGTGCAATCGGGTGTACACATTATGTAATCTGCATGATATATTGTTCCGATCCACGTCATAGTGTGTACCCAGTTTTAGTCATTACAAAATATAGCTGAAATCTTCTCGCGCTCTCATCAAAGATTATTCCAAAATCTGCAAACCTTTTCCCCTCCCTCACTGAAAATCGTGGACAGGATCTGAACCCTCCCCCCATTAATAATCATACCCCAAATCTGCACCCCACCGCTTTCACTAAAATTGATGGACCAAATGTAACCCCACATTAAAATATATACCCCATCTTCAACCCCCCCTTTTTAAAAGCATATCTGGTTAAACATCATGGCCCTCTGTGCACCACCCATTACAAATGAGACCACAGATCAATCTGGGGCGACTACACAATTCAAATTTAAATCACTAATATACTCACCTGCTCACGGCTGCCTTTGGTCCTGCCATCCACCAATCACTATATGGAGACATCCTACCGCTGTGATTGGTGGATGAACAGAGCCACATTTTGCAAAACAGTTTTAAAAATGTTGAATATGTTAAATATCTCTAAATATAACTCAATTCTACTGGGTAAAGAGCAGTGTATTTGTTTACAATACATTTCATATACATAGGTTTACAATTTACTGCTGATTAGTGGCTCATAATACAGAACAGTGTAAAAAAGATAGTGCTCTAATATTTAATGGTGAGAGATAAAACCTTATAATCTAACCCAATCTATATTTTACATTTTGATTTTTTATTTGTCCTCATTTACAGTTACTGTATTAATAAATCCAGCTACAGGGTGAACACCTGGATGAATCATATTGTGATGCAATATGATGGGAGCAGTTGTTTTTTTTTTGTGTGCTTGCAGGGAAAATACATATATTTCACATATATTGTGATGCTTTAGTTTGACATTGTGGTGTAGAGGTGAGTTGGCCTGTTCACCCAACTCTAAATATGTCAACAGATTTTAAATTTGCTCCCCTAATGGCTCCCCTGCAGCACATAGTAGTGCCAGATTGCCATGGCTCAGAATCCCGACACAGGAATCCCGACAGCAGTCAGAATCCCGGCATCCCAACGGTAACTATTAGGGTTAGGGGCAGTGGCAGACTGGGCCGGGGGGCAGGGTGCCATGTGCCCCCCGGGCCGCAGCACCATGCGGGCCGCTGGCCACGGGCAGTCTGTGTCTCTGTGACACACACTGCACCGCGTGTGTATCGCTGACCGGACGGAGTTCAGTCAGCGCTACACTGACTAACACTCAGCCACCGGCTCCGGCAGCTGTGTGTTTGTTTTGATCAGCAGCCAGTGAGAGTCTGACAGACTCTCATTAGCTGCTGCGGCCACTGCAGGAGCCGCTACATCTTCCGGCTCCTGCAGTGGGTAATGGGAGAGGCGTCATGACATCATGACGTCTCTCCCATAATGCAGAGCGGCCCGGCCCGGGAGGACAGACGGAGGAGCAGATGGCAGCGGCAGGAGTGGGGATTCAGGTGTTTTTTTTTTTATTACGTGTGTCTACTGCGCGGAGGCTGGCCCTACAAGGGGGAGACCACTACTGGGGGCACTACAAGGGGGGAGGGGGACTACTACTACTGGGGGCACTACAAGGGGGGACTACTACTACTGGGGGCACTACAAGGGGGGGACTACTAATACTGGGGGCACTACAAGGTGGGGGACTACTACAAGGGGGACACTACTACTACTGGGTGCACTACAAGGGGGGGACTACTACTACTGGGGGCACTACAAGGGGGGCTACTACTAGGGGCACTACAAGGGAGGGGACTACTACTAGGGGCACTGCATAGGGGGGAGGGGACTACCACTGGGGGCACTGCATTGAGGGACCACTGCTGGGGGCTCTATATAAAGGGCAATACTGGGGGTACTGCATAGGGGGGAGACTACAACTGGGGCCACTATTTAAGGGGCACTGCATAAGGGTTACCACTATTGGGGTCACTGCATGGGGGGTGGACTGCTACTGGGGGCACTATATAAGGGGGACTGCATAGGGGGTACCACTATTGGGTGCACTGTATAAGGGGCACTGCATAGGGGGGATCACTACTGGGGGCACTACTGGAGGCCTGCATAAGGAGGCCCTCTCCTGGGGCACAGGGGGCACTGCATGTGGGCACTATGGCAGGGGGCTGCCCCTAATCTTTATTTTTACTTTACATTAATCCCATATGGACCCGCCTCCTCCCTGGAACACTTGAGGGGGGGGCGCCGTAGCACGCACGTTCTTCGGGCACCCTGGCTACACGCTACTCCTCTGCCACGGCCGCCTGCATGCATTTACCCCCAGGCTAAAAGTTGCCAGCCAGCCCCTGGTTAGGGGGAGGGTTAGGTTTAGGGTTATGCACTAGGGGGGGTTACAGTTAGTCTGCAGGGGGGAGGGTTAGGGTAAGACTGCAGAAACGCTGGGTTATGATTAAAGGGAGAGTTAGGACACTTACCTAATTGGGTCGGGATTCTGTTGAGATTCCGCTGTTGGTATTCTGACCATAGGCATCCCATCCGCTGGGATCCCATACCCAACCCATAGCACCTACCTCCCTAATTTATCCTTGAGCACTGTCAGGGGCGTCAAAACGATTTCATGTTGGGGGACAATAAAATTGTTCCAACACCCATCTACCCTCCCCCTCCTTTCCTCCATCCCCTCCCCTCTCTCCAATTTACCTGCACGCAGGGATTGGAGTGGCGGCCACAGATGGACAAGGGCTGTGCTTTATAGCAATAGGCTGCACAGCTCCTGCACTGCACGGAAGAGCTGGTTAATATGCAGTCTTAGACTGCACATTACACCTCCTCCTTCGTGAAATGCAGGGGCTGTGCCACCTATTGCTATAAAGCACAGCCCCTGAAAGTCCGAGGTCACCGCCTTTCAAATGTTTGATGGGTGATCCACCCCCTTACCTCCACCCTCTTTCTGATGCTTATGAGTACTACTCACTCTGTTAACTAAAGAGCCTTTTCAGGTTTTGAAGCAGAAATAATAATAAAGCAGCATTTCCACATACCAGCTTTTTATTCCTTTTTTTTCTTTCAATAGCAAGTTAAGTGCCTTTTAAGAAGGTATCTGATAGTGAGGTTCATAAAAATCATTATTCCCTTTCCAAAATGTATCTAGAGAGGCACACAGTATTCTGCCAGTCACACCCACACAAACAGCGCCATGTGATGACAGAAGGGGAGAAGGAGATGAGAATATCACAGTGAACAAAGAAGAAAGAGCTCAAAGGGTAGTTGCAAAACCTCTCTGCTCACATCATGTGTCATTGACTGCGATTCACTGTAAAGAATTATAAATCATTACTAGCAGTCTAAAAAAATAAAACAAAAATTGTTATTACCAAGGCTCCTTTTATAGCATACCAAATCTTCAGTAAGTATATGGCAATTGTAGCCATGTGCTCTGTGAAATTGTTGTCAAAATCAGCAATTGTACTGCTGAATGTACAACCTATTGCAGTTACCTTGCTTTACTCTTAAAACACTAAGGGGTAAATTTACTAAAGTGAGAGTTTTTAGAAGTGAGTTTTAGAAGAGATGTTGCCCATAGCAACCAATCAGATTCTACTTAACATTTAACTAGCACCTTCTAGAAGATAATAGCTAGAATCTGATTGGTTGCTATGGGCAACATCTCTTCTAAAACTCACCTCTAAAAACTCTCACTTTAGTAAATTTACTCCTAAGGGGTAGATGTACTAAGACTATAAGGAGAGAGACAAAGTACCAACCAATCAGCTTATAACTATCACTTTATAGGCTGTGTTTGAAAAATGACAGTTAGGAGCTGATTGCTTGGTATTTTATCTCTCTTCACTTTATCTCTCTCCATGGCTTGCCACATCTACCCCTATTAGTGTTTTAGGAGCAAAAGCAAAGTAACAGCAATCTACCGCTAATTCTTTATAATTCTTAGGGGCCTATATAATTGCGGAACTGCCACGATTATTAAGGATTAATTTCACGGTGGATATTTTTATTTTTAATCAAAATATCCCTGCTATGTACTAAGGGAACTTGCAGGGATAGCGGTTGCGGTAATCGCTGTCCCCGCGAGTTATATTTCTGGCATATTGTAGAAGTATTTCACATTTGTGAAACACTTCTCCATGGGAAGCTGAGTACTAAGGGAACTTGCAGGGACAGCGGTTGCGGTAATCGCTGTCCCCGCGAGTTATATTTCTGGCATATTGTAGAAGTATTTCACATTTGTGAAACACTTCTCCATGGGAATCTGGCACTGCACATGCGCATAATGTCAGCTTCCGACACCGGCCAGAGGCTGCAGGAGAGAGATCGAAAGATCTCTCTTCTGCAGCTGGAGCCTCCATAGGCTGATACCCCTTTTACACCAGAGCAAAAACCTGGGTTTTTGCTGGGTCTACCCGGGTCGTAGCTCAGTGTAAAAAGGTCCCTGAAAAATAACCCAGGTCAAGTGACCCAGCAATCCAACCCAGGTAGCTACCAGGGTTGGACCCAGGATGGACCAGGGTAATGGTGCAGTGTAAACGGTGCAACCCGGGTTATCTGACCTGGGTCATGCCTAAAATGAGCTGATTGGTGGTTGTGGGGCATTCACCTCCCACTTTTTATGATCTCACAGGTTTAGCAGGGCAGACCTGTGTTCAGTGTGAACAGGGCTGACCCGGGAGTAACCCAGATCAAAGGTGCAGTGTTATACCCCTTTTCCACCTAAATTCCGGGTCTGACCCGGAGTTGGAACAAAGTTCCTATCCAGATCAGACCCGGAATTTTGCCGGCGCTGACTCGGGATATTCCCGAGTCAGCGCCGCTCACACCGCAGTCGGGTCTGCATAGACCCGGCTTTTGCGGAGTGAAAGTGGACGCTTGGAGATGACGTCATCTCCAAGTGCCACTGAAGCCGGACCAATCGGCCGGCTAGCAGCGCACTCCAGGTCTTCGTGACCCGGAGTGCGCTGTTCCCATAGCAGGGTTTCACGGGCTACGCCCGTGTTAAACCCTGCTAGTTACCTGGGTTGGATTGCCGGGTCACTCGACCCGGCGATCTAACCCTCTGCCCTTTTACACCAGGGAGCTGCCCGGGTTAACCCTTCAAAAACCCGGGTTTTAGCTCCTGTGTAAAAGGGGTATAAATGGGTCTAACCTGGGTCTGACCAGGGTTGGAACCATGTCCAAAAACCCAGGTCGGACCTGGGTTTTAGGTGGAAAAGAGGTATTATACTGCTTTCACACAAAGGGTGTTAAATATCCTGGCTTTTACCCTGCATTTAAATGCTGGGTGGGTTTGCCGGTTAAAGACTTACCCCCCTTTCACACAGAAAACAACATTTTTACCCGGTAATTTGCAGATCAACACAGGTTTTTCTTCTGTACGAAAGGGTCAACCCAGGTCGAAATTGACGGGTCTGTGACCCTGCTATTACCAGGATAGGAGACCCAGCAATTTTGACCTGGGTTGACCCTTTCACACATAAAAAACCTGTGTTGATTTGCAAATTACCGGGTAAAAGTGCTTTACTCAGTAATTTTGTTTTCTGTGTGAAAGGGGTATCACAGTAGTTTACACCATCTGAAGATAATAATGGGGACTGCGATCTGCAGTGCTAATTAGCACTCTGCCAGAGATTTCTGTGAAATCTTCTGCATTGTGCTTTTAGTACATAGTAACAATTCATAAAATTATGCAAAAACTGCAATTTCTACATAATTTTATGAAAAAAAGTTTTATAAATACGCTCTTTAAGAGTAAAAATGCTGATTCTGAGTTAGGAGTAAAGCATAAAAAAGCAAGTAACTGTGCAAATGGAAACGGATATATATATCAGAAACAATTGTACCTAAGGAAGAGAGGGAAGGGACATTACTCTGCCCCAGACCTCCTTACAGTCATAGATCCATATTCAATTAGTTTCACGTACGCGATAAAGTTTTGCATGCCGGACTTTTCGTCTACATCGCATATTTTTGCCGCGTTAGCTTATCGTGTGCAAACCCGCGATTCGCACTATGCAATTCCAAAAGACGCAAAAACGGAGACACACCAAGTCAGAACAGGCAAAAAGTGGTGTCAGAATCGGAGAAATCAGCCTGAACCCCCCACAAAGATGCAGAAACATTGGGGATCAATGTAGTAGTGCCCTATTAGCCGTACTACAACATTTTGGGGTACTTAAGTTCACACAATTGCCACTAATTATCGTATTTGCACAAGTGGTGAAGAATGGCATAAAGCAGTATTTTTGGGTGAAAATAAGTAGTCCTGGCAAATTTGGGGTACATAAAAATGGGTGCTAACATATTTATGTCTCTAAAGGACAGTTTTAATAATTTGGAATTTCTACCATCATAAAAGCACCTGCAATCCCAAAAACACTTGATCCCTTCTTAAAGCACCCCCAGAACGTTATTTCGCTTGTTTGCGAGCTTGTCCCCCCACTTTGTGCTTTTTCGCCCCCAAGTTCAAAGCATTTTTTTGGGGTGTTTTGACACAGTTATCCTTTGGGGGCTGTCCCAAAGGATCTGAGAGGTTTCCCCACCTTTGCACCCCAAAATAAAAATGTTGCACTTCTTTTCTCCTGCTATTCAGAGGTCGAATCTTATTCGCCTATTACATTACATTGACTTTCCGCGTAGGTGAAAAGCGGATGGAATTGAATACGGAGATAAGTTCCGACAGATGAAAAGTCGCAATCGGCGATACTTTTTCGCGGATCTCGGCTTTTCGCTTCTAATTGAATACGGCCCTTAACCATGTACTCAAGGCATCAAGGTAGTAGTGTGTCCTCCCCAGTTCCCTGCTGGTGTGTTGTGACAGCATTCCTAAATGTAAAGCTAGCCACACATCTAAAGATTATCTGTCCAACCAGCCAACTTGTTGATTGGTTGGAATGAAAATCTGGTAAAGTATGGGAGTAAATTATTATCAGTGATTTGCTCCTAAATGCCAGAAAACAGATGAAAATGGCCATTCAGACAAGTTTGATAAATGTTTGATTTAAACAATTTGTTCAAACAACAGTTTTTGTCCATTTTCTGGCGTTTGGGTGCAAATTGCTGATTGTCATTTGCTTTCATTCCTTACCAGATTTTCATTCCAACCAATCAACTAGTTGGATGGTTGGATGTAAGTTGGTCTAGTGTGTGGCCAGCTTCAGTGTGATCTTCTTAGGACACTGAATAAAACTAATTTTGAGTGTACTGGAAAAGCTGAAAATCCCTCTTAGGAGATGGCATATTTGTGAATAAGCTACATTCCATAATAAGGAATTCTGGTATATTATAGCTACATAAACTATATTTGTTTGGAAGATCTCTGTGATATTACAAAGTGCTAAAAATTTTCCCAAAAGGTTTTTTTTAAATGACAATAACCTATAGCGTGTTCAAAAGCTCTTTCATATTCTCCTGATTTATGCACTTAGGGGCATATGTATCAAAGCTCGATGTGAGATAAAATTGTGAAATATATATCACCAACCAATCAGCTCCAAACTATAATTTCTTAAACACAACCTGCAAAATGTTAAGCTGGCCATCCACTATACAATTTTCTGTCAGATATCTGTCCAATCTGGCTGGTTGGAATGAAAACCTGGTAATGTATGTGAGTAAATGACAGTCGATCTTATGGTTTTAAACACTGAAAAAAGACAAAAAAAATTGTTAAAATTGGTTAAATTTGTGTGTTTTAACCAATTTGTCTGAACAACCATTTTTGGCTATTTTCCAGTGTTTGTGAGCAAATAGTTGATTGTCATTTGCTCCCATACATTACCAGGTTTTTATTCCAACCAGCTAGATTGGACAGATATCTGACAGAAAATTGTATAGTGGATGGCCAGCTTAAGTTAGAAGCTGATTGGTTGGTGATATATATCTCACATTTTTAGCTCACATCAAGCTTTGATACATATGCCCCTTAATAAGCTGTAAAATTTATTTTTTTCACTTGCTTTGATAGGGTGTATTAGTCTATATAAGACAGAGCATTTAAAAAAAATCATAAATCATAAATAATAATACAAGTACGGTAGCAAATCTCTGCAACAAACAGCAAACCCATAAAACATTTTGTTCTGTGATATCATATCGTTTGTCAATTTGAAGATGGCAAGTCAAAAAGTACAGCCAGAATGCTAGTGCTCATCAATGCATAAACATGTACCTACTGTCACTTATAATTTGCAAGAGTATTTTAGTAAGAGTACCGGTAATTCAAATGCATTACCAGGATAGCAAGAGACGTATATATACTGAATATATTTTAATAGAAAAGAGCTTAATATGGACAGAATATATTTAGTTGTTGTTATATCATTGAGAAACTATTTAAAGTGTATCTGTTGTCAAAATACTTGTCTGTCCTGTCAATGTCCTGACCCTTTCTTGCTTTCCCCTTCTAGTCCCAGGATGTTGTCAATGCTATTAATTATTCATAGTAGGTAATCAGAATCCCCTCTCCACGCTGAATGGTAACAGCTGCATGTTCAGGAGAGAATTTGATTCCAAGACCTAATAAGCATTCATTGCATTTTAAATCATCTCTATTCCCTAGTACCCAAGTGAAATGTATATTTATTAGGACAAGTATTAACTAAGGAAAATGGCTTTCATGTATTACTTTATATTGTAATACTGTATATTGCAATTACTTAATTACTTTAATATTCCAGATAGAGTTGCTTTTTTCATTTCAACAGTCATATATTTCTGTAATTCCACTCAATTGCTAATCACAATTTTCCCACATGTGCTACATTATTTATTACACGGGTGCCAACAGATACATTAATAAAAGTCATTAACAAAAGTGGTAATCCACAGTGTACTTGTCACTTTGTGATGTCATACAGTTGCTTTTGTGCTTCTGTTTTTACAGGGATGAAAAAGGGATTTGTGGTCCAATATGGGTACATGTGTTTGGGTGCAAAATCCTTCGGATAGGAGGAAGTGGCTGGATTGGATTATTATTTATTATTTATTACCAGTTATTTATATAGCGCACACATATTCCGCAGCGCTTTACAGAGAATATTTGTCTATTCACTTCAGTCCCTGCCCCAGAGGAGCTTACAATCTATGTTCCCTACCACATGCACACTAGGGTTAATTTGTTGGGAGCCAATTAACCTACCAGTATATTTTTGGAGTGTGGGAGGAAACCGGAGTACCCGGAGGAAACCCACGCAAGCACAGGGAGAATATACAAACTCCACACAGTTAGGGCCGTAGTGGGAAACGAACCCACAACCTCAGTGCTGTGAGGCAGTAATGCTAACCATTACACCATCTGTGCTGCCCGGATGTGTTCCTTGTTCCCAATCCAGCCACTAAAACAGAGGTTCCCAAACTCTGTGCCTGATTCTGACCCGCTCGCGAGCACTCGCAAGCGGGTCACTGGTGCCCAAGTGCGCATGCGCACGACGGAGGTGGCTCCGTCGTGCGCATGCGCGAAACCCGAATAACGATGGCCAAGCCATCGTTAAGGGTCTCACACCAAAGGGGGCGTGCTGTCGATGGTGATTGACAGCACACCCCCCTTGGTGGGCGTGCCGGGGGCGTGGCTGCCCAGACGGAGACGTTCCCATGGGAACACCTACTGCCTGGGTCCGGCCCACTGGCATCACTAGTGATGTCAGTGGGAGTGCTTTTGGCTCTGATGGCCACGATGGTCTTGACCATCGTGACCATCATTTTGGTCACTCACTATAGCTGTGGGTGGTCACCCACAGCCATGCGAGTGGCCAGGAGGCCGCTCCAAAAAGGAGCAGGGATGGCCCTGATTCAGAGCGAGCGCTCTGTCAGAGCGTCCGGCTCTGAATCAGGGCCTCTGTCCTCAAGGCTCCTCAACAGTCCAGATTTTAAGGATAGCCATGCTTGACCACATTAATTAATACCTCAGTCAATTTGATTTAACCACCTGTGCACAACCATAGATATCTGTAAAACCTGAACTGTTGGGGTGCGTTGAGGACCGCATTTGGGTACCACTGCTCTAATACATTGTTTTTATGCAGGAAAAGATTATTTTAATCATAGAATATGGAAGATGTATTTTTTTGTGTTGTATCCTATTTTTTTGGTGCAATACAGAATTTTCTGCACCACAAAAGGACTTTTATGTGAACTAAGCAGTTCCTGGTAGTCGGTGTCTTTTGCACTTTCCAGCCACAATGTCACAGGAAAGCACATTTCAGGCACATTTCGGCCAGTGTAATAAAAATATTAATACAGATGTATCCTCTTGCATCTTTGCCACTTGCGTGGCAAATGTGTGCAGATATCGCGCCATGCGATTTGCCGTGACTGCGTGTGCCACAGTATGCCATGCCACGGCTGCATTCACACCATGCAATCCTATGGATCGCAGGTGCGAACGCAGATTGCGTACCTGGGTGCTCAACACGCACCATACGTGGTGCGATTTGCCGCACAAGCGGTAAAGATGCAAGTGGACATATCTGTATGCCCAATAGTGACAAGTAATACAGGCTGTCCCAATGGCTAATTTAAAGCACAAGCCAAATCCAAGCAGTATTTACTGTAGGCAGAGAAATTGAATCGTGGGTCCTCCTAAAGTGGCAGTAGGATGGACACTGAAAGGATAATGACTATTTCCATTCTATTATACCCATTTGCACAAATGGAAATTCTATAATCTTTTGTGCTTTTGTAAATATAAATTAACACCCACCAAAGCATTAGCTAGTGCATGGGGTGTTACGGGTGCCAAGCATTCCCCTCAACACATAAAATTGTTAATAGTATTAATCAAATTGTTTTGTGGATATTCCCAGCACTGCAAAACTCTGTGTACTTTCTGGTTTTGTAACTTGAATACTCTAGAGCATATACTGTATGTAATATGGGTGTACTTGTATAATGCTGAAAAACAAAGCTGGAATACATTATACAAATCCTGTGCTTTCCCACGTGGAATTTACTATATTAGCAATGATCTGCCTCTATTGGGTTATTTAGAGTTAAATACAAGTCTGGGTTTTTTTGTGTGTAAAATCTATATTTTTGTATTGTATATGTGCACCAAAAATGTATATGCATACCCGGCCCCCAGTGGTTTTCCAGGCAGCCTCCTTCTGTCTCTCCAGACCCCCAGTGTCTCTCTAGCTCCAGCCAGCCTCTTCTGTCTCTCCAGCCCCTCATGTCTCTCCAGCCAGCTGCCGTCTATTTCTCCAGCCAGCCCCCTTCTGTCTCTCCAACTCCCTCAGTGTCTCTTTAGCCAGCCGCCTTTTTTCTCTCCAGCCCTCCAGTGTGTCTCCAGGCATCTCCCTTTTGTCTCTCCAGCCCCACCATTATCTCTCCAGCCAGCCCCCTTCTGTCTCTTCAGCCCTCCCCAGTATCTCTCTGGCCACTCCCCCTAGTGTCTCTCCAGCCAGCCTCCTTATGTCTTTCCAGTCAGCCATGCAGTGTTTGTCCACATCCTGCTGCTGTGTTCTGAGACACTTACCTTCTCCTCAGTCTTCTGGGTGCACCTGCTCCTCTTCATGCTGTGGCTGTCTGACTTTCAGTAGTGAATGCCACGTCACAAATCTTCAGGCACTGCTGGCAGTTGGTGCAATAAAGTTTCTTTTGTTTATTGCAAAGCAGAAATTTTTTATTTCACCAGGCGCCACTGGAAGACGAGACTGTGGCTCCCCAAACCCCGCAGATAGATCCATCTATAACTGCCGCCTGCCCTGCTCCAGTGATCAGCAGGGCACAGGCAGCGGTTATAGATGGATTTATTTGTGTGCCTCCTTTACCCCCCTGTAACCAGCCCTGCTCCCTGGTGCACCCTGACAGCTGGTGCCCACAGGCTGTTGACTTCACTGCCTCCAGAAGTTCCGCCTCTGCTGCAACTCAAAGTAAATGATTAATTGCACTATTTTTGCAGCACGCATTTTACATTTACGTTTTGGATACAAACAGGTTTTTACTGTAAATTACACCTTTACATTTTTTAATAATAATATGTAAAATTAATTTTTCACTTTTACATTTTAATTTATTGATTTCAAAATGCCTGTCTGCACATTGCCAACTGTTATTTATTATAATCTATTAATACCTTTTTATTTATGTATAGTGTCAACACATTTATCAACATCAAAACAACTGTCAATTAACATTTATTTGGGTGCAGAAAGTCATTTAAAAACAATGTTGGTCTAATTGAAACTGCAAAATGGTATACAGCAATATTATATGCAACACAAAGGCATAAAAACTCCAGATCATGAGCACATAAGGTTTTTTTAAGTAAAAAAATAAAATGCTGCTGCTGAATTTACGTTCTTAAATTCAATAGTTGACCTTCTAGTCTGCAGCATCAGCACTAGAAGGCATAGAATACATTTTTAAATACTATTAAGACATTTAAAAAAGGTCATATTTTAAATTATGGAAAATTGAGATTTCAGAAGGTAGCTAGTTGTATTTATATGAACAGGTATTTATACCCCAATACATAAAGTGCTGATAAATATATGCAATTACACTGGTATCCACTACCAGTACGCCATAAGTTGCACAACTGTGTTAAGGCTGCCGGTACATTATATATTAAATAATGAAATTTGTTATTTTTAATTTATTAAAAGCTGCCAGAAAAGTTCACATTAATCCAAGGGGTATATCCAATTGTGTGAAAGGTTTTGCCTGCAAAAAATTACGTGGACTTCGTGACCAATTTTTACGTTACAGTTCCTGAAACCCGCAGTATTAAGTTTAAAAAAATTGGTTGCAGGGTTTTTTGCTGGCAAAATCCTGCGGAAGGACAGTTTCTTTTAACTCAGCCTGTGGACTTTTGCCGAGGATGGGAGCGGGGTGCGGAAGCAGGGTTAGGGGTAGTGTAGTGTGTGCGGGGAGCTGGAGCAGGGTTAAGGGTGTAGGTGTGGGGCTAGGAGTAGTGTAGTGTGTGCGGTGAGCAGGTGCAGGGTGAGTGGTAGTGTAGGTACTGTGTGCAGGAAGTGGGTGCAGGGTTAGGGATGGTGGGATGTAGAGTTAGTAACAACTGTCCTGTGTCTGGTCCATGGAAGCTGTCTGCAGCGCTGGAGAAGAGTCAGAGTAGGTGGACAGCACTGCACAAGGTGAGTATTTAAAGACTAAGATAATTGGAAACTTGCAATTGCTTAATTAGTCATTGTGGGGGGGGGGGGGGGTGCTCAAAGGATTCCAGGGCAAGTGCCGAAAATTTTCCCTTAAAATCTGGATTTTAGGAAAAATTGGACCGGTTCTGGGGGTGCTCAGAAAATAGAAACTTCAGCACTCCAAAAAGAATCAAAACCATGCACCCAATTGAATGCCATAAATTTCAAACCTGCACGAAAAACCCCACAGGTTACGAGATTTTTGGTATGCTCACACTTATTTGGATATGCCCCCAAGTGTTATCTGCAATGGTTCCCTGTGCAAAAACCTAAAATGTCACTTAAACTTTAAATCCATCTCGATGGAATGCTATGCAGCTCGATAACAGACAAATACAGAGCAGGGTTATTTTCTTGCTGGGAGCCATTTAACCTACCGGTATATTTTTGGACTGTGAAAGGAAACCAGAGTACCTGGAGGAAACCCACAAATGCACAGGGAGAATATATAAACTCCTCACAGTTAGGGTCATTGTGGGAATTGATCCCAAGACATCAATACTGTGAGGCAGTAATGTTACCCATTACAGCACTCTTTTATAGCAATTGTTCAATGGATGTGCCGTTGGTCAATGAAGGAGAGGGAGTGTGTTCAAGGTACCTTTCATATAAGAAAACATCAAATTTTTTAATTTTTAGTTTAGTTAACTTTAAGGGGGAGATTAAATTCTTCTATCAGGCACCTTAACTAGTGGGCCCGATGGAGCAATTCAATTATTGCTTTGTTCGAGCGCCTGTGTCCGCGCCCTACAGCACCAGGTTTAGCCGTGGAAGGCGGCTAAACCCGTCTACAGTACTGCTTTGGTGGCGACTTTGCGCACATTTCTGCATGCCACTTCAGGAGACGACGAGCAGAAATGTTTCTACCTGCAGCTATGCGCACCCAAATGAAGCAACAATTGAATTTCTCCGTCGAGTGCCCATTTGTTAAGGCGCCCGATAGAATTGAATTATGCCTATATATTGACATTGACTTTTGCAAATTACCACAATGACAAAGTGGTTCTAGAGCTTCTCGTCAATAAAGAGGTTACACCATGGATACATTAAATAAGAATTTTATCAGTACGTAAGGCCAGAATCTACAGCAGTTTAACCATTCACTTTCCTACGTTTCAAGATCAAGGAATACAAATTTAGTATTTTTATTTTTATTCAGTATTTAGAAAGCACCAACCATTCACATAGCAATTTCTGAAATGCACACAGGAAATACAAACCAAACCAATATAACTTACAGTCTACAGGGAAAAATAAGATCTTGCCTCTTAAGGCCAAAATATTATTTATGAATATTCATTTGTAAAACACTGGTTTCTAACAAAGTGAAACAAATATTAAAATATTGCAAGTTACTTTAAATTAGCAAAGGACTAAAGTGTTGGTTAAACTAGGGAATACCAGGTGTGACACAGTATATTTGAATGCTATTATTTTTGTTGAGACTCATTCCAATTTTGGCAGTAATGTATGGCACTCACACAGTGCTGACAGTGCGTCCCTCAACCCTAGCGGGTGATACGAGACACTACAAGTGTTATTGAATGTCACTGATTGTAGTGATTTTTTTATTTTATTTTGGTGTGTTTGGTGTGTTTCCCAAACCTGCATTTAATTTTTTGAATCAATTACTCAATCTGTGCAACTTTCAGTATTTGCAGTTATCCAGATATTGCTGCTACAGTAGTTTGCTGCAAAAGTCGCACAAGAAGTGTTCAATCAAAACAGACCTTTCTCTGCGCTGACACTTGTAATTGAGAAGTGATTCATAGAGCGTCCCTCAACCCCACTGTTTATTTATAAGGCATGTCAGCACTGTGTGAGTGTCGCACATCACTGCCGAAATTGCAGCTAAGCACTTGCAGAACAATGTGTACAGTACAAGTAATCGCACAGGCAGTCTTTAATAAACTAGCCCGCTGTGCAGTACTACAGTATATTAAAGACTGTTTACACTGTGCATTACTGTACAGTAGGTGATTGTCCAGCCTGTCAAGGCTTACTATTGTATTCTGTAGTGCCATATCCATCCACTGCTGTATTATTCAGCACTGTCATTTTCATTAGTGGAGCAATTGCCACCCAGCGGTAAAGCCATGGATCCTCTTGCTCCTTAAGACACCAACCACGTTAGTTTCATGCTACGACTATGATACCTGTATGCTGCAACTACAGCAAGGATGAACACGGACACATCTGTGATATAAATTATTATTAATGTCCTATGGCCTTGCATTATCCCCAAATCCAGGGCAACCACCTGGTGAGGGGTTGCCATGTAAATGACGCACAACAGTGCATGTACGTCCCACAGGCTATTAGACCCTTGTGTTCCAAGCGCCACCATTTCTGGTGTGTGCCGTATGACGCGCCATGACATCTCTGCATCACCTCCGCCAGTGGAGATCCGAATGTGCCAGAAAGCATTTGGACATTTTTTGGCGTTATTATATGGGTAAGATTTTCCTGACTACAGTTTAAACATTTACCCAATTCACCCATCATGTAAGAGTTTGGTATCCACCAGGATATGATGTCTCGATTAATGATTGGTGATATACTGTATAACGGTAATTATAGTAATATATGTGTGGAGGTGAAAAACGTAACCACATAGGTTGTGTATGACTATTGTATCTTTTGAGATAGTGTTGCTGTATGTTTTGCTTCCAATAAATATGATAGGAAAAAGTGATTGGTAATTTGACAGAGGTTGGTAGACTATATAAATTGACATCACATTGAAGTTATGTTGGTGTTCCTGTCATTGTTTGACTCACTGGTGGTTGTTCCAGAGATCGCTTCCACTATTCAGATAAGCCTATACTGTTCATTCTCTTGTAAACAGCCATTGCTAAAGATTTTTTAATGGCTATTAAAAGGATCCTTGTTATGGTTCCACACTATGGGCCGTATTCAATTTGAGGCGAAAACTCGTTATCGGCGATAAATTATCACCGATGATGTCATTTTCGCCTGTTTTAATTATCCCCGTATTCAATTTAAAAGACTTTTCGCAGGTGTGAAAAGTCTTTGTAAAAAAACGGGGATAGCTTTTCTCCACGCAATAGGTGGCGATAAAAAGTGCAGAATTGGAGTTTAGGGGTGCAGGCTTAAAAAAAATAGCCTGCACCCCTGGTAATGGCCCCTAAAACTAATGTGTGTCAAAAAAAGTAAAAAAAAAAAAAATCGGGACACCCCAAAAAATTAACTTGAATTTTGGGATTTAAAAAAAAAAAATGGGGGACAAAATCCTTAAGGAGCTAAATAGATTCCAGAGGGGTTTCCCAAGTATGCGGCAGGTGTTTTCTTCATTGCGGGTAGTAGCAGCAGGTGCATTTTTGAAAAATGGAAAAAAATCATTTTAGAGACTTAAAAATATGCTTGCACCCATTTTCCTGTACCCGTAATTTAATGGGCATAGTTATTTTTTCCCAAAAAAATTGCTAAATGCTATTCTTCATCACCTTCTTCAAAGCCGCATTTATGCACCTGCCACGGCTATTTAAAAAACCCGACTTCCCTTCAGCAGGCAAAAACGGGGTTACCCATGGTGATCCCCCATGTCAGGACATCTTTAGGGGGGTCCAAGGATGATATCCCGAAAATTGGCAGATTTTTTCGCTGCTTCCAGTTTCGCCGGGTCCCATTTTCACGTCCATAGAAATGGAATACGGGGATAATCCGGAATGCACGATACTTTTTCACCTGCAAAACAGGTGAAGGAGGCGAAAAGTCCAGCAAGTCTGGACTTTTCGCCTCAAATTGAATATGTTGGCCTATTGTTTCGTTTTTGCAGTATTAATCTGATCTGACCTGTCATTGGATACTGATAAGTATTGGATTATATGCATCTTCACACTCTGATTAATGTATGTGCAATATTTGGTAGGAGAAGTCATCCTGGATAGGTAATATTATACTATGTAGAAGCTGTAATCTCCAACAGCACAGTGTGAGGCTCATTCCAATTGATGCAGGAAGATTGCGTTATCAAAGGCATCTCTATATTAAAGTTCTTACAGTCAAATTGTTGTTTTTTTCTTTCTAATCTATTCTGTGCTTCTCTTTTCCAAGTGATATGCATGATGTTTCTGAAAGGAAAGCCTACTGAATACATCACAGAAATATGAGAAATGTAACCTGGAGCACATATAAATGTAAGCCAACGAACTCTGTATTTGCTCTATTCACATGCAGATATTCTACAAATGATTTAATTTTCAGATAGTTTGCTAAGTGTCCATTATTGTCTTTGATGATTTCTGAATTCTAGCCATTGAATCAAATGTTACCATAACAATGCATTTTATACCACTTCAAAATATAGTTTTCTCTTCACCCTCAATTAAAGACGTAGTTATTCTTTGCTCCTATAAATATTAAGTAGGCTTACTTTCGCTTCAGAAGATTGAAAAGTTCTTATCAACTGTTCTGTCCACACATCACTGAACCCGTTCTTGTTAGAAAGCAATTGAGAATGTTTGACTGAGCAAGCTCAATCTCCCTTATACCATAAAGCAGTAACTAAAAGATACTGCTGAACCCTACACATTACTCTTGGAGCTTAAAACCTGCTTTGACTATTATGGCTAAATTTAAAGCATCTTATGGTGTGAAATATGCATTGTAATGTTAATTAGTAAGTGTACAGAACATATATATCTACCCATATATTATCTTCTTCTTATTATTATTATTATTATTGTTTTTATTATATATTATATTAGTCCAGTAATATGCATAAAACAATGTGGGTTTACTGTGAATGGCAAGCATTGTTAGTTGTCTATTGGCAGAGTGCTGTTGCTTTCCTACAGAGAGTGACGACGAGTGACCTCTCAATAGCGACGGGGCTCCTGAATTTTTGTTGTTTTGCAAAGATCATGCATGCTATATGGACTGAAGATGATATGGTCTCCATGTATTTGTAATAAAGTGATGAATGAGGGGTGTGGGGATGTGATGTTTTTATAACAAATTAAAACATTCAGAGTGTGTGTCTTGTCTTTATTTACATTTTTTATTTACAGATGGACTACAGGAGTCAGTGGGCCCTTGATGCCTGGACATGGTACCTGTGGTTCTCCAAGTGCCACCATGCCCTGTCAGCCTTAGCTGGGACCAGTTGTCCATATGCAAAGCACAGTATTATTACTTTCACACCTAAAGCCACAGTGGTGCGGAGAAAAGACCTGGACTTTCAGGAAATAAAGGCTGTTTGTCCTTAGTGGGGATGCATTTTTTGTGGGAGGGCACCACTTCATTAGCAATTATGGCCTTGGGCTGACCAAGGGTTGTTGTCCATTATGGCAGGGGGACCCCACGCAGAGGTTCCCACTGTTATACTGACACCAGCCTTGTCAGGTTTTGCATAGAATTTGTAGTGATAAAGGGGGGGGGGGCACGCTATTCCCCTACCCCCGTATTTTTCATTACCAGGCTATGTTTAGAAGCCCATGGCTTGGTGTGAAATGTCAGGGGATCTACATATAGTTTTTCTTTAAATGCTTTATTATTTTAACATTTTTAAACATAATAGCTTGCACAGAGCAAACTGATCTGTGTAGAGCTTTTATCAGACTCACCTGCCAGACGTAGGTCATATTTGTGGTTGGGATTGCGATGGGTTTTCTGCAGGTTCAAAACCTGCTGCTATGTAAATCAGGGGTTTCTAGTCTTATAATGGAAGAAACATTGTGTTCAATATATGGTGTGACACATGTTAAAGATTCTCCTTTCAATAAAGTGAGAATCAAGCACTCTTCATTGGAATAAGTCCTGGGCTGCATTTGGCACAACTCAGCAACACTGTCCAACAAATTGTTTATATTGATAAAGGTCCCCATTATAACTTTTTAGGTAAGTTATCTGTGGGTTCTGGCTACAGGTGTGGAGTGGCAGCAGCCTGCAGAGGTTGTGTTAAATGAACAGAAGCCTGAGCTGTCTGAATCGCACTAAGGCAATGGTTCTCAACCTCATTCCTTAAGTATTCTAAACAGGGTCATGTTTGCAGTATTTATGTCTGTGGAAGCAGGTGGAGTGCTTACAGCATAATGGATTAACTTACATGTGCATGATTAAAGAAATCCACAAAACATGACCTATTTGTGGTATTGGTAGAACCTATGGCGTTGATAGGTGTCAGTGTGTATGATGGAGGTCAGTCCACATGGCAGATAACTAATCAGGATTAGTAGTTTACTAACTGGCAGCTAACAGTATGCAGGGTAACACAGGGTTAATACAGGTATGCACATACCATAGTAAGAGATAGATACAGCCAAGAACTTCAGTGTTAATGTAGGTGGTGGGCGTAGATGGATTAGCACACCTGTATATGGTGGCAGTGGCCCATTAACTGTACTCGATGGTGACAAAGTGGGGTTTGTTGGGCCTGACTGTGTGGCACAGGCTATGGTATATGTGGCACTGTTTCTGGAATAGCAAAGACTCTCAGTGGTATGTCCTTTTCCTAAGGAGGACAGACAGAGAAGACATGCAGAGATGCAATCCATGCACAACATCACTCAGGATTCAGGTTGAGGCAGTGAAGCGACTCTGGCAGTGCCCGGCATGTAAATAAAAGGTAGACAGCACGGAGCACTCCCCTTCCAACACCCTCCCCCCCTCGCTCAAAGCTGTCTCTGGTTACATGACACAACGTTCCACATTATGGATGCATTACCTGTAACAGGAACACATGGTATACACAAATTAAAAAACAACAATATAACATATCAACATTCAAATGCATTATTGTCCACATTTCTGAAAATGGGCATTCAGCACATGTGACGTCAGACCTTTGGTCAACATATCAGCAAGGTTCTCATTGTTAAATATTTAACACTAATCAATTTGCCATCTACCAAATGTCTTTAAAATGGTGTTTTATGGCAAATGGTGTTTTATGGCAATGTGCTTGGAAGACAAATTAACACCTTAGTCACATACAATGGAGACAATGTCTTTTAAATTAAGAAGCCCTAACTCACAGAAAGTGGACGGCCAACATCTCTTTGGCCATCTCTGTGAATGCTAGGTACTCCACTTCAGTAGTAGATAAGGCAACTGTAGGCTTCTTTTGCTAGCCCAGCTGATAGCAAACAGACAGATATCTGTGTTCTTCATCTGTTCCCAAATTGGCATCACATGAAGCCTGTACTCCAAAGTCCAATTTTTTCAAACTGTAATTTTAAGGAACTTATACCCTATAGGTATTTTAGGATACATTTTACAGCAGTACAGTGCAAACAGGACTGACTGCATCAGTGATAGCTGGACATGTGCCAACACTGCATACATTAAAGTTCCAGTGGCACTTTGATAAGGAATTCTCTTATTTTCCTCTATCTCTATCTTTGCTGTTGGACACACAGCTTTTTTTTGTGTTTTTTTCAATTGGTGTAATTACAGGTTTTGATTCTGTCATTCCAAATTTGATAAGCACTGCCCAATAAATACTTGTTGGTCTATAGTAAGAGCCCCAGCCTCCAACTTTTGTATGATCCTCAGACCTAGCAATTGGTGTCCCGCCCCAAGGTTTTTGAGTCTGAACTCAGCAACAATTTGACTTTGGCTATCTAGCTTTTTTGCTAGATAGCTACGATAAGTAAACTTTTCTCCTTCCACTTGTAGTATAAACAGGCCCAGTGACAGGGGGGCACTAGGGACACAGCCGTACAGGGCCCCAAGATTCTAGGGGGCAAAAGACTAACCTAATGGAACTGCTACCTGCTCTGCTATTCCAGTGATGCAGGGTGCACTGCAGGCATGTTCGGGCCCCATCACTGCATGGTCCATCAAGGCAGACGGGGCCCGAACATAACTGCATCGCACACTACATCAGTGGTGGTGGAATGTCTGGTGGCAGTACACTGCTGTGGGCCATAACACAGGAGGCTGTCTGACCACTCTCCTCCCCACTTTTCCCCTCACGTCTGCTCCGTCCCCTCCTCTTACCTACTCTCTCACACTGCTGCTGCTGCCGGGGGCCTGACGTCACACTCTAGTGACTGGTGTAAAGCTCAGTGTGTTCAACTTCCTGCAAGTAGAAGTTCCCTTAAGCATCTCTGCAGAAGACATAGATGAAAGGTAAGAGAGTCAGTCTCTCTCTCTCTCTTGACCCACCCATCCTCCTGCTTTTATATGCAATTATCATTTTGTTAGATATATTGTGAGAGGGGAGGAAGGTGTGCTTGCAGCATCTATAGGGAGAAGGAAGGGGCACTTGCAACATCTATAAAGGGGAGGAAGGGGTGCTTGCAGCTTCTTCAGAGGGAAGAAAGGGGTGCTTGCACATCTTTAGAGGGCAGGAAGGGGCGCTTGCAGCTTCTATAGAGAGAAGGTAGAGACAGTTGCAGCATCTATAGTGAGAAGGAAGGGGCACTCTTACCCTTACCATATCACCCTCTGTTTCTCCCAATTACCCTCTGTTTGTCACCCTTTCCCTGTCATCCAATGCTTCTCCCCATCACTCTATAGGTGCATACACACGGAACGATGGAACTGGGCATGGTGGGCCCATAAAAAAAAGTGTGTACAGGGCCCCATGATTTCGGTTGCCGGCCCTGAGTATAAACAGTGATCAGTTTTGTAATGTACAAAGTCAATTTCAAGCCATATACTGGCAAGTCTGTTATACCAGGAGCAAATCTTGTCTTAATGAAGCTCTCTTATAAAATACTGCATGTCTTGACTTTATGGGTTTTTGGTTGACAATCACAATCTGTATCATCCTACCTCACATCCCTACCAATATCATGTTCCATGAAACTATTTTTTCTTGGTTTGGCTACTAACTCCTACTTGCAGTAGCTGGATATCATACATCTACTAATTGTATTCAATTATGAGTAATCTGGTTTTCCATCTAGGTCTGGTTATGCCAATTATTCACAAATGAGAGGAAAATATATTAAAGTTGTTTAAAATGTTTTTGACCCTGGTGGGATTATCTTTACCTCAGTGCTAAACTTCACCTCTATAATACCCAATTTGATATGTTTTTGCAAGTAACTAATTTGGCATGCTCTTTCCCTGATCCTATGCAAACAACTTGTGAACAAGATGAGTTAAACACCCTATTCATCTCAATCGTCTTATTCACTTTACCTGGGAAACAAACAGGTTCCTATGAGAGACTGACAGTTCTGGATGAAAACATATTTTTATTCACGATAAGATGTATATATATATATATATATATATATATATATATATATATATATATATATGTTTTCTTATTTAACATTGTCAGCAGTTAGAACAACTTTGGTTATTTGGTTTATATATGCTTGTTGTTTCATTTTGTTTCAGATTTTTCATGGTCGATTACATGAATGATGTTATAGACAATAGAATAATTAATGTGTAGCTCTTGTTTTTTCCTATTCATGCTCTATTTCCTCCTTGGTTATATCAATGCTGTCTGTCTGTCAGAAGAAAACATACTTTTAAATATGTGCATGTATAAAGAGATTTGAAAAGTCAAAGTTAATTTTTCCTGTCATGCAAGTTATCTGGAAGGAGAACACCTTGAAGAAGGCATAAATCTTTTTCCTATGCCACACTCTGCACAGTCATTCTAGGTCCAGCCCTCTCCTGAATTTATCTCTTATCATTCCCTATCTCACTTTTTGCTTGCAAGCTGGAAAACCAACATGCTTTTTAAATACATATTTAGCTATTTATATGAAAGATAAAGGGTCCTATTCATCACAATCTGCTTGATTTATTGCAGATGCAATAAATTAGTTACACCTAAATATACCACGTCAAAATTAAAAATTTCAAGAGAATTTTGAAATAAGTTCTTGCTGGTACATGGGCTCCAACAAGAGCCTGACCGGGCAAAGATCTGCAAGCAGAGTGATAACTTACACCATCAATCTGCTTCCTGGTTTGGTTTCAAAGCTCATGCTGCACTTGCACAGCTGTCGGTCGGCCAATGTGCATTCTGGAACTTGGTAAATCCATCAGCTTAACAGCCTCCATAGAATCCTTTGGGGTTGCTTTGTCATCGGAAATGGAGTGACCACATCAGAAATCAGAGCAAAAAAAACATATTTTGGAATCAAAGATAAGCTTATTCTAAACATGCAGTTTAATAATGACAATACTAAATTTGGAAAAAAAAAGGGTGGTTCAATAAGTAATTTGTAATGTTCTCTATTTCATTCTAATTTCTCACCAGGCCAGAGCAGACAGACCACGGCTTCCCCTCATGGCCATTAGACTGTGCCTCATATCAGTCATACTGTCCCAACATCAGTTGTAAGATGGCTGGGCTGGCAGAAACATGGTCAAACATTGAGGTGGGTAGTGTGATCAGATTTCTGCATATAAAGGGCACATCAGCAGGTGAAATTCATTGCCAACTTGTCGAGGTGTACGGTGATAACGTCATGTCATGAACACAGGTTTAGGTTTAATGCACTGCCTTTGATAATGGCAGGACATTCAAGATGAGCAGCTATCCTGCCGGCCAAGCACGTCCACCACAGATGACAATTTGTGCCGCATTTAATGTCTGATTTAGTTGGACAGACACATTCGAGTAAGTGATATTGCTGACAAACTGAACTTCTCAGTGGGTACTGTGCACAACATTGTTCATTAAGAATTGGGGTACAGGAAAAAATGTTCATGCTGGGTACTGAAGCTCACAAAACCAATAGGATGGGATTGTCTCTCGTACACTTGGCACGGTACTATGAGGAGGGAGTGCAGATCCTGCAGCGTATTGTTACTGGCAATGAAACGCGGGTGCATCATGTGACAATGGAGACAAAGCAAGCATTCACGACATGGAAACACGCATCGTCTGCACCTTCAAAGAAATTCAAAACAACTCCATCAGCAAAGAGGGTCATGGCGTCTGTGTTTTGGGACCACAAGGGTGTACTTCTTATTGATTTCCTCACCAAGGGAGATACTGTGAACGCTGACCGCTACTCTGACACATTGAACTAGTTGCAGAGAGCAATACATCATAAATGACCTGGGTTAGTGCAAAAAGGTGTCGTATTGCTGCACGATAATGCCAGGCCACACTCAACCAACTGCATGCATGAGTTGTTACGGTGCTACCACCATTGGGAGGTACTGGACCATCCTCCCTACAGCCCTGACCTTGTACAAGTGATTTCTATCTCTTTGGACCATTGAAGCACCTTGGTTGAAAGATGTTTCGCAAATCAACAGTGAAGTTCAGCAAGTCATCATGTCCTGACTTCAGGCACCTGACAATGATTTCTTCTATGCCAGGGTAGATGTCTTGGTGTACCATTGGAACAAATGCTTAGACAGGTATGGGGACTATGAGGAAAAATATTATGCAATGAAAGATCTTGTTACCTTATGTATTGAACCCCCCCATCATATATTTACCCTTTTTTTACATCCATTTATAAAATGGAAAAAAAATACTTCTTTATTTGTTTTAGTGATGTTTTCACCCCACAGTATTTTTGTGTCATGGATCCATGTGAATTACTTGCTAGTCTAAACATGTTCTTGTTAATTATCTTTTCAGACAAACTCTTGAGGTCCAGCATCATATCTATGCTGCCCAAGCTCTTGTTTCTGATCTCACCCACTCCTTTGTTATTCATGTACCATACTGATTTCTCCTGACAGCCCTTCCTTCATTTAAAAACATATGACTCAAATATATACAGTGGTGTATTAGTAAGTTTATATTCTCCTACTGTCCCTATAGGTCTGTATAGTACCCAAGTAAATTTGGGTGCATGTGTAAATTCTTTTGAATAATAATTAGAAATTGTATGTTCTGATTGTCACTTTTCTTTTCATTAAATATTAAAATCTGGATATGTGGAAATATCACATACGACCAGGCCTAGTGTAGCAGAAATTAGGGTGGACATGATGTTCTCTGTTCCATCATCTTTTCACTTTTTGCTTACATAAGCCTGCAAATATGGAAATAATGATTATTACTGATAGAATACTTGTATTTCTTCTATACATATACTGTTGTTTATTGCACATGGTAGAATTATAATTATGAAGCACTAAGGTGATAGACATTGAAATTATAATTCTTTCCTCTAAACATGCAGAATTAAGGGGCCTATTTATCAAGAATGGCCACTGCACATGCTTAGTCAGTAGACCACACATGTGCAGAAGTCCTGATAGAGGAACCACTGATGCGGCATTTCACTCCGAGCACATCGCAGGGACAGGCACTTTTCTGAGCCCCTGTCCCTGCAAGTGAATAATGATAAATTCATCTGGTAATTAATTTCTTATTGCAACAAATAGCAGTGACAAGAAAAGGAGAGTTATGGTAAAACTTACCTTTGTTAACTCTCTTTCTTTTAAGTCCATAGGGTCCACAGGAAGACAATGGAGTGCAGGTGGGACATGGAGGATGGACACCAACAGCAAAGCTTTCCAATCCCAGGATGCTCCGTCCTTCCCCCTATACCCCGACCACAGCATGAGGGCAACTCAGTTTTGTTAACAAACCCAAGGCCAAGGCAGGAGAGGAGAGAAGGAAGACTGGTACACTGAATAATCACACTCTCACACAGAGAAGGAAACAAGTGACCAAGAAAATAAACTCATAGAAGGCAGGTGTATCAGGGTGGGTGCCCTGTGGACCCTATGGACTTATAAGAAAGAGAGTTAAAAAAGGGAAGTTTTACCATAACTCTCCTTTTCTTCTTCAAGGTCCATTTTGCTCCACAAGGAAACACTGGGGATGTCCCATAGCAGTTGTTCAAGGGTGGAAGCGCTTCTGAGCTGATAGGATAACCCTACGCCTGAAGGAAGCATCCTGAGAAGCAGATGTATCAAAGGCATAAAACTTAACAAAGACAGAAGACCAGGTGGCCGCCCTGCATAGCTGTTCAGCTGAGGCGCCATGCCGGGCTGCCCACAAGGGATCCACAGAGTGAGTAGAATGAGCAGATACTGTAGCCCACACAGGAAGGCCAGACTGCGTGTAAGCCTGTGAGGTAGTCATGTGGATCCATCTGGCCAGTATGTTTGTTAGGTGGCCATCCCTACTTGTGGAATCCATATAGGACGAAGAGGGAGTCCGATTTCCTGATGGAAATAATTCGGTCTACGTAGATCTTCAGAGCACGGACCACATCAAAAGAAGCCTCACCTGCTGAGAGGTCTGGTGATTGAATGGCTGGAAGCACAATTTCCTCATTTTAGGTGGAAACGAGAAACCACCTTGGGAAGGAAGCCCCTAAATCCAATAGCCTACAGGCAGATCCGATAGCCAGAAGAAACAGAGGGCCTAATTCAGACCCGCTCGCGAGCACTGAGCGCTTGCAAGCAGGTCCATGGTGCCCTAGTGCGCATGTGCACGATGGAGGGAGCTCCGTCATGTGCATGCACGAGACCCGAATAACGACGGCCAAGCCGTCGCTATGGGTCTCGCACCAAAGGGGGCGTGCTGTTGATGGTGAGTGACAGCGCGCCCCCTTTGGTGGGCATGCCGGGGGCGTTGCTGCCCAGACGGAGGCACTCCCATGGAAACGCCTACCGTCTGGGGCCGGCCCCACTGACATCACTAGTGATCACCGTCTGGGGCCGGGGTTCGAATGGAAGTTCCTGAAGTGCTTGGAGCACCACCACCAAATTCCATGGAGACACAGGAGGGACAAAGGGAGGCTGTATACGTAGAACACCTTGCAGGAAGGTGTGAACATCTGGTATAGGAGCAAGTCTGCGCTGGAACCAGATGGACAAAGCAGAGACCTGCACTTTCAAAGATGCCAGGTGGAGGCCTAGATCAAATCCAGCCTGAAGAAAGGACAGAAGTCTAGACACCTTAAAAACTTGAGGGTCATAGTTTCTCTGAGCACACCATTGGAAATATGTATGCCATATTCTGTGCTAACTCCTGGCTGAGGCCGGTTTACAGGCCCCGAGCATGGTCTGGACCACAGAGCTGGGAAATCCCTTAGCCGTTATGAGGGATGTCTCAAGAGCCAAGCTGTTAAAGACAGATGGGCTAGGTCTGGATGTAGACATGGACCCTGGTCTACTCGTAGAGACTTTGGAGAGACTTTGAAGATTGGAGTACAATGGTGCCTGGGCCAAGCCGGAGCTATCAACAGGAATGTGCTCCCTTCCTGCTTGAACTTTCAAAGGAATCGAGGAAGCAGGGTTATTGGGGGAGAGATATGAGAAATGGTAGGTCCATGTCACTGACAATGCATCCACGAACTGCCGATGCACTGTCAGTGAAATGGACCTACCATTTGGCATATCTCTTTCCCCCATTCAGACACAAAGGATTCCCCTGGGAGAGGCCACCCCATCAGGCTGTAGGCTTGTCCTCAGACTTGGTAGATGGAGGTCTAGTAGCCCAGGCTTGTTTGGCCCTAGGCTTGGAGGCCTTGGCTGATGCCTGCTGCCGTAGAAAGGACTGACCCTTAGCTTTTCCTTGAGGGTGAAAGGACCGAAAGGATGACATTCAAGGCTTTGTATTATATGCAGAGGGCAGGAATGCCATCTTGGAGGCTGCCAAAGTACTCACAATTTTATCAAATTCTGTACCAAATAGGATATATCCAGAATAAGGAAGAAATTCCAGAGCCCTTTTTGAGCCTGAGTCTGCTTTTCAGGAATGGAGCCAAACAATACACCAGGCCACTACCGAAGTGGCAGATATCCTATAGGCCAGGAGAGCCGTAATCATACAGTAGCTGCTTCTCCCAAGTAGGAGGGTGCATCTCTAATGTGAGATATGTAGGATAGTTGTTCCCATGAAGCATCAGTGGGAAAGGTCTCTTCTTTGGTCTCAGCCCAACTTTCAATGGCTTTTGCCACCCAGGCAATAGCCCAGCAGGGCAAGTAATAGCTCCTGTAAGAGAGTATATGGATTTGTGACAAGCTTCTATATGCCTATCTGTAATCTCCATAAGGAGGTTGCAGTATGGATGGGTAAGGTGGCATTCTTTACCAGACGTGTTACATGAGAATCCACTGCTGGGGGAACTTCCCATTTAGTGCAATCAGTAGCTGGAAGAGGGTAAAAAGAACTTAAACATTCTGGAATTTGAAACTTTTTACCGGGCATATTCCCTGCTTCGCCCATGTGATCAGATAGCTGGTCAGAATTACCTTTTGTTGTTTAAAAAGTGGTTGTTTTTTCTTAGGAGCGGGTTCTTTCTCTTCTATTTGTAAAATAGATTTTATAGCTCTAAAGCGAGCAGGTATATTTAATTTAGAGGGTAGTTTCTTGTCTCTTGAGACAGAGTCAGAGTGAAAGAGGTCTGCAGGGCCGGATTATAGGGAGGGCAACAGGGGCAATTGTCCCAGGGCCCCCACACATAGGGGGCCCCCCACTCTGTCCCCGGCACCATTAGCAGGATTTTTTTTTAACCTTAACCGAGCCGCAGCCCACAATTAAGCCCCGCCCCCTACATTTGCCTCCGTCCCCTTATTCTGCTGTTGGCCTGCTGCCACTAAAGTAAGACGCACTAATGTATATATGTGTATCTGTGTCTATGTGTGTGTGCATATATATATATATATATATTAGGGGTGTGCACCGGCCACTTTTCGTGTTTTGTGTTTTGGTTTTGGATCTGGATCTTTCTTCGTGTTTTGGATCTGGATTGGTTTTGCCAAAACCACCCTTCCGTGTTTTGGGTTCTGGGTTTTGTGTTTTGGATCTGTATTTTTTTTAAAAAAAGCATAAAAACCGCTAAAATCACAGAATTTGTTGGTTTCTCTGCTCCTATGCTATTATTAACCTCAATAACCTTAATTTCCACTCATTTCCAGTCTATTCTGAACACCTCACACCTCACAATAGTGTTTTTATGTCCAAAAGGTTGCACCGAGGTAGCTGGATGACTATGCTAAGCGACACGAGTGGGCGGCACAAACACGTGACCCATCTAGGAGTGACACTGCAGTGGCTGACAGGATGGCAGTTAGAAAAACTAGGCCCCAAACTGTACATAATGCAAAGAAAAAAAAGAAGTGCAAGATGGAATTGTCCTTGGGCCCTCCCACCCACCCTTATGTTGTATAAACAGGACATGCACACTTTAACAAATCAATCATTTCAGCGCCAGGGTCTGCCACACAACTGTGGCTGAAATGATTGGTTCGTTTGGGCCCCCACAAAACAAGCTGGCAATTAATGTGTCCCTGCACAAACTGGCTCTACGGAGGCAAGATGTCATCCTCATCCTCCTCATCCACCGATTCCTCACCCTCTTCAGTGTGTACATCCTCATCCTCACAAAGTATTAACTCGTCCCCACTTGAATCCACCACCACAGGTCCCTCTGTACCTTCTGGAGGCTGGTCTCCCTGGAAGAGCTGATAATTCATTTTGATGAACATCATCTTCTCCACATTCTGTGGAAGCAACCTCCTACGCCTTTCGCTGACAAGGTTCCCGGCTGCACTAAACACTCTTTCGGAGTACACACTGGAGGGGGACAACTCAGGTAAAATAGAGCCAGCTTGTACAGGGGCCTCCAAATTGCCTCTTTTTCCTGCCAGTACAGGTATGGACTGTCTGACATGCCTACTTGGATGCTGTCACCGATGTAATCCTCCACCATTCTGTCAATGGTGACAGTATCATATGCAGTGACAGCAGACATGTCAGAAATTGTTGCCAGGTCCTTCAGTCCGGACCAGATGTCCAAACTTGGTCCTGCCTGCCCTGCATCACCGCCAGCGGGTTGCTTAGGATACCTAAGTTTTTTCCTGGCAGCCCCAGTTGCGGGAGAAAATGAAGAAGGAGCCATTGACGTGTCACGTTCCGCTTCAGCTGACAGTGTGTTCACCAGCAGGTCTTTGCACCTCTGCAGGCTTGTGTCGGCCGGAAAGAGAGACACCACATAGGCTTTAAACCTAGGATCAAGCACGGTGGCCAAAATGTAGTGGTCTGATTTCAACAGATTGACCACCCTGGAATCCTGGCAAAGCGAATGAAGGGCTTCATCCACAAGTCCCACATGCCGAGCGGAATCGCTCCGTCTTAGCTCCTCCTTCACTTTCTCCAGCTGCTTCTGCAAAAGCCTGATGAGGGGAATGACCTGACTCAAGCTGGCTGTGTCTGAACTGACTTCACGTGTGGCAAGTTCGAAGGGCTGGAGAACCTTGCACAACACGGAAATCATTCTCCACTGCGCTTGAGTCAGGTGCATACCCCCTCCTTTGCCTATGTCATAGGTGGATGTATAGGCTTGTATGGCCTTTTGCTGCTCCTCCATCCTCTGAAGCATATAGAGGGTTGAGTTCCACCGCGTCACAACCTCTTGCTTCAGGTGATGGCGGGGCAGGTTCAAGAGTGTTTGCTGGCGCTCCAGTCTTCGGCACGCAGTCGCTGAATGGCGAAAGTGGGCAGAAATTTTTCGGGCCACCCAAAGCGTCTCCTGCACGCCCCTGTCGCTTTTCAGAAAATTCTGCACCACCAAGTTTATTGTGTGAGCAAAACATGGGACGTGCTGGAATTTGCCCAGATGTAATGCCCGCACAATATTGGTGGCGTTGTCAGATATCACAAATCCCCAGGAGAGTCTAAGTGGGGTAAGCCACTGGGCGATGATTTCCCTCAGTTTCTCTAAGAGGTTGTCGGCGGTGTGCCTCTTACTGAAACCGGTGATACACAGCGTAGCCTGCCTTGTAACGAGCTGGCGTTTCTGAGATGCTGCTACTGGTGACGCTGCTGCTGTTGCTGCGTAAGGTGATACATCTACCCAGTGGGCTGTCACAGTCATATAGTCCTTAGTCTGCCCTGTTCCACTTGTCCACATGTCCGTGGTTAAGTGGACATTGTGTACAACGGCATTTTTCAGGACACTGAGGACACTTTTTCTGACGTTTCTGTACAGTCTCGGAATCGCCTGCCTAGTGAAGTGGAATCTAGACGGGATTTGGAACCGGGGACACACTACCTCCATCAATTGTCTAAATCCCACTGCACTAATGGCGGATACCGGACGCACGTCTAACACCAACATAGCAGTCAAGGCCTCAGTTATACGTTTTGCTTCAGGATGACTGCTGTCGTACTTCATCCTCATCGCTAGGGACTATTGGAGGGTCAATTGTTTAGTAAAAGTAGTGGTGTTCCTACTTCCTCTCTGGGATGATGAACGACTCCCAGCAGCAGCAACAGCAGCAGCGGCAGCAGTAGGCGTAGCAATGCAGGATCCTCCAGAGGAATCCCGGATAGGAGAGTCAGTCATGCCAGTGACATGGCCTGCAGGACTACTTCCGATCCTGACTAAGGAGGAAATTGACGAGGAGGGAGTTGACGGTGTGGTTTGCAGGCGCTTGGATACAACAGGACAACGGGATTTAGGTGTCCCTGGACTGCTTACGGTCTTAGCCAAAGTTTCTGAACTTGACAGTAACTTTTTATGAACGCTCAGCAGGTGCCGTATAAGGGAGGATGTTCCTAGGTGGTTGACATCCCTACCCCTACTTATTTCACCTTTACATATGGTACATATGGCAAGACAGTTGTTTTCCGGATTTGGATAGAAATATTGCCAGACCAAAGAGGTGGAATGTTTGGTCTTCTGCCCAGGAATGACCATGATGGGCTTTTTCATCCCACGGACAACAACTGTCTCCCCCGGAGCCTGATTTAAACAAACCACATCACCATCAGAATCCTCCTCGCCAACTTCCTCCTCAGCGCCAGCTACACCAGTATCCTCATCCTGTTGTACTTCAACAGTGACATCTTCAATTTGCATATCAGCAAGTGGACTGTGGGTGCTCCTTTCAGCACTTGCAGGGGGCGTGCAAATGGTGGAAAGAGCCACCTCTTCCCGTCCAGTGCTGGGAAGGTCAGGCATCGCAACCACCACCACACTTGGACTCTCCTTGGGGATTTGTGATATCTTCTTAGAAAGCACAGTTCTTCGCTGTGCTTTTGCCAGCTTAACTCTTTTGATTTTTTTAGTGGGAGGAGGGCTTCCATCGTCATGTGAAGCTGAACCACTAGTCATGAACATATTAGGGATCGACCTTAGCCGTTCCTTGCCACTCCGTGTCGTAAATGGCATATTGGCAAGTTTACGTTTCTCTTCAGCTGATTTAAATGTCTTTTTCAAGGTCATTTTCCTGAAATTTGCCATTTGGGATTGTATGTGCCCTCTACTATGACATTGGGCATCGGCCTTGGCAGACGACGTTGATGGCATGTTATCGTCTATGTCATGACTAGTGGCAGCAGCTTCAGCACTAGGAGGAAGTGGTTCTTGATCTTTCTCTATTTTATTTTTATCGGAGAAAGTTTGGTCCTCCATTTATGTTATATCGATTTGATATATACGTGCGGCTAAACACAGAAAATATTTTTTTTTTTGGTTTGGACTGGAGTGTACTTTGGGGGTTACAGCACCCTTTAACGGTCAAGCCAGCTGGCCCTTTACTTATGACACAGGTGCACTCTTGGCACTACTTTGTTGATGCACGTGCGGCTACTGCGCACACAATTCACAAACACAGAAAATAATTTTTTTTTTGGTTTGGACTGGAGTGTACTTTCGGGGGTTACAGCACCCTTAACGGTCAAGCCAGCCGGCCCTTTACTTATGACACAGGCGCACGCTTGGCACTACTTTGTTGATGCACGTGCGGCTACTGCGCACACAATTCACAAACACAGAAAATAATTTTTTTTTTGGTTTGGACTGGAGTGTACTTTCGGGGGTTACAGCACCCTTAACGGTCAAGCCAGCCGGCCCTTTACTTATGACACAGGCGCACGTTTGGCACTACTTTGTTGATGCACGTGCGGCTACTGCGCACACAATTCACAAACACAGAAAATAATTTTTTTTTTGGTTTGGACTGGAGTGTACTTTGGGGGTTACAGCACCCTTTAACGGTCAAGCCAGCCGGCCCTTTACTTATGACACAGGCGCACGCTTGGCACTACTTTGTTGATGCACGTGCGGCTACTGCGCACACAATTCACAAACACAGAAAATAATTTTTTTTTTGGTTTGGACTGGAGTGTACTTTCGGGGGTTACAGCACCCTTAACGGTCAAGCCAGCCGGCCCTTTACTTATGACACAGGCGCACGCTTGGCACTACTTTGTTGATGCACGTGCGGCTACTGCGCACACAATTCACAAACACAGAAAATATTTTTTTTTTTGGTTTGGACTGGAGTGTACTTTCGGGGGTTACAGCACCCTTAACGGTCAAGCCAGCCGGCCCTTTACTTATGACACAGGCGCACGCTTGGCACTACTTTGTTGATGCACGTGCGGCTACTGCGCACACAATTCACAAACACAGAAAATAATTTTTTTTTGGTTTGGACTGGAGTGTACTTTCGGGGGTTACAGCACCCTTTAACGGTCAAGCCAGCCGGCCCTTTACTTATGACACAGGCGCACGCTTGGCACTACTTTGTTGATGCACGTGCGGCTACTGCGCACACAATTCACAAACACAGAAAATAATTTTTTTTTTGGTTTGGACTGGAGTGTACTTTGGGGGTTACAGCACCCTTTAACGGTCAAGCCAGCCGGCCCTTTACTTATGACACAGGCGCACGCTTGGCACTACTTTGTTGATGCACGTGCGGCTACTGCGCACACAATTCACAAACACAGATAATAATTTTTTTTTTGGTTTGGACTGGAGTGTACTTTCGGGGGTTACAGCACCCTTAACGGTCAAGCCAGCCGGCCCTTTACTTATGACACAGGTGCACGCTTGGCACTACTTTGTTGATGCACGTGCGGCTACTGCGCACACAATTCACAAACACAGAAAATAATTTTTTTTTTGGTTTGGACTGGAGTGTACTTTCGGGGGTTACAGCACCCTTAACGGTCAAGCCAGCCGGCCCTTTACTTATGACACAGGCGCACGCTTGGCACTACTTTCTTGATGCACGTGCGGCTACTGCGCACACAATTCACAAACACAGAAAATAATTTTTTTTTTGGTTTGGACTGGAGTGTACTTTCGGGGGTTACAGCACCCTTAACGGTCAAGCCAGCCGGCCCTTTACTTATGACACAGGCGCACGCTTGGCACTACTTTGTTGATGCACGTGCGGCTACTGCGCACACAATTCACAAACACAGAAAATAATTTTTTTTTGGTTTGGACTGGAGTGTACTTTCGGGGGTTACAGCACCCTTTAACGGTCAAGCCAGCCGGCCCTTTACTTATGACACAGGCGCACGCTTGGCACTACTTTGTTGATGCACGTGCGGCTACTGCGCACACAATTCACAAACACAGAAAATATATTATTTTTTTAGCACTTGGGGGGAGCACCCCTGATGGACAGAGCACCCCCTGGACAACACTACAGCACTCCTTTAGGACTGGGTCACTGCACAGGACTTTGGAGTGGACACAGCCCCTATGGAGAACTGACTGCACAACACAGTCCAGCCAGCCCCTATGGACTTTGAAGTAGTGGACACAGCCCCTATTAACAACAGCAGCACAGCACAACACAGCCAGCCCCTATGGACTTTGAAGTAGTGGACAACAGCAGCACTACACTACACTACACTACACTACACAGCCCTAACTCCCACCCTCCCTCTTCACTGTCCACAGCCGAGTGAGAAAATGGCGCAGACGCGGGTACCTTATATAGGATCCAAAACCCGCGAGACTCGGAAGGCGGGATGATGACGTTTTGCCTCGATTTCAGATCCGAGTCAGGCGGGAAAAGTCGAGCCTGACTCGGATCGGCCTCGGATCGGGGGGGCTCGGGGGGGTTCGGATTTCAGAAATCCGAACCCGCTCACCCCTAATATATATATATATATATATATATATATATATATATATTAGGGATGTGCAGGCTCGGTTCTACTCGGTTCAGTTCGGTTCTTTTTACCGGATCTTATTGGGTTTCAGCTGTCACGAGTTTTGGATAGCCAATAAGATTCGGTAAAAAGAACCGAACAGAACCGAGTAGAACCGAGCCTGCACATCCCTAATATATATATATATATTAGGGGTGTGCACCGGCCACTCTTCGTGTTTTGTGTTTTGGTTTTGGATCTGGATCTTTCTTCGTGTTTTGGATCTGGATTGGTTTTGCCAAAACCACCCTTCGGTGTTTTGGGTTCTGGGTTTTGTGTTTTGGATCTGTATTTTTTTTAAAAAAAGCATAAAAACAGCTAAAATCACAGAATGTGTTGATTTTTCTGCTCCTATTCTGAACACCTCACACCTCACAATAGTGTTTTTATGTCCAAAAGGTTGCACCAAGGTAGATGGATGACTATGCTAAGCGACACGAGTGGGCGGCACAGACACGTGGCCCATCTAGGAGTGACACTGCAGTGGCAGACAGGATGGCAGTTTAAAAAACTAGGCCCCAAACAGAAAAAAAAGAGGTGCAAGATGGAATTGTCCTTGGGCCCTCCCACCCACCCTTATGTTGTATAAACAGGACATGCACACTTTAACAAATTAATCTGGCCCTGCACAAACTGGCTCTACGGAGGCAAGATGTCATCCTCATCCTCCTCATTCACCGATTCCTCACCCTCTTCAGTGTTGTGTACATCCTGATCCTCACAGAGTATTAATTCGTCCCCGCTGGAATTCACCGCCACAGGTCCCTCTGTACGTTCTGGAGGCTGGTCTCCCTGGAAAAGTTGATAATTCATTTTTATGAACATCATCTTCTCCACATTTTGTGGAAGCAACCTCCTACGCCTGTTGCTGACAAGGTTCCCGGCTGCACTAAACACTCTTTCGGAGTGCACACTGGAGGGGGGGCAACTCAGGTAAAATAGAGCCAGTTTGTACAGGGGCCTCCAAATTGCCTCTTTTTCCTGCCAGTACATGTACGGACTGTCTGACATGCCTACTTGGATGCTGTCACCGATGTAATCCTTTAACAGACAGACGCACGGTTGTCGCTGCTGCTTTAAGGATGCAGGTGCGGCTACAGCCCACACATTTCACAAAGACAGAAAAAAAAGAAGAAATTTTTTATTGTTTGTGGAGCACACTTTGAGGGTTACACCACCCTTTAACAGACAGACGCACGCTTGTCGCTGCTGCTTTGAGGACAGTATCATATGCAGTGACAGTAGACTTGTCAGAAATTGTTGGCACATCCTTCAGTCCGGACCAGATGTCCAAACCGGCCCTTGACTTATGACACAGGCGCACGCTTGGCGCTGCTACTGTGTTGATGCACGTGCGGCTACATCGCACACAAGTCACAAACACATAAAAAAAATAGTTTTTTTATTTTTTGGAGCACTTTGAGGGTTACACCACCCTTTAACAGCCAGACGCACGCTTGTCGCTGCTGCTTTGAGGATGCAGGTAGAATCTAGATGGTATTTGGAACCGGGGACACACTACCTCCATCAATTGTCCAAATCCCACTGCACTAATGGCGGATACCGGATGCACGTTTAACACCAACATAGCAGTCAAGGCCTCAGTTATACGTTTTGCTTCAGGATGACTGCTGTCGTACTTCATTCTCCTCGCTAGGGACTGTTGGAGGGTCAATTGTTTAGTAAAAGTAGTGGTGTTCCTACTTCCTCTCTGGGATGATGAACATCTCCCAGCAGCAGCAACAGCACTAGGAGGAAGTGGTTCTTGATCTTTCCCTATTTTATTTTTAATCGGAGAAAGTTTGGTCCTCCATTAATGTTATATTGATATATACGTGTGGCTAAGGCGCACACAAACACAGAAAATATTTTTTTATTTTTGCTGGAGAGTAGTGCACTTTATGGGTTACACAACCCTTTAAGAAATGAGCCAGCCGGCTCTTTACTTATGGGACACAGGCGCACGCTTGGCGCTGCTCCTTTGTTGATGCACGTGCGGCTACAGTGCACACAATTCACAAACACAGAAAATATTTATTTTGTTTGGAGTGGACTTTGGGGGTTACAGCACCCTTTAACGGACAAGCCAGCCGGCCCTTTACTAATTGGACACAGGCGCACGCTTGGCGCTGCTCCTTTGTTGATGCACGTGCAGCCACAGTGCACACAATTCACAAATACAGAATTTTTTTTTTATTTTGTTTGGAGTGCCCTTTGGGGGTTACAGCACCCTTTAGCGGTCAATCCAGCTGGCCCTTTATTTATGGGACACAGGCGCACGCTTGGCACTACTTTGTTGATGCACGTGCGGCTACTGCGCACACAATTCACAAACACAAAAAAATATATTTTTTTATTTTGTTTGGAGTGCCCTTTGGGGGTTACAGCATCCTTTAACGGACAAGCCAGCCGGCCTTTTACTTATGGGACACAGGCGCACGCTTGGCGCTGCTCCTTTGTTGATGCACGTGCAGCCACAGTGCACACAATTCACAAACACAGAAAAAATATATATTTTTTTCAACTTGGGGGGAGCACCCCTGATGGACAGGGAAACCCCCTGGACAACACTACAGCACCCCTTTAGGACTGGGACACTGCACAGGACTTTGGAGTGGACACAACCCCTATGGACAACTGACTGCACAACACAGTCCAGCCAGCCCCTATGGACTTTGAAGTAGTGGACACAGCCCCTATGGACAACAGCAGCACAGCGCAGCACAGCACAGCACAGCACAACACTACACTGCACTGCACTACACTACACTACAACACTATACTACACTACACAGCCCAGACAGCCCCAACTCCCACCCTCCCTCTTCACTGTCCACAGCCGAGTGAGAAAATGGCGCCGACGTGGGTACCTTATATAGGATTCAAAACCCGCGAGACCCGGAAGGCGGGATGATGACGTTTTGCCTTGATTTCAGATCCGAGTCAGGCGGGAAAAGTCGAGCCTGACTCGGATCGGCCTCGGATCGGGGGGGCTCAGATTTCAGAAATCCGAACCCGCTCACCCCTGATATATATATATATATATATATATATATATATACACACACGTTTATAGACACACACATCAGGCAGGCCAAAGTATGTTTGCCTGTATGCCTGTGAGTGTGTGTATATATATATATATATATATATATATATTAAAATATATACGTACATATGTGTATATATATGTATATATATATGCATGTGTGTATGTATGTAAAAAGGATATATATATATATATATAAATATATATATACACACACACACAACTTTATAGATGGGGGTCCCCACAGTCCTTAGTCCAGCCCAGGAGGTCTGCATCTTCCGCCTCCCCAGATGATTTATCAGAATCAGATAACTGAGTGGACTGGGAAAATAACACAGCACGTTTAGTAGGTTTAGTAGGTAAAGGCTTTTCCTTTTGCAGCATTTGCTGCAAAACAGGGGAGGTATTTACCAAACTCTCTAATGAGGTACACAGCACGTCTACCCATGGGGGAGGCAAAGGATTTGCAGGGAGTACCTGCTGTGGCCATCCCACAGCGGGGACTACCATGAGGACTGCTAAGTGGTCCTCAATCTTTGCCAGCACCTGAGAAATGGCACCCCAGGGTGGGTCATGGGGAGGAGAAACCGGGGCTGAGGGGCCTGAGGCTGTGTAACAATTAGTACAAAGACCATCCTGAATGAGGTCCTCTGAGGCTAAGCCCACTGAGCAGGACTTACAAGACACCAGAGTAGGAACAGCAACATCATCCTGCTTATTATTCTTTCCTCTGCCAAACATAGCCACAAAAATAATAAAATACACAGTATGGTACAGTGCAGTGAACACCCTGCAGTATGTGTAATATGGCACAGTGTAGTGTGCAACTGCGCTATATAGTATGTGATAGCCCTCACAAATACATAGGAGATGTGAGGCACAATGAACCCCCTATACTTTAGTATGTCAGGGTATATTAGAATAAAGGGAAAGGTATAAGCTGGACAGAATAGAAAGTACAGATCAGTGCTAGCACAAGTCACGTACAAACGCAGAAAAAACACCACTATATATCTGCAATTGGCACTACAATCAAGTACACAGACCGCAGTGGCTGGTAGGATATAGCGCTATAACTTGGCCCGTGGGAGAGGTATACAGGGAGACTGGACCCAGCATTCCCTGAGACCTGTGAAGCAGAAAATGGCTGCTGCACGTCTCTGGTGAGGCACAGGGTGAGGGAAGAGCAGCTCAGGGAATGGCTAGACCACAGTGGAATGGCACCCTGAGCTGGGGGAGGTTAACCACCAGGTCCCCTGGCCTCTAATTCTGCCCTGCGCCAGTATATTAATGCCCCGGTGGTCTAGTGGAGTCATGGGTGCACCAGTGTTCACATCAGCGCCTCTGGTCCGTCTCCCGAGACGCGGGCCCCTGCAAGTCCACCTTACCTGTCCTCTGGATACCAGGCTGCAGTCTGGGGTCCGGGGAGCCTGCTACCTAGTCCACCTCAGAGCCCGCCAGGAGTACCTAGCCGAGGCTTGGTGTCACGGCACTGTGTGTGTGTGTGGGGGGGAGTGATGGAGCAGCAGCGCAGACGTCCAAGGGACAGTCTTTTGCTGCTGCTCAGTAGTCAAGACACTAGAAATAAAAATAATCCTAAAAATAAGCTTGGGCTGCTTGAAGCAGCCTCACTATTGAAAATGGAGATCCAGCCCCTGACGGGCACCAATGAAACTGAGTTGCTCTCAAGCTGTGGGCGGGGTATAGGGGGAAGGACCGGAGCATCCTGGGATTGAAAAGCTTTGCTGTTGGTGTCCGGTCCTCCAGGTCCCACTTACACCCCAATGTTTCCCTGTGGAGCCCTATGGACCCTGAAGAAGAAATTTCAATTATCGGGTCTAAAGCACGAAAATTGATACATATGCCCCTAAATACCATACCTATTTTACTGGGCTTGTGCAGGGTAAAAGAGAATGTCTGCTAATTTTTAGGTGATCTATGAAAATGCTCAGTGTCATTAAAGAAAAATGAGACCTTTACCAGGTGCACTACAGAACCCGTCTGGGATTAGCTGAGATTTCCAATTTATTTCAGATGGCACTTGGGTTTTTTTCTAATTCTCTAAATATTAGACTGATTTTCAGTGTATGGTATTTCATGGCTACAAACCCAGTTACACATCACTACTCTCACCAATAATAAGGAGTGTTACCAATTTACTGCAAGCGGGGAGAGATTCTGCTTGGTGAGCGTATAGGTTTCTTTTTCTGTTTACTGAAAACGTATCTAGGTTTGATTAGCATGTAACAGGATGTAACATGAGCAATCAGCCTATTTTGGACAATTAAGTACAGCTTTGCTTTCCTCACCTTGTGAAACATATCACCATTTATTTATTGATTTTCCTCAATGCCCTTCTGACACCTTATCTCTACTTGATTTTCTCACAGAAGCTTTCTCTGAAGGCCATTGTTCATCTTTACAATTTGTGTTGATGAAACCACTGGCACGTAAGCTGGCAAACAGTATTAGGTAGCCAGGAAAAATAGAAAGCACAGCTTATGTATTATTACTTTGCAAAGTCCTATATTCATATTACAAATACTGATATTTATAGTCAACATATTTTTTTTGCACCAATTGTTTTCTGTATGTACAAATTTAATTTATCCCTTTCACTGCAGAGATGAATGGGACTCCTCGTCCTATATACATTATTAGAAACAACAAACAAACTTAACCTCTTCCCACCAGTACTGATTGCTGATGGGAAGCTGGGAAGGAGGCACACAGCTATTATGTCATTACACCTGTACATCCAGAGGGTCTCCATTTTCAAGGAATTTCCCACAAAATTTGTTTAACAAATCTGCCCCTGTAAGAGTAAAAGTCATGGGATAGCAGTATGTAAAGGTAATGGTAGGCGCTAGGGCAGAAGTCATCACTAGTAACAGCACTTACACCAACCCCATGGTAGGTACAGAAGATGCAACTGGAAATGGCATGCACGTTCAATACACACAACGCAGAATGTTTGCTACATACCCATGGGACGCTTCTCTTATGTGTGAAAACCCAGTTGCCACTCTGAAATACCCATTCAGCCATCAACGACAAGCCACTGAGATGCTCTTGTAGCCACTCTAAAAAGTGGCACATGCAAAGTTCTCAAAAGATTGCTAGATACTGGCAGATTCTGACTTGCACACCACTCAGAATCATGCTACATTTTATATATATATATATATATATATATATATATATTAGGGGTGTGCACCGGCCACTTTTCGTGTTTTGTGTTTTGGTTTTGGATCTGGATCTTTCTTCGTGTTTTGGATCTGGATTGGTTTTGCCAAAACCACCCTTCCGAGTTTTGGGTTCTGGGTTTTGTGTTTTGGATCTGTATTTTTTTTTAAAAAAGCATAAAAAACAGTTAAAGTCACAGAATTTGTGGGTTTTTCTGCTCCTATGCTATTATTAACCTCAATAACCTTAATTTCCACTAATTTCCAGTCTATTCTGAACACCTCACACCTCACAATAGTGTTTTTATGTCCAAAAGGTTGCATTGAGGTAGCTGGATGACTATGCTAAGAGATACGAGTGGGCGGCACAAACACGTGATCCATCTAGGAGTGGCACTGCAGTGGCAGACAGGATGGCAGTTTGAAAAACTAGGCCCCAAACTATACATAATGCAAAGAAAAAAAAGAGGTGCAAGATGGAATTGTCCTTGGGCCCTCCCACCCACCCTTATGTTGTATAAACAGGACATGCACACTTTAACAAACCAAACATTTCAGCGCCAGGGTCTGCCACACGACTGTGGCTGAAATGATTGGTTCGTTTGGGCCCCCACAAAACAAGCTGGCAATTAATCTGTCCCTGCACAAACTGGCTCTACGGAGGCAAGATTTCGTACTCATCCTCCTCATCCACCGATTCCTCACCCTCTTCAGAGTTGTGTACATCCTCATCCTCACAGAGTATTAATTCGTCCCCGCTGGAATCCACAACCACAGGTCCCTCTGTACGTTCTGGAGGCTGGTCTCCCTGGAAGAGTTGATAATTCATTTTATGAACATCATCTTCTCCACATTTTGTGGAAGCAACCTCCTACGCCTTTCGCTGACAAGGTTCCCGGCTGCACTAAACACTCTTTCGGAGTACACACTGGAGGGGGGGCAACTCAGGTAAAATAGAGCCAGTTTGTACAGTGACCTCCAAATTGCTTCTTTTTCCTGCCAGTACAGGTACGGACTGTCTGACATGCCTACTTGGATGCTGTCACCAATGTAATCCTTTAACAAACAGACGCACGCTTGTCGCTGCTGCTTTGAGGATGCAAGTGCGGCTACAGCCCACACAATTCACAAAGACAGAAAAAAGAAGAAGAATATTTTTATTGTTTGTGTAGCACACTTTGAGGGTGTCACCACCCTTTAACAGACAGACGCACGCTTGTCGCTGCTGCTTTGAGGATGCAAGTGCAGCTACAGCCCACACAATTCACAAAGACAGAAAAAAAAAAGAAGAATATATTTATTGTTTGTGTAGCACACTTTGAGGGTGTCACCACCCTTTAACAGACAGATGCACGCTTGTCGCTGCTGCTTTGAGGATGCAAGTGCGGCTACATCACACACAAGTCACAAACATTAAAAAAATAGTTTTTTATTTTTTGGAGCACTTTGTTAAAGGGTGGTGACACCCTCAAAGTGTGCTACACAAACAATAAAAATATTGTTCTTTTTTTTCTGTCTTTGTGAATTGTGTGGGCTGTAGCCACACTTGCATCCTCAAAGCAGCAGCGACAAGCGTGCGTCTATCTGTTAAAGGGTGGTGTAACTCTCAGATAGACGCACGCTTGTCGCTGCTGCTTTGAGGATGCAAGTGCGGCTACAGCCCACACAATTCACAAAGACAGAAAAAAAAAGAACAATATTTTTAGTTTGTGTAGCACACTTTGAGGGTGTCACCACCCTTTAACAGACAGACGCACGCTTGTCGCTGCTGCTTTGAGGATGCAAGTGCGGCTACAGCCCACACATTTCACAAAGACAGAAAAAAAAAAAACAATATTTTTATTGTTTGTGTAGCACACTTTGAGGGTGTCACCACCCTTTAACAGACAGACGCACGCTTGTCGCTGCTGCTTTGAGGATGCAAGTGCGGCTACAGCCCACACATTTCACAAAGACAGAAAAAAAAAGAACAATATTTTTATTGTTTGTGTAGCACACTTTGAGGGTGTCACCACCCTTTAACAGACAGACGCACGCTTGTCGCTGCTGCTTTGAGGATGCAAGTGTGGCTACAGCCCACACAATTCACAAAGACAGAAAAAAAAAGAACAATATTTTTATTGTTTGTGTAGCACACTTTGAGGGTGTCACCACCCTTTAACAGACAGACGCACGCTTGTCGCTGCTGCTTTAAGGATGCAGGTGCGGCTACAGCCCACACATTTTACAAAGACAGAAAAAAAAAGAACAATATTTTTATTGTTTGTGTAGCACACTTTGAGGGTGTCACCACCCTTTAACAGACAGACGCACGCTTGTCGCTGCTGCTTTGAGGATGCAAGTGTGGCTACAGCCCACACAATTCACAAAGACAGAAAAAAAAGAACAATATTTTTATTGTTTGTGTAGCACACTTTGAGGGTGTCACCACCCTTTAACAGACAGACGCACACTTGTTGCTGCTGCTTTAAGGATGCAGGTGCGGCTACAGCCCACACATTTCACAAAGACAGAAAAAAAAAGAACAATATTTTTATTGTTTGTGTAGCACACTTTGAGGGTGTCACCACCCTTTAACAGACAGACGCATGCGTGTCGCTGCTGCTTTAAGGATGCAGGTGCGGCTACAGCCCACACATTTCACAAAGACAGAAAAAAAAAGAACAATATTTTTATTGTTTGTGTAGCACACTTTGAGGGTGTCACCACCCTTTAACAGACAGACGCACACTTGTCACTGCTGCTTTGAGGATGCAGGTGGAATCTAGACGGGAATTGGAACCGGGGACACACAACCTCCATCAATTGTCTAAATCCCACTGCACTAATGGCGGATACCGGACGCACGTCTAACACCAACATAGCAGTCAAGGCCTCAGTTATACGTTTTGCTTCAGGATGACTGCTGTCGTACTTCATCCTCATCGCTAGGGACTGTTAGAGGGTCAATTGTTTAGTAAAAGTAGTGATGTTCCTGCTTCCTCTCTGGGATGATGAACAACTCCCAGCAGCAGCAACAGCACTAGGAGGAAGTGGTTCTTGATCTTTCCCTATTTTATTTTTATCGGAGAAAGTTTGGTCCTCCATTTATGTTATATTGATATATACGTGCGGCTAAAGTGCACACAAACACAGAAAATATTTTTTTATTTTTGCTGGAGAGTAGTGCACTTTGTGGGTTACACCACCCTTTAAGAAATGAGCCAGCCGGCTCTTTACTTATGGGACACAGGCGCATGCTTGGCGCAGCTCCTTTGTTGATGCACGTGCAGCCACAGTGCACACAATTCACAAACACAGAAAATAATTTTTTTTTTGGTTTGGACTGGAGTGTACTTTGGGGGTTACAGCACCCTTCAACGGTCAAGCCAGCCGGCCCTTTACTTATGACACAGGCACACGCTTGGCACTACTTTGTTGATGCACGTGCTGCTACTGCGCACACAATTCACAAACACAGAAAATATATATTTTTTTGGTTTGGACTGGAGTGTACTTTGGGGGTTACAGCACCCTTTAACGGTCAAGCCAGCCGGCCCTTTACTTATGACACAGGCGCACGCTTGGCACTACTTTGTTGATGCACGTGCGGCTACTGCGCACACAATTCACAAACACAGAAAATATATTATTTTTTTAGCACTTGGGGGGAGCACCCCTGATGGACAGAGCACCCCCTGGACAACACTACAGCACCCCTTTAGGACTGGGACACTGCACAGGACTTTGGAGTGGACACAGCCCCTATGGAGAACTGACTGCACAACACAGTCCAGCCAGCCCCTATGAACTTTGAAGTAGTGGATACAGCCCCTATTAACAACAGCAGCACAGCACAACACAGCCAGCCCCTATGGACTTTGAAGTAGTGGACAACAGCAGCACTACACTACACTACACTACACAGCCCAGCCAGCCCTAACTCCCACCCTCCCTCTTCACTGTCCACAGCCGAGTGAGAAAATGGCGCCGACGCGGGTACCTTATATAGGATCCAAAACCCGCGAGACTCGGAAGGCGGGATGATGACGTTTTGCCTCGATTTCAGATCCGAGTCAGGCGGGAAAAGTCGAGCCTGACTCGGATCGGACTCGGATCGGGGGGGCTCGGGGGGTTCGGATTTCAGAAATCCGAACCCGCTCACCCCTAATATATATATATATAAGCTGCAGTACCTGGGAGTCAGTGACCGGTTTCTCCCTAGGCAGCTGGCTTCCTACCCCAGTTGGCTTCACTCTGGTGATCTCTGCCATTTGTACTGAGCAACGCCTCTGCACAGGAATCACCTTTAGGGACTTGTACTGAGCCGGCCCCTCTGTTCTCTTTTGTGACTGCCCTCCAGTATTCTCGTCACTGAGAGCAGTGCTGCAGCTTCCCCCTGCCTCACCGCACATAATGGGCCCCTGAACAGCAGGTAGACCAGCGCTTTTGTAATGGGTCTTCTCAGGTGCAACTGCCCTCTTTACTGCAGGCTCTGGACTCCTGTTCAGAACATAGGACTGAAAATAATTTAGACTTGCCAAAAGCAGTGCAGGGGACCCCTCCCTGCAGACCCTTTGCCCACAGCCCCCTGACAACCGATCATGATGAACCTAAAACAAGGGTTGGGAAAATGACCAACACAATGGTGAAGACCGCATCACAATTGCAGAGTTTATCGTAATCAGACAAGCAAATAAACATTCTCATATTATATATATATATATATATAATATGAAAAACGAACAAAGGGGGTGCACTCACCAGTCTTCTAAAATGAGTTTTTATTTCATCTTTTTAAAAAATTTTTTACAGCATCATAGTAAAGCTCCGACGTTTCGGTCCTAGCCATGGACCTTTGTCAACCCCAGCAATTGGATTTTCAGACGTGAGTGTGGACTAATACTGGACTTTATATATATATATATATATATATATATATATATATTTATATTAAAAGAAAGTGGTAACGGCGCTTAGTCTCAGTTCAATCAGTTCAAAGTCTCAATGATCATCAGTTGATGCACTCCCCAAATCTTAAGGGTGGCAGCTCCTTCTCCCAAAAACTGTTGTTCAGATAGCGTATTATCCTATAAGACAAAAAGTTGGAGAGAGAGCGCCTCCTAGTGCAATATTATAAATTTATGGTAGCCTCCACCAAGTGTAAACACCTCTATATGAATGGGGGTGTACCTTAATAAGTGGAATACACCACTTTTATATCAGCATAAATTACCTTATAGATCCTTGGACCCAGATCCTGTGAGCAGCCTGGTATCAGTTCAAAGCATCTTTGGGGGACAAAGTCCACAAATGGATCCAGGGTCAAAGGTCAAGCTTGGATTCTTGTATATGAAGTCCCCCAGAAGCTGAAGCTTTCATTAGACAAGCCTGCAGTGGGCTTGATGCAAGTAATTTTATATATACATAATGTTTCTCTTCTTCCTGCCTTTCCTTTAGATTCTATTGATAACATTTATGCAAATGCATATGAGCATTGGCTGTTGTCAATATCCCAGTTTGAGGATCCCTCCCAAAACTCCAGGATTCTGGATATTTTCTCAGCGGATGTCTCTTCTACCATCTTGTTCCGAGTAATGAGGTATCAACTCAATTATCTTCATTGCAATGATTCTTCTCCATTACATCATATGAATAAGATTAACAGTTTGCAGACAGTTTGGTTCCTTTTCCTGTTCCTTTATGTTTGAAAACAAGATTACAAATGTAATAGCTTCTCTGCATCATAAACTGTTAATATTAAGGTGTAACATTGTTGGAACAATGTAAAAAAAACACACAAGTCTTGGCTGCTTATCAATCTCTATTGTAGTGAATAGGGAAGTGAGGGGGATTTGAGACATCTAACTACTATAATAAGGGTCCCCATACACGGTGCGATGGCACCGTGTGAGGCGACAGAGGATCCGTTGTCCGACATATCGGGCGGTCCGCACACACAGTGCGATCGGGAGGCCGACTGCCCGATGTGCAGGCTCCCCCCCTGTCTCACCTGCATAGCAATGAATGGGATCGAACATCTCATCCCCTGATCCTATGGTCCTAATGAGAGATCAGGGGGTGCGATGTACGACCCCGCGGGAGCGCGCTCGGCCCGATATCAGGGCCATACACGGTGCGATATAGCAGGCAAATTGCACCAATCAGTCTGATCGCCTGCTATATCTCCCTGTGTATGGGGGCCTTTATAAATGTTATTGATACATGCCAGCTGATCCTTCCTGAGCACTTTTTGGTACTTTGATATCTAATTATTTTTGTGGCATCAGTTAACAGAAAAGAGAACAACAATATCATCATCAGCTGGGGGATAATGAAATGTGAAAGGCCATTTTCCATAATCTCCCTTTAAAGTTGCACACAGACTGATTTTGCAGCTTGGACATGATTTACAGACATGGCCAAAAATCTTTGCTGATGATCATTCTAAGTTTAGGAACATGACAATGTCAGGCCAGTCTGCCAATATTATTGCCAAAATTGTTGTGTCAGTAGCTAAAATTTTAAATCATGAAATCTGATTATTGACTAGTGTATTATTAATATATTGTGTATTACAGCTCCTAAAGGTATGAACATATTCTGTTAGAACTGATTATATCTTTTATAAACCCCCCAACAACACAATACCAAGTACAGTCAATCAAATTTTTGATTTTACATTTCAGACAGGAGAATATGAAGTTGTGTTTCATTAATTGTTATGTTTATTCAAAATGTATTGTAACTGATGTAAGGGCTAATTCATAATATACATATACTGTAGCTGGTAATGGATCAGTTCAGCAACAAAAAACATGACATATCATAGGGGCCAATAGATCTCTTGCTAACAGTAAACTTGCATAACAGTCCATTTGGGATGCAACCAAGTATTCTGCTTGTTTGGCAGAGCTCAAATTATGTAATAAAACATTTTCTTATCAGGAGGGACAGACAAAAGGATAAATAAGTTTAGTGCACAAACAAATGTCATGATTTGGAAATATGGATGCTGTGTATTCAGTTTGAATTTAGGGTTTTCATTTCTATGTAATATCATACTAGGGCCCCATTTACTAACAAGTTTTATCACCAAAACGAGAGATAAATTTCACTGTGTATGATAAATGGTGCTCCAGCCAATCAGCTCCCAGCTGTAATTCTTCTTACAGATGACAGTTGGGAGCTGATTGGCTGGAGCACCATTTATCATACACAGTGAAATGTATCACTTGTTTTGGTGATAAAACTTGTTAGTAAATGAGGCCCTTGGTATTTTACTTATTTATGGCCTAGACACACAACTTAAACATGTGTTTTAGATAACCCTTAATAATACTTACAGTATAAGTGTATGTATTGCCTTATGTGTGGTTTAATGTTATAGGCCAATCATGTAGCATTTTACCACACAAATAATATCAAAATAATGTGCAAAAAATATTTAAAATTATATTTTGCTGATATGCATGTAAAGACAGAATACAATATCAGTAATATTGTTATTTCTGGTTCCATTAGGAATATAAAAGGTTTTTTTTTTGTTTAATGTAAGAGTTAATCAAGTATTCAAGAAAAAAATATGAGATATGGTAAGAACTTACCCTTGTTATCTCTATTTCTACGAAGTCCATAGGGTTCCACAGGATACCTTGGGGTATAGGTGTGACGTCAGTCGCAGGGCACCAAAGAGTTAAGCTTTCAGCCTCCCAGGATGCACTAGGTCCCCCTCCTATACCCCGCCCCCGGGCCAAGGCACCTCAGTTAGTTACCAAGCCATAGGCCGGAGGAGGAGAAGGAAGAGAGAGAACAAAGATCTGGACACATACAAGAATCACATTCTCACCAGAGGGAGACGGAAAACCGGTGACCAGAGCAAAGCCCATCTGCAGCACAGGTGCGACAGGGCGGGAGTCCTGTGGAACCCTATGGACTTCGTAGAAATAGAGATAACAAGGGTAAGTTCTTACCATATCTCATATTTTCTACTTCAGGGTCCATAGGGTATCCACAGGATACCTTGGGGATGTCCCAAAGCAGTATCCTTTAAGGGTGGGGACGCTCCTGTGCAGAAAGGAGAATCCGCCGCCCGAAGGAAGCATCCTGAGAGGCGAAGGTGTCAAACCTGTAATACCTCACGAAGGTATGGACAGAAGACCACGTAGCAGCCTTGCAGATCTGAACTGCCGAGGCACCACGTCGAGCTGCCCACGAAGGACCCACAGACCTAGTGGAATGAGCCTTCAGAGAAGGAGGGACCGGTAGGCCTTCATGAAGATAAGCTTCAGAAATAGCCATACGGATCCAGGCTGCCAAAGTTTGCTTTGAAGCAGGCCAACCCTTTTTACGGAAGCCAAAGAGGACAAACAAAGCGTCCGACTTCCTAAACGAAGAAGTGCGGTCAACATAAGTCCTTAAGGCCCGCACAACATCCAAAGAGGCCTCACCCACGGAAAGACCCGGTGAGTTAAAGGCCGGAACAACTATTTCCTCGTTAATATGAAACTGGGAAACAACTTTGGGAAGAAACTCGGGCCGAGTGCGGAGCACTGCCCTGTTCCCATAAAAAACCAAGAAAGGGGGTCTACAAGAAAGAGCCCCTAACTCAGAAACACGTCTGGCCGAAGCAATGGCCAGAAGGAAAACAGTCTTAGCTGTTAGCCATTTAAGATCCACTGAGCCCAGTGGTTCAAACGGCGGTCCTTGGAGAGCCCTCAGGACCACAGCCAAATCCCAAGGCGCCACAGGTGGAACAAAGGGCGGCTGAATGCGGAGAACACCCTGCATAAAGGTGCGCACATCCGGGATTGTAGCAATCCTACGGTGAAACCAGACAGATAGGGCCGAAACCTGTACCTTCAAAGAAGCAAGGCGAAGCCCATGATCTAGTCCCGCTTGCAGGAAGGCGAGAATCCGAGACAGACGAAACTCCCGCGGTGCATAACCTCTCGGTCGACACCACTGGAAGAACGTATGCCACACGCGATGGTATATCCTCGCGGAAGACGGTTTCCGAGCTCGTAACATGGTACGCACCACAGAGCTGGAAAACCCCCGGGACCTCAGCATGGCCGTCTCAACAGCCACGCCGTCAAAGACAGCCGAGTCAGGTCCGGGTGAAGGCAAGGACCCTGAGACAGAAGGTCCGGTCGTAGCGGCAACCGCAGAGGAATGTCCACGGACAGACCCTGAAGGTCTGAGAACCAGTGCCGTCTGGGCCACGCGGGAGCTATCAACAGGAGCGTCCCTCCTTCCTGTTTGAATTTCCGGATTACCCGTGGAAGAAGGGAGACCGGAGGGAACAGGTATGCGAACCGGAACGTCCACCGGACGGACAGAGCATCCACCAGAGACGCCCCTTCGTCTCTTGTGCGAGACCCGTACACCGGCAACTTGTTGTTGTGCCGGGACGCCATGAGGTCGATTTCTGGAAGACCCCACCTGTCCACCAGTAGTTGAAAAACGTCCGGGTGCAGGGACCATTCCCCCGGATGAACGTCCTGGCGACTTAGAAAGTCCGCCTCCCAATTGAGCACTCCCGGGATGAAGACCGCTGATATGGCCGGAAGATTGCGCTCCGCCCAAACCAGGATCCGAGAGACCTCTACGAGAGCCGCCCGACTGCGAGTTCCTCCCTGCCTGTTTATGTAGGCCACGGTGGTAGCGTTGTCCGACTGGACCTGCACCGGGTGACCCTGGAGAAACCGCTGTGCCTGCTGGAGAGCATTGAAGACCGCACGGAGTTCCAAGATATTTATTGGAAGCTCCGCTTCTGTCGGCGTCCACCTGCCCTGGAACAAGTGTGGACCCGAAACTGCTCCCCAGCCCCGAAGACTGGCGTCCGTTGTCAACAGGACCCAATTTGGAACCCAGAACGGACGTCCCTTGTTGAGGTGGGTCGTCTGTAACCACCACGTAAGGGACAGGCAAACCTCCTGGGTGAGCACAATCGTCTGGGACTTCAGAGACTGAGTCAGCCCGTTCCACTTGGACAGGATCAGGTGCTGCAGAGGTCTGGAGTGAAACTGGGCGTATTCCACCATGTCGAACACCGACACCATGGAGCCCAGTAACCTCATCGCCGAGTGTAAGGACACCCGGCGGCTGTGCAGACAACTGCGCACCCTTGACTGTAAAGCAGAGATCTTGTCCTCCGTCACGAAGATCCTTTGCTGTCCCGAGTCCAATAAGGCTCCAAGATGCAGAATCCTCCGAGACGGAATTAGAGTGGACTTCTGCCAGTTGATTAGCCAGCCGTGCCGTTGCAGCAGTGCAATGGTCAGGTCCAAGTGGCGTAACAGGAGCTCTGGAGATCCTGCCACCAATAACAGGTCGTCCAAATACGGCAACATGCGGACTCCCTGCAGCCGCAGAGAAGCCGCCATGACCGCCATCACCTTGGTGAAAACACGTGGTGCTGTTGCCAGGCCAAAAGGTAACGCCCGAAACTGGAAGTGGTCGCTGCTGATTGCAAACCTGAGGAACTGTTGATGGCGCCAAAGAATAGGGACATGCAGGTAAGCGTCCTGTATGTCCAATGACACCAAGTAGTCCCCAGGTTCCAGCGCCAGAATGATGGACCGTAGGGTCTCCATCCGAAACTTCGGGACCCGCAAAGACTTGTTGAGTGCTTTGAGGTTGAGAATCGGACGATATGACCCATTGGGTTTCTGTACCAAAAATAGATTTGAATAGAAACCCTGGCCCCTCTGGGAGAATGGAACCGCCACTATAACTCCAGCCTGGAGCATAGTGTGCAATACCTTCCGCAGCTCCGTAGCCTTGTTCCGGTCTGATGGGAGACCCGTGGTGAAGAAGCGAGCCGGGGGTCTGTGCCGGAAGGAGAGGGCGTATCCGTGGGAAACCACCTCCAGAACCCAAGTGTCTGTCGTAGTGGTCGACCAACACTGGGCGAACTGTAGCAGGCGGCCTCCCACCCTGGGATCCCCCAAAGGGAGGCCCGGACCGTCAGGCCGCAGGCTTGTCATCTGGCTTGGGGGCCGGACGTCTGGTACTCCATGCCTGCTTCCGGGGCTTGACCGATTTCTTAGGGCCAGCCTGTCGAGGAAACGACTGTGGTTTGGGCCTGCCCTGGGCCCTAGATGACCGAAAAGACGATGGTCCCGAACCAGAAGGAGCAGCGGCCGACGGGAGACAGGCAGATTTGGCTGCCGCCAGCGTGGCCACAATCTTATCCAGATCCGGAGCGAAGAGAACTTCTCCGGTAAACGGCAATGCTTCCAGACCTTTCTTGGAATCTGCGTCCGCCTTCCAAGATCGCAGCCACAAGGTGCGACGAGCAGCTACCGCTGCTGAAGAAATTCTAGACACCAGAGTACTAATGTCTAGAGCCGCCTCGTTGATGTAGGTGGCCGAATCACGGAGATTGCCAATCAACTCCGCCTGATCGGCCGGACAGTCGGATTCAATAGAAGCCTCTAATGAATCCGCCCAGCGCTCCATCGCTCTGGCAACCCAGCAAATGGCCATAGCCGGCCGTGCTGCCCCCCCTGCAAGGGAATAAGCGGACTTCAGGCAGATTTCTACCTTGCGGTCCGTAGCATCCTTAAGGGAGGACATGGATGGCATCGGCAATGTGGCACTACGGACAAGACGGGTCACGTGAGAATCCACCTGTGGAGGGGATTCCCACTTCGCAAAATAATTATCCGCGAACGGATAAGCCACCGCCAGGCGTCTCTGCGGCTGGTATCTTTTGCCAGGTTGTTTCCACGCCTCCTCTAAATGGTCCACCAACTGACCCGATAGAGGAAAGACTGTGGCATCGCCCTTCACATCTTTGAAAAAGGCATACTTAGATTTAGCCGCTGGGGGAACTTCGTCCTCAATCACCAAGGCTGTGCGGACCGCCCGAATAAGTCCAGGAATATATACTTTGGACTTAGCATCAGCGTCCTTAGTATGGAGAGGTTCCTGATCGTAAGGATCTAGAATCTCCCCATCATCAGACGTCCCTTCGTCATCCTCATAAGGAGCGGACAGAGACGCCACCGGCCTTTTATGAGACCGCATCACAGACTCCCCTTGCAACACATCCGACAAGTGCTGTACAGAACTCGTCAGGGAGTTAACCCACGCTGGCTCCTGAGAACCCGGGAGCGGGGAAATAGGGAGACTGTGGGGTACCACCAATTGTCGTGGGAACCCCTGCATGGGTGACGACACCACAGACTGCTGGGACAAACCCATCGGAGTAAACGCGGGCTGCGGAGCTAACTGGCCCACTAAAGCTGTTAACGCCTGAGCGAAACAAGCCCAGGGCGGCTCCTGTACCGGTGCTGTAACCGTAATAGGCCGCGCCATGGACAAACACTGCCGGCAAAGGCCCTCCGCGCTACCCTCCCCCTCCGCTAACGGTACTTTGCACGTGGTACACTGTAGCCGGAGGGGAAAATCACTTTCAGACATGATGGCACCACGTATGTGACCTCTCTCACCAATTAAGTATTAAATAGGCGAGAGACCACCCTGCAGCACCGCACCGCAAGGGCTTTAGCAGAAAGAACAGGGACAGTAATAAAGCTGACAGTTTAGAGAAGAAAAGATTACAGGCAGCAGCGCTAGCACAGTCACATACAATGCAGAAAAATAACAATTCCTGCACTAACAGCGCTGATCACTCAACTACACAGACACAGGGCCTGGTAGGACACAGCGCTGCATACACAGACCTGACCACAGCGGAGGAGAGGTATGCGGGGGGACCCAGACCACGATGCTTCCGTCCAGCGCTTCCAGCAGCGTTCACCATGCGTTCTGGAGAAGATGGCCGCCGAGGAGCAGAGAGGAGGCTGGCCTGGGGGAGGAGCGCTGCCACAGGACCAGTCGGCAGCATGCAGAGAGGGCTGTGTGCAGCGGGGGAGGCGCCGGCTGTGAGACAGGGAAGGCGCGCTCCCCTGGCATGCATTTAACCCCTGGGACACCGCAGCCTACCGCTCTGCTGCGGTCCGCTGTCCCAGGGGGTAGTGGAAGCGCAGGTTGGTCGCCTGGCTCCACGCTGCAGCCAGTCCCCAGGGAGCCCCCTGCCTGGGGACTTAGGACCATGTGATCAGCGGGGACCCACCGCGGGACCCCGCTGCTTACCTCTGTCCCCCTTGAATCCGGCCATGGTCCGGAGCATCTGGGGTCACCGCTAGCTGTGACCCCAGACGCCCACCAGCATCCCCGGATCAGTACCGGCGTTCTGGTACCGGCGGGGTGTAGGGAAGACAGCATGGACGTCAGGACTGACTGTCCATGCTGTTCATCCAGTTGTGCAGCCACAGCTGCATGAAGAATAAGCTTCAGGGGCTCTTCTAGCCCCCACTCCAACAGGTGCACCCGACTCCGGCCGGGCACCAAACTAAACTGAGGTGCCTTGGCCCGGGGGCGGGGTATAGGAGGGGGACCTAGTGCATCCTGGGAGGCTGAAAGCTTAACTCTTTGGTGCCCTGCGACTGACGTCACACCTATACCCCAAGGTATCCTGTGGATACCCTATGGACCCTGAAGTAGAAATGTAGAATATTTTTGCATTTTGAGATGAGAAACTCATTGTGGAGATTTTGGGATTTTGTTTGCATACAGCCTGTTTGCATGAGCCAACAAACTGTACACCTGTGCTGTGACCCAGCAGCAACCAATCAGATTATAGCTATTTAAAATTATTTTTTAAAATGAAAGCTAATATCTGATTGGGTATTAGGAGTTACAGCACTCTTGTGTATAAATATTACACCGTGTTATGACTTGTCGTTGGGACTTTACATGTTAAAAAGCACATTCAAATCAGCAAATTATATTGTAATGGGATTGCTCATTTTTACTTACAAATGACTCAGCAAGAATTGGATTTGTAATATTTCCTTCTGTGTAAAGCTCTTTCCTAATATCACACCTTTGCTGCTTGTAAAATGTTTCAAATTTACATTATTTTTGACAGAACATGATTTTCTTTTTGTTTTACTGCAGTTGTACAGTAATTTCATTTATTGTTCCATTTCCTATACTAAAATGGACTATAACACGATGCTGATGGGATTTCTTTTTTATTCACCTACAGGCTTGCGCCTGTAATCCATTGCTTAGACAGTAAATCCTGCACAATTTAAGAGTACTTTGTGGAATAGACAATGCAATAATAGATTGAATTGTTGGAACAGACATAATAATATCTCACTGCAAGTCAAGAAAATCTGAAGTGACTTTTAACTATACTTATCCCACTTCTTATCCCATTTCAATGACTTTGCTGTAGGAAATACCCAAGGGCCAGTGCTAATTGTGAAGTCAGAAACTGAGGCAAAAAATGACTTAATGAAAAGTAGAGGCAGCCTTGTTGTCTGTGCTATATCCATCACTTGGGCTACTCTTCTGATCCAGGCTGCTGATAGGATTGCTGTCTGCTGCCTGTGCTTTATCATCTGTCTGCTTTTCATTGTATCCCCTGTATCCTAATACCAGAATGATTTCAGCCACCTTGTGAGACGTCTCAAGGACTCACTCATACTCCATATAGAGTAACCAGCAATTTCACTATTACTGTTATACTATTAATTAATGATTGACCCGTTTTAACTTATTTAAATGCCTGGTGTTATGCTGGAACGGCAAGGGTTCTCAGTAACCAACTTGTCTCCTGCTTCCTCATTGCTGTTCTTATTTCATTTATTTGTAAAACTTAAAAGTCATTAAAAAAGACATGTTAAAAACCAGAATAGTGGGTTACTTATTATATGATTAAATGGAAATATAATTCAAGACAGGTTTGAGCATGATTACTAAGAACATACAATTAATATAAGACAACTACTGTAGGATGACAATAGTCATTTCAGGTACAGTATTACATTTCACCCATGATGCACACACGGTGTAAGTAGTCATTTTGTGGCATGAGCAGGATATTCAAGAGAACACTTCAGTTGAACCAATTAAAGAATTTAAATGATGTCTATCGCAGGGATCCATAAAGGAATTTCAGGCTGTATAACCACATATTTTAATAAACATGCAAAAGTGTTTCGATTGCTGGTGTTTCTCTTGCTAACTTAGATTAGAGATGAGCGCGGACCTCTGTGTGTTGATTCGATTTTGTTTTTGAATTTCTTAAAAAATTTATAAAAAGAGCTAAAATCATTAACTTGGACATGTTTTTGCTCCTCTAGTATTATTAACATCACTAACAGTCAATTCTGACCACCTCCCAGCACCTGAAATCAGGAGGGAGGGCCATAAATGCAATCCAATACATGCGAGATCCGGTTTTTAGATCCGAATTCCGAACTTGGTGAGTAGATCCAAGTCGGGATTCAGTGCAACTCAGTACCCCAAAGTGAGCCGAGCCAGGACTTGGGTCAACTCGGAACCAGGGGCTGGCAACTTTCAGTCTGGGGGGCAAACACAAGCAAGTGGCCCTTGCGCATTGCAATATAAAAAATGGGTGTGACAAAACCCCGGTAGGTGTGGCTTATCTAATGTGGGTGTGGCTTAAATAGGCAATGACATATTGTTCTGTCAAAAAGCTATAAACAAATATAATACCTACGATTCTCATCTGACAAAGCAGAGACTATTGTAGTGACTACTACTAAAACAGACATCGGGTCTGGCAGACATCGAACACCATGTGCGCGGCGGCAACAACTCAGCAAGTGATCACACGTCACAATGAGGGGGCAGAGCTGATCCTTCCTCTCTGCTAGGCAGGCTCCATTGTGACTATAATGCCTGATAGTGCCGTTGATCACGGCCCCGAGATGCCGCCTCCTTCTTAATGCCCGCAGTCACTGACCGGCCAGCATACTATAATGGGTCACTCAGACTCATTATTAGTACTGCTAATGCCAATTAGTACCTGGCTTTTGTAAAATCTGGTCGTCAGGAGTCAAATTTTAGTCGCCATGGTGACCTGGCCCCCGGGATTTGTCGAGCCCTGTGTATGTATATATATATATATATATATACACACGCCATTCTGGCAGTTGCGATGCTGACGCTTACATTACCGGTCATGGCGCCGGCATCCTGCCTGTCTGGATACCGAAGGTAAGTACTGGGTTGGGGGGAGGGTTAGCTTTAGGGGTTAGGCACTAAGTGGGGAGGGTTAGGTTTAAGGTGCGGGGAAGTTAGGTTCAGGCACTAGGGGGGAGGTCAGGGTTATGCACCAAAGAGGGAGGGTTAGGGTAGGGAGAGGGGGAGGTTGGCATACGACCAACAAGTGACCATGGTATGTTAACTCCGCCGGGATGCCAGCATCAAGATTCTGAACGCTGGGATCCCGACTGCCGGCATCCCATATAAATATTTTTTTTTTAAATAAATTGTGTGAATATATATATTCACACATCTATATTTTTATATTTAAGAAAATATCATACATGATCTAAATATTTGAACATACACATTTATAATATGTGTGTATGCATAGATATACATATATTTATATACTGTACATATATGTATACACACACACTGCATATATATATATATATATATATAGATATATATCTGCATATATATATATATATATATACACACACACACATACACACAGTGTATATATATATATATATATATATATATACACACACACACAGTATATATATATTTATATATACACACACACACACTATATATATATATATATATATATATATTATCTTAACATTGAATATATATGTATATCAGCAGCAATCAGCAGGGCTGCCCGCTCACCTCAAGAGGCTGTCACCCTGCCAGCTCCTTCACGGAGCTGCTCAGCTGCCTGTAACTGCACTGCTGATCCTGCAGAATGCGGTAATAGCGGGGCTGCAGTGGCACTTTTCTGAGCAGCCGCGCAGAGGAGGCACCGGGTCACTAGTGTGCAGCGCAGGGAGGTGAAGCATTCCACTGCGCTGCAATGTTTATGCATTATATCATGTCGGCGGCAAACTTTGCTGCGGCTGGGAGGGTCGGGGGGTCGAGGTTCATCCCTGGGGGCGGGGCTTCAGACGTCAAACTGACAGGGTGCGGTTTACAATAACTAGAGAGCTGGGAGGAAGGCCGACTATTCTCCCTGCACGCTGGGTGTGCTGGTGGCCCCACAGTAGTACAATTGTACCAGCCCGGGGGGCAGATGGCACCCTGCCTCCCAGCCCAGCCCGCCACTGCTCGGAACCCCAAAGTTCGGGTGTGTTTGGTTTTCAGCAAAACCGAAAAACTCATCTCTAACTTAGATTATTGCTATGAATGACAGATCTTTGCCAAGGATGGGAAGGCAGGGGCAGAATAGGGCAAAATTTGGGTAGGTGCCCATCAATGCTGTTCTAGCCTTTGGGGCCCACCGCTCTGCTTTCTGCATATACTGGACCAGCAGAAAAGGAATTGTGGTGGAGTGGGGATCTCGAAGGAGCTGCACCTCATACACACTCAAAGTTTCTGCCATTTGTTGAATAAGTATGTTCTCTATATTTGCCAGTAAAGTGCGGTGAGGTAAATGGCTGAGGAGGCACAGCCAGATTTACAGATACCTATATGAACCTGAGGGTCTATGTGGGCATTATACAAAGATGCTGCAGTATATAGTGCTGGAAATTTGGTGTGTTTTGATCTGGGATGTGCGGAAAAGGTAGATAGGGGAGGCAGTGCCTCACCTGCCATACACTTTTTACTCCAGAGTTTTGACTATAAAAAATATTAGAATAATACAAAAAAGATATTTATAATATTTTCTTTAAGTTTTTCTTATAAATGTTATAATCAAAACTCTGGAGTATACCTAAGTATAACAGGAAAGGCTCCGATATTTGCAAAGGGTGCACTTCAATACTTCAATTCCTTTTGTGGACCTTTCCATTACCTATACTCTACAGTCAATTAAAAATTTACAAAATATTATTCAAATATTAAAGCAAACAGTCTGTAATATGACTCAATGAAATATTTAGTGCCAATGCGACAGGTTTTAATGTGCTTCTAAGACTATACATTTTTTAAACAGTGCAATGTAGAATTTTAACTACTTTAAAATACATTTTATTTAGGAAATATATAATGTACAGTATGTATTTCACAGGTTGGTATGGCCATGATGATGTGATTGGCAATGCTCTTCCCCATCCCACCAACCTGAAGGGAACTTCTAGATAGGAACTTGCCAAAGTCGGGAAGTATGCAATACATAATCGTTAAAGGCAAATAAGAAATGTGTTTTATATAGACAGGGATGAAGCTCGGCTGGCTTTCTTTGACCCTGGGCAAAGAATCAGCTCTACGATCTCACTCCCTCATCAGTAGATGGTAGTTACACTTTACCTATATGATCACCATAAAATGCAGAGAACATCACAGTGAATGCCATACAATACATAGAGAATCACAGTTATCACCATTTAAAACAGAAAGCATAAGTGACGGCTATGTAATACCGAGACTATCCAGGGCTGGTGCACGGTTTCTCGGCACCCTGGGCAAAACTTCTGCCTACTACCCCCCTCCCCCCCCCCCCAAACACACACATAGGTGAATATGTGGAGATGACAAAAAAACATTACACGCAACATTTGCGAGTACATCCAGGCAGGCTCTAGTGTGGTCAGGGGACACAGGCTAAGATAAATAGATAGATAGATAGATAGATAGATAGATAGATAGATAGGAAATAGATACACAGATAGATAGACAGACAGACAGATATGAAATACATACATAGATAGATAGATAGATAGATATGAAATAGATAGATACAGTAGATAGATAGATGAATAGATATGAAATAGATAGATAGGGCCTGATTTAGAGGTAGACGCATTTAAAACACTGGGCATCTGCGCATGCACTGCGCATATGTTCTAATGGTTACCACCAAGGAACACAGTTTATTCATGCAAATATGATAGGTGTTCCTGGGAGGTGACGGTCACCGGTGGGCGTGTTGGTGTAAGGGACTGCATCGAAAGAAACAGTTCTACTGACACTGTTGGCCATATACAGTCGGACATTCTGAGCAACCATAGGGTCACTCTAATGTCCAATGGTGCAGCCGATATCAGCTTCAAAGTGCAACTTGTATGGCACGACAGCGGATTAGAGGCGCAGCAGGTAGACATTGAAGTAGGCAGCAATATAGATAGAACACATATATATATATATACATACACACACACACATACATATATATATATATACAAATACATACATTTCCCCAAGCTTACTTACCTCCTCCTCCTCAAGGAACAGCCTGTGTCCCATAGACTGCGCGGAGAGCCCCCCAGTGAAGAGAGAGGCCATCAGGCTGGAACATCTGTGTGCTCGGTGGCTCAGGGGTCAGAACAGGATGGGAGGAGAGGCGCATAGGCAGACTGGAAGGGGATCTATCCACTACCCAGAGCTGGATTAAGGATTTGGGGGGCGTGAGGCACTCAAGACTGGGGGGCCCTAAAGACCAACATTTTTGGGAATGGGGATTTTGTCATAGTGCGTAAGCCTTTGGCTTGCACATGAATAGCGGACCTGGCTACATGTTACACTCCCAATTCACTTCTTGCTCTTCACAGCCTGGCACCGAGTCAATGACTACCGCAGAGTGCTTCCGTGTAACCCCACTCCCCCCGCTCGGACTCCTCTGTCCTCCCTCTTCCCTTCACTTTCTACAGCTCTCAAAGGCCGGGATAGAGGGGGACCCGGGGTACTTACCCCCTGTGCCCCCCTTAATGTCACTGAGAAGTGGAGACAAAGCGGCAGAGTGGGCCGGCCTCTAACGTCATCGGACTAAGGTGATGCGGCTTGTTCCCTGTGGCTCTCGGGTCTAGCTGCAGGTTGCTTTTTTTTGCCTTGTTGGGAGGGGTGGGTATAGATGGGCGACAGCCTTCACCGGGTGTCTTGAAGTGGCTGCCAGGATAGGCAAGACCATGCCCCCTAATGGAAGCACTGGCCCTGACAGCATCAAATTGAAAATTGACCCTACAATATATAAAGCGTGTCTACTATAAACTATAGAGGAATCTGACCTCCATACAATACAGAGTATTTTTGATTGCCTTACAATATTATTCCCTTGTCAATAATTAACCCTTGCTCAAGAAGTAATAACTATTAAGGCATCAACGTAACAACCCTATTCAATTTAATTTATATAATTACCCCTTTTAAAATGTTTAACTATATAATACCCATTATTAATTAATCCAAAGATTTCAAATATTTATATTTATCTACATTAACTCTCTAATTACCTCACTAATTCTCATAAAAAACGTAATCTTAATTAACCCATTAACGCATTAGTCCCTTAACCACTTATTCTTACTAATACCTACCATACACTCCATCTCCCCCCTATACCCTAATTTACCTGTTGGAGATCTCAGTTGCAGCCATCAAGAAGCTGCCTGTCAGGTTGGTTCTGACAAGTCTGGAGCAGTCAGTTAGTTGGAGGGGCCATGCAGAACCAGAGGCTGTGCAGCCTAATGTTGCAGAGTACTGACCCTGGGAAGAGATAACTGTATGCTGACCATCCTCCCGCCCTGCTAACCCTGTTCTCTGAGATTGCAGTTGCCTGCAACTATGGCTCCCAAGCAGGTGCACCTGGGGCACATGCAAAAAATAAAAAAGAATAAAAAAAAGAATAAAATAAATGTGTGGGGGCTCCTAACCTCCTATATTGTACCTTGCACTTGTAATGTTCTGACTGTCCAGGCTTGTTCTCTTTTTCTTAAAACACCCTTTGAATGCTACATACCATTGGCAGGTGCACGCAGCACATTTTAACCGCAGTCCATCTGAAAGGGAGACACAAAGGGGCTGATGCAGCATTGCACATAAGTGCAATGCTGAATGCAGATTCCCGATTATCAGTAATCTGCGCATCCACAGGACCCATTCACAGCCCTTGCTATGCCTCTGCCTGATTGACGTTCAGAGGCATTTAAGGGGTGGTGCGGGGGCGGGGACGGACGCGTTCCCGGAAAAGGGGCTTGTATGCAGCTTTGCAGTTTTATACACTACTGAATCACCCCCAAAGTTCTCAAAGTTGGACCGTCCCACCTAAAAAGAATCTATATAAACATGTATCTGACTATATATATATGTGTCTACGTAACGTGCATAATGTGGGAAAAGTTTGTCTATTCCTCCTCTGGCCTTCATTCCAGCAAACACAGAAGAGTCTACCAAGCCTCTGTTGAAAACAGATTGAAAAATTCAAACTACACATGACTTATGAAATAAGTATTTCCTTACAATGAATAGAGCAGTCATTTCAAACAGGTTTGGAATTAAAGCAGTCCGATTTATGTGCACTATGCAGAGGTAACTTAGATTTAGTTTTTACCTTCTGAGGCTTTTATGTATTCTTTCAGTGATATACGCATGATATAAGACGAGCCTCATTGCTTCAAACACACTTCTAAAATATTTGCATGTAAATAGTGTTGACATTTTGCCTTACGAACAGTTAGATATATCCTTTCATTAAACCATGACAGTGGAGCATGAAAAATAGATAAAGCTCTTCAAACCACATTGTTTGTACAGATTGTGCTCTTGAAAGTAAATTGTGCTTCCTCTTGCAATTTGAGTTGCACATTGTTAATCTTGACAAGAAAATGTAGTGAAGAATTACAGAAAGCTCTTAAAATACATTTGACCTTTTTAAGATTAGGGTAATTTTGAAAAGAGTATTTCAGGTCTCAAAGCTATTTGAGTCAAGAGCTGTAACTGGCATTAATCAGTATCAACATTACGTATCCCGTATAATGTATACACTGCATTATGAAAGGCTTATATTGTTGTGAAGATAATTGTTTATCGCATTAATCCAAATATATGACAGCATAAATTACCTTCAGCTTTTCCTTTTTCCACATTTAACAGTTTTAATTTTTGACACACACTGAGTTTATTTAGTAAATGTGAATTTTTTTAGCTTGGATAACACACTTGCGATTATCTTTTTGTCCATTTCGATTTTTTTTTCTAATGAACAGGTATAAATTGCTTATTTAATAACCTGACTTCAAACAACTGTACCTCACCTTTGCAAGTAAAATTTGCTATGAAATAAATATATTTATTGTTGGAAAATGATGTGTGTGCAGATGTTGACATTGCCAAGTTATGTAGGCACACACCAGCAGATGACTCAAACAATGAACAGCCCAGTTACTTAACCAGTGGCGTTGGTTTATTGTTAGATAGTAGATACAGCCAAACTCCCTGTTACATGCATACTGGTAATGGAGCTGAGCTTTAGTGAAGCCGGGTTCCATGCAGCCACCAACCAGTGAGTGTATGCTGCTTATGGGTAGTGGTGCAGGATAATGAAACCGCATTATATGCAGGTATTAACCAGGTTTCTCATAGGAGCTAAGCAGGAGACTTCTGTCTCCCACCATGTCACTATACATCAGAGATTCCCAATCACGGTCTTCAAGGCACAATAACAGCCCAGGTGTTAAGGATAACCATACTTGAGCACAGGTGACTTAATTAGTACCTCAGTTATTTTGATTTAACCATCTGTGCTCAAGCTTGGATATCACTAAAATCAGGACTGTTAGTGTGCCCTGAGGACTGAGGTTGAGAATTACTGCTCTACACAATAAAGACAAATGGTTCCTGCACATGCTCAGTAGTGAGCATGGCAGCCATCTTAGAACAGGGTATGAAGCCTCCCTGGAGAACAGGAAGATTCAGGTCTGCACAGTACCACACTCCTCTTTCAACATTTATAATTAGTCAGTAATAATATTATTCAGAGGACACATGTTTTCTTGAACCTAGCATGGGGCTGGTGTAAAATCAGTCAGCTCTACCAGGCCATGCTCGGCTTGTAGTTCACCAAAGAAAACCGGGCCATGCTGGGACTTTTAGGCCAACTAGTTATAATGTGTAATCTGTGGCCAGTTTAAGAAATGTAATACACGATCTGCATACATCTTTTCAAAACAATCAGACCCATTTTTGTAACTTAATCTAACATATTTACAGACATCTTCTGCAGACTGCACATATCTCTAGTGTGTACTGTAAGGACTGAACTCACATCTAGTGTTCCTGACACATCACCTATATTTGGCACAATTCATACCACCATGTTATTGACACACCTCCTATCTTGTATATCTGTGTTCCAGGCTCCAGTTAGTGTTACCTCCATAGCAGGATAGCATACCAGTTCCTCAGCTTAGTATTTAAAGTGTTCTCCTTCCTGTTCAGTTTATCCTGATAGTGGAATTGATTGTGGAAAAGCCTGATACGACCACTTCACTTCATTCACTCAAGCACCAACTAGTCTATCTCAGTGGTCCCAGTTCCGAGTCTAAACAATTCACAGACTCTGACACCAGAGAGTCAAAGACACAAAGCTAAAAACTTGACCCCCAAATTAATTAAGGAGAATTCTAGGTACCTCATCTACAAATCAAAGTAAGCATTGGGAGTGTAAGGGATAAGAAGCTACTTCAGGTACCATTGCCCCTTTTTACAGTATGTATGTATGTATGACTTTAAAAGTCAGTACTCCAATCTTGAAATAAATTTGCCATCTCACAGGCAGCCAGTGAAGGGAGTAGAGAATGAGTGTTATGTGGCTGGAGTGAGTCTGGTTAGTAACACAACCTGGTTGCTGCATCTTGTACCAGCTGTAAACTGTGCAATTTGTTTGCTAAGAGACCCAGGCTTTGCAATAGTCAAAAGGTAACGATACATACAGTATGCCTAGATGTGTGCAGGCATGAATGCCTAATTGTGGTTTTGTTCCTCAGATAAAAGATGGAGGATTTGATCACGGCTGACAAGTGAAGTTTGTGTCAAGCCACAATCAAGGACAACACCAAGATTCTACACAGATAGTGGGACATAGAACCTCTGCAAAACTGCCTGGTAGCAGAACTATGAGCAACTTCGCTCATGTCTAGTTTTACATAAACTTTAGGTTTTTTTAAATTTCTAAAAATCTTATTTTTTTTAGGTCTTTATCAACCATGCTTTCTACAAGAAACAATAGCAAGGAATAGAGGTTAGATAGAGGAGCATGAACAATTCCAAATTTAGGAACATTCGCTCAGAAAGCCTAGGGTAGCATCAGCTTTAAATACAGCCTTGGTTACATTGTTAAATGAAATTACACTTACATGACAAATTGCATGAAAATGTAGAACAAGCCAGTAAAAATTACCATATTTTGTCATAGATATGAAAGTGCTACCTCCAGGCGGATTGTACTGACATAGTTCTCAGATGTATGCAGAATATAAATCAGCTGAATACTATTTTACTGATTAGCATACTTATGAGTGCATTCGTACCAGGTACATTGTGGAGTGCTGGGAGTTTTTGGAGCTAATAATACAATGCAATGGCTATATGTGTCTATTTGTGTTCATCAAATGCCTGTTTATAGTACAGCACACAGTCTCAGCCATATGTGCGGCATGTAAGCCATCTTAAACATCCTGCATTATTTTGAGACCAAACTTTATTACCTAAGACAGTTTTGCAAAAGCAATTTGGCTGGCAAAACGTCAGATTAATAGTCACAGTAATTACACACTAAAACACTTGGCTGTTTTACAGTTATCTAAAAGGCAGTCACTAACTCCCAGCCATCCTCCTACACTTAGTCCTGAAAGAAGCATCACATTTCTCAAAATGATATTCAGAACATATGTCAAAATATTTTTCTTTTATAAATAACCAAGAGGAAATCTATGGGATACATAAATATGAATTAGAGAGACATATCACAAAATACTAAAAACAATGTTCTTGCAATCAAGAAAATTATTTAACTGTATGCTTTATACAAAGCATATCATTGCAACGTTCTCCATACTAAGGATTGGTTTTAAAATATATATTTTTTTTCTGTATTTGCACTAAAACGCACAGTTCTTGAGTTACAGCTACACGACCCATACTAGTGTCATATCCTAATGTCATAGTCATAAGATGTAAGCATATATTGATACTTTAGGTCTAATATCCTAGTTGTAGATTGTAAACCATTGCCAGTGTTGCCATAAAAGTATGACACTTCCTTAACACATGGGAAAAGTACCTATAGGGACTATCCCAGAATACCAAAGCAATACATATAAAAGAAACCATATTCTCTGGCATTGACTGAATACTAAATAAACCCTTGGAGTAGTCCTATAAACCGATTAATGCAGAAATAAACCTGAAGTTCAATTACAAAATAAAGAATAGTAAAATTATTTTATTCAGTAAGGGGTCTATTCATCAATACTTAGTTTATACAAAAGCAGGTGAAAATTTACATGTTCACATACTTTTGTATAAATTAAGTGTCAGGGCTATTCATTATAAAGGTATCGCAGGAGGTACCATGGATATCTCCTGCTTACCTTTCAGTCCCGATCTGGCCCGTTGTCCACACAAACACTAGTACGGGGACCTAAGGGCCTGATTCAGAGCCGCTCGTAAGCAGCCGTTCGCTCATTCCGAGCGATGTTCGCACATCTGCGCATGCGTACGGTTTGTAATATGCATGCGCGAACCAGTCATTGCGGCCGAAAATCATTTGTTCGCTAAATAGCGAATGCCTGCTAATTTGAGTGACAGGTGGAGGCGTATGTGGGTGGTAACAGGGGAAGGTGCTTGAAAACGGGGAGTGGAATTCAGAATGCAGGCGTGCTTAAAGGTCAAAACGGGCGTTTTATGGGTGTGCATAATTAATACAGCAGCGTCATTGCCCACGTCACTTGGTTTTTTTAAGTCTGAACTGCTCGCAACATTGCGGTAGGAAAAACCAACCACAAGAATAGCGAGCAGTTCATACGCCGTTCAATGTACTCGATTAATCTAATAAATAGCGGACATGACATATGATGCGAGCGGCCAGGGGGCGTTTATTTAAAAATTACGACCGCAAGTTTTGTTCGCTTGTTCAGACATAGAGGCGTGAACAGACCGCAAAGAGCGAACGTTCATTTGAATAGCCACCCCTTTTTTCTGAACGAACGACCGCAAATAGCGTCCGGCTCTGAATCAGGCCCTAAATTCTTCAAGCTCTGAAAATGCTACATTTTAAGAGCTTGACTGTAGGAACATTCTCCATCTTCTATGGGAAAAATTCCCGGTCCATTTGGAGCCCTCCGCCACCGCTCGGAAGCTGTGCATGCGTAAACCAAAGTTCACTCATACTCAGTAGCATTGCCGATTCAGAGTAAGCAGTTCTAAACTTAACTGGCGATCGCGGCAAGTTCGAATGTTAGACAATTTAAATAATGAATAGGCACTTAAATGAGCTATGAAATAATAGAATAGTTTTTTATTTAGAAAATCCATAATACAGTAGATCCCCAAGTATAAACAAATGTAGTGTATTGCCTTGGAGAATAACTCTCACAATTATAGACAATATAAAAACAAGATTTTAAAATACACTATCATATATTAAAAAATAGCAGGCATTAAAAAAGAAACACAAAGATGTATAAAATAAAATAAATATCTTTTTTCTCACTTAAAAATCGCTGCAACACATGTCATGGATGACCCCCTGTGATGACACCAGGCACTATGAGACCTGAGCCCGTGGTGCCACAGCTTGATAAAATAGGTTATTTCCCTTCGGATTGCTGACATGCACAACTGATGTAATGTTTCTCTAAAAGCGTACAGATGCTCCACGTCCATTGATATTCTTTGCGACCATTATAGGTATTGTGTTAGGAACAGTATTTACAATAGTTATAACATTTATATTATCATGTAGTATTCAAGACTTTTGCTGATTTTTTTGCAATATGCTGAAGGGAACTTATTTTCCTGTAGCTCAGAGTAAACCCCTCCCTTTGCAAGCAAATGTGAAAAACCATTAAGTTGATATGAGCAACCACTATTTTGTATAGTAGCTATAAGCTGCAATGGTGATATGGCGGTTTCATACAGCATTTGTACATTAGATTTATAATTCACATTGTAATCTATCTATACTTCCTGTCTAAAATATAGACAGATTGTGCATACACCTCTATAGAGTTTATTCTGGATAATGCTGTTTTAAATGCTGGACCTTTTGAACCTCTTAATATGAAGCATACAGTATCTGTGGCTCTTTATACTGCAATCTCAATCCATCACCACACTGGCATAATTGGATCGCCTCAAACATCCTTTTCAATCATGCAGTGGAGGTGAGTGAGCCCCTTCTGCATGAGAAATTCATCTTAGTAACTGTTCCCATCACAGTCACACACGACCATCCTATTCTGCTTTACTGCACCTCCAATGACTACTTGCAGGTTTTATGTCACTTTCCACAGTAGCCTATTTGAAAATGTAATAATTTGTGTCATTGGTAAATAGTAATGGACAGTTTAGAGTAGCACAAGACAAATGCATTTTCATCACCCACCTTAATACATTGCTTCTGTGTTTTAGTACCAACATAAAATTAAATCAGAGAAATGGGAAAGTGCAAATATCAATATACATTTTTCAAACCAGTTGTGTCAAATTATACATTGTCAGAGTCACCGTGAGTCAGTAACACACTTGTGGCATAATAAATCGCCACTCATGCCATAAAATGGATTTACAGGTGCCCTAAAAATGACAGGGTATGATTACTTTTTAAAAACCTGAAACTAGCCAGTTTCCTCTGCAGACATCATATGACTGATCTTCTTTCTTATCTTAATATTACAACTTAGGGGTTGTTTCAGAGGTGGATGCAGTTTAAGGGGCCTATCCATTACACAACTTTGTGACCAGGAGGTTTTGGTCGCATTGTTCACAAAGTCGTGTAATGGATAGCCGGCAAGGACCAGAGATGAGTGCACGCTGGGTCCTTGCCCACCCTGACTATCTACTGGACATGCCCGTCAACCTGGCAATGCTTGTCAGGTTCAGCATGTTCAGAGATAGGAGGTCGGGCTCCTGTACTAAATGACGTTCAGTGCGAGCACCGCACCTCGGCGACCTGAAGGTCTGAACGCTAGACGTTCAGTCTTTCAGGTCACCTCGCAAATGGCGGATGTTTAGTGGACTGTGTGGGAGACGTAGTGCACATATGCTGTGATACTGCAAGTGTTTGGGGGTGGAGATGGGGAGTTTTATTGCAAAATGAGGTGTCGCTACCATTTTGCTGAAGTAAGCGACTGCGTCTTCGGACGTAGATTCACTGGCCCTGGCAGCTTAGCTATGGTGGTAATTCCGAGTAACCTTAGAGTTGCTCAGATGTCCGATGCTTGGCGTAATTGTTGCAATGTTTCTCTGGTGCTGTATCTTCTGACACAAGTAGTGGATCTGAGAAGCCTGGTGGGGAGGGGGGGTGTCTCATTACACAAGACGTCACCTGCAGCATTTGCATAACTTCTCAGTCCTGCTGGGGTCAAAGATGCAGCACCGACCTGGACTTTGTCCACCTCTGAATTAGGACCTTAATGACTGTTAAATAGATGCAGGATATTATCAATTATTGCAAGTTAGATGTTCAATTTATACGGAACTCTACAACTACTTATAATTAGGGGTGAGCGGGTTCGGATTTCTGAAATCCGAATCCCCCCGAGCCCCCCCGATCCGAGGCCGATCCGAGTCAGGCTCGACTTTTCCCGCCTGACTCGGATCTGAAATCGAGGCAAAACATCATCATCCCGCCTTCCGGGTCTTGCGGGTTTTGGATTCTATATAAGGTACCCGCGTCGGTGCCATTTTCTCACTCGGCTGTGGACAGCAAAGAGGCAGGGTGGGAGTTATGGCTGGCTGGGCTATGTAGTGTAGTGTAGTGCAGTGTAGTGTTGTGCTGTGCTGCGCTGCTGTTGTCCATAGGGGCTGTGTCCACTCCTCCAAAGTCTATAGGGGCTGGCTGTGTTGTGCTGTGCTGCTGTTGTCCATAGGGGCTGTGTCCACTCCTCCAAAGCCCATAGGGGCTGGCTGTGTTGTGCTGTGCTGCCTTTGTCCATAGGGGCTGTGTCCACTCCTCCAAAGTCCATAGGGGCTGGCTGTGTTGTGCTGTGCTGCTGTTGTCCATAGGGGCTGTTTCCACTCCTACAAAGTCCATAGGGGCTGGCTGGACTGTGTTGTGCAGTCAGTTGTCCATAGGGGATGTGTCCACTCCAAAGTCCTGTGCAGTGTCCCAGTCCTAAAGGGGTGCTGTAGTGTTGTCCAGGGGGTGCTCTATCCATCAGTGGTGCTCCCCCAAGTGCAAAAAAATAATAATATTTTTTCTGTGTTTGTGAATTGTGTGCACAGTAGCCGCACGTGCATCAACAAAGTAGCGCCAAGCGTGCGCCTGTGTCATAAGTAAAGGGCCGGCTGGCTCGTCCGTTAAAGGGTGCTGTAACCCCCAAAGTGCACTCCAAATAATATTTTTTTTTTTCTGTGTTTCTGAATTGTGTGCGCAGTAGCCGCACGTGCATCAACAAAGTAGCGCCAAGCGTGCACCTGTGTCATAAGTAAAGGGCCGGCTGGCTTGACCATTAAAGGGTGCTGTAACCGCCAAAGTGCACTCCAAACAAAATAAAATCTTGTCTAGAATTTCTTCAGCAGCGGTAGCTGCTCGTCGCACCTTGTGGCTGCGATCCTGGAAGGCGGACGCAGATTCCAAGAAAGGTCTGGAAGCGTTGCCGTTTACCGGAGAAGTTCTCTTCGGTCCGGATCTGGATAAGATTGTGGCCACGCTGGCGGCAGCCAAATCTGCTTGTCTCCCGTCGGCCGCTGCTCCTTCTGGTTCTGGACCATCGTCCTTTCGGTCATCTAGGGCCCAGGGCAGGCCCAAACCACAGTCGTTTCCTCGACAGGCTGGACCTAAGAAATCGGTCAAGCCCCGGAAACAGGCATGGAGTACCAGACGTCCGGCCCCCAAGCCAGATGACAAGCCTGCGGCCTGACGGTCCGGGTCTCCCCTTGGGGGATCCCAGGGTGGGAGGCCGCCTGCTGCAGTTCTCCCGGTGTTGGTCGTTCACTACAACAGACACTTGGGTTCTGGAGGTGGTCTCCCACGGGTATGCCCTCTCCTTCCGGCACAGACCCCCGGCTCTCTTCTTCACCACGGGTCTACCATCAGACCGGAACAAGGCTACGGAGCTGCGGAAGGTATTGCACACTATGCTCCAGGCTGGAGTTGTAGTGCCTGTTCCATTCTCCCAGAGGGGCCAGGGTTTCTATTCAAATCTATTTTTGGTACAGAAACCCAATGGGTCATATCGTCCGATTCTCAACCTCAAAGCACTCAACAAGTCTTTGCGGGTCCCGAAGTTTCGGATGGAGACCCTACGGTCCATCATTCTGGCGCTGGAACCTGGGGACTACATGGTGTCATTGGACATACAGGACGCTTACCTGCATGTCCCTATTCTTTTGCGCCATCAAGAGTTCCTTCGGTTTGCAATCCGCAGCGACCACTTCCAGTTTCGGGCGTTACCTTTTTGCCTGGCGACAGCGCCACGTGTTTTCACCAAGGTGATGGCGGTCATGGCGGCTTCTCTGCGGCTGCAAGGAGTCCGCATGTTGCCGTACTTGGACGACCTGTTATTGGTGGCAGGATCTCCAGAGCTCCTGTTACACCACTTGGACCTGACCATTGCACTGCTGCAACGGCACGGCTGGCTAATCAACTGGCAGAAGTCCACTCTAATCCCGTCTCGGAGAATTCTGCATCTTGGAGCCTTATTGGACTCGGGACAGCAAAGGATCTTCGTGACGGAGGACAAGATCTCTGCTTTACAGTCAAGGGTGCGCAGTTGTCTGCACAGCCGCCGGGTGTCCTTACACTCGGCGATGAGGTTACTGGGCTCCATGGTGTCGTGTTCGACATGGTGGAATACGCCCTGTTTCACTCCAGACCTCTGCAGCACCTGATCCTGTCCAAGTGGAACGGGCTGCCTCAGTCTCTGAAGTTCCAGACGATTGTGCTCACCCCGGAGGTTCACCTGTCCCTTGCGTGGTGGTTAAAGACGACCCACCTCAACAAGGGACGTCCGTTCTGGGTTCCAAATTGGGTCCTGTTGACAACGGACGCCAGTCTTCGGGGCTGGGGAGCAGTTTCGGGTCCACACTTGTTCCAGGGCAGGTGGACACCGACAGATGCGGAGCTTCCAATAAATATCTTGGTACTTCGTGCGGTCTTCAATGCTCTCCTGCAGGCACAGCGGTTTCTCCAGGGTCACCCGGTGCAGGTCCAGTCGGGGAAATAGGGAGACTGTGGGGTACCACCAATTGTCGTGGGAACCCCTGCATGGGTGACGACACCACAGACTGCTGGGACAAACCCATCGGAGTAAACACGGGCTGCGGAGCTAACTGGCCCACTAAAGCTGTTAACGCCTGAGCGAAACAAGCCCAGGGCGGCTCCTGTACCGGTGATGTAACCGTAATAGGCCGCGCCATGGACAAACACTGCCGGCAAAGGCCCTCCGCGCTACCCTCCCCCTCCGCTAACGGTACTTTGCACGTGGTACACTGTAGCCGGAGGGGAAAATCACTTTCAGACATGATGGCACCACGTATGTGACCTCTCTCACCAATTAAGTATTAAATAGGCGAGAGACCACCCTGCAGCACCGCACCGCAAGAGCTTTAGCAGAAAGAACAGGGACAGTAATAAAGCTGACAGTTTAGAGAAGAAAAGTTACAGGCAGCGCTAGCACAGTCACATACAATGCAGAGAAATAACAATTCCTGCACTAACAGCGCTGATCACTCAACTACACAGACACAGGGCCTGGTAGGACACAGCGCTGCATACACAGACCTGAGCCACAGCGGAGGAGAGGTATGCGGGGGGACCCAGACCACGATGCTTCCTTCCAGACTTCCAGCAGCGTTCACCATGCGTTGCAGAGAAGATGGCCGCCGAGGAGCAGAGAGAAGCTGGCCTGGGGGAGGAGCGCTGACACAGGACCAGTCAGCACAGTGCAGAGAGGGCTGTGTGCAGCGGGGGAGGCGCCGGCTGTGAGACAGGGAAGGCGCGCTCCCCTGGCATGCATTTAACCCCTGGGACGCCGCAGCGCTACCGCTCTGCTGAGGTCCGCTGTCCCAGGGGGTAGTGGAAGCGCAGGTTGGTCGCCTGGCTCCACGCTGCAGCCAGTCCCCAGGGAGCCCCCTGCCTGGGGACTTAGGACCATGTGATCAGCGGGGACCCACCGCGGGACCCCGCTGCTTACCTCTGTCCCCCTTGAATCCGGCTATGGTCCGGAGCATCTGGGGTCACCGCTAGCTGTGACCCCAGACGCCCACCAGCATCCCCGGATCAGTACCGGCGTTCTGGTACCGGCGGGGTGTAGGGAAGACAGCATGGACGTCAGGACTGACTGTCCATGCTGTTCATCCAGATGTGCAGCCACAGCTGCATGAAGAAAAAGCTTCAGGGGCTCTTCTAGCCCCCACTCCAACAGGTGCACCCGACTCCGGCCGGGCACCAAACTAAACTGAGGTGCCTTGGCCCGGGGGCGGGGTATAGGAGGGGGACCTAGTGCATCCTGGGAGGCTGAAAGCTTAACTCTTTGGTGCCCTGCGACTGACGTCACACCTGTACCCCAAGGTATCCTGTGGATACCCTATGGACCCTGAAGTAGAAAATAAACAATTCTTTTTTTACTGTGTTTATGTGCGAAATGTATGCGCAGTAGCCGCACCTGCAGCAACACAGCTGCAGCGCCTAGCGTGCACCAGTGTCATAAGTCAAGGGCCGGTTTGGACATCTGGTCTGGACTGAAGGACGTGCCAACAATTTCTGACATGTCTACTGTAACTGCATATGATACTGTCACCACTGACAGAATGGTGGAGGAATTATTTTCTGTGTTTGTGAATTGTGTGCATTGTGGCTGCACATGCATCAACAAAGGAGCAGTGCCAAGCATGCGCCTGAGTCATAAGTAAAGGGCCGGCTGGCTTGTCCATTAAAGGGTGCTGTAACCACCAAATTGCACTCCAAAAAAAAAAAAATTCTTTTTTTTCTGTCTTTGTGAACTGTGTGGGCTGTAGCCGCACCTGCATCCTCAAAGCAGCAGCGACAAGTGTGCGTCTGTCTGTTAAAGGGTGGTGCAACCCTCAAAGTGCGCTCCACAAAAAATAAAAAATTCTTTTCTTTTCTGTCTTTGTGAATTGTGTGGGCTGTAGCCGCACCTGCATCCTCAAAGCAGCAGCGACAAGCGTGCATCTGTCTGTTAAAGGTTTACATCAGTGACAGCATCCAAGTAGGCATGTCAGACAGTCCGTACCTGTTCTGGTAGGAAAAAGAGGCAATTTGGAGGCCCCTGTACAAACTGGCTCTATTTTACCTGAGTTGTCCCCCCTCCAGTGTGTACTCCGAAAGAGTGTTTAGTGCAGCCGGGAACCTTGCCAGCGAAAGACGTAGGAGGTTGCTTCCACAAAATGTGGAGAAGATGATGTTCATAAAAATGAATTATCAACTCTTCCAGGGAGACCAGCCTCCAGAACGTACAGAGGGACCTGTGGTGGTGGATTCCAGCGGGGACGAATTAATACTCTGTGAGGATGAGGATGTGCACAACACTGAAGAGGGTGAGGAATCGGTGAATGAGGAGGATGAGGACGACATCTTGCTTCCGTAGAGCCAGTTTGTGCAGGGACAGATTAATTGCCAGCTTGTTTTGTGGGGGCCCAAATGAACCAATCATTTCAGCCACAGTCGTGTGGCAGACCCTGGAACTGAAATGATTGGTTTCTTAAAGTGTGCATGTCCTGTTTATACAACATAAGGGTGGGTGGGAGGGCCCAAGGACAATTCCATCTTGCACCTCTTTTTTTTCTTTGCATTATGTACTGTTTGGGGCCTAGTTTTTCAAACTACCATCCTGTCTGCCTCTGCAGTGTCACTCCTAGATGGGCCACGTGTTTGTGCCGCCCACTCGTGTCGCTTAGCATAGTCATCCATCTACCTTGGTGCAACATTTTGGACATAAAAACACTATTGTGAGGTGTGAGGTGTTCAGAATAGACTGGAAATCAGTGGAAATTAATGTAATTGAGGTTAATAATAGCATAGGAGCAGAAAAACCTACACATTCTGTGATTTTAGTTATTTTTATGCTTTTTTTCAAAAAAATACAGAACCAAAACACAAAACCCAGAACCCAAAACACGGAAGGGTGGTTTTGGCAAAACCAATCCAGATCCAAAACACGAAGAAAGATCCAGATCCAAAACCAAAACACGAAAAGTGGCCGGTGCACACCCCTACTTATAATTCAAAAGTTTAAACTTACAGCTACTTTACTTTATGTTTAATGTTTCATGCTTTTATGTTGTTTAAAAAATATATTCGCAGTCAGTATAAAATTCACAGACCATATAAAACAAATACATAAAAAATTATAACCTTTTTAGATGAAGTTGATGTTTTCTAATTTAGCATATAATGTATGTAATAGGTAACATAATAAGTCACCTTGATAACATTTTTATAGCAATACAGTAAAGATAAATGTAACTAAGATTTTTGAAACTAACGATTATTACACTGAAGCAGGGATTTGTTTACATTTAGAGCAATATTTTGGGTTTAAATTACATGAAAAAGGTATTACAATCTAGAGCCCAACACTAAAGGAATGTATTTGATCACTCATAACAAATCCATATTTAAATAGGTTATATATATATAGGATATTTAAATCTGTACAATACTGAGATAATTAATTTACATTGTTACGTTAAGATTATATGAGAATGCTGCACACATCACATGGCCACTGCTGGAGATGCCACTGCCGCTGGGAGCAGGTACAGTAAGTCACCGCTTCACCACAAGGGACTATTTGTCGGCATTCTATCATATCGACATTTCAGCAGTGCCCACATGATGAATGTCAACATGATGAAGAATGTTGACCTTACAGTCCATATACTCCGATGCTCCAAAAAGAATCTGTCCCCACCATTAGTAACCGCTCTCACTTCAGTAGCAGTGAAACAAAGAGAGAGAGATTCCGCACAGAACAGAAGACTGTGACCCAAAGCACAAATGATAATTGGTAATTATGAATTGATAAGTAGACCAATCGTAATAAATATTCTGGAATAATTCTCCTTAATTTATACTATTGGTGGTGCTCCCAAAGCCTGGTGGTGCTCACAAAGAAAGAGAAGAAAGGCTCTTTGCTGGGGCACTCTTATGAAATAACATGTTTCAAATTTCACATAAAAATGTACTTTTATTAAGCTTGCATAAAATAAGAGAGGTACACTTACATAAATATAAATACAAACATACATGAATCAAAAGCTCGGATATAAAAACTATCATCCAAGTTAATAGGCGAAAATAATAGAATAAATCCAATCTGCATTTCACAAAATGAGATGCATATGATCTTTTCTTCAATCCATAAATTGATGGTATATATTCATATGTTCAAAAAAGTTTTTGATTCATGTATGTTTGTATTTATATTTATGTAAGTGTACCTCTCTTTAATTTTATGCAAGCTTAATAAAAGTAAATTTTTATGTGAAATTTGAAACGTTATTTCATAAGAGTGCTCCAACAAAGAGCCTTTCTTCTCTTTCTTTGTATCCATATTCAGTAGCAGTGATACAGTAATTACTGGAGCCGGGTCTGGCTGTGCGTATGCATGACCTAAGGTCACGCATGCGCATGGACGCAAGTCACTGAATTCGGAGGAGGCGAGTAAATCCCTCTTCACAACACTGGGCCACCTCCTCATAGGAAGGAGTGTGGTTCCAGGAACCAAAGCCCGTTGATATTTGCAAGCATCCTCTGAAAACTTTTTTCAGAGTTTACTGAATATTAGGAGCCCTATCGGGCAGCTAATAATGAATGGGCACGTTACTTAAAACATTTGGAAACTTGCATTTCCGCATGTGTACCAGGCCCATTAGTGATGATGAATATGCCTACTAGTGTTTTCTTTTAGTGGATATTTAATAGTGGTGATGTACTATATGTGATGGTTTTTTCACGATCACATTGTGACTACAAACATCACAGATTCTTCCTTGTACCCTGTAAATCAATTTTGCGCCACAATAATGTTTTTTGTTTACTACTGGGCACTATTGGAATTCTATTAAGTTTTAGTACTCCTAGTAGCATGTTTTTGGACAGGATGCGGTTAAAATCCCGACAGATGGGATGCATGCGCTTAGAATGCCAGCGCCGGAATCCCGACATGTGTAATAACGGTGATGCCAGCATCCTGACCGCTGGCATCCCGTTGTTAAGTAGCGGGGTTATGGGTGAGGGTTGGCCCTACGGGGAGGGTTAGGCACTAAGTGGGAGGGTTAGGTTTAGGGTGTGAGGATGGAGAGGTTAGGTTTAGAAACTAGCGGGAGAGGTAAGGGTCAGGCACCGGGGAGGGAGGGTTAGGGAGAGGGGGAGGGATAGAATACTGACCGACAATTGTCAGTATTCTAACCCTGTTGGGATGCTGGCGTCGGGATTCCAAGCGCCGGCATCCCATTCCCAGAGAAAAGGGGGCCTGTGTTCACTCACCATCTGGGGTCCCCTCCTCTCTCTCCAGTGGCCACGGTGACCTGACAAGTTCAGTAGACTCCAGGCACTAGTCTGTGCCCGGATTACTGCACATGCGCAAAACACCAGAAAAATGGTGCGGCAGCCATTTTCCTGATTATTTCGCTACTGCGCATGTGCAGAGCACTGGGAAAATGGCCATGTGGCCATTTTCCAAGCATTTTGTCTAACCACTCTACAACTGAGGTGGGACTTCAGAGAGGTAAGTATTAGAAAGTATAGGTGCAGTGTGGGACCCCCGGGACCAAGGGGCCCATGTGCACCGCACACCCTGCACACTGGTGGAACCCTCGAAGGGAGCGACACCAAAATGCTGGCTTGTCTGTAGTGACACGAGCTGAGTGCTGCAGTGTGACAATCTCCTGCAGCACACAGCTCCTGTCATTAAAGGGGAGCCGACAGTGCAGACTGCCCAGTCTCCAGAGTGATGTTATCGGGATCCCCCATGAGACCATGCCCCTTTATTTAGGACATGCGGCGCGCCGGCGCTATCCAGAGTGCGTACCAGGTGTCACTAGATCTGACATATTACTATGGACTACTTCTGACATATTACTGGGTACTACAACTATAGTGGCATTTTAATAGTTATTATTTACTTTTAAATAATAATTAAGGATAGCTTATTATAGGGTATTGCTATTTCTGGTGAAATTACTATATGCAACGGAATATGCTGCGCTATATAAGAAACTGTTAATAAATAAATAAATATATGATAGGGAGTCCAGTCACCCTTTGGGGAAATGCATAGGTAATATGAGAAAAGATAGAAGAGAACTATTGTGTACACAGTGCCTGTTCATAGGTGTCCGCTATTCCAATGTTCATGCAGTTGGGTGATCTGTGGTCTGCGCATACATCACAGCCACAATGCACACGATTAAATTGCGATTATGGTTGCAGTGAGGATTCAATCGCAAGTGATTGACAGGAAAGAAACTTTTTGTGGGAGGTAATGGGGAGTGATGGATAAAAGGGGAACATGTTTGTTTATGTTTCCGGCAGTGTCTGCGATCTTGTATGCAGATAACATGGCTCCAGCGTCTCAGGTACGGTAACAATGCTGACCATAGATGCGCTGAAGGTGTCGATGTTTGCCTGATATGTGTCCAATGCTACTTATGTATACGCAGCTGCAGACAGCTACAGAGGCTCCAGTGGGTGTCTCAATACAAGTGTATGCGGCTGTGGATTAGCATATTTTTGCACATCTACAGCTGTGAAGATCGCAGCTGCAGTGGCAATAGCATACAACTGTGAATCAGGCCCATTGTGCCTATGGTGTGGATTTTGCATTCATTTTAGGTTATTCACCATACATATGAGATTCTTTAGGATTTACTTTTATATCCATCAGCATCTGAGATTAATAGATTTATCTTTATCTTTTTATTTAAAATTTTCCTTTTATTAGGCTCAAAATATGTTCAAATAATTCAATAACAGCAACTCACAACATCCCTAAAATAACTAATTGTCTGTGTAAGGGATGGATTCCATGCAAAAAAATGTCACAATGGTCATTTCACTGATGTTGACAAAGGAGAACAATGGGCAGATTTACTAAACATTGTATTTTCAGATACACCGATGATCAGCGACTTTGACTACTGTTTTTCAAAAGGCAATAGTAATTAATGCAAAACAATAAGTAATTAGTATTGGTGTTTGTAAAACTTGGTCAAAGGTGGCAATCATTGGCATCTTTGAAAATACGTTTAGTAAATCTGCCCATTGATCTTCTTTAAAGGACAAAAAATGTACACTGCGCTTTGGTCACGGGTAACCAATGTATCAATATGTAAAAACTATTTATCTATACACTGCCAATTTGATATGTAAAAATACTTTTACTTTAAAATGAACACAAACATATAAATTGCACATAAGAAATAATCAAATAAATTTACATCACAAGGATTCACATTTGAAACATCTACTGAGCAGTAGAAATATAAATACAATGTTGCTATTTAAACTTAATGTAGCTGGGTGTATTCAGTTCTATCATGAAATTCTATGTGTGCTTGTTAATTAGCACACTCTACGGATCCGTATTAAAAGTAAGTTCAAATGTAGCCGTCTTTTTGTCAGTACCTGTATTGTAAGGTAAATCCTAGTATCTGTGCTGGCGTTCCAGCACAGATAACATGCTCCGTTCAGCCACCCTTTGCAAATCACGGGACCTCTGAGTGGGCTTCCAGGTATTCCCATGAGTGTGTAAGTTCACCCGCACGGATGCTGGTCGTAGCGGTTGAGATAATGATCTCACTCTCTCTAAATTACGGATGTTTCATGGAGAGCTCTGCTGCTGCAAGTAGCTGGTGTGTCTAGCTCCATTAGTATGGAGCTCCACTTTCTGGATTCAGTGGTAAAGTCACTCTTGGGTTTCTTTGGGCAAACAGGTCTTGGCTACAGCAGAAGGATATAACAGCTGATGATGTCAACGCGTTTCGTCTCTGAATCACAGAGACTTTTTCAAGGCTTGAAGCATGCTTCACGAATGCTCTGCCTACTTCAGAAGTGCATCAGATGTGGAAGATTCACTGTGTTAGATGATGAATTCTTCAAGTGGCATGAAAGTGACCTACTCTTATAACCTTCTGCAGAATACCACCACTGCTGTTACCACTGGCATATTACTGAACACTATTGTTACTGACAATGTATTACTACTGTTTTACATATTATGTTATTGTGCATTACAGCAACAGCTGTACTTAATGCTGGGCATTATCGCTACTGGTGGTGTACTCAGCACCATCTGATGGTTGACAATTACCCTACGCAACATCCTTAGAGCTGGTGACTCACAGTAATGGAGATTTTTGCTAAGTTGCAAATTAAATATTAATTTAATATCAAATGCATTATTCTCGTTCATCATGTTACAAGTTGCCTATCGGAGAAGTCAAGATCCACATATGAGGCCCCAAAATCAGATTGCCCACTACTAGGCTAGATTCTTCAGTGTATTGGTCTTCTGCAGTGTGAATAGGTGCTTGGCGTGGTGCAGAGGAGCACTTGCGTCACTAGGGGGTTGCGGGCCACACTGGGTGACACCAATCAAGGGGGTGACATCACAATAGCAGAGCAGCTCTGCTATTTTGGTGTCACCCCGTCGGATAGAGTCATCGAGCAGCCGCAACTCAGAGAGAGGCAGGGGAGAGGCTGTGGGCTGCCCTAGCAGCTGTCGGAGCGCTGGGTAAGCCCACTGTGTGCTGAGAACGGGGGCGTGACATGCAGTCATGTCCCCAAGATTGGCACACATAAGGGGGAGCAGCTTTGTGGAGTAAGGCCATGCCACCTTTAGCTCACAAAAGAAGTATTACCAGCCGCAGCGGGTGTCACACAAGTAAGTGATGCCACTGCAAAAGGGAAATAACCTGCAAATTAGATCCCAAACTAAAATAGTACAATCAATATAAAATTGTAATTCGAATACATTTCAATTGTGACAGGTCGTCTTCAGTTTTTTTTAAAATAAAGTATTACTGTTTATTACTGCAGGTTGAAGTATTGCTAGATCATTGATTCGTTCTTTACTGCCTGAAGTTTAGAAATATCAATTATCCTAAAGTTTTGTTTCATTTTTACTAACTAAAAAAAAAAACATTTAAAAATTCAAAATTTTTATTATAAATTTCTCAAAAATAAAAAGAAATACTGTGATCTGTAATACATGACATATACATGAATAAATTGGAACTACAACAACAAACTTGATAGTAGGACAATGAATGTCACTGGTATAAAGCATGTTGCCTTTTAGCAGAGTCAAATTTACAATGCTTTCCAAGGTGGAAGTCATACAGTAACTTCTGTTTTCATCCAAATTGTCTGGCTAAGAAATGATGGTTGAGGAACAAACCCAACAGTTAGCAGCCAAAAGAATTTGTTCTGTTTACTACAGTACACAATACAAACACCTGCATATTATGACAACACAATAATGAAACCTCAAAAAATAACTAATTGAGGGTGAGTGTTGAAAAACAAATCAGCTTTTGTGTTCACCTAAATACTTGGATCCTTACCACTTGCATTATATCACACAAGAGCAAATTTATGTGTACATGCAAACAGATAAATGTAAGAGCAAGCACAATGGGCAACTTGTCATAGTAAAAAATACCCTAACAAGGAAACAGAGCCTAAAGACATATAGAACTTTTGACTATAGATGTCTAAAAAAAGTTTTGTTCACAGTTGACTTGTGAATTGTTACAAATGACCAAAAGTGCATCTCACAGGACATTGTGTCACAACTGCTGCTGGCCTCCTGCTCTGCCTCTCAGGACGAGTGTTCGGCTTTGCATTGATTTGTACTTGTGGTGACATAGCCACTCAGCACTCTGTGGTGCCCAGTTCAATCCCCCCAGGCCTACAAATAGCTGCACTGTGCACAGTCCTGTGCCAAAGTATTAGGTTAAAATCCTAGCAGCAGCATTGAGCTATCCAGTGTATTGCCATTACACATGCCAGATCATTTACTGTTCCTGAATATGTTATCTGTACCTGTGATCGTGAGGGTGTGATATGTTAGGTTGACCTGGTCGAAATGTGGACGTGCTGCATGTCGATAGTGACCATTCATCATGTCTACATGGATGACATCCTAACTTCCCTGGTGGCTTGCATGGTCCCCTACCGGTAGCCTAACCAAAACTTCCCCCCTCAGCCTACCCTAACCCTCCCAGCGTTGCCTAACTCTAATAGTTGAAATTCTGAGAATGTTGACATGTCACATGGTAACGTTTCAGATGTCGACATTGTGAACATGTCGACATTCTAAGGATGTTGTTATGTTGAACCATGTCAACATTGTGGTATATATGCTAACATGGTAACCGTTGACCATGTGACTGTTTCCCGGTCGTGACCCTTTGCCTATATACTATTCTGAATCAGTAACCATTACCTTTATCTTTATATAGTTTATATAGTTTTTAACCAGTTTATATAGTTCTTTATATAGCTGTAAACCAGTGCCAGTGCCCCTGACCTATTGCTATGCCTTACCACTGTACAGATCACATTAGTCTACCAAGTGTTTCATACCATATAACTGAACTCCCAGCCCGTAACATTAAGGGGGGCAGCTAGAGGGACGTGACCTGCGGGCTACTGGCAGTGAAGCCTATACTACCTTGACGAAGTTCCTGGTGAAGATAAGGGGTTCCGTTTCATTATGCGCCTTAACAACGGCAGCACTAAGCTCTGTCTAATAAAATAGAGATATAGTACTTGTACCTGTGGCACACTGACATACATAAAGTGTTCATATCAAAATAAAACATCTCATAATTGTGGAATTGTAATTGCATTCTCTATTACAGAATAATCATAAGGTGTCAATGTCAGATAATTTGTAAAGAGCTGAAAAAACATAGAAGTAAAGTAAAGTGCACTAAAAAGCATCACTATACACATCTAAAGCGCCCGATATTTTTCATTTGCTTCACTCATTTTCCATTTGTGTGAAGGAGCCCTGAAAGTTATCAAAATGTCAATCGAAAGGTAAATTGACTTTATGTTACCAGAAAGTGTGGTCACCAGCAATGACAAGTAGCAACCAATCTCATTGTTTTAGTTATTCTCTCTCAGCTTAGTTTGCAGTTGTCGGATCAATAAATAAGAGAAAATGAAGTGAATAGAAAAGCAAACACATTACTGCTAACAGTAATAGCTCTATAAAGCCATTTTCGATAATGGAAACATTTAGAATGAGGCTGCTTAACTACAGCCTATGAAAACTGCAACCAGTATAAAAGCAAACTATATTGATACAAATTCACAGTGAACATATAGAAAAGAGGCATGGAAATAAAGTTATACAGAACACACATGTGCAACAGTAACAGACATATATGTATAAAAATAGTCTTGAATCCACATCTAAAGGTGCCCATCCACTAGACAATTAAGTTGAGTGATTGAACGATAACGATATCATTATCGTTCATAAAGTGTTTGCAAATCGTTTGCAAAAATGTCTAAAACGACCAGCGATGCGCGCTCTTGCTGGTCGTTTAGACATCTAACATTGGGCAAACATGCTGGGCAACCTGACAATAACATCAGGATCAGCATGCTTCCAGATGATTGATGTGCCTACACTGAACGACTGATCATTCAGTGTAGGCACATCACAGACTGACAAACGACTGCACAATTACAATGTCTTAATCGTGCAGTCGTTTTCATGTCTTTAAGTGGATGGGCACTTTAAGACCTTACTGAATATATTTTGCAACTGTCTCCAGAGGTTTAAGTTAAGCACACTAAAGGGGCCCATTTATAATTAACTATACGTAGCTTATTCCCAGATAACACTCATTTTCGGGAGGAAGGGGGGGTTTACTGCAAATATTTTGTATCACCACCATGTATGAAGGATGGACTGAAGCAGATATCTCCGATACCTGCTGCGATCCCTCCATTCCCACTGGCAGCCATATCCCTCATAGGTTTCTATGGGAGATGCAATGCTGCCAGATTTACCAACATACGGAATGAGATGCATTCCGGATATCGGCCCCCGCAGCTAATGCCATCTGAAGATAGCATTAGCCTATTTTAGCTAATGGGCTACACATCATAAAACTTACCGGGAGAGGGTTCCATAGAATCCCCCCCCCCAGCAATGGCGGCCATTCTGCGGGACTGCGCATGCTCAGTAGCCTAGACAGCACTCTGGGCACATCGCAGGGACTGGCTCCTTTTGGAGTCCCTGTCTCTGCATGTGCCGGATGATACATTACGGCACCATGAACACATCTTGCAATGCAATCAAGAGATCTGCAATATGTTTATTACAATCTCCTGGAGTGCAGTTTATTCCTTGGATTATATTACCCTTTTATTCTGGCACCTGGAGTTGATATATTTTTTGTGTTGAGTGCCCATTTCTTTCTCTTTCATCATCTTTCTATACATAGCATAAAAATAAAGTTCCTGCTAGGCGTCTGTCTGTTTGTTCGGGATAATTTTGAGAACCACTGGACGGATTTTGATTCAATTTTCACTACTCTATAGAGCATTTGTCGGGAAGTTTTATGTGTATGAAACATTAATGTATAACAAAAGGGAGCCGAGCAGTGACGGTTTTAGTGAAGCAAGTTAATGTAAAATCGGACATCTTAGCACTTTCTTGGCTTACGCTGCCTCAACCATGAAAGATATATCACAACGATGGACTGTATTTGACACCATGTACAGATTCAAAAGTATTATCCGTTTTCTCCAGGAAAATTGATGTAGCCCTGTTTACTGATTCAAAATTTCAGTTTTTCCCATTTTTACCATTCCTATTTCATTTATGTGATTATTTAATTTTAAAAGAGTCTAATTCCCAGTAAGAGGTCCTAATTCAGCAGTGCACACAAGTGCACTACTGATCGCAGATTCCTGATTATTGGGAATCTGTGCGTGTGCAGGACCCATTCTGCGAGTGTGCAGAATGGATCCTGCATAGTCACGCAAAGCCCCTTCTATGCATCTGCCTGATTGACAGGCAGAGGCATCTATGGGGTGGTGGTGTTTCCGCCCTGCTTTCTGGGAGTGGCAAGGCCAGGGACTGCCTCAACCAAAGCAGAGTCCTGGCCTCACAAGCCAGGCAGCCTGAGTAAGCTGAGGCTTACTCAGTTGGCTGGTGGTCTTGCGTCATCCACTATCACGACCTTCAACCACCGATGGTTGCAATGGTGATCCCAGCCTGTGACCTTCTGGGATCGCAAATGCAGCAGGGTGTGTCATAGACCTCCTGCTGCATTTGCATAATAGCAAAGATGGAAATTGCAAAGCTTCCTGCGTGCAGCTTTGCAAGTGCGAACCTTGCTGAATCACCCCCACAGTCTACTTTGTCCCTGTGATATATTTATTGTCATGCCAGACATTTAACTTGGCTGGAGTTAACCTACTGCAAGTGGAGACTGTTTTTCTCATGGACAATTTTGCGTTGCTCTTTTGCGTGTCAGGTCAAAACTAGGGGTGAGCGGGTTCGGATTTCTGAAATCCGAACCCCCCCGAGCCCCCCCAATCCGAGTCCGATCCGAGTCAGGCTCGACTTTTCCCACCTGACTCGGATCTGAAATCGAGGCAAAACGTCATCATCCCGCCTTCCGAGTTTCGCGGGTTTTGGATCCTATATAAGGTACCCGCGTCGGCGCCATTTTCTCACTCGGCTGTGGACAGTGAAGAGGGAGGGTGGGAGTTGGGGCTGTGTAGTGTAGTGTAGTGTAGTGCTGCTGTTGTCCACTACTTCAAAGTCCATAGGGGCTGGCTGTGTTGTGCTGTGCTGCTGTTGTTAATAGGGGCTGTGTCCACTACTTCAAAGTCCATAGGGGCTGGCTGGACTGTGTTGTGCAGTCAGTTCTCCATAGGGGCTGTGTCCACTCCAAAGTCCTGTGCAGTGTCCCAGTCTTAAAGGGGTGCTGTAGTGTTGTCCAGGGGGTGCTCTGTCCATCAGGGGTGCTCCCCCCAAGTGCTAAAAAAATAATATATTTTCTGTGTTTGTGAATTGTGTGCGCAGTAGCCGCACATGCATCAACAAAGTAGTGCCAAGCGTGCGCCTGTGTCATAAGTAAAGGGCCGGCTGGCTTGACCGTTAAAGGGTGCTGTAACCCCCAAAGTACACTCCAGTCCAAACCAAAAAAAAATTAATTTCTGTGTTTGTGAATTGTGTGCGCAGTAGCCGCATGTGCATCAACAAAGGAGCAGCGCCAAGCGTGCGCCTGTGTCCCATAAGTAAAGAGCCGGCTGGCTCATTTCTTAAAGGCTGGTGTAACCCACAAAGTGCACTACTCTCCAGCAAAAATAAAAAAATATTTTCTGTGTTTAGCCGCACGTATATATCAAATCGATATAACATAAATGGAGGACCAAACTTTCTCCGATAAAAATAAAATAGAGAAAGATCAAGAACCACTTCCTCCTAGTGCTGAAGCTGCTGCCACTAGTCATGACATAGACGATAACATGCCATCAACGTCGTCTGCCAAGGCCGATGCCCAATGTCATAATAGAGGGCACATACAATCCCAAATGACAAAGTTCAGGAAAATGACCTTGAAAAAAACATTTAAATCAGCTGAAGAGAAACGTAAACTTGCCAATATGCCATTTACGACACGGAGTGGCAAGGAACGGCTAAGGTCGATCCCTAGTATGTTCATGACTAGTGGTTCAGCTTCACATGACGATGGAAGCCCTCCTCCCACTAAAAAAATCAAAAGAGTTAAGCTGGCAAAAGCACAGCGAAGAACTGTGCTTTCTAAGAAGATATCACAAATCCCCAAGGAGAGTCCAAGTGTGGTGGTCGTTGCGATGCCTGACCTTCCCAGCACTGGACGGGAAGAGGTGGCTCTTTCCACCATTTGCACGCCCCCTGCAAGTGCTGAAAGGAGCACCCACAGTCCACTTGCTGATATGCAAATTGAAGATGTCACTGTTGAAGTACAACAGGATGAGGATACTGGTGTAGCTGGCGCTGAGGAGGAAGTTGGCGAGGAGGATTCTGATGATGATGTGGCCTGTTTAAATCAGGCTCCGGGGGAGACAGTTGTTGTCCGTGGGATGAAAAAGCCCATCACGGTCATGCCTGGGCAGAAGACCAAACATTCCACCTCTTTGGTCTGGCAATATTTCTATCCAAATCCGGACAACAACTGTCTTGCCATATGTACCTTAAGTAAAGGTGGAATAAGTAGGGGTAGGGACGTTAACCACCTAGGAACATCCTCCCTTATACGGCACCTGCAGCGCGTTCATAATAAGTTACTGTCAAGTTCAGAAACTTTGGCTAAGACCGTAAGCAGTCCAGGGACACCTAAATCCCGTTGTCCTGTTGTATCCAAGCGCCTGCAAACCACACCGTCAACTCCCTCCTCGTCAATTTCCTCCTTAGTCAGGATCGGAAGTAGTCCTGCAGGCCATGTCACTGGCATGACTGACTCTCCTATCCCGGATTCCTCCGGAGGATCCTGCATTGCTATGCCTACTGCTGCCGCTGCTGCTGTTGCTGCTGCTGGGAGTCGTTCATCATCCCAGAGAGGAAGTAGGAACACCACTACTTTTACTAAACAATTGACCCTCCAACAGTCCTTAGCGAGGATGATGAAGTATGACAGCAGTCATCCTGAAGCAAAACGTATAACTGAGGCCTTGACTGCTATGTTGGTGTTAGACGTGCGTCCGGTATCCGCCATTAGTGCAGTGGGATTTAGACAATTGCTGGAGGTAGTGTGTCCCCGGTTCCAAATCCCGTCTAGATTCCACTTCACTAGGCAGGCGATACCGAGACTGTACAGAAACGTCAGAAAAAGTGTCCTCAGTGTCCTGAAAAATGCGGTTGTACCCAATGTCCACTTAACCATGGACATGTGGACAAGTGGAACAGGGCAGACTAAGGACTATATGACTGTGACAGCCCACTGGGTAGATGTATCACCTTACGCAGCAACAGCAGCAGCGTCACCAGTTGCAGCATCTCAGAAACGCCAGCTCGTTCCAAGGCAGGCTACGCTGTGTATCACTGGTTTCAGTAAGAGGCACACCGCCGACAACCTGTTAGAGAAACTGAGGGAAATCATCGCCCAGTGGCTTACCCCACTTAGACTCTCCTGGGGATTTGTGATATCTGACAACGCCACCAATATTGTGCGGGCATTACATCTGGGCAAATTCCAGCACGTCCCATGTTTTGCTCACACAATAAACTTGGTGGTGCAGAATTTTCTGAAAAGCGACAGGGGCGTGCAGGAGACGCTTTGGGTGGCCCGAAAAATTTCTGCCCACTTTCGCCATTCAGCGACTGCGTGCTGAAGACTGGAGTGCTAGCAAACACTCTTGAACCTGACCCGCCATCACCTGAAGCAAGAGGTTGTGACGCGATGGACCTCAACCCTCTATATGCTTCAGAGGATGGAGGAGCAGCAAAAGGCCATTCAAGCCTATACATCCACCTATGACATAGGCAAAGGAGGGGGTATGCACCTGACTCAAGCGCAGTGGAGAATGATTTCCGTGTTGTGCAAGGTTCTCCAGCCCTTCGAACTTGCCACACGTGAAGTCAGTTCAGACACTGCCAGCTTGAGTCAGGTCATTCCCCTCATCAGGCTTTTGCAGAAGCAGCTGGAGAAAGTGAAGGAGGAGCTAAGATGGAGCGATTCCGCTCGGCATGTGGGACTTGTGGATGAAGCCCTTCATTCGCTTTGCCAGGATTCCAGGGTGGTCAATCTGTTGAAATCAGACCACTAGATTTTGGCCACCGTGCTCGATCCTAGGTTTAAAGCCTATGTGGTGTCTCTCTTTCCGGCCGACACAAGCCTGCAGAGGTGCAAAGACCTGCTGGTGAATACACTGTCAGCTGAAGCGGAACGTGACACGTCAACAGCTCCTTCTTCATTTTCTCCAGCAACTGGGGCTGCCAGGAAAAAACTTAGGTATCCTAAGCAACCCGCTGGCGGTGATGCAGGGCAGGCGTTTGGACATCTGGTCCGGACTGAAGGACCTGGCAACAATTTCTGACATGTCTACTGTCACTGCATATGATACTGTCACCATTGACAGAATGGTGGAGGATTACATCGGTGACAGCATCCAAGTAGGCATGTCAGACAGTCCATACCTGTACTGGCAGGAAAAAGAGGCAATTTGGAGGCCCCTGTACAAACTGGCTCTATTTTACCTGAGTTGCCCCCCCTCCAGTGTGTACTCCGAAAGAGTGTTTAGTGCAGCCTGGAACCTTGTCAGCGAAAGGCGTAGGAGGTTGCTTCCACAGAATGTGGAGAAGATGATGTTCATCAAAATGAATTATCAGCTCTTCCAGGGAGACCAGCCTCCAGAACGTACACAGGGACCTGTGGTGGTGGATTCAAGTGGGGACGAGTTAATACTTTGTGAGGATGAGGATGTACACACTGAAGAGGGTGAGGAATCGGTGGATGAGGAGGATGAGGATGACATCTTGCCTCCGTAGAGCCAGTTTGTGCAGGGACACATTAATTGCCAGCTTGTTTTGTGGGGGCCCAAACGAACCAATCATTTCAGCCACAGTTGTGTGGCAGACCCTGGCGCTGAAATGATTGGTTTGTTAAAGTGTGCATGTCCTGTTTATAGAACATAAGGGTGGGTGGGAGGGCCCAAGGACAATTCCATCTTGCACCTCTTTTTTTTATTTGCATTATGTACAGTTTGGGGCCTAGTTTTTCAAACTGCCATCCTGTCTGCCACTGCAGTATCACGCCTAGATGGGTCACGTGTTTGTGCCGCCCACTCGTGTCGCTTAGCATAGTCATCCAGCTACCTCGGTGCAACCTTTTGGACATAAAAACACTATTGTGAGGTGTTCAGAATAGACTGGAAATGAGTGGAAATTAAGGTTATTGAGGTTAATAATAGCATAGGAGCAGAAAAACCTACAAATTCTGTGATTTTAGCTGTTTTTATGCCTTTTTTCAAAAAAATACAGATCCAAAACACAAAACCCAGAACCCAAAACACGGAAGGGTGGTTTTGGCAAAACCAATCCAGATCCAAAACACGAAGAAAGATCCAGATCCAAAACCAAAACACAAAACACGAAAAGTGGCCGGTGCACACCCCTAGTCAAAACTAAGTGCCTGATTCAGAGGCGCACGCTATTAGCGTGCGCTCGCTCTGAATCAGGGCGTCCCTTTTTTTAAAAATTCCGGCCTCCCGGCTGCTCGCACAGCTGTGGGTGACCACCCACAGCTTGTGTGAGCGGCCTGGCAATGGTCGTGATTATCGCGACCATCGGCATTGCGAGGAGACCCTTGTGGTAGGATCTCAGCACTCGCAATGCCAAGTGGACTTCCTGCTCTAATAGAGCAGGAAGTCCACTACTGTCTAATAGAGCAGGAAGTCCACTACTGACATCATGAGTGATGTCAGTAGGGCCGCCCACAAACGGCAGGCGTTCCTTCAGGAATGCCTTTGTTTGTACAGCCTCCCCACCTACAAAACGGGATGAGCTGTCAATCAACATCAACAGCCGCCCCGTTTTTTTGCGAGCCCTGGAGCGAGTGATGTCTCACTCGCTACGGGGCTTGCGCATGCGTTTTGCGCACACCACGCATGCGCATTGGCCCACCATCGACCCGCTTGCGAGTGCAATGATCTCGTGAGCGGGTCGGAATCAGGCCCTAAATCTGTTGACGTCAGGAGGGAAAACGACTAATGTAGTCTACAAGGCAATCTTATAAGGCCTCAGTTAAAAAAAACTATTGCCGTAAATTCAAAATTGCTCCCGTGCGAAGCCAGGGTGGACCGCTGCTATATATATTATAAGCAAGAAAGCGTGTCTGCCTGTCTGTCTTTTATGCAGGCCATAGTTTTGGACCAGCTCCACCAAATTTGGCAGGGTGGAGTAGTTTGACCAGGATTAGGTTTTTGCCTTTGAACTTCTTCAGGGCCACATGCTGTCAAACAATCTCTAAAAGTGGGGACAATGTTAAATTACACAGGTTCCCGGGATGACTCAAGTGGAAATTGGCAGTCTGACAAAAACCTGTGCGTAAACTACAAAAGTATTCTTTTAACTTTACAGTCTGAGCAACTGTCAAACTGTTTGACTCATGCGAGTTCATCTGAAATCCAGAGTTAGTCCTTTTATATATAATATGTACAGTATATATATATATATATATATATATATATATATATATATTAGTCAGCCCTCTCTGTTTGCATGCAAGGGCATAACTAGAACTTTGGGGGCCACATAGCAAAATCTTAAAAGTGCCCACAGAGGTAAAAAAACACATACATTTGCCCCACTCAGATCCCATTCATGTTATGCCACACAAAGCCCATTCAGGTTATGCCACACAGAAGTACGCCTTATACACATTATGTCACACAGTAATGCAACTAACACATTTTGCCCCCCCCCCCAGCAACTCAGGCAGGGCCACCAGCTTATTACAGCTTGCACAGTGGCAGTTATGGACAGACAGTGTCGCGCAATTCAAATTTGGCACCGGTCGCGAGCCAATTGGAGCTTGCAGCCCAACAGCCAATCAGGAGCTGCCACTGCTGATTGTTTGCTGATCTGCGAGCTCTGATTACCTCACTACCGGTGACACAGTCTCTCCATGCTTGCCTGCCAGTGCACCAGCTGTAATCAGCTGGATCGCCAGCACCAAATCAAAACCGCTGCCACCCGGGCCCCCCTTGGCGGCCCTGATTTGTCTGGCCCACTTTGTGTGGTTGACTGGTTGCAGGGGGAGCGGCGGGCCACAGAGGCAGCTCAGGCACCATAGCAGTGCACCCCTTGCATCCATGGTAGTTATGCCACTGTTTGTATGCATGTTAGAAAACATTGGGGTCCTTTTCAGGATCAATGGAATGGGGTTTATAGAAGAGGACAATATAAGCAAATAAAAAGCCTGCAGGTGTACTTCAGAGTCCAGTCTTCAACCTAGGCAATGCCAGCTAGTTAAATATAAATATATATATATACGCTTGGTGTGGGTGTCACGTGGCGTGCGCCGAGAGTGGTGACGTCATCGTCAGCGCCAACGACTCAGCGGGAACGAGGAAGCTGATCATGCGGTGGGGATTGGACACTTGGTGATTGGTGATGGGCTATTTAAGGTATGTTGTTTGTATGTTTTGTACTTTTCTGAAGACAGTTACATAAAAGAACTGAAACGTTACCATTTGGCTCACCTTCGTGTTTCCTCATATGGGTCCGTGAGTGCCGCACCTCCTGGTCTGTATATATGTATATATGTATATATATATATATATATATATATATATAACCTTATAAATGCCCTTAGATTTTACCTAATTAGCACAAATATATATAAGAGAGTTCAATACGAAGACTTGTTTGACTTATTTATGTAATTGAAAGTTGCAGGAAGACAATGTCACCATGAGTGTACAGTAGAAAGATATTCTTCCATGTGAAGGTGGCTAAGCTGTGGAAGTCAAAGCTGTCAGTTGCCATATTAAGGGTTTCTTTTTGCCTTTCTCTGCGTCAAATCTACTCAACTAGACTTTTTGTAAGATTAATGTTGCTGGACCAGTACCTTTTCATTCTTGGGGGTCTATTTACTAAGCAGTGTTAAGAGACAGAATGAAAAGTGATAAGAAGTGATAAGGTGCCAGCCAATCAGCTCCCAACTGTCATCTCACAGGCTGTGTTTGAAAAATGACAGTTGGGAGCTGATTGGCTGGCACCTTATCACTTTTCACTCTGTCTCTTAACACTGCTTAGTAAATAGACCCCTTAGTTTGTAACTATGAGCCTGATTCAGACATGGATGCAGTATACACAGCAGCTGCATCCATGGACGCAGTTGCTGTGTGTAAATATGGTGATACTGCAGGAGGCATCTTGTGTAAATAGATGCCTCCTGCAAGCTTCTGTGATCCATTGTTGCATCCCAGAAAGCAGCACTGGATCATATGTGATAACATCAGACATCTGAGTAACCCTCAAGTTATGATGGTTGGTTGGTGATTTTACTCTGCCAGGGTCAGAATATCTGCATCAGAAGACGTAGACCCTGGCCTTGGCATGCCTTGAAAATGGGCCGGCATTCCCCTTTTTTTCAAGAACGCTGACCATCAAGCCCCTTCCCACCAAATTCAAGTGTTACAATTGTCACAAGATAGGTCTACCCTACCTACCAAAATCCTACCATCAAGATGAATTATTGCTCAACTCTCTTTCCTCAAAAAGATAGAGCCCGGGTTTGCAAAAAGACACAGGAGTAGCATAGATGCATGGTCATGTGTGCTGGAAGAAATAGTGGAACTACTACTCAATTTTTTTCTCACATATCTGTGTGGCTTCCCTGCCATCTATGCTACTCCTGTGCCTTTTTGCAAGCCTGGACTCTATTTTTATGAGGACAGGGAGTTGAGCATTTGTCCATCTTGATGGGAGGGCTTTATAATTTTTACGCTTGGAATTTAATTTATTTTATATTTTTTCATGCTACTTCAATAAACATCCCATTATGTGGGTCATATATGAAACTGGGTGACTCCCTTGTTTTCGTTTCTATGTTTGCACTTATTGGCGAGCCCTATTCCAATGTGAGGAACCCACGCCATGGATAATCAAAGATACCTTTATATGCAAGTACCACATTATCAGAAGTAAGTATACATGTAAGGAATTCACTATATTAACGTACCCCCTCACTGATGGGTGAGATTTCATCAAGGGAGTAGGAACTGAAGCTGGGAGTGGATCCCCGATCACCTTTCATCTTTTTATGTAACACTACCTTGTGGTGGAGTGTACCCAGGAAGTGACTGTATTACCCTATCGTACTTTTCTTATCCTTTTCATGTACTGTGGATTACCTACATTGGAACATTTTGGACATATCTGACATGAACTACTGAAGGAACAACTCATAAGCGCAAGTGAGGTTGTTGTTTTTTTTGCATACATTGTTTTGCGTTGGTAACTCGGTTGCAACCTTTGCTGCTTTGAGGTGCAGTGCCATTGTGTTGTTAATTATTTTTTTTTCTCTGCATGCAGGCAGGAGGCATGACTCCTCCTGCTGCCTTACCATAATTTCAAGAATGGAATTGCAAAGCTACAGTACTTGCGTGCAGCTTTGCAATTCCGTCCTGTGCTGAATCAGGCCCACAATCTGTTAAGCATATTTGTGACAGTACACTCTGCCATTACTAACTGCTGTCACCCTACACTCTGCTAATAGGAACTATATTGCTTCATGAATTGTGGTAGTTCCAATTCCTATGAGAGTTACAAATGTCCTGCTTTCAGCAAATACTGCAAATCTTGTGGCTACTGTACATCAACCATTTAGAAGAAATAATGACAAATAGTCCTGAATACCAAAGCCAAATATGCAGTCACACATGATCAATGCCGCCAGTCACAGAGTTCGATGGTAGTTAAGTGATCAAGACCATAGATATGGCCACTATTGATACTACAAGATTTCCATTGCAGTTTCAAATTATGGATTGTGATGTCAAGCTTCTCGTGTGTCTACTGAAGAGTATTAAAGTGGGTTTAATTACACTGGCAGCTGATGTGCCTGTCATTCACAAACATTAGAGACATTAGTAACGTTGAGAAGCTGCCCGTAACTTTTCATATGCATTTTCACAGTAAGTGCTCCCATGAGAAAGTTATTGCAGAGCTCAGCCACATGAAGTACTTAGAGTAGTTACCCCTGTAAAGGAAGCTCCACCATGGATGTCAGCCATGATGGCTGCTATAATGAAAGATGGGTCTTGATTGACCCAAAGCACTTCAACAAGGCACTCAAGTGACCACACAACTGCCTAAAAACTGTGGAACAAGTGATTGCTGACATGCCCAATGCCAAGGTCTTTACAACTTTGGATGCTAAGTGCGGGTTTCTTGCAAATCACTCTGGACAGAGAGTCATTCAACTTCATCACATTCATGACACTGGTGAGCAAATATACATTCCTCCGTATGTCATACAGTATATATACTGGCAGCAAGATCTTTCAACACTGCATGGAAGACCTCTTTGAGGGCCATTCTGTTAAGTATTATGGATGAGAACCTGGTTTGGGGTTCTACCATGGATGAGCAAGATTATTACCTCCTGAAATTGCTACAAAGAACATGTTCCACAGTGTACTTTAGTTTCATTAACATGAAACTCAACCATAACAATCCCAGGTCATGGAAGTTCCTTATATGGATCACCTGCTCACCTCACAGGGTTTCAAACCTGGCCCTGCCAAGACATTTGCAATTAAACATATGCCAACCCCCTCAGCCTCCAACATTTCCTCGGTATGACAAATTAGTTCTCAAAGTGCCTACCACATTACAGTGGGGTTACTGCTCTGCTTTGTCAGCTTTTGCATCAGGACACTGACTGGTGTTGAAATCCCCACCATGACTTTGCTCTTTCCAAACTGAAATCTATGTTGACCTGCAGTCATGTTCTTCATTTCTTTGCTATGCACCTTCTAGTAGTTCTAATATCAGCTGATACCTCCCACCATGGTCTAGGTGCTGTCTGTATGCAGCAAAACAGAACTGTTGCTTTTTTCCAGAGTGCTTACTGAATCCAGATATACTCATATTGAGAAGGAGCTGTTGGCATTAGTGTTTGCCTGCAAACATTTCCATTAGTTCATCTATTGTTGACTTGTCAGCATTTAATGTGTCTGATGCAATGTTACCACCTGGATGTGGTGTACATATGTGTATGAGAACCCCACTGGCATTCCTTCATAATTCAGATGTTTCTAATGGTGATGATGATCTTTATGTGTTGGAGTTGGATGTCTTGTCCTCTAGACAGTAGAATGAACTCTGTGAGGTCATCCTGAATGATTACCTCTTTCACTGGTTGTCTCTAGTAATCCTGGATGATTGCCTCTCCTCCTCCTCCTGAGTGTTGTCTCAAGACAACATCTATTCTTTGGCATGACTAATGTGCTCACCTTGTCTGATGGTGTCATCATCAGGGATCAGTGACACATCATCCCCTATGCCCTCCAATGTTTGTATGGCATTCAGGTGCATTAAAGGCACCCATGATGTAAAGCTACTAAATGCAGGGTCAAGAATCCTCTTTTCTGTCATTTCTTGTCAGCTGACATTGAACGTGTTATGGCTGCCAATGCTCTCCATGCACATCATACCAGGGAACATTTCATTTCACTTTCCATGACGTTTCTCATCTTTTATGGTCCATTGTTGTGGCTGACCTTTTTGTATGTGGGTGGAGCACCTTGTATTGGAGAACTCATATTTTAACTGGTATTAAAAGGACTAATTACCTAGCATCACAAGCAAGTCAGTTATGAACAAGCTAAAGAGACATGGCATACCGCAGTAACTTATCACAGACAATGGCATGCAGTTCATGAGCAATGAGTTCGAAAACATTACTTTTGATGAGACATTACCTAAAAGATTAGTAGCCCTCAGTATCCACTGCTGAGCATCTCCTAGAGACATGTTCTAGTGAGGGTTCAGATTTGTTCCTGTCACTCATAAATATAAGGACTTCCTTCTTCTGCACAGCATCTCCTCTCCAAGTGCACCCAAATTGTCATACCCATGTCCGTGTGCAAACAATAACCTCAAGCAGAATGCAATGTACATGATCTTCACACTATCTGACCCAGTTAGACCATAGACAATATATGTAAATCCAAACTCCAGTGGGATTTGGAAAATTGCAACAGACCTTACAACTATATTATAGAAACTGATGACACTCTGTATGAGCACAACAGACGCCAAATGTTGGGAGTGCCTGAACCTGCAGACTCACCTGCTCCACCACCAGCCACATGTGTTAGATAATCATGGATAGAGACTCAGTTAATGGCCCAACTGTAGGAGTTACAGACATCCCTGTGTCCACACCTGGCACTGACAGATCCCAAGAAGAGTCTGTCCCATTTGCCCCCTTCTGTACCATCAGATCTAGCAGAGTCTTCAAGCACATTTTTCACAATTTTTTCATAAAAAAGATTGATAAATAGAGCCCTCAGTGCTGTCCCAATTATCAGCTTTTACATGGGTGCATTTGTTTTTGTGCACTGTTCCCAAATTCAACATTATTACACTGTTCTGCACTCACCCACCTGCTATGAGTCAATTACAGTAAAAATGGTTTGTGCTAATGCAGCCTGATGTATTACTTAGAACAGAATAACTCCTGTTATTTTATTTAGAAATGTGAGTTATAAATAATATTAATAATATTCCCATATAATGATTTTTGTGTTGCAGTAGGACATATTATAGTATGGAGCATGGTCCTTGTGTCTGCCCCCCAAATGGTGTAGCATTTCAATTATCTGCAGCTAAGAGAGGACTGTGAGCAATCTCGCAGGACCCCCAACAATCAGAGATGTACGCAAACCATTTGGTTTGCATACATTTTAAAATGAAGCCCATGGTCACATGGTCGACAGTCACCATGACAACATTCATAATGCCGTCACCACAATGTTGACATTAGAATGTTAACTTGGTACAACATGTCTATAGGCACAAAGTTTCGTTTTAGGTGCTGCTGGGAGGGTTAGGGCTAGACCAGTGGCATCACAAGGGGGGTGTGGGGGGTGCGGGCCGCACCCAGGTATCACCCACCAAGGGGTGACAGCAAGGTGCAGACTCCCCCTCAGTGACAGGAGCTTTTGTGCTGCACTGTATAATAAGTGCAGCACTCAGCTCCTGACAACTGTGAGGGAGCTGGCTGGTGCTACACAAAGTGCTGTCCGCACCTCCGGCACCCCACCTAACCCCCAATAATAACGGGAAAACTAATGGAGGGAGAGGGCTAGACTGCACGGGGAGGTTAGTGTTATGCGCTAATGGAGGCTTAGGACTAGACTGCGGGGGGAAGTTAGTGTTATGCACTAATGGAGGCTTAGGACTAGACTGCGGGGGGAAGTTAGTGTTATGCACTAATGGAGGGTTAGGGGTAGGAATTAGGATTAGGGATAGGGGAAAAATATTTACCAGAATCAACGTTTGTCAGATGTCTGATGCACGGAACTGGTGCATATGTAACCGCCGGGACCTGGAAGAAGACGTTGGAGCCGCTACAGCTGCTGGGACCAGGTAAGTGACTGTTGGGCTACCAGGGACATTAGGTTAACATTATATCATGCTGGCTTGTCATCCATGTAGACATGATGAATGTCAACATGCTGCATGGTGACATTTCAACCTTGTGTTTTTTTCTACAGGAGAATGTTCGAGAATTGATACATTAATGAAGTTGATTTTTCATTTACAAAGGAGTACTCCTGTTGGTTAAATGACATTCACTGAATTCTAATTGTGTTACAATGGGAATGAGTATCAGACATATGGTTTTAATTAATTAGATGAATCAATAAGTTTTTAAAACAGTTATAATATCCATTACAGAATTGCTCCTTCGAATTAGGAAAATGATTCATTGTATAAACTATTTAAATAATAGTTTTTAGCATATTTAAAATGTGTTATGTATTTTATATCAGCATAGCATAGCCTGTTAAATCAAACAGTGATTGATAGCAGGATAAATAGACAGTGGAAAAGGGTCTTAGACACACCCACTGATGAAGTCTTATCCATGACGAAACGCGTTTGGGTGTGCCTAGGACGGCGACGGGTACCAGCACTGTTTGAGAGAACTCCGTGAAACTCCGTAGCAATACATTGCTTGTGCTGACAGTGGCTGCTAAAAAGAATCGCTGCTGGGTATCGGTGCCAAGGCTTGGTTTAGAGCTGAATAGCGGTGAACGGCAGTATCTGGAGTGACGGGCAATCCACAAGGCTATCAGGCTTTTTCATGAGCTGATTAATGTTTACCTCAATGTATGTTTTTATTATATTTTTATTACATAAAATTTACAAATTTACTATAGTGTGCGCTCCTATATTTCTTTCCTAGAACTATCAACCGTGGATTTTTGTGGTGATACAATCTCAATGGGAAGCTGCACTCTATGAAAATGCCAAAAACACATGGACTGTCTTACTATAAAGAATATAATTGAAATCGGAATCATTAGCGCAATACTCTATTTTTCTTGCATGACATTTCAACCATGTCAACATTTTCATGTTGACCTGATGCAGTTAGACATGATAAATGTATACCAAACTTACTATACCTGGCCTGTAAATACAATTGTTTTATATTTTAGCATTATTCATTTTAATATTCAACTAAAGCAGAAATAGAAAAACAACAAAACAAAAATCAATTCAAATGCCAAACACTTGTTTTGAAACATATTAAAAATTAAGCTTTACGTAATGAATCTTCCAAAAAACCCTTAAGCGTGTTTTACTGTAGCATCTACTGGGGGTTTCAATTGATGCTAAAGCGTTTTAATTACCTTTTCCTGTCTGGTTCATCTTTCTTGTTATGCTAGGCTTTGTTACACTATTGATCTGTACTGTTAATAGCTTTTTGTCTTGTGTCAGGATCTTCTAAAAGGGATACAGCCGAAGAATAAAAGCTGTTTAATATTTTTGGATATTTTCAAACTATAACAATATTGTTTTTTAAAGATGCTAAATGTAAAATACTTTAATATACATACAGTTGTGATATTTACATAATTGTTGACGTTTAGCGGCATATTTATCACAATCCGCATTTTTAATGCTGATATGATAAATTATTTTCACCCAAATTCGCAAAAACATAATAAATTTCCTGCAAATTTACTAAAATCCTCTTGCCAGAAGATAGACTCTGGTAAGAGCCTGTCCTGGGCAAGAGCTGAAAACAGTGTGATAGTGTAAAGCTATCACACTGCTGCCTGGTTTGGGTTTGGGTACATACTGTCAGACTTGCCACAATGTAATAAATATGATCCCTCCCTTGCTTTCTGTAAGAGTCCAGTCTATTCAACACTGGAACCTCTAAGGGAGCCCTTCAAAAATGATCAGACCTAAGATAGTATTAGTCCAGTGCTGAGTAGTTCTGGGGCACTCCTGGTACTGCTGGCCATAGAAGTTCTAGGATACATCTGCAGCCCATTAGTTTCCTTGCACACCCTTCCCCATTGCATGCTGATACAGGGTGTAGTATTTAGGAGAATGAAGATCAAGACCTGCCATCAGGCCTTGGCCTGCCATTGTGAAGGCTGCATTCTAAGGATGTTATTCCAAGGATACAAAGTTAAAACTAGATATGGACTGGAATTTGTACCACTTTCTAATTTCTATAATACTGCAAGTTCTCAAACATTTCAAACCCAGCATGCTACTATTCAATTCAAGCCTCCTTCAACTTCACCTGTTAATTTTACACATTGTTGTTTAACATTATCAATTATTCCTGCAGTCGGTCTTCACACATTTTGAAGTATGGCATCTCTATTATTAATCCATTTTAAATTGTACTTGTATGTGCAATACACTGACTGCTTTGCATGTATCTCCGTACTGCCTCATCATTGACTACCGACTCTACCATCCCTCTATAGACCTCCTTCTTCCCAATCCCACTTACCCAGTATCTCAGTCCACTTCAGTCGTCTGTGCTTTTTCTTTTCTCTGTGATTTCCTACTGCATTTTACACTTCTATGAGCTGATCATCTGGCCCACAGTAACCTATGTAGTGCGGCCAAGATGGCTGCCACACCTGGTACTTCAAGGTTAAGATGAATAACCCGTAGAACCATATATGCAATGGGAATTTTGCTAGTCACTGTTCAATTACATGTATTGCATATCGCATTTTGTAACCGATGTAGTGCGCCCATTATGGCTGCCTCGCCTGGGACGCTAATGTGTAAAAAGAACAATGCATGGTTCTGATAATTTTGCAAAGATCTCCCCTATTATTTTTATCTCCCCATTATGTGTCATCTCTTTCAGGTATTGGCCATTCTGCTCAGTGTAAACCTTTGTAGTGTGCCTGAAACGGCTGCCTCACTTGGATCCTTTGTGGACATGATGAATACTACTTGGAACTGATGACCCAAAATGGCTGCCATGCCTTTGTATTATATGCATGGTTTCTGTATTTTATGAAAATATAAACCTGTATTATGTTCATACTATCTGTAAAGCGCCTTGAGTCCTATTGGAAATAAGCACCATATAAAAACTATTATTGTTATTATTATTATTATGATTATGATTATTATTATTATTATTATTATTATTATTACATGGTCACAATTATGCAAGTGCTAGAAGACACATGGGCACCAGTGCATACTTGCACTTTTTTCTGTATTTTCTTTATTTTAATTTACTTTGGCTACACTCTACAGAGCTAATTTGGAAAATACAAATGGATATTTCACATCAAGTTTTAATATGCAGTTTGACTTGAATTGTCTACAGTTTATCAGTTTTCCAAATGCCGCACATCAGCTGTGGTTTGAGATATTAGCATGTAAACCTGTGGTTTGGATATGAAAAGCGCATAAAATGTATGGCGATTTTTTGTTAGCCACATAGAAAATGGTTTAATCACTAAGACCCTTAATATTTTTTGTGAGGAGAATAGTGTATTCCAAAATATTTTAAATAGTTTAAATTTTCTAACAATATTGCTTTTGTAATTTTGTAAAAATATTCTTTAGCTGAAATTAGAGAATGGCAAATTAATGTGTTCCACAATGCAGAGCTGTAGTGGAGGCACCGTGAGTTGGCATCACCACTTTCCGCCCATGGCTCACATTAAGTCATGATTCACAGAACAGCAAGAGGGGAGCTGGAAGATTGGTGCCGGGTGAGTCCTATAGATGCGCTCTATGGCCCTCTCCAGGCATCCCAAAAGCTACTAAAGTGTACTGTCAGAGCAGCAACCATGCCAACCCCTTTGCCTTGCATCCTATGTGTCATCACCTGTCGCAGACCACTTCTTCCATAATGTAATTTGTAAAGGACTAACATAAAATACACTATTTAATATGCATGATTTTTGATTGTCATTTAAAACGGACTTCGATACTAGTCGGATTTGAAACCCCTGTTCCGCAGCAGATTCAATGTCAAACCCACCATCAATCTGCTGTGGGACTCTGATGCCTAGGCTGGAAATGGAAAAAGAATTCCATCTGTGTACGGATCTCGCAACTTTTTGCATTTATTTTTAAATGCATAAAGAGGTCACAATTTCACCCACTTTATGTACATATCAGGAACATATACATTACAGTAGTCTAAAGCATACACACTGTAATTCAAATGTGCATTGTTCTAATATAGTGTAGACCAGTGGTCGCCAACCTTAATTGAGGTGTGAGCTACTTTAGAAAAATGAAACCTCCTGAAGAGCTACTAAAATTGTTGAAAAAAATATCTGGCTAATAATTGAACAATTGAGGTAATTTAATCAAAAGTAAAAAAATGTTTAATAGAAAATAACAATGCATTTAATTATTACAGTGATATTGTTGTAGCATGTAAAAAAAATTAAGCACAGGTGCATTTCACTGTTAATTACCGGCTCCAAGGAGATACGTGCAGTAGAGGAGCAAAAGATATACCCAGGGCTGCTGTGTGATTTTCCGGTAGCGTTGGGCGGTACTAACTTGCTCCGTCGTAGCGTAGACGCCGTGGGTGGAACTATGGGGAAGCACGTCAGGTGATTCATGAAGAGGCTGCAGCAATTACCTGACGTGCTTCCCTTTGGCTCCAACCATGGCATTGACACCACGGGGGAGCACATGTCAGAGGTCACTTCCTCCTAGTTGACTCGACAGTACTGCAGCTAGGTGAGCTACCAAAATTAAGACAACGAGCTACCGGTAGCTCGCGAGCTACAGGTTGGAGACCACTGGTATAGACCCTTCATCATTTACTCTAGTAGTCAATCTATGGTAGGATGTCATGGTATATTGAGATTTATACTTTCAGGAGATATTATGGATGTAGTATCATAGAATGTTTCAGGTTTCAACACTTAGGATTTATTTTATACAATAATGCTTAAGATTAGTATTTTCATAAAATTGCAAACTATATAAAATGCATTGATCAAACATTACTGTAAAAAAGACATTGCTGCAACTGGCTAAACTGACTATATTAACTGCTTTATTCATGAACCAATATAGTGTGTTTGGATGACAGGGAAAGTACAATAATTTAGGCTCATTAAGATATTCCGCTCTAGGCACAGATGCATATAATCTATTTATGTTCCCAGTCTACTGATGTTACTACAGCACAATGAAAAGAGGAAAGCTTGCATATAAATTGGGCTTCAATTAACAAACGTTTTCCACTGATCATGATGGCCAATTAACATGGTGTATATATATATATATATATATTATATATATATATATATATATATATATTATACAATCCACAAATCTGGCTAATCACTAATCCAAATAAATACTTGACTTCGTTACGCCAGCACAAGCGTGTTAGTGCAGAGATGCTGTAACTATGAGATAATGTAAGAGTGTCACTCAGAGGTTTCAATAACACAGACAACAAATGTCTTCCTGTGGTCAACGTTTCAATGTCAAAGTATTTTTGGCAGCATTATCTCACATTATTTATATATATAAATAATACACATATATATATATATATATATATAGCAAGATTGAGAAAGTGGCACTCAACGGGTTAATAAAAAGATTACAAATAAGTTCCATCAAATCAACATTTCGGGTTTATTTCAACCCATCATCAGGACACATATGTGTCCTGATGATGGGTTGAAATAAGTCCGAAACATTGTTTAATGGAACTTGTTTGAAATCTTTTTATTAACCCCTTGAGTGCCGCTTTCTCGACCTTGCTATTTTAACTCATGATTGGCAGCTCAGTATTTTCATTATGTGAATGGGAGTGCTGTCTCTATGGACAGAATATATATATATATATATTATATATATATATATATATATATATATATATAGTTAGTGGCAAGGACAGGATAGATCTGACTTAGTGGTAAAACTGCAGGTTGTCAGATCCAGGCCAGGGTTTGTGTGTGTTTGTTTGAGTCTGGAAAGGAAGCTGATTACAGACACTTGTGTGAGGCTGGTAAAAGAGCTGTAGAGACACTGGGAAACTGATCTTGATGGTGAAATAGTTGCCCAGGTTATAGGCCCTGGGGTGACTAGTGTTAGGGATCCTGGACCTGTGAGTCCACTAAAAGAATCGTTCGGAAGATTCTGTGTACCTGCCTGTAACACCTTGCATGTGAACATTGCACTGTTCTGTATTCCTGCCTGTGGTGAGAAAATAAACATCTGTTGGATATATATATATATATATATATATATATATATATATATATATATACATATATATATATACACAGTCAGGTGCACAAATATTGGGGCATTGACCAAATTTTCATATTTTGGCCTCTATTCACCACCACAGTGGCTTTGAAATGAAACAAGCAAGATGTGCATTAACTGCAGACTTTCAGATTTAATTTGAGGGTAATTACATCCAAATCAGGTGAACGGCGTAGGAATTACAATGGTTTCCATATGTGCCTCCCAGTTTTTAAGGGGCCAAAAGTAATGGGACTATCAACTCAAAAGCTATTTCATGGACAGGTGTGGGCTATTCCCTCATTTCATTATCAATTAAGCAGGTAAAAGGTCTGGAGTTGATTCTAGGTGTGACATTTGCATTTGGAATCAGTTGCTGTCGACTCTCAATATGAGATCCAAAGAGCTGTCACTATCAGTGAAGCAAGCCATCATTAGGCTGAAAAATCAAAACAAACCCATCAGAGAGATAGCAAAAACATTAGGTGTGGCCAAATCAACTGTTTGGAACATTCTTAAAAAGAAAGAACGCACCGGAGAGCTCAGCAACACCAAAAGACCCGGAAGATCACGGAAAACAACTGTGGTGGATGACAGAAGAATTATTTCCCTGGTGAAGAAAAACCCCTTCACAACAGTTGGCCAAATCAAGAACACTCTCCAGGAGGTAGTTGTATATGTGTCAAAGTAAACAATCAAGAGAAAACTTCACAAGAGTGAATATAGAGGGTTCACCACAAGATGTAAACCATTGGTGAGCCTCAAAAACAGGAAGAACAGATTAGACAACATCTAAAGAAGCCATTACAGTTCTGGAACAACATCCTATGGACAGATGAGACAAAGATCAACTTGTACCAGAGTGATGTGAAGAGAAGAGTATGGAGATGGAAAGGAACTGCTCATGATCCAAATCATACCAACTCATCAGTGAAGCATGGTGGTGGTAGTGTCATGGCGTGGGCATGTATGGCTGCCAATGGAACTGGTTCCCTTGTATTTATTGATGATGTGACTGCTGACAAAAGCAGCTGAATGAATTCTGAAGTGTTTCGGGCAATATTATATGCTCATATTCAGTCAAATGCTTCAGAACTCATTGGACGGCGTTTCACAGTGCAGATGGACAATGAACCGAAGCATACTGCAAAAGCAACCAAAGAGTTTTTTAAGGCTAAAGAGTGGAATGTTATGCAATGGCCAAGTCAATCCCCTGACCTGAATCCGATTGAGCATGAATTTCACTTGATGAAGAAAAAACTGAAGGGAAAATGCCCCAAGAACAAGCAGGAACTTAAGACGTTTGCAGTAGAGGCCTGGCAGAGCATCACCAGGTATGAAACCCAGCGTCTGGTGATGTCTATGCGTTCCAAACTTCAGGCTGTAATTTCCTGCAAAGGATTTGCAACAAAGTATTAAAAAGTGAAAGTTAGATTTAGGATTGTTTAGTTTGTCCCATTACTTTTGGCCCCTGGGAGGCACATATAGAAACCGTTGTAATTCCTACACCGTTCACCTGATTTGGATGTAATTACCCTCATACTAAATCTGAAAGTCTGCAGTTAAAGCACATCTTGTTTGTTTCATTTCAAAGCCATTGTGGTGGTGAATAGAGGCCAAAATATGAAAATTCTGTCAATGTCCCAATATTTATGCACCTGACTGTATATATGTATATATATATATATATATATATATATATTATATATAAGCATTAGAGGCAGCACTCAATATAGCACAATTCAAACACAGCAAATGGTGTTTCAACATTTCGAGACTATTTAATTATCTCATCATAAGGCTCATGATCCAGATGACGGGATAATTAAATAGTCTCGGAATGTTGAAACACTGATTGCTTTCTATTTATTGGATCCATGTGGATAGCTAGGAGGGCACCAGCATCTGAATATTTATAATTTGGGAGTGCTGCCTGTCTTGAAGTTTGTGTATGTATGTGTATATATATATATATATATATATATACACACATAAAAGAATAAATCTCAGGGATGCACTCACCAGTCTTCTAAAAACTATAATTATATTTCATGCCAGCAAAAGAAATTTACAGCATCAACTTGACGTTTTGGTCCTATCCGTGGACCTTTGTCAAGATACAAAGGTCTGCAGATAGGACCAAAACATCAGATCAATCCTGTAAAGATGCCATCAATTTCTTCTGCTGGTACGAAATAAAATTATAGATTTAAGAAGACTGGGGAGTGCACCCAAGATTTATTCATATCTTTACAAGGACTATTTTAGTCCATTTGGGTAGTCACCCCAGCAATGGTTTAAAAAATGACGTGTGTGGACTCTTTTGTGTGTATATATATATATATATATATATATTTCTCTCACCAGCGGCACTCCATAATAAAAGTATCAAACAGCAGGTTTAATGATCAACGTTTTGATGAATTTATTACATCGTCTTCAGGATACAAAATGTATAATACACACTTACTTTATACCCCACACCACACCTCGTGCTCAGCCACGGCTTCCTGGTCCGGCCATGAGTCACCCGATAGTGACATCATAGATACGGCCCGATGCCAAGGCAACATAGTGAAAACTAAAAACAAAATGAAATATAATGAGACAATAAATGATTCTGAAACAAAACTTACTAAATATAACCATTACTGATTATAGATCCATTATCCTATCGGAGACCCCCAACATATATTCAATACAATATTAACATCATTACACAATCAAATGAAGCCACAGAGTACTAACATACTCACACATGTTGGATCCAGCTCAAAAAGGGTCACAGACTACCATATTCCTACAACTACCTATATGTATCGGATTATTAATATACCAATGATCCTCTTTAAATAAAGCAATGAAGCCCCAAGCTATCGTTAGCAGATGTATCTGAGCGCTGATAAATTATGTCCTGCTTGGGCAAAATGCCTGGCCACAGGCTGGTCACTTGTGCCAGACTTGATAGCCGATCTTATCGCTGACCGATGAAGTACCATCCTGTCACATAAGGTCCGGTCTGTCTTACCGACATAACTCAGACCACACGGACAGGTTATCAAATAGACTACAAATTTCGTCAAACAACTCAATCTGTATCTAATAAAGTATTTCTTACCACAGAGGCTCTTGCAATGTGAGGCAAGGTGGATATATCAATTGGGCACATTACAACCTAAGGGTCTTAACGATAGCTTGGGGCTTCATTGCTTTATTTAAAGAGGATCAATGGTATATTAATAATCCGATACGTATAGGTAATTGTAGGAATATGGTAGTCTGTGACCCTTTTTGAGCTGGATCCAACATGTGTGAATATGTTAGTACTCTGTGGCTTCATTTGATTGTGTAATGATGTTAATATTGTATTGAATATATGTTGGGGGTCTCCGATAGGATAATGGATCTATAATCAGTAATGGTTATATTTAGTAAGTTTTGTTTCAGAATCATTTATTGTCTCATTATATTTCATTTTGTTTTTAGTTTTCACTATGTTGCCTTGGCAACGGGCCGTATCTATGATGTCACTATTGGGCGACTCATGGCCGGACCCGGAAGCCGTGGCTGAGCACGAGGTGTGGTGTGGGGTATAAAGTAAGTGTGTTTTATACATTTTGTATCCTGAAGACGATGTAATAAATTCATCGAAACGTTGATCATTAAACCTGCTGATTGGTACTTTTATTATGGAGTGCCGCTGGTGAGAGAAATATTTGTTGTAACCCGTTTGTGGTTATTCGCAGAGGGCACCCGGAATTGACTTTATTATTGGGAGTGCCATCCGACTTGTTTCCAATATTGTTGGATAAAGCCTCAGTGGAGGAGAGGTTTTTTCCTAGGAAATAGGCACCCATTGTGTTGTTCCAGAGTACCACATCTTATTAAGGAATTATGGCTGAAGGTGGTCTTGAGACTATGGATGATATTTGTGATGTAATCAATATCGCAATGCAAATGCATGGACAAGTACTTTCTTTCTCTGAATCGGAGGCGGAGGGTATTTTATTCAAAGAGTCTTTTGAAGATGTAAGAACTAAAGGTTCTGATCAATTGTATCGAGAGCTATTAAAAATGAAGCAAAGGGAACTTGATTTTTATTATCACGGAGTGACATTGAGTGAGTACTATAAAGCAAAGCATATACCACGTGGCTTTCGTGTTAGGAACTGTCCAACAATAGGACATCATAATGTTGCATTCTGTAAGAGATGGATTGCTATATTAAATAAATGTAGCTTTGACCTCATCTTGCTTGTCATCGAGGAGGCAACTAGAGAGTTAAATGTAACAAAAGATAAAATAAGTTTTGAACAAGCCCATAAGGAGATGTTGTTGGCGGATCCTCAGACTGATTGGATGGACAAGTTGAGCACGCAACTGGCTACTTATAAGAAAGATCTTATACAGTTTAAAAAATGTACATTATCGAAGGTCATTAAAGACTTTGAGCAGAATCGTGTTTATAGGTGGATTAGTGGAGGTCAAGGTGAATTACCATATAGGAGGGGTGTGCGCCGATTACAGCGGGAATCTGACTCCACGCATGACATACTTACTACCAGTGACTCTGATAATTATGAAGTTAGCCGCAGTCGACCATCTCGTGTCCCTTTAGGGACTTTGACACAGGGTCAGCTGTTAGAGCAAAGAGAAAGCACACGCAGCGTGGCAAACAATGGGCAAGGCAGAAGACGCCCGGGCTGGCCACATCTGCAGAGGCGTCGTTAGTGTTTAATTTGTCTCATCAACAATTGTCTGTTAATGAGATCAAGGTACTTTCTAAGGGATTGTCTTTCATTCCGACTGTGCAGTTTGATGACACGAAATGGCAGATAGAAAAATATAAACTCAATCGTCAGTTAAAGTTGCATGAACACTTTAATGGGTCTAAGTCTAAATGTGTGCCTTCGGATTTATTGAATATTTCTGACGTGCCACAATCTGTGAGAAAATTGACATCTAGGTCACTGTATGAACCAAATTCCACTAATCATTCCATCAAAACGTTGATGAACATGGTTGACAAGGATGTCAATATGATTAAATCTAAGGAAGTGTCTAAAAATTATAACAACTTGAGTAATGATGAGTTTCAGGCTTTGCGCTCAATATCATCATATACCAACATTGTGATACGGCCCGCCGATAAAGGCGGGTCAATTGTGATACAGGATCTACAGTGTTATAGGACTGAGGTATTAAGACAGCTGAGTGATGTGTCGGTTTATTTACCACAAGACCATGATCCTACTATACGATATAAGGCAGAATTAGTGGAGTGTCTTGAGAATGCTGTTGACAGGGGTATGATCTCTAAGGATTTATGTGACGCCTTGGTACCAAAATGTCCAGTGATTCCATTATTGTATACGCTCCCAAAGGTGCACAAAAGTTTGGATAACCCCCCTGGCCGACCTATCATCTCGGCCAGGGGGTCGTTGTTCCAACCCTCTTCAGTGTATTTGGATACATTAATACAGCCATGCATAATGGGACACCTGGATTATTTAATGGATACGACAACTTTTTTGAATAGAAAAATGTCTGTGGGTGATATACCAACTGATAGTTTGCTGTGCAGTATAGATATTTCTAATCTATATACGGTGATACCAAATTCAGAAGGAATTGTGGCAGTTTGTGAATTGATAAGGGACAATCCATTGTATACTGGTCCAGGTGTTGATTTGGTGGCTCAATTATTAGACCTGATTTTGACAAAGAATTATTTTATTTTTGATGATCGTCTTTATTTACAACGCATTGGGTGTGCAATGGGGTCGAATGTGGCCCCATCCTACGCCAATGCCTACATGTTTAAGATTGAAAAGGATATATTTTTTGCATCATCTATCATTTCAGAATGTATCAGGTTTTATACCCGATACATAGATGATATTTTTATTATTTGATCAGTTACGAAAGATCAGTTTGTTGACTTTATGAGTTGCCATAATGATTCGGGTAGCCCAATTAAATTTACGTATACAATAGATACTTTATCTGTGACATTTTTGGATGTTGAGATAAATAAATGCAATGGTGTTCTGAGTACTACAATATACGGTAAGCCTACCGATAGGAACACCTTCCTGCATGCAGCAAGTTTTCACCCTAAGCCTTCTAAGTTTGGACTCCCGTATTCTCAATTTTTAAGAGCTAGACGTATCTGCAGTAGTTCTAAAGTAGCGTCAGATAAGATTGATGTGATGATTGATAATTTTATCGACAGAGGGTATGATAAATATTCACTATTGGCAGCAAAAACCAAGGCTATGGCAATATCTCGTGACCAATTATTAAAGTCGAGGATTCCAGAATTGGAACAGAAGTGTATGCCCTGGGTTAACCACTACAATGTATTGAGCAACAAGATACGTTCGGTTGCTAGGAGACACTGGCCTATTGTACAGAAGGATGGTGATCTTAATTTAAGGGAGGTGTCTTTGATGCCATGCTATACCAGGGGCAAGACTATTCGAGACTGGGTGGTTAAGGCAGATATTAGGGCATTAAGGAAACAGAATGAGGATAATTTCCTCAGTTTAAAGAAGGGATGCTTTAGGTGTTTAAACTGCCTTACCTGCAGATATTTGACCGTTGGTGATAGTTTTAATCATCCGTATAGTGGTAAGAAATACTTTATTAGATACAGATTGAGTTGTTTGATGAAATTTGTAGTCTATTTGATAACCTGTCCGTGTGGTCTGAGTTATGTTGGTAAGACAGATCAGACCTTACGTGACAGGATGGCACTTCATCGGTCAGCGATAAGATCGGCTATCAAGTCTGGCACAAGTGACCAGCCTGTGGCCAGGCATTTTGCCCAGGCAGGACATAATTTATCAGCGCTCAGATACATCTTGATTGACCATGTTCCACCTTCCAACGGGGGGGTAATAGATCACAGAGGCTCTTGCAATGTGAGGCAAGGTGTATGTATCGATTGGGCACATTACAACCTAAGGGTCCTAACGATAGCTTGGGGCTTCATTGCTTTATTTAAAGAGGATCATTGGTATATTAATAATCCGATACGTATAGGTAATTGTAGGAATATGGTAGTCTGTGACCCTTTTTGAGCTGGATCCAACATGTGTGAATATGTTAGTACTCTGTGGCTTCATTTGATTGTGTAATGATGTTAATATTGTATTGAATATATGTTGGGGGTCTCCGATAGGATAATGGATCTATAATCAGTAATGGTTATATTTAGTAAGTTTTGTTTCAGAATCATTTATTGTCTCATTATATTTCATTTTGTTTTTAGTTTTCACTATGTTGCCTTGGCAATGGGCCGTATCTATGATGTCACTATTGGGCGACTCATGGCCGGACCCGGAAGCCGTGGCTGAGCACGAGGTGTGGTGTGGGGTATAAAGTAAGTGTGTTTTATACATTTTGTATCCTGAAGATGATGTAATAAATTCATCGAAACGTTGATCATTAAACCTGCTGATTGATACTTTTATTATGGAGTGGCGCTGGTGAGAGAAATATTTGTTGTAACCCGTTTGTGGTTATTCGCAGAGGGCACCCGGAATTTACTTTATTATTGGGAGTGCCATCCGACTTGTTTCCTATATATATATATATATATATATATATATATATTCACAAATAACCCTTATTTCGCGCTAAGGTCGATTCAAGCAGCACCTCAAAGCAGGACCCCTGTCAGCAGAACCCTAACAGATAATACACAAATACAATAAAGAACCCGAGGGTGCTAATCAACAATGAAAACAATAAATTAGAATAAAATTTTAACAGTCCATAGCTTTATATGAAATGATGCTTGTTCCAATTTAGGAAGAATCAAAGCAGTCCAGAAAAAATATTCAATAGACTTTTTCTTCATAATATGTGGAGGAACTGTTATGATGGGAAGGAATGTCCTGAAATATACCCTCACACCAAAATGTCACCCAAGAAAAAAGGCCAATAGGCCTAAATAGAAACTGATGCAAGAATTTATCTTTTATTTTTTATTAAAAATTATTTGGAAACAATTTCTTACATCAGAATTCCATGGTGTCAGATAACCAATGTCTTAGTGAGATAGATGTACACCACCAATCACCTAAAGGGTGTGAGCTCATAGGTGGAAACCCAACGTGGGACAGAAGGGTACGACACCATTAACCCTACGTGTTTCGTCCCTTGGGTGGGACTTCCTCAGGGGTACAATCAAAAAGAGATTTTGCACCTTTAAGAGAAATAGACTTTTAGGTTTTCACCGCTGAATAATCCTTTTAGGACCTGATGTCTTGAAGCGCCCTCAGGTTCTTTATTGTATATATATATAATATAATATAAAATACACCCCATGTATATATACACACCATGTTTTGCTATTAAAAGCATTATCCTTCTAAATTTTAGGGTTAAACACTCTGGGAAGTGGCAACATGTAGCTAAGAAAATAAACCTGTCAGACCCAACTGTCAAACATGGAGGAGGAAATGTGTTGGTCTGGAGCTCTTTTGCTGGCAGGTACTCTGAACAAACAAGGCTACTACAGCATATTGCAGGGAGAAACTTACCGAACAATATTTCCATTGTAGAAAGAATGCGAGTGTGTTTGGCAGTGGTGTCTACAATAGGTAGCTACTTTGATGAGTCAAAAAGTTAGATAATAAATCTTCTTAAACAAAAGATTCTATGATTTATTTTTCGTTAATCACCAAATGTTTATTTGTTCTATGGTTTAAATACATTGAGACATTAAACTGTGTAAATTTTAATCAAAACTCGAAAAATGGGGTTGTTCTAAAACTTGTAAAAAAATAGATCAAAAATAATGTACAGTAAATAAATAATGATGTTCGGAAAAAAGAAAAAGTTATCAATATACTGAAAAGAAGTAATAAGAATGTTATGTTTCAGAGAAGAAGAAAAAGCTGTATATATAGGCAAAAGATAAATGAAACATGGTTATTATTATTTTTATAATTACTCATTTTACTGATAAAAGGTACAATTTTGAGCTATTTATGTGAACACAAGATTACTAAATTGCCCATTAACAAACCTGTTAAAAAGCTGTTTCCACCGTAATCTAATTGCTAAATTCTTTATATAGAATAAAGGTAAAGCTTGAATGTATACTGTACATTAAGAAAGCAGTGCCTAAAAGCCTTTGCTGTCTATCAAACAGAGTTCTACATTGTGGAAGGTCTGTTCCTTGTAGATGCAATAAAATTAATTTGAGATTTCAGATTAAAATTAAATTTACATTATGAAAGTAGGAAAACATCTAGTCATGAAGTTGTTAAGGATTCTTTGTATTTACAATTGCAATGAATATTCTAATTAAATCTTATTATCCCTTAAATAAAATTACCAGAAAAGAACATACTATGTATATCTATAAATACTACAAAATAATTAAATTAATAGTAACAGTAATGATAAATATTCTAAAAAAAAGACTTACCATTTTATATTATCTTAATATAATCAGCTCTAAATAACGTAGATCGCAAATAATATTTCTTAGCAAATAAGTTAGATTTTGTCATCATGACTTCAAGTCTTATTAATATTTTGAGTTCTAGAGTAATAATCTATTTGTAGAAAAAACATATAGTAATAAACTGAAGAAAATAATTTATGTATTTGATTAATTTTGAACATCAAATGTTTTAAAATATGATTTTAAAATCTTGAAATCAAATATAAAAAATATAGCTAATATAATATACAGTTTTTAAATTTTGTTATGTACAATTAGTTACACATATAGCGAACTTTAACAAGATACCTAGCATGTCACAATATTAACAAATTGCACCATTCATGAGTTACAGTTTTGCATTGCATTACTGTATCACAACTGTCTAAGTCACTATTAATGTTTGCATCTAGTGCCAGTAGTGGTGGCATATAGAATCGTCCTACATCCCAAAAGTAATTAATTCATAATTTATAAAATCCAAATCCTCATTTTAAATATATAAATAAATAAATTAGACAGTGTACCAATTATCTTATTAAATTCAGCCCCATGCTGAAGAGCCTGAAACTTGTGCACATTATGTCAGGTGGACTCCATGTTGTGGATCTCTGTTATGGCATGAATAGTCCAGTTTGGGTGGTTGCCACTTTTGCAGGGGAATAACATGCTCATTATCACACTATGAGCTTGATTTATAGTTGTATGCTATGCCGATGTTCATGCAGCTGAGCAATTTTCTGCTACTGCAGATACGCAAAACACAGTGGAATGTCGCACATGCGAGCTGTAGTTTTACAATGCATTCGCAATGTTTCTATTATTGCAAGGTCCTGAGCAGACCACTGCATCCTTGGGTGTTCCTGGATGGAGTCGGGGAGGTGGCCAAAATTGTTCTGGTAAATGGGAGTTCGGTTACAGCGCTACAAACAATTTTGTTTGTGTGCTGTTAAATTTGTGTTGGTTGTTGTACTAGTGTGTGTATGTGTTAGTGAATATAAAGGTGTAAGCTGAAACGCATTGGAAGAAGCACCTACAGACTTTATTTATAACCATAACAATTTTCAAGCTCTGACTTGCAAAAGTGACCATGCACTGAACATCTAATGTGAGACCGTGGCACTGCCGGCAAAGCCATCACAGACTTCTGGAGTACAGATGAAGCATCAACCCCACATGACTACTCACACACCCCCATGCTCCTCGAGCAGGGACAGTGGGATGGCCATCAGTGGGGTGTCCATCGATTGTTATCTTCGATGGGTCCATCGGTGATTACCATTGATGGCACAAAAACCATCTATGGTGAACTATCAATGGTTTGCTCCCCTCAATGGCTACCGCTGCAGGGGGAACGGAGGACCAGGGGCAATCAAAAATGGGGGTGGTGCTTAGTGCCTGCCAGGGTGCACTGCTAAGTTCCGTTCCATCAAGGGAAAAAAAATCCATCGGCTTCCACTCGTCCATCGATGGCGGAGAACCATTGATTGCAAAACATCGAACATCAGCAGATAACCATGGTCGATGGCTATCTCTTAGGGATGGTGTTTCCATCAGCTGCACACCATCAGCTACTGTAACACGGTTAACACCGCTGCTGGGACAAGTGACTACACAGGGGCACAGGCAGGATCCAGAACTCCACAACCAGCAGAGACCACACAGAGTGGCCACAGTCTGAGCAACACACAGAACCACAGCCCCACTGTCCCAGCAGCAATAGACAGAGAGCCGACCCATCTTGCCTGCTCCACCACCATACCTCCGGGACAACACATTACACCACTGGAGCCAGCGGCTCTTACTGTGGGATGCTGCACAAGCTCATATGGTCAAAGACCCCTCATCAAGAGGCACAACACAGAGCCACATACGGGCCAATAAGGGGACATAAGTCAAGGCCACCTGGACCAGGTATGTATGGGAGGTACACCCTCAAAGAGTCACCTACATCCTGACTTTCTTCACCACACCGATCACTTTATCCCTATTTATATCTAGAGAACTGTGTCTCAATTGTAGAATAAACAACTTTTCTTAAAACCAAATGAGACTATGGGGCCTATTCATCAAACAATAAATGGCCCTGTTTCCACTTATTTAAGTTACCAGGTTATTCATAACTAGGGGTCTGATAGGATCGCCTTTCTATTCAGCAAACTCCAAAAACGTAAAGTTTTTGGAGTTTGCTGCCGAGAACAAGCGACATCTTCGGACGGCGCTTGTTCTTGGATCCCTGCTCCTTCCTATGGGAAGAAGTTCCGGGGATGCAAAGAGGGATCCCTCCGCTGCCTCCTCACTACCTCTCCGGCAGCTTTGTGCATGCGTGACACGAGGTCAAGCATGCGTAGCTGGGACGACGGGGAGCTGGTAAATAATGCAGCTACAGAAGTAGCTGCGATACTAATCACAGGGACAACTGCTTTTTAGAGCAGTTGTCCCCACTCCAGAGCAATGATGGATTGCTCCGGTGTTACATTTCCCCCACTCCGAGTTGGATACTTAAGTATCCCTCACAGTGAGTAAAAAACTTCATCATCAGAGGCCATGCGACCTTCGATGATGAATAGGCTTCTATGTCTTTATTAACACATACACACACTAGTACAACAACCAACATGAATTTAACAGCATACAAACAACATTGGTTGTAGTGCTGTCACCAAACCCCCATTTACCAGAATTTGCACAAGGAGAACGAACACCTCCTATGGTTACAGCAGCTTCCTTCCCCAAGCGTACAATGTCCCAGAGTGCAGGACTCACAACTACTTCAAGGCCAAAAGTGTTTGCAAAAGGAGGCCAGACCGTGGGCATATGATGGGAGTTCTAGGGGTGTGTCTGCCATTTTTATAGAGAAAGTTGATTCCGAATATGCAAGCCCAGGATTTACTTGAGGAGTCGATGTGCATCCGATGTTGCATTGATGATGGTTTTCTCAACCCTCGGAGGATCTGCATATAATGCAGATAAGGGGAGTGGGTGTAGCAACATTTGCTCAGTCCGTTGCACACTAATTCAGAAGGGGAGTCTGATATATGGTATTAGCATATTTTCGCACATAAATTGCAAGCTTGATCCCAGCTGCGAATGCACTAGAGTACAAGTCTGAGTAGTAATAATAAGCCTAAGTTATAAGCACTGGTAAGCACATACAGAATGAAAAGCACTATGTATTATTTTATTTATCTATATTGAATGGGGAATTGGATTTTATGACTGTGTTATTTTGTATTGATAATGTTTGTTACATCTGTAAACCGTTTGGATGACTATAAGAATGTTCTTTAGAATGTTTGCTATTTTCAAATACAAATTTCAACCCTGATGCAAAGTTAGATGGAAATATGTTGCGTGTGCAGACAAAATTGATATATGCAGAGTTGTACTTATCTTGCAATGAGCGCACCCCCTATGTGTACTCTTGATTTGTTACCAGTCATCATCTTCAGCACTTACCTTATACTAAGTACAAAATATATACCTCCAAACAGGCATATTGTCAGTTACATCCAGCTCTGCATAGCAATCATTTGCATCAACAAACTCTCACTCTCAAAGTGATAATGCTCTGTTACAGCCCAGTTCCATCTCCTTGATCGCAAGTGTAGATGAAATTGAAATGTGTAAGACTCTGCATCACCTTAACTTGAGTAAATCCAGGCAGAGAGAAAGATTGCACACTCCGCTGTGAAGTGATGGTGTGTATATGAAAGGAGTATGGTCACAATGAACAACACGACCACCATCCTCTGTAATTATATGTCCCTGCTTCCTTCTAGTTCATCAGCCCCACACTTTCCCCCTACCCTAACACTATCCCTTTCAGCCCCATTTACACACACAGTAGGATCCCTTATAAATTCTATGATTCTTATACCCATTCCTGCTGTCCTCCTTGGTGTGATGTGGGGGCTTCTAATCACTCTTGATGGTGCACTCCCAACCTATCACTGGGCAAAGGCAACCCTTTATCACTCTGGATGCAACTAAGACACCCATCCACTCACTGATCATCTTTCAGCTGGACTACTGCAGCACCCTATCTGGCCTTCCCTACTCCACTCCAGTCCATACTTAATGGCGCTGCTTACCTCATTATTCTCTCTAATTGACTGTATCTGCCTGCCCTCTCTGCCAGAGAGGGCAGGCAGATACAGGGCAGCCTCAATGGCTCTCCTTACCCTATACGGTCTATTTCATCTTGTCACACTCACCTATAAAAGGAGTCATCCATGCTGAGGTGGTGCCTTGCAAAGGTTGCCACTTAGTAAATGTACCACTATGTCAATGTTTGCACTGTACTTTTGTATGCACTCTGTGCAGTGTTGCGGACCACTTGGGCACCCTATAAAAATATAATCAAAATAATAATACAAGACAGCGACAGTGGTAAGGTGGCCCCTTGAGTCTTACAGTATGGGCCTGTCACCCGACACACTGTGTACCAATTATAGATATGCCACTGCAACTTTTGCTGATTGTTGCCATTGCTACCTTCCAAAACTCTCCTTTCAAATTCTAAAACTACATGACTTCATATCTTACTTTCTGGATCAACTTTATCTCTATTTGATGGTAACATTGCTGTTTCTTTCTTTTCCTTCTTACATCATTTCTAACTTTATTAGTAATGATGACAGGAACAGTACTCAGCTTCCTACAAATATGATAAACAGAGGCAACAATTCATTCTTGTAATGAATAATGAACACACAAAACAATGTCAAGAAAATGAAAGAATACAGAGCTGAACTTATAAGCATGGTGTAAAACATGAGTTATGGTTAAATATGAAAAGTTAAGCTGTATAGAAGCTGGAAAAAATCTATAAAACCGTCTTGGGTAGGTTAGGGTAATTGGAGATTGAGAGAAAATGTTTTATATCATGAATGAGACATTAAATGTTCTGCATATAAAAAGGGACTTATAAAAACCTAAGAATATGTAATGGTACTATCCAGGAAGCTTGTCATAGGTGAACTAATTTATATGTACTGTAGGTACAATAGCTGCAAGCTATAGGGGAAAATTAAGTCATTGGTGGTCATTTATTGTGGAGCAGAGTAGCCAAAAAACCATTTGCCCTCTCTCTTATTACAGTATGTGTATGCTATTAGGACATTACGACTGTCAGACTTTGTGCACCAAGTTGGTATTATGTGCAAAGATGCACAAAATGACTACATGCCATGCAGATTAGGGCATTTTATCTGTATACCAAACTATCTGCATTTATGCACCAACCACAGTGCAAACATTAGAGTGTGACTGAGATCCTGCAAATGTAAAATTAGAATATATTCCCTTTATTCACTGTGGCGATAAGCTTTTGTAAAGAGGAAAAGCCATAAAACCCATGACCCCATGGTTTTCAACTGTTCAACAGTCTGCTCCAAGAGTCCATGAAGGGGGAGGTCCGAGTGGGAGGAATGGGGGACACTGGGCAACTGTGTCCTCATGGTGCCCCAGCTGTACAAATGCCAGGTTTTGCAGCATTGCACAGCAATGGGCAAGGTCACTATGGTGCAAATCTCTTCATCGAGCCCCTTGACCACCTACTGTGCATTTCTGGGGATGTCAGAGGGATTCAGGAGGCTGGTCTACCTTCCGGCAAGTGTGGGAGAACTTCATACAATTTTAAGATAGTAGGGAAATATGCAATAATCATTACTATCAATGTGGTGCTGCTGGGATTCTCTATGTGTGCAAACTGTGTTTTTCCACAATGACCAATGTATCCCAATTAATTTATTGTTACAAAATCCACAAATATGATGCTGGAGTTGAAGATAGTACTGTATATTGTCTAATTACTTTTCCAAGTTAATTAAAACCTTTAATGTGTTGGTGGTATGGAGTGTGCTACCTCCATGTTGCTCCATTACATGAAGCATCTTTCCTTTACCAAGATGGCCACTGCATGCGCAGCACCATAATGGCACTGTGTTTGAGCACCACAGTATTACACAGGCATGTAGTACTCCGCTCCATGGCGGATCCTGATAATATCCTGCAATACAGCCTACATACATGACTAGATGTTCTGCTGTATGCTCCACTACTTGGCCTATGCTTGCCAGAACCTGGAGCCGGGGAGCCTTCCACTGGATGGATTTGAATGAAAACCTCACAGAGTAGTAATATTGGATCCCAAAAGACATACGGGGGTTGAGATCCCTGTTGGACCTCCCGTTGGTGTACGTTAAGCAGAACTTTGACTTGGGGATGCTGGGCAAAACTTTCACCCAGGAAACCTGTTCTGGACCTTCCACTGAATGGATTTGGATGAAAACTTCACAGAGGGGTGGCAATTGGTCTGGAAAGTCTAAATAAGTGGTTGAGGTCCCAGTCGAACCTTATGGCGGAGTGCGCCAGGCAGAACTTTGACCCAGGGAGCCTTCCACTGGATTGATTTGGGCGACATCACATAATTTGGATGAAAACTTCACAGAGTGGTAACAATGGATCCCATAAGACATACTAGGGGGTTGAGGTCCCAGTTGGACTTCTTGTTGGTGTACGTTGGGCAAAACTTTGACCCAGGGAGCCTGTTCTGGGTCTTCCACTGAATGGATTTGGATGACATCACATAATAAAAGTTAATAACTTGAAGATTTAAACCCGGGCAATGCTGGGTACTTCAGCTAGTAGTAAATAAAAGAATTACTCCAGAAAATACAGATGCCCAGAAATGATGTGCATTATGAGCAAACTCACCTATCCTTACCACGTCTAAAATGTTTGCCTTTTTTCTGGCTGTATTAAGATGCCAATTTGCAAACACCAGTTTAAGATCTTGCACAATCTGTATTTTGTCTATGTGTAAAAATCGGGATGGAGGACAGCGACCTGGTTGTTTGGAGTAATGCAGTTTGATGCTCAATTTGGCCTTTAGTAGAAGGTACAATTTACAAACAGCACATAAAAACGATAAAAAAAATGCAGTATAATGAAATTGCACCTTAGTAAACAGTCTTTTATTACTGACCGCATAAATAAATTGCAGGAAATCCTGGTACCCCTTTCTTTCCATGCGTGGCGTGTATTGTCAGAGACCCCTATTACCTTAACCCATCATGCTACCTCTTCAATCTGCCATAACATAGTAGCCAGTACTTTCAAATAGTATGTCAGCAGCCTGAAGTGATGGCATAACACGACACATTGCTGAGAAGAGAACTGAAGAACACTCTGCTGAAAAAACTTCTTCAAATTGTGGAATCTAGAGGCCAGACTATGTTAGGCAGATTATGAGCATAACATGGGAGAAACTGTCATATATGATGTACTAGATGAATAATCACTTTTCAAAAACATTTGATCAAAAGTGGACTTACTGTATATTTCTACAAAGATTCTCCAAAGCAGTCCAAGAGAGAAAGTCCCCTTTATATTTGTGTTGAGAGGAAATAGAGCAAGGTCCAACTAGCACACACAACCAAATGGGCAATTGGGCAATTGCAAGGGTCATGTAAAAGCAGGGATAAATGTTCTGCATTATATGCACTGTACTGTTCCTTAAAAAATATCCTCTATAGTTTATACTTTAACTTCTACGAGGGTTAAAATAGTTCAGATCTTTTCCTGTCAGTGTTCTTTTTGTGTCAGCTAGATGGATTTTGAATATATAATGTACATTGCAATTATGCCTACAGTTACCATGCAAGAATCGGCTGGGATAATAATTAATCACTGCATTTAATTACATTCAATGTGTTATTCTCTCAATCACACCGATTTACAGCAAGTGTATTATCAAGTACTTACTCAGAACTAACTTAGTGACATTCCTATTCAGCTGGTATACCAGAGCAATGAACCTCTTTCTCCCTTTCACAATAATAAAATACACACAGGTACTAATTAGGAAAATTTAAGACCCAATATAAGTGGACATTTTTATGGAAAAGTTCAAATGGGAATAAATGTATGGGTTTCAAATAAATATTTATATCAGAGAAATGTCTTAAATTCTGTATTTTAAACCTTTAAATACTTAACAAAAATATCAAACCCTCTATTCCATAGATTATATGGTGAAATCACCCCAACACTCCCCCCTACAATTACACTACCTCCCATTTTCACCCACACTACTACTTACCATTTTCACCCACAGCATTACTTACCTGTCCCTATTCATGTGTGACCTGTGACCAGCTCTCTTCACGTCCCCGGAACTCCTTCCCATAGGAAGAAGTGGGGCTCTGAAAACAAGTGCCATCTGAAGATGGCGTTTGTTCTCGCATGCCAACTCCGAAAACTATAAGTTTGCTGAACATCAGGTGGTCCTATCGGACCCCTGATGACCCCTGATGATGAGTGGCCCATTACCTTAAATATGCGGGAACTAGTGTTCAGGACTAAAGTCCTGAATTATACAATACATGTTGCCTTGTAACCAAATAGTCCCAACCCCCTAAAAATTGTATAGTCCTAACTATCCCCCTATATTTCTAACTTTTATTTTCTAACTCTAATTCTTCGCTTTAAATATAGAACCTATTACTACTTCCTGCATACAGGTAGAAAAAGAAATATGTCTGGGAAAGAATTGCCCAGTATGTTCATAACAAATACTAAAATGCCAAATGGTCACCAAAATGTTCCCCAAACCAGGGAATTGTGCAAAAGCATTTTTCTTTTTCTGCAACACAGTAGCTAGAATGATAACATGCTATGATGAAAAGGTATTACATTCATGTTATAGTGCATTGTATGAAAATACATTCATTGCTGCCAATGCAATTGTAACCAAGTTCAGTCAGTTAACCTACAAAAATATGTCAATTAAATTTACCTCCCACACACAAGTATCAAGTTTTTGCAAGAACAGAAAACAGGATTTGTAGAAAAAAGAAAAAAGCAATTTACAACGATTGCCATATTTACATTATTTTAAATTTGCACTGGTACTTCTATTATTTTTCCAAAATGCCTAAGTTTGTAGAGCACGATGGCGGCATTTGCATCAGCTAATAAGAGTAATTTACAGATTAATAGTATTCCTTGGTAAGGGATGTTGTCAGGACCCCAGTGGTTATCATCCCGACATCAGAATACTGACAGCAGAATCCCGACGGCCAAAATACCGGCCAATCCCGACAATGAGCATTAGGGTTTCGGTTAGACACTATGGGGATGGATAGGCTGCGGTAGGAGATGGTTGGGGTTACCCTGCCAAAGGGGATGGTTAGGGTTAGGCTCTGGGAGGGGTGGATTTTGATAGGCGGGATTCCGTAATGTGACTGTTGTGATGCTCACCGCTGGAATATTGTACCAAACCCCTTGATAACTATAAATGCTTTAAACACATTAGTGGTGCGCTCTGGGTTACTCCTAGTAAGTGGTATGTGGCCTAGTATGTTTCCTTCAGTAACTGTGATCAGGTGTTATCCTATGACCTCAAAAGAAAAGTCCCGAATAACAATCTGTAGGTAGGGTGTTCTTTGGAAACTAACCATAAAGTCTTAATGTGTCCTATACGCATTGGAGACACCACCCACTCGCCCCACGATACCCGGCCCGATCCTCCGACGTTCCCCATCTCCACCAGGGACCGCTGGTGATCAAGGCCATCCCCCACCAAGCACCAGGAAACACTCCATGCTGGCCACCATTCACACCTCCAGTGACCGACCACGCCAGCCTCCCCACGAGTGCACCTCCTCCTTGAATGTCCCGGGCAGACCACCCTCCACCAGTTGGTCCCCCCCCCGGCATTGCAACACAGGAGTCGCACTCCGAGCAGTTCTCCCCTCCAGCTCAGCCGGCCCTGCTGCTCACACACCAGCAAGAGGGGACAAACCACCACGAACACCGCACAGATATTAAAAGAACACTTTGCTGGGACCATTCATGATTTAATCTCCATAAGAGTTCATTTGGAATAGTGGACATTTTTAGAGTCATCTCCCAGTCAGGGTTAGGGACACATTAAGATTTTATGGTTATTTTCCAAAGAACACCCTACCTACAGATTGTTATTCGGGACTTTTCTTTTGAGGTCATAGGATAACACCTGATGCGAGGGGATGCGAGGAGAAATCCAACAAAAGTGCCAGGTGCGCAGCTGTTTGCCGGCTTAGCGTGGCGTTAACAGCCGCGTGCCCGGCTCTTTAGTTGGAGAATGTCAGTTACACCCAGGTTAAGTTGCGAGAACCGGCATTCTCGAGCTTACCTGCTTCCCGACCAGACAAACATTACGTTGAATTGAATAGCTGCAGGAGCTCCCTCCCGCGGATATTCAACATTGCACTGAATTGAATTTGGCCCTTTTGGTCCGAACCAGGACAGGTTGGACACAGAGGGGTAAATTTACTATAGTTCAATTTGGCATTTTTAATGATTTGAGGTGCGATTTTAATTCAATTTGTAGTCGATTTTGCTTTTGGGTATTTACTTAAGGCCAAATCGAATTTCAAATCGAATTTTAGTCAAATCAGCCTCAAATCGAACATCGGTAAAACATTGGTACTTTTACATAGCCCAACACACAAAACCCTTATTTACTTTCATTTGATTTGAAATCAACCTCAAAATCGGACTTCAAATCGAACTTCAAATCACCAAATGAATAAACCTGCTTCATGCTTTTGATTTGAGCATGAGCAGATCGGATTGACACAGATACATGCAGACATCAGTGAGATGCCTGCATGTATCTGACTGTAAAAATCAAATAAAGAGTTAAATGTTAAAAAAAATTGACGTGAGATCACCCTCCACAACAAAACCAGCCCCAGACTTTGCAAACCCAGTTCTGGTTGACTAAGTACAGGGTCTCCCTCTACTTAGTACAACCAGCACTGGGCTATGGGAATCAGTGCTGGTTCTGGAATTACTGGGAAAAATTTGCGTAGGGTCTCCCTGTAATTCACAGAACCAACCATGGACCCTTTCTAACGGGGGACTGATGCCACAGCCAGGGGAGCCCTATCACTGGGCCCCCCAGCCACAGCATCAGCATTGACCGCTAGTCAGCCCAGGCCAGGGATCGGAGACCCCTCCAATAAAGGGGTCTCCCTCTCCAGGGCACTCCTAGCCTAGGCTGATAGCCTGGGGTTATCCCGCCACCCCCTAGTGCAGTATAAAAATAGAAGAATATTTATTATTTATTTATTTATTACCAGTTATTTACATAGCGCACACATATTCCGCAGCGCTTTACAGAGAATAGTTGGCCATTCACATCAGTCCCTGCCCCAGTGGAGCTTACAATCTATGGGCCTGATTCAGATCCGGACGCTATTTGCGCTCGCTCGTCCAGAAAAAGGGGCTGGCTATTTAAATTGACTGTTCGCTCTTTGCGGTCTGTTGACGCCTCTATGTCTGAACGAGCGAACAAAACATGCGGACGTTTTTTTGTAAAAAACGCCCCCTGGCCGCTCGCATCATATGTCATCTCCACTATTTATTAGATTAATCGAGTACATCGAAAGGCGTATGAACTGCTCGCTATTCTTGAGGTTGCATTTTCCTACCACAATCATGCGAGCAGTTCTGGCTAAAAGACACCCAACTGACGTGGTCGATGACGCTGCTTTGTTAATTATGCACACCCTTAAAACACCCGTTTTGACCTTTTGGCACGCCTGCGTTCGGATCTCCACTCCCCGTTTTCAAGCACCTTCCCCTGTTACCACCCACAAACGCCTCATCCTGTCACTCAAATTAGCAGGCATTCGCTATTTTGCGAGCACACGATTTTCTCCCGCACTGACTGGTTCGCGCATGCGTACTAAAACCCATAAGCATGCGCAGATGTGCGAACATCGCTCGGAGCGAACGAGCGGCCGCTTACGAGCGGCTCTGAATCAGGCCCGATGTTCCCTATCACATGCTCACACACATACACACTAGGGTTCATTTTATGTTTTGGAGCCCATTAACCTACCAGTATATTTTTGGAGTGTGGGAGGAAACCAGAGTAGCCGGAGGAAACCCAAGCAAGCACAGGGAGAATATACAAACTCCACACAGTTAGAGCCATGGTGGGAATCAAATCCACGACCTCAGTGCTGTGAGGCAGTAACGCTAACCATTACACCGTCTGTGCTGCCCGTCTTTACAGTAGAACTGCAGGTCCCAGCAAGCCTCCCCCGCATGCTGGTACCACAAGTACCAGCATGTGGGGCATTAAGGCCCCTCTGGGACCTGCAGTTCACCTGTAAAGAAACGGCTCCCTCCATTGAACTCAATGGTGGGAACCACAGGATAAACTTTAGTTACCCTGCGGCTCCCACCATTGGGTTCAATGGAGGAGCCGTTCATTGGCTGAGAGGTGGGGCCTGACCTCTCTCAGCCAATGAACGCACAGACACGGAGCTTCAAAGGAGGAAGCCGCGTCTGTGTGCTTCATTCGGGAAGGAATAATCATTCTGGTTAGAATGATTATTCCTTAGTGTGATGGTCGGGTTTCTCGTTTTGTTATTTTAACCCATGGATGCCTACTGGACAAGGGGACCCCTCGGGGTAATATAGGTGAGTATTGTGTGAGTGTGTATGTATGTATTAAACTTATACTGTATAAGGTGTGTGTGTGTTTCTTTCAACATTTCTTTACAGGTGAACTACAGGTCCCAGTGGGCCCTTAATGCCCCGCATGCTGGTACTTCTGGTTCTCAAGTACCAGCATGCGGGGGAGGCTTGCTGGGACCTGCAGTTCTACTGTAAAGACAATGTTTTTATTCTTCTATTTTTACACTACACTAACACAATCAACCAGCCACCCACCGCCCATGGGTGGCGGGACAGCCCCAGGCTATCAGCCTAGGCTAGGGGTGCCCTGGAGAGGGAGACCCCTTTATTGGAGGGGTCTCCAACTCCCCAGGGATCCTTGGCCTGGGCTGATTAGCGGTCAGGGCTGATGCTGCGGCTGGGGGGCCCAGTGGTAGGGCTCTCCTGGCTGTGGCATCAGTCCCCCGTTAGAAAGGGTCCAGGACTGGTTCTGTGAATTACAGGGAGACCCTACGCAAAATTTTCCCTATAATTCCAGAACCAGCACTGATTCTCATAGCCCAGTGCTGGTTGTACTAAGTATAGGGAGACCCTACATTATTATTATTACCAGTTATTTATATAGCGCACACATATTCCGCAGCGCTTTACAGAGAATATTTGGCCATTCACATCAGTCCCTGCCCCAGTGGAGCTTACAATCTATGGAACTCGCTCTGAATCAGGGCCGTCCCTGCTCCTTTTTGGAGCGGCCTCCTGGCTGCTCGCATAGCTGTGGGTGACCACCCACAGCTATAGCGAGCGGCCATGATGATGGTCGCGTTGGTCAAGACCATCGGGCTTGCGACGAGACCCTGCGGTAGGGTCTCGCTCCCGCAGGCCCAGGACTACTTTTGGCTCCATCAGAGCCAAAAGCACTCCCACTAACATCAATAGTAATGTCAGTGGGGCCGGACCCAGACGGTAGGTGTTCCCATGGGACCGCCTCTGTCTGGGCAGCCACACCCCCGGCACGCCCACCAAATGGGGCGTGCTGTCAATCAACATCGACAGCACGCCCCCTTTGGTGCGAGACCCATAACGACGGCTTGGCAGTCGTTATTCGGGTCTCACGCATGCGCACTTGGGCACCATCGACCCGCTTCCGAGCGGGTCTGAATCAGGCCCAATATTCCCTATTACATGCTCACACACATACACACTAGGGTTATTTTTTGTTAGGAGCAAATTAACCTGTCAGTATATATTTGGAGTGTGGGAGGAAACCAGAGCACCCAAAGGAAACCCACGCAAGCACAGGGAGAATATACAAACTCCACACAGGTAGGGCCGTGGTGGGAATCAAACCCATGACCTCAGAGCCCTACATAATTTTTTCCCTGTACTTAGTCAACCAGAACTGGGTTTGCAATGTCCGGGGCTGGTTCTGTTTTGGGGGGGGGGGGGGGGGGCCTCACGTCAATTTTTTTTACTTTTAACTCTTTATTTACTTTTTACAGTCAGATACATGCAGACATCTCACTGATGTCTGCATATATCTGTGTGAGAACGAACTGCTCATGCTGAAAATGAAATCATGAAGCAGTTTTATGCTGTCGTGGATTTGCAGTTTGGTTTGATGTGTGATTTGCCGTTCGATTTGGACATGAACATGTCAAATCGAACTGCAAATCACTGTTCAAAACCGAATCAAATCGAATTTGTTTTGCAAATCGCAAAAAAAATCGAACTATAGTAAATCTAGTGTAAAAACGGTTTAGAGTTAGACACAATTCGATTTGAGTCAATTTGAGAAAAGCTAAATCACTCCTCAAATCGACCATCAAATCGGCTTTTGATAAATTTACCCCAGAGTGTCGGAGGTTTCTGTTTACATCTGAATATATATGTTATCATGTGACATGTCAAATGTTGTTTCACTGCCATGTACAATTATTAAACTCTACTTAGTGCAGCTTACTGTTGCTTGTGTTGTTCGTACATACTATCTGAATGTGTTCTGTCAATGTGTTAATATATAAATATATACGCTTCACTACAAAAACAAATATCAACAAAAGGCCATACATGAGTCAAACGAGGCCAATGACTGATTTCATGCTTCAGTACAAGATGTTTTATGGGCTCGGCAGAAATGACCATCTTGTCGTTTTCAAAACACAGATCTCCAAAAGGGGAATTAATGTTGTAGAACCAGGGTAGGTTCCACTATACTACTCAAGTTATCCATTGTAAGCAAGGACAAAAACACACACACATACTGTATAAGCGCACACAATTCAAATATTTGTATGAGAGAAAGAGAGAGTGTATGTGTGTGTGTTTGTGAGAATAACTTTATTTTGACTGTTGTGTTACAGCATCTTTTTTTAAATGGTTTTGTTCTGTTTCAGCGCATTGATTGTGTTACAATGCATTATGCAGTTTAAATCTTACTTCTATCTCAATGAGAGTGCATCGTAAATGTAATGAGATGCAGAGAATAAGTGTTAACATATAGTTAATGTTAAAAAGCAGATTAAGAATATTTGTAAAGCATCTGAATTGATATAAATAAAAATGCAATGTGGTTTATATTTGTTTTAATTGAGTTTTAACTTACAATAAATGCATGGCAAGCTTGTATGTGTATTCTATTTTTATGCGCTTGTTTTCATTTTAGGGTGGTAAGGAATTTTAATTTCTGTAAAGGGACCTATTTCACTAAGATGAGTATAAAGTTTGCTGTTTCCATGATTATTGTATTACTTGTTTTCAAATTTTAAAAATAAATCACCATGTTTTTCTTTGCTCATCTCATGTACAGTATATACAGAAATATATACATATTTTTCAATTCGGTGCAGCACCCACAACAGAGGCGTTTTGCGTGAGCTAAAAGTGGGCATTGGCACATGCCACAAGGGGAGTGGCTACTGAAAAATGGGGACATGTCAACATGACACACCGCCATTTCTCGTCACTCTGGGAACATTCCTTTCCATTCCATATGCACCTTGATGCCCCCAGTAGTAGTGCCCCTCTTGCAATGCCCACTGTAGTAGTGCCCCCTTATGCAATGTCCCCAGTAGCAGTGACCCCAGTAGTGCCCCTTATACAGTGCCCCTTATACAGTGCCCCAGTAGTGGTCCCCCCTGTGCAGTGCCCCTAGTGATGGTCCCCCTATGCAGTGCCCCCAGTAGTGCCCCTTATACAGTGCCCAACTATGCTGTGTCCCCAGTAGTGCCCCTTATACAGTCCTCCCTATGCAATGCCCTCAGTAGTGGTCCCCCTTATGCAGTGCCCCCAATAGTGCCCCTGACACAGTGCCTCCAGTAGTGCCCCTTATACAGTCCCCCCTTATGCAGTGTCCCCAGTAGTTGTGCCTCTTATGCAGGCCCCCAGTGGTGCCCCTTATACAGTGCCCCCAGTAGTGTTCCCCCTATGCAGTGCCCCTTATACAGTGCCCAAAGTAGTGTTGCCCCCTATGCAGTGCCATTTATACAGAGCCCCCAGTAGTGCCCCTTATACAGTGCACCCAGTAGTGGTCCCCCCTATGCAGTGCCCCCTGGGTTGGTCCCCCTTATGCAGTGCCCTCAGTAGTGCCTCTTATACAGTGCCCCCCTATGCAGGTCTCCCAGTAGTGGTCCCCCCTATGCAGTGCCCCTTATGCAGTCCCCCAGTAGTGCCCCTGATACAGTACCCCCAGTAGTGGTCCCCCCTATGCAGTGCCCCCATTAGTGGTCCCTCTTATACAGGCCCCCAGTAGTTCCCCTTATACAGTGCCCCCAGTAGTGGTCCCCCCTATGCAGTGCCACTCATACAGTGCCCCCAATAGTGGTCCCCTCTATGCAGTGCACCCCAGTAGTGATACAGTGCCGCTATACAGTACCTCCGTCCAGCAATGCCCCTTACATTTATAACACAACAAACATACACACACAAAACACTTACCTGAATCCCTGTTCCTGATGCACCCGCCGCTGTCCGCTCCTCCGTCCTCTTGCTTGGTACTATGGGAGAGACGCCATGACGTCTCTCACCTCACCCACTGTGGGAGCCAGAAGGCAGCGCTCATGAATGAGCTCCAGCCCGTCTCTGGCAGTGGGCACAGCAGCCAATGAGAGTCTGTCTGAGTCTCATTGGCTGATAAATTATACACACTGCGCCGGGTAGTACGAGTGTACTACCCAGTGCCGGTGGCAGTGTGCTTGTTACTGTCACTGACTTTAACGGCCCTGAACCACGGCCGGTGCCGCCCCCCTGCACGAGCCCCGGTCGAGCCCCCTGATTACACCACTGGCAGCAATGTTTAGAAACCATGTATTTGACCTGAATTTTTGCACTGTTAATAACTTTTTATCATTTGCTTATGTACTTTGTAAGGCGCTACGGAACCCTTGTGGCATCATATAAATAATGAATATTAATAATGTCAACAAAGCTATTCAATTCAACGCAATGTTTGGGCGGGCTAAAGGATTTCTTCTCGCACCCTCCTGGGGATGCAAGGAGAAATAAGACAAAAGTGCCGGCTTAGCCAGTAAACACCATGTTAAGTCACGAGAACCGGCATTCTCCGACTTAACAGCACTCTGACTTAAATAGCTCCGGGAGCCACCTCCCAGGGCTATTTGGCATTGCGCTGAATTGAATTCCTTCCAATGGGATTTATTTTTTAATATGACACACAGAGCAATGACATGCTAAAATTCGGAGCAATATTTTGGCATTTTGCGGTTCATAGTCAAACTAATGAAAATACTTAGATAGTCATGGGAACCTGCTCACACTTGCTGTTTTGGACGCTGCTGGTATACAGGGGTCTACACTGATTCCCCTAATTTACATAGATACAATGATAAACAATACCTGCGCTTGATGATGTAAGTTGTAGGCAGCTGCCTCATGTAATATGTACACTAAAGAACCCAAATGTTGTAACAAAAATATTTATGTCTTCTGACGGATACACCGCCGCTACAGGTGCATCCGTCAGAAGAAATACAGCGATCCACAACACCCGCCCATCAGAAGCCACCAAAAGGAGAAGGAAGCAGAACTCTAGAAGGCTAGGATAAGTTGTCAGACCAGAGGGCACGGGACGCCGCCCCTCCAGAGTGCAACTCCCCAGAACTACATGGAGCATCCTTGCAGACATTTCTATTGTTTGAACAATTTTTTCCTTAATCCCTGGACAGCTACAACCTTCCAGTTAGGATGGTGAACTTGTGACTTTCCTGCACATAATTTGTGTGCATACATTCTCATTCCCCTTCCCCCCCCCCCCTTCTTTCACACTCATTATGCCCATGATTGTAGATCCAGTACAGTGGGAGCAAGGTAGCTATGTGACTATCTTAAGATCCCATTTTTGTCTGCTATTATACACCAATCCCTACTTCTAATAAATATTTGTGTTACAACATTTGGGTTCTTTGGTGTACATATTACATGAGGCAGCTGCCTACAACTTACATCATCAAGCGCAGGTATTGTTTATCATTGTATCTAATGAAAATATTTGATTGGTTTTATTATAAAAGTCACATTGAGTTTATAGGCAAATTCAGTTGCCCAAACACCTCCAGCACCCCAGTGGCTGAAATAATGACCACAAAAGCAGTATTATATAATACAATTTTACTAGAACTACAGTTACAACATGCAGCATAAGGGATGGAACAGAGGTGCTGCACATGCCCAATTGCAGCAGATTTTCCTACCTTTAGCTGTATGTGTGTGGATCTGAGTGATCAATGAGTGCACCAGACCAGAGAGACTAGAGAGCAGCTGCTAACAAGAAGAGACAGGTGTCTTACCATGGGTTGGTAGAATGTGTGCTTAGGAAGCTCATTTCTGTCTCCTACTGGTATATTGTGTATGTACAATTATTATGGGATGTTTAATTTTTTCCTGACCACTTATATTGTTTATATGAGATAAATATGTTTTATACAGAAAGTTTTTTTTTTTTAGACAGCCTATAATATAGACCATCTATAGTGTTAATTACTAATAGTGTATAACATACACTACCCAGTGTATATGAAACCAATATGTACATATATGTCCAAGGCCGATTCAAGGTAATTCTGACAACAGAGCCGTAACTAGACTTTTTGGTGCCCTGTGCCAGAAAGAGCATTGGCTCCCCCCTCATTTTTCAAAGGGACATAATGCACCCAAAAAAGGGGAATGGCCTCATGGGGAAGGGCCAGGGCAGAGATACGAGAGGCCAGGAGATGCTGGGGATGAAATAAGAGGAAACTACAAGTGAGAATGATAATAAACAAAAATTTGACAGGTCCAAACAGCACCCCCTGACTTGTGGTGCCCTGTGCGATGGCACCAGCCGCACTACCCTAGCTACGGCCCTGTCTGACACTCCCCAAGCTCCTGGTCTTGCTGAAATGCTCAGCAGAGCAGGGGACTTGAGTTGTGGAATGGTACCCACACCTGGAAAAATACAATTTAGTTATTAGTCCATCTGTTATTTACTTAAACAAAGAATGCAGGGTTTATTTTTACACTAATTCCAATGTAATAAGCATAATGATAGGTATAATATTAGTGGCTGCTATGGACAACATCTCAAACTGTATTCTTTAGAATGTTTGATACATCTCCTTCTAAGACTAGGAGGATCAATAGTTGTTCATCCAATCACATGCACGTCCCACACAGGCCACTAATGATTGGCTGAACAGCTACTGACCATCCTGATCAATTAATAACTCAGTTATTTAGTGCCAGGGCTCTGAACCTACAGCATACAACCTGCAAAGTGATATTCCGAAATGTACCCAATTTAAAACAAAATTGGCCCCTACATACCTAAAAATGAAAATGAAAATTAACACATTAGCATGTTGTGTTGGCAGGACAAATTATACGATATCTGAAAATATCCTTGTGGCCTCCAATATATTGAGAAAAATTCAAGACCACTGAAAACTGGAATCAGAGAACATTTACTAAAAATTGAAAAAGGACTGCTCACACATGACATCCCCACACTTCCATCACTCACATCAAAGCCGACAGTTCTGAACTCAAATTTATGGACACAGCGCCTGATTCAGCAGAGGACACTAATGCAATCGCAGCTACGAATTCACACGAATGCAGCTGCTAATAGTTGAAAAGACCAATACAACAAAATATGTAATAGTGGGGTGACTCCACTATTGCCACTTTGGCGCTATTCCGTGCAATCCCTGTGACACTTAACTAATGAATTGTCAAAAAGTACCTGCAGCAAGTGAATGAAGTGATGCTGCAACTTCCCAGCTATAATACATAAACCATAATATAAAAAACAGTATATGAAATCACTGCACTGGTGTACTTAATTCAAGTAAATTTACAATAAGTTTCACAGTCTTAATGTGCTCCCGATAAATGAAGTAAGTTGCAAATAATAAGACAAATAGTAATACACAATTCAATTAAAATAGGAATAAGACCAAAAACAAAAGTTACATGTGCACTTACTGCTAATAATAGATGCTCAATAATTGTACACTACTGCATATAAATAGACACAGTAAAAAGGGTAGTTAGGCTCGTGCTGGTGTCCCAGCAAGACTGTTAGTGCCTGTATTAAAAATCAGATGTCTGTCAATATTGAAATTGAAATTTCAGTGAGTAGGTAGGTAGCTTACTTGCAAGGTGCAGATTATTAATAGTGTCCGAGTGGAACTCCTGGTTTGGATGTACAGTTAGTGTCCGAGTGGAACTCCAGGTTTGGATGTACAGGTAATGTCCGAGTGGAACTCCAGGTTTGGATGTACAGGTAATGTCCGAGTGGAACTCCAGGTTTGGATGTACAGGTAATGTCCGAGTGGAACTCCAGGTTTGGATGTACAGGTAATGTCCGAGTGGAACTCCAGGTTTGGATGTACAGGTAGTGTCCGAGTGGAACTCCAGGTTTGGATGTACAGGTAGTGTCCGAGTGGAACTCCTGGTTTGGATGTACAGGTAGTGTCCGAGTGGAACTCCTGGTTTGGATGTACAGGTAGTGTCCGAGTGGAACTCCTGGTTTGGATGTACAGGTAGTGTCCGAGTGGAACTCCTGGTTTAGATGTACAGGTAGTGGCCGAGTGGAACTCCTGGTTTGGATGTACAGGTTGAAAAACGGAATATTTTAGCTTGACTGAGATAGTGAAACCTTTGATGGTTCAAAGTACACAAACTTTGTTTAAGGCACAAAATTATTAAAAAGAAAGTAGCAAATGACCTATAGGCTGTGTGTATAAGGTGTATATGAAACATAAATAAATTTCATGTATGTACATTTTTACAACACCGAGTAGCGGTGCTGCGCACTGGGGAGGGAGGCGCTGTGGCCCCTCAGCACGGCGCACAGCCAGGGGGGCACTATCAGTGTGATAGCTCCCCTCCACAGGCATAGGAGACTGCTGCTGTGCTGAGCTGCTGTGAGGTAAGAGGGAGGGTGGGGCGGTGCCGGACCCAGGCCCCTGCCGGGCCCCTCCAGCAAGCCCAGGCCCGGGTAATTAGTACCCGCTTGCAATAAGAAAAAAAATAACTTTTATTTGTACCAGGCAGCCGCAATCCCCCCCACACATTTCTCTGTGATCCCCCACAGTGACAACCCCATACATTCCCCTCTCTCTCAACGTTCCCCTCCAGATTCTCCTCTCTCAGCGATCCCTTCCCACATTCCCTTCTCTCTCTCTCAACATTCCCCTCCAGATTCTCCTCTCTCAGCGATCCCTTCCCACATTCCCTTCTCTCTCTCTCAACGTTCCCCTCCAGATTCTCCTCTCTCGGCGATCCCCTCCCACATTCCCTTCTCTCTCAGCAATCCCTTCCATATTCCCCTTCCTCTCACAGCGATCCCCTCCATACTCCCCTCTCTCTCAGCGATCCCCCTGCATTCCCCTTTCTCTGTCAGTGATCCCCCCACATATTCCCCTCTGACACACACACCTGCCTGTTTATGCCACACACACAATATAGTTCCCTTTACTCACCTACTTATTTTCTTCTTTCTATAAGCCCAGTCCCCTCTTCTGCCTGGCCCCCCATTGGTCGAAGGCAGCCATCTTTCTGTAGCCTGCTATGGGGGCAGCCATTTTCTGTTAGCCCATGGTGCAGCCTCAGCCTGTCAGATCTCTCACTCGTGTTACAAGCACAGACACACAGAGTGGCCAGGGAGGGAACAGGAGGACCCAAATCATTAATGGCACCTAGCTTGCCCCCACAATGGCTGGTAAGTCCAGCATTGCACAGACCCCTCTCTCTGTCCGGGCCCAGGACTCCAGATCCGGCAGTTCCCCCTGATGGCGGCCCTGTATATATACAGATTGGGTCTCCCATATCCAAAACGCTTGGGACCAGCGGTATTTTGGATAATGGAATCTTCTGTAATTTGGAATATTTGCATACCATAATGAGATATCTTGAGACTGGGACCCAAATCTAAACACAGAATGCATTTATGTGTTATATACACCTTATACACAGCCTGCAAGTCATTTTCTACAATATTTTTATAATTTTGTGCATAAAAAAAAGTTTGTGTACATACATGAAATTCATTTATGTTTCATAGACACCTTATACACAGAGCCTGAAGGTTATTTTATACTGTATTTTAATAATTTTCTGCTTTAAACAAAGTATGTGTACAATGAACCATCATAAAGCAAAGGTTTCACTTTCTCAGTCATTGTAAAAATATTCCGTATTATTTGGACATGGTAGACTCAACGTGTGTGTGTGTGTGTGTGTGTGTGTGTGTGTGTGTATATATATATATATATATATATATAAAGACAATCAGTGGCACTAGGAGACTTAGAAAAAAATTACTTTTAATGTGACACCTAATATCACATAACCAACATTTCGGGGCTCACTGGCCCCTTTGTCAAGGTTACCTTCTTTTATGCATTCATTTGCGGAGGGCACAGGAGTACTTGTGTATCTACTATAGTGGAGTGCCGGTCCACACAGCTATTTTTATTTATATATATATATATATATATATATATATTTACATACACATTACTAGCTGAAGTACCCGGCATTGGCGGGTTCAAATTTTCATGTTATTAAGTTTTATTATGTGATGTCGTCCAAATCCATCCAGTGGAAGGCTTAGAACAGGCTCCCTGGGTCAAAGTTCTGCCTCACTTACCGCAACAGGAGGTCTGACTGGGACCCTAACCACCTTAAAACCTGGCCAGGATTCATTTGGACCACCTCGCATTGTCAGTTTTGAAATTTCCACGTGATTGATCGGATCTGTGTGGTTTGGTCAGACTGTGATGCTCTTTCATTAGTTGCATCAGGACCACTGTTGCAAACTATGGCCCTCATTCAGACCCACTCGCAAGCGGGCGCACGTACGTTAGGCGTACGTACAAAAATATTTAAATTCAATGGCTCGCTCGTATTTTCGTTCTCATCTAAAATTCCTCCCTAAACTCTGACGACCCCTCCTCTAACTAACGAGCGTACGAAATAGCGAGCGTACATCCCCGAAATGGCTTGAAAGGAACGCACGCACAAGTATAAACAGGAAGTGGCCTTGTCAGATGTCGATTACCTGCTCCTTTATTCTGCCTACCTCCATCAATCGTATCATGCCAATCAATGTATCAATTAGCTTAATTGTTTGTTTTTTTCAACACAATGCAAGAAACTTTACTCTTGTCCGTGTTTGTGTTTACCCGCAGAATACGTACGGATGAAACATTCGCTTTTATTGTTCAAAAAACATGTGAACCACAATTAAACAATTGTACTATTGCTGTGGATCCCCGCATATTTCCCTGGGTTCATTTCTTTATTTAAATTTGCTTACGCATGTCACTGCATCAAGCCTATCATAACTCTCCAGAGATTTCTGGCCCTGTCGAACACATGACTCATACACTAACCAATAAAATTGCTCCTGTTAATTTCCAAAATACATTAGCCAATCAGAAAATTTTTACACACTTTATCAAAAATGATTTTTAAGAAAAACACCATTGCCATCATGAGAGCCTCCGCATTCACCAGGCGCGAGCTGCTGGTGCTTACGGAGGTCATGGATCGCCGGATCACCAGCCAACCTCAACCCATCACCAACCGGCAGAAGCGCTCCGCGTATGCGGAGGCACGGTCCCGCCTGCGGTCCTTCGGCTCACGCCGCAACATCGGGCAGCTGGAGCGCAGGTGGTCCGACCTGCAACGGCGAACGCCCCGCTTGCTGGCATGCTTTCGCATGCAGATCCTGGAAAGTAAGTGTTATGTATTGTGGTTTTAATGTTTGTGTTTGTGGGGCAAACTGCGTGTGCATGTTTTCCTGTCTGTCCTATTTATTATTTGTACTCATATCTGCGTGTGCATGTTTTCCTGTCTGTCCTATTTATTATTTGTACTCATATCTGCGTGTGCATGTTTTCCTGTCTGTCCTATTTATTATTTGTACTCATATCTGCGTGTGCATGTTTTCCTGTCTGTCCTATTTATTATTTGTACTCATATCTGCGTGTGCATGTTTTCCTGTCTGTCCTATTTATTATTTGTACTCATATCTGCGTGTGCATGTTTTCCTGTCTGTCCTATTTATTATTTGTACTCATATCTGCGTGTGCATGTTTTCCCTCTATTTCTGATTTATTCATTCTACTGCTATTTGGCTTATTTGTTGTTTTTTTTATTTTTTTTAGTTTTGTTGCCCGGATTTGTCCATAAACTAACCGCAATTTCTTTGTCATATTTTAGGGGGACAGCCAAGACTCCGCCGTCACCGTCCGTCCAGACGGCGTTCCCGGCCACTATCCCCAACCCCCAGCCAACACTCCACCCCAAATCTTTCCCCTATTCCCCACTCCTCCCCATCCTTCCCAGACCCTCTCCCGGAAATGTCGGGCCTCCTTCCCCTCCGTCCCACTTCCCCCTCTCCTCCACCCACCCCTCTTCCAATTACCCCCTCCCCGGAGTCCATCATAACTCCTCCCCATTCTTTGGGGAATGACGGATCCTCCGAGGAGGATCATGGAGGTATTTCCGGAGCTCCCGTTTTGGCTCCCGGTATGTTTTTTTTTTTTTTTTTTTAAAGCACAAACTGTTTGTATGTAATCATGTGTCGTGCCTTTCTTCGTGTTTTTGTGGCTTGACTTTTGGTGATTTTGAAGGTTTGCCTTTACCTCTTCCTGGTGATTTCAACATACACATATCATACCTGTGGGAATTTTTACCTAGGCCTTGTATTTTTGCCAGCCCCCCCCTTTTTTTTTTTTTTTTCGGTTTAGGAGTGATTTGGTTGTGTTTTTTTTTTTTAATGTGGATTCCCTATTGTTGTATTAACCCACACACTTTTCTCACCCACAGAGGAACAGAGGCGTCGGCAAGAGGTGGCGGATTGTGTGGGGCAGATGCGGCAACATGTAATCGGCATTCTGGTGGCCCTCGACCGGCTGTCTGGCCTCCTTCGGCAGTAGTTTTTTTATTTTTGTTATCTTTTCAAAATAAATTTATTCAGACAAATATACGTTGTGGCTCATTTTTTAAATCCAAAACCAAGATAGTTTAGCATGACATAAGTAGACTGTTCCTGCAAGGATTTCCCTTTTTTAAAAGTTAGATTGTGTTTTGTCTTTGTATGTCAAACAGACACAAGAAACACATAACAGTAACAATGTCATTTCCCTTTTTGGGTGTAGTGTCAATTACATATTTCTACATTTTACAGGTTCCTAGTTGGTGCGCAAGCTGCTTAGGCCAATCTTACAAATCCCAAGGTTGGGCCAGGCTTCCTTTTGGTGTGGGTTGGGAAGCTGAAAACATATTTCAGTTTAGCTCAACTGGCGTCAGTACTGGTTTACCCCTTAGTCAAATGTAACTTGTGTTAACCTGGTTACACTTGCTGTTAACGTCCCAAAAAAGGAAGACCATTTCACTCTCCAAACATTTATTCACAACATAACAGAGAAAACAAAGTGGTCACTCCCAAAAAAAGAACACAGTGATAAATTCAAATACAACACATACCAAGAAATAATTAAATAAAAACAAAAAATCAAGAACTGGTTGACGAAGGACCATGCCAACATGATTCCACAAACATGGCGTTGCGATATGGGTTCCAGAATATATGCCCAAAAGGACCAGATCCAGGTTTGGTAAGGGTAGCAGGAAGTAGTGAGCGTTGGAGTGCCAAAGATTATGTGAACAAACAGAAGATGGTGAGAAAAAAAAAACAAAATTAGATGTTCGCAAACAAACACAAACACATTAGGTATAAACACTGTAGTTTTGTTCAAACTTACCTAAAAAATCTGGCCACCACATCATCGCGTATGGCCCCCCCACATACTGACCTTCGACCAACCTCGGGGGGGCCATCCTCAGGTAAGGCATCCTCTGGCTGCATTGGGACACCACTCCTTATGGCAATGTTGTGAAATATCCCACACAGGACCACAATTTTAGACACCATATCCGGCACATACATGAGCTCGCCACCAGAGCGGTGGAGGCATCTGAATCGGCCTTTTAAAAGGCCGATACAGTGCTCCACCACTTGCCTGGTGGCTGTAAGTGCGGAATTATATGCACTTTGTGGCCCTGGTGTGGGAGCCAAATAAGGAGTGAGCAGCCAGGACATGCAAGGGTATCCACTGTCTCCTGTGAAAAAAAATAGACCACATCAGGAACACTGTGTATCAAGCTTAACATTGTTATGTACTAAAGGTCTCCACTTACCCAGAAGCCACGCATCACCAGCTTGTAGGTTGGTTAATTTCTGCCATATCCCTGATTGCCGGATGACGAAGGAGTCATGAGCACTTCCTGGTAATTTAGCATTCAGGGACAGGATCTGGAGGGAGGCATCACATACCACCATTACATTCAGGGAGTGATAGTGTTTACGGTTTCTAAATATTGCCTCCAGCCGTGCTGGAGGCTGAAGTGGTATGTGAGTACCATCCACAACCCCTATGATGTGTGGGAAGCCAGCTATTTGGTAAAAATTGGCCTTGGCCACACTAAGGGCACCCATATCCAAAGGCATTTTAATAAAATGATGGAGGTGCTTGAAAAGTGCCTCCATCACTGCCCTCAGGATCCGGGAAAAGGAGGATTGGGAGATGCCCGCCACTATTCCCACCGTTGTTTGAAACGATCCTGAGGCACAGAAATGTAACACCGCCATAAATTGCGTCAGTGGTGGTATTGCTGTTGGACTGTCAATTTGCCGCTCAAGATCACTTTCTATTAATGAGAGAGTGTCTATGATGATTTTGGGAGGTAGACGGTAGCGTCTTAAAACCTCATCATCGGGCATTCCAAAAAGGGTGACACGTGTTCGAAATATCTGGGGCCTTGCATGCCTACGATGCCTACGCCTGGGACGAGTTTGAGGTTGGTCGTCTTCCGGGAGCAGGGCCAGAACAATTCGCCCCAGATCTACCTGAAATTCAAAGTTTACAATGTAAGGCTTTTGAGCCACCCCAAAAGTAACATAAAACAACTTAGCTTTCTGATACCATCCATAGCTGCTTACATGCCGGGGTATTGTCATGATACGTATAAACTGTAAAAAAGCCAAAAATGAGACATCAAAAATTTAGAGGGTGATTTTTTGTTTGTCAAATTGTTGCAAGCCAACACATAAAATAGGCGAAACACACATTTGGCCATCGATGAAAACGACATTGCACACCGTACGTCAAATAGGGTTCAAATGGACCCCAAAAATGGAAAAGGGAAAAGCAAAACTGGTTTACATGATGAATAAGCCTCGAAAAATGCGTTAATTAGTTTGCAAATGCAAGTCACTACACCAACAGTCAAAAATGCGTTAATTAGTTCGCAAATGCAAGTCACTACACCAACAGTCAAAAATGCGTTAATTAGTTCGCAAATGCAAGAAAAAAAATGGACTTACCCAACTCGAATATATAAGATTTCCAACAAAAAGGTCTTTGGGTCCGAAAGCCAAAACAAACTAAAAAAGATGAAATTAGTGTAAAAAAAAAAATAGCTAACAAAAACCAGAAGTAGACACCAATTGGCCACAAATTAGACTGCACAAAACTTACCAAATCAGGAAAGGATGGGGAAAAAAAAGCAAAAAAATGCGAACGGAAAACCAAAACAACTGTAGCAAAACCAAAAAAAAAACAACTCTGCCAAATCCTCCAACCGCAAACAACCAAATCCAACCAACTTAACCGCCAACAATCCAACAACCCAACCTCGACTCCACACACACCAAGCCATAAATAGTGTTTATTTTCCTGCACAAATTAAGGATGAATCATAGGGACGCACAATCAATGATGCGGCCGCAAACTAAGGACGCATGTATAAATACGTCACGAAATCACATTGAATTTCTGGTTGATTTCATTCTGGAAGCAGAGACATGGCTTCAGACCAGGGAAACAATGGCCAAAAATCCGGCGGTAAGGCCTTCATGCATTTTGTCTCAATGATTCTTTTTAAACATAATATTGTGCAAGTTGTGAAGTGGCTAAATCTGCATATTTACCCAAATAGGTGAGGAGGATGACATGGAAGAGACTGCTGGCCCCAGTCAACCCGCCAAAGCTGCCAAAAAAAAAAGGCAGCCACATTTCACAAGCAAGGAGATGGAGGTTTTGATCCAGAAGTGCGTTGACATCCTGCCCCAGGCAGCCAGGAATATGAGCCAAAGCCAGAAGTGGAGAATGTGGGAGGAGGTCGCCGTTGCTGTCAATAGGGTGGGTGATTATGTCCGTCTAGCCCGGGATGTCAAACGGCGGTAAGTAAACACTTTCCCATCCTATAAACAAACCCCATTGTAAAAAAAAAGGATAATGGTTCCAATTTCATTCCACAGATGGGCAGACTTCAAATATCGTCTCAAGCAAAAACTTGCCGACAGGGCTAGGCATGCAAGGGGGACAGGTGGGGGTCCCACCCCTGTGTCATTGGAGTTGACAGACTTAGAAGAGCTGGCACAGGGGTGTGTGCAGGCTGTGGAGGTGTTTGGCGTGTCCAACATGGATACGGACATGCCAGACTTTGCGGCTCCTCATGTTGGCCAAGGTAAGTCTTGTGATGTCACCAACTCTGAAATGCTATTGTGCCAATATGTAGATTCTAATGTGAGTCTTTTCGCATTTTTCCTAACAGAGACAGAGGCGGATGAGTCTGCTCCAGAGGGGAGCCTTGGCCGCAGAATTTCTGCTGGCTCTGCAGGGGAGGAACCAGTACATCCGGCTGAGGACCCTGCAGAAGCCAGTCCAGGGCGTGCCCCCTCGCAGGCAGTGGTCCTCCTCACAGAACTCAATTTTAAATCGGATTTCCATACGGAGATTCTGCAGAGGATGGACGCCAGTCTGATACGGGTGGCTGAGGCCCTGGAGCAAAATGCTGCGGCCAACGTGACCATTGCTCAGGCCCTGGCGGAAAATACCAGGGCCAACATCCGCATCGCCGATGCCCTGGAGCAGCTCGTTCGCCAGCACATGGTGGAGCCGACCTCCCTTCCTGCCGGAACATCCGGATCCTCCACCTCTGGCACAACATCAGCCAATCCTCCAAATGTGCCTAGCCCTGTGCCTAGTCCAGAGGCCACAACATCTGCCTCTGGACAGGCCAGCCCGATGGCATCCCGGACCCGGTCTGGCGCCCACCCTCACCCAGCCAAACGGGCGAGAAAACGGTGACAGCAATGGCGACTTTTCCCACACTCCTTCTGTGCTTGGCTCATATTCCTTTCTGGTCAAAACTTCCCTCTCCTTTCTTGTGAAATTTTTTTACATTTGGTATTTACGTTTATGTTACCAGTTATGGCTTTTTTTTTTTTTTTTTTAAATATCTTTGCCACAAAAAAAAGGCAACAAAATATTAGGCCAATTTGTTTGTGTTTAAACAATAAATTTAAAACAAAAAACTGACATTGTATTGTGACATTATTGTACAAATGGGTTACATTTAATCCTGGCCCTAAAGGCAAAAACTGACCCTCTTAAAAAAAAAAAAGGCCTCTTTAAGGAACGTTTAAAAAATCACATAGCGATGCAAATTCCACAGTAAACCAAAAAAAAGGGGAGCTAATTAAAACATGATGACATTATTGTTACAATAGGCCATAACCAACAAATTGTGGCCAAAATAAAACACCAAAAATGTACGCTAATTGATTGTGTAATCATGACATTAGCAGCTCTGATTTCCACCTGCGTACGCTTTTGTGCTATCCCAATAAACTGCTTTCCAAACACATACCAAGCCGGTTTTCAATCCAACACTAATTACTTTACTGACCAGCCGCGATTAATCGCAGCACCATCCTTGAGTCCAGGGACGGAGGAGAAGGCCATCGCCAATGTGGTCGAGTAATCCTGACCCTAAGCTGTGCGAGCATTTTGAAGGGAAAGCGGATGTTCCAGTGACGTATGAGACGGTCCGAACACATTTGACGTTCGCATCTGCTAATGTATGTACGCCCCAAAAACGCCTCGCCACGCCTGCGTTTTTTCATCTCCACCCCCGTCAACACCCAAAAACGCCCTGTTCTGTCAATCACATTTGACATGTCACTTCCTGTACGCTATTTTAGGAATGAGAGAAAAAAAACTCGCAATCTGCCGTACGCACATGCGCAGTGTAACACCGACGCATGCGCGGTTAGTCAACATCGGAACGCAACGAGCGTACTGTTGTTAACGTGCGGCTCTGAATGAGGGCCTATGTTTTCTTGTGACCTCCGTTGGGACCCTGGACCGAACCTGTGGGGGCCAATGTGTTTTATTTTTTTCCTGTGGCACCCAATGTACAGTATGTGTGTTTTTTTTTCCTGTGGGGTTAATGTGTTTTATTTTTTTTTTACTGTGTGGGCCAATGTGTATGTTTTTTCACTGTAGAGGCCAATGTATGATTTTGGCGGGACAGTCCCCACGCCCCTTGCCACAAGGCCACTGTCCATTTTTAGCACACCACACCCCCCTTTTTCCTTGCTTGGTAGATCACAAAAGATTTTCTACTTTTATGCGGGATACACACTACACGATGTGTGTATCCAGCAATGGCACAATACGACAACTAGATGCAGTAGATGACAGCGTCGTTCAGCTCATCATCCCATCTGCTGTACTGTAAAATAGATGGGACAATACGATGAACGACCTGCATACACACTATGCGATCCACACAATATATTGTTCCAATCTGCATCAGAACGATATCTTGTACAATGGATCGCCTAGTGTGTAGTCAGCTTTAGAGTAGATGACTGAGTCCAAAAGTCTGGACACACCGGGATTTAGGGGGTCATTCAGACCCACTCGCGAGCGGCAGTACGCTCACAAGTGGGTCGATGTTCCCCACTGTGCATGCGCACGACGGAGGGAGCTCCGTCGTGCGCATGCGCGAGACCCAGGGAGCGACGGGCTTTCCATCGCTCCGGGTCTCGCACCAAAGGGGGCGTGCTGTCGATGTTGATTGACAGCACGCCCCCTTTGGTGGGCGTGCCGGGGGCGTGCCTGCCAGATGGAGGCGTTCCCATGGGAACGCCTACCGTCTGAGGCCGGCCCCACTGACATCACTAGTGTCATCACTCCAGGGCTTGTGGCAGGGAGACCCTACCGCAGGGTCTCCATCGCAAGTCCAATGGTCGCGATGGTCAAGACCATCGCGACCATCTTTTTGGCCGCTCGCATATGCTGTGGGTGGTCACCCACAGCTATACGAGCGGCCTGGAGGCCGCTCCATTTTCATGGAGGAGGGCCCTGATTCAGAGCGAGCGCTCTGGTCAGAGTGTTCGGCTCTGAATCAGGCCCTTAGTGTATGCTTTTGTGGCATTCCAAGTTCCACAAGAGATTGAACTATAACTGTTGGCCCCTTAGTAAAATAAATAATATGGCATTCAATATATAATTCATTTATACTGCCCCCAAGTAGTACTAGAATTAATTGTGACTTGAATGGTAAATAATTTATTTATAGTGCCTCTGTCAGTAGTAGTAATATAATCTATTTTCTATCTAGGGCAAATGGCTGTAACTGTCTAGAGAGAGGTGTAATGTACATAAAGTATGATGAACAGTACCTCCCAAACACTTCATTTCAGAATAAATGTGTTAATCTACAATAATCTGATTCAACACTCTTCAAACAATTACATTTATTATCCATCCCACCTGGCAGCTTGTCTGCTATTACAAATAAACTGTACTGCATATGATTTTTTGTTATTGCAGGCAGCTAAAAGAAAATATGAAAGTCCACTTAATTTTTCCATTTTAAGAACTATGTATGTGTTTCAACAATCTATTATGTTGTACGGTACATTTTGAGAATATTGTTGAAGTAATACCACAGTACAGTATGCTTAGAAATCTTTGAATTCTTACATGATTCAGAATGAAATGTTCATGTGATTAGTAACATAATAATTTATTGTAAAACTAAAAATGAGCTGGGTAGAATGTCAATAATGAACGTGAAGAATATAAAGACTTGCTGAATGAATGCTAATGTGTTTCCAAAGTTCAAACAGTGGCACTTAATGGTACTAAAAAAATAATAACTGTGTACCTAATATATCTTTAATGCTGCTAATTTAATTTGTATGCTGTGCTATGTGATTTTAAAGGAGGAATATGAATGTAATATATAAACAATTTAAAATTATTATTAATTTCTTAAAAATGTCTTGTAAATTAAAAATATAATCGCAAAATTCATACATTGTATTAGCCTAAAAGTGTGACATTTCTCATATGCCCTTGTGTGTGTGCGTCAAAAAGCTTGTCATTAAATACATGAAGTTTAGACCTCTAATTAAAACATAAAGGGAGAGATTTATCAAATCTTGGAAAGAGATAAAGTGGAGAGCGATAAAGTACCAACCATTCAGCTTCTAACTGTTGTTGTTTTTTTTTAGCAGAGTCTGTAAAATGACCGGTAAAAGCTGATTGTTGGTACTTTATCTCTCTCCAATATTTGATAAATCTCCCCCCAGTAAATAAAGAGTAGCGGCAAAGATGTGGAAGGTGGTGGTGGGAGGGTTGTAGTGACAACTTTATTCAGTTTGAAATTAGAAAAACAAAATAGACTCACCTAACTGTTACTCCTCTTCAGTTGGTATCCTGTTATATAGAAATGTAGGATTTATTTTATAAAAAAAAAAACACAGCAATTAGGTTGATTGGTTAAGCAATTAGCAGCTAGATTAAATATGTGATTAATGACAGTGAGTAGAGTGATAAGGTACCAACCAAACAGCTCCTAACTGTCATTTATCAAACACAGCCACACAGCCTGTAAACTGACAGTTAGGAGCTGATTGGTTGGTACTTTATCACTCTCCAAGGCTTAGTACATCTCCCCCATACTGTCTAGCTGCTGGCAATGATCTGCATGATGCCTACCTTTATCGCCATGTTGTATTTGAGGGGAGTGGAATTAAATAACTCCATGCATTGTGCTTAATGCCTTATCCCAGACCCACCTGTAGCTGGGACAGTGCTGCAAGAATATTTGTACAGTACGATGCATAGCATTGATGGTATAATCAATTGGATTAATATATTGCAGTAGTAACTGCTATTATAATCAATTTGTGATGCATATAATAATTAATAGGGCAGGCAACCAGCGGAGCTGCAGGTACTAGTAGTAGCCCCAAGTCAGTGTTGCTAGCCTAACTAGGAATCCAGTATGTCTATGTTCCTAGTCTCTTGCTGGGCGATGTCCATTATTTCATGAATGATTGGTAATGATTTGCATTAAAGATTTGTAAGTGATGAAGTTACACAAAATAAATTAAATATTGTGAGAACATCTATATGTGATTCTGCAGTAGTAATTAAAATGTGATAATCCCAAATTCAATACAAACTATTTCACTTAGAGTTTTCAGAAGCAAAATGGGGGGAGAAAATGCATACAGTCTGATAATTAGTATTCTAAAGGATGGAAATGATGCATATTTGCTTAATTTTCTTATTGTAGACATTCAAACTGTACTAACATGAATACATTATGAATATTTACTGTGGTTCTATGTGACAAAATTCTTCCCATTGCAAATGCAGCTGCCATTTTTAAAATCCTGCATTCTGAATGTTGTCTCATTTATCCAGCAAACTAATTACTTTTTCCTCTCTAATTGTGATAATGAGTCAAAATGATTTATAATTTTGTGCTTCTGATCATTGTTTTGCACTCAAAAGTAATTAACTTCTATCATGTTTCATTGCAATTACCTGTATGGATGAGCTGAGGCTAAATATTTTTTTCTTTAAAGATATACCGTCTTATGAAGTAGAGAATTGTGATCAATTTAAGAGATGGAAGCACAATTCACAGCAAGTGCTCAGTGGTTCTTCAAACTCAACTTTTTCATTGAAATCGTACAAAGAAAATCACTTCTCTAATCATATTTGTCATGACTGGGACATTTTTATCTGAGCTGACCCTGAGATGTTTTACAATAAAGAGCCTTTAATAGCAATATCAGATAAAAAAAATAAAATAAATAAATCTACATTTATATGAACAAGTGAACTCAAATAAAAACTTATATAAAGTATGTTTGAATTCATTGTATACATTCTGCTTCTTCACATCCTTCACTCTACCGGCCTTGAGGACCGAGTTCTTCCTGGTTTCCATACTACAGTACCTAACAACACTCTAGCTCTACTTCTTGCACATCCTCCCCTCTAATCTCACTATACTGTATGTTGGGATCCCCATGAAACCAACAAAAATTCAGCGACTTTGGAAAGTGTTGCTTAGTAAATATACTCCCTACAGCAGGGGTCTTCAACCTTGGCCCTCCAGCTGCTGTGGAACTACACATCCCAGCATGCACTGCCACCTTTTTGATATAACAGCATACTAAAACTATGGCAGTGCATGCTGGGATGTGTAGTTCCACAGCAGCTGGAGGGCCAAGGTTGAAGATCCCTGCCCTACAGTATTCTCATGGGAACAAATTCACTCATTTAATATCCAGTATATCATCTATGCTGATGACACCCAGATCTCTCGTTCACTGACCTCTAACCTTATGTATTATGATCTTGTGTAGTCTCTCTGCAATCTGTCCCAATATTATCTAAAGCTCATCATGTTTAAAACAGAACTTATCATCTTTTCTCCTTTAACAATTCCAATATCCACCCACCATAAATACCACCACAATTTCCTTCCTTCTCCCAAACCCAATGCCTTTGTGTCACATTTAAACCTACCCTCTACTTCAGGCCTGGCCAACCTGTGGCTCTCCAGCTGTTGTGAAACTACAAGTCCCAGCAAGCCTTGCAACAGTTTTAGCATTCCCTAATAGCAAAACTGCAGCAGGGCATGCTGGGACTTGTAGTTTCACAACAGCTGGAGAACCACAGGTTGGCCAGGCCTGCTCTAGTGTATTCCAAATATTCAGTCCCTCAGTCCTCTTGCCTTGAAATATTGGCAGAATAGGCCCTTTTCTTCTCCAATGTGCCTGCAACCTCCTGCTATCAAGTATTTCCTTTCCCCATCTGTCCCACCTTATATGCCTCAGCAAGACTCATATTCCTCTCTTGCTGCTCCACTTCTGCCACATTAGCTGGCAATCCCTACACTGGCTCTACTGTGTACTCCAGAATCAAAACTAAATGACTTACCTACAAAGCCCTCAATAACACCACCACAAATATCTGTAACCTCCAAGATCTAAGTCTGACCAGTGCTGTGTTTCTGATAACCACCCTGTCACGGCCAGGGTATTTCAGCATGGCGCTAGGCGGGTGTTACCTGTGAGGTCGTTGTGGCGCGGGCTGTCTGGTGGCGGAGCTGGTGTCTGGCGGGGGGCTTTGGCTGCGCGCGTTGTTGTGCGGCCCTGTTGTCACTCTGCGCTGGTGAGGCCTGGCGGCGTCTCCGTTCCGGTTGGCATGGGCGCCGCCATCTTGCCTTCTGGCCAAGTGATGCGGCTGGCCAATCCTGGTGAGTCACATGTGCCCTCCGGCCAGTAACAGCACGGCATGGGGTATTTAGGAAGGGTCAGTGCCTTCCTTCTTTGCCAGTGCAACGTGTATCTCAGCCTAGCTGAGAGGGAGTTCTCTGTGCTTTCCTGTTCCTGTGAATTCGCTGCCTGCCAGTCTGCCTGTCAGCTCCTAGTTCCCACTGGACTACCCCGCTACCTCCACCACCCTTGCCCATACCTGAGTGCCTGAGCCTGCTGACATCTTGCGCTTCAGTTCACTACCTGCAAACCTGGCTTGATTATTTTCAGTTCACTACCTGCAAACCTGGCTTGAATATTTTCAGTTTCACTACCTGCACACCTGGACAGCTCTAATTGTTTCTACCTGGACATTAACCCTTTTGCTCCCACCACAGAACTCTTGTGCACATTTATATTTTCCTGGACTTTTATTTACTGCCACATTATATGTCTACTCAAGCACTTATTAAAAATCCTAGTTTTATTTTCAAATCTGCTTCTGTGATCACTCCTGCTACCACCCCGGGTCCACAAGCAACCCAGAACATAACACACCCCTTAAAAGAAAAAGAAAATAAATATATATGTAAAGGCAAATTTTAACATAAAGCATGTTTATATTTAGAGAGAATGTCTATCTACATATTCCATTTATACGAGTATTTTGGGGTTGCATGGCCAAGGCAGACAAAACACTTAATGGCAAAATAACAGCTGATCAGTATTTCTGTAGAGCACAGGTTCTCAAACTCGGTCCTCGGGACCCCAAACGGTGCATGTTTTGCAGGTCTCCTGACACAATCACAAGTGAAATTAGCTCCACCTGTGGATCTTTTAAAATGTGTCAGTGAGTAATGAACACACCTGTGCACCTGCTGGGTGACCTGGAAAATGTGACCTGTGTGGGGTCCTGAGGACCGAGTTTGAGAACCACTGCTGTAGAGGATACGTTACAGGTGAACTCTAAAGAGTAATACAGATGTGTCCTCATACGCTGAACGTCTTTATACCATACGTCACAAGACGCCCAGACACTCTGAGAGGAGTAACATACCATATTATTATTTAAATATTGCATCTTAGGGCCTGATTCAGAGATGAATGGAATTCCAGAGCCGCACCCAAGTGGCTGTGCAATACCGTTCATCTCAAATGTAAATGCAGCTTGAGATTCCAGTAGGAAACAGACACCTCCTTGTTGAATCTGCGATCCCAGCGCCGTGACCAAAGTTGCAGCCAGGGATCACCATCTCAACCATCATGACTGACAGTTGCAATGGTTGGTCTTCTTTGGCCAGGCTGCGGTAGCTGTAGCTTACAGCAGCTTGGCCAGGTCGTGGTAGCTGCGAGACAGACCCCGGCCTTGTCCCAGGAACACAGGCCATATCCGCCCCACCCCAAAACTGTCTTTCAATCAGGAAAAGGCTTGGGGTGTACTCCGTGCGGTATTGCAGGGCCCGCTCTGCACATGCGCAGAAGAGGTCCTATGCATGAGCAGAGCACTTACCATTGGAGATGTATGCTAATCCCTTCACAGTGTACCATAGATGCTGGGCTGCAACTTTTAAAAGCACAGGAATTGATTTTACACACTATCAAAGTTGCAGATGAAGCACAACGGAACTTGGCGTGAGGAAAACCTGGGCTGCTAGCATTGGTGCTCTTTTTACACAGATTCAGACTCAGTCGAACACCAATTTACAAATGTTGCACACCCCAGTGGTTTGTGTACAGTGGCGGGCTGGGCCGGGGGGCAGGGTGCCATCTGCCCCCCGGGCCGCTACAATTTTAAAGATAGGGGCCGCCGGGTGCACGCTGCATCACATGCCCGTCGGCCAGGGGAGAAGATGTTTCCCGTCAGGGGAAGATTGGACATGGGAAAGTGGGACAGTTCCCACTGGGCCAATCCCAATCTCCCCTCTGCTGGGCTGGCTTACAATGTGTCAGCCAGCCTGTTTGACACAGCCTGCTGGCTGCTGTGCTTCCAGGATTTGCGTTCAGGGGCCCCACATTGCCGATAACATCTTGGGCCCTCTTTGGCTGGCTCCCAGCAGTAGACAGCAATGACAGCACACAGTCACTGATGATGGACCGTGGCGTGGCTGACATAGTAAGCCACGCCCCCTTGCCAATATAATGCCACGATTCGCGGGTGAATGGGTAGGGGGCGGAGCCTAATGCAGTGAAGTGCCCGCCCCCATCAGAAGCCTGCCTGTTGTTGCAACCGGGAAGAACTATACTCAACAAAACAGCCCAGGTAGTTATGTGTGTGTTCTGTCTCTTCCCTCTCTCTCCCTCCTTCTGCTTCTCTCTCTCCCTATCTCTCTTCCCTCCCACCCTCTCTCCCTCTGTAGGTGTAAATATGTGTTGTGCGTGTCTGTGCACAGGGTACAATTATACAGAGAGCAGTGACTAATGTTGATTGTTCCCCTGTACTATGAATACAGTAAATCGATTTTTAGATGAACTGTGTTATGTTGCACTGTTGCAGACTCTTCTGTGTTAGTATTAAGTTATAACTCAATACAATGAAGATTTTTTGTTCTGATAAACTATGTGTATTTACTTGAGAAAGGACAGTAGGGATTGATAGATGTAGCGAAGCCATATACCCTACTATGTGTGTATGAATGTTTACTCATACTGTGTGCCTCCCCCAATCACCATCAGTTTATCAATTACTTGCTCCTTGCCACCATGCTATGTCATGCAGATGTTATAATTTCACCTATAAGTTGTGCATTGGCATCTGTACATGCGTATCTCCTCCTACGTTTGTATACCCCGTCCTCTTCCTCCTATCATTGCTGCTTCATCTCTTGAACTGACTGCCCCTCACAATAGGGTACATTACATCCTACTAAAAAATAAAAATGCATTTAGTGACTTCATGTCAGGGTAGAGTTATACTGGTGATATACTAGAACAAATTTGGGCAATATGTGTTTTTTCAGCTGCTGTGACACTACAAGTCACAGTATGTCTTGCCAGCCAAAGGCATTTTAACATACCTCCCAACTATCCCGCATTCAGCAGGACAGTCACGATTTCCTGGGACAGTCCCGCTGTCCCACCTACGGGCCGCAGTGTCCCGCAGTAAGTTGGGGGGAGCACACAGAGAGAATAGATGCTGTGTGCATGCGCATGGCATCTATTCACAGTGGACGGAGAAGCCCGGGGCCAGCACAGCATCTCAGAGATGCTAGGCATGACCCTTGGTGATGTAAACGGCGCACGGAAGTCCTGAGTCATCAGGGACGAATGTTGGGAGGAATAAATTATTCCCTGCCCCAGTATAGTTTACATGTATAAAACACTTTGGGGCAGATTCATTTACACAAGAGCAGCTTGTGGGCTGCGAGCAAAAATTAACAAGAGACAAGCCATGAAGTAATTTTGCGGCAGCTCGAGTGTAATTGAATCGACTCCTTGATGTTTACATTATATTGATGTATCTGGTTACGTGTTTTAGGGGAGATTTTATGTACTTTTAATTATAGAAATATCAAACACATTCATTGTACAGTCGGGGAAAATTTCTACAGTACGTATTATTAATATTATCCTCCCTCTCTCTTCCCGCCCTCCCTTTATCTCTCTCCCCCTCCCTCCATCCCACTCTTTCTCTCTCTCTGTCCCCTCCTCCCTCCATCTCTTCCACTCTCTCTCTCCCTCTACCTTGTTTCCCCTCTCTCTCTCGAACTCTCTCTCTTTCTCCTTGTCCCTGGGATTGGCCCAGCGGTAGAAAATCAAGGGCCTTATGCTTGTGTTTGCCCCCCATGTTTAAAGTTGCCAGCCAGCCCCTGTTTGTGTACACAGGGCAGCAACCAGAGGGGGCTAGTGGGATACATGCCCATGGAGCTGTATTTGAGGGGGCACTGCAGGGCCAGCTGCAGAGCCGTTTACCCAGTGCAGCTAACACGGGGTGCAGTGCCACAGTTTGGAGAGAACAGCACCTCTCTACTGTGACTGAGCTTGCAATAGCACACTGTACTGCGCTTCTGCAGGCTCAGTCACAGCTCGGGCAATTGGCAATACGATGCATGATGTCATAAGTGCTCAGTGCTGAGACTGGCTGCTCTGGTGAGGGGTTGGCTGAGGAAGGTGATGGGGGCTGGCTGAGGAAGGTGATGGGGCTGAGGGCTGGCTGGGGAAGGTGATGGGGGCTGGCTGAGGAAGGTGATATGAGCTGGTGTAGGAAGGTGATGGAGACTGGCTGACGAAGGGGATGTCATGCACACTGAAGAACAGTGTGTGAGGAGCCTGTCACCGCCGCTGCCTTAAGGAGGAGCAAGAGATGCAAGTGGGAGCCTTTGGTTTGGGGCCCTCACTACGCATGATACAGAGGGCACAGCATAGTACATTTTATAATATATAAGTGAACACTATGAAGAAGGGCATGTTGGACAGCAGGGCATAAATATTTGGGGTGCAAAATTACTACTCTATTTAGCCATGCTATATTAAGCCATGGCACAGTGCATTGAGGCTATAGGTGACTGCAATAAAATCATTGATGCTTTAATTTAAATTATGATGTTCTGGGGTTTGCTTTGTGGTAGATCTCCTGGGATCATATGCACTTAAGACATTAAACCGCCAACACAACTCAAATTTTACATTAACTGAGCCTTCAAAATGTAGAAAGCTCTCCCATCCGAGATTCAGCTATTCTGTTCTATACCTGCATACTTGTAACTAGAGGTGTGCGCAGACACCCGTGTTTTGGTTTTGGTTCTAAATCATCTTCGTGTTTTGCTTTGGCAAAACCACCCTCAAGTGTTTGATTCAGTTTTAGTTTTGGATTAACATCAATAACATTAATTTCCAGTCATTTGACCACTGCACTTTACCTGAAATCACAAGGAAGGGGCTAACATGTAATATTTTTAGATTCAAATTCCGAACTTGGCAAGAAGGCTAAAGTTAGGACTCGATTCTCCTCGGAAATCCAACATGATCTGAGCCAGGACTTGGTTTGACTCAGAACCCAAAGTTCTGGTGTGTTCGGTTTTGACTTTTGCTATTTGTTTTGGGGCAGGGTAGAAAATGTTCCAATACACTTGGGAAAAAAGCTGCTGTGCAAAGTTTGAGCAAAACTAATAAAATCATTTTCAGTTAATGATTCCATAAGTGCCAGTTGATTATAAATTTCATGCACAGACCAACATTTGAAATAAATGTTGTTGCACTGTAAAAATCCAAATTTTTAATAATAACCAACTGTATAGTAAACTTTATCTTATTCTCCATATTACAATTAGATGTACAATCTATTGTTATTGTCTTTATAAGTTAATATATACTAATAATTAGTACTTCAAAAACAAAAATAAAACATTCCATAAATTGGCCTAATAATGTTAGTCATGTCTCAAGGTCTGCCTGAACAGCGCTGCAGATGGCATGCATACATGTGAATCGATATGTAACACCACCAGATCTAAGCCCGATGATTAAATCCCGACGCCGGAAGGCCGGCAGATGAAAATCCCGACTAGGGTAAGTAAGTACCCTAACCCTCCCTTAGTGGTGCCTAACCCTAACCTCCTCCCTTAGTGCCTAAACCTAACCACCCCTCCCCGTACCATAAACCTAAGCCTCCCGGGAGGGTGCCTATACCCAACTCCCCCCCGGTGATGCCTAACCCTAACCCCCACTTCCCCTAGCCTAACCATCCCTTAGTCCCTAAAACTAACCCTTCTCTCCCCCCCCACGGCTAAGAGCTCCCGACACCCTGATTACCCATGCTTGGTATGCCGGGTTTCGGGATTTCGGTGTGGGGCTAATGATAGGCGTCGGTATTTAGATGCCTATCTTTAGTCCCATACCGGGATTTCACTGTCGGGATTTCAGCGGTCGGCATTTTGACCACCAGCTTCCTGACTACATCCCCTTACATGCACCTGCCCAGCTGCAACATTACCTCTTAAATTCTTTTAACATACAGTATTGCATACCTCCCAACTTATGAAGGCCAGGAAGAGGGACCCTTCGCATGCCGTAGGTGCACTCACCCGAAAAGGGGGCGTGGCTTCCTGGAAAAGGGGCAAAGCATCCAGAAAATGGGGTGGAGTCTCGCGGCAACCCCCGTTTGCGTCACTATAGGGGGCGTGTCCAGCACTCTCTGAGATGCTGGGCAGCTCCCCAGGCTCTCCCTACAGTAGTGAACAGGGCATCTGTTCACCTTCTGCACACCCGCTGCTCTGCTATGTGGTATGTGCTCACCCCAACTCCCCCCCACCGCGGGACACTGTGGCCCACGGGTGGGACAGTGTGACAGTCCCAGAAAAAGGTATGGTATTGGCAGATACATGCTTAAAAAGGAAAACTTATTTTGGAGGTTATATGTGCTTCCAGGAAATGTATGCTATATAGACAAATAATATTTATTACCAAACTGAACAGAAAGGGTTAATATAGCAATTTTGAAGGATTAACTACAACAATTTACAAGGGAGAAGTCTTTCTCAGAATAAATATGATTTGACATTAATAGCTCTGCACATTTGCCTTATGTTCATTCATTCAAGGCCTTAAGTGTTTAAATGACCTGTATAAAACATTCAAAGTACAGATACTGTAATGTGGCTATATTGCATCCACAATTCATAGCCACAGGGATTTTTCTGTACTTTTCTTGCTTTGTATGGAAATTGCTAGCTATGAACTTGTGAATGTCTTCTTTTCTCCAAAGTTGTTACTTTACTTTTTTCTCACTTAAAACATATATTTTTCTAATAAAAGCATGCCAGGAGGCAGTCGTATTCCCAAAGAGTATAGAAACCTCATAAAACCATGCCTTCCAACATGAGTGATCAGCATTGTAAGACCCAGAAGTTGTGCTTAAGTGAGTTGTCAGTAACATGAGTGTGGACACATAAGCCTAGCCTGATGGATTAGGACAATATGGTGGGCAGAAAGAAACTTCTCACAACTTTAGTGCCTATTAGAATGAGCCAGTGGAACCCTTGGGCTTGCCATAGTAAGTTCAGCAACAGGTCACAATTCTACTCTAAATCAAAACAGAACTAGTTCAAACATGTAGTGAGTTCATTTTACATGTACAAATATTTTATATTCAGCAAACAAGGAATATATTATATTTATGAATAATTAAAAGACACAGTTCTCCAATTATAGCTATATTATAATTAAATATTATATAATAACAGTTTTGGCGTAATCTGCAGTTACAATCTTTTGCAGCGTGCTGGGGGAATTTTTTATGTTTTTTTCTTGTCCAGATTAACTCCTACCTTACACGCACCTGTGATGGCCCAAAAAATTGATTGAGCAATCACAATTCTATGTATTACTGTTCTGATTGGTATAGGTGGGATCTGTATAGTATGCTGATCCTTGTAGTGCCATTATTGTGGATCATGGGGTGCCCCCAGGTGAGTTAGCTCTCAATTTAGAAATACATACTGTAAATGTACGAAACAAAGTGGTGCTATTATCATGCAGTGTAGGACAGAGCCGTAAGTAGACTTTTTGGTGACAGAGAGCATTGGCGCCCCCCTATTTTTTAAATAGGGAGATAACACACCCGAAAAAGGGCCATGGCCTCATGGGGAAGGACCAGGGAAGCGATAGGGGAGGCCAGGAGGAAGCTACAACTGAGAATGATTAAAAACAGAAAATTGACAGGCCAGAACAGCGCCCCCTGCCATGCGGTGCCCTGTAGGACCTCCAGAGCAGAGACACCTTGCCGTGGCTGGTGGCTTACCAGATGTTTGAAAATGTATGTAACTGAGATCTTTGCATTTCAATTATCATTTAGAATGTAATGCGGGCCATACACGGTGCGATAAAGTAGCCAACCCGACGGAATGGTACGATTTGACTGCTATATCGCACCGTGTATGGCCATGATATCGGACAAAGCGCGCTCCCGTGGGGTCGTACATCACACCTCCGATCAGGGGATGCGATGTGCGATCCCATGCAGCGCTATCCGGGAGGAGGAGGGGGGGAGCCAGCATATCGGGCGGTCAGCCACCATGTGTGGGGACTGCCCGATATGTCGGACGTCGGATCTCCCTTTGCCTTGCATGGTGTCATCGCACCGTGTATGGCCCGCATAAGTCTCTTTTGCAGTGTGCTTGTGGAATTGTTTCTTTTTTTTTCTTGTCTAGAGTAACCCCTGCCTTGCATGTACCTGTAATGGGCCAATAATTTAATTGTTGAACCAAAATTCTGTGTTACTCTTTTACAGTGAATGTAAATTAATCTTATACACAATAATCAAAATGTTGGAAAGTTATTGCTAAAGGTTTCCCCAGATGCATATGTACTACGCATGCTACTGTAGGTGAGAGCAGTGATACTTTCTTGTACCTTGTTTCTTAAAAATCAATGTCCTCTTTGTAGGAAATAATTTACTTGTCCCACAGCATACATTTAGGTCCACGCAACCCCTAAAAACACTATGTGCAATACATGAGGTTTGGGAAATATGGGCAGTAAACTAAATTTATTAAAATCAAAATGATGTTCATAGATACAGTAATACAGGAAATAACCCTAGATCACACATTCACTGGTGAAGCATACACTCAACATATAGAGACAACCAAATAGTATTCATGACCCTGTTGTACTCCACTTTGGGATGGTCTTTGATTCCTATAGTAGTCTCAGGCACGGAACTACCGGAGATAATGCAGGTGGCCGCATCCGGACGCCAGCCCTGAAGGGGCACCTCCTCCATTGATCCAGTGTCTTGCCCAGTTCTAACTTTGGGCCGGGCAGTGCTAGGCTCTTCCAAGCAGATCAGACATGGTGCAGGCTGTGACGTACGGAGACACAGTGGCATTACAGTAAAGGTCATGAAGCCACACACTGTATTGCAGTCCTGTCCGCAGAGTGCTCTTTCACTCTCTCTGCAGTGACTGAGGCTGCAGACACTGCTGGGTGCTGGTGCCACCTGCGGCTGAGGGACTGTGAGCTCCTCTCTCTCCTCTGCTACCAATAGGTCAGGTAAATATTCTGTAGGGGGCTGGGGCTATAATTAATATGTTTTTTTTCTGTGGGTGCTAATGTATTTCTTTTTTCCTGTGGGGATCAATGTACAAGGGGCTGATTGAAAAGTAATGTTTTTTCAGGGTTGGAAATGCCCAGAAATCACAGGGTGCTAAGTCTGAGCTATATGGAGGGTGTTCCAGTGCTGTCCCATTAATTTCAGTCAGTGCTGCCAATGCAACAGCAGCAACATGTAGTCGGGCATTGTCTTGGAGCAATAATCACTGTTTCCTACAGTAAATGTGGTCTTATCTTCCTCATGGCTTCACGCAAATGGGTTTTCACGTAGTCACCATTAATTGGCTGTCCACGGGGAACCCAGTGCTGTAGGATTATACCGTGCGCATCAAGGAAAAGCAGAAGCATGACTTACACGCCAAAGGAATCACATGGCATTTTTTGGGCAGAGGCGAATTTGCGTTGTCGCATCTGCTCTTCTGGGTACCCACCTGGCACACAAATGAGATGCCAAGTGAAGCCGAAAGTTAACCTTCTGTCATTTTGCAACATCTGCGCAGCTTTGGCAGTGTTGACATCAGTAACCGCAGTGAATGGTCTCCCAGATTGCGCTTTGTCAGTCATTCGCGTATTACCCTCTTTGAAGTGCTTCCACCACCGAAATACTGCAGCATGGCTAATTGTTTCTCCACCGTATGCTTCCTGTAACATTACATGAGTTTTATTTCCGCTTTCTCCAAGTTTAACACAAAATTCAATCACACATCTCTGACATAATCTCACAGACACGTCTTCCTCATCCGCCATGATGAAATGTACGAAGATCTTCCACTCGCTGTGACCAAAAGGTGTGTCAGAGTGGTAGCCATGAAACACATATTGTATGAGTGATAACATATATTCTGGTGTAGAAGACACACGCGAGCGCGCACACACACACGCGCGCACATTAAAAGGAACAATTTCATAGCTAAGTGTATTTTTCAGTTTTCATCTTCTGCATAATCAGGAACAGTATGCAAATTATACTAGTTCTTTGAAGTTTCTTTGAACACAACATTTTCTAATGACAAGCTGGAGTCACTAGTTTCGCTCTTATAGCACAATAAAGAAGAGATCTTACGCTTTGGATTCTATATAGTAACAAATAGAAAACAATGTACAAATGAGAAAAGAACATTTTATCTTGGTGGGAAATAAGTCACACAATGTAGTATAAATGAAATAAGAGATTGTCTTATGTGTCTGTGTACAACAGAATTCGCTTCAATGTTTATCAAAGTGAGTTTACATAGAAGCAAATTATTGTTCAATGAGCTCTTCTTGGAAAAAATACGTACTGCATTACAACAACAGTCAAGAGTGGATTAGAGTATGCATAAAGCATTTTCCGTTATTATCACTTACTGCGAGTTTATATAAATCTTTAATAGTGCTAACTCAACATGTGCCTGCATACCCAGAGGACATATTAAACCTTTACTTAAATTTACAGACTCGACGTACAGTACAAGCAGTCCAGTGTTCAGAGCCGCAACAGCCTCAGCAATTCACGAGGGTGCAGTGATGTCTAAAATGTCAGCATCTCACCTTAACCCAGATAAACCTGCGTATTCTGGAACATCTAACTCTGTTTCTCCTGGAGCTACAGAAGTTCCAATTACTGCCTTATGCAAAGATTTTACAATGGATACCGTTGCTTGTGCTGAAGTAATTGTTCCTGTCACTGCATTAATCCCAAAGGACACACTAAACCATATGTATTCTGTTTGCATTTTTATATTTTGTTTTCTTTTATGAGATATCATGGGGATAATGCAGAATGAGTACAATGTCAGTTTGCTTGCCCAGAAAAGTGGACACACACATACATATACTGTATGCAAATTTGTATGAATCGGGTTGGGTATGGGATGCCAACACTCGGAATGCCGGCGGTCAGAATCCTGACGCCGTCATCCCAGCAGTTAGGACACTGACACCCGTCGGTAAGAATCCTAACTCTACCTCTAACCCTACCTCTAACCCTCCCTTCCTGCACACTAAACCTAACCTCTCCTCTAGTGCCTAACCCTAACCATCCCCTTACTGCCTAACCCTAACCATCCCCCTAGTGCCTAACCCTAACCCCCCCCAGTGCCTAACCCTAACCCTCCCCCCTCGTGCCTAACCCTAACCATCCCCCTTTAGTGCCTTATCCTAACCATCCCCTTATAGTGCCTAACCCTAAGCACTCCCTAACCCCAATACTTACCGTTGGGATGCTGACAGTCGGGTTGCCGGCACCAGGATTCTGACTGGTGTTGGGATTCCGGTGCTGGCATTCTGAGCACCGGCATCGCAACAGCCGGAATTTGAAATACCTCCTATATGATTCTGCTGCTTGTGCCTGTGGTATGGCGTGCATTCAATATAGGCTGTGCAAAGTAAGTGTGTTCATGTGATTGCGAACATATGCAGACAGTGACAAATATGCATATGTGCCTGAGAGAGCAGATATAACTCTGCAGTCTAACCTTAACCCTCCGCTCACAGCCTAAACTCCCTCTGCAGTCTAACCTTAACCCTCCGCTCACAGCCTAACCTCCCTCTGCAGTCTAACCTTAACCTTACTAATAATAATAATAATAATAATAATACAGACAGACAGTACAGGGTCAATGCAATTTGCAGCAAAGGGTGCGAGTTTCCAAAAGTGCTGTGAGCATGTTTGAGTGAGTTTGGGCTCTCGATAAAGGGGTATATTTACTAAAGTGCAGGTTTATAGAAGTGTAGATATTGCCCTTAGCAACCAATCAGATTCTAGCTATTATCTTACATTGTTTATGTATAGGCTGACATAATTGCACACCAGTACAATGGCATCATTAATATACTGTTTCCTCCCCAAGTCCCCATTGAAATAACTGTTGTTCATTCATTCTCTGTAGATTCCTGCACTATAAGTCAAAATAGAGGAGAAATTGAAGAAAGAGTACTGTGCTAATTCTTTACAGTTTTTCAAAGTATTATAAGAGATTAGTTAATATAGCTATATCATCTGAACATTACCTTGGTATATTACTCATAAGAGCAAAGGATACCTTACAAAACTACAATCTATAGGAATATAGGAGCAACAACTTTTTATTTATATTTTTGAAAAATATGTCAGTGGGGTTAAATTATCGAACATAAATATATCCTGATATGGTAATATTTCAATACCTAGCTACATACATTTTTATGGAGATGTGCTATAAAACTGAGACATAACTGGAATTACAAGAGACTAACTATCAGATCAGATTAATTAAAGACTGTGAAAGAAAAATGTCATATAAATTAAAGAACACATCATGAATAACATTAACAAACGACAGCTAACCACTGTTATATAGCATTAATTGCCTGGGAATTTCATAAGAGAACATCCAGCTTCATGGTGAATAAGTGGAAGCATCAGACTTCAAGTGCACAGAGAATGCAGTCAAAAGGTCTACAATGTTGACATTCATAATGTTGACACCGCAATGTGACAGTTATGGTGGGCATTAGCTCACCACAGCACCTTTCAATGGTGAGAGACTGAGTGATCACCCCGCAACTTTATATGTTTTTATGTCTTTTTATGCTTTTTATTTTGTGTGTAGTTACATTATTGTCAATAAATGTACCACAATAATTTGCCCTGGTCATTTGGGTAAATCATATTGGTTACCATTTCAACTTCATTTGAATTTCCTCTTGGTCATATTAGGGCCATCCCACTCCTCGGTTTACACTTATTCTGTTTATGTTTTGGAAGTTGGTGTTTCCTTGTGTTGGTGGATGTGGGGGATGCTTTATTTACCTATATTTGCGCAATATACAGTATTTTTTATAATTTTCTGTGAATAATCTGGAATTAAATCAAAGGGTAATTATTGTGAACTGATGAAAAGTACTGTCTCCCAGAATAGGGACCATTGTGAGACTGTGCTGCTCTTCCATATCTGTCCATGCAGCTTTGACTATCTGTTGCTGGTGAAGTTTTAAGTTAAATTGCAGCTTCAGAAAACATGGAATGCTGGGGGCCTGTATGCAGGGGTGCCATGAGGGGATGAGAGAAGCAGGGACTAATTACCTTGGTCCAGGCTTATCTAAGGGGCCCAAACCCACTGTGCATGGGGCAAGAATGCTCCCCTCCTCAGCGCTCAATGCCCCTGTGCATAGTTTCTTTTTTCTAACTGCTGTTGCCATGCACCCACTATTTGATCATATCTCCCCCATCACCCAGGCTCACCATTGTTCTCTACGTATGGGAAAGGGATAGGTAGTATTAATTCCCGGAAAGCAAAGCAATGAGTGAACACTCTAAGCTTTCCTACCCCCTATCCAGCCCTAATGTTAAATTAGTAGAATTTATGCTTAATAAATTGTGCTGCCCAAACCACCCCAACCAACTCCAATGTTAAATAGCATTCACACTTAATAAATAGGTCTATCTCCAACCAACCAAGTCATATGATAACAGTCAGTTGTTAATCATTAGCCAGGATATCACATATCTATCATATTTGTGTTATATTTCAAATATCCGTATAGATAAAAAATACACCTTGTGTCAAAATCATCTAGAACATATGTACATATACAGGCCATATAAAATAATATAGCACAAAAAAAAACAAGTGATCTATAGGGGTGAATCAATATATGTGAAAAAAATAAATTCATTGTGATTAGACCTTAATACACTGAATATGAGTGAAAATTAATATTAAAACAAAGTAGTGTATGTACAGATCATCAAGATCCTCAATAATAAAAATAATAAAAACAGGTGAAGAAATCATGAAAAGTATAGAATATAAAAATGTGGGCTAAGAATAGAGGGAACTCTTATAATATATGCTAGTACACTCTCCAGTGCATCGCACATTTGACCTAACCCAAGACCTGCTGGATTAGTCTGAACCTAAAGGTTTATGTAAAATCCTTACACATGTGGTTATGCTAGTACAAAGCAGTGTATTCTGGGTTTATACACTACTCATGTGGCAATCCAAACACACATATTAATTAGCTGAATTCCAACGAATCTAGTAGTGCCAATCATATGAGAAGATACGTAATAATATTTGTGGATACTAAATGAATGATAAGGAAATTCTCATACTATCACTACAATACATATATATTTATAATCCCAACAGCCGTATTGATTGTGACATAATAAGAGGTAGGTACATGTGCCGCAATCTGTTTTCAAATCACATTTTCTCCACTTTTGTAAAACACTTCTATAAATTTTTTACCAATTTTCGCTATTTCTTTGTTCCATATTTTGGTATTAACCCATGAAACAGTAAAAGTTATGTTTTAATATTAAGTGCACCACTTATGACATTTCTTTTTCTTTGCTCCTGTTTATACATTATAAGTTGGAACAATACTATTGTAAATAAATGTATGCAAATTGCAGCAAAGAACATTTTTACCTGTCAGGCTCCATTAGACATGAGGTACATAACTACTGTTATGCCTTTCTGTGCAGATACTGTATTATGTAAAATATTTAGTAAAAATCACAAGCAAAACATGGAGTATCCTATCACATGAATGCTGATAGCAGGATGATAATAAATAATAGCAGTGTTATTGACTTTTATACCAATACACTAAATGTAAGATCTAGAATGATCCTTTGTCATCTCATATTATTTTTCTGAATTTTTTATCCGCTTTGAAATCACTGCAGTGGGGAATTGCTTCTGAAGGATTTACTACTTTCTGTCACCTCAAATGGCACTTCAAGATTTACCTGGCATGTACTTTTTTCTATTCTGTGCTGTTAAAAATATAAATTTTGCAGCCATTAAACTGTTCTAAACATTCAACAGAAAATAGTACAAAGCCACAGGACACGTCGCAGTTCCAAGAGTTGCAAAACATTTCTGAACAAAGCACAATCAGGTATTTGAAGGGGACCTGTCACAGGCCTGTTTAACAGATGCATGAAAACCAAAATATAAGGATGTTTTATGTTGATCTTTTTAGTATTCAGTCATTGTTTGCAGATATAACATTCATTGAAGAGTGTCATTCCCTTGTACAGAGAAACACCACATACAATGTTCCTTATTCGCACAGGCAATTTCGTACAGGTAGATATAGATTCCCACCAAGAGCATGGGCATATGGAGGAAGATATCAGAAGCAGTGTTTGCAGAACAGCAGAAGTTTGTCCACAGATGGGAGGAGATGGGTGGATGAGGACTCTCCTTGCTAAACACAGAGATTATGGGACAAAAGCAATATTTGGAATGATATAAAAGGGTAAAGAGGGTATATTTTTAGGGGTGCTCCTCTCTAAATAGAAGAATGCCCAGCTATTTTCACTAAGCAGGAGGACTTGCATCTTGCGCCACTTTTGGAGAAGACATTTCTAGCACATTTCTCCAGATGATAACAAAAATTCTGCTTGTAATCAAGGGGATACAGTCAACATACCGACGGATGGAAAGCCATCCGTCAAAAATCCGCTGTCTAAACCTCGACACGGGACTAAAGACAGGTGTCTCTAAATCCAGATGCCTATCTTTAGCCCATTGACGGAATCACACCAGGAAGGCTTCCCGAATGAAGGTAAGCGGGAACACTTAGTTGTTAGCTGCGTTGGGGAGGGTTAGGTTTAGGCACCAGCAGGGGAATTTAGGTTTAGGCACACCCTGAGGAGGGTTAGGGTTATGCTAGTGGAAGGGGGGGATAGGCGCCACTGGAGGGGAGGTTAAGGTTAGGCACCCCCCCCGGGAGGGTTAGGTTTAGGCGAAGGGGGGAGGGTTAGGTATAGGTACCCCCGGGGGGCATTTAGGGTTAGGCATCACCCCAGGACTTTTATGGTTAGGCACCTTTAAGGGAGGGTTAGGGTTGGGGGGGGAGAAGGGTAGGCTTAGGGGACTTACCTGTTCAGTCGGGATTATGCATGTTCGGGCTTCCGGTTTCTGCATTTTAACCACTGGCTATTCAGCCACCGGGATTTCATAACCAACCCGTAATGAAGGTAGTGACATGTTTCCCTCATTCCTTTTATTAAATTAATCCATAATTGAAGCTCAACGGATAACATGGACTTTTAATTACTTTTTAGCAAAAGCCAAAGTAGTCAATTAATGGACACGTGCAAGTTAACAAATCAGCTACACACAAGAAGAATCTGTGCTTTCCATTTCTTCTATTGATGGCAGCAGTTATGCTGGGTACAAACGGGACGATCTGTTCAGCGCACGATATCGCTGAACGATATCCCTTGAAATTCCTGGATTAAGGGTCACATGGGCCTGGGGCTGAAAATTATTAAGGGCCAGATCCATTTGGGCATGTACATGCCCTACACTATCAGCCTTAATGTCTACCTAAATACTGTACATAAAAATAGAAAAATACATACTTTTGTGAGGAAAATGGAAATGCAATTTTAATACTTATGATTTTTAGCTGACTGTGCGATCAGCTAGGCAGCTGGTCATCATCAGGCTGTTATGATGGTGGGCCAATTTCTATGTGGAGGCCTGGAGCTGGAGCTCCATCCACCCCATTGTTAATCTGGTGCTGGCAACATTCGCATTCTTGCAGTGAGTAAGTGTGCACCTTGATGTGTGCTTAGTATATGGGGTTGGCCACATTATAAATCAATTTTTACCAAATTATGAATGGTCATACCACTCCTATGCTAGTGAAGTTTCAGACATCGCTCAGATAAGTTAAGGAATCACATATGTAAACCTAAAACTCAAGCTGCATTTTATAAAATTGTTGCTATTAAATGATATAGCATTTTACAAAGATCTCAATGACTAACTGTAAATAAATACAATTCATATGTAGGCTCTTATCAGTTTGCAGATCAAAAGATGAAACAATAGGGTACTGGGATACTGGTACCATGCATCACACTTGCCTTAGTTGAAATACAATTTATGGGCTAGAAGCCATGTACATTCAGATCAAATTTCAATCACCACATAGACTTCGTGTATTTAAGTTTGTTGAAGGACCGGGAGGGGACATTTCAATCTAAAATACCTAACAAGAAAGAACAGTAGCTTGCACATTTAGCCACACAGCAAATATAAATATAGTATCACACATCTGAAGTTCTGTCAAGGTATTGGAACTTTTACATATATGTTTGTGAATAACTTTGCTTATCCACTCTTTTTATATGACAGCTCAAAAACATTCTAGCCTTCAAGGCCTTTTAAGAAATGAAAATGGGATACAGATTTGTATTGCCCATCTCCTTTCCATTGTCTACTGTAGGGGTTCCCAACCACGGTCCTCAAGGCACACTAGCAGCCCAGGTTTTAAGGATAGCAATACTTAAGCACATGTGACTTAATTAGTACTCGGTTATTTTGATTTAATCATCTGTGCTCAAGCATGGATATCACTAAAACCAGGACTGCCTTGAGGACCGAGGTTGACAATCACTGGTCTACTGAATAATATTAAACCACTTACACAGTCATCCATGTCTGCCACTTCCAGCTCTTATTAAGCAATTGGGTTGCTATGTTGAATCTCATTTGATGGAATATCATTTGTTATCCAACAACATTCCTATAATACCATCAACTTCACATTATTTTAAATGTCTGTTGAGAAATCAACTTAGAAAGACCTATCATCTCTGTTTTCCCTAATCTCTCTCTAGATATCTCACACCACTTCTATAGGACCATTTTTTTACACCTGCCCAAATCATTCCTTGTGCTTCATGCATCCTCCTACCACTTTGTGGACTGTCACAGAACAAAAACTACTCTACTAACAATTGTTACTGAATACCATCACCGGGTCACTCCCTGCCCCCACTTGAACTGGTGGGTGGGCATTCAGCTGATCATGACATGTTGTACTTCATTTACTGACTATACCATGGAAAGTCCTTGAAAAGTAATCAATATGCAGATTGTGCTGTCATCTCACATGATATTGGCTTCTAGAATGAGGAAGCTGAAAGCTGCACTTTTCATGTACTTTGATCCCTGTGTACGTGTTACCCTATTTGGGTGCTTACTAACCCTAATTTCATTACATTTTGAATTGATTATAAAAATTATATTTAGCACAATATTTCCAATTTTTGCTAAGTGACCCCAATGTCACAACAGGCCCGTCTTCTCACTGAATAATGTTAGAATTAAAATAAAATATTACTTAGAACAATCATTGTAACATCGAGAATTTCTGTCAATGCTTTATTTCTATTATGAACTTTTTATATTATTTTTTTTTCCTGTCTATCATTTCCATCAGTTTGAAATAGCCTCAGGGAATATTGGTCTAAAACCTAAACAAAAGTTGTGAATAATGTGAACTAGTTTCAGTAATATACTGTTAGGAGACACTTTTATGCCTTTCTTGTGGATACTCTTTTAGACAATCCATGGCCTGAAATAATGGAATATTTAGTTGATATTTAGCAATGGAGTATACAGTGCACTATCAATGCCATCAAAAGCACCATCATATACCCCCTTGTTCATGCAGTCAAATGTGGCAGCTCTTATGTACACAGGATCGACCCCTTGCCACCCAGACAGTGAAAGTCCTTTTGGTACCACAGTTTCTGAAAATTGTTCTTAAATTGCAGTACATGTTTTACAGATCTCATCACAGGAGTAAAGATAAATTAATTACAGCTTCAAAGTGTTTCATACATACGCTTGTAATTGATCCACCTTTGCTTCTGTGATTATATCAAAAGCACAATCAGTGAAGCTTTATAGCAGTTTTGTATCATATATAATTTCTACATATATAATTTTTCCTTTTTATTAAATTTGCATTAATCTCAATGATCGAGTGATTAAGAAGTAAGATGTATCAATTTCCATACCAATGAAGAGATTCCATTCAATATCCAAATCAGCCTGATTAGCCAAGCAGCCTTTCATCACATTGAGGCAGTAATTGTTGCAAGGTTTCAGTGTGGGAAATCCACGACAGTAAGGGCAGTACAGCATCTTCAATAGGGCTTGGATGCATCCTGCATTTGGGCTGAGCTGAAAAGATGGAAACATTTTACAATTTATTATCAGTAATAAAATAAGAAAACAATCTGTAATTAAACATAAATTATTAAATTTAATTAATCATGATAGTCAGTGAAGCACCAGTTTTGAATGCCTCACGTGGAAACCCAAATTTTAGTTTTTGGCGCACTTCAGCTAATGCTACTGTTTATACTAGGGGTGTGCACCGGCCACTTTTCGTGTTTTGTGTTTTGGTTTTGGATCTGGATCTTTCTTCGTGGTTTGGATCTGGATTGGTTTTGCCAAAACCACCCTTCCGTGTTTTGGGTTCTGGGTTTTGTGTTTTGGATCTGTATTTTTTTGAAAAAAAGCATAAAAACAGCTAAAATCACAGAATTTGTAGGTTTTTCTGCTCCTATGCTATTATTAACCTCAATAACCTTAATTTCCACTCATTTCCAGTCTATTCTGAATACCTCACACCTCACAATAGTGTTTTTATGTCCAAAAGGTTGCACCGAGGTAGCTGGATGACTATGCTAAGCGACACAAGTGGGCGGCACAAACACGTGACCCATCTAGGCGTGAAACTGCAGTGGCAGACAGGATGGCATTGAAAAACTAGGCCCCAAACTGTACATAATGCAAAGAAAAAAAAGAGGTGCAAGATGGAATTGTCCTTGGGCCCTCCCACCCACCCTTATGTTGTATAAACAGGACATGCACACTTTAACAAACCAATCATTTCAGCGCCAGGGTCTGCCACACAACTGTGGCTGAAATGATTGGTTCATTTGGGCCCCCACAAAACAAGCTGGCAATTTATCTGTCCCTGCACAAACTGGCTCTACGGAGGCAAGATGTCATCCTCATCCTCCTCATCCACCGATTCCTCACCCTCTTCAGTGTGTACATCCTCATCCTCACAGAGTATTAATTCATCCCTGCTGGAACCACAGGTCCCTCTGTACGTTCTGGAGGCTGGTCTCCCTGGAAGAGTTGATAATTCATTTTATGAACATCATCTTCTCCACATTTTGTGGAAGCAACCTCCTACGCCTTTCGCTGACAAGGTTCCCGGCTGCACTAAACACTCTTTCGGAGTACACACTGGAGGGGGGGCAACTCAGGTAAAATAGAGCCAGTTTGTACAGGGACCTCCAAATTGCTTCTTTTTCCTGGCAGTACAGGTACGGACTGTCTGACATGCCTACTTGGATGCTGTCACCGATGTAATCCTTTAACAGACAGACGCACGCTTGTCGCTGCTGCTTTGAGGATTCAAGTGCGGCTACAGCCCACACAATTCACAAAGACAGAAAAAAAAAAAGAATATTTTTATTGTTTGTGGAGCACACTTTGAGGGTTACACCACCCTTTAACAGACAGACGCACGCTTGTCGCTGCTGCTTTGAGGATGCAAGTGCGGCTACAGCCCACACAATTCACAAAGACAGAAAAAAGAAGAAGAATATTTTTATTGTTTGTGTAGCACACTTTGAGGGTGTCACCACCCTTTAACAGACAGACGCACGCTTGTCGCTGCTGCTTTAAGGATGCAGGTGCGGCTACAGCCCACACATTTCACAAAGACCGAAAAAAAAAAGAACAATATTTTAATTGTTTGTGTAGCACACTTTGAGGGTGTCACCACCCTTTAACAGACAGACGCACGCTTGTCGCTGCTGCTTTAAGGATGCAGGTGCGGCTACAGCCCACACAATTCACAAAGACAGAAAAAAGAAGAATATTTTTATTGTTTGTGTAGCACACTTTGAGGGTGTCACCACCCTTTAACAGACAGACGCACGCTTGTCGCTGCTGATTTGAGGATGCAAGTGCGGCTACATCGCACACAAGTCACAAACACATTAAAAAAATAGTTTTTTATTTTTTGGAGCACTTTGAGAGTTACACCACCCTTTAACAGACAGACGCACGCTTGTCGCTGCTGCTTTAAGGATGCAGGTGCGGCTACAGCCCACACATTTCACAAAGACCGAAAAAAAAAGAACAATATTTTAATTGTTTGTGTAGAACACTTTGAGGTGTCACCACCCTTTAACAGACAGACGCACGCTTGTCGCTGCTGCTTTAAGGATGCAGGTGCGGCTACAGCCCACACAATTCACATAGACAGAAAAAAGAAGAAGAATATTTTTATTGTTTGTGTAGCACACTTTGAGGGTGTCACCACCCTTTAACAGACAGACGCACGCTTGTCGCTGCTGCTTTGAGGATGCAGGTGGAATCTAGACGGGATTTGGAACCGAGGACACACTACCTCCATCAATTGTCTAAATCCCACTGCACTAATGTCGGATACCGGACGCACGTCTAACACCAACATAGCAGTCAAGGCCTCAGTTATACGTTTTGCTTCAGGATGACTGCTGTCGTACTTCATCCTCATCGCTAGGGACTGTTGGAGGGTCAATTGTTTAGTAAAAGTAGTGATGTTCCTACTTCCTCTCTGGGATGATGAACAACTCCCAGCAGCAGCAACAGCACTAGGAGGAAGTGGTTCTTGATCTTTCCCTATTTTATTTTTATCGGAGAAAGTTTGGTCCTCCATTTATGTTATATTGATATATATATACGTGCGGCTAAAGCGCACACAAACACAGAAAATATTTTTTTATTTTTGCTGGAGAGTAGTGCACTTTGTGGGTTACACCACCCTTTAAGAAATGAGCCAGCCGGCTCTTTACTTATGGGACACAGGCGCACGCTTGGCGCTGCTCCTTTGTTGATGCACGTGCAGCCACAGTGCACACAAGTCACAAACACAGAAAATATATATTTTTTTGGTTTGGAGTGTACTTTGGGGGTTACAGAACCCTTTAACGGTCAAGCCAGCCGGCCCTTTACTTATGACACAGGCGCACGCTTGGCACTACTTTGTTGATGCACGTGCGGCTACTGCGCACACAATTCACAAACACAGAAAATAATTTTTTTTTTGGTTTGGACTGGAGTGTACTTTCGGGGGTTGCAGCACCCTTTAACGGTTTAGCCAGCCGGCCCTTTACTTATGACATAGGCGCACGCTTGGCACTACTTTGTTGATGCACGTGCGGCTACTGCGCACACAATTCACAAACACAGAAAATAATTTTTTTTTTGGTTTGGACTGGAGTGTACTTTGGGGGTTACAGCACCCTTTAACGGTCAAGCCAGCCGGCCCTTTACTTATGACACAGGCGCACGCTTGGCACTACTTTGTTGATGCACGTGCGGCTACTGCGCACACAATTCACAAACACAGAAAATAATTTTTTTTTTGGTTTGGACTGGAGTGTACTTTGGGGGTTACAGCACCCTTTAACGGTCAAGCCAGCCGGCCCTTTACTTATGACACAGGCGCACGCTTGGCACTACTTTGTTTATGCACGTACGGCTACTGCGCACACAATTCACAAACACAGAAAATAATTTTTTTTTTGGTTTGGACTGGAGTGTACTTTCGGGGGTTACAGCACCCTTAACGGTCAAGCCAGCCGGCCCTTTACTTATGACACAGGCGCACGCTTGGCACTACTTTGTTGATGCACGTGCGGCTACTGCGCACACAATTCACAAACACAGAAAATATATTATTTTTTTAGCACTTGGGGGGAGCACCCCTGATGGACAGAGCACCCCCTGGACAACACTACAGCACCCCTTTAGGACTGGGACACTGCACAGGACTTTGGAGTGGACACAGCCCCTATGGAGAACTGACTGCACAACACAGTCCAGCCAGCCCCTATGGACTTTGAAGTAGTGGACACAGCCCCTATTAACAACAGCAGCACAGCACAACACAGCCAGCCCCTATGGACTTTGAAGTAGTGGACAACAGCAGCACTACACTACACTACACTACACTACACAGCCCTAACTCCCACCCTCCCTCTTCACTGTCCACAGCCGAGTGAGAAAATGGCGCCGACGCGGGTACCTTATATAGGATCCAAAACCCGCGAGACTTGGAAGGCGGGATGATGACGTTTTGCCTCGATTTCAGATCCGAGTCAGGCGGGAAAAGTCGAGCCTGATTCGGATCGGACTCGGATCGGACTCGGGGGGGTTCGGATTTCAGAAATCCGAACCCGCTCACCCCTAGTTTATACCTTTACCTACCCCACACCTTATACAATAGCTCTCTATGTTTGCCATCAGCTGCTACTCATATAGATAAAAAACCCTGAAATTATTCAGTCCATACTTAAATTTAATAATAGTAATAATAACAATAATGTGTGGAGTTTTGTAGGTTCACCTGTGTCTGCGTGGGTTTTCTATGGGTACTCCAGCTTGCTCTCACAGCACAAAGACATATATGGATGGTAGGTAAATTGGCCTATGATGAATAACCCTAGTTTTGTGTGTGTCAGTGTGGTAGGGAGTATAGATTGTTAGCTCGATTGGAAGCTAAAACTGTCTGTAAAGCGTTGTGTAATATGTATGTGCTATATAAAAAGTACAAAAAAAACAATAAAAACACTAGTAAAAAAACAATGATTTGCAAAGAGTCTAGACCTGTCAAATGTAATTTGGTCGAGGATTTCGAAACATGCCTAGCCCAGTGTTTACATTCTTTTGTAACTCGTGGCACACTAAACAAAATTTTAAAACTGCTGAGGCACACCATTATTTTTTTTTTTCAAATACAGTATAATATATAATAACAAATATCAAAATATATTTAATATATGTTGATATTTGTTATTATTTCTGTTAAAATTAGTAGAGATTAAACACAATCACAATGTCCCCATCACAATGGCTCCCACAGAAAAAAACACAATAATAGTGGCCCCCACAGAAGAAAACACAATAACAGTGGGCCCCACAGAAGACACAATGGCCCCCAAAGTAAAAAAAAACAACAACAGTGGTCCCCAAGGAAAAAAAAAACAGTCACAATGGCCCCCACATAAAAAAACACAACAGTGGCCCCCACAGAATAAATAAATTCACAATGGCCCCCCACAGAGAAAAAAACACAACAGTGGCCTCCACAAGAAAAAAAACACAATCACAATGGCCCCCACTGAAAAAAAACACAACAGTGGCCCCCACAGAAGAAACACATTCACAGTGGCCCCCACAGAAAAAACACAATCACAATGGCCCACACAGATAAAAAAATGGCCCCCCACAGAAGAACATTCAGTTAGCCCTACAAAGAAAAAAACACAATAACAGTGGCCCCCCACAAAAAAAACACAATCACAATGGCCCCCACAGAAGAAACAAATTCACAATGGGCCCCACAGAAAATATAAAACACACTGGCCCCTACCTTTTAAGAGCAGTGAAAATCACAGTTGTCCCTGTCCCTCAGCGGCAGGAGTTGCTGCAGCACTGTAGTGGAAAGAGCTTGCCTGCTTAGTCGCTCACTTCAGAGCAGAGCAGTGAGCACTGTGCACGTGGGAGGGACAGCAATGCGGCCTACGTGACCAATGATGTCACACCGCCGTGTCTCCATAGGTCAGGACATAGGTCATGGCCCGGGCTGAGTCTGAGCAATCCATAAGAGCCCAGCGCTGCCCGGGACCAAAGTTTTAAGGTAAACTGGTGGCAGCGGCGGTGGATGCGCACTGGTGGGCACATCTCCAGCGGCACACCAGAGAACCACTCGGTTGAAAAAATGCTGGCCTAGCCTGTGTACAACTTTAAATAATGGAATTGTACATGTTTAATATACTGTAGGTACAAAGAAATCAAAAATTGCTAGGGAAAATTATATTAGTTTAAGTTAGCATTATTTAAATCATATAACGCAAGGAGTATGTGTGCTAATGTAATTGCTACTCCCCTAGATGTATAGTAGGCGATGTCTGGAAACTTGTGACATTGTTTTTTCTGAGTTCGGGCTCCATTTTTCATAGAAAAAAGCACTGGGTATACAAAATATATCCTGTATTATTTATTTTCAAATAAGTATGTTTCTAATGTATTTTTAATGAAACTACTAAGACCTGTTGCAGATATAACAAAGTAACACAGGCATTCCAATAATATAAAATGTCAGGGCAGTCATGTGGCCACTGCTGAGAAAGAATGCTTTGGTCTTCAGTCTAAAGAGGCCTATCCATTACATGACTTTGTGAACAATCCGACCAAAGGCAGGTTTTGGTCGCGTTGTTCAGAAAGTAGTCATGGATAGGTGGCAAGGACCAGCAATGTGCGTGCACGCTGGGTCCTTGCCGACCCCGACTGTCTACTGAACATACCCGTCAACCTTACAACGCTCATTAGGTTCAGCATGTTCAGAGATAGGAGGTCGGACTCCTGCACTGAATGATGTTCAGTGAACATCGTTCAGTGCGGGCACCGCACCTCGGCAACCTGAAGGTCTGAACGCTAGACGTTCAGTCTTTCAGGTCGCCTAGTGGATAGGCCCCTTAAGGGAACATTCCTAATGAAACGATGGCTATAAATTGCTGGAAAATTGGTAGAACACTGACACCTCAAAACCACCAACATTGCACATTTTTCCTCACACCACATAGAGGTGCGTAAGAAAATATCCAATATTGTGCCATAACCATTGGTGATATGCACAGTCACATGTCATGACTGCACGTCACTGCAAATTAAATTGCCCCCTCGATTACTATGTCTCCGCATATGACCTATTGATGTGCAATCATTTGTGTGTTAATTCTTGCAGTAAAACATGTACCTGATACAAAATCAGTAATTGATAGTTTACAAATATTTATTAAAACATTTTTTCTTAAAATATTTTCAATAAAAAAATCACCATCCTTATTTACATGCACCATTGACAAGAACTCTGTTACCACTAAACTGCAGATGGAAATTGCCAGTCTTTGTGTCACCCTAAATGCTAGGAAGTGCCCAAACCCAAACCCCATAACTTCAGTAATAGTCACTACCCATATATGTATGCTGATATCCAAGCTATACATTGCTTTCTCTCTTAACTCTCAACTGATGTATTTTTTACAACACACTGAGAGCAATTCAATAAAGTGTGAGGCCTGTGTGGTCACAGCGGGATGTTTATGCCAATTGCTTATTTTTGCTCGCATCTCTATCGGGTTAATTCAATTTGTTAGCAATGTGCTAGAGTGCCTCTGTAAGGTCGTGAAGGCACCCGGCGACATTGCTCATTTTTTCTTGCACGTCATAGAGGTGTACAGGAAAATGAGCAAACATTCCATACTGTTATATTTGCCAATGTGCTCAGCCGGACATCGTGGTGATTGAGTTACTCCTCTAAGAGTGATGTTTTATTTACAGTAATTACCAGAAATGAGGCTAGAAGCACACCGCACTGAATAGAATCAGCCCAATTGGCGGGTGAGAAAACCCCACTGCAGTTGTCATTAGTGCCTCATAATTTAAGCATACAAATATCCTGGCAATACATCACAACTGGTGGTCTTTCTTTATGAAAACAAACAAATACATTTTTAGCTCCAAAGAAATTCACAGGCAATGTCATTCATGCTGGTTATGTTTTAGCAATGTACTGACTGTTTCATTCTGAACATGTCATTATCACTAATTCTATCCAAAATCATAATTAAATCCCAATTACACTCAGTGCTTTTATTGTGGTGGTACTCATGGCTACTGTATGCAGTGCTGCCACTTTTGTTTTTCATTTTTCTAACTAGTTCCAGAAAAAGGAAGAAACAGTGAAATAATTTCAGAAATTAATAAATTATGTGCAAACGCATCCATTGTGTGGAAGCTACTATTAGAAAAACAGTAAGCAACAGTGGCTATTTGCATCAGTTTAAAGATGGGTACTGTGAATGCAGCGGGTTTATGTGTGCGTTATTTTTGCCTACTGGCCCTCATTGCCTTGAGAACGGCAACGATATATAGCTCCCGCTTGGTACCCCGGGTCTTTTATGGGTTCAGGGATCACACAGTAAGCACGCAGTAGCAAGGTACAAGAACACCTTTATTACATGCACACTAATTATACATGTAAACCGTAACCACACTATGGGCCTGATTCAGACCCGGTCGCAAGCGCTGAGCGCTCGCAACCGGGTCAATGGTGGCCTACAGCGCAAGCGCACCACGGAGCCGGCTATGTCGTGCGCATGCGTGAGACCTGGCTATCCATCGCTCCGGGTCTCGCACCAAAGGGGGCAAGCTGTCGATGTTGAGTGACAGCTCGCCCCGTTTGGTGGGCGGGCCGGGGGGGTGGCTGCCCAAATGGAGGCATTCCCGAGGGAATGCTTGCCATTTGGGGGCGGCCCCACTGACATCACGAGTGATGTCAGTGGAGAGCTTCTGGCTCTGTTAGAGCTGAAAGCACTCTGGGGCTTGTGATGAACGAGACCCTACCACAAGGGTCTCGTTGCAAGCCCGATGGTCACGATGGTCTTGACTATCGCGACCATCACCATGGCCGCGCTCTATAGCTGTGGGTGGTCACCCACATCTATGCGAGCGGCCAGGAGGCCACTCCAAATTCAGAGTGATTCAGAGTGAGCACTCTTTCAGACCGTCCAGCTCTGAATCAGGCCCTATGTACAGTATATACAGGTAGCACTAACATCAACCACATTTAAAAACTAAAACTACTATAAAAACCACACACAGAAACCCTTCCCCCTTAGACAGTCAATAATCACCTCAGGGACTATGGGCCTGATTCAGAGCCGGACGCTCTGAACGAGCGCTCGCTCTGAATCAGGGCGTTTTTTTTTTGGAGCAGCCTCATAGCTGTGGGTGACCACCCACAGCTATAGCGAGCGGCTAGGTTGATGGTCAAGATGGTCAAGACCATCGCGACCATCGGGCTTGCGACGAGACCCTTGTGGTAGAGTCTCGTGGCCGCAAGCCCCAGAGAGCTTTCGGCTCTAACAGAGCCGGAAGCTCTCCCACTGACATCACTGGTGATGTCAGTGGGGCCACCCTCAAATGGCAAGCATTCAGTTGGGAAAGCCTCCGTTTGGCCGGCCACCCCCCCGGCCCACCCACCAAACGGGGCGAGCTGTCACTCAACATCGACAGCTCGCCCCCTTTGGTGCGAGACCCGGAGCGATGGATTGCCCATTGCTAGCTGAGTCTCGCGCATGTGCACGACGGAGCCGGCTCCGTCGTGCGCATGCTCTGTGGGCCACCATCGACCCGGTTGCGAGTGCTCAGCGCCTGCGACCGGGTCTGAATCAGGCCCTATGTGAGCACGGACTGCTGCACAGCTGTGAGACTCTGGTGGGCAATGTGCTGCTGAGAGAGGTACAGCTGAATGACTTGCTGGTCCAGGCCGCTTGGCCCGAAGGGATTCCACTATTCGCGAGAATAGGGCACGCTGCGAAAGTCACCCAGCTCCAGCTGGCACACTAACTGCGCACCTGAGACAGCTCCGGATAGAGCCATACTTTTTGGCTGCGTATCTGTCCCTGGTCTCCCTTTGATGAAATCCGTGCTGGAAGGCGGCAATGTCTGCAATCCTGGCTGGGTCTGGAGGTGCCTCAGCCACTCCACGTTAGTCCTGCGTCGCCGGCCAGGAACCAAGAAGTAAGATCACAGAGGCCCAGCTTCAGGCCCTTTTTATCCCCCACGTCCTGTGCAGAGATTGGGTGGAATTTGAATCCCCAGATGTAAATGTCCCTGAGCTGCTGGGACCCCCTGCTGGGCTGGTGCCTGTGTGTGTAGTTTATGGTCAGCCCACATTCCTGAGGTGGGGGCTGGGCTAGGAGTGAATAACAGGCAGGAGAGTTTCCCTGGTCACTGGGTGCAATTTAAGAACCAAGGTATTGCCCACACATTCTCTAGCAGAGGTTTGGGCAGATTGCTGAGGGGCATCTGCAGTTGCCTGGTAACTGTTCCATGTGAACCTCGTGCAGGCAAAAGGGGGATCATCACATAGGGAATCCTCACAGGTACTGCAATATGACAGTGATCTTCAGGTGGATAATAAGAATGAACAATGACTCTTTCTCCATGATCAAGGGTGGTCAGATTACAATGCAAATTGACTGAATATGGCTTTCATAAAAAAGAGAGAGAAGAAGCAATGCCAGTGTTAGTGATAATCAAGCAAAGAAAATCATTGCTGAATGTATTTATAATTACAAATAATAATAATAATTATTATTATTATCATTTATATGGCGCCACATGTGTTCCGCAGCGCCATACAAAGTACATAGACAAAAAAGTAACCATTGACTTACAATACAATACAATACAATACAATGCAGGACATGGATAAACATTGCTATATTATTGACATTAATGCCCGCATAAGCAGCCAAGTGTTAGTTGCCCTAGTGGCTAGTAAGAGATAAATTAAATTACAGTAGGGAGAAGCACAAGAGGGTAGAGGGCCCTGCTCGAAAGAGCTTACATTCTTTAAGGGAGGGGAAAACAAACAGGAGTGACACAGAATGGGGTGGGTGGGGAGAAAGGAAAATGTAGCAACAAGTTAGGATGAGAGCTGGAAGGCTTTAATGAAGTAGTGGGTCTTAAGAGCTCGTAATATAATGTAGTGTAAACATTTGCCAGTTGTGTGAAATACAGAGCAATCTGTGCTTGCATATTCTGATGACAGTCATAATATATATGGCTAGACAACTTATTTTCTGAATTTGATTGCAAAGTTCTATTACATGGTGATGATATAGAACACGGGTATTCAACATGCGGTCCTCCAGCTGCTGTGGAACTAAACAACCCAGCATGTCCTGCCACAAGTTTGGTATTAGAGCATGATAAAACTGTTGCAGGATATGCTGAGATGTGTAGTTCCATAGCAACAGGTGGGTCACATTTTGAATAGAAGAAACATTAATGCAACTACTATAGATGCAGCTGCTGTGCATAATAAGTGTAAACAATTGTACAACCTGTCAAACACATCTTATGGTGCATACACACGATCAGATTTTTTCTTCAGATATGGACGATAACGATTTAAAAATCGTTCAGTCGTTCATATCTGAAGGAAAATCTGACATATCTGACATGCCTGAACGATGGACGATCAACGATGCGCGTTCCCGTTTGTCAGATAACGATATCTGACATCTGATGGGTTTGCAGTCAGACTTGGACGATTCCATTTATTTTAATGCAGTCAAAAATCGTTCAATCGTTCAAATCGTTCAAATCGTTCAAAACTTTGGTCAAATCGTTCAAATCGTTCAGATCGTTTAATCGTTCAATCGTTCATCTGACAAATCTGACAAGTCTGACAAATCTGACCGTGTGTACGCTCCATAATGGTGCATACACACGATCAGATTTTTTCTTCAGATATGGACGATAACGATTTAAAAATCGTTCAGTCGTTCATATCTGATGAAAAATCGTTCATATCTGACATGCCTGAACGATGGACGATCAACGATGCGCGTTCCCGTTTGTCAGATAACGATATCTGACATCTGATGGGTTTGCAGTCAGACTTGGACGATTCCATTCATTTTAATGCAGTTAAAAATCGTTCAATCGTTCAAATCGTTCAATTCGTTCAAAACTTTGTTCAAATCGTCCAAATCGTTCAAATCGTTTAATCGTTCAGTCGTTCATCTGACAAATCTGACAAGTCTGACAAATCTGACCGTGTGTACGCTCCATTAGAAATCACATTACCACCACTCCCCAAATGAGTTATACTATGAAGGAAAGTGGAATTTATCATAGGTTAAACCAGTAACACAATATGAGACAATAACATGGTTGCTAGCTCTCCATCCCCCCCAACCTTACAAACAAGCACCAGATACAGGAAATAAAAACTATGCATTATGTAAAAGGCTAGACCCAATTGCAAGATGAATCCGAAATAACATGTCAGAAGAGGTTGCCAGGGACAAAGATTGATGTCAGCATTGATCCAGCATATAGAAAGGCATTAATGTTTCTTTTGATGGAGAACACGCAAGACAAACCAGATGCCAGCTCCAAAATTAGAAATGAATTGTACATCTATAACACAAAGGATTTTGTATTCTGATATAGCCCATGAGTTCTCAATAAGGGAGGCGTTCCTAGACAAACAAGCACACACACTCTGAATGACTTTCAGATCACAGAGCGTTTCTTCCTTGTGGGGAATGTGCCCACATTTTTCAAATTCAAGCAGGAGTGCATTAGACCAGCAATATCTTAATTTACTAAGAATTGCTTTGCTTGCAGATAGTGATGATGCGGCTGATGAATATATAAAACTGGGGTCTGTATTATATCCAAACCATCATATTGGAATCTACTTTGTACAAATCAAGTGATTTAGGGGCCTATTCATCAATACTAAAATATCGATGGAGGTAATTAGGTAGAACTCGCATGGAGTTCCACCTAATTACCGGAAGAATTCATCATTCCTCCTCCCTATAACCATCTATTCCGAAAATATGTCATTTTTGCGATGACAGCTTTTCAGGAAATAGATACTTTTACCTCTCTACACTAACTTACCGCAGCTGGAAACAGTGCTTGCTGAAGATTTTTTTACATTTTGTAAAAACTGAATTTTTTTTTTACTTTAGTGTGTTCTGCCAGGAAAACACAGTCAGAGCAGCTGCAGGAGCCAGAGGAGGGGCCAGGGAGTGATGGAGCGAGCCGGAGAAGGACCTGCCCAGCTGAAGGCAGGTAAGTGTAAATCGCTATACGCCATAGTGTATTATAGTTACGTATAGTAACACCATCAAATTCTGAAAATACATAATTTTCAGAATTTGATGAATAGCCTAATTTCTACATCCCCATACTAATGTATGAATTAATGCAGGGGGACTTAACCAGGAGATATCAGTGATATCTGCTGCGTTGTGTGTTAATGACTACTAAAATAACGTTAATTAAGGAAAATGTTCTTAAAACCGTTATTTTAGTGTTGACGAATAGGCCCCTGAAATCCATATTGAGCACTAGTCATAAATAATACAGTGGTGTATGGTGAACTAACAAATAAACTAAATAAATGAACAGCGCTGAATGGATAAGAAATAATCTGGAAAAATCCCATAGAAACAAGATAAAAAATAAACACTTTAATATTTAAATCATTAAATACTGATACAATACAATATATGAAGTAATAATAAAAACAATTCAGTATAAAAATGCTGCAATCTAAAATAATATTACAATGGTATACCAATATAAAGAAAATACTGTCAATCAAGAAAAAAGGGAATGTGATTTTGGTAGATTCCACTTGTAAATGAGCACAATGGTTATTATTCCATGTAGAATGTTACAGTCATCCTGCAAAAGTTACTTTGTTTATAAAGACAGGATACAAAGTTCCAACAAGTGCTTATTACAAGTTTGCTGCAATCCACAGTCGCATGGGCATTTATCCGGCTGCTACATTAACAGCTGCGACCTGACAGGGTCTCCACGTGTGCCCCAGGACTGCTATTGAGCTTACAGCGGAGTCCCTACAGGTGTATGCACGCTCTCGCTCTCCCTCACAGAAGGATGAGGGTGTGAAAAACAAAGGTAAAAGTCCGGTGTTGACGCCGCACGACCTCACCCGGTATTATACTACAGCGCGCTCTCCACACAAGGGGCTGCTAACGAGTACCAAGGTACCCACATCAGGCTGTTTTGTCTCAACACAATACTCTGAGGATTTGTCTATCAGGCCAATCAAGGACACTATTCGGTGTTGATGCCGTAAGAATTTACCGGGTGTCTATCTTCTGTACACTCTCCTCACAGGGGGACGTTAATGGAGATTGAGGTCACTGGATTACATTTAAAGTCAGCTACATAATACCTCTAGGATTTCAGCATCAGGCCAACAAAGGGTGAGATAGAATCACATGTTGGAACTTTGTATCCTATCTTTATAAACAAAGTAACTTTTGCAGGATGACTGTAACATTCTACATGGAATACTAACCATTGTGCTCATTTACAAGTGGAATCTACAAAATCACATTCCCTTTTTTCTTGATTGACAGTATTCCCCCACCCCTCTTGTAATGCCCCCAGTAGTAGTAGTCCCCCCCTTTGTAGTGCCCCCAGTAGACACAAGTAATATATATAAAAAAAAAAAAAAAACCCCACTTACCTGAATCCCCGCTCCCGCCGCCGCCATCTGCTCCTCCGTCTGTCCTCCCGGGCCGGGTCGCTCTGCATTATGGGAGAGACGTCATATGACATCATGACATCTCTCCCATTACCCACTGCGGGAGCCGGAAGATGGAGCGGCTTCCGCAGTGGGCACAGCAGCAGCAGCTAATGAGAGTCTGACAGACTCTCATTGGCTGCTGCTTACAACAAACACACAGCTGCCGGAGCCGGCGACTGTGTGTTTGTCAGTGTAGCGCTGACCGAACTCCGTCCGCTCAGCGCTACACGCGGTGCAGTCTGTGTCACAGTGACACAGACTGCACTGGCCCGTGGCCCGCATGACGCTGCGGCCCGGGGGGCACATGGCACCCTGCCCCCCGGCCCAGCCCGCCACTGGGTATACCAATGTAATATTATTTTAGACTGCAGCAGTTTTATACTGAATTGTTTTTATTATTACTTCATATATTGTATTGTATCAGTATTTAATGATTTAAAGATTTTTTTATCTTATTTTTATGGGCATTTTTCCAGAATATTTCTTATCCATTCAACACTATTCATTTATTTAGTTTATTTGTTTTTTCTTCCTTGGTTTGCAACCATATTGTACAGCTGCAGGGGAATAATTGTTTCATTGATTAGTTACTCCAGTCAGCGCCGGAGGCTAATTTTCTAGTTTTTTTTCTGTGTATGGTGAACTAGCCACCATTATTGGGTCTGCTTTCAATATTAGCAATCCAATAGCAATCTAAAGTGTATACGTACCATCAGAATGCTGCTAAGCAGAGTACATAGAGGCTGCTTTAAAGATGAAACTAGTTTTTGTTTATGTCGCTGGTCTAATGCACTCCTGCTTGGATTACAAAAATGTGGGCACCTTTTTGATGAGGAAGAAACCCTTTTCAAATTGTGTGTACTCCTTGGTCTAGTTAGTGTTCACACTAAGCTTTTTTAGGGCACTGCACCTTGCCCATTTTGTAAAACTTGAGGAGCGCCATGTCCATTTACAAGTGCTGACTTGCGCCATACTTGCCGACATTCAGTGCCCTCCTTCCAGGAGGGAGCTGAATGCCTGCAAACAGTGGGGGGCGTGGCTGGGCAAAGGAGCCACGATGACACAATTCAGCGCAAATCGCATTATCAGGCCCCCCGCTACGGAGGGTTCTACTAGGTGGTCGGGGGGGCAGGCGGCAGCCGGGAGGCTTGCCTGCCTTTCCGAAGGGTCGGGAGCGGCACCCGATATTCAGGAGGCTCCCGACCAAATCAGGAGGGTAGGCAAGCCTGACTTGCGCCCTGCACTTCTCTGTAGCATGGTACCACCATATAAAGGCAGACTGAAGCAGGCATAATCTGGGAGTCACCATGGATCAAATTAAGATGGATGGTGCAAAGGGCCAGACGACGGTCCACAATCCAGCACCCAGAGATTTACAACATTTAAAAAACAAGAGGGAGGACCCTGGGACTCCTGCTCAGTGTTGTCAGTGACTAGCCACCCCAAACAAGCCGGGATTCGCAGTCTTAGTGGCCCATAGCCCGCTGATGCAGGAGTACTCTGCACCTAATTGATGTATCATCTGTGTGCAATGTGAAGGTGGCAGGCACATATCTCCCTTAGGAAACTGTAGTGTTAGAGGGTTTTTTTTTATCTTTTAATGGGAAATAAGTCATATGTTTGCCACAGATTTTGAATAAGACTACTGGATTCCTCAAAGTTATTTAAAAAAAGTTCAGGAGATAATTTGCCCTACCCAAAAAAATACTTGAGTGAACACTACTAGGAGCATCTTCCTGATGTGCTGCCCTATTAGGAACTCATGGGTTATCAGAAACATTCAAATTCCTGCATGTAATAAAACACTGTCAAAAATCAAACTTTTTAACTTAAAAAATAGAGGGGATGCTCTATGCAGGACGCTCGCAAGCGGGTCGATGTTACCCCAATGCGCATGCGCACGATGGAGGGAGCTCCGTCGTGCGCATGCGCGAGACCCGGACAGCGACAGCCAAGCTGTCGCTCCGGGTCTCGCACCAAAGTGGATAATGTAAAACAAAGTGGATAATGTAACACAAAAGGCTGCATTGTGGTAGACCAAATAAAAAAAAACTGCAGATTTTTATTTGTTTTTTTTGTTTGTTTCATTCACTCTATGACCAAAATAGCATCTGCCATAAATTTTACCCCGATGAGACACTATGATTTGTAATTACCTAATTAAAATTATTTTTCATTTTTAATTGACCATTAAATTAAAACTAAGCAGTTAACTCCAATCTACAAATCTACATTATAAGCAAATCGGGATGTTGTAGATCATTCTGCAAACACAATGAAAGACATTCATAAAACAATGTGTGGTACTCTGAATGTTGAAACAGTTGATGCAGTATCAACAAAAAATGTTATACAGTTATCAAGCATTAGTATTAATATAAATATTACATTATAAAACACACACATTGCTACATTTAGCTTAGCTTTCAATACACTGCAAAGAAACTACAAATCTTTTAGGCTAGATAGGAGATGGCAGTATTTATGTCCAGGTTTTCCTTTGATAAATTTATGTGAGAAAATATAGGGCTGCTAAAATGAAGGTATCCCTACTTTGAGCACTGGATTGAGTTCTAAGGCTCGTAATGAAGAGAATTTTGGACACAGAAACTTCAAAGGATGTGCTAGCCACTCTTTGAAATATTAAAGATAAACACTTTGTCACCAGGTGGTACTGTTTCCATATGCATCACTTGAATAACATTACAACTGTCAATGTGTCCTCCATTGTGGTCAACAACAGTTTCCATTTGAAGAACAGCATTCTCTAAAGCCGAACATAACAGGTGAGGTGGAATAACCAGCACATGACATCTACTGCTGTTTTTCAGATCTGACACCATGTCATTGGCTGGCTATGATTACACAGAACGGTTGTAATGCTGTTCAAATTATTTGTAGTGCAGCTGGGCAACTTTGTGACAACATTTTTAACTAATATTTTAATTCAATAATAGCTAGCACATGCTCTGAAGTACCTGTCGTCCAAATTTCTCTTCATTATGACTCTTAATATTTGCTCCAGAGTGCTCTAAAATGCCTTAATTTTAACAGTTCTGTACATTGGTAATTAATTTAAATTGCATATCATATCTACAGTACTTTATCCAAGCTTACTGTAACATTGCTTATAACTTTTAAAGTATAGTGTTACTTTAAAAGTTATTTTTCATTGCATCTCCCTGATTTTAAAAGATGCTGTTTTGTTGAATGTACTTCACTAATGTGATAACAACCTTATTTCACATAATATAAATATAAGCGCTATAATGCAATTTATTAATAACATCTAGAGTCTTCTGGCTTTAACAGTATTAATTTGCTTGCGTAAACTAGTGGCTATATTATAACATAACTACATCTACCATACTTGAATCCAATAATACATTTGTAGAACTTTCTGCCTATGTTCACAATGAAGAACACAACACAAGCACAATGGTCAGTCTTTGATTTCTTTGATTTACAACAATCTTTAACAACAAAGATCTTGTCTTGTCAAAGTCTAATAGAGTATTTTTTCTACTTCAAATATATTCCGTTATTTAAATCTTCACATACATCTTACCCTAGTGAACTACAGCTTGTTATGTAGACACTTCTTTCCCCCATCAGAAGATTTGGATGATGCCTTCAACTTACTAAAGACCAAAAGATCATGGAAATGTTAACACTGATTTCGGTATAAAAGGAAGAGGGAGAGTAATGATTTATAGCTGAATTTTTTTTCATGGTTTCATTATGGTCTGTAACCAGCAACACAACAAAGCAGTTCTACATAAGCACTCAGTACAATTTGTATTTCTTGCTATAAACACACTGCTCATTAAATTCTACATAAAGCATATCGGTCAGGAATTCATGCGGAGAACAAACATTTGGTCAAGTTGCAGGAAGAAAAGTTTTCCCTGCAAAACACATTTTTGAATCAGTCTAAATAAAGTTAACCATTTGTGGACCTCCAACTTTTCAAGGTGGTATTTGGAACAAACGTGCAAACATCTGCAAATGCACAATAAGTGGGTGGTCATGGGTCACAGGGATATGACCATCTCTTCGGACACATTGGACTGCCACCCTTCCCTATCCAGAATGCATTTTAAATGCCACATATTCGCACATTTGCTGTTGTGCTTACAATTTAAGCCTGTGTACGACATAAAACACTATGAAGGAGATAGATCTCAGAACATGTTTGCATACATAGTAATTTCTGCCCATTTTTTTTACATACAGGTTTTTGCAGCCTGTTCAAATCCCAACACAAGAACCCGGACAGCAGGAGATGCCGACGCTGGCTGGTAAGTACCCTTACCCTCCCCTCCCGCCATCCTCCTTTAACAGTGCACTGGTGGCAGCTGCCGGTCTGATCGTATGCAGCTGGCGCTATCAGGCTGAGCCACATAGTGTTGCAGCCCCAGTATTTCCTTCACGCTTGTTACTAGGGGTCCCAAGGGGCATCACTACGGCTGCCCCTCATAGCGCAGAATATAAAATAAGCCAGTGGCAGATACACCTAAATCCAATCCCGACATTGGACTACATGCCTGTTCCCGGCTTTGTTGCAGTAATGTTATTGTACTGCCACCTGTCAGAGGAACCGTATCAATGAGGAAAGAAAACAACTTTCTGCATATGGGAAATGGGGGGGGCTAAGGTGCGCTTTTTCTTGGTGTTGTGGTGCTGACTGTTGTGGTATGATTGGTGGGTACGGTGTGGGGTTTGCGTGTGCAGGAAGAAAGAAAAATTAAATGAAAAAAAAACAGACAGAGTGTGGGGTACAAATCTTGTATTTGGAGTAGTCACAATGCTGCTTCGATGAGGTCCCGGGCAATGCAGGTGTGTGTGGAGGTGTTTGAGTAGAGGGCGATGGAGGTGGATGATGTTGAGACTCTGGATGGGGAGGTGGGTGAACCCTTTCAGGGGGCTCCTTGCCATGCGGTTCAATGACCGGCACGTATCCCCCGCTTGACCTTTTATCTACAGTCTTAGGAGTCTCAGTAGGTGGGTGAGAGAGTTCGGTGAGTGAGGAGTGAGCACCCAGGCGGCATCCCACGTGGTGGTGAAAATGTCTCGGAGTAGTGGTCTGTGGCATCACCCCATTAGAACATGTCATTTACGGACATAGGGATGAGTAACTATACCCCTCATTGATACTGCCTTTTTTATTATCTTGCTGTTTTGACATTGCATTAAATTGCGTCTTTTTTGCATAAGACTCTGTAATGGTGGTGTGCTGGTCAAGTCTTGGATGAGAGAGAGAGAGAGAGAGAGAGAGAGAGAGAGAGATCGCACGGCACTCACAGGACTTAGTGAATGGGTATGGGCTGGTGGCAACCACCTAATCACTGGAGGATATCCTTCTGCTGTATAGACAAGGGTGAGTCAAAAATTATCCGCACTCCAGTTACTTTAAAGCATCTGTTGGCCGCACTGTCTTATCAACGCTTTCTGTACTAGGTCGCTGTCTCCCCAGTCACTGCTCTGCAGGTTTGAACGTCAGTGTTACTTCAGTTCATTTGTGATTGCAGTGCTAGAAAAACTGGCTTCCCCACTTGTGATTTGCACAAAAGAAGAGCAGCGTGCAGTGATTCGCAGGGAGATAAACGCAACTGCAATCTGCACGCATATCGAGCAATTATTTGCCATTGCGCATACAACGCAGTGCACGTGCGCAAAGGCAGCAGTGCGTCCACTGTGCATTCACGGAGGCCCATTGCAGATTGACTGACAGGAAGTGACCGTTTGGGGGTGGAGACGGGGTGGTTTACGAATCGCAGGCATGCCTGGCCATTTGAACGCCGTTACTTGGTCGTGTATAAATTAGCCACTAAAATGGCATATGCAGCTCTGCGTGGCAGAAGAGCTCCCTGGCCTGCATGTGGCCAGACCTGCCGCAAGGGTAAAATGGCTGCCCATGTACTTCGATGATACCAATGTTTAAGTAGGTATGCGGTAACTGGCTATTTAAATTATGTGCTCGCACTGCGTCACGTAAAGCCGCCCACTAAGTAATAGTGAGCGGCCGCACTATGAGCTCGTACCTGTATAAAGATTCCCCTTTGCCACTCGCAACACACGTCATCTCCGGCATTTTTAGGATTAACCAGGTACATCGAGAGCCGTCGGAGCTGCTCGCAGTGTTTGTGGTAGCCTTTTCCCACCACAACATTGCGAGCAGTTCTGGTTAAAATACAACCTAGTCACGTGTGTAATGATGCTACTTTGCTAATTATACACACCCATTAAATGCCGTTCTGACGGTCAGGCACACCTGCATTCAAACATCCACACCACCGTTTTCAAGCACCTTCCCCTGTTACCACCCACAAACGGCACTATCTGTCACTCAAAATAGCGGCCCGACTATGGTCTTTGGGCGAGCACTTTCCCATCACAATGACTGGTTCACGCACGCGCATTCCGACTCATATGCTTGCGCAGATTGCGAAAAATCGCTCAATGCGAGTGAGCGCAGCATAGCAATGGCTTTGAAATAAAACAAACAAGATGTGCTTCAACTGCAGACTTTCAGATTTAATTTAAGGGTAATTACATCCAAATCAAGTGAACGGTGTAGGAATTACAACGGTTTCTATATGTGCCTCCCACTTTTTAAGGGGCCAAAAGTAATGGGACAAACTAAACAATCCTAAATCTAACTTTCACTTTTTAATACTTTGTTGCAAACCCTTTGCAGGCAATTACAGTCTGAAGTCTGGAACGCATAGACATCACCAGACGCTGGGTTTCATACCTGGTGATGCTCTGCCAGGCCTCTACTGCAAATGTCTTCAGTTCCTGCTTGTTCTTGGGGCATTTTTGCCTTCAGTTTTTTCTTCATCATGCTCAATCGGATTCAGGTCAGGGGATTGACTTGGCCATTGCATAACATTCCACTCTTTAGCCTTAAAAAACTCTTTGGTTGCTTTTGCAGTATGCTTTGGTACATTGTCCATCTGCACTGTGAAACGCCGTCCAATGAGTTCTGAAGCATTTGACTGAAATTGAGCATATAATATTGCTTGAAACACTTCAGAATTCATTCTGCTGCTTTTGTCAGCAGTCACATCATCAATAAATACAAGGGAACCAGTTCCATTGGCAGCCATACATGCCCACGCCATGACACTACCACCACCATGCTTCACTGATGAGGTGGTATGTTTTGGATCATGAGCAGTTCCTTTCTTTCTCCATACTCTTCTCTTCCCATCACTCTGGTACAAGTTGATCTTTGTCTCATCTGTCCATAGGATGTTGTTCCAGAACTGTAATGGCTTTTTTAGATGTTGTTTAGAGTTTGCCAATCTGGTCTTCCTGTTTTTGTGGCTCACCAATGGTTTACATCTTGTGGTGAACCCTCTATATTCACTCTTGTGAAGTTTTCTCTTGATTGTTGACTTTGACACATATACACCTACCTTCTGGAGAGTGTTTTTGATTTGGCCAACTGTTGTGAAGGGGTTTTTCTTCACCAGGGAAATAATTCTTCTGTCATCCACCACAGTTGTTTTCCGTGGTCTTCCGGGTCTTTTGGTGTTGCTGAGCTCTCGAGTGCGTTCTTTCTTTTTAAGAATGTTCCAAACAGTTGATTTGGCCACACCTAATGTTTTTGCTATCTCTCTGATGGGTTTGTTTTGATTTTTCAGCCTAATGATGGCTTGCTTCACTGATAGTGACAGCTCTTTGGATCTCATATTGAGAGTCGACAGCAACCGATTCCAAATTCAAATGTCAAACCTAGAATCAACTCCAGACCTTTTACCTGCTTAATTGATAGTGAAATAACGCACATATAGAAAACGTTGTAATTCCTACATCATTCACCTGATTTGGATGTAATTACCCTCAAATTAAATCTGAAAGTCTGCAGTTAAAGCACATCTTATTTGTTTCATTTCAAAGGCATTGTGGTGGTGAATAGAGGGGAAAATATGAAAATTCTGTCAATGTCCCAATATTTATGCACTTGACTGTATACTAGTGGCCACCTGTATCCCCCTCTGGGAGTGGGGGTGCTAGGCTGAAGCTTCGCCTAGGGTGCCGACAGACCTTGCACCTGCCCGATTAGGGTGTTTAGTATATATATCACCAGTGTAAGTAAGCCTCTCTTAGCTATTGGATATGAGATAAAAATAGTAAATAATCTCAATTTATTTTACATTAATGCAAATCATATATTTACATAGTCATGTACATGGTTTAGGCTAGTTGTTCAGGATGTAAGTAATCAAAAAGTAATTTAAAAAGTAGCATATTCTTATTTGATAAAGTTCATTTAAAATGCCTCTATACTATCCATAACATTCAAAGTAAAAATGTGTAGTTTAACTTTAACTAAATTCATTTATACAGTTAACACAAATTAACAATTGAGCTCAATGTTGACATCTTAAAGTGCTAAGTGTCAGAAGAAAATACAGAAAAAAGTTATTTTGTCATATTTTTTCTACTTTAAGTATGTTTTTGAATCAAGTTAAAAAAGGTTAAATAAAGTCTACTGCAGTACACATTGCTATTTACCAACTAGTTTATTGATCAATATCAGGAACTACAGAAATTAGATAAAATGTTGCCCTTTGCAGCATGCAGAGAGCAAATATCACTAATCTGATAATCAATAACAGTGAAAATATCATAATTTTTTGACCTACACAAAATATCCATTTTATTGGTAATAGTTACAGTAAGTTTGATTCAGTAAATGTGGACATGTTCTTCTTGTCTTTCTTTAAGCCATTTTTTGAAAGGAGAAAATAGGATTTCTTCTTGTGGTGGGTTCAAAATTAAAGTGAACATTTGCAAATCACACCAATTTCATGAAATGTAATTTAAAATGCTGAATTTATGATTTTTCTATCCTATTTGAGTTAATTGTGATTCACCTTAGAAATGTGCGCAGACCCTATATTTTGGTTTTAGCAAATCCTCCCACACATTTTTTGGTGTTGGCAAAACCACCCTCAAGTGTTTTGGTTTGGTTTTGGTTCTAGATTTCTTTAAAAATTGTTAAAAACAGCTAATGTCATGTAATGTGGACCTGTTTTAGTTCCTTTAGTATTAGCAACATTAAAAAAATGTATTTCCCATAATTTCCAGTCTATTATTTTAAACACCTCACAGCACCTGAAATCAAGAGGGATAGACTTAAAAGCAATCCAAAATACGCAAGATCAGGTTTGCAGATCTGAGTTCCAAACTTGGATAGAAGACCTGAGTCAAGTTTCGGTTCTACTCTGAACTCCATGGTGATCTGAGCCAGGACTTATTTCGACTCGGAAGCCCCAAAGTTTGGGTGTGTTCAGTTTTCAGCAAAACCAAACCGCTCATCTCCAATTCACCTAGGTTAGTTTTCAAAATGCAAATAATTTGGCAGTTGGAAAATGGCTTTGTTCCCTTTCATACAAACCTTTACTTTGCCCACACTTGGGGGTAAATTTACTAAAGTGAGAGTTTTTAGAAGTGAGTTTTAGAAGAGATGTTGCCCATAGCAACCAATCAGATTCTAGCTATTATTTTATATTAAATGTTAAGTAGAATCTGATTGGTTGCAATGGGCAACATCTCTTCTTAAACTCACTTCTAAAAACGCTCACTTTAGTAAATTTACCCCGTAGACTATGGAAACGCCGCCATCCTTCTCCACAATTTCATGCACTTTGTCTGAAGTCTGGGCACAGTTATATAAACCAAGGAACACAGGGTTTATATTATGTTTTCTAAATTATCTCTAATTATTAATTTTAGTTGGCATTAGTGCTTCTGCTGTTGTAGGAATGACTACAGTGTTTTTGTAAGCATTTTTGAATACTTTTCAACCAAAAACTCCCTTTCAGATGTGAAAACAATTGGTTGATTTTCTGCTTCTACTATTTTAAGGAATACATTGCTTGATATCATTGTGCATTGCCATGGTATTAGTACATCATGTACAGTAGCTATAAATGAACAAGTACAGTACCTGAGAGCAGTTTTTGACAATGGTAATTGTATGGAAAAATACTCCATTTTAAATCATCGCAAATTTCCTCTGTATTTCAAAAGCCAGACAGATAATTACGCTAATGACAAGTACAGAAGCACCTGTGTTTTGTGTTAGTTACTATGTTGTAATTAAATTTAATATTTAAGCTACTAAAACTCACCATCACCAAAACAAGCATCCAGATATATTTTCCCTAAGTACAATCTTGGAGCTCCTTATATGTCTGACGGGCCATATTTGGATATAGATATTTTTGATGCCCACAGATTGGCCTCTGCACTGTGTTTAGCATAAATCCCAACCATCCTGATTTCAGTGGGACAGTCACAATTTAAGGACTCTAGCTTGCCATCACATTCAGGACTACATTGTCCCTAACAGCTGGGAGGTATTACAGTTCAGTGGGAGCATTATTGAGTGGGAGACGTGCAGTGAAAGGGTGACTGATAGGAACTTAAAGGACCACTTTCAGCGCAAGGCATGCACCCAAAAACAAGGGCTTGACCCCTATCCTCTCAATCGATCCTCCCAATCCAAATGTTGGAAAGTAAAGTATGGTTCTCCCATGGGCATTATTGATTTGGAATGTTCTTGGCTAATTTGCAATTAATTCTCTGATGGTTCTAGGAATTTCAAAATCAACTGACCAGATTTGCTTATCTCAAATAATGGATAATGTAGGTGATTAATTACATCATATTCCAGAGTATTGCCATTTTTATCTTCACGGCTTCCCTCTATAGTTAACTACTGAGTTATCTTTAATTTATTTAATAAACAATAATTGGCACTGTTATGAATACCTTTCATTAGCTATATCGATGTGTGCAAATCAACAAACTTGTTTGCTTTCATAAAGTTGAAAGAGAAAAGAAAAGGTTGACTAGAATGCATTTCCACATTGGAATTGCTTATGTGATGGCTCATTATTATGATGCCCATGAACCGTGAAGGTTCTAAAGCACCAAAGCGCAGCAGAACCATACTTACGGTGCTATACATATTGCTAATGTTCATTCATTAAGTCATTATTCTGTTTTATTGCACCAAACAGTTGCAGCGCAATATTTCATAGCCCCACAATTCACAGAACAATATTTTATCAACCCATTAATATTCTACATTATAACCTTATATTGTCCCACAAGGCATTAAGTTGGCAAAGATGTAAATAAAAAAACATACTTTGTCTAATGCTAGTATCTATAACTAATTTTTTCCCCCAATGCAGTCATTAATTACTTTGTAATAGACTATTACTGCATCTCATTTTAATGTAATGAATGAAACATCTGCTACTCTAACAAGATGTAAGATTACTGGAAGCCTTACAAATTTCCTGGCATAGTCCTTGCATATGAATATCTAAAACTTGTTCAGTTTAAGGAAAAGGATACATTGAAGTTAAAATAGCTGAGATGCTTTACTGAAATAAGTGATATTTTTCTTGAATCTAATATAAAATAAAGTAATAAAAAGATACCTGCTTTCTTATTGCACTGTACTGGGAAAATTATGCTGAAGCACTTTTGCTTCACAACAACTTCAAATTAAAACTGTTCTCTTGAAACCCTGGTTATGCAAAACTATAAATGTTGAAAGTTTAACAAAAGTGTTTTTCAACAGACACAGGAGGTCATTTACAGAATGCAAAATAGATGTGCAAAATCCTCTTTGGTTGCCGAATAGATTTGCAGAAGTGCACTTAGATTTCCACCAAAATGTGTGTGGCTGCGGAAAACATATGCTGTGAGCCAGCACCGTGGCAGGGCACCAACCACTTGCAAATGTTACATCACTATGTCACACCAAGGGGGCAGAGGAAGCTTTGGTGGCTAACAGCAGATGTAGTGGCTGCAGGTGCTCTTTGGGATCGATGGTACCACCCTCAGGGCCCTGGATGGTGGCACCACTCCCACAGTCCTAGAAACATAGAATTTGACAGCAGATAAGAACCACTTGGCCCATCTAGTCTGCCCCTTTTCATGTATCCTTTAGGCAACTTCAACCCTATCTGCTCCTTACGTCTCTCTTGAGGATATTCTTATGCCTATCCCAAACGTGTTTAAATTGTTCCACCGTTTTTCGGTTCAAGCACATCTGATGGGAGGCTATTCCACTTATCCACTACCCTTTCTGTGAAGTCATTTTTCCTCAAATTTCCTCTAAGTCTACCTCCCTCCAGTTTCAGTGTATGTCCTCGTGTTCTTGTATATCTCTTCCTTTGAAGAATGCTTCCCTCCTGTCCCTTGTTAAAACCCTTCATGTATTTGAAAGTTACTATCATGTCCCCCCTTTCCCTTCTCTGTTCCAACCTATACATATTAAGATCTTTTAGTCTTTCCGGGTAAGTTCTGTGGTGTAGGCCATGCACCATTTTAGTTGCCCTTCTTTGTACCGTCTCTAATGTGTCTATATCCTTCTGGAGATATGGCCTCCAGAACTGAACACAGTATTCTAGATGAGGCCGTACCAATGATCTATACAGTGGCATTATCACTTCTTTTTTCCTGCTACTGATTCCTCTCCCTATGCAAACAAACATCTGACTTGCCTTCCTCAATGCTTTGGTGCATTGCTTGCCTGCCTTTAAGTCAATTGAAATGGGGACTCCTAAATCCTTTTCCTCCTCTGTATTTCCATTATAGTGTCCTTGATACTATACTGTATTTAGCCTTTAGGTTATTGAGACCCAAGTGCATGATTTTGCATTTTTTGACCTAGTTACGGCCCTGTGGTTAGCATAAGCTGATGGAAGGCTATGAGTGGGGTGAGGGTGTTCCTTGTAACTGCAGAGTACACAATGTACATGGATGTGTAAAAACTTGCAGAAACGGGCAAATTATCATTAATGGAGCAGGATTGTTGGAATGAAGTAAAGAGGTACATTTTTAAGGGCTTTTCATGCTTTTCAGAAAGACACAAATCCTTTTTTATGCTACAGAAAAACATGAATCTTGCAACAGCTATGAGCTTGCGACAATTGGCTCTTATTCTATACTTTTAATGGAATACATGTGGCACCTTCCAGCTGAAGTTCATTGGGGGGAATTATTTTTATGTGCACTTTGATCAGTTTAAAATATAAATCCACAAACACATGGAGTGCTATATGTAATGAACAAAGTCCCTATGTCCCTTAAATCATTATTAACTTCAGCTATAAACCAGGCTAGACCCAGCAGTATTAAAAGAATGTTGAAAATTAATAGTTAATATACAGTATGTACAGTATAGCCCGTTTATATTCCTGCTTCTGTAATTACTACTTCATATTTCAGATATTTAGTTAAAATAAAATTAGTTAAATAAATGTTTGTTCAATTAAAAAGAAAAATAATTTAAAAAGTGTCAACACTCATATCTGATATTGGAAAAATATATTGTGTTAGCAAAACATATTAAACTATTTTGTTTGGCTTATGTAGTATGTTTACTTTAATGAAACAATTTACTCTTCCAACTTTTACTTCTACTGCATTCATTGCAGAATTTGTCTCTAGCAGCTGATGGTAATGTACCAGAAAACTATTGATTCAGAGTTTCAAATGTACTTGGTCATCATTCATTTGCCTTTGACTTCAATCATGTACAAAATGTGATTTTATCATCTCTCCGACAAGGAATCATCTTTCACATTACTGATGAAAATAAGGAGCCAGCTTATTAGCCTTCATTACTGGTATCTTCTTTTGATAAATAACAAAGCAATATATTTTCAAAGAATTAAGTATGCACATAATTATCAAACTCGATCAGCAAAATGTCAAGTTGCCACCATACAGATTAGGATTATTAGCCCATAATTATACATTAATATGCAGTAAAGCATCCTTGTATGTATTTGCCCTTATCTGACATTCTATTAAGAGACCAGGTACAAGTATAGCTTATTCATAAACAGATTTATGTGTGTCGTGTAACTGTAATCATATCGAAAATCTAATCTAATATAGAATAGTTTTGCTATAACAAAGGATGTGGAACCTGGGGTATTTATTTTCAACCTAAATTGCAAACCTATGCAGGACATCCACATGTTGCAAATTAATTTGAATAGATCATTATAACAGTCTGCCAATGTGGTTAACATTGGGTAACAAAATCTGCATACAGTATATATTGCTGATATTAGTTTACTCTCTCAACATGTTCATTATTGATAAATCTATCACACTTGCTTTGTTTTCTGGTTGTAAGTGGATATCACAAGCAGTGACATGGTATGCAACCAAAGATAGGCATCTGTATTGGTAAAACAAATATTGCTTTATAGGAAATAATTCACAGGAATACAGTTTTAATATGATGTGCTATATATTATGTGACTGAGAAGGGTCGGAACGCCGGGACCTTGCGGACATCAACATATAAATAAGGAACTCCACTTTCATTGTTTTATTTCAATAGCATAGTTTTTTCTGTTATCACAGTTTAAATAATTGCATGAACATAGAAACCAAATTCTGGCCATAGCTGGATCTTCTGTAACATGATGGATCAATAAGACCACAGATTCATGGTTCTTTTAATTATACTTGATTCAACAATAAGAGAATGAAGTATGTTGTTTTACAGCTGGTTTATTATCAGACTGTAATTTTACAGTAAATCGGTTTGAGTTAGTAACAGCAACTTTTTTAATAAAAAGCATGAATCACATTCTTTAGCTTCTGCTACCAAGTGAGATCCCATTCAGTGTTCACATATGAGACCTGGTGCTGCAACTATAAAGCCAAGATTCTCTTCCCCTTGTGCCAAACATACAATAAAAGATATTGCAGCCTGGACTATCCCTTAAAACTGCTTCCCCATGTCTCAGCTCTGTTTACTGAATAACTGAAGAATATGGGCAAACATTTTATTGAACAATTAAGTAATGCTTTTCCTAACTAATCTGAGGGACTTCTTGCTGGAAATATGCTTTTTTTCCTGCAAAGCTCTGCCTGTGTCTGATTGTAGAATCTAAAGTACTGAAAATCTTTAAAAGAACCTTGAAAGTGTGAAGCTGTTATTCCATGTTGTTAAACCTTTTAACAGGACCCCATCCATCAGGAACAAAATGTTCTGCTTCCGAGCATTCCACTTAATTTACTATTGCGGTTACCTGCGCTGAATTAATAAATTGATGTTAAAAAACACATCTCTCATCCATTAATTTATCCCAAGTAACTGCAACAATAAATTAAGTGGGAAGTTCAGGAGCAGAGCATTTTGTACCAAGGGTTATGTTGGAGGGTCTGTGAATATTAATGGGTATTAATGAGTGCACATTGGCTCACATATTCACTGTACTACTGAAAAGCTTTTTGTGACATTAATTTATAAGTAGTATACCGGTTACAGCAATGGCTACTGATAAGCTATGAAAGATTACAGGGAATTACTCACAGATAACGTGAACGATATCTAAGGTAAAATATTAAAATGTTCAAAAGAGAAGAGAATTACATTTTTCTAATTTTATTAAGAATAGTTTGTGTGTTGTGACGTAATTAGGCTTTTCATAGACTATGAGATATAGCATAGAGATATAGCATAGAGATATTGCATAGAGATACAGCGTATCTTCATGTATACTGAAATGTCTGATCATTTTTATGTTTTTACAAAGCTTAGAGAACTAAATATTATAAAATGAACTAGCTGGAATACCCGGCTTTGCCCAAGTTGAAGAATGGACCTTGAAGTACATCTGCAGCCTTCATTAATTACATTATCCTCACTGATAACTCCATTCCATTGATTCTGAAAAGGAACCCACTGTTTGTTAACATGGTTTTAGCCCTGAAAAGAACCTATGTGGATACTATTACCTCAACACTTAGGTATAAATAATGTTGTTTGTTTTTTCCTTTTGGAGCTAGAATGAAAAGGTTGTTGGAAGCCCCCACTCTTGAGCATGCCACATACAGCTGCTTAAGCTTAGTTTGAATGTGGTATACTAAAGAAGGGAAAGCTTTGCCAAGGAACACAGAAGTAATTCATACCCTGGATAATAATGAAATTTAGGAGTAAATGACAGTGCAAGCAGGCATACTCTCTGACTGTTTGGAATGGAGTATATCAGGAGCAGAGTGACATACAGGACAAAAATCAGTACAGCTTCCCAAATCCCTGCACAACAGAAATCAATGTCGAGCAGAAATTTCTGCAGACCAATATTAGAGAGCATGGCATATGAAAATGTGCTTGGGGGAAATGAATAACTGTCAGTGCAGGTGCAGTGTGACAGTTGATCTTCCATTGGAGCTCTGCCTGCTCCCCATTAGTACATAGTAGGCCGTGCCTTCAGATCAGGGCAGTTTTAGGTACTGAAAGACATCCTGAGCGAACTTGTTTAAACCAAAATTTCTCCACGGCATACTTGGTGGGCACCATGTAGACCTCCATGGCCCTGACAAACTTCAAACATAGCCAAAAAACTAATCCTGGTCACACTACACCACTATGCCAAATTTGTTGGAGTTAGGTACAAAACTCTGGCCATGCATAAAGGACAAATAGAAAGACACATACACTGTCTTGCTTATTATATAAATGTCAGAAATATAAAAAGCTCAATAATAACGTTTAATTTTCATCTAAAACACATCAACATATTAAAAGTAGGAAACATAATTGAAGGCTTACTGTATTAAATTGTTTTCTTTATAGGGATGCCTGTTGCTTTTAACAGTACTGTATTAAATGAGCATTTTCATTCATTTACATTTTGTGCTCACAGGGGGAATTTAAATTGCAGACATTATAGCAGAGAACAGATTGTGTTGGAACAATGTATGGCACTTTTTAAGTAATGATCTTGTTTAATCACCATAACACAACAAGAATCAATATTCAGGCCATAGAACTTTCATTAATTTACTGTCGGGTTGTCACTAAATCCTGTAATAGTGTCAATTATTTGACACTCCTAATTAACCTTGACTATAACCTAAAAAATAAATAAAACAATGAAAAGCCTATATTCATGAAGGGGTCAGTTATTTTACCATTAGCATTTATGTTTGAAATTTCACTACATCTTAATTAGCAAGACGCATGAACTAATTTGCCAGCTCTCTCTTTGCAAAATAAATCACTAACTCCTTTGCAAAACAATACTATTGAAAAAGAACACACTTACACAGTGCAAAGTTCTGCCTCCTATTGTTTCTTTATGCCTGTCAAACTTCACACTTTTCCTCCTGCAGGTGGATGTTTCCATCGTGCATTTCAATTTATGCAAATATGACTATGAATATTCCTTGAACACAGGGCTGGATTAAGGGGGGGCCCTTGGGGCAAGTGCCCCCGGGCCCCACTCTCTGAGAGGGCCCCCCACTACATCACAGATCGGATCTTAACTGAAGTGTCCTAAGGATGCTCCAGGTGGCACTGCTGCAGAGATTCTGGCTGCAGGGTGCCTGGAAAGTCACCCTGCTAGCCAGCTGCAGGGGTCGAGGGTGAGCAACGGTGATGGCCACAGGGCTCTGCACTCTGTGCGGTCACACCGCTCACACACCCCTAGTTGTGGCCCTGGATATATCTACAGATAAATACATATATATATATATATATATATATCCAGAGTCCAAGTGGCACTCACATATTTCATATATCCACGTTGCTGGGGTGCATAGAATACATCTGTAGACAGCCAAAATATATTCAAGGAAATGAGAGAGCACTCACCAGTCTTCATAATGCAGGCAAAAGGATAATTTATTTACTCACATCATCATAAAAAATGCAGATGTCGATGTTTCAGGCCACATAGAGCCCTTTGTCAAGACCAGAACACCGGAGACCAGAGTGTATAAGCAGCCAGCTATACCACTTTGCCGCGATGTGTAACTACCGGTTTGCGTTCCAGCATGGTTTAACGCACGCCAGCGAGATACTATGTGAATGAGCATCTGGTCACCCTGACACTCTTCTGGTGACAATGTAAGTGGAGGTCTTTATAGATAATACATATGTATGTGCCTTATAGGAAGTCTTACTGAACTGTACAAGTGTTCTATTATACTGGTAAATACTGGCCTTACTTCCTGTGGTAATCAGGGGGGGGGGTTGCCTATATGGGATACTTCTAGTAATTATAGGCCCATTTGGAAAGGTGGTATAGCTGGCTGCTTATACACTCTAGTCTATGGTGTTCTGGACTTGTCAATAGGTACACTGCATGCTGTGCTGATGCCTTTTTGGACGATCTTGACAATGACCCTCAGGGGTCGAAACGTCAACTTATGATACACCTGTTGAATCAATAAAGCCTTCATTTTACTTATACTGGGGAGTGCCCTCTTTTGGCCCAAGTGACCATAACTTTTTCTATTAGTGGTACAGGGACTGCCTGTTACCTTAGTGGAGCACCCCTTTGCTGAATTTTGTTGGTATGGGAGTGCGGACTATATAATATACACACACGAATGGCGGCACTCAGGTCAATAAAGCTTCCAATACGCAGGTATATGATCAATGTTTTGGATATATTTAATACTCCATTATCAGGATATGGAGCATTAAATATCTCTGAAATGTTGATTATATACCTGCGTAGTGGAAGCTTTATTGACTGAGTGCCGCCGTTCCAGTGTTTGTATTTCGGACTCACAAGCTGTGTCTGTTTGCGGAGGGCACCAGGGACACTGCGGTGTATTGCTGGAGTGCCGCCTGAATGGATATATATATATATATATATATATGTATACTTTGTGAACAGGGCCAGTTCTAACATTAGGCAGCTTTAGGTGGCTGCCTAGGGGCACCGGCCACTGGAGGGCACTGCTGAGTCCACAAAAAAAAGGATCTCTTATTTAGTCCCAGACAGGTTGGCTTAGTGTGTGTGGGGGTGGTTTTATTGAGTGCTGACAGGGATAGTGTATGTGTGTGTGGGTTTAATGAGTGATGGCAGGGTGAGTGTGTGTATGTGGAGGGTAATGGGTACTGACATATATTTGAGCACAGATGTGTGGCATAAATATTTTGGGAAATTGAAAAAGGTATTCCCAGCGCTCACCATACGAATAAGGCACTTTACTATAGTAATCACTGACACAATCAAACTTTAAAAAAGGCACATTTAATGTTTAAATCGGATAAAATATCTTAGAAACATCCACAGTGAAAGCCCACTTCTTCCACAATAAATCCTAATACCGGTGTTATTAACAACATACAATCGACAACATAAAACAAAACAACACATGCAAATTTACAATCCAAATGGAGTTCTTGTGTAAGTAATGCCCTGTTTGAGCGGCTTACTTAGCTTACACTTACACAGATGTCCAGAGAAATAATCCTTTAAAAAAACCTAGAATAGGTGTGAAGTTATTCCACTGTCCAAATCAGGTGTCTGTATATAGTGCGGCAAGCATTTATGAATATGATTACCTGCAGCAGAGATGTCCATCTGCTGTGACTGCAGAATACGGTTTTTCCCTGGCTAGGGCTTACCCTTAAAGATGTTTGGATAGGGGTGTGAGGATGGCTGTCCTCCAAAAACCCTTCCATGCAGTCCGATCCAGGGGGGGAGAAAGAAAGCGTCTGCTGGCAGACGTGGTTACCCTGTGCAGCGGTATGTTTCCGGATCAGTGTCCCAATCAATGTCCTCCGCAATAAATGCATTTCGCCTGCTGTCAGGCTTCGTCAGGATACCGAGGGCATTAATGTGTGGCATACTGCATTGGGGGCATAAATGTGTGGAATATTATGTATTTGGGGCATAAATGTGTGGCATATTATGTATTTGAAGCATTGATGTGTAGCATAATTATGAATTGGGGATACAGCTGTGTGACATATAATGAATTGTGGAACATAACATTATGAATTGGGGGCAGGGTTATGAGGCACAGTATGATTTTGGGGCTCTACTGTGTGGCATATTATAATTTAGCATCACTAATATAAGGCATTGAATTGGAGGTAGCAAGGGTGGTGGGTGAAATGTTGCCTAGGGCGTCCAAACACCTAGCACCTAGCAGTCTCAAGTGCCTCGGGCCCCCAAAGGCTTAATCCACTTCTGCTTGCACACCTACAGTACAGTACATTTCTGTATTTGGACCTGCTCCCAGAAGATCACTCTGCTCCTACTTTTATGTCTGTCCAGGCGAAAACTGTGATATTGGAAAGAGTAAAAAAGAAGCTGTTTTCATGTCTATCCTTCAATCACTAACTGACTAACCACTTTATTAATTTCAACTTTCCATTTCATTCTTAAACTATTTTATGATTAAGTCTAATCTATTTCTTGAATAAATAATTTGAATGAAGGAACTTTTGAACTTTTTTTATTGAGTGCTAAAAATTTACATTTTAATGGTTTTACATTGATAGAAATGCGCTATCACTTCTGTATAACTATAAAGTAGATCTGGCAGGATGCAAATGTGCTTTTTTGCATACTTGCCGACGTTTAAAAAAAAGCCACCATGACCGAGGTTTGGACGGCAGCATGGCACCACAAGTACATTATCTTGGCTCCACGGTTCAAAGTCATGCTTTACAACAATTTACAGCAGAGGGCGTGGCTAGGATGTGATTAAATGTAAATCACATCAGCAGACCCTCGGGCTATCCTCTTTACTTAGGAAGTGAGTGGCATGCGGGAGACTGGCCCACTCTTTTAAAAGTCCGGGAGAGCCTCCCAAAATTTGGGAGAGTTGGTAAATATGCCCAATTGAGAGTATATGTCCAATCTTCACCAGCTCTATGGATGTGTACATTCATATTTCACTGGGGAACAAAGGCTATGTAGTGGAGGAAGGGCCATAGATGTGTCCTCTCCAATCCTTATATCTAACTGTATTATTTTGGCCTTCAAAACAAAATCTTATTGGCATGTGATCTTAAAATGATTTGTACAATTGTAACTGGCCATAATTAGTTAGGGAGGCCCTAATTAATCATCTATACCATCAGTACATGCTAAATGTTCACTTCTAATTCTCCTGGATCTCTGTGCTGCAGTTCACACTGCTGACTACTTTCTTGTCATACAAACACTAGAATCCCTAGGTCTTCAGGATGCAGTCCTATCTTTGTTCTCATCATTCTTATCAAATCACTCTTTCAGTATATATTTCTCTGAATCCATTTTATTTTCACTTCCTCTATCAGATGGATTATCACAAGGCACAGTGCTATGTTCTCTGCGTTTCTCAACCTATACAAAGTGTATTGGCAAATTAATCAACTCTTTCAGATTTCAATATAATCTGTATGTGGATGATACTCAAATGTACTTATCCTCTCCAGATCTGTCATCATCTGTTTTTGCCCACTTTAATACCATCTTGGATGTCATCTCTTCACCTTGATCTTAATCTTTCAAAAACAGAATTAATAATATTTCTATAGGCCAATAGTAGTTACCTAGCTGATATTTCCATTTCTGTTGATAACACAACAATTAACCGTACCCAAAAATAGTTCCTGCGTCAATCAATGCAATCTGCGCAAAATTTGCATCTCTCATCCACACTCATAACATTCTCACTTTCATGGTTCTAGGACTTTTCTTATGCTGCACCTACTCTGTAGAGTCTCCTCTGATGCACAAGACTTTCTTCTTGTCTCCAAACCTTCAAGCATTCCCTGAAAACTCACCTTTTCAGGCAACCTTATCAAAATCCAGAATCACCTACATAACCTCCATAAGCAATTCTACTAATAACCTCCCTTCTACACAGTCCACACATAACTTTACATATTTTCTATTTTGATACTCACACATTCCACTGATGCCATGTCAACACTGCTGCTTGACTGGATCATATAGCCCACCAAAAAACTTTGCAACCTGGCTGAACCAATATGCAATATGTAACACCGATACCGTGAGTCATTATACTGAAATTACACAAAAGCTGGTAGTTCCTACTCTTCTGAATTTATTTTATTCATGTATGAGCTTTTAATCCTGTATCGTTTTACAATAAACCTGGAATAATACACTGTGGTATCTCTAGGTGTTTTTGATGCTGGGTTTAAATTCCAAATCTATCGAAAACAAATAAGGTCCATTCTCATCTAGTTACCCCATAGGGAAAGCCATTTTAAAAAGAGTTATTTCATAAACAGGGAAACCAATGCTCTCAGAAGATGCTAACAGATGGGGCAAAAGATGACTATCAATGGGGGTCCAGTACGACCCTAGCCAAACCCTCAAATCTTTAGTAATAACAATTTTGCATATTATTTATTTCCAAATATTGAATGACTCCTAATTACCACACTATGGTGTATATTTACTTAAGTGCAGGTTTTTAGAAGTGGAGATGTTGCCCATAGCAACCAATCAAGCTATTATCTTCTTTAAGGTGCTAGATAAATGTTAAGTAGAATCTGAATGGTTGCTATGGGCAAAATCTCCACTTCTAAAATCTTGCACTTTACTAAATATAACCCTATGTTTTGATTCTTCATGGTCATTTCTTAAATCCACATCCTGACTAGGATTCCACAGGAGAAGCAGCTATTTTCTGACATTGCTTCTATATCCACCAGAGGCACAAAAATCTTTCCATTCAGACCACACTGCCTGTTACAAATGCTGGGTTTCTAGGGCTCGCATTGGAAGTCCCTCTATGCTGGCTTGATGACCTGCCCACATCTTTAATGCAACAACAATGAAGAAGACTTCTAACAGTGGAAGGATTTTATTAAACCTTCTCTGTCCCCCTCAGGGGGACAAAGGTGGTGTGCCAAGTGTCATCCACATAAGCTGCCAAAACAACTTGAACTAGTAGCATTGGTAAAAAGCTGCAACTGGGCATTACTATGCACAGGGGAAAGCCAAAACTGGACTCCATTAAAATGTGACAAGACAGAGTCTCACAAATGGAGATTTCATTTTATCTCCACTGACAAATTCAGGAGATAAGGAAGCTTTGCAAAACCAGCAGTAGCATGTTCTAACTTCGTACATATGAGGATCACCTTGCACACAAAATTAAATAAGCCCAAGAGCAACTGAATCTGGTGAAAAGCTTGCCAGCCACTAGGGAATAGGCAATAACAACTCATAACTTAGCAATTTTATCCTCCAGCAGCTGGCAGCATCAGTCTCTGGTATCAATTTTGATACCCATGTAGCATTGCATACAGACTGGGCTTTTGGTTTTGTCATACACCACCAGAACATCAAATTCTGCAAAAAGGACTAGCACAAAAACAAGCAAAGCAGGGTATTGAGGAGATCCATTGGGCCAATACACATGAATCATGGAGATATTTGAGCTACCCTGGTCTTTCCTGTGCCAATGACCACACACCAATGAAATAAGGTTCTGAAATACTCACAAAATGTGCATAAGATGAAACAACCCATAGGCATAAATTTGTCTATGTAGAATTCATCAGCCAATCAAAATGAAAGATTCCTGAAGCAGCGAGGTGAAAGGGTAACAGGTGGAAGACTAACTCCTCATTCATACTTTCCAGCATGGGCTGAATGGCTTGATCAAGTCCAAAAGTACTATCAAAAACTCTCAGTATTTCATTAGTAGAAACAAACACCAGCCAGAAACAATTCCCACAGGAGAAAACACCATGTACACCAAAGAGGTGAGGTTAACGAACCAACCATGTACCCAGGCCTGACCACCTTAATGATCTTCTCATGAATAATTTTTGATAACTCAATCACAGAACACAAATTCCTGGGCATACCTGATGGAACAACCCTTGCATTATGAAGCCAAAAACAATTCTGAAAACCATGCAGCAAAAAACTCAACCTCCGTCTTGTTAGGGTACAATGCCAACCACTTGACAATTGCTTCCAAATGTCCCGGTGATGGTGCCTTTCTTAGGAGTGCCTCTCGAGCAGCATGGATGGCTGACTAATTGCAGACGGGCCAGAGGCGACTGCAGCACAGACAGAGGACCCCTGCTGAACATTGGTAAAAGCAAAGCACTGACCCATTCTAGGCACAGGAGGAGAAGTTTGCAAGGGACTTGGGAAACACTTGACCACACCTCCACACCACTGCAACCAAAATCAATCACTGCTACTCCAGACTGCATGCACCAAAACTCCTCATCATAGGAGCACCACCTAAAGTCCCACAAAGAGAAGATCATCCCATCACTAAGGTTAAGTTACTTCACCAAACTGAAAACATGGAAATTAATATTCTGGGCTTAGCCAATTTGGTTGGTGCAGAGGACTCGCGGAATAGGGAGGCGTTTGGGATAAACTATTACCAAAATGCTGCAGCACTAAACAAGCACCAGTTGCACATACTGCTAGGGCTATCCTATGCCTACTGTGCTGCTGACCAAAAGGGCCCACCTCCCTGAGGCAGTAGGACCTTAGCCACCACTCCCAGAGGGAGGCCCAGTAAAGACAACAGCCTAAGTGGCTTGGAGTGCCCTATGCATGTCTCTACTGGCATTATCTTGCACAGTAAGAAGTACCCCGAAGTAGTCTAAATCTATAATAGTAACTGTCAGTGCCCTAGCATAAGGTAGTGCCACTATGGTGCCTCAAGGACTCTAGAGACCTGTCGCAAGGGGGCTCTCTGCAAACCACCTCAACCTTGACCCTGTCATACTTTGCACCAAGTTGGCATGACAGAATGGCTGTGCCCATAGTACTAGAGGCTCCCAATGCAACAGATGCCACAATTCCAATTGAAGCCGGATATTGGCGATACTATGAAGACAGCACCCAATGATGTGTCATAGACAGGGTAGATGTGTATGCTCGCTGACATTGAGGAATAGCTCCCATGTGGCTGAACAGTGATCATTGGAGAGATTGAGAGCCTCTGTACCGAGAAGTAGATGCCACAAGCTTTGCTAGTACCAGAATCTCACCACTCTCAAGGAGACAACCAGGTGATGAGATCAGGCTCTAAAGATGAGAAGACAATTATAAAGGTAAAGATAGAAAAGTAATAAAAAAGAGGGGAAATGAAATACGAGGAGGCAGAGAGAAAGACCCAAAGCAAGACATAAAAATAGAGTAATACTTGAGAAAAACAAGACAATGGCAAAAATGCACTGAATTATCAGACTAATAAACTGAGCAACAGAGAAACCTAATGAAAGCTGAGCCTCACTTTAAACAAACAAAACCCACGCCTATAACACTTCCCTCTAGAAAAATTGGCTGCCTCAATACTTTTAATCATAACTAAAGCAATGCCTTAAAAGCACATAACACCGACACCCCAAGAAAAAAAAAAATCAATCGCAAAAGCCTCAGAATTTAAAAGCTATCAGACTTAAACATAACCTTTCTTTACTCTTCTCTGTAAATGCACACAGTTTTGTTGGTACTGAAAAGTTTATAATGCACTTTCAGTTATTGCCAATAAAAATATATGGGAGGGAATCAGGTTATTTCCATTTGGAATTGTCCACTAGATTTGGAACTGTCCATTACCATTCTATTTATCTTTGGTCGAAGAGGGAGTCCATCGCTAGTTTGTAAAATAGGAATTTAACCAAATATATTGGATATGGCAGAAAAGAATGGATCAAAACGTCAAATTATGTAACAATATTATTTATAATGTAATACAAAACCGATACAATTAATATAGCAGCAATTACTAGAATCAACGAATACATAAAAAATATACTTGGATAAACGTATATGACAGTTAAGGTTCGACGTCCAAACCCTTAGTAGGACAAAGTTACAAATACTCTCTCCACGTTTTAGAGTCTCACCCAGTCCTGTCACAAGCGGATTAAATATAATTGTTCCTCTACATGCAGGGCTCCGAAGATTTATAGTGGCTCACAGCCAAGCCGCAATATTGCTGTGTGTAAAAAAAGCACTGTATCTCCGTTGGTGCTGCTGGCTTTGCGAGCAGTAGTTAGGTCAGCTTCGTGACAGCCCTTGGGGTCACTGTTTACATAGGTTATCCCGTGCTGAGTGGCATTCATATAAATCACGTGCCTCCAATATTGCCTCTCTAGAGGACCTTATAACGCTTTTGGATTATATTGGACAAAGAACTTTTAAAGCCTACTCCACATCTCTCTATGTGGCATACCAACAACAGACTTAATTTGTAGGATTGTACTGCACTGTGAATGCTTTTACCTGCAGCCACTGGCAATATTGGAGGCACATAATTTACCTGAATGGTTCATTATGACCATAACAAGTATTTAAACAATTTGCATGATTGTGAGGGAGTGAGTCTGTGGCTATGCACAAAGCTGATTTCAGTAATTATAGGCTTCTATCTATTCTCATCTTGCTTTAAGAGGACTATAGCAATCACCTAATCATTATGAATAGTGCAGTTTTGTTACATTACAACTGTAATAATTCATTAGTGAAACAGACATGCAGATTTGTGATATCAAGCACTGTAACGCAGCATTTCACCAGCTTTTTAGGCAAATTAAATAGTAGCACTAAAGTCAAATTTAAGGTCAAGAAAAAGAAAGTTTCACATTTATCCGTTATTCAGAGCATCAAATTAGTAGTCAATCTTTATACTCCTTAAATCATAAAAATATTCATAGTAAACCAGTTTATATTCATTGAAATTGGCACATCACAGAAAAGTTTCTATTTCCAAGAGTATTTAATTCCTAAGAGAACATCTTGCCAATTAAATTTACTCTGCTAATCGCATTACACACAATATCTACTCTCTCCACAAAGAACTTGTTAACAGTAATTAAATTTTAAGACATTCAATGATGAAAAAAATGAGCACATGAATATAGCAGAACTCTAATTACCATAACTAAAGATTTCTTATTGTATTGATGTTTATGTAACAAGGATTTCATTCTGATAACAATAACAATGCTATTATTGAACACAGTGCAAGACAAAGCAAAGTCAAATGCTATAGTCTATAACATGTTATCTCTTTGACAGATAAGAACTCACAACAGAGTGATGCGGTGATGCAAACCTCTGCTCTACTGTACGGAAAATTACAACTATACTATGAGGGGCCTGGATTTAATGGAGAGCAGCACCCTCTTTACTTCTTTGTTGGTCTATTAATACCCAGACTTGTTTTATAACTGTTTGTTCCTGAGCGCTGTAGTATATGTGGGTTTCCTCCGGGTACTCCGGTTTCCTCCCACACTCCAAAAATATACTGGTAGGTTAATTGGCTCCCCATAAAATTGACCATAGTGAGCATGTGGTAGGGAATATAGATTGTAAGCTCCACTGGGGCAGGGACAGATGTGAATGGTAAGATATTCTCTGTAAAGCGCTGCGGAATATGTGTGCGCTATATAAATAACTGGTAGTAATAATAATAATATGCTGGTTCTTTAAAAATAAATGTTAATGAACATAAATTAAGGTTTGGTAAAAAGCAAGACAACATGCCAACTAAATGTTATATGGAGATGCATGATTAAATAAAAGTAAATACCACATGTGGATAAAATTACTCCAAGCATTGCAGATGAACAAAGGGCAGGTGATGTACATACCATATTTTCATCAATACTTATAAGCTTATAGGTCAATGGTTCTCAACTCCAGTCCTCAAGTACCCTCAAAAGGTCATATTTTGTGGATTTCTTTAACCATACAGAGGTGAGTTATCTATTTTGCAGGGCCAGTAATTATCCTACCCACTTCCACAGGCAGAATTCCTCAAACATGAACAATTGGGGATACATGAGGGTTGTAGTTGAGAACCACTGCGTTAGGTAATACGATGCACTATAAGAACATCGTCTGATGATACAGAAATACTACAATCACAAAATATATAGTAGATAAATATAAACTAAAGCCCAATTTTGCACTAATCTTCAATATATTATTCCTTTACTTAGATACACCACTCTTCCTAGATGATCATAGCCAGCAGAAGACCTAGAAAAAAATACAAACACAAAAACCAGGAAGGTGCTGATAGTGTAGTATTTTTTAACATATGGATATTATATCCTAAAAACCTGCATACTTAATTTTCAGTTTTGCTTATCAGAACCTTTAAGTCCACCAACAGTATGAACTTTTTGACCATATATTCCTCTAATAGTGAACTTTTTGTGTTATCCTATCTGCAATATACCCACAAAAGACACAGGCAAAATGCCCACAATAGTGTAGTATTTTTAGTGTTGGATATATATATATCAATCTATTTACCTATCAGCCAAAACATTAGAACCACCAGCCTAATTATGTGTTGGTCCACCTCATGAAACCAAAACAGCTCTGACCCATCAATGCATGGACCTCTGAAGGTGTCCCATGGTATCTGGTACCAAGATGTTAGCAGCAGATCCTGTAAGCTGCAAGGAAGGGCGTCCATGGATCAAACTTTTTTTTTCAGCACATCCCACAGGTGGTTGACCTGATTGAGATCCAGGGAATTTGGAGCTCAAGTCAACACCTTGAACTCTTTGTAATGTTCCTCAAACCATTCCTGAACAATTTTTTCTGGGTGGCAGGGCACATTATACTTCTAAAAAAGACAACTGCCATCAGGGAATGCAACTGCCATTAAGGGGTGTATTGATATGCAACAAAGTTGAGGTACTTTAGCTGGTACATGTCAAAGTAACATCTATATGAATGCCAGGACCCATAGTTTCTCAGCAAAACATTACCCAGAGCATCACACTGCCTCCACTGGCTTGCCTTCTTCCCATAGTGTATCCTGGTACCATCTCTTCCCAAAGTAAATGACAAACACACACAGCTTTCCACATGTTGTAAAGGAAAACATGATTGATCAGACCAGACCACCTTCTTCCATTGCTCAATGGTCGATGTTCTGATGCTTATGTGCCCATTGTAGGTGCTTTTGGCGGTGGACAGGGTTCAGCATGGGAACTCTGACAGCTCTGTGGCTACACAGCAAGCTCTGATACAATGTGTGTTCTGACACCTATCTATCATTGCCAGCATTAACTTTTTCAGCAATTTGCTACTGTAGCTCTCCTGTGGTATCGAACCAGATGGACTGTCCTTTGCCCCATGCTCATCAATGAGCCTTTGGAGCCCATGACCCTGATCAATTCATGTACACTTACCCCTCCTGTGGAATTAAACGAACATTTGGGTCCTGAGCAAAGCGCCAACCTAACTGCAAGATAAGAGGAACATAAAGGGGTCTATTCATGTAGCAGTGAAAAGCCCTTTATCAGTGATAACAGGGCTTTTCACTGCTTTCTCCAATTCATAGAAAGGGTTATCATGGACAAATCTCAGATTTCTCCAGTGGTGCCCCTGATTAGTACAAACATCGCTTCCCCATACATTAGTGTGGGGAGAGAAATTCATAGAATCACGGAAAGCTCAACTTTCCATTTCTCTTCTAAAAATATTTTCACCAGCTCAGGATGGCATAATCTGCCTCTCTGCTCTCCCCGCCCCTTCAGCTGCAGCAGCAAATCAGAGGAGCCCTCGGCATATGCATATGCCAGGGCACCTCCTCCTTGCTGCCCTTGTGCTCTGCCCAGTGCTCCCTTGCTTTGCCCCTAACCTAGCTGCCACTATAGTGAGGTGACCCGACACATACATATGCTGGGTCACCTCCTCTGTGCTGTCCGCTGGCCCAGTGTGTCCTCTCACTCTGCCCCTACCCCTGCTATACTAAGGTGAACCGACATATGCATATGCCGGGTCACCTCTGCTCTGCCCGCTGTCCCAGTGTGCCTCTAACCCTGCTGTCATTAGAAAGGTGACTCGGCATACACCGGGTCACTTCACACTGCTGCTTGCATGGTCGGCTCCCACCCCCGCTGCCATCCACTTTACCCCTGCCGCTGTTATTAAGATGATCTGGTGGGTCAATAAGTTTCTCCTGGCTGCTGGGTACCCGCTGCCCCAGTACTCCCTCTCATGCTGCTAGGTGATACACCTCCTCCTGGCTTCCCCAGCCAGTGTCCCATCTCCCTGCCCCTACCTACCCAACACACACCGTAAGGATGACCCGGCGCATGCGCAGAAGAAGGGAACAGAAGCAACAGGGCCTGAAAAAAAGGAGAAGACCAGACCACTGCAGTGGAATTTACCGCAACTCCTCTCCAAACAGGGAAGTGTACATGAATTGCTACTTATCTATGCTATAGATTGCATCGAACTGATGTGATCTATGGTGATATGTAACAATACCACATCGCACATATACATGAATAGACCCCAAAGCGTCTTGTGTCTCTGCCCGATGGATTGTCCTCTTTTGCCAAGTGCCTGAAGCAGAGCTGGGGGGCGCTCCTCCAGTTTGCGGGGGCAAATGGTGTGTCCTGCTCTCCAGGGCAGCAGAAATCTGCCGCTGTTGCCCCGGTCCCATATACATTATATTTTTGCCCGGCAATCTGGCTGCTATTTAAAGTATATGGGAAGGATTTCTACCCTTCTGCACTTGGGCGTTGTAGCTGGTGTGTCCCATGCCCCAGCGTTGCTTGCTTTCCCCCAGCCTGCCTCTGCTGCCCAGTTCCCGTCCCGCTGTCACTGCTGGGGCTGCACTAAAGTCTCACTGGCTGGTCTGTGGATGCAAGATCCAGCAGCAAGTTTTGAAATTGGAGTGCCGGCGGGCAAGCACTCTTTTCTTGCAGGGAGCCAACCCCACAACCTGCATGAAATGCTCACAAAAGTAAACTCAAATATATATTGACATTTATTGTTGTATTAACAATTTACTTTGTCACCCTGGCAGCAATGATCAAGAGAAGGGACGGCAGTGAATAGCCATTGGCTGCTGTATACTGAAGGGGAGGAGTTATGGATGTAGAGAGGAAGCAGGAAGAAATGGCTCTTCTCTGCTTTTTCTCCTCTGTGAGACTGTTATGTCATCTCAGGATGGCGATATTATTTTTTCAAAGACTGAAAACTGAGTTTACTATTGGTTTATGAATTGCAGGGAAACCACAGACGATATCTGAGGTTTCTCTGCTGTAACCCAGTACATGAATAGCCCGAAGCTGTGAAAAGCTCTTTTTTCAAAGCTCTCAAATATAAAAAGGCATTTCACTGTTTTATGAATAGACCCCTTAATGCTTTACCAATAAGCTACTCTTCATAGGTACTGTATGCAGCTAGCTAGTACTTGTTCACTTTTTTGTTTTATTGCTAATGCTGATCAATGTAGTACAGGTACTTCCTGATTTCTTTACTATCATTTCTCAGAGTAAATTTCCATGACTGGTGTACATAATATCCCTGGTCACAGAGGATAGGAGAAAAGCGATAAGTTTCTTTAAAACAAAACCTATTTTGTTCACATCACATATTTTCTTGACACAGAGCATTGTGGTTTCCATGTTGAATACAGTTTAAGCATCCATTAACAAGTATTGATCAGCACTTTATACAAGTTAAAGCATTCTAAGAGCTAAAACATGTATTTTATAACTTAATAAATTATTTTCTCTATTCTAGAGATAACAACAATGAGAGTGCCTTGTGTGCATTACAAAACTGGTTGCCAATTTAAATGATTTTTAATTTATATATAAAAGGAGATATTCTTAGGTTTGTAGAAGACAATTCAATAAAAACCTACCTGATTAGGAAGTAGTCCACACATATCAGTCTATGTAGGATCTCCAATGCTATCAATAGAAATCCTGGGGCCCTCTACAACCTGACTAGCTGAATTTCCCTACTCCACATACTGGTGACTTTAACACAGTCTTCTTTGGTGGCTATACAAAGCGGAAGCAAATCCAGTGGACACTATACAATATAAACTATACAATATCAATATGGTAGATACAGTGGTATATAAAGAAAATACACAATCTAGTGGCTAATATACAGAAGCATTAGCATACAAATAAGACAACAACATGGAGGTTAGTTATTATGCATGGGAACATTTTACACAAGATATCAGAGAAAATAACACAGGATTGAGTACGACACAGAACAAAGTTATAAGAATACATGTAGATAAGGTTTAATATACTTTATTCACAAGAAATATATACAGTTCCAATGTAATTTATAGACATCAGCTTCTTAAGTGATTCCTGAGGAGCCCCTTTTGTTTAAATCAGTTGGACACCCAGGTTTAAGAGTGTGAATACTAGCCACCATCTGTGTTGGCTCCAGACGCAAGGGCTAAAGCGGATTCAATATAAGTCTGTTTTTATACCCTTGGCAATGCCCAGTTATATATACAAGCAATATAATACATACATGAATGCTATACCTTCAGGGGGCAGCATTCCCTTAATTGTAGTTATTGACAAGGAATGATACATTTGTATACCTCCCAACATGACCCTCTCCAGGAGGGACACAAAGCTCTGGTCCTGGACTTCCCTGGTAAGAGGTGGGGCTGCAGCGCAGTTCAAAATTCATATAGGGGAGCCACACCAACTGTCATTTCACACGCTGCCAAACATCACAGGCTGAGACTCACTGGCAGTTGGTCTGGCTCCCCTATTTGAATGTTGGACTGTACTGCAGTCCCCCCCCCCCTGGAGCCACCACCAATCATAAATTACCAGGGAAGTCCAGGACCAGAGCATTGTGTCCCTCCTGGAGAGGGTCATGTTGGAAAGTATGAATTTGCTCTCTTGCTCTATCTATGTAGGCCAGATGTCTAGGCCAAACATCTAGTGTTAGGATAAAACATACTTTTTACACATTCAGCACATATAATCTCAATAACAACTTGTCTGCACATGTCACTATGTGACCAGGCAATGGCCTCTGTTTTTCATGTTTCAAAGCACTTAGCTTGGAAAATATGCAAAACATACACAATATGAGGATAGGAAGATAGTCAATATGAGGCAAAAGTCCCACATACAACTAACATTAACCCCAAATTATCACTTAGTGTGGAAAAACCAAGACTATCGTCCACTCACTGACCATTTCTCAATTCGACTACTGCAACCTTCTCCTTACTAGCCTCCCCATTCCTGTCTTGCTTCTCTCCTATATGTACTTAACAGCGCAGCTAGACTTATCTTCCTGTCCTGCTGCTCCACATCTAGCCCTCTCTGCCAAGCCCTACACTGGCTCACCCTCCCCTATAGAACCCTATTTAAAATCATAACTCTCACATCTAAGGCCCTTTCCTACTCCACTGCTCCCTACATCTCTAACCTCATCTCCCTACATATTCCCTCCTACCCACTCAGGCCAGCCAATGACCACTGCCTTTCCTCCCCTCTGGTTACTACCTCTCACTCCTGAATCCAAGAATTCTCACATGCTGCTCCCATTACTGGAATATTCTCCCTTGTTCTATAACACTATCCAATAGCCTGCATAGCTTCAAATGGGTGAACATCCACCTATTCACAAAACATTCCAGCCCAGTGCTTAACCATGTTGCTACAAAGTTCACTTCACCCTCTTTCATCCTCCATCTCCCCCACTCTTGCTACCTGCCCTCAGCTCCTCTGTATAATCTGTTTGTCTCCCTGGCCATTTAGTATGTAAGTGTCAGGGCTTAGCCGGGGATCGGTGCCCGCTTACCGCACCGCCGGCTTCCCCTTTCATCCTGGGTGGTCGGTCGGCCTGCGCGATGGCGGGGGAGAAGCTGAGTATTCTCCCCGCTTGCTGTAGCTTCCTGGAGGGCTGGTGTCTGGCATCACAAATCCGGACATGGGCGCCGCCATGACAGTCGGCCCATGTGACTGGATCCTTCTTCCTGATAGGCTCGTTTCCAGCTGATGCTGTGCACCTGTCTAAGGGTTCTCCTGGGTATAAAACTGTTCCACAGGTTATGGGAAATTGCCTGAACAACGGTTGTCTCCTAGCGTGCCTTAGTGAGTTCCCGGTCCAGGTTCCTATTCATCTGTACAGCAGCAGTGTTACCACCTTTACCTGTGTGCCTAAACATCTCTGGTGAATACCCGTGCAGCAGTGTACCCACCTTTACCTGTGTGCCTATACGTCTCTGGTGAATACCCGTGCAGCAGTGTTACCATCCCCAACAGTGTGCCTCACGTCTCCAGTGAACATCTGTGCTACAACGTATACCGCCTCTACCCGTGTGCCTTCTACCTCTGGTGACATCTCAAGTAACCGTGAGTCGCTTCCCACTTGAAATCCTTATTGACGTTTTGATCCTCGTGTCAAGGTGTTTTCTATACAGTATTTTAAGGGACTGTTCTGTGCCTAAACAGGCATATCCTCGCTGGGCCACGGGTGTAGTGTCTCTATCCCTGCAGGGCTTGGGTACCTGGTCAAAGGACCGCGACCTGCTCACGGGGTGCAGCTAAGCCCATATCCCAATTGGGGGGGTCACTGGTGAACACCATCCTGTGGGATAGACTCCGCACCTTTGCCCAGGTCGCGCCAACACTCAAGACCTGTGGATGAGGAGAACGTACATCCAGGCCCCTCGTCTCCGCTTCTTTCCCCAACTTAGGCCCACCACGTCCTCTTCTCCAGTTTCAGACGTGACAGTTTGTTCAGGCCCAATGGAGGCTGCAGGATCCCAAGGTACTGGGTCTCTGCAAGAGTTGACCTCTCGGATGGACAACCAGGAGGCGCAACAACAACAAGTGGCTCAGTATTTACAGGAGCTCTCGAGGTAACTGGTTTCGATCCAAACCACGTTGGCTTCTATTCTCCCGGTTCCCACGCCTGCGGTTCCTGTACCTTCTCCATCAGGTCATCCACCGGTGGTTCCTACTCCCAAACCCCGACTACAGCTTGCCACTCCAGAAAGGTTTGATTGCGACCCCAGGTGGTGCCGCGGGTTCATCAACCAATGTGAAATCCAATTCGAATGTCTTCCCCAGAACTTTCCCACGTCTCGGGCCAAAGTAGCATATGTGATTTCATTATTAACAGGAGCAGCGTTAGACTGGGTCTCCCCTTTATGGGAATGGGCCGACCCCATCGTATCTACCTACGAGGAATTCGTTTCCGCATTTAAGAGAATTTTTGACGAGCCAGGCCATTCTGCATCTGCATCCTCTGACCTCCTCCGAGTGCGACAGGGCACATGGTCCATGGGGCAGTATGTAGTCCAATTTCAGACCCTGGCATCTGAATTAAAATGGAACGAGGAAGCTCTTAAAGCATCTTTCCTTCATGGACTCTCTGAGAGGATGAAGGATGAGCTTGCCTCCAGAGATTTGCCAGAATCCCTCGCTGACGTTATCTCTCTCTGTATCAAAATTGACCTTCGCCATCGGGAAAGATGGGCTAGTAGGGGAAGAGGTGAACGTCTACCAGTCCACTCTTCTGCTGTTGGTCCGCCTATACCCACCCTAGCTAGTGAAGAGGAACCGATGCAGGTCAACAGAGCCAAACTCACCCCGGCAGAGCGCAATAGATGCTTCCAAAATAAATTGTGTATCTATTGCGCTGCACCTAACCACATTCTGAGGAATTGTCCTTTACTTGCGGGAAATGCGAAACCCTGACTGAAGTAGGGAGCATTCAGTTGGGGGTTATTCTCAAGCCATCCCAATTATCCGAGAGTCTTTTAGTAGTGTCGCTTTCCCATAAGTCCAGGACAAGAAAGGTTCACACTTTAATTGATTCTGGAGCCGCTGGTAATTTTATTGCAGAGAGATTGATTCAGTGTTCCAGTCGTTTCCCTACCTAATAAATTGTTACTGTCTGGTCTAGATGGTAAAACTCTGGTGGGGTTACCCATTTCTTCACTCTCTCATCCTGTGTCTGTCCAAATTGGGTGCCTACATCATGAAATGCTGGAATTTTTTGTGTTACCCGAATCCTCCTATGAGCTGGTATTAGGGCTGCCCTGGTTGAGAAAACACAATCCTGTGTTCAACTGGGATGCTATGCAAATCCTATCCTGGGGTTCACAGTGTTTCCAAGATTGTTTGACGAAGGTCGTTCCAGTATGTAACCAAGCGACGGTTTCCAACCCGGCTAAGAAATCCCTTCGACCAGAGTCTTCTAAACATTCCCCCCAGCCGGGCTTGCCCGAGGCTTATCAAGACTTTGCTGATGTATTTTGTGAACAAGCCGCAGATAAACTTCCTCCGCATCGACCTTGGGATTGTGCCATCGATTTGCTTCCTGGGAAAAGTCCTCCACGAGGCCGTGTTTACCCTTTGTCCGTGCCTGAGACCGCGGCCATGGAGGAATACATTAAGGAAAACCTTGCTAAAGGATTCATTCGGCCTTCTTCTTCTCCTGCAGGGGCAGGTTTCTTTTTTGTAGGGAAAAAGGATGGTGGACTCCACCCCTGTATAGATTATCGAGGATTAAATCAAATCACCATAAAGAATCGGTACCCTCTACCTTTAATTTCAGAACTGTTTGACAAGGTTCAAGGGGCTCAGGTTTTCACGAAGCTGGATCTACGTGGTGCGTATAATCTGATTCGAATTAAAACCGGGGACGAGTGGAAGACCGTGTTCAATACCAGAGACGGACACCTTGAGTACCTTGTAATGCCCTTCGGTCTTTGTAATGCATCAGCTATTTTTCAAGGTTATGTCAACGAGATCTTCCGGGATATTCTTCATAAATTTGTTGTGATTTATCTCGATGATATTTTAATCTTTTCCAGAGATTTACAGAGCCATCGTCTTCATGTACGGGAGGTATTGTTCCGCCTTCACACTCATCACCTCTTTGGGAAACTTTCCAAATGTATGTTTCACCAAACTTCAGTACCTTTTTTAGGCCATATTATCTCCGGGGGGAGTCTCCAGATGGATCCTGATAAACTAAAAGCAATCTCTGAATGGCCCCTGCCTACTTTGGTAAAAGGTACTCAGCGTTTTCTAGGATTCGCAAACTATTACAGGAGGTTTATTCCACACTTTTCTACACTGGTAGCACCCATTACCTTCCTCACAAGGAAAGGAGCCAATCCTTCTAAATGGTCTGTTCCAGCAGTACAAGCCTTTCAAAACCTAAAAGGTGCCTTTTCTCGAGCTCCCATTCTCTGTCAGCCTCAAATAAACAAACCATTCATTGTGGAGGTGGACGCATCCTCTGTTGGAGTAGGCGCGGTATTATCTCAGTCTGCTGAAGATGGGAAGATGCATCCTTGTGGATTTTTCTCCCGTAAATTTTCCCCTGCTGAGAGAAATTATATTATAGGCGACCAAGAACTTCTAGCCATGCGCCTAGCCTTAGAGGAATAGCGGTATCTTCTGGAAGGGGCCAAATTTCCTGTCACGATTATTACAGACCATAAGAATCTGATCTATCTGCAAACTGCACACCGGTTAAATGCCAGGCAGGCACGATGGTCACTTTTTTTTTCTAGGTTTGATTTATAACTCCAGTTTCGTCCTGGTGTGTTGAACAAGAAGGCCGATGCATTATCTCGCTCCTTCATGACTAATTTGGAGGAGGAGGAGTATTCTCAAGTTCGTTCCATTTTTGACCCAATTGTATTTGCTCCTACTCAAGTAGTGTCCTTGCCACCTGGGAAAATTTTTGTACCTCCTAATTTACGTAAAAAATTGCTGGTTTGGGCTCAAGCATCCTTGTTCGCAGGTCACACTGGAATCACCAAGACCTACCAGTTCTTACTTCGATCGTACTGGTAGCCGACCATGAAGAAGGATGTCACGGAGTTTGTCCGCTCCTGTATCAAATGCGCCCAACATAAAACTCTGCATAGACAGATGGTTGGTCCTCTTCGTCCCTTGTCTATCCCACCTGCTCCATGGACCCACATCTCAATGGATTTTATTTCTGAATTACCTCGGTGCAAGGGACATAACACGGTATGGGTGGTCGTGGATCGCTTTTCTAAAATGGCACATTTTATCCCGCTCGTTGGCCTTCCTTCTGCTCCTCAATTAGCAAAATTTTTTATTCGAGACATCTTCAGATTACACGGTCTCCCCAGGGAAATAGTCTCTGATCGAGGTGTTCAGTTTACAGCCAAATTCTGGAGAGCCCTGTGTAGTACCTGTGGAATCAAACTGAACTTTTCCTCAGCCTACCACCCACAGTCGAATGGTCAAACGGAAAGGGTCAATCAAGAGCTAGAGACCTTCATTAGGCTCTTTGTGTCATCTTCCCAGGATGATTGGGTGGACCTCCTGCCATGGGCAGAGTTTTCTCATAACTTTAAATTCCATTCTTCCTCTAAATCCACTCCTTTTTTTACGGTTTTTGGTAGTCATCCACGAGTTCCAGATTTCCAGAAGCTTCCATCTATAGATGTTCCAGCTGTGAATCAAGAGATGCAATCCTTTTCAGTTTTATCAAATAAAATTCACTTATCTCTAAAGCAATCTTCTAGGAATTACAAGAAATTTGCGGACAGGAAACGTTTGGCGGTTCCTCTGTTGAGAGTCGGGGACAGGGCCTGGTTATCTTCCAAAAATATTCGCTTAAGAGTCCTGTCCATGAAACTCGCTCCGCGTTTTATCGGTCCATATCGTATCATTAAGATAATCAGTCCAGTAACTTATAAATTGGAACTTCCTCCTCAAATGAAGATTTCAAATACTTTTCACGTTTCTCTCTTACGGCCCCTGGTGCTCAATCGTTTTCAGAAGTGTTCCCCTAAATTGCCTCAAGTCAAGACATTACAAGGCACTGAATTTGAGGTGGAAAAGATCTTGGATTCCCAGCACAGATTCCACACCCTTCAATATCTCATCGATTGGAAGGGCTACGGCCCCGAGGAAAGGACCTGGATCAGAGCCTCTGATGTACATGCTCCGCGACTAATCCAGAGTTTTCATAGGCGATTTCCAGATAAGCCTGTTGGGTGTTCAGTGCCCACCCTTAAAGGAGGGGGTACTGTCAGGGCTCAGCCGGGGATCGGCGCCCGCTTACCGCACCGCCGGCTTCCCATTTCATCCTGGGTGGTCGGTCGGCCTGCGCGACGGCGGGGGAGAAGCTGAGTATTCTCCCCGCTTGCTGTGGCTTCCTGGAGGGCTGGTGTCCGGCATCACAAATCCGGACATGGGCACCGCCATGACAGTCGGCCCATGTGACTGGATCCTTCTTCCTGACTCGTTTCCAGCTGATGCTGTGCACCTGTCTAAGGGTTCCCTTGGGTATAAAACTGTTCCACAGGTTATGGGAAATTGCCTGAACAACAGTTGTCTCCTAGCATGCCTTAGTGAGTTCCCGGTCCAGGTTCCTATTCATCCGTACAGCAGCAGTGTTACCACCTTTACCTGTGTGCCTAAACATCTCTGGTGAATACCCGTGCAGCAGTGTTACCACCTTTACCTGTGTGCCTAAACATCTCTGGTGAATACCCGTGCAGCAGTGTTACCACCTTTACCTGTGTGCCTAAACATCTCTGGTGAATACCCGTGCAGCAGTGTTACCACCTTTACCTGTGTGCCTAAACATCTCTGGTGAATACCCGTGCAGCAGTGTTACCAACTTTACCTGTGTGCCTTTACGTCTCTGGTGAATACCCGTGCAGCAGTGTACCCACCTTTACCTGTGTGCCTATACGTCTCTGGTGAATACCCGTGCAGCAGTGTTACCATCCCCAACAGTGTGCCTCATGTCTCCAGTGAACATCCGTGCTACAACGTATATCGCCTCTACCCGTGTGCCTTCTATCTCTGGTGACATCTCAAGTAACCGTGAGTCGCTTCCCACTTGAAATCCTTATTGACGTTTTGATCCTCGTGTCAAGGTGTTTTCTATACAGTATTTTAAGGGACTGTTCTGTGCCTAAACAGGCATATCCTCGCTGGGCCATGGGTGTAGTGTCTCTATCCCTGCAGGGCTTGGGTACCTGGTCAAAGGACCGTGACCTGCTTATGGGGTGCAGCTAAGCCCATATCGCAATTGGGGGGGTCACTGGCGAACACCATCCTGTGGGTTAGACTCCGCACCTTTGCCCAGGTCGCGCCAACACTCAAGACCTGTGGATGAGGAGAACGTATATCCAGGCCCCTCGTCTCCGCTTCTTTCCCCAACTTAGGCCCACCACGTCCTCTTCTCCAGTTTCAGACATGACAGTAAGCTCCTATGAGCAGGGCCCTCCTGTCTCATCATCTACTACTCTTGCTCACCAGCTACACTCATTTACCTCCTCTTTGGACCCTCTGAGCAGCTCTATTTCATCTTTGTCTTCCCTTCATATAATCTTGCAGTGGCTCTAAGCCTGCTAGTTGTGCCCTAGCATATTGGTACAGGTTTCAGCTTTTAATGAATATTCCCTTTGCCCCACTGGCATAAGTAGCTTTATTGAGAGTTGTATTATTATTTGTTAATTGTATACTGAATTGCTTATTGTATTGTACTTTCTTACCATATACTGTCTTGTAATTTGCCCTCTGTGGACCACATGTGGCACCCTATAAATAAAGCATAATAATAATAATACTGACCCTCAATGTGCTACTAAGTATTTGTGTTTAATACAGTATGTCTATTCTGATTGAAAGTACAAAACAAAATACTACCAATGTGATGTTTTTGTATATAAAGCATATATAAAAGCTACTTGACGGTATATATAGAGAGAGCACAATTTGGTGCTTTATATGTAACTGAAATATAAAATTATTGTTATTGTATAATGCAGAACTGTAATCTGGTAGTTAGTATATAACTCAGAACTCGAATGTTTCAAGTAAAAGACCAAACTGGTAGCTAGGGTACAGAAGACTTCCAATATAATGGCTAGTATTGTGGCTAGCTTATGGCAGATATCAATCCGTTGTTACTTTCTGGCTTTCTGGCTGTAGCTCCCATTTGGTGACCAGTCTATGGCAGACAAACTGTTGGTTTTCAATTTAGTGGCTAATGTTTGTCTCAGTGTACAATCTGGTGGGTATTCTATGTTATTCAATATGTTACCTGAACCACAGATACAGTGGTTAGTGTAAATTCTCTCTAATTCACAAGCTATTGTAAAACTATGTTCAATCTCCTGGCTAGTATATGGCAGGACCTCCAACTGGTTGGGTACTGTTTGGTTTGATCCCCCACCATGTATTCACCATGCAACAGGCTGCAGTTTTACCACCTGTCATTGGCATTGTTAATTTGCTATTTATCTTTTATTTATAAAAAACGTGTTCTAGAACTGTATACAGAATATTATCACTCACATCTCAGTGCTATTGAAGCTTACAGTCTAAATTTCCTACCACACAAACACACTATAGTCTATTTTTGACATCAGCCAATAAGTTTCCCGTCCATGTTTAAACAAAGGGAGAACATACAGATTACACACATGTAAGGTCATTGGTAGCACCCCAATCCATTGTCCTAGTGCTGGGAGGCAGCAATGCTATCCACTGTGCAATTTTTAGCAGAGTGTAAAGAAAAAAGACCCCAATGCTATTTGATAAATATCTGGCATTTTAACCCCACTCACATCAAATGACTCCCTTGTGAATGCGGCAAAGAATTTAGCATTAGTGGTCATAAGTGTTACCCTCATTAACAGGTACCCAGTTGCACCATTCATTTAATTAAATGTTACATTGCTTGTACAACATAAATAAGCAATACCCATGTGTGTAACATCAATCAGTTTGAACAAGTGTTCCGTGCTAAAAATGATTTATGAGGGATTAAAACTATGCTGATGTAGTGAAAAAGAAACATAATTTGAAACACTATTTTGCAGTTAAGTTTTAGGTAGCTCAGTGCTGCTCATCTTCATGTCTCTACTTTATGCACTTTACTGTTGCTAATGAACTTTTTACATACAGTAATACATTTTACCACTAGATACGCTTGAACTGTTAATTACAGAGGCAAAGTTTCAGAATACGCCTATTGATCCTGATGAATAAAAGCAGAGAACCGAGAGAATGATTTATTTTTTTACTTCAGATATCTTCTTAATGAAAAGACAAAATATTAAAATATGAGGCAGATGTCACATATTCAAAATTTTGAAAAGACTCTTTAAAGTAAACTCATTTATCTATGACTTTACTATTGCATAATTTCCATATATATTGGTCCCGTGGTGCATATTTTTTTCTCAGTATATTAACCTGCTTGTTATTCTATAGCCTCTTTCCCAGTTCTCTCCAGGGTGCATTACTCCCCTATTCAACAAAATGCTGCAGATTCAGGATCACTTAGATGTTTAAAATCTAAAGTTACAGTGGAGTCTAGAACTCTAAATCTTAACTTTATTACAGAAATGTTAAATGCAATTTGCAACACCAGGGAAGTGTAACAGTGAGTCTTCTGAATAACACACCATATGTCAAGGGGAAGTATTTACTGAACACAACAACAGGCCAGGCTTTAATGAGACACTTCCAGCATTGTGAATCTCTCTTATAAATTAAGGTATAAGTGTATAAAGTGCATAAGACAAGCATATGCTACTGGCAGAATTAGTCCCTGGTGTGAGGAATAGAAATTCATTAGTAATTTTTTTTTACCAGTTTAGGATTAATTTGATGGAGATGGGTGTTATGCTATATAAAAATGGAGGGACATGACTGGTCATTCACTAACAGTACAGTGTAAAAATACAGTGCTATCCGTATACTAATTTCTATAATGAGAAGCATGAAGGATGTGGTGGAAACATGGAATTCATAGACTCTACACATGATGAGGCATTGACCTGGATGGATTAGGATTTTGAAAGACTGTGGGTCATGATTTTTTTTATTGTGCACATTTCCATAAAATACATTTTGTATTATGAAACAAAATATGTCATTGAGTGGCCAGGGCTGGAGACTGCAGAAATATTAAATAGTTTGTGATTTTAGATGATACTCCAGGCTTGTAAGATATGCAAAATTACCAGAAAAATACACCACCATGGGCTGGAAGAAATCAGTGCTTTTCACATGATGTAAGTAAAGTCCCTCATGCCACAGAGGAGCAAACTAAACACAATGTTGATATAATTACATTTTTCACTTGAAATAAAGGCAGCAGGGCAAGAATGGTACTAAAATCATCACTAGGATACAAAGGGTATACGTTCAAGAAGCCGGCCGTCACAATGCCGACAGCCGGCCTCCCAACTACTTAATCCCGGCGAGGGTTAAATAACAGGTGTCTAAATCCAGATGCCTGTCATTTTACCGACGCCGGGAGACCGTCGCCCGGCATCCTGTTCAAAGTGATGCCGGGCGCGGACAGCTGCGCGGGAGGGGGGGTTAGGTTAAGGGCTCCCGGGGGGAGGTTAGGGATACGAATTCCCCCAGGAGACTTAGGTTTAGGGGGGGTTAAGTTTAGGCACTTAGAGGGGGTTAGGGTTAGGCACTAGGGAGGGAGGTTGGACTAGGCACCCCTAAAGAAGGGTTAGGGTTAGGGGGGTTAGGTTAGTTAATACTTACCTTTACAGCTGTCGGGATCTTCACTGGTGCCGGTCCCTCGGCATCGGGATTTGAACCGCCGGACATAGGTCCAGCGGTATTTCATACCGAACCTGGTGGTGACACCGGGTGCAGCACAGAGGTAATCATTGCGCATGTATGAAAGGAGGAATGGCCAAGTGCCCCTAACCACACCATATGATATGTGTCATTTTGTGGGCGTGACCATTTGTCACCCCCCAATTCTCGTCACACTAGGGGCTTGCCCTGAGCTCCTGGAGCTGCTAGGCAGCCCCCAGCCTCTCCAGACACAGGGCAGGTGTTGATGACGTGTGTGTGCGCAACATCCATCACCACTGCTCTAGTGTCGCCGGTGACACCAGAGCTGCTCTGCTATTTTAGTGTCGCCTCCTCAGATGGTGTCACCTGGTGTGGCCTGCACCCCCCTAGTTTAGGCGGCAGGTAAGGGGCGGTTAGGTTTAGGCACTTAGAGGGGGGATTAGGGTTAGGCACAGGGGTGGCAGGTTAGGGTTAGGCACCCTAAAGGAGGGTTAGGGTTAGGGGGTAGAATTAGATTAGTTTATACTTACCTTTTCGGACCATGTGGATTTCCTCCTCTGTCGGGCTGCTGTTTCCAGGATTTGAACCACCAGCCATGTGGCCTGAAGTAAATCATATCGAATGCAATACAAAGAACACTTTAACAGCCTATTCATTTATAAACTGATTCATCCCTGTGACCACTACTTCAGACTAGGCAAATGATCAGAGCTATGATTCCTGCAGAGTAACAGAGCCACTCACGTGGGAGTATACAGTACTTTCTGAGGCTGAAGATACTGTCATATTAAGAGTAAATGATCAATGTGTAAAAACAGGGAATTCAATGCTGCTTCTTGCTGTTATGCAGGGTAGCAGTGAACAGCAGATGAGCGATGCTCCCTGTACACAGTGAATGGAGTTATAGAATAGAAATATATATGACTAGGAGATAGTCTTAGATTCTGTATGAGCCTTTTCAGTAAATACAGTGCAGGGTCTCAAAAACAGAAAGCCATATTCCCAACATAGGCATAGAAGGAAATAAATTTACCTGAAATTCAAAGTGAAGGATGGTCTGAAATTCTCTGACCATGCTGTCAATGGAGTCCTGTTTGTACACAGCAGTAATTCCTTTTAAGATACGCGTTTTGCCCGTGGCTGTGGCTTTTTCAGTTAGACATAGGCAATAATAATACTGAATGGGCCTGATTCAGAGTTGTACTGTAATGCCACCATACCTGTGATCCCACACGCAGCTTCTGTATGAAAATATGCAAATGTCACAGACACTGGAATATGTATTGCGATGTCCGCAGGCGTCTTGGCCAATCCAAGCATCTGTGACAAAGAAGCAGCATCAGTCATAGATCATTCAATGTTAGCAGTGTCGAGTAACTCTATGGTCGTGCAGAATGGCTGCCGGAGCCATATTTCCTATATTCAGGATCGTAGACACAGTATATGACACACCATCGGAAAGGTAGCAACACACCTGATTTTTTAGCTGACACTTCCCATTACCACCTCCAAACACTCCCTAACTGTCAATCACACTGCGAATACCTGCGGCAAGCAACTACGGTAATGTACCTTGGAGCATGCGCAGTGTGACTCTGACAAATGCGCGGATGAACAATAATTGCTCAACTGTATCAACAAAGCATACAACTCTTAATCAGGCCTAATAATACTCAATAATAAACATAATCCTGCTCAGCCACAAACGTATCCTAAATTTGAGTTCAGCAAAAGTACATACAGTGCCTTGCAAAAGTATTCACCCCTCCTTGGCTTTTTACCTTTTTGTTACATTACAACCTGTAATTTATTTATTTATTTATTTTTTATTTCAATTTTATATGCTGGATCTGCACAAAATAGTCTAATTTGGTGAAGTGAAATGAGAAAAATATATATAAAAAAGAATCTTTATGAATAAAATTCTGAAAATTGGCACGCGCATATGTAATCACCAGGGGTGCCTAGAGGGGGGGCCGGGCTTCCAGAGGGGCCCGGCACCAACCCCCTCACTTCCTCCCTCCCTAGCAGCAGCCCAGCACACAGCGTGTGCTGGGATGCAGTGGGAGATTGCTCGCGGCTGATCGGGGGCAGCGATCACACTGATCGCGCACCCCCTGGCTTTGTGCCGGGCAGGGGGGCTCACACCGCCCCCTCCCTGGCATGCAGCGGCGTTGCAAAAGTGAATATTTTTTTAACAAGGGGCGTGGCCACGCCTTCCGTGATTAGGCCATGCCCCCTCTTTGCCAGGGCCCCACGGCGCACTCTATGCCCCTGCAAATCACTCCCTTTGCTATGAAGCCCCTCAAAAGTTCTGGTGCAACCAATTACCTTCAGAAGTCACATTGTGTGAGTTTGTGTGAGTTTGCAAGCTCACGTGAGTTTTTTCATCTCGCAAATTTACCTTAAGACAAACTCGAGTGAGTTTGAAGTGAGGTCTCTTTTTTCACTGTTAAAACTCATGTGAGTTTGCAAACTCGAAAAAACTCACCATCGGCCAAAATAGGAAGTACTTTAGATGAAAAAGATGCAACTCGCAAATTTACTAAGATTCGAGTTTCCAATCTCATGTGAGATTGTAGCAAACTCACTGTGAAATAGAAGTTTTAAACACTCACCTCCTGAGCTGCGAGTTTGGCTGAAACATACACAAATCATTGTGATTTGTGTATGTTTTTTTTATCTTGTTTAAGTAGGGTTAATTATTTTTAAAAAATGACGTGAGATCCCCCCCCAAAAGACTAACTAGCCACAGACTTGCCAGCTAGTCCTGGTTCTTAAAATTACAGTGAAAAAAATGTGTAGAGTTCTACTGTAATTTAAGAACCAGCACCAGGCAGCAGGGACAGAGCTGGTTTTAAATATAGAGAGATAAAAAATGGCGTGAGGTTCTCCCTATATTTAAAACCAGCGGCAGCTTAACACTAGTGGCCACTCATTGGCTGGAACCCACATGGAGGTGCCGCTCATTGGCTAAGCCCACGTGGGTCCCAGCCAACTAGGGGCCGCTAACGGAAGCCTCTGCTGATTGGCTGGCCACCCGGCACTACTGATAGCTCAAGCCCAGAGCTGTCATTAGCGTTACTGTAACAATATGCTGTAGCATCTTGTTACAGTGTGTCCGATGCCCTATTTGGATTACTGCGGAGAACATCGTGGGACAAAAGGTGAGTTTTGGATATTGTTTTACAGGTACTTCCATTGGATACTTTACGTTGAGAAGGGGATGTGAACATCTGGAAGAAGGTGAGTACGTGAGTGTGTATGGATGTAATATAACTTTATTTTCACGGTGTGTGTGTCTTGTTTTTATAAACACATTTCATTACAGGTGAACTACAGGTACCAGTGGCCCCTTAATGCCCCGTATGCTGGTACTTGTGGTTCTCCAAGTACTGGCATGCGGGGGAGGCTTGCTGGGACCTGCAGTTCTACTGTAAAGACAATGTTGTTCATTATATTTTTAACACTACACCTACACTAACCCCCCACCCACCACCCATGGGTGGGGGGGATAGCAGGACATTGACCCAAAGCATACTGCTAAAGCAACACTCGAGTGGTTTAAGGGGAAACATTTAAATGTGTTGGAATGGCCTAGTCAAAGCCCAGATCTCAATCCAATTGAGAATCTGTGTTCAGACTCTCACAAGCGGAAACCATCCAACATGAAGGAGCTGTAGCAGTTTTGCCTTGAGGAATGGTCAAAAATCCCAGGGGCAAGATGTGGCAAGCTCATAGAGACTTATCCAAAGCGACTTGAAGCTGTAATTGCCGCAAAAGGTGGCTTGACAAAGTACTGACTTTAGGGGGTGAATAGTTATGCACGCTGAAGTTTTTTGTTACGTTGTCCTAAACTTTGTTTGATTCACAATATAAAAAAAACACAACTTCACAGTTGTAGGCATGTTCTGTGAATGAAATGATGCACACCATCAAACAATACTTTTTAATTCCAGGTTGTGAGGCAACAAAACATGAATAATGCAAAGGGGGTGAATACTTTTCAAGGCACTGTAACTCCATTTTCAGATCACACTCACACAGCAGTGAGGGCACTGGGGTCAGTGATACTCCTGCGTGCACATTCGGCTTTCACGGCTGAAAAGGGGACATGGCTTTGCTGGGAGGGGGGTGTGGTCATGTGGCACACAGCCTGGTTTAATCACTCTGGAGGCATGCCCAGCACTCCCAGAGATGCCAGGCTGCCCCCAAAGATTCTCCCTGCACTCTTGGCTCCTCCTCAGTGAAGACTCCTGAATATCCAGGAGTAACAGCTAGAGAGCCACCAGTTGGCCTGGTCAAGTCAATAAATTTGCTAAGCGATTGCTTTTGTAAGCTGCCTCGTCTTGGTGGGTTTGACAACAAAAATTTAAATGCCAATGATATTAAATGCAAAACATACCCTGTTGTGCTTTTAATATCATTGATATTTTAGATTTTGGGTTCAAACCTGCTAATACGTTGCACCTTACAAAAAATATCCATAACAATTTTTTGGTGACCCAGGACATAAGTAGGTCCTTCAAACATTATCTTTTGCAACAAAAATAAATTGATGGAGTAGTGGCGGAACTTCAATGCCTCCCCCCTTCGAACTTTAAGTGCTTCAGGGTATGGGGACACAGTGTAAATGCCTGCACACAGCTGTAACAGAGTACGTGACAACTGGTACCTGGAACTGTTGCCTTTGGGAGTTATGCCACTGTGTGGGATGACTGAAGCTGAGCAGCCTTTTTTATATTTGAGAACCGAGACCAGACCCAAACCTCGATCAGCTCACTGATACTCAGCCATTCAGGCAATGTGTAGGATCATTACATTGCCTGTGACCCAAAATAGACAATGGCCCTCATTCAGACCCGGTCGCAAGTGCTGAACGCTCGCAACCGGGTCGATGTTTAGGCCCTGCGCATGCGCAGTGGCCGCACTGCGTGTGCGCAAGCCCCGGAGCGAGAGAGAAATTCTCTCGCTCCGTAGCACACTACAAAAGGGCCGGCTGTCAATGGTGATCGACAGCTCAGCCCGTTTTGTAGGCGTGGCGGGGGGTGGTTTCACAAATGGAGGCGTTCCTTAAGGAACGCCTGCCGTTTTGTAGGCGGCCACACTGACATCAGCAGTGATGTCAGTGGGGAGCTTCCGGCTCGATCAGTGCAGGAAGCTCCCTGGGGCTTGAGGTTGCCGAGACCCAACCTTAGGGTCTAGTCGCAAGCCCCGATGGTCGCGATGGTCTTGGCCATCATGACCATCAACCTGGTCAGTCGCTATAGCTATGAGTGTTAACCCACAGCTAAGCTAGCGACCAGGAGGCCGAACTTAAACATACAAATGGCCGCCCTCTTTCAGAACGAGAGCTCGCTTCTTGCGAGCGCCTCTGAATGAGGGCCAATGGCCCTCATTCAGAGCCACTCGCTAGCGGCAGTACGCTCGTTCCGAGCGATGTTCGCACATCTGCGCATGCGTACGGTTTTTAGTACGCATGCGCGAACCAGTCAGTGCGGCCGAAAATCGTTGGTACGCAATATAGCGAGGGCCTGCTATTTTGAGTGACAGAATGAGGCGTATGTGGGTGGTAACAGGGGAAGGTGCTTGAAAACGGGGAGTGGAGATCCGAACGCAGGCGTGCTTAAAGGTCAAAACGGGCGTTTTAAGGGTGTGCATAATTAATACAGCAGCGTCATTGACCATGTCACTTGGTTTTTTTAACTCAGAACTGCTCGCAAAATAGCGGTTGAAAACACCAACCACAAGAATAGCGAGCAGTTTATACGCTGTACGATGTACTCGATTAATCTAATAAATAGCGGACATGACGTATGGTGCGTGCGGCCAGGGGGCGTTTTTATCAAAAAAACGAGCGGATGTTTTGCTCGCTCGTTCAGACTGCAGAGGTGGGAACAGACTGCAATTTGCGAACGGATCATTTGAATAGCCACCCCTTGTTTTTGCACGAACGACCACAAATAGCGAACGGCTCTGAATCAGGCCCAATGTCTCTTACGTTATAAATTAGCAGTATTTTTGGATGAATATTGTGCAAGTTTAAACTGATATTAAATGCCACAATATAGCAAGAAATGTTTCATGGTAATGCTTTCAGCTGAAGAACCGTGTAGTCCCACATTGCAAGATGCAATTTTTGCTCACATTGGATGCACTGATAAACTACGACAGTGCCCAGTATAGGTGAGAACAGGCATGTACTGTACTGTATGCAAACCATTAAAATGAGATTCAGTTGCATAGTATAAATTAGCTATGGCGTGTAAATTGTGCTGTTTGTAAATGAACCCTATGTTCTCTCACAGGAACATTAAGGCAAACATGTAAAATTCATACTGAAGAGTATGCACTTAGAAGCACTATCTATATTTCAATTATTTTACTTTTTGCCAGAAGGCAGTTAATTGCATCCTAAGTTTGTCTCCCATCAACTCCCTACTGCTTCATGTTATTTCTTTAGTCCTGCTCACTGAATGAGAACTCACAGTCATCTGTGAAACTGTAATTGTCCAGATCCTAAATTCCCTGTCAAGAGACTTTTTAAACTTGAGAAACATATATTTTTGAACTAGTGAAAACTGGCTTACTAACTGTGTTTGTAATCTGGAGCTTTTCATTTGATTAAATATTATTTGTTAATGCATGATATTTAATGTCTGGGTTGCTAAGGAATGGGATTACTTATCCAATAAATAATAATTTGCCCTTACAGTAGGATTTTCATTTTTATTAAGTATACAGGTAAAATAACATTAATACTCCTATAATAAATCAGGAACTTCAATTTAAGGGGCCTTTTATTATTTTTCTCAATTTTGCATTCTGCATCGCTGCACACTGCAGTGATACAAAACGTTTTATCAAAGCAATTTACCAATGTTATGCCTGCTGGAGAGCCGCTGCAAGTTGTTGGAGAAAATGCTCCTGCACTGCCTCCCTGCAGTATCCTGTTAGTTACACTGAGCTAGCAGCCACTAGGACCCACCGGAGCTCAGTCAGAAGGGGTCTGCCCTCTGACATGCGCTACTGAGCATGTGTTGCATCTCCATGCGTCTTTACTCTATTGCGTCCATGAGGATAGGACAGACTCTGAGACTCTCACCACAGTCAGAACTATTTCACCACCCAAACATAACCACAAGTACCATGTACAGCCACCAATCTACAAAAAGATTCCAGGGCTACCATCCGTTGGTGCATTTATGCAGCTCATGAGCGCCACACTACAATGCACAGCATTACCTTGAGCTCCAGGCTGCCATATTCCACACAGATTGCTTACCTCTGTTACAGAACTGGCTAGACATGCTACATGTAGACTAACTGCCACCAGCACCAACACCTGCACTGCACACACAGTACCATCAGTAGTTTGTCCAATACACATGTACCTGGGTTTAACTTCTTATCTGGAAGACTATTGCACTAAGCACATTCCACTAGGCATATCTGTGTGAGCTTTACTCTGTTATTACTACATGACAAACTTGTTTACCCTCCCGGAATGGCCAGGAGGCTCCCAGCCACCAGGAAAGTTTGACAAGTCTCTCCAGTGAAGTAGACGGCACAGACCGGCCGATGATGCAATTCGTGCTAAATCTCGTCATCGTGACTCCACCCCCGCTCAACAATGCCAGTAATCTCGGCATTACATAATGGGGCCAGGACTACAATGACGTGATCATGTTGTCATGCCCCCAGACTTGCCCATATCAGCCAAGACCCACTCCAAGACCCTTTCACCTCCAGAGGTTGGCAAGCTTGCTATATGCTGTAAGCATACTACTCTAATAACACAATTAACCACCTTCGGCAATCAGCGTTGCACTGACTGCAATGTCCCCCAAACATATTTTCTTCGCTGTGGATCATGAGTGTGCAAGCCGAAAAGGTTGTGCCTGCACAGTAATCAGCAGTAGACTCTCACAGGAGAAAGTCACTGAGATGTCTGCTTTCAAGTTACTCTGTACTATGCATATGTGAGCCAAAAGCCCAGAATACTTGGCAGCAGACCTTTGACGCTGAATCGAACAGTAAGCATGCATAACTTCACCTTGAGATGACATTATGCTTTTAACTCAAACGGCATAAATGAGCTATTTTCACAGTTTAATTAATTCATCCCACCTCCCAGTCCCCATAGCAAGCTATTAATATATTGAAATATAATTAAAATCCAGATTTGATCATTGATCACCTGTTCAAAATGTAGATGTGTAGCAAAAAAGAGCATGTCCCCATTCCACTTTTTCATGTTATGCAAGATTTTGCAGATGTTTAGCATGTGACTGAAATGTGCATGACAGTAAAAATAAAAGGTCATCCCCAAAATAACATTTTTAAAACTGTCCTGAATAATATTTGCCTTATTTGGAATTTGATTGAAAATGTTTCACATTTGATGGTGGAAAAATTCCACACTATTGTCTTCACTGTACATTTATAAAACTATCAATTTTATTTTTATTCCAACTGCTGTCTACAAATGAAGTATTACTACAAACATTTTATGAATCAGAACCAAAAAAACAAACAGCGTTTGAAAATAAAAAAAATGTGTAAAAATGTACAAAAACACAATTTTAGTTAAAAATATGAGACAAATGTTTCCTCTTTCATAACAAATATCTTGAAACATACTTATACAGATTTCTGGTGCGTTTAGTCTCCGTTAACCATTTGCTAGTGGAAATTGAAGTAAAGTGTTCCCAGATGACTCCAACAACATCAGCACACAAAATTAATTGACTATTTTTATTCCAGCTCTATTAAGCATTTATAATTTCCACAAAATAAGAATTTACAAATGCAGCGTGAAAAAAACAAAATAAAAAGTTTTGCACCACTTTCTAAGAGTCTTTTTCACTAGGAAATTAAATGTTTGCAAAATTTTGTTGCAACTTCTCTCCTCTCTTTCTCAATGTACCAACTTAATTAATGCCTTATCCAAAACAGCACAATATCAGACATTATTATTGTTATGTTGATGGTTGGCAAATGACTATGCATACATATGACCTAATACTGTCTTCCGTAACACCCTATGAGACAGCTATGTGACAAGCTGACAACTGTCCCTGCTCTTATTTAAAAAACAACAACAAAAAAAGTAAAAGCATAATAAACAATAAATTAATTTACCATTGCATAATTTACTTAAATTATTTAAAAAAACACTAAAATTGTTCATTTGTTAATCTAAAACCACTACTTATGGACAGTAAAAGCATCTATTATTTCTAATTAAATTTCATTTTACAATAGAAAGTGTATCATCTTATATAACTTTAATTTACAGAGAGCCCTAAATACACTGGGTTTGATTCAGCCCCAATCCCTAAGCCGTGGACGCACGCTATAGACGATTATCGCACATCTGCGCATGTGTCAAACAATGCTTGCGCGAACCAGTCACTGCGTCTAGGAATTGCGCGCTCATAGTACACAGACTGGATGCTACTTTGAGTGACAGAATGTGCCATTTGTGGGTGGTAACAGGGGAAGGTGCTTGCGAACGGGGGAGTGGCTTCTGGGCGTCAAAACTGAGTTTTATGGGTGTGCATAATTAGCAAAGAAGCATCATTGTACATGTCACATGGTTGTATTTCAGCCTGCAGTGATCGCATTGCTTGCGGCGGGTTAGGGCCTACCTCAAGCACTGTGTGCAGCTCCAATGGCTCTTGATGGATCTGATTATTCATACACTTCCTGGAGATGACGTGTGTTAAGAAAGAAAAGTGGGCATCTTTAGACCGGCGTGCGCTTGCTCTGCCAAAGCTCTCTAAGACACAGAGGGCATCCTTACACAAGACAGTGCAATTGCGGAATTTGCATACCTGGCCCCTTTTGGCTGTGAGAGAGCACAGTTTAGCGTCTGGGTCTGAATTGCCCACTGTACAGAGTATCAGCTGCGTTGCAGGTGATGGAAACTTGGCGTTAGGACCTGGTGCTCAATGTAAAGGAGCATACTTCTTTGAGTATGTGACAGAACACAACTTAGTAGGGTTAAAATGCACTTTAATTGTTTTGGCCACTCATTGTAGCGTGTATGTGAACATATAAAAAAAAAGTACTTGCACCGTTGGGTTGAAGCTCAAGTTTCTCGGTATTATACTTTATTACTGTGTATGTGAATATAGCACACTAGATTGGGCTACACATACCATGTGCCGCTTGCTGCGAATGCCACATTGGCTTAGTTGTCTGAAATACAGGTGCTCCCTCTGTATGGTCATGGGCTTGTTGGACTGGTGTCATTGGAAGTGTTTGTGATCTCACCCATCTTCTTCAGGTTAGAAATAAAATATAAATTTCACCAAAATGTTTTAAATAATTTTCTTCCTAAAACAGTAACACAGTAAATTCCATAAATTGGGTGCCAAAAATCTTTGCTGAATTTTTCTTGCCTGAAAGCTCCTCACCCACACTGCTCACATATACAAATAGACTCAACTGGGAAAATGTTTTGAAAAATTCTAGATTTATGTGATTTACGTATTACAATGGTTGGTGATGCAGTTGTGTAACTACCCATTGTTATAGCAGCACTTTGTACTATACAGGCACTCTGCTGATCACAATTTATAGTTGTAGAATAGAATCTTGGCCATAGTCTGGTTAGCATGCAGCACCACCATAATAAATATTCATGAAGCATGGCTTTATATCTTGCATTTCCCATCCTATTATGGAATCTTTGTGATAAAAAAAGATTGAATTTTATGAAACAGATATTTAAATCTTACAATTGCAAATGAGCTGCTAATTAAAAAAAGGAATCAATGGTCTATGCTACTTTTTTGTGGGGGGTTTATGTTCTGTAATTTTCCAAACTTAATACATCCTAAACTGCATATAATTCTGGAACACCCATTTTAAATGATGTATGATGTATCTGACTCAGTGAGCATCCAGTTGAGCAGAAAATAAAATGTGATTATGATGCTTACAGTGTTTTAGTTCCTACTTTGCCTCATGGGAAGCTTTTCGTAATACTTTCTGAAAATTAGATAATGGCATTCAAGGTGATGTCACACATAGCTCAAACACTGCTTCCCTTCAGTTTTAAGATTCCAAATATCAAAAACATTTTATTTCGCGAGCACAGATCTTACTCACTGTTACTTCTATATATCTTTGTGGCAGGAACGATTGTGCATTGTAAACTGTCTTTAGTTTCACACACAACAATCAAACTATGCTGCTCAAGGTCATTGGAAATGATTGCAAATATATTCAGAAAATGAAAATTGCACTTTGCATAATGTATCATGCTAATTTTTGTTTCAAAATGTGTAGCAAAAATATTCTTTTGAAAAGTATAAGCATATTTTGGAAATGTTTTGTTCATTTCTTACTTCCTGAAAATGAATACAACTCAGCAGAAGATCAGTTAATATGGTTTAGTTTAGAACAACACTATGAAAATAACTTTACTTAAAGAATTTCATCACATTATTTATAATTTCATTTATATTTAGATATCATTTGAAATAAAGTATAGTTATGATCCATTTTAAGGGGATAAAAGATATATCACCAAAAAGTGTGTACTATTATTTTGACATAATGCCTCTGGAGCTGTTATCACTGTACAGTAGTTCTACTCCCTCAGTCTCAATGCTTGTCACAGGGGTGAAGTTAGGCTTTATGTCACCTTGGACAAAGACTCAACTTGGAGTCCTCATTAGATAATGGTCGTTAACATTGTAAAATCTTAAATGTTTGTAGGTCATACTTGCCTCCCGGAAGTTTTGGGAGGCTCCCAATTATTTGGGTAGCCCCATTCAACCCCCGAAAGAGTAGGCTGATTTCCCACATCCTGCCCACTTCCTAGTGAAGTGGGCAGGATGGGGAGATATTACAGGGAATTTATGGGTCCGTAGGGAGGGTCCAGGCTAAATGATACAAATTTGCATCATTTAGCCACACCCCCTCCGAGTGGACCCATAAATCACTGGGTTATTCATAAAAGGGGCAGGGCCCAAAGATGCCTACAGTCTGGCCCCGCCTCCCTAAGCTAACAGCAGTACTCCTCTCCGGACTGTTCCCTAGAGAGGATTTTTGAAAAGTTGGTAAGTATGTTGTAGGGAGAGAGCAAAGGTGCCAGCATCCGCTGCATTTATGCTGTGGTTCTGGGATGTCTTCATTTTTAAATGAGGTATGCAGACTCCACTGTCCTAAGACTCAATCAAAGGTAAATATCTATGCCTATACTACACTACCTCAGCCACCACAGACAGGGGCATAATTAGAACTTTTTGGGCCCCATAGCAACATTTTTAAGGGGTCCCCCTAACTTAGGTCTTACACAATAACCACAGTAGTTCCCCATAACATTAAATTCCCACTGTAATGGTGCCCCTTATGCAATGCCAACTGTAATGGCACCCCTTACGCAGTGCCCCCAGTCGTGAGACACCTGTAGTTGCCCCCAGTAGTGAGCCCCCTGTAATGCCCCCAGAAGTGAGCCCCTTGTAGTTGCCCCCAGTAGTGAGCCCCCTGTAATGCCCCCAGTAGTGAGCCCCTTGTAGCTGCCCCCAGTAGTGAGCCCCCTGTAGCTGCCCCCAGTAGTGAACCCCCTGTAATGCCCCAGTAGTGAGCCCCCTGTAATGCCCCCAGTAGTGAGCCCCTGTAGCTGCCCCCAGTAGTGAGCCCCCAGTAGTGAGCCCCCAGTAGCTGCCCCAGTAGTGAGCCCCCTGTAATGCCCCCAGTAGTGACCCCCTGTAGCGAGCCCCCTGTAGTTGCCTCCTCCCCTCGCACGTGCACACACAAAAAAAAATCACTTACCTTTATCCCCGCTCCTGTGAAGCCGCCATCCGCCCCGGCGCCCGCTCCTCAGCACTATGGGAGTGATGTCATGATGTCACTCCCATAGTACACTGCGGGACTCGGAAGACGGAGTGAGCTCGGTCCTCCGGCTGCCGCTGGGGGTTTGCATAGGAGCCGGGCGTCTGCTGGTAACACAATCTCAGCGGGTGCCCGGCATATGGAGGGTGCAGGGGTGCGATCGCTGGGCCAACGGGCACCTTAAGCCGCCGGGCCCCATAGCAACCACACCCCCTGCACCCTCCATAGTTACACCACTGACCACAGAGCATCATAGTGATCACTACTATACTATACAGTGAGCTTCAGTGACCATCATATAATACAGAGAATATCACAGTGACTGCAATATAATGCAGAGAATATCAGCATGACCATCATAAAATACAGAGAGAATCAGTTACAATTATAAAATACAGAGAGAATCAGTAACTGCCTATAATACACAGAGCATCAGTGACCACCATATAAAAGAGAGTGCAGCAGTGACTGTCATATAATACAGAGATCATTAGTGACCATCATACAATACAGAGAATGTCAATGACCACCATAAAATACAGAGAGCATCAGTGACTGTCATATATTACAGAGAGCACCAGCAACCACCTTAAAATACAGAGAGCAGCATCAGTCTACAAAAGAAAGTAAATCATTCCAGTGCTGAGGATAGGCAAACAGTAAAAAAGGGGCTGATGGTTTTTGTTTTCAATGTGGCTACATAGCAATACAGTCCCTGCTCTGCCACAGTGCTAGCTTTCTACTGGTGACAGACAGACTGTCAATCAGCCAGCAGCCAGCCCAGCCCCATCCAGTCTCACTCCATAGCTGTGGTGCTGCTCGTACCAATGATTTGTGTCAGTAAAATGGGCTCTGATTCTCAAATGAGCATAAGAGTTCTCCTTGGGCCTTTGGCCAGTCAGTCCAACCCTGACCATCCTACCCAGCTCCAGGAGTGTCCCTGCTGGTGCCATCTCTCTGTCACCTGGGGCACATGCTCAGCCTGCTCCCCCATAGAGCTGCACCCCTGGCTTGTCACTTTTCACTTTGCTCAGAAACACTAAGTAGTTTTGTTCACTGCATTCACCATGTCTGTTATATCTCAAATACATTTTCGAATATAGTAACAATTGTGTTGTGTCCATTAGTACAAATTATTTATAATATATAGCCATGTTATCCTCATTATTCTACAAATCATTTATAGATTGGATACATTTGTTATGAAACCATATTAGGTTTGATTATATTGCTCTGTAATGGACTTTATAAATAAATATGTAATTGATGAAATGGAGCTTCTTTTCAAGTACAGTACAGCATGGACATTGCACATTATACTGAATATATTGTTTTGTCTTTATAATAACCCAGTGATGTGTGTCAGAATATGTACTGGGAGTACAGGAGACTTTTAATTGGTGATTGGTGATGATGTACTTCATCCATATATGTTTTCACACGACCACACGTGTTCTGCAGTTAACGTATAACGGTGTGAGACATTATTGTAAGTAACATTTATGTATAAGGTGCCACAAATTCCTGAGAACATTACTGAGGTATAATACAGGGTAACTATAGTAACAAAATGAGTTGGTGACCATTATACATATACATAATACATTTGTAAACATTCTTACAAGTGCTTCCCTATAAACTTAGTGACCTTAAAGGGATGAGATGAAAAAAGGAGGGAAGGACCCGCGTGTGACAGCTTACATTCTAAAGGAAAGAGGAATGAGTGGGGAAACTTGTGGTAAAAGGGGTAAAGAGATGGGAAGCAGAAAGAGTTCATTCAGTGGTCCTGTAAGCTACAGGGGTATGGGAGTTTTGAGGATGCATTTAATGCAATGGAGGATGGGGGAGCATGGGATAGAGTGGAGGACATCATTCCATGATAGATTGGAGGCAGAGCTGGAGAAGCTTTGGAGGCAGCAGTGTGAGGTGGTAATTAGTGAGAAGGAGAGGAGCATTACTGGCTGGAAAGGGGAGGAAGAGGAAAATGAGTCTAAAGATGCAAGTGGGACAGGAGAGAGTAAGAGGGAAGAGTTTAAATTGAATTCTGTAGGGCAGTTTTTCCCAAACTTTCTTTGTACATGTCACCCTTACTGTCTCAGAATTGTTTCAAAGCACCCCTAGCCCAAGGCATAGATTCAATTAGCATTGAAGTTCCATTAGAAAGTCTTACGCTAATGTAATACTAGCAAAATACAATACTAACCTCTTATGTGTGCATAAGACGCACACATACATACATGCATACATACATACATACATACTGTAAATACATACAGGCAGGGTCACAATGAACACACATAAACACACACACATATATATATATATATATATATATATATATGACGATCGTGGAACTGCCAAGTCCCGGCAAAACACACACGGCACTGCAGTTTGTAGAATAAGCAGTTTACTTCAAAGTTTCGAGGCTTACACGCCTCGTCCTCAGGAAGAAAGACTACTTATTCTACAAACTGCAGTGCCGTGTGTTTTTTGCCGGGACTTGGCATTTCCATGATCGCCTAACAATTTGTACAAGGGCATGCAGGACATTTGTTTGATATACGGGGAGTGCCAAACCTATTTGCAGTATATATATATATATATATATATATATATATACAGTGCACACGGAAAGTACACTCCTGGATTGTGACTGTGAGGTAACGGGGGCTTGCTAAATAGACACACAGACATGTTGTGTCTTATGGGAGTATCGCAGGAATGTCTTGGGCATATCGCTCATAGTGGTTGTATACAAAGTCACTGAACCACTCACATAGGATGCTAAGGGACATATTCAATTCCAGGACAAAGTCCCGTACTTTTCGCATTCCGGGCTTTTCGCTGACATTGCTGGTTTTCAATGTGAAAAAGTATTGCGCGTGTCCCCGCTTATCCCCATATTTAATTAGAAATCTGCGAAAACGGGACCCGGCGAAACTGTAACATGCGAAAAGTACTGTCAGATTTGGAGAACTCAGCCTGACACCCCCCCAAGGATGCACTAGTATTGGGGATCACTATAGATACCCCCGAATATGCCTGCTGAAGGTATTTGGGGTACTTAAATGATCTCAATAGCTGCTATTTAGCATCTTTGTATAAGTGTTGAAGAATAGCATTTAGAAGTGCTTTCTGGTGAAAATAAGTAGTCCCAGCAAATTTGGGGTACATGAAAATGGGTGCTAGCATATTTTAAAGTTGCTAAAGTGAAGTTTTAAAAAACGTAAAAATTCCACCAGCCGTAACCGCCTGCAAACTTAAAAACACCTGGGGCATACTTGGGGGCCCCCCTGGAGTCTATTTCGCCAGTTTTTAAGTTTGCCCCCCAAATTTGGTCTTTTCCACCCCTAAAATGAAAGAACTTTTTAGTGGTGATCTAATGTTTTTTTTTAAACTTTTTTTGACGCAGTTTATCTTTGGGGGATGGTCCCAAGGGTGCAGGAGGTCTTTCTGAAGTTTGCACCCCAAAACCCGAATTCTGCACTTTTTTTCGGCACCTATTCATAGGCAAAACTTTTTCGCAGGTTCCAAGGCATTGAGTTTCCGCACCGGCGAAAAGTCTCCTGAATTGAATTGAATGACGTCACTCGTTATACTTTATCGCAGAAAACGGCTTTTCGCATCTAATTGAATAGGGCTCTAAGATGGAGAAACTGAACCTGCCAAAGGATGAAAGATGGTGCTTCTTAAGATATTTCAGCATCTACAGTGGCTGACAGTGGGCGTCTCAGTCCTAGCACATTCAGACACACTGATGTAGAAAGACGTTGTAGCGGCATAAGATGCTGCCACATCTGCGTCAGAATCAGACTGATATACATTAGGTAATAGGGTAATATAGCAGATTTTTATCATACTTTTTAATTGATTTTGAACTGCAGCCATTAGCAGCCCGTAAAATATTAATTTGAATTTTGAATAAACCTAAAAAGAATAATTTGAAGTTTATGAGATTATAGAGCAGAAATATAGATCATTTTTTAAATGACAGAGACTGCATTTCCCATTTGCAGATATTGCAGTAGAAAACTATATGTATTTTTACTAAATAAATAATAATAGTGACCATTCATTAGATCCATTAGGATACAGCTTCATAAAGGGTGCTTCAAAATTACCAATGTATATGGTTAAATTATTACCTGCACTGTTTTTTTGCTGGGCATTTTACACAATAGTTCCCATGTACACAATGTATCTCCATTGATGTGCAACTGAACAAAAACTGGTAATAAGGGAAATGAGTGTTGTTAGTAATTACTTTTGCATTTTTTTTATCTTATAGCATATTTTTATTATTATTATTATTATTATATTTACTTTTTAATTGAAAAAAAAGTTTTTCTCTATACTAAAATATATAGACATTTCAATTAGCTATTTCATTGACTAGTAGCATTTGGAAATTATATAGCCAAATAAAATGACGATACTGCCTAGATAGGGACTAGGGATGCACAAAATATTGATATTGTGCCACATAAAATGATCAGGTTGTCAAGGATGACATTGATGTGAGTCCCACATTACCGTGGTTGATCAAAAACACACCAATGGGAAATCCAAGTGTCTTGCTTGATTTGTCATCTTGTAGCTTTTATTTTGACAGCATTTCAATGAATCATGTCATCACATCTGTTAAAATCCCTGGAAAAATTAGATACAGCTATACAACAAAACTGTTGCACTTTATTTTCTTGTTGTTTATGCTTGGATTGCCCTCTTGTGTGCCATCAGCCACAACCAAGTGTCACAACAAATTCAAAGATACCAGCTGTTTGTAAGGTATGATCCAAGAGACATGCATATTTATTTAATCTTCGTTGAATCCATCATTCAACACATCAACTTATTTTCCAGAGTTGGTAAAGTAGTACTATGATAAACCTTTTGTTCTTTTTATATAGAACTGGAATTATGTGTTGCAATCCAACAGATCATTATTGTTTGCACATATTTGTTTGAATAGTTGATGTGTTCATTTAGATAGTGGATTTGGGGACTAAGTGACATTTCACAATATGGTATATTTTATTTTTCGCATCTGGCTTCCTCCACCTGTTCTGAACAAACCTTACGTTTTGATGATACAAATATACTTTATGAAACAATAATTAGCATGTTACAGTAGATCTGACTCTTAAGAAACAATTGCTGGCCAATTTGTCCAATAATTATTATATTTACTACTTGCTTGCCTATTGTCCCAGAACATGATGGAGACTCCTGAGTCTCGGGTGGCTCTCCCAGCCCAGACACCTGGAAATGTAGGCACTCACTTTTCTGAATTGTGTCCTTGTGGTCCCGACCACCACTTAACAATGCTGGTAATTTCCGGCATTGTATAGTGGGGACTGGGGCATGATGACATAATCACTGTGCCATGCTTCCCGTACCACCTGCTAGCCTGCATCATGCTCCCAGCACTGCCCTTGGAGGGGCAGCGAAAAACTCAGCAAATTTTATCTTTTATTATTTGCAGAATAAAATGTTGTCTTTCCTTCAGAGTAAATGTAGTTTTGTCTGCTGAACATATTATTTAGGGACCTATTTGTTAAGTATTTGATTATGGTAAATACTTTATTAGTATTGAGCTTTTTAACAGTAAGCTAAAGCAGGAGAAATTGCTAATTTTATATAGAGAAGGTGAACTGCAGTAATTTAACAAGCTCTGAAAGCTTAGCTTTTGAGCTTCACGCTGATAGATAATGCTATCTTCAAATGACATTAGCAATAGTTTATGGAGAGAGAATGAAAGCGGGTTTAATGCTGCTCCCCCATCACATATTCATTTTTTTGTATTGATGACTCAACAAGTGCAGGGATTAGCAGAACTGGATTAAGTCTTCATGGGGCTCAAGGTACTTAAAATAGGAGGGCCAGGGGAACCTGTGAGAGGGCCCCTCCCCCAATTGTCAGCACCACCCCCAATCATCACCCGGCTAGCTCCCACTTGTCATCTTGTCTGCCCACTCATTATCCGTCCCACTCCCACTCATCATCTGGTTCGTCCGGCCCTTAGAAAATGTATGTGGCTGCACAGTGCAGCAGTGTGCTTCGGCCCAGCGGCCACCTGAGAGAGAGGGACCAAGGGTTCTATGCCCCCGTGGCTCCACCCACTTAATCCGGCTTTGGGTATTAGTCAGGGTAATAACCTTGAAGTAAAGTGATAGCAAACACTAGCACTTTACTGAAGACTCTTTTACACAATCCTGTCCTACATTGGTCAAAAATAATTAACAGGTGACGTAAACATACTTATGCACCTAATCTGCACCAGACCCACCAAAATCTTTTGCACCTTCTCCAGTGCTACCTATTTGTTAGAGAGGAGTACACCCCAGTGCTGTCTCCTGTCCTGTAATGAAGCTGGATAACCACCTTCACTAAAATGGCCACCGGACCACTTACTGTGCATCCATGACTCGACGCCTATATGCCTTCTTGGATCTGTATAATGTACTGCAGAGACATGCAGCAAATGCTTCTCCTGGGTGTGAGCACCTGTGTACCCACATTACATACCACTGCTACCACCGCTGTCTCCGATTATTCAACTGCTTAGTCTGTATTAATATTTACTACTGCTGACATCCGCTGTTATTTAGATAAACCAGCAAGCCTGATTAAGGATAAACTCTCTTTTCTAAACTTCATGTCACAATTCCGCTGGTGCCTAATGTTCTACTCCTATAGGACATACAGTATCAATACTTTTTGCATCGTATATTCATGTGCTTACTTGTAAATATATGTGGGACTGCCCAACAGCAGGCTGTTGCTGTTATAAAAGAGCAATTGTGCTGTGTTTTTTGTGGTTCATAGCCATTGTGAAGAATGTAATTCACTTTGCTTTTGACACTATTGGACTCTGATATACAAAGAGATTAAAATCTGAAACAGAATAAAAATTTTGATGACTGTAATTTAGTGTTATCAAATGTACAGAAAGAACTTTGGTTATACTAAAGTGTTCTAGTTCCCCTTATATTTGGCTGTCTCTTGTAATTAACAGGTTAAGACTAGCAAATGGTTTTTAAGATAACTATATTAGACAGCAGGAACATATCACTTCTCTGGCTGTTTTTTATTACAGTAGCTACAGTATAGAAGGAGTTCAGGAGATTATTGAGGTTATGGCATCTATAGGAATATATACACCTAATACATAACATACTATTAAGAAAGTTGTAGCCTCTATGCCATACCCCCTACCCCTTTCCAATGGCAGGACAGTTTGACCTGTGTGCAGGTGCAGTGGTGTGATGTCATGAATTCGAACTGCTGGACACTGAAGAGGAGCTGAGCCGCACATGAAGACGGGTCAGCGAGCAGCATCCTTATCATGCAGCAAGAGGTAGGTGTGGATTGGCCTGGGCTGGGGAGACATGGGTCGGAGATGGGGGGCTGGAGATGAAGACATGGGCTGGAGATGCTGGGGATGAAATAAGAGGAAGCTACAAGCAAGAATGATAATAAACAGAAATTTGATAGGCCCAAACAGCGCCCCCTGACCTGTGGTGCCCTGTGCGATGGCACCGGCCGCATTACCCTAGCTACGGCCCTGGGCCCGTCTGAGAGATATGGGGATCAATGATGCTGAGAGACACAGAGGGGGAGGATGAGAGATACAGAGGGGGAGGCTGAGAAACAGAGGGGGAGGATGAGATACAGAGGGGGAGGATGAGAGACACAGAGGGGGAGGATGAGAGTCCCAGAGGGGGAGGTTGAGAGACACAGAAAAGGAGGCTGATAAATACAAAGATGGAGACTGAGAGACACAGGAAGGGAGGCTGAAAGATACAGAGATGGAGGATGAGAAACACAGAGAGGGAGGCTGATGGATACAGAGATGGAGGCTGAGAGACACAGAGAGGGAGTCTGGGAGACAGAGGGGGAGACTGAGAGATACAAATGGGGAGACTGAGAAACTCAGAGGGGGAACTGAATGACAGAGAGAGAGAGAGGCTGAGAGACACAGAGGGTGAGGGTGAGAGACACAGAAAGGGAGGCTGATTGACACAGAAGGTGAGACACAGAATATTGAGGTTGTGGCATCTATAGAAATATATACATCTAATACATAACATACTATTAAGAAATTTGTAGCTGGTACATTGTACCCCCAACCCCTTTCCAATGGCAGGACAGTTTGACCTGTTTCTATGTCTGACATGAAAACGGGACAAACTGTACAAGCAAAAAGAGGCAGAAATGGGACAGTTTTTGTTTGTGAGGGTGCAGCGGTGTGACGTAATGAGGTCGCACCGCTGGAAACTGAAGAGGAGCTGAGCCGCTCATGAAGATGGGGCAGCGAGCAGCATATTTATCATGCAGCAGGAGGTAAGAGTGGGCTGCGGTGGGCTAGGGAGACATTGGTCAGGAATGGTTAGATAGAGATGAAGACATGGGCTGGGGAGGTAGAGGATGATGGGGCCCGCCTGAGAGATATGGGGGCAATGATGCTGAGAGACACAGAGGGGGAGGCTGAGAGATACAGAGCGGGAAGCTGAGAGAGACAGAGTGGGAGGCTGCAAGACACCGAAGGGGAGGCTGAGAGATGCAGAATAGGAGGCTGAGAGACACAGAGTGAGGGGGAGACTGAGGGCATAGAGGGGTTGGCATGAGGTTGGAAAGACAGGCGTATGGGGAGACACAAGGGGCAGGAGGCTGGAGACATAAAGGGCAGGAGGCTGGAGACACAGGGCACAGTAGTCTGGAGACACAGGGCACAGCAGGCTGTAAAGACAGAGTAGGAGAATGGAGTGACAAGGCAGGAGGCTGGAGAGACACAGGGGGCAGGTCCCTGGAAAGACAAGGGGCAGGAGGCTGTAAAGACAGGAAGTTGAAAAGACTCAAGGGACAGGAGACTGGAATGAATACAGAGGAAGGAGGTGACACAGGGAGCATGAGTCTGGTTGAACCTATAATTATTACTTATGATTATTACCTATATGATTATATTCATTTCCTGTTATATTCCTACACAAACAGGCATCTTCCAGAACATGTGATCTCCTACATGAATAGTGAATACCGACTGAAGACACAGTCTGCCCAGGGAGGATACATTTTTTCAGAGATTCCCCGTTGCACACAAACCACCATATAGCTAAGGTGTATTTAGACTGGAATGTTCCCAGAGAGAAAGAGAAATGGGTGGCGTATCACCATGACCCTCATGATGCGTGTCCACATTTTTTTTTCACGCACACTGTACCACTAATGCTTGGCATACACTTTACAATTATCTATCAGATCTGTCCAATCTGGCTAGTTGGAATGAAAATCTGGTAGTGTATGGGAGCAAATGACAATCGAACATTAATTCACAAACACTGGAAAACAGACAAAAATGGATGTTCAGCCAAATTGGTTAAATAAAACAAATTTAACCAATTTAAACAATCGTTTTTGTCTGTTTTCCAGTATTTAAAACCATATAATCGATTGTCATTTGCTCCCATACATTACCAGATTTTCATTCCAACCAGCCAGATTGGACAGGTATCTGACAGATAATTACTGTGTATGCCCAGCATAAGACATGTTCTCTTCTTGCACCACTGAATAAATTAAGACAATTTCATAAACTGAATTTTACAGTGCACTCTTATAGACCGTGTGTTTCCTATTACTCTGTAGCTTAAAAGGAAAAAAGATAAGGAGGGTTAAATTAAACAAAAAAAAATACCAATAACTTCAGTTAGTCAGATATGGTTTTGTTATGTGTCTGCACAGAAAAACAATACATCTGAATATTCCATATGAACATACTTTCAAGATTAATTTACAAAAGTAAAATCTTTGGTAGTATGAGCATTTGATTAATGCAGACATATTGCGGAACTTCATCGTGTTCATGACGGTGTAATAATTCTGAGTTATTTTCTTAATACTATATAAAAAAAAAACACATATAACTAATATTTCATGCCGTTCTTTCATACTTTGAGTAAACCACCAAAAGTGATGATGATAAATGAATCTGAAAAGGTCATAAAAATGAAAATGTATTCATGGTGACTGAATGCTCGGGTACATGACTGATCCTCAGTTCCATTCGTATAGCAAAAACTTATTTTACATAATGTGAAGTATACTAATGTTTATTTGGTACCAACTATGACAAATTGCATTAATGCTATGCAAACCAATTTATTATCTTGGTGTTCATCCAAGTAAAGCATATATAAATAGATTTCAAGTTGCTCTTATGAGAACAATGATTGAAAATGTGTTTTGGGTCACGGTTCCATTTAAAGATCTGATGAAAGTTTCCCCAAAACATTAACAAAACACACAAGCGTGGGCAATTATTTCAGCTGAGGGTCCACTTAACAGGTTTTAGTAGTATATTGAGAGTATTATTGCATGGTACTTATTGTTTTTACACAATTTTACAACACTACTGGCAGATTAAAACCTTTGCCACATAATCGGACAGATTTACCAAGCTCCAGAATGTGGAGCATTCAGGAGCTTGGCCCCGACAGCTAACGCCTATGGGCTGCTCTTTTGCAAGGTTTAATTCGCAGTATGCACGCCAATGCCGTAAAACAGAAGCAAATCAATAGCTGTCACTTTGTTTCTATGCATTCACCAGGACAGAGCTTTTTCATATGCTTAGCTATCTGCAAGTGGTTCTTTTAATGATGGCATTATGAGTTGGGGCAAAACTTTCACACCATAAATATGTCCCTTAGTGTAGAGGTAGAGTAGTTAATTGACATTCTTGTGCCTCTCTCTATGTAGGAGATGTACTAACTGACTCTTTCGCCAAGTGGCATCTGACGCCGCTGGTGGTTCCAGCCATGAAGCGGTGAGCTGCGTTTGGCTCGTCGCTGCCACTTTCTATTGGGTGCTGGTCTGCGAGCCATAATAGCCGCCTCTGTTTAATGGCTCGTGGTCAGCGCCAAATGTCTCCAGCCGCTGGGTACAGTCCGGTGAGATGTGTCCCGTTGGGGACACATCTCATCGGATTGCAGAACTTCCGGGGCTGGGATCAAAATTGTTTCCTAGTGCTGGACATTGCCCAGGCTGGCAGCACGCCTCTTAGCCGGCTATGTCAGACGGCGCCCAGGGCAAAGTGCCCAACACACACCACCCTTGTTACTGCGACAGTATGCTAATTCATTGAGATAGCAATGCCGCCGCTGTACTACAAAAGGATGCTCCCTTTACCTTACACACATCCGTAATGTTTAGCAAGACTGCAAAAACATTGGTACAATCGAGTACCATCGCAGCCTCATGCACACTTGCACAAACCCTGAACTCAGAAATTGCTAACTCCCACGCACGCTATGAGTGCTCAGGCTGCGTAGGACATCGCAGTGGATAATTTATGCACGCCCCTGCAATAGCATGCTTTTGGCTGACCACCCCCCTGTCACCACCCATGAATGGCACTTCCTGTCAATCACTCTTCGATGGGTCTGCGTAGTCACTGCAATTGCAGTCCCGATCACAGTGTCTAGTTTGCACACGCGCACTGCGATGCATGCGCAGTACGTAACAATTGGCCGATTATGCGCGTATTAGCAGTTGCTTTCCTTGCTGAATCGGGCCCAGTGTTACAGCAACAGCATTGCATTATCACAACAACAGTAGGGCAGCATATATGTAGATCCTACCTCCATCAAAGACAAACATGAGTCATTACCAAGCCTTAAATATGACATGAATTGACCAGGTGTGAGGGAGTGGCGGAGTCACTCTGCCATACTGCCTACAGTACCACTCTCTAGTGCTGAACCTCCTCCTAATTTAGCTCTCTCCCTCACAGACTCCTCACTCTCTCTCCTCTCAAAGACTCCAACTCCTATAGGAGTTGGAGTCCTTTGAGAGAAGATAGAACGGAGAGCTTGTACTCCTCCAAGTAAAATAAAATAATTTGCACACTAAAGTACGTGGTCTGAGTGTTTGTGTGACTTTTGTGATGTCAGTTCATCCCATCAATGTGTAGGAGGTTTTATATAGAGATTCACTGGTGTTTCAATAGTTTAAATAATACTAAAAGAATGTTATTTGGTGTGTAGATTACTTCATTTACACTGATATACTGTAAATACAGGCATATCTATAAATCCACTGCTAGGGTATGCAACATATAATTGTACAGGGATGATTTGCACCCAGTTGGTCCACAATTATTGTATATTGAGGCTTTGTCTACCTCAAAAGATGACCATTAATGATTGAAAACTGCCTATATTTGAATTGTTGCCTGCTGATAATGGAGCTAGCCTGTGATCACTGTTGCCCTGTGTGTGGTCATCAGTAGAATTGAGGCACCATGGTATGCATTCATTCAACTTCATTGTTAGCAACACCTAGGCACAAGATAGACTAATAAAATAGACTTGTAAGTCTATTTTAAACAATGAATAATATATATAACAATGGGACCTATTCATCAACACTAAAATAACGTTTTTAAGGCCATTTTCCTTAAATACCGTTATTTTAGTATTCATAAAGTATCTTAACACAGGAGATATCACTGATATCTCCTTGCTAAGTCTGCCTGCGTTAATTTGCACACTCCCTATACATTAGTATGGGGATATGGAAATTATGGTATTCATCAAATTCCGAAATTATGTATTTTCGGAATTTGATGGAGTTACTATCCGCCACTGTGAGGTGGTGAATAGCAGGTAACACTTACCTGTGTCAGTGTGGACAGGTCCCCCGGCGTTTTCCTCCGGCGCTCTGGTCCGTCCACTGGCTCCGGAGACTGGTCTGACGTGTTCTGCCAGCAGAACACAAAAAAGTTTAGAAAAAAAAAAACTTTAGAAAAATAAAAAAACTACTGTGGTCAACTGGGAGAACAAGTGACAGCACAGCCACTGGAGCCAAAGGCGCGGGGACTGGGGGAGGTGAGCGGAGGGGGGAATCAGGGGGTTGGGGGGGGGTAGGCAGTGCTGCGCATGCGCTGGTTTTATGGATGTAATGGCACATGCGCAGCACAGATTACAGCTGCGGTAAGTTAGTGTAGATAGGGATAACTATTTCCCGAAAAGCTGTAATCGCAAAAATGACAGCTTTTCCGAATAGATGGTTATGGGGAGGAGGAATGATGAATTCCTCCGGTAATTAGGTAGAACTCCATGCGAGTTCTAAACCTAATTACCTCCAGAGAATATTTAGGTATGATGAATAGGCCCCAATGCCTCTATCACATCTATAACATAATCTTGACAAAATATAATTCAGCATACAACTGGAAACAATTCATATCCTGGCAAGATCCTCTGATTTTCAGCCTGAGCTTCCTTGCTGTGTAGCTACTATAAGACTATTTGACATAGATTCCATATGGGTGTCTTTTTAAGCAATCGGTGACCATCATAGCAGGGTCTTCTATCTATCAATCTGTCACAGTTTAAAGCAACTTTGTGGCTGTCTAGCACTAATCAGTGTGAGCCTCTTTCAAGCCATTAATATGCATTGCCCTAACATGTTTTCTTATCACAGTGTGGTCATTCCACTACAGTTGCATTCAATTACAGTAGAAAAATAATTTACAGTATATGTAAGATTAATGGGGCATTTATCTACTTTTTTTGCCTACATATGTTTATTAATGAATGTTATTTTATTGTTTATCCTCAAATTGCACCCACTCATTAGAAGCCTGCCCACTGCATGGTATTTTTACTAATATTCATGTGAATTATCACTTTAGTCTCCCATTACAAGAAAAAAACATTATCAGATGCTAATTGCATAACATATATAAGTCACCCATATGTTTTATTATTTTCACACTACTTATAGTTAAACTAATAAATAAAGACACAGACCACTGTATAGATTGAAAAAAAAAGGTTATAGTCAAATGTATTAAATGAAATTGGATTTGTAAATTATTCATGATGGCAAAAAAGCAGTACTACCTTGAGTAGAGCCCATAATATAAAGATTTTAATTATTAAATGGGGGCAGAGTTTTTTTGATTAAATATCAACAAAAGAACCAGCTCTAACCAGTACTGCTACCATACAAAACGGTGCTTCTATCCTCTCAAACGTATGCATCAAGTATTTTTTGTATTGGATTGTTTCTTTGCACACAGCAAGTGTCTGAGGTTAGCTATACAATAATGCTCTGACACTAATTGAACGTTTCTCATTAGCAAATAACTTGTGATGTACAGTAGTTTAATTACTGACATTGATTTGTGGTGTTATATAACCCTAAGCCCTACACTGGTTATAATCACATTGCTCCACTATGTTGAGTGACCATTAAATGCATCATAATAAAAGCACTTCCCAAGTTTCTTCTGGGAATCAGACCATGCCTATTGCTAATTATTCCAAGAGCAGGTTAGCCAATCACATGTTTTCATGTGATTGGCAAGTACAGTATTATTCTAATACATATTATAAGCAGTGGTTCTGTTGTATTTTGAACTCTGAGGGTTAAATTTATTAAAGTGCAGGTTTTTATAAGTGGAAATGTTGCCCATAGCAACCAATCAGATTCTACTTAGATTCTCTAGCACCTTCTAGAAGATAATAGCTAGAATCTCTTTGGTTGCTATGGGCAACATCTTCACTTTTAAAAACCCGCACTTTAGTAAATATACCCCTTACTTTTCTTGCTCGGTTGTTAGACATTTAAAGTAACATATTAAACATTAATTGTAAGCAAATTCTATCTTCACATTATTCTCGCGTCTACCTGGTATATTCTCCTCCCACCAGACTCCACAAAACGTTTAATTACCTATACTGATATTAATTATTCTACAATTTATCCTTATCATACTCTGTGGACATACTTTAAAATTATTAATACAGCTATTCAGTAATCACACCAATTTAAAAGTGATATAGGTATGAGTTATATCTGAAATAATAAGATTATACTAATGATTTCCAGGAAATTTTGGATACAATAGTTTTATCAACATTCAACATGGACATATTTCTCTTACTGTGGATATATCTGTTCCATAATAACATAACATAAATAAATGTTAATACTAATGTGAATTTAATCTAAATGCGTATGTACAATCAGAATAGCATAAAAGAACTGACTATTCTGCAATCATTTTGAATTGTACAATTATTTTGGGTGTGGCAGGAGTAGTTTTATTCCTGTGTTATTATTCCTTTTACTACATACCATCATGAATACTTTGTGGGATCAAGTTTGGGAAAGTGAGTTTGTATCATAAACTTGCATACATAATGTGAATGTGCAAATCCAAAGAATGCAAGATCCAATTAGAAATCGACGCACATCTCTAGAATTTATAACCACTATTGATATTAAGCCAGGCTTATTATGAGTCTGAATATGGTAAAAATTGCTATCTGCATCCATGAGGAGAGATCCATCTGATTTACAATCAGGCCCATAAAGTAGGCAACTATACTGGGATGCAAAACCGCAGCTCTGCAGCACAAATTTTTATTTATACTTGCTCATGCATCAGCTTATACAACTAGATGGTATCAACAGTGGTGACCAAACTTTTTTGTCTACCTCCTTGGTTGCTGGACCGCACTATGAAACGCACAGAGGCTACTTCTGGTTCATTCCTTTGTCAGCCCCTGAAGGATAAAACCGATTGGATTAATCTTATACACCGTGGAAACCCTGAAATCCGGAAACAGCTGCACAAGGAACTGGAAGTAGTTGCTGTGCATTTCATATTGTGATCCAGCAACCAGGGAGTACACAGTCATCCTGGTATCAGAGCAACAGAAGCTCTTGGCCATGTTTACACTGTACATCCAACAAATTTTGAATGCTTCTATCTCTGAAGTTTGCTTTACACCGTTACAGGTCCTACTTCCTTCGAAGACCTTAGGACTGTGGATGGGGAAGTTTGTCACACTTTGCATGAGGCCTGCCTAAGGAGAGGTTTGTTGGAGGATGATGTGTAAACAAACATTCTTAAAATCCCGGGCAACACAGGGTACTCCAGCTAGTTCTAGATAAATGTTGAACAATATTATGTGTAGAACCTAGTCTGTTTAAAAGCATGACTTTATTTTAATTCCAGGCTATATAGCATGCTGTTTTGCCTTATTTGTTTGTTTGCGCTTTATTGCTAGCCATTTTAGTGGGAAATTATTAGGAGTTATTTGCAACTATTGCACACATATGCCTGGTATCCTTACTTAAAGATCATTCTATAGGCTGCATAGTGCACATTGCCTAAGTGCATATTTTTAAAGTACAGTTAGCTTTAAAGCATTACTACAGAGTTAATCAACAAGATTATATATATATATATATATATATATATAATACGGCTTGGTTAATATATAAAAAATATACATTTATTAAAACACAATAATACAAAACTTCTCAGTCGTTCACTGAGGGAACATACAGTATGTATGGACTGGAGTAGTGCTCATTATACACATGTGAACCTCATTAGAAATGTAGTTATATGCATATGTAAATAAGCTGGAGATGATGATTTGAATAGCCCCCAAAGCAATTATTAGTAACTAGGGATGTGCGCCGGACCATTTTTGATGGATTTGGTTCTAATTCGTCATTTGGATTTGGATTTGCCAAACTGCGGTGACTGGATTTGGATTTGGATTTTTTTTTACAAAAGTTGACAAAAAAAGCTAAAATCACATAGATTGGTCTTTTTTTCTTCCTAGAGTATTATTAACCTCAATAACATTAATTTACAGTCATTTACAGTCACTTTAGACCACCTCACAGTTTAAATTATAGTTTTCACCATTATTGGCCAAAGGTTGCAGTGAGCCGACTGGTTACCAAGCGGCGCAGCGACACAGACACCACAGTTTAAAGCACATCTATGAAACATTGCCACACAGCAGTGGCAGAAATGAAAGGTAGAGCACCCACTCAGTGGGGTACGGCCAGCAGAGTCACAGTACTTGTATACACAGGTGGCTATGGCCCAAGGAGTCACAGTGCACAATTTTATTCACATTACACTGCACATCGTGCCCCTGATTCACATTACACCATAAAGTAGTGTCTCTTGTTTATGTTACGACACACAGTAGTGCCCATTTTACACAATGCCAACAGTAGTGCCCCTTTTACACAATGCTCACAGTAGTGCCCCTTATACACAATGTTCACATTAGTGACCCTTATACACAAAGCCCACAGCAATAGTGTCCCTTACACAATGCCCCCCAGCAGTGGTGTCCCTTACACAATGCCCTCAGTAGTAGTGCCCCCTATGCAGTGCCCCTCAGTAGTATGCCCCCATTAGTAGTGCCCTTAGTTGTATGCCCCCAGTAGTATGTCCCTAGTAGTATGTCCCCATTAGTAGTGCCCCTAGTAGTATGTCCCCAGTAGTATGCCCCCATTAGTAGTGCCCCCAGTAGTATGCCCCTAGTAGTATGTCCCATTACAAGTGCCCCTAGTGGTATGCCCCAATTAGAAGTGGCCCCAGCAGTTGTGCCCATTGTAGTATGCCCCATTAGAAGTGCCCCCAGTAGTATGCCCCTAGTAGTATGCCCCCAGTAGAAGTGCCCCAGTAGTTGTGCCCCTTGTAGTATGCCCCCAGTAGTTGTGCCCCTTGTAGTTTGCCCCCATTAGAAGTGCCCCCAGTAGTTTTGCCCCTAGTAGTATGTCTCCACTAGTAGTGTCCCCAGTAGTATGGCCCCATTACAAGTGCCCCTTATAGTATGCCCCCATTACAAGTGTCCCTTGTAGTTATGTCCCCATTATAAGTGCCCCCAGTAGTTGTGCCCCTTGGTTTAGGGTTCCCAGGGGGGACTTATGGTTAGTCACCTCCCCGGGAGGTTAGGTTTAGGCTAGGGGAAGGGAGGGTTAGGCACCCCCCCGGGGGACTTAGGTTTAGGCGGCGGGGAAGGGGGGTTAGGTTTAGACACTTAGAGGGGGGGTTAGGTTTAAGCACTTGGGGGGGAGATTAGGGTTAAGGCACCACTAAGGGAGGGTTATGGTTAGGGGGTAGAATAGGTTAGTCAATACCTACCTTTCGACGATCGGGATTTTCACTGTTGCTGGGATGCCGCTGTCGGGATTTGAACTGCCGTCCATGTAGCCGGTGGTAAATCATACTGAATCCTTTTAAATACATCATCCAGGCCAGTTGTACAATAGAGATGCCAGTGGATTCCTCTCACTGCTGCACATTATTAACACTGTGAGGAGACCTTGCAAATTCTGCCTAATTGGAAACCTTATAACAGGTAATTCTAATTTCCTCTACTTACTGGACAATAGACCGGGACTTTTATTACCCAGTGATTTACTAATAATTGCTTTGGTGGCTATTGAACTCAAGCATCTCCAGCTTATTTGCATATACTGTAAGTATATTTTCTAATGAGGTTCACATGTATCAATGAGCACTACTTCATACATATGTTCCCTTAGTGAACAACTGAGTGGTGTTGTATTATTGTGTTTTAATAAATGTATAATTTTTATATATTAACAAAGCCATAATTATATACTGTATATAACTTGTTGATTAACTATTGAATACCCACCAGCGCTGTTTATTATTTACTTTTAAATGATATATTTTGATTAAGAGGCCTAACACCCTCCTAAAATAGCTGCTAATTGACGAGCACCACGTCTATTGTTTTTGGTTGGTTTTTATTACTACAGCGTTATACTGGAGATAAAAAGGTGGAACATAGAAGGAGAACATTCCATCGGCCATTTCGGCTTCTGAATAACTGCTTTCATCAAACTATTGTGAGTTTGCTGACTCTCCACCACTAACACCTGCTGTCTGCATATCCTGGACACTCCTTACTGAACTCCATGCCTGGACACTGCAAGGAGCAACCACTTTGCTTGCTTACTCTAGCACACAGAGCCAACTGCAGCAGGACAGACATCATGGATAGTCTTGTCTCAGCAAAGCCTTACTGAGTACTGTGTCTGGTTGGAGGAGATGCCATGGCTTCCTTTGGCTGCAGATAGTATTTATACTAAATAAGGCAGCAGACCTTAAAGCTAAACCCCTGAACCTAACTAAACCCCTAACCCAAACTTAACCCCTAAGCCTAATAACCTAACCCTTAAGGGTCAGATTAAATGGGCCAAGTGGTTTTTATCTGCTTTCAAATTATATGTTTCTATACTATTAGCGAATGAATTGCACCTTGAGTAAGTATTTTAGCTTTCTTATAATGTACTGTATGCTACTAACATTTATATACGTAGAGTGAAAATTGATTACCAGTAATATTAGTAAATGGAAATGCAGCCGCTAGCCACACAATCCTTGCCGCCACTGGAGGAGAGAAAGTCAATCCTCCAGCAGTGTTGTGGACTGTGTAGGAGGCAACAGCACTGCCAGCTGTTAGCATTACTATGGAGCATGTCTCCTCTCCAGTGGTGGCAGTGAACCTGTGCACAAGGCTCCATTTAGCTAAGTAACTGCCACATTGGTACAGCAGCAGCTGCTGTGTAAGAGGGCAGGAAGAACACTTGGGGGTGGTCTCTCAGTTCAATCAGTAAAAGTCAGACAGTCAGTCAGTCAGTGAATGAATTAGTAGGCATCATACAGTTTACTACAGCATTACATTAGTAAGTAGTAGCAGTGATAGTGTTAAAAAATGTTAAATTTTAAGAAGTAGCAGTTTAAGTGTTAAATGAGTTTACTTATTCTGGACAAGTGTACTGATGTTCACAGTTTAGTTATACTAAACCAGTGGGCCCCAGGTTCTAAACTTGAACCAAAATATTGTACCATGTGTGGGCCGTGCAGCTCGTGCAGTGTGTACTATGGTATAATCCTAGAGTTAATAGGATTTGGACACTTATTGAGGCAGACAAGATTAAATAATCTTCTGTTTCATTCCTTATCTGGCTCTCTCAACCACAATGCCCTAATTCTGCCAGTCGTCACCAAATAGTAACCCATTTATTGACAATTTCGGACAATACCAATCAGAAATACTTCGTATCTCCCTAACCTTCTTCTTTTATCCTAATATTTAATAATCAAGACTTACCCTGAGTATATTCTTAGGCTCATTTATTTCATGGCGGGCATGTGGCATTAGATATCTAAAATACTTCATGTGAGGTGGCTCTTTCCCCTCTTTCTCTGAAATCAAATCCAAGCTCTCCATTCCTACAAAACACTTTTACCAGTTCCTCCAGTTTAGACACTTTCATGCCATGTTTAGCCAATGTTTCTCCAGTAGACCCCTTACAACAACAGAAACACTCTGTCTCAGACATTCCTCCATGAAAGGCTTATTTCAACTCTATACTCAGATCTGATTGTAACCCCTATGTCTCCTAAGGATCCTTATGAGTTGGCCTGGAAAGCTGAGCTGGGGAATTCACTGGAGGATTACTACTGGGGAGATTCAGGAAACTGCAGCCTCCAGCACCATTTGTATTAAGGTAAAAGGGGATGTTTATAAACTACTCTAAAGATGGTTCCACAGTATGTGCCATCTTGTCTAAAAAAATCCATTAAGATGCATTGGATGAGTGCTGGAGAGGTTGAACATCTGAAGTCACTTTCCTACATATTTGGTGCAGCTGCCATAATCTCTCAGGTCTCTGGTGGAATGTCATACAGTAGATTACATTTTCACCAACCTCCAAATCACTATGCCTCAAGAATCCCAATTTATTTATTCTCCCCTTAGGAATTCGAATCACTACACGTCATCAAAATAAATTGCCACAACATATAATTTCTGCCACCACCTGCAATTAATGGTGGACTGGAAGAAACCTGATCCCTCATTTATCCATATAAATCTGTTTTTTTTTAAATAATTTGTACCATGTGTTTACATGTAATGCATTTACAACAGGCATCAAACTTTTCTGCACAAGACAAAAGGCTGTGTACTGATTTGTCCCTCAGAATGGTGGCTCACCTCCAGCTAACAGAAAAGTTTGGTCCTAGTAATTCTTTTCAATAAACATCACTTAGACTAATAAGCCAATATTTTTGTAGAATTCCTCTTTTTTATATTTAGATGACTATTAAGTTAAATTTTTAAACTAACATCACCCTTCTCCATGACTCTAGGTCACTGGTTCTCAAACTCGGTACTCCGGATCCCAAACAGTGCATGTTTTCCAGGTCTCCTCACAGAATTGCAAGTGAAATAAGTAGCTCCACCTGTGGATATTTCAAAATGTACCAGTGAGTAATGAACATACCTGTGCACCTGCTGGGTGACCTGGAAAATGTGACCTGTGTGGGGTCCTGAGGACCGAGTTTGAGAACCACTGCTCTAGGTGAAAATTTCTGTGTAGTATGTATAGTATGTGGGCACAAACACCATCCCCATGGATGTGCCTATGTTTGGACAAAAAAAAATATTTTCAAATATAAAGCAGTTTTTTTGTCAGTACAAATCACAGTAGCTTAATTAGAAACAAGATAAATTCTGTATACTGATCCATCTTTAAGAAATAGTTGGTCACTGAGAATCCCTTCAAAATTAATATTAGTACATACAGACTCAACATCACGTCACGAAACATGCATTTGATTCTATATCAATATAATTTATTCTGCACAGTACAACTGAGGTAACTTGCCTGTATAATGGAAAACTGGTTACATTTGTGTCACAGTAGAAACGTGCCTGCCATGTCATCACCACAATAAAATAGGACTACCAGGTGGTAAATTTTCATGTTTATGTATCTTTAGTATGTATCCTTGGATCCATTACCAATAGGAATTCATATTTAGGTATGGTCAGACTTCTCTTCTGGTATTATATGGTTCCTTATAATAATTGTCAGTTTGGTTAAAGACCAGTTGTTTATATCAGTTCTTCTTATCTTAAGTTGTTTATAGATTTTAATTTTATATTGCTTCTGTGTCCAAATAACAATATTGCCACCATAAGGGGCCTATCCATTAGCAGATCTTTTTCAAAAGATAAAAGATTATCCCTTGAAAATTCCTGGGGCTGCAGTGTAAATTACAGATTTTTGCAAAATGACGATCGATATTGCATAATATCATTCAGGGAGAGGATTTTTTTAATGTTTCTATTCATTTCCATTAAAAATATCGTTCGTCGTTTACCGCGACCGATATTTCTAATATCGGTTAGCGATAAACGATAATTGATCAACATGTTGGAGAGACAAAAGGCAAAATTTGTTGGCCGCGGGAGTGCGCATTTTCATAGTTCAGAGCCTATCCATTAGCAGATAAATTGAACGACTGAACGATAAATCGTTCTTCGTTCAAATTTATCTGCTAATGGATAGGCCCCTTTAATCTGATGGCTTCATTTGAACATTGCCCAATATTTGAAATTCTCTATTAACTATTATTTAATTAACTGTTAAAATACCACTTAACTTATATTAGCTTTGATTGGCAATTGGGGAAGAATTTTATTGCTTTCCCTACAAATCGGTCATGCCTTAGGGTGTTTTAATCTGTTGACAATTTGGTAATCATATTTTAATTTCTCGTACAAATCATTTTAGAAGTGGGGGAGATTTCACAATCTGTATTTTTTTCCTGTTGTAATTCCTCCAAATATTCTCTTGCTTCTGCTTCATCTTCTACACTGAAGAGACTTCTATTATTTTAAGCAAATTTGTTCTTTTTCCGCTATGTTATAATATTTCCAAGCTGATCTATTTCTTTTTATTTATGCCATTCAAACTTTTTATTAAATGATTCAATATTTTCAAATTATATTAATCTCTCACTTACACTTTCCATCCCTCTAGTGTATTTCTCCAAGAATAAGTTGTCAAGTTTGATCAGGATTTTCTTTTTTATCACTAGACATATCTCAATATGCATTTGAATATTATATGCATATATATATATATATATATATATATATACACACACACATATATATATATATATATATATATATATAAAATTAAGCATAGACTATTTTGAAATGATTTAATGTGAATCAAATGTAATATAATTTTTTAGCATTCAAGCAAATAATTATTAATAAAAAATATTTTTTTATTAACAATGGTTTCCTCTTCTTTATTAAGCTCTGAAATGCTCCCATGCTAGTTCACTTCTAGAGGAGTAGTAGAGCAGATCAAAATCATTGACACAGATAAGGCTTGACACAACAGCAATTCCCACTGCCTAACTATTGCAACTCAGTACATCTCGCTTGTTTTTATTTCCCTCCCGGAGGCACTCCAAAAATTCTCCAAATCCTTTTACTTGGAAATCAAGTGTCCCAGAGGTGGATGAATGACTTTTGCACGTCCTTAATATGTAGTTCAACTAATCTTGTTACATCTCATTGACAGTGTAACAAGTACTGAATGTCATATAACACAAAGGACAAAGTAATTAACACTAAAAGTGTGCTTCAATAAATATGCTGATTATATGTCAAATATATTTCAATTTAGAGTATACATTACAGTTGTTACCATGGTTGTTCAAGTGGAAGAGCCTGCAAATCATTCACCTCCCAAAAGAAAAATTACAAAAGTAGAGAGAGCCTACTTAATAAACTATAAAAAGCCAAATAATTTAACACAGTATATATCTTCTAGTGGCACACATGGAGGGCTGGGAGGGGGGGGGGGGGGGTTGTGAATACCAACAACACTTTCCCCCCTTTGAAGGACTATTTTTTTAGACTCAATCTCTATGATGGTTTATTTTCTACTCATTTATTGGGAACCAGGTAATTATAACTATATGAACCTAGCTGTAATAATCAGTTTAAAGTTGAAACCATTGCAGCTAAACAGATCTATGTAATGTTTGGCTGCAGGAGGCTGTGTGTGGCTTCACACTACATAGATCTGCTTATCTGCAATGGTTTGAACTGACCATTAAAACTAGCTACATAAACTTAGAATTACCAGGCTTCCAATGCAGGAGCAAATAATTCCATATGCTAGGTGTCTGACTGTATTATGTGAGGTTGAGAGTTTGAGGCCTGGTTATGGCATTTTGAGAAATGTACAATACAGGGGGATGTAGCTGGTGTAAGAATATGGTATAGGAGGTTTGATGCTCACATTTTTTTGCTGGAGTTGTCTGAAGGTATGTGTAAGTGTATATATGTACAGTATATACATATATATATATATATATATATATATATATATTATATATGTTGGTCCATAGATATTTTTATACACTGACATCCAGCTAAATGAAAAACACTGTCCAGGTGGTAGGCATATCGTGATCCAAGTCTACTATGTATATCCAGGGGTAGAACTATAGGAGACAATGGAGGCATCTGCCGCCGGGCAACAGCACTTGAAGAGGCACCTCCTCCATCGCACACAATATATTCACCCCCCTTAGGGCTTTAAATATGTACCTGGAATGTACTGTCACAGAGCCCAAAACATGGCACCTCTTCCCGGTACCTGAGAATCTATCATAACGATATACTAGTGGAGAGTTCTGTGTCAGACCATCAGCTACTGCTTCCATCTATCTAATAAGCCTGTCTATGCTCATTGGTGTCGCTGCTCTTCAGCAGCTCCTTATGTCAGTGAGACACATCCAGTGCCCCCCACACCTACAACTCCCCGTCCCACTCCTACCTGGAGGCAGCCTTAGCCGCGGATCCATGGAGAAGTCTTGGTGCCCTCCACCTTACCCACAGCTCCCTGTCCCACTCATCCCTGGCGGAAGTTCTAGCCATGGACCCGTGCGGCGGGCTTGAGCATAAGCATGGCTGCAGTTCCAGGAGCTGGATGTTAACAAGGATGTACCAGATGGAGCTGTGGGTAAGAGGGCATGGGAGGCTGGGGCACCAGCAACAGAGTCTGGGGGCAGATCTATGGTGGAGCAACTTCCTGGCATCTGAAGCAATCGGCAGTAGACTGGGCATTTTGTGATTTGTAGTCCCACCACAGTAAGTTGACTCAAACTCAGTCCTCAAAGACCCCACATCAGGTAGGTCCTGCAAATTTACTTTAGTAAATAGTCCTAATAGAAACAAATTCACATATTCAGAGGGGGGGGGGGTCACCAAATGATAACCTGCCTCCGGGCGTTTGGGATGAACTTATCCCACTGCATATATCTATACATATTATAAAATAAATTCCCTGGTTGGTGTCTGTCTGTTTGTTCAGGCTAATTTCTAGAACAACTGGATGGATTTTGATGTCGTTTTCACTATTCTATGGAGAATTTGTCAAGAAAGATTTAAGTGTATGAAACATTAATGTATGAAAAAAAAAGTGAAGAAAGAAAAAACGGACATTCGAGCACACTCCTGGCTTACGCTACCTAAACCGTTAAAGATATATCACAACGATGATCTTTATTTTATACCATGTAGAGATTGATACGTATTATCTGGTTTCTCCTGAAAAATTGATGTAAGCCCTGTTTACTGATACAAAATATCAGTTTTTCCCTTTTTTACTGTTCCTATTTCATTTATGTGAAAAATTATTCTTTAATTTCAAATGAGTCCAATTCCCGGTAAGAATCTGTTTGCAGAGGGGTATCTATAATGGGTGCAGGGTGTGCGTGGCACATGGGCCCACACCGCACACCCTGCACCCATACTTATAATTTCTTACCTCTCCGAAGCCCCACGTCGCTGGAGATGCGCTACACAGAATGCCTTGAAAGTGGCCTTGAGGACTGAGTTTGGGAACCTCTGCACTTGTGGAAGTAACTGTCATCAGCATCAGTGTGCATTTGCACCAGTCCTATAATTGGTACAAGAGATCCATCTGAAATCAGATTCAGATGGATCTCTGTGTAGGCTCACCTCTGAAAAGCCCACAATTCCACCTATATGCCCACTACAATTATTATGCATGCAAACGCCCAGTTACACCCACTCAGCCAATCAGTGGAAATGCATAGTTGCTCAAAGCTGCATATGATTATCCACACTCGTACGTAACTCTGAATCAGGTCCTCTCTCGCTACTCCTTACATGCAAAAATTATGTGACAATGTGCTCCACATAATTGTATTTCATGTCAAATACTGTATAAGGTAGCAAAATGGGTAATCTACAACATTCAGAGGGAATTTGGGGATGAGGATTTTATTGAGGCAAAATGTAAAAAAATAAATAAAATAAAGTGTAAAGAAAAGAAAATGTTGCCTTCCACAACTTTTGAGATTGAGATTGAAGAATAAACTTGGCATATTTTAAGACTAGGGCTCTATGGGTATACTGTATTTATTATGTAAGCTGCTCAGTGCATAAAAATCACCACTTGCTTCTCTTTAACTATCAAAACAGTGAAAGGAACTACACATTTCACCATTCAGAATTAATCATTGGTCCATATTACAGACACCTAGGGGTAAATTTACTAAAGTGAGAGTTTTTAGAAGTGGAGATGTTGTCCATATCAACCAATCACCAGGGACCGGAGTTCGGGGCTCCGGTGATGCCCTCCCTCCGGTCAGCTGGTCTCCCATACTGCACTGTGGCATGGTCATCAAGTGACTGGGTCACAGTGCAGTATGGGATGTTAGCTGACCGGAGGCATGGAGGACATCACCGAAGCCCGGATCATGCAGGTAAGTGCAATTAAGGGAGGGGGGTTACGGCGGGGGGTCGCGGGGGGTAGCAGCGGCGGCCGGTTGGTTCCCTTGTATTTATTGATGATGTGACTGCTGACAAAAGCAGCAGAATTAATTCTGAAGTGTTTCGGGCAATATTATATGCTCATATTCAGTCAAATGCTTCAGAACTCATTGGACGGCGCTTCACACTGCAGATGGACAATGACCCGAAGAATACTACAAAAGCAACCAAAGAGTTTTTTAAGACTAAAAAGTGGAATGTTATGCAATGGCCAAGTCAATCCCCTGACCTGAATCCGATTGAGCATGCATTTCATTTGATGAAGACAAAACTGAAGGGAAAATGCCGCAAGAACAAGCAGGAACTGAAGACATTTGCAGTAGAGGCCTGGCAGAGCATCACCAGGGATGAAACCCAGCGTCTGGTGATGTCTATGCGTTCCAGACTTCAGGCTGTAATTGCCTGCAAAGGATTTGCAACAAAGTATTAAAAAGTGAAATTTAGATTTAGGATTGTTTAGTTTGTCCCATTACTTTTGGCCCCTTAAGAAGTGGGAGGCACATATAGAAACCATTGTAATTCCTACACTGTTCACCTGATTTGGATGTAATTACCCTCAAATTAAATCTGAAAGTCTGCAGTTAAAGCACATCTTGTTTGTTTAATTTCAAAGCCATTGTGGTGGTGAATAGAGGCCAACATATGAAAATTCTGTCAATGTCCCAATATTTATGCACCTGACTGTATGTGTGCGTCTATATATATATATATATATATATATATATATATATATACATACATACAGTATATATATATATATATATATATATATGCCCCCACACGTTTGTTGCCCAGGGGCTCCCACAGATCTTGATCCTGCCCTAGTCCCACGCCACAGCCATGACCCCCTATAGGACAGAGTCTGACTTTTTTTTGTATCAGTGCAAGCCACAATTAGCTGGTCGGAGTGCCAGTCGTAAGTCCGAATGGTCACTAAACAGGTAGGTTATTAACTGATGAATGTCTGTATGGCCAAACAGAATGCCACTTAAAGGGCAAATGTCTCTTAAAGGGCAGTTGAAAATCATGACATTAAAGCACACAGGGCCTGATCCACAGTCACACATAATGCCGATGTTCACGGACTTGAGTGATTGTTAGCTACTGCACGTGCACAAAGATCCCTGAAAACTCTTACAGGTCATGTGATTGAGAGGCACAGTAATAGAAATGTCTTGGAAAAGTGCTGGGTATTCCTGGGAACAGACTTGGAGGTAGTTATTCAGATGCATGGAAATGCTCTGCCTTATGAACATGCAATGGGAGTGTTGCATGACACCAAAGTGCAGATTCCTCCTCTGTGACAGGAGTTGGGTGCTGCACTGTAGCATTACGTGCAGCACTCTGCTCCTGACACAGAGAAGGAGCCGGCACAGCAAACAGAGTGGTCCCCGGGGGCAGTCCGCACCTCCGGGACCCCCGAAGTAACTAAAATGGGGTTTGGGCAATGAGGCCACGCCCCCTACTCACGAGGCCACACCCTTTTTTCCTGGTGCACAGCGAAGCCACGCACACTGCAACCCTCCCCGCACCAGGTGTCACTGTGGGGATGGACGCCACTGCCAAGGCAGCAAGTGCAGGGCAGGGAAAAACATTACAAAAGCACAGAGAGGAGATGTGGAAGTTTACTTGCATCCACTAATAGTGATACAGTGGCCTATTCATCAACACTAAATTAACGTTTTTAAGGACATTTTCCTTAAATAGCATTATTTTAGTATTCATGAAGCCACTAAGTCCCCCTGCGTTAATTTCCACACTCCCCATACATTAGTATGGGGATGTGGAAATTATGGTATTCATCAAATTCCGAAAATTATGAATTTTCGGAATTTGATGGAGGTTCTATCCGCCACTGTGAGGTGGCGAATAGCAGGACAGATTTACCTGCTTCCAGCTGGACAGGCCCCCGGCATCTTCCTCCGGTGGTCTGGTACGTCCTCTGGCTCCGGAGACTGATCGGACACTGTGTTCTCCCAGCAGAACACAATAAAGATTAGAAAAAAAGAAAAAACTTTTTTTTTTCTAATCTGTACTGTGGTCTGCTGGGAGACCACATGACAGACCAGCAGGATGGAGTCGGAGGCTGCTGCGTGGACAGGTAAGTGCTGAAGGAGGGGGAGGTGAGCAGGGGGGGAGGGGGGTAGGTGAGCGGAGGGGGGGGACACAAACTTACCGCATGTGTAGGCAGTGCTGCGCATGCGCTGGGTTAATGAAATTAACAGCGCATGCGCAGCACTGTTTCCAGCTGCGGTAAGTTAGTGTAGACAGGGATAACTTTCTATTTCCTGAAAAGCAGTCATCGCAAAAATGACAGCTTTTCGGAATAGATAGTTATGGAGAGGAGGAATGATGAATTCCTCTGGTAATTAGGTAGAACTCCATGCAAGTTCTAAACCTAATTACCTCCAGGGAAAGTTTAGTAATGATGAATAGGCCCCATAGTATTGTACAAATTGGAACCATCAGTAAGTGGTCACTGAATATCCATCATTTATTTTACACAATTAGTTATTTGTCACAAAAGTGGAGATTGCATATTTTAATACATACTGTACATGGATACACAGATGACCATTATCTAATGGATCATGACATGCACACAATTTACCTCAGACAGCCTATTCATTTTTCTTTCAAATATATATTACTACCTGCACACAAGCTTTTCTCACTTATTCAATTCGATTTTCTGATGTTTAGCAAAACATTTACTCAGTAAAAACTCCTTAATAAAGCTGTTTTTGTTGTTGTTGTAGACTATGTTGAAAACATCTCTGACATATACAAATCATAGTTGCATTATTACCCATACTAGGAGACTGGACTCTAGTAGGTCATTGGAAGAGAATGAAATGGTGTCCATGCCTATTTTCATTTATATTTCTCTCTCCCTCTCACTCATGGTCAAACTGTATACCCTGGGGCAACAAGATCCTGGGGAAGGATTCTATTACCCAGACTTCTCTGGGGGGCTCAGCAGGGGCCCAGACCAACCAGGGAGGTAGAGCAATGTCTCCTTTGGAGCGTATCATCACTTTGTACATATTTAGGGGGCTCTGTAATTGCATGCAGGTCTGCTGTGAAAATATGCTAATGAATGCTATTGCAATGCCGTCGCACTGCCAGCATAGAGACGCCCACTGCCTCCCACTACCGCTATATCACATCTGTAATACCTTGCAAACCTCCATAAACATCAGTAACATCGAGTACCATCGGCCCCTCATGCAGAATTACAGCAGCCCTGACCTTACTTAGAAATTGCTAACATCGTTGCAGTAAGTACTCAAGCTGCATATGCAATCGCACTGCCTAATTTATGCACGTCCAGGCAATGGGGTTCAAATGGACGTGTGCGTGTTTTGCTGACCCCCCCCGTCACTACCCACAAATGCTCACAGCCTGTCAATCATTCTACAGTGGCTCTCCGTGGGCTGCTTGGTCACAGTGGTGCCTTCACGCACACGCACTGCAATGCATGCGCAATGCGCAACAATTGGCCAACTGTGTGCACTGTTGCAGTTGCAATCCTTAATGAAACAGGCCCAGAGTTTTTTCCCGTCTGAGGATCAGCTCTAAACCAGCTTCATTTTCACTTATTGTTGCCATTTTTTTCTCCACTGTACTTTTTTGAAATTAAGATTGTTTTATCTAAACTCTAATCTGAGCTTTGATTGCTTGAAAATGTCTTGGCTAAACCCAGTTCTCATGTATCTTGTAGAGTTTCAACTAAGCTAGAGTGCTATCAGCCAAGGGCTAAGTTTGATTGCCTCAGCCCATAATGCATCAGAAGACAGGTTACAACTCCCTGTAACCCTGCCTAGATATTGACTTTTGTTATTATCCTCTTACTCCTCCTGCTCCTCCTTCTCCCAGGGCTGACGAGAGCCGCGCCGGGCCCAGGTGACAGGGGCGTGGCCTAATCGCGGGATGCATGGCCACGCACCCTTAGAAAATAAATGAAAAAAATATATTTTTTCAGCGTCGCGAAGCCAGGCGCACAGCCAATGGGGGGCGCGATCAGCGTGATCGCTCAACTTATAGGCATAGGAGATTGCTCCGGCAGTCTCCCAGTGCAGCCCAGCACACAGCAGTGTGTGCTGGGCTGGTGTGACTTAAGAGGGAGGGGAAGCGGTGCTGGACCCGGGCCCCCACCGGGCCCCTGCAGCAAGCCCGGGCCCAAGTACTTTGTACCCCCCCTCCTCGGCACCCCTGCCTCCTCCTCCTCATGCAGATCTTGCTCAGAGTGGAGGGGTGAGCTGGGAGACATTAAAAGTCAAGAGATGTATGTTGGTGTAGTTTTGTAGATAGCCTCATTTGTAAGTAGCAGTATTTTATATTAAATTTGTTAAAAAAAAACAGGCAACCAATGTAAGGACTGACAGAGAGGAGCAGCAGAAATAGAACGTTTTGCAATGCTGAGAGCTCTGCTTTACTCACAAAGGACACTAAGCCCAAAAGGCCTAAGTACAAGTGCTTCATATGTCACAAAGTGGGACACAAAGCTTCTGAGTGCAAACTAAAAACTCAAGTGGCACGCAAAAGTGTGAAAAAAGAATTGAGCCAGCTTTAAATGGCCATAAGGCATTGCAGCCTCAATCAAGAATGGTTTATATAATTGAGCACTTGTAACCCTATATCAGTCACAGATATAGGCCCTCATTCAGAGGCAGTCGCAAGAAGCGAGCGCTCGCTCTGAATGAGGGCGGCCGCTTGTAATTTTAAGTGCGGCCTTCTGGTCGCCAGCTAAGCTGTGGGTTACCACCCACAGCTTTAGCGGCAGACCAGGGTGATGGTCGCGATGGTCAAGACCATCGTGACCATCAGGGCTTGTGACAAAACCTTAGGGTTGAGTCTCGGCAACCGCAAGTCCCAGGGAGCTTCCTGCTCTGATCGAGCAGGAAGCTCCCCACTGACATCACTGCTGATGTCAGTGCGGCCGCCCACAAAACGGCAGGTGTTCCTTAAGGAACGCCTCCATTTGTGAAACCACCCCCCCGCCACGCCTACAAAACGGGCAGAGCTGTTTTCACATTCAGAAACTGATACCTGTCTATAACAAAAGACAATAGAGCATAAATTGTTTATTGTGGTTGTGTATGTGGATGATCTATTGCTTAGAGGAGCACAAAGTCAGTGTCAAGTATCTGTTAAAGCAGAAATTCAAGTTAAAAAAACAAGGGCCTGCATGTCACCTGCTAGTCATAAGGATCTAACTAAATTTGTAGATAGGAACTGTCACAGTTGGTCAACAGGGATATATTGAAGCAATACTTGTAAAGTACATATTTTCAGATGCAAAACTAGTCAGTAGTGCCATTTACAAAGGCACATAACTAACAAAAGCCATATCACCAACAAGTGAGGTAGAGATAGAGGACATGAGAAAAATCCCTAATCAGAGCACTGTTGGAAGTTTAATGCATTCAAATATAGGGTATCTTCCTGACATCACACATGTTGTGATCTGGGTGAGTCAATTTGTCATTAATCCTAGGAAACAACACTGGACTGAAGTTAAAATAATCCTGGAGTACTTAAAATGTTCAACTTGAAATTAGAGTTTGCAAAGTTTGGGAAGTTTGGGAAGTTTGGGAATTCTACAATGAAATCTTTCTGTGATGCTGACTGGGGAACAGATGAGGATGACCGCCATTCATACATGGGATATCTGTTTGTACTGGCAGACGCATCCATAAACTGGGTCAGCAGAAAGCAACCCACTGAAGAATTATCCACCACTAAGGCGGAATACATGTCACTTACAGAAACTGCTAAGAAAGCCTATTTTAAAAAAAAAAAGACTTTGTGTGAATTTAATTTTCTTAGTCAGAATGAGACTATCGAGAGTTTGTCAAGGGTACAATTGACTTATTCTATAGCTCCAAGCACCATGTATGGTCCAAGCACATTGCTATAAGACACCACTATATTCTGGACTTAGTGGAGAGAAAGTCTATAAGTGTCACCTTTGAAGCAAGCAAAGATAATGCTGCTGATATGTTAACAAAGGGACTGACATCATAACTACTAAATGTGTTCCTGAGAAAATGTGGACTAGAATATATTTGATATGCTGATATGATTCACTCTTTATTTGTTGCAGAACCCATGTCTTTGGTTACAGGTGGACTTTTCTAAGGTGCTGAAGTAAACCACCGTTTGTGTCACTGTGGGGGCATGCCCAGCACACTCCGAGATGCTGGGCAGCCCTAAGGCTCCCCTACACCAGTGAATAGATGCAGTGCACATGCTCACAGCATCTGTTCTACCTCTGCTTACCTGCTGCTGTGCTTCCCCCAACTTCCCCCCACCGCGGGACACTACGGTGTGTGGGTGGGACAGCGGGACAGTCCCAGAAAAACTGGACTGTCCCGCTGAATGCGGGACAGTTGGGAGGTATGGAGTTGGGTTTATGGAAAACCACTGTAAATAAATCTAAAAAATCAAAGAAAAATAGGCATTAATTCTGCATTGTGGATAACAGCCAGGTGATTTCACATTCTGAAGCTGTAATAAAAGTGATTGAATACCGTAGCTATGGTCCCAGGTCTAGTAAAACTAAAGTCATCTACCTATTCTGCTAACTTCTTAACTCAGCTCTACCCCTCTATTTAGTATTTTGGTTAGCATTTTTATAGCCTGCAGATGTCAGTGTATAGGTGTGTCCACACAGACTTACAGTATCTTCATATTGTGCCAAATAGCCATCCTCAGTGTGTTACAAAACTTATGCCAAGGCGGGTTATGTGCCATGCTTACATCATGTGATACACAGCTCAACAGCTACACCACTGACGGAAAACTATTGTTATGGGTGTAGGCGGCGCTGTAGAAAGCTGGCTGGTGGGCAATTCTGAAACCTATTAGGTAAACAGGCAAATGGATGCGTCCATGCCGTCAACAGTATAATAGCATACACAGCATGTTTAAAACTTTTTACCACTTTATCAAATTTTATTTGCAAAAAATATACTGGCTCAGAGACTGTGGGACCTATTCATTATAACTAAAATTTCTCTGGAGGTAATTAAGTTTAGAACTCGCATGGAGTTCTTCTTAATTACCGGAGGAATTCATCATTCCTCCTCTCCAAAAACGATCTATTTCATTTTTGCAATGACAGCCCTTCAGGAAATAGATACTCTTCCCTATCTACTCTAACTTACCGCAGCTGGAATCAGTGCTGTGCATGCGCTGTTACATCCGTAAAACCAGCGCATGCGCAGCACTGCCTACAGCTGCGGTAATTTTCTGTGTCCCCCCCAACCCCCCTCCCCCTCCGCATACCTCCCCTCCGTCCCCGACTTACCTGGCCGCTGCAGCCGCCTCCGGCTCCGTCTGCTATGCTGACACGTGTTCTCCCGGCAGAACACAGTACAGTTTAGAAAAAGAAAAAAAACTTTTTTTTTCTAAACTTTATTATGTTCTGTTGGGAGAACACAGTGTCAGAACAGCCACCAGAGCCAGAGGAGGGACCAGAGCGACAGAGGGAGATGCCGGGGAACCTGCCCATCTGAAAGCAGGTAAGTATCACCCGCTATACGCCACCTCACAGTGGCGGATAGTAACTCCATCAAATTAAAAAAATACATAATTTTTGGAATTTGATGAATAGCATAATTTCCATATCCCCATACTAATGTATAGGGAGTGTGGAAATGAATGCAGGCGGCTTAACCAGGAGATATAAGTGATATCTCCTGTGTTAAGTGTCTTCATGAATACTGAAATAACGGTAATTAAGGAAAATGTCCTTAAAAACTTTATTTTTGTGTTGATGAATAGGCCCCTGTGACATAATTGTTAGTACTCCAGACTCACATAATTGTACGTGTTAACCGGTTCATTGCTTTGACTATTGTGCATTTGCAAACAAATACAACAGAGACCTGGGGTTCCTATCATGAGCTGAGGTGAGTACCTTCCCTCCAACAGTAGGATCTACAGGCTGGTAAGGGAAGACTTGAATCTTCCTCTTCCTAGCCCCCTCTGAACCAATACAGCACACCAACTGCCAGCCACTTCCACTCCTCAGATAATGGCTGGTGGAAACAATCTGGATAGGTCATTTAAGGGCCTATTCATTATCACTTAATTTTCACAAAAGCAGGTGAAAAAGCTAATTTTCACCTGCAATTGTGAAAATTAAGTATTCGGGCCATTCATTAAGAAGGTAAAGCAGGAGATATCACAGATATCGCCTACTTACCTTCTGTTTGCGGAATGGCCCACTGTCCCCATAAACTAGTATGGGGACAGAATTCATCAAGCTCCGAAAATATTATATTTTCGGAGCTTGACTGCGGGAGCATTCGCCATCTTCAGATGGAGAATACCCACGCTTGTGGATCGCTACCCGCTCTTCCCTATGGGAAGAAGGTCCGGATTGCGAAAAGGGATCCTTTCGGATCCCTCCGTCCCTGTCCGGCTCCTTCCGCCGGACGTCGGGGCTCTTGTGCGCATGCGTGACCTGAAGGAGCAGTGAAGCCGCTCGCGGGGGCAGCTGATTTCACATGCTGAAGTGCTCCGGTGGCCACGGTGAGTTATAATGTTAGAATGTTAGCTGGGGGTAGCTGATTTCACATGCTGAATTGCTCTGGTGGCCGTGGCGAATTGGAATGTTAATTATCGGGGTCCGTTCGGATAAATAACATCATGAATAGGCCCCTTAATGAGGATGACAATCACTTTCTCCTGTCAGTGTATGAGAAGTGAACAGACGTGACAACAGGAAGAGAGAATTTCCTCTACTCTCTCACCATTGTCCTACATATGCTCTAACAGGTAGACATGATTGGAGATTCGGTAATTCACTGATTAATCACTGCCAGTTTCCATCTGTCAAACAGTGAGGAACGGTGGTAAATGACAGTACACATAACCAAGGTAGGAGGGCATATGTTTCACTTCCGGTGGCAGGATGCTGTATAGAGGCAGTTCTTCAACTACAAAGCGCAGAAAAAACAGAAAAATAGTTGCTTTGATGATAGTATTGCCATCGCCTAGCATGTTATGTACATCATACTGTAGAATTGGAGATCTTTGGTCAGACAGATCTTTTCATTTGTAAATGCCCTGCAAGGGCACTCGGCATTAAGTGAAAAAGTTACAATCTTAAGAAAAATGAAATGCTGAAGTTTGGTGATGAGTCAAGTATTTCTGTTAAATTGAGGCCATAGAATATAGATTAGAAAAGCATTTTATAATTAATCAAGTCTGTCAAAGAGACTAGATTCATTTCCCAGTACACAAAATGTGCCTGAAAAACATTTATCTCCCACAACACAACAAGCTTAGCAGCTTTAGGATACTGCAATAACTGTGATTCAGGTGCAGCAACATAAACTTGTTCTGAATATTAAATTGCATCTTAGTGCAATATCATCAGTGCTTCTCAGAGGTGCAGAGATCATGTCACATTCTGCATAGAGCAAAATATATCCAACCTCTTAAGATGTGACAGTTCTCATTTATTATTGTAATCAATTAAATACTTACAGATCTGAAAATATAGGAAAATATGGACAAGCAGGTCTTTGAAGGTATTACTTTCGATATAACTACTACTGTACAAGATAGTATACAGTTGTCATCAAGGATATATTATTTATTTATTGATGGGACTTAACCAGTTGTTGATCACTCACTAAGGGTGATGCTGAGTTAGCGGCATGTGTGACCAAAAATGAAGCTGTAAAAAGCTGCATTTATGCTGAGGGTGCACGCATCACTAATTGCACCCTAATCTATAACAGTAGAATATGCGGAAGAGTTATGTCAGGCATACTGACACCCACATAGAGTTATAAACAAGATCAGGTCATAAGCACTAAAAAATGCTTCATTTGTTTTGATAACGACAAAACACATTTACTATTCAGTTTGATTTAATTTAAACTCTCTCTGATATCATGTAATATAAGATATGTATAATCAATGGAGAAAGAACCTATCAGTTTCAGAAGTGAATTTCCATTCATCCAATCAGTAGTGGGTAGCTAATGCTGTCCACTATCATCGTCATCATCATCATCAGTGTATAATGGCACCAGCATTCAGGCAGGGGCATATCTTTGTATTGGCTGGGATGGCATTCGCCAAGGGCGCCGGCCGTTGGGGGGGGGCGCCACCCGGCAGTGCCAGTCCAGGGCCGTAACTAGGGTGGTGTGGCCGCCACAACCGCTCATGTCCTGCGGGCGGAACCGGCCGCCACAACCCCCGGTCACGGGCACTAGTTTTTTTTACATGTATACAGGCAGAGGTGTGCCCGGTTCCTCTGCTGCCGGCACACCGCTGCTAATACACTTTACAATTACAGCGGCGGCACTGACTGGGCAGCGCTGCGCTGTCTGCCCCATATGCTCCGCCCCCTCCCCGGCTCGTTTCCTGTCTCTCCCTTCCATTCCAGCCGCAGAGTGCCCTGCAACGCCGAGCAGGACCATGGTGCTCGGCGGCATGACAGTCACAGCACTTCCTACCTCCAGGACTGCCGGGAGCCGGATTGCAACGTCACGCCCCACACAGGCTACAGAGAGGACCATGCAGGCTGCACTGGAGACAGAAAGAGGAAGCTGGTAAGACTGTGCGGGGCGGTCTTGAAATTACAGAGGGGGCAGGACTGGTGGAGGCAAGATTGACAGAGGGGGGCAAGAGGCTGGAAATACAGAGGGGACAGGAGGCTGGAAATACAGAGGGGGCAGGAGGCTGGAAATACAGAGGGGGCAGGAGGCTGGAAATACAGAGGGGGCAGGAGGCTGGAAATAAAGTGGGGGCAGGAGGCTGGAAATACAGAGGGGGCAGGAGGCTGGAAATACAGAGGGGGCAGGAGGGTTGAAATAAAGTGGGGGCAGGAGGCTGGAAATACAGAGGGGGGAGAAGACTTGAAAGACAGGTAGCAGAGGAAGGAATGAGTGGGACAGGAAGCTCAAGTGACATGGGGCAGGAGACTGGAATATCACAGTGAGCTGGAGGCAAAATGGAGTAGGAGGATGGGGGGTTTCATAGGGCAGGACATGATACAGAAAGCAGGAGGCTGGAGATGACACAGAAAGCTAGAAGGGACAAGGGGCAGGAGGTGACAGAGCTGGAGGCGACATTGAGGAGACACAAAACATTGGTGGGGACTTGGAGCAGGAGGTAACACATGGAGCAGGAGACTGGAGGCGACACTGGGCACAAGACTTGAGAGACACAGGGCTTGTAGCTTGAAAGACACATGGATGAATTGGACACGGAGGAGGAGGCTGGAGTGACACAGGTAGGAGGCTGGAAGGGACATGAGACACGAGTTTCGTTGAACCTCTGTTGTATGATAATGACATTGGTTATATTCCTACACAAACAGGCATCTTCCGGTAAATGAGATTTCCTACATGAATGGTGAATACCGACTGTCTGCCCAAGGAGAACCAATTTCTTCAGAGGTTCCCCATTGCAGAGAAACCACCATATAGGTAAGGTGTATTTTTATTTACAGCACACTGTTCTGTCTGTCAAAAGTCTGTGCTGCTGATGATCTCCCAGTCAGAAGCATCACTGCCGGACGATGAAGGAGGGGTGAGGAGGTGTCGGTTTACTAACTGCTAGCAGGGGGAGGGGGGGGGCGCCAGTCCCTTACTCTGCCAGGGGCTCTCAGACCCCTAGATACACCCCTGCATTCAGGCACCTGTTTGTGTGTCCCCTTGTTGGTCTACATCAGTTCAGTGTTACATAATTATGCCTTAAATCTACTTGGTCTACATTAGAACTTTCCTTCCCTGTAAACATGCACATTGTACCCTATATATCCAACAACATTTTGTGTGTTGGGTATTCTTCTGCAAATGGGAACCAATGCTTTCATCAAACTCTGAATGCAGTCCATAAGATCAGAGGTTACAATCACTACCACTGCCGTAACAGCACTCTATGCCATCCTGTGTGGCCCTGCTCCTTAAACACATGATATAATGACATTACACTCAGGCAGCTAGGCCGCTGGCTCCTAAGGACCCTCTGGGCAGTGCAACAGGCTGCAGAATACCTGTCCTGATAATCCCTTGGACGCTACGCTCTGCAGATGTGTTAGTGGCTTCAGGCTGCCGTTCCAGGCACCCTGCAAGCTACACGCAGGTACCAATGCAGGTCCGTGCATTGGCATCGCTCACACCCATATTTACGGCCCTAATCACTACTACAAATGTTGTGTTTCATTTGACAAAGGCAAGCATGGGAAAGTCTGCTGAATTGCATTAAACCCAAGCTTGTCAGCTCATTTAATACTAATTGTTTGTTCCCAGTTTTAACCTTGTACTGTTATGACTAAGGATTTTGCCTACTTGTGTTATCTATTTTAACTCAACCATGATAATACATAAGTATAGCTATGTGCAATAAAGCTATGTTGTCCTGGGTATAAGCAAGCCAACTACCAATGACTTCATACAGCTCTATGGGGAAAGGGACTTATTATTCACTTTGACACTCTACACAAGCACTATAAAGCTGTAATGAAACTGTGTACATAAGTATATGGAATTTAGAAGCAAAGGTAGAGACTTTGGGGCTGATGCAGAGTTAAAAATAAAATAGATGTACAGTACATTACCCATAAGACAAGTGCTCAGAAAAAGAGTGTATCTTCACACACATGCAAAGCTGTATACATATTAAGGTGTATTCCCCTCTGCATAGACATCATATGCACCTGGTTTACTATAAGTCATCATCATCAGTGTGTACAAATGCCTGCCCTAAACTCGATGCAAAAGATATGACTCCTAACAAGCATATATGCGCATAATTGCTGCATGGGCTGCGTTTGGTGACCAGTCGCTTACTGAAGTGTGATTACATGAAAATGCACCTTCGTTCCTCTATTCCACCTCTATGATTGCAAGGTTTGATATGTGCAAAATGCATGCCAGTCTGCATAATCACATATAAGTGCGTATGCTCTCTGAGAAATCACATAACATACAATACACTAACTGACTTATGTTCAACTCTGCATCAGCAATTTTGGCACAAGTAATGGTGACAACTGCAGTGTACAGTGTATTGGTGGCTCAATATTGTTTTAAAGATTTTAATCAATTGAGAAATTGTTACTAAATAAAATAACTCAAGAAAATAACCACCTTGGCTTAAATTCACATTATTTGGAGGTGCAGTCTAAACTCCAATATTTAGCTAAAATACCCTTATTTCACAAAGTACAAATGTACATAAACTGACAGAAACCAATCATAAATTCTCTTTTACTGTAAGGATTGTCTGAGATTGAAGGAAGGACCTCTGGGCGTCAGTGCCTGCTACTTAGCTTTAGTCTATTGGAGCAGATGCTGTATCCCTGCTCCCTTGTTATATTGTATCTCCATTCTGCATCTGTCGTCTCTGCCTTAACGAGACAAACTGCAATGAGTTATTATCAACTATCAAGATTATATATGGCCTGTAAGTCTTTACACTGGAGATTGCTGTTGCTGAAGCCTTTTACAGCTTGTATTCCCAGCCCTACAATTAATATTTCCATGTATGCTGCCTCTGTGGCTTAGTTTATTCTGTTCCTGTCTTCCTTTCAGTTCTGTCTGTCTTGTGTATGCTGTTACCCTCTCCCATGGTTTACTCTGTGAGTGCCGTCTTCAGTCTGTTACTAGCCTTCCCTATTTTTCTGACCTGCTTCTGCCAGCACCAACTTGTACTGCTTTAGGTCTTAAGTGCATTGCAGTATCCACAGTCTGGGATGTCTGAGTATCTGAGGGAAGTCTGAATTGAAAGGCATCTGCAATAAGCTCGCTACACATCAGAAGATTATCGTTCCAACCAGCCAAATTGATGGCTGGTGGAACGATAATCAGGCAGTATGTGGGAGCAAACAGTCCAGAGCTGGTTATCCCAAAATCAGGAGGAAAACCGATATGAGGACTCCCTTGAAATCAGGGTAAGCAGTACTGGACTTTAACAGAATTGGCTGGTGGAACCATAGAGGATGTACCCCCAATAGTGTGGTCCCACACCATAGTTACTTTCCACCCCCAAGCCAGCTGGTACCAGGGCTGTCTTTCTCAGGGAGAAAGGCCTCTAAAAATGTGTACATGTGCCCCCCACCTGTGGGTATAAACAGTCCAGGTGCCAATAGCACCAGAACTCTTCTGAAAACCCTAGGGCTATAAATTTGGGGGTAATAAAATATTAAATATATTTTAACAATTTATCATTGGCAAACTACATGTCCTAGCATGGGCAAAGCTCAATGCTGATAACTCTGATTTCAAGAAGGATCCCATGTCGTTTTTTTTTTTTAATTTGGGGTAACCAGCACTCGGCTGTAAAGCCCATTGCTGGTTAAAAAGTGGGGGTAACCACCACGTTTTAATTTTTTAACATTTATTCTGTTGTTAGGCGGACATTGTGACATGACAAAATCATTCAGCTGGAGAGAAGTTGGCTTTTGTCCAGTCTATTGAAAAAGTTTGTAGATGTATACTTCACTGTCATATAGTTGGACAGATAAATTGAACAAATGTTGGACAGTTGAATGAAAGCTGGTTAGATGTGAGGCAGCTCTAGACTGAAAAGACAGTTCTCTAGTAGTGATTTTGATGCTTTCCCTTCCCCATTCTTCTATTATTCTGTAACTCAAATTTGCTTGGAATCCTTTTGTTGTGTCTATGTCCATTTTGAGTTTGCACCAATTATTGGTATTGACCCCTGCTTGACAACCAGTTTTATTTTTTCCCCTAAGCATTATGACTGTCCGCTCCAAATCTAAGAGCCTGGTCTCTGACTATACTTTCATTGGAACTCTATTGCTTGCTTACCATACTGTACATGTCTTTGCTACAGTATGTCCATGAGTTATGGTCCCACTCTATGCAATCTCCCAACCTATCCATTCATTCAATTTATTTTAGATACCTACCTGGTATTCTGTTATCCCTCATTGATCTGATTACTGCATATTTGCAAATATGCACTTTGCTAAATAAGCTGGTAAATAAAATGTTTAATAAATAAAAATAACGCACCTGGTACATATCCTAGGTCAATTGTCAAAAGTACAAATTTCAACCGTCATTCTGAAATTCAAATTTATGACTGTACAATTCTCCCATATTATCTACGCAAAATTCATCCTAACTAGGAAAAATACATATATATAGAAAAATACTGTATATTTCAGACATAATGACAAGAAGAAGATACAAAATACAGATTGTTTAATAATAAAGAAAGATTGTCTATGGATAACAGATCAAATTCAAATATACATTTACAATGTCAAGATTAAATTTAAAATTACTACCGATTATCAGTGAGGCATACAAGATCACAACATTTTGTTTAAAGGAGTCTGAGGTACAGTAAGTTTACAAATGTAAACATATCTATTTCGGAAGCAAGCCCCATGTTTTCCTAGAATTAAGAATATTTTTATTAGAAATGGATTGTTAGGGGAGAGACTAGTAACATTTTATTATAATTTTGGTAACCATCATTAGCAATGATCTAAAACTGCATTTTACACCAAGGCTTTTTTGTACAGTTGGCCCAGTCAGGTCAAAAGCTTTTCCTGAAAAGGTTGACATGAGAAAATAAATATGCAAATATTTTAATATAAGAGATAATACAGGGTCCTAATCATTTTCCAGAATTAGTAAAATGGAGCAAACATATTTTACTAAATAATATGTTTGTGGATCTCAAGCATTTCATTCACTATAATACATCTTGTTCATTATTATTATTATTATTATTATTATTATTATTATTAGTATTAATAATAATAATAATAATAATAATAATAATAATAATAATATTAATAATAATAATAATATTGTTTATTTATATGGTGCCACTAAGTCTCAACAATGTCATACAGGGTAAGCCATAGATACATGCTACAATAACAGCGTATCAGCTATCAGTGTATAGTCAGTGTAAGAGTCACTGAAAGAGAGGAGACAAGACAAGAAGGTGAGAACTGGTGGACTATTCTAGGGAAGAACAAGATGTTTGTGAGCGCTTATATCCAAGGGGAAAGGATGAACAGTTGGAGGGTGAAATGGGAAGGATACATGGTAGAAGGGTAGAGAAGAGGAGTGTCATGCAATGAGGAAAGTTGGATTGCTTTAATATAAATAGTAAATTTTAAGGGTGCTTTTAAAGCTTAGGAGACTGGCAGAGAGTCTGACTAGGTGAGTGAGTCCTGGAGGAGAGGGACACTTCATGTCTTAAATCAATCATGACAGTGAGGGCATGCTGGATATGTATTTATTACACATGTTCAATTGTCTGTTTTAATGTTATTTGTGCAAATAACTTTAGAAATGTTCTTACATGTATGAAACGCAGAAGTCCATAGTATAGAACTTCCCTCATATGTTAACACCTGCTGAATACCTCTAAAAAACAGAGGAGTAAGTACACATTGCATGGACTTAAAGGGAATCTGTTTTTTTCATTTGAATCTCGCTATCCATAAAGTAAAATCTCATTTGAATACAACACAAGGATACAGTACAAAGCTAGCTAGCTCATATTTAGCTAGAAATGCATCACTTCCCCATCATAAAATGTAAGCATTTGCACATCTTGTGTAGAGCCATCTTCACATGTTATAAATGGGCACATTAGGAGGAAAAACTCAAGGAAAATCTATTAACCCCTAACAAACAATTTAGGCTAGCAGCATATGCCCAGGGCTAGCTCACTCAGGGAGCACTTTTAGCTGCAGAACATGCTAAATACTATAAGTGTGAATGGACTGTGAGTATGTTTTCCAAAGCAGTTGACCTCTGACTACATAATGGGTAAAGGCCAGCACAAGACACAGTCAGGATAAAATACAACAGACTAACTTGAATCCTCTGCAGCCTGAGATACAGTAAATGGCAGGACTACAACATCCTGGCTAACCTAAATTAATGGTATGAGCGCCGGGAGCTAGGTAGAGGTTCTACTACCTGTGAGGACTAAAACACTGAGCAAAAAAAATAACAGCCAAACCATTGCATAATGGCATTAGAAACACTGATGCACATGAACAGTACCAATCACAGATAAAAATTATAACCATCAGACTGCGAATGCAGTCACATATAGATAGCCCTACTAAAAAACTGCAGTTGATAATGTAGGTTAATATATTACTGGTGCTCCAAAGAAACATAGTAATCACAATCTGCATTGTTGATGCGGATGTGATAAATAGTTTTTGTGTAAATTCGCACAGTGAAGATGAATATCTTCACATGAATTTACTAAATTCCTATTGCCAGGAATGCGTCACTGGTGGGCGACAGATGGGAAGCTGCTATAGGACAATGCCACCCGGAAATGCATTATCCTATCAGGGCAAAGCTCCGTAATTCTTTGTATTCCAGGAGATTGGTAAATAACAGTTTTGCAGCCCTTATAGAAACATTTGGTGGCTGCGGATGCTGTGGAAATGTAGGGCCCACAGCAGATACCCATGACCCATGCTCTCTCTGCTGACTTTAAAACCAAAAATAACTTCTCTGTGAAAGCCATAAAAAGTTTGGGATGTTTGAAAGGGGTAAAAGGTCATTGGAGATCTAAAGATTTAGCCACAATTGGCAAAAATGGAAAGGAAACATAAATATTGATGTAAAACCTTGAATTCAATGGGACTAAATAGTAATTTCACACTAAAATGTTTTTGAAATGAGTTTACCATTGATGTTTGTTGGCATTTACATTTTTAGCAGTTTATTCTGACAATTACTTATTTTTATCATGTGTATTTTATGATAACTCTTAATATAATCAATGTATTTTATTATTCTTTTACTGTATGATATACTAAAGAATATCACTGCTGTATTTTTTAACTATGAAATGATTTAGATCCAGTAAGATGGACATTATTTACACAGGTTGTAGATGGACAAATAACCAAGTTTACAGACATTTTTGCCTGCAAATGATTATGATAACAGATTCTGGGCCTGATTCAGACCCGCTCGCGAGCGGGTCCATGTTGCCCAAGTGCGCATACGCAAGACGGAGGCGGCTCCGTCGTACGCATGCGCGAGACCCGAATAACAATGGCCAAGCCGTTGTTATGGGTCCCGCACCAAAGGGGGCGTGCTGTCGATGGTGATTGACAGCACGCCCCCTTTGGTGGGTGTGCCGGGGGCGTGGCTGCTCAGACGGAGGTGTTCCCATGGGAATGCCTACCGTCTGGGGCCGGCCCCACTGACTTCACTAGTGATATCAGTGGGAGTGCTTATGGCTCTGATAGAGCCAAAAGCACTCCAGGGCTTGCGGCAGCGAGACCCTACCGCAAGGGTCTCGTCGCAAGCCCGATGCTCGCGATGGTCTTGACCATCGCGACCATCATTTTGGCCACTCGCTATAGCTGTGGGTGGTCACCCACAGCTATGCGAGCGGCCGGGAGGCCGCTCCAAAAACGAGGAGGGACGGCCCTGATTCAGAGCGAGCGCTCTGTCAGAGAGTCCGACTCTGACTCAGGGCCTCTGCTCGCAGATCAGTAACAGAAAAAAACTGCTAGTCTTCTAAGCTGCAATCACTTTCAATTGGACCTATGGTAACTATGGAAACCATGAAAACGTCCAGTCCAGCTGGTTACAAGTTGCAAGTTGAATGAACACTGGATAGCCATTATGGGAAATGCATAAATTGGACTTTTGACTTTCTTAATCATTGATTTTGCACATGTACTATTTTGTAGTAAATAGACGGACTTCGGAAGGATATTTCATTGTGACCTTTTCCAATTTCTTACCATTATTATTATTATTATTATTACCAGTTATATATATAGCGCACACATATTCCGCAGCTCTTTACAGAGAATATCTAGCCATTCATATCAGTCCCTGTCCCAGTGGAGTAATCTATATTCCCTATCACATGCTCACACACACACACACAGATGGGTTAATTTTTGTTGAAAGCCAAATCAACCTACCAGTATATTTTTGGAATGTGGGAGGAAACCGGAGCACCCAAATGAAACCCACGCTAGCACAGGGAGAACATACAAACTCCACACAGTTAGGGCCGTAGTGAGAATCGAACCCATAACCTTGGTGCTGTGAGGCAGTAATGCTAACCATTACACCGTCTGTACTGCTCATAATTTAAACACATTTTTAAAATTAGATAGTTATTGTTAATATTTCTTGCTTTTGGAATGTAAATTTTTATCATTTTAATCATATGTAACACTAGAGAATGGAGGCAGCCAGAAAGTACAGTAGGAAAGTATGATAGAATAAACCAACTGCTGTTGGCATGAATATGGTAGCAGATGTTTGGCAATACAAAGACAGAGGTAGGACCCACATAAGGATATGGGAATGAGGTCACTGACACATAAAAGCCATGATACAGCAATAAAGGAGGAGAGGACAAGTAAATTAACAGAGTACTGAGCCATACTAACATGCCTACTGAAACATGTCAGGTCACCATATTAACTAATAGGATGCGAAGAATATAATCTCTGGGTTTTCCTCTAGCCACTATAGAAATAACATATCCTTTCCTCAGTCTGCAATGCTTAGGTAAAAAGAATAATAAAAGCAACAGAAGGGCATCGTTGAGTACCTCAATGTTACATATATTCAATGCAGACGACAAGTCCCAAATTGAGTAAAGAAAGCTTGGCTGTGCAATCTTCTGCATCACTAACATGTTGAAGGTGAAGTGTTAGAGCCACCACCAACAACAAACAGAATATACTAACATTGATAGGGAAGGCGAGTAATCATTGTCTGTGTGTTACCAAAATGGACATGTGGAAAACAGTGCAAGTTTTTTTCTGTTGGCACACAGTTTTCTATTGGTTTCATAAGGAAACCACAAGCTATCATAATTTGAATGTGGTTAGAATTTGCATGTGTGAAAGGAAATATTGAATGAGATCAGAAATTGAATCACTCAGCGGTACACACTATAGACAATCCCTAAGGAACCCAAAAACCAAGCCTCCCCGAGACACTTAAATGAATTTGAAGATACTAAAATAAAAACACACTGCTCAGCATGTTTGTGTAAATGGAGGGGGACAGGGCTGGTGCAACATTGGGCACATAACTAAATTGAAGATAAATTATATATATGTAAAGAATAATAGTTACTCTTTCAATAGGTAATAGGTTTTGGGGGGAGGTTAGGGTTAGCAGGGGCGTCTTAAGAGAGGAGGGGTCCCGTGTGCATTCCCTGTGCGGGGCCCCCTTCTCTCCCCGGCGGCCAGCAGTCGACTGATGTGCCTGGCCGGCCACCACATGTACAGTAGACTCTGGGCACTAGAGTGTGCCCAGAGTCTACTGTGCATGAGCAGAACTCCAGAAAAATGGCAGCAGCGGCCATTTTCCGGTGTTCTGTGCTGCACTGACACTCGATGCGGGACCACGGACAGGTGAGTTTTAGATAATATGTGTGCTGGGTGTGAAGTGCAGGGCCCCCCTGGACCCGGGTGCCCATGTGCCCCGCACACCCTGCACCCATTATAGATATGCCCTGAGGGTTAGGCACCCCGTAGAGGGGAGGGTTAGGGTTACGCACCCCCGGGGAGAGGTTAGGGTTAGGCACTGGGGGGGTGGTTAGGGTTAGGCATCTCTAAGGGAGAGTTAGGGGGGTAGAGGGGTAGGGATAGTGTACTTACCTGCCCTGTCAAAATCTTTTCCCTTTGGGCTGCCGGCGTGGGAATATGAACCGCCGGGACTTCATACCCATTCTGTGGTGGGGTAGGGTAGGGCAAATTGAAGCACAGCTAATGGGGAGGATAACAGATCTGACATTCATAACACCAAGTAATTACTGCAGAGATATTAAGTACTAATACAATCATGTGGCAGTTGTAAGAGGAAGATACTATGCTGTGGGAGATTGTATATGTTGGAAGTGTTTATATATGAAAATGGCAGAGTCCACAAGAGAGGGTATAGTTGTGCTGAAACATAAAAAAGATATAAAAGACAGCTGTGTAACTGAAGGAAATAAAATACATTTGTGTAACTGGAGGCTGATTATTTTATTTAATGTGGATTTTTAAATGTTCATGTAAAATAGGATTATAAAGGGGATTGGAGAAGTGGTGGGAGAGGATCAGGTGTGTGTAGTGCCTGAAAAGAGAATAAAGCAGAAAATATTGTTATTAGCAATGGTTTTGAGAAGGCATTTGACAGGATGTCTCATGTGTTTGTTTAAATAAAGTAAGAAATGTGTATGACACAGTGTCAAGCAGATTGTCTGTGATTGGAAATTAAAGTAATAGCGTGAGACAGGGTTCAGATGTTCACTTATTGTATTTTTCGGAGAGAAACTGAAAAAACAATGTTTTGTCCTGAGCTACTAAACAAAGTGACACCTTTAAGAAAACAAATTTCACGGTTCTTATTTACTGCCCAGAGACAAATGAAGGGTTCCCAGAGTCCAAAAGAAAAACTGTAACATTGTAAAGAGTGATTATACTGTATACTTACAGTATGAACATATATATTTGCTTAAATCTGTTTGTTCAGGGACATGCAGAAGGCAGTGAAACTGGTGCCACTACCTCGGCTGCAGGGCCGAAGGTGTGGCCCCATTTTCTGCCCCAGAGGTAACTTGTGTGCATCTTGTGAGGTACCTCGATAGGTTCTTAGTTTGTGCCCAGATTCCTGCTCCCATGATGCCATGTGTGCTGGAGGGGAGGGGGGCCTGCCCAGAATGCTAAAGTCCCCTAGAAAGGCACTTTGCTCACATACAGTAATCCCACTGTATAGAAATTAAACAATGTTCCATAAAATGTTGAACTCCTAGGCAAAACTCAGAAAAAGAAGCAAAATATATTCATTCAGCATTTGAAATTAGTTGATGACCAGGAATGCCTTAGAATATTATTTGAATTATATAAAATGGAATTTAAGGGAAAAGGATACTGTTCCCTTGCTTATTACCCTGCCCTTGGCTATTCATCTGACTTTGATAACTCAATTCCATATGGTTGCAATGACCTATGAGACATCTGTTGTCTACTGTTTAATTAAAGCCTCCTAAACTCCAGAGCCACTCACCCAAGTACACGCTCTCTCAAAAGGTGTCTCAGCAAGTCTACTTAAAGGGATTCTGAGGGATGTGATTCTAATGGTAATATTTGGAGCGAGAGTGTTACCTGCATAATTTGGAGTAGGTGAAACAGTGCACTCTGTTTCGCTAAACATGATTATTGAAATGAGATAAAGGGGAAGAGAAGACACATTTTTATGTGCATTCCTTGCTGTGGCCAATTTTATTCCACTAAAGCAATTGCTACTGTATTTGCACCAGCTGAAATCAGCCAATCTTTAGGTCCTGTACTTATAAATGTATATCTAGGTACAGTAAGGGCAATGTAAGAAAAATATTCACAGAAAAAATAATAAACCCCCATATTATAAAAACCTGATATTAGTTCATTATCACAACTAATTTAATCCATGAAAATGCTAAATGCTATTTTAGGGGAAAAGTTTATTTTATTAAAAGTGGTGTCACTGAAGTGATAGGAGGTTGGACTATGATTTAACCTTTAGACTTTTGCACAGTGCAAATGTTTTCACCTCATTGTGCACCTACTGTAGATGCACTTGCAATTATGAGTTATCTCCTGAGAGAGAGTAAGGTAGGTGGGCATCTTCAAATGTGCTTGGAGGACCATTCAGATACACTACTGCCAAACCAATGCATTTTAGCACTTTCTGTAAATGACCTCTATTGCTGTCGTATTTCATGGAAAATATTTCATATCAAATATGGTTGGTTTTAATTAGGAGATCCATTTCAAATGGGATCTTGGTGCATGTGATTTTACTAAAGCATTTATTACTGTTCCAAATAATAGTCTCATGCATCAGACAAAACTATTGGGTCTACATAAAAAATATGTCCATTGGTAAAGAACTGGTTAAGTGTTATAGGACAAAGAATTTTTCTAAAGGGAAATAGTTATTAATGGTATACAACAGGGATTAGTATCCAATCTTTTTAGATTCATATTTTTTTTTTATTAATATCTACATATATAGCCAAGAAAGCAGGATAGTAACTTACAGAAAGGTCTAGACAATATGGGCAACTGGACTGTGAAATAGTAAATTCAATTTGATAGAGATAAATGTAAGGTTGTGGTCTATGACAGGGTAATAAATGTGCTATTTGTATTACTTACATATGACAAGGGAATAAACTTGTGGAAAAACATATAGTAAATGGAAAGGATTTAGGAATGCTAGTTGACATTGTCAGTCTGCAGCTGCAAAGGCAAATAAAAACTTGGGATACATAAAAAACAGGATAAATAAATGTTATACAAATATATTATTACCATTGTGTAATTCACTAGTTAGACCAGGTATATTAAATATTGACTACATCTTTGGGCAGTCTGTGCTCAAAATACATAAAAGTGATGAGTTGTCTGATCACCCAATACAGACACTTTGTCATAATACGTTACAGATGACAATTGTTTCCTATGGTCACATTAGAATTAACTGCCAGGCTTCAGGGTTGGACATCATTCACTGTAAGGGGTCTATTTACTAAGCATTGTTAGGAGACAGAGTAAAAAGTGATAAGGTGCCAGCCAATCAGCTCCCAACTGTCATTTTTCAAACACAGCCTGTGAGATGGCAGTTAGGAGCTGATTGGCTGGTACCTTATCACTTTTCACTCTGTCTCCTTACACTGCTTAGTGACCATCCAACACTTAAGAAGGAAAGGGGACTTACCCCCGAGACTTACAAGAACTTGGAACAGAGCTAAGCATTCAGTCATTATTTCCCTTAATTAAGTCTGCACAAGTGCTGAACCACATCAGAATTTATATCTAAAACAACTTGGATCCAGCACTGAAATGGGCGTTCCACAATGGGATGCATGATACTTTGAAGTACAGCTCTCTGCATCTATCTATATTTGCAAGTAGATTACGAGAAACAGATTTTTAAAACTCTTACTATTGAACCCTGAGAATTTCTTTGTTTTGTACCAAGTTCTGCTACCTTGCATCATATACATACCTGCACGTATAACTGATACAAGGGGAAAAACAGAAGAAGAGTGCAGATGGTCCCCACATAAGTATATATTTTCCTCAACCACTCTTCCTTCCAATGGCTGAATAATTCTCTAATCTATATTTTTCCTCTTGTTTAAATACACCTGCGACCCCTACCCCATCTTCTGTTATGAACATCTAAAGACATAAGGGGCCAAATGTAATAGGGTGAGAGTTTAGAAAATGTGAGAGTTTAGCAGTAAACTCTCACATTGGTCGAGATTTATCTTCAAAATGGAAAAACATCTGGATGAGATTTTAAATCGTGAGAGTTTTCTAAGTCTAAAAAAACATGCAAGTTCGCTCTGTTACTTTGTTTTTGGACTCTATTACATTGGCAAAGTTTAAAAAGTGTCAGAAACTCTCACTTTTCTAAACTCTCACCCTATTACATTTGGCCCATAGTCTACCTATGCATTAAGACTGTGCTTCATGATGTTTGAACATTAGAGATTGGATTTCCATTTGAAATTTATTTTGTTCACCACAGTCCACATGGAACATTGAAAAATTAGGCTAATTACCGACGTTGGTAGAACTTTTTGTAATTATAAGGAAGGAACACATGCCAATTTACTTGAACTTTACCTGTATAATACCACAGCAAAACAATCATTATCCATATTCATACAGACACCCAACACACAGCATATTCAGATTTAAATTAACATAAAGGAGTTGCATTTTATTATACCCTTATTAGTATCCTTTATTTAAGGAATAGAATAGTTTAATTATAAAGAGAAGTTAAAAAAATGTAAGTTTTTTACAATCTAAAGAAAGTCACCTAATGAGTACAATAACTTACACTCAGCTGCAAACAAATGTTAATGCCATATCAAACATCTCAATTTCTGTGAAGAAACTGAAACTATTATATACACAGTTGGAGCATAGCTACAATTTAAAAAGCTTTAATCGAGTTTTGTTTTTTTAAATCTGAAATTCATGTATTTGTGAAGATGTTTTTGTTTGAATTTAAATGATTTTATGTTATATTTTGTAGTTCTTTAAATTTGTCTACAATTATGCGGATGGTACAGAGAAATTAAACCTCTGATTTAATGATTTACTTTAACTTGGTTTTATTTCAGTTACAGGAAGATGGGTTAGCATTTTGGCACCTACATAAATCTTCCATCTATACTGTATAGTGGTATACTGTATGCTCTGCCACCTAATTGATGGAAAACTGTTTCCTCTGGTAACTAAGACCAACCATTTTTAACTGGCAAACATTACATTTACCTAATGGCAAGCTCCATCTTGAGAAAGAAAAAGCTTGGTTTTTTAAATAGCATAATTTTTAAACTATAGGCTTTATAGATTCTGGCACAAGATGTTCAAAGTCCAGGTCATTAGTTTAATGAATGTGTTGTTGTTTTATTCATATATATATAAACAGATGCAGGATTCCATCCTCAGTATAGCTATTATAAGCAGAAATTACATTTATTTTGCATCAGGCGGACAAGTAATATTGTTGTAGATCTAACACATCCAGGTTATGATCCATTTCAATTGCTTCCTTCTGGTAGGCGTTATAGATAGCAATGTGTAAAAACTTCTAGACACTTGAACAGTTTTTTCCTCAGACCATTATTTTGCTAAATAAATGAGAAGAGGATGGGGGAGTGGGAAGAAAGCGGTAGGGTGCTGTAACTTTTGAAAATTTTAGGAATTGTGATTATTGGCTGATTGTTTAATATGAGGTGGTGTGCCAATGTTATTGTACTATTGTGTTTATGTAAGGTTATGAGAAGAGTGGTTAACCGGAAATGAATTCCTTGTATATGTTTTTATACTTGGCCAATAAAGCTGTTTCTGATGCTGATTCTGATGCTGATTCAAAACTTTATTCCACATAAGCATGTCTTTGTAGGAGCCGGAAGCTAGTATGGGATGAGGGCCTTGGTCAGTGCACATGACCTTCTCTCATATAAATAATTTTGCTAATCTAAGTTTATATGAGGTGGGACCTTGTCCTGTTACTGATTCATAACATGTTTACTACAAACAACGTACGTCATGGAGAAATAAAGCCACAATTCATGTGTATGCCTTGTGTTAATCATGTCAGTTGAGCTGGTGGTGGTATATCCGAAATGACCACAGTACACTCTGGCAGAATATTGTTATGATAACTAAGAACTAGGTTTGCCACTACAGCTAGGCTTTCTTAAGAAACAAAAGAGGCGCTTACACCATACAGCATAGACACATTTATAAAACAATTATTACATAAAAAGTCCTAAAAATAGGATGAAAAAACCAATATACATTTACAGAAAGACCACCATCTCCTCCTCATACATAAAGCCTTAATCATATGGTTGAGAGTAGTCGCCAGATTGTCTCCAATTGTATACACAAGAAATTGAATCCACTCATATGTATAGCAATTCTCCAGGTGAAACAACAAGCTTATATTTGCAAAGTCTATTGTGCTGGGAGTATAAATTCCCCCTTCCAGACAAAAGGTTTAGAAATGTGTTGGTGTAGCCAAGTTCCAAACCCAGTGTGGCAGATTAGCTGACAGCATAATTATGAGTCACTTATGTCCCAGTATAGTTACCCTGCCCACTCCCAACTGGTGTTCCTTTGGGGTATTCACTGGTCCGGTCTTCTGTGCTCTAGCAGCGACTTGCAAATCCACAAGCAGCCTCAGTATCCAAAGGACTGTTATAGTAGGCAAATTCCCACTGCACACAAACTTTATTGTTGGAGTAATCAATCAAAAGCAACTCCACTGGAAAGATCAAAAGAAGGAGGTAGTAGGTCTGAAGAATAAAGTTTCCTTTTCCTTAACGCGTTTCTCCATCTGAGTCTGCTGACGGTTTCATCAGAAGGTATGTATAAGAAACTGACACTCGATGCCTCCTTTTAAACCAGGCTTGTCCTATAGCAAGAAAGTATATTGATTGCATAATAAACATCCCTTGTGTCCTTTTTGCTAATTAGTATGTGTACTTTGAAAACAGACATTCTCTTTATGTTTGTTAAAATTCTATCTTTGTTCATATATAATTGCCATTAAACAATTAAAATTATTTTAATCAAAGTTATACACAGCAAAAAGTACACATATGGAACTAATTAGCAAAAAGGACACAAGTGATGTTTATTATGCAATCAGTATACTTGCTTGCTGTAGGACAAGCATGGTTTAAAAGGAGGAATCGAGTGCCAGTTTCTTATACATACCTTCTGATGAAACCATCAGCAGACTCAGATGGAGAAACGCGTTAAGGGAAAGGAAACTTTATTATTCAGACCTACTACTTCCTTCTTATGATCTTGCCGGTGTTGCTGGTGATTGATTACTTCAACAATAAAGTTTGTGTGCAATGGGAATTTGCCTACTATAACAGCGCATTGCATATTGAGGCTGCTTGTGGATTTGCAAGCCACAGCTAGAGCACAGAAGGACCGGACTAGCGAATACCCCAAAGGAACACCTGTTAGGAGTCAGCTCCGTAACTATACTGGGACATAAATGACTCATAATTATGCTGTCGGCTAGTCTGCCACATTGAGTTTGGAACTTGGCTACAAAAAACACATTTCTAAACCTTTTCTCTTGAAGGGGGTAGCTATACTCTCAGCACAATCGAAATAGACTTTGCAAATATAAGCTTGTTGTATCATCTGGAGAATTGCTATACATATGAGTGGATTACATTTATTGTGTAAACAATTGGAGACAATCCGGTGACTACTCTCAACCATATGAGTAATTTGTTTGATTAAGGCTATATGTATGAGGAGACGGTGGACTTTCTGTAAATGTATATAGTTTTTTTTAGACCAATTTTTAGGACTTTTTATGTAATAAATTGTTTTATAAATATGTCTATGCTATATGGTGTAAGTGCCCCTTTTATTAGTATATATATTTTTTTCTTTGGGATCATATGGTGATTCAGAATTACCTAGTAGGAGGCTGCTCATAGTTGTCTATATAATTGGCAGTTTTAATAATATATATGATTGCGCCTATCTTAAATTAAGTGTATTTGTTTCTTAGGATTCATGTAGGAGATAAGGATAGCTATTTTTTTTCAATGAGTCACCCAAACAAATAAACAATTACTGATGGAATCAACATCCAATCTGCTCATGCATTCTGTCTCTTTTGGATAATTCATTATTCTTGGTTGATTGACAGAAACACTGTAACACATACTTTGTGCATTTCTGCTTAAACAAGCTTTTTTGTTCTTTGAAGAATAAACAAAATAGCAGAAGCTTTCAAGTGCCTGGCATTTGTAGTAACAGTACTTATGAGATAGCATCTCTTAACATCCAAGTGTTCATGTTGTATCTTATCTTCTTAATGAATCAGAGCTTGTTGAGACTTAACGCTAAAATAAATGGATGGTACTTGAATAATTAATAATGTGAGAAAGAAGGAGACAGTGATTTTGCAAACCACATAATACTTGTTTTAACGAAGTAGAAGCACAGCTAGTTTTCCAATGAATTAAATTATTTCCTGATTCCCAACAAACCACTAAACATTTGGAAATAATGGCACCTACATCTTATATATTGATTCTACAATGAGCGTTTACCATAAATATTGATTTTGGCAGTAACAAATCAACAGGCCCTTTAAGAGAAAATCACATTTTGCTATCTATTAACTTTGTTTAAACATTTTACTTCCTTTAACTAAAATATCTAGATATATAATATATATTTTTGTGTTGGTCCACTTGTAAGACAGACCTCTACCGTGTATGTACATGACTCATATTTAGAGTGATTTTTGATAGAATAGTTAGCTGTTTAAACATCTAGCTAAGATAGTTATTCCTCTAAGTAGTTTTCACTTTTGTCTACATTGTATGACATTGTATGTGACAGGTTCATGCCAATGTCACAACAAAAATGTAGCTGTCTCTTAACTAATTTTTTTTAGGATTCATCTGAATTGTTTTGTGTGTACACTTTAGCTTCCTCAGTCCACTAAAGCCTTATTGTAAAATAATAATAATAAAATAAATCTAAATTACTTAACTTACCTGGTTTAACAGGAATCAGATAGAATACAATATGAAGGTGAATGGACTTTGACCTTGAGTGATAAAAAAAGAAAGTCTAATTTACCAGTAAGTGACACCCACTCAAAATACTAGAAAGAAACAAAACAAATTCTCACAACAATTTTTTCCCACTGCCCGTAAAATAAATATAATAAACAGTGTGTCTCCAGTCTATTCTAAATGACTTGCAATATTAACTTTAAGATTACTGTGCAGCCAACACAAACACAAAAGTGTAGCTATTTACCCTCTTTCTTTTCTTATTATTCCTTTAAATGGTATTTTATAAATCTATGATAGCCTTAGAACATAGATACATTAATGTTATAGTCTCTGTTTAAGCTCCATTGTATTTGCTGTTTTACCTGAGATAGGCATCATTGACCTCAATTGAAACATGCATTCTGTGTGAACTGACTTAGCTGCAAAATGGAGGGATGAATAACATTTCCAAATTACTGAAGTGTTTCATAGTATGAGTCAATCTGACACTAAGAAAATGATGCTTATGTACTGAAAAGTAACATGAAACAGATTTACATTTAGGGTCTCATTTAGAAGTTGTAGTGTGCAGCTGTATACATTTCCAAATTGTCCATCTCAACCAGAATGAGCATACCTTATGTGCTTTACATCTGAATAGTCATTTAAGCATATCATGCCTCTCTACAGATGCAACCCAATGAAAGTTGGATTCATCTGTAGATAAGGAAGCATACCTTTTCCAGGTACCGGAGGCCTGTTGTTGAAGATGATAACAGTAGTACTGTCTAATCAACTCTGACTGGTTGTTTACATGTTACCCTTACAGCTGATAGTACTCCATTCAGTAATGTTGTGGCTAAATTATGTCCATTTCAACCATATATTCCAATTTTTCTTTTAGAATTTCTTTTAAGACTACTGCAGGAAAGACAATTCCCATTGAATTTATAAAGCATTAAACAACTGATGTGGTGACATTTGTAGTATTATGTATGTAAAATATGTATGGTAAAATATGTATGTATTTTGTGTTTCAATAAAGTAATTTTGCTCTGCTCTCTCTGCTTATATTAATTGAGACATAACTGACAAAGTCATACACCATAATAAACTAAAATGTGACTGTGTATTTGCTTTCATGCAGCATCTGAGAAAATATTAAGAGCCCTTTCAGGTCTTCATTAAAAATGCATTTGTATCCTTAATTTGAGGTTTATAAATATGCATAATGAATACATGAAAAGTTTATTGCACATATTTAAAACAATTTGCACATTTTTCAAATTCAGTTTAGTTAGTCCAAAATGTTTTTTTCTTAATAAGGATGGAAGTTCAGAATCGATATTACAGTTCCTTTATCAGATAATTATCAGTAATTTTAATGAGAGTGTTTAAGTAACATGGAATTATAAAAACAGAATATGATGGCAGATAAAAACAACACTACTCATCCAGTCTGCCCAGTTTTATTCCATAAAGTCCTAGACCATTTGTGACCTTAAGCATTTTAGCCTTAACTTTATCTACTGTAGAGCAAGTTTTTATCCACTGCTCCATTAAACTCTACTAGCTCTGTTGGAAGTATATTCCACCTATTTATTAAGCTTTCATTACAGTTATTCTTCATGACATCTACTGTAGATATTTTCACTCAGTATTGCCATTTTTGTGTCATGCAAACTATATACAGCTTTTGGATTTTTGAAACCCATGGCAAAAAATAGCATTTTTGGTATTGTTCCACAATCTTGTCTACCTAGCTAATATAGCAATTCTTATTAATAGCTTTGGGTCATCTGGAAAAAGGCATGGTGTCCCTTAAACACTAGTAGTAATGTCATCAATAAAGGTATTCGAACTGGGCCATGTACAGGTGCTTGGTGTACTGCTAGCCTCTCCCTCTTCTGAATGCATTCAATGTAATGCATTTCTCTGTCAGCTGTCCTGACTTTTTACGGTGTGTTATGGTTATATATATATATATATATATATATATATATATACTCTGATCCTATAGCATGGTATGGCAACCACACATTGTAAGGAAAAAGGCAGCACTCCTGAATTCGGTGTAACAAATATGGGCCCTGATTCAGAGCCGGTCGCTATTTGCGGTCGTTCGTTCCAAAAAAAGGGGTGGCTATTCAAATGAACCGTTCGCTCTTTGCGGTCTGTTCACGCCTCTATGTCTGAACGAGCGAACAAAACACGCAGTCGTAATTTTGAAAAAAACGCCCCCTGGCCGCTCGCACCATACGTCATGTCCGCTATTTATTAGATTAATCGAGTACATCGATCAGCGTATGAACTGCTCGCTATTCTTGTGATTGGTTTTTCCTACCACTATATTGCGAGCAGTTCTGACTATAAAACAACCAGGTGACGTGGTCAATGACGCTGCTGTTTTAATTATGCACACCCATAAAACGCCCGTTTTGACCTTTAAGCACGCCTGCGTTCTTAATTCCACTCCCCGTTTTCAAGCTCTTTCCCCTGTTACCACCCACATACGCCTCATCCTGTCACTCAAAGTAGCAGGCATTCGCTATATAGCGAACAAACATTTTTCGGCCGCAGACTGGTTCGCGCATGCGTATTACAAACCGTACGCATGCGCAGATGTGCGAACATCGCTCAGAACGAGCGTACTGCCGCTTACGAGCGGCTCTGAATCAGGCCCATAGTGTATTCAAGGCATCATAGGAGAAAAACAGTCATGACTGTTTTTCACCAATGATGCCTTGAATACACTATATTTGTTTCACCGACTTCAGGTGTGCCACCTTTTTTCTTACAAAATATATAGAAACAATGTCAGGCGGCACTCGGAGACTAGTGAAAACAATACACTCACCAGAGAGGTTTTATTTGGTGGGTAGACCCACCAAATATAAAACCCCTCTGGTGAGGGTATTGTTTTCACTAGTCTCCAAGTGCCGCCTGACATTGTCTCCATATTGATTTGGGGGTGCTGTCCTCCTGGGTAGGAACCGGAGCAAGTTGGGGCTGGATCCCACCTACACTGCGTGGAGAAGTGCCAGCGCATTGGATTCTATATGTATATATATATATATATATATATATATATAGGCAAAGGTCAGGCAATTCAAGAAATACAGCAGCCCTGGCCGGTGCCCTCACAGCAAAAAGCAAAAAGCAATACAAGCGGGGAGCAGGTGCGGTACTCGGCACAATAAATAGGCATAGACACAGATGTCAACGTTTCAGTGTTAGATACACTATCGTCAGGATCCTGACAATAGTATATCTAACACTGAAACGTTGACATCTGAAATCTGTGTCTATGCCTATTTATTGTGCCGAGTGCCGCACCTGCTCCCCGCTTATATATATATATATATATATATATATATATACATATATATATATATATAAATAAATTCTATAGATAAAAAACCTTACAGTTTCACATGTCCCATTAAGGCTTCTTAGATAATATATGACATTTCATAAAGCTTATTGAAATTCTGCCACTCAAACTTCAAAAAGCAATGAAATTACGATCATTAAGACTGACGCCTTAATGGACGTGTTCCTTGTGTAATACAGATATGGTATGCAATGACACCATGTGGTTAACTGCAGATTCAGGACTCTCACAGATTGAGATTGCTGTCACTCACAAAATAGTGGAGCTGCTAATTCACAGAATTGTGTGCTCATCGGAACACTGGTACCTATATACCCCTGTAAAAGAAATCTAAAAAAACCAGCAGATAACATTTATTTTATTATTTTGTTGTGCTGCACCTTCACCTGGGGAGTGGCAGCCTTTAAGCTCTTTTACATGGCTGCCGCCTGCCCCAGGACTTCCACGGGACTTCACCTGGAGGGCAACACCCATCCAGGACTTCCCTGGCGTCTTCTCTCTTCAGCAGCTCTTAACTGCTGCATCCCCGTCGATGGACTGGCCTGACGGCGCCACGCGCTGGCTTTATATAAGCCAGCCAAGCGGGCAGGTTGATGACATCATGAGTCGTGATTGGTTCGTGGCTTTTAGCTGTTTTTATAAATTTTAAAAAGATCCAAAACCAAATCTAGAACAAAACACTTTGGGGTGGTTTTGCCAAAACAAAAACCATAACATTTGTGGTTGGAGAGGTGACCATAGTAAGAGCAGTGTGTATAAATATTAGAAACATGCCTTTGTTCTCTGGCTTCAATTGGAATGTGGGTAAAGACATACTTTACCAATTGGAGCCAAAAAAAAGTAAAAAATAATCTCAAATTATGACATGTTGTCCATAGTTCCAATTTAGCAAAAATTATTTTGGGAATACTGTAGGATATACAGATGTGTCCACATTTATCTAGCCTTCTTGTGCGTTAAACAGCCCATCTAATCGTGCCATGCCGTGACGTGACTTGGTAGCGCTGTGCAAATTTTAGTGAAACTTTCTCCTTTAAAATGCATCTTATTCATTAAGCAGTGTAAATAGTATGCACAAGCAGCTTATGCAGAATAAAATTATATGCAGCATGAGGGGTGGATTGGGCCGCCGGGACACCGGGCTGGTTCCCGCTGGGCCGGTTCTTACAGTGGCCGGTGGCCGCCCAACACTTACCCACTCCTGCTGCCGCGATCGGAGCACAGCTCTGATCGGGCAGCTCTACATGGCCCTTGGGGAAAAAAAAAGGCTGATGGGAGAGCCGCTGCGCAGCCACAGCTGGTCCTCCCACAAGCCATTGTGGAGCCTGTCAGTCACCACTGAAGGCTCCGCCTCCTTCCGGCTCGTCTGCACCAGGGCCCGACTCCACGCTCTAGGACAGCAGCACGGTGCCGTGGACAAGAGAAGCAGCTCTGCAGCGGCCAGCTAACTAGAACAGCTGCAGGTAAATTGCGTGCAGCGGGGGCGGCAGTGCCGATGGTGGACAGGTGGGGGTTAAGGATCAGACAAACACTAGGGGAGGGGGGAATGAATGTGGCTGACGCACGGGCCCTGCTGAGACTCACAGGTGCTGGGGGGAATGAGGCTGGCACACATTGGGGCTAGGGCACACAGGAGCTGGGATACAGGGCTGGGGCTCACAGGTGCTGGGGGAATGAGGCTAACACACATTTGGGATGAGACCCACCCTGGGGCTGGGGAATGGGTTTGAGACACACACTGGGGCTGGGGGACATGGCGCTGACACACACTGGAGCTGTGGGGAATAAGGCTGACACACACTGGGGCCGAGACACACACTGGGGCTGGTGAATGGTGGTGAGACACACACTGGGGCTGGGGGGGAATGAAGCTGACACTCTGGGGCTGAAGAATGGGGCTGAGACACACACTGGGACCTGGGGGAATGAGGCAGACACACACTGGGGATGGTGAATGGGGGTGAGATACACACTGGGGCTGGTGAATGGGGGTGAGAGACACACTGGGGCTGGTGAATGGGAGTGAGACACACACTGGGGCTGGGGGGAATGAAGCTGACACACTGGGGCTGAAGAATGGGGCTAGGACACACACTGGGACTGGGTGGAATGAGGCAGACACACACTGGGGCCGGTGAATGGGGGTGAGACACACACTGGGGCTGGTGAATGGGGGTGAGACACACACTGGGGCTGGGGGGGAATGAAGCTGACACTCTGGGGCTGAAGAATGGAGCTGAGACACACACTGGGACCTGGGGGAATGAGGCAGACACACACTGGGGATGGTGAATGGGGGTGAGATACACACTGGGGCTGGTGAATGGGGGTGAGAGACACACTGGGGCTGGTGAATGGGAGTGAGACACACACTGGGGCTGGGGGGAATGAAGCTGACACACTGGGGCTGAAGAATGGGGCTAGGACACACACTGGGACTGGGTGGAATGAGGCAGACACACACTGGGGCCGGTGAATGGGGGTGAGACACACACTGGGGCTGGTGAATGGGTTTGAGACACACACTGGGGCTGGGGGACATGACGCTGACACACACTGGGGCTGTGGGGAATAAGGCTGACACACACTGGGGCCGAGACACACACTGGGGCTGGTGAATGGTGGTGAGACACACACTAGGGCTGGCGGGGAATGAAGCTGATACTCTGGGGCTGAAGAATGGAGCTGAGACACACACTGGGACTGGGGGGAATGAGGCAGACACACACTGGGGCTGGTGAATGGGGGTGAGACACACACTGGGGCTGGTGAATGGGGGTGAGACACACACTGGGGCTGGTGAATGGGGGTGAGACACACACTGGGGCTGGTGAATGGGGGTGAGACACACACTGGGGCTGGTGAATGGGGGTGAGACACACACTGGGGCTGGTGAATCGTGGTGAGACACACACTGGGGCTGGGGGGGAATGAGGCTGACACACTGGGGCTGAAGAATGGGGGTGAGACACACACTGGGGCTGGTGAAAGGGTTTGAGACACACACTGGGGCTGGGGGACAAGGCGCTGACACACACTGGGGCTGTGGGGAATAAGGCTGACACACACTGGGGCAGAGACACACACTGGGGCTGGTGAATGGTGGTGAGACACACACTGGGGCAGGGGGGAATGAAGCTGACACACTGGGGCTGAAGAATGGGGCTGAGACACACACTGGGACTGGGGGGAATGAGGCAGACACACACTGGGGCTGAGACACACTCTGGGGCTGGGGAATGGGGGTGAGACACACACTTGGGCTGGGGGGAATAAGGCTGACACACTGGGGCTGGGGGGAATGAAGCTGACACACTGGGGCTGAAGAATGGGGCTGAGACACACACTGGGACTGGGGGGGGAATGAGGCTGACACACTGGGACTGGGGGGAATGAGGCAGACACACACTGGGGCTGGTGAATGGTGGTGAGGCACACACTAAGGCTGGGGGGAATGAAGCTTACTCACTGGGACTGGGGAATGGGGCAGAGACACACACTGGGACTGGGACAAATGAGGCAGACACACACTGGTGCTGGTGAATGGGGGTGAGACACACACTGGGGCTAGGGGGAATGAGGCTGACACACTGGGGCTGGGGGGAATGAGGCTGACACGCTGGGGAATGGGTCTAAGACATGCAGGGGCTGAAGAATGGAGCTGAGACACACACTGGGACTGGGGGGAATGAGGCAAACACACACTGGGGCTGGGGAATGAGGATGAGACACACACTGGGGCTGAGACACACAATCTGGCTGGGGAATGGGGCTGAGACACACACTGGGGCTGGGGGGAATGAGGCTGACACACACGGGCTGAGACTCAGGCTGGGGTGGGGTAATGGGGCTGAGGGACACACACTGGGTCTGGGGAATGGGTCTGAGAGAATGTGGTTGAGAAACACACTGGGTCTTGGGAATGAGGCTGAGAGTTACAGGTGGGCTTGGGTATGGAGAGATGCAGGGGGTCCTGGAAAGAGACATGGAGGCCCAGAGATGGAGATTCACTGGGAACCTGGAGAACCACAAAGGGCCTGGAGAACCACAGGGGGACCTGAGGCTAGAGAGACGTAAAGGGGTCTGGAGTAACACGGGGGCCTGGAAAGACACAGAAATTGTTTGATCAGGGAAATTCACATTTTGCCCTGCATAAAAACTGCTGTTACTCTACATTATATGGTTATGATGATGACATTGGTTATATTTCTACGTAAACAGGCATCTTACAGACAGTGTGGTCTACATGAATAGTGAATACTGGCTGAAGATGCTGCCCAGTGAGGCTCAAATTCTTCAGATGCTCCCCGTTGCAGAGAACCCGCCATATAGGTAAGAAAAAAAGACTTCCAAACTCACTGGCCTGTACATAGTGCAGAGGGATGGACGGTGTATAATTCACCAAGATTTCTGTTGCTGACCCTTCTCCCCTCAGTGGCTTACAAAAGCCCCTCCAGGCCACAAGAGTAGGGCGTATCCTGCCCTCCTCCACTGACCCCGCCCCCACAACAGACTCACCCCCATAAGGGCTGCTTCCAGAAATTTCCCAGGCTGGTTTTCCATCCCAATCCGCCCCTGGCGGCATGCCTATAGTCTATGTGCGGCTGTACTGTATCTGCATGCAAATTGCTATGTTACGGTGTCACAGCCACTGACACTGTAATGTACACTGTAGCATGTCGCATGCAGATATAAGCGCAGTCGTGCGCAGAATATAGGCATGCCGCATATCATTTTAATCAGCAAAAGCAGCTTGTTTGTCATATTCACATCACTTTGTGTTTTAAGGAAAGAGTCACATGAAAAGATACCCGGCACTCACGCATTATGTGTAACGCGACTAGTAGCACACGGAGGGTATATGTATGTGGACACATCTGTATATATTTTTTTTCATTACTTATTTGAAAAATAAAAAAATTAATCAAAAAATTTATTCAGTTAATTAAGTTTTTGTGATAGGACCTTCAAATGTTTCACAAATTTGCTGTTAACCTGTACCTCATCCACATGGCTATGTATACACTGACTGGGTTGGATACAAGATTCCCATGGCCACAATGCTGATGGTGAGAATACTGACAGTGGTAAAAATCCAGATGGATTTTGGTAAGTATTTTAACCCCGATCCTAACCCTAACTTACTCATCCCACAACCTAACCATAACCGTCCCCTCCTGCAGCCTAACCATCCCCTACTGCAGTCCAACTCTAACCCTCCCCGTAGTGCCTAACCCTAAACCTAACCCAAACACTTATACTAACTGTCTGTTGGGATTGTGACCTTAGGGATGCCACTGTTGGTGTTATGACCATTGGCATCCTGACTACATCCTCACTAACCACCTCAAATCTGTAATGAACAAAAACACACATAGGGGCTGATTCTGAATTAAGGACCAAGCAAATAAGAGCTAGTCACTTTGCACCTTGGTAAAACATGTTGCACTGCAGGTGGGGCAGATGTAAAATGTGCAGAGAGAGATTTAGATTTGGGAGGGATATTTCCAAACTGACATCTAAATTGCTTGAGCCCACCTCTCAGGCAAATATTTCTATAGCGCAGGCAGTAAATTCTACACATGCTTAGTATCTAATACGGATAGAATCAGGAAGTAAAGGGATTGCTGAGCCAATTGATCTAATTTTTAGCCTTCGATGGGAAAGGCTCTTTTGGAGCCAATATCCTAGGATGTCACCGGGATATTGGCTCTAAAAGCAAAAAGTCATGATAGTAAATACCAAATCTGTCCCAGGAAAATGGATACATAAGAATTGTTTGTGTGTATGTACAGTTTAAAAAAAAACCTGCGATTTGCAGGGAACAAAATTGTATTTTCATTCAACACTACATAACCCTCAAATATTTTCTATTAAAACAGATCAATTAGACATCAAATTATGGAAATTTCATGGACAGAAGTCAACTTTCTTTCTCAATGATTTGGGCAGCCAGATATGATAATCTGTGTTTTTGTTAAACTCATGTGTAACGATATGTATAATATCTGAAGGAAAATAATCATATCTGACAACCAAGTTGATGCCTACACGGCCAAATTAAACAAAATTAGTAGAGAGCAGGTGTGAGATTTTAGTGTTACAGCGGACTTATCTACTGTAATGTAACACTGTCATAGTTTCTGCATTTAAGGAGTCCTATAATCAATATTAGTAAAATAAAATGTCAAATGAATATGTTGTTCTGTATTTGATTGAATTGGATTTGCTGTGCGAGCGAGAAACTTATACTCGCATTCATTTGGTAACATCTTCTGTTCTATTCATAAGGGAGTAGAATGCCCCAGGTAGCCTGTTAAGGAAGATATTTCAGGCGTGTTTGAAGACTTGCCAGGGATAACAAAGGGTCAACTAAGCACTTAAAATGAATTTGCTTTCCTGAGTTACAGCATGCACAGGAAAAGCCACAATGTTTCAAACCAGGAAGCTGTGTCTGGCTATCTGCTTTCTTTTTTTTTTTAGTTTAGCTATTTCTCATCATCATTTAACTGTTAATTATATAGTGCCTACATATTATGTTGCACTTTACAGACATTGGGCCTGATTCAGTGTTGTACACAAACTCAATGGTTTACATTGATTGTGAAAGACCAGCGCATGTGCAGGATCTGTACTGCGTATCTTTACTGCATATGTGCAGGTCTCCCTCTGCAAGATCACTCACAGTTCCCTCTAATTGACTGGCTGTGGACGTTTGGGGTGGGGGAGTGGGAAGGGCCATTCTCTGTTCTAGAAAATGGAGGCATGTCACCCTCGTTTTCTGGGAGTGCCAAGGCCAGCGTCTGCATCTTCCAACACAGACTTCCTGGCCTCAACTACAGAGCTGCGAGGGGCACTCTGAGTAACCTCAGGGTTACTCAGATTGCCAATGGTCTCTCAAAAGATCCAATGCAGGGTCTTAGGATGCAGCACTCAGATCTGCAATGCAGTCATGAGGCGTCTATTTACACCAGTTGCCTTCTGCTGCATTTGCATATTAGTTGTATGGTATTGCACAGCAGCTTCCCTGTGGCTGTGCTATACCGTACAACTGTGAATCGGGCCCAATATGTAATCATTTACATCCATGCCTGCCCCAGTCGAGCTTACAATCCATATTCCTTACCACACATGTGCAAACATTAGGATTCATTTAATCAAAAGCCAAATGACCTGCCAGTATGTCATTGGAGTGTTGGAGACAACCGGAGCACCCAAAGGAAACCCGTGCAAACACAGGGAGAGCAACCAGCGCCTACTAAAGAGTCAGTACAAAGCCAGTTTGTGTGTATTTTTATAAATTGTGCATATTTTTCCTTCCATGTCCAGACCAGTGGGCGCAAGCATTTGTGCACATATAGATTTGCTTAGTTCTGTGACTTACGCATGGATAGTTGAGACCAATGGTGTAAGTCCATCCCAAACGCCCAAAGGAAAGTTATAATTTGGTGACCCCCCCCCCACAAAAAAATTTGTGAATGGGTTTTTATTAGGTCTATTTACTAAAAATGTTTCATATACTTAATTCTTTCTCGATAAATGCTCCATAGAATAGAGAAAACTACATCAAAATCCATACAGTGGTTCTAGAAATTAGCCTGAACAAACAGACAGACACCAACCAGGGACTTTGTTTTATAATATGTATAAATATATGCAGTGGCATAAGTTCATCCCAAACGCCTGGAGACAAGTTATCATTTGGTGACCCCCCCCCCCCCCGAATATGTGAATTTGTTTCTATTAGGACTATTTACTAATGTCAATTTGCTGGATATCCACAAAGACACCACCCCAAAATGTATCTGCATTCCGGAGACTGGCCCCGGTAGCTAACACTATCTCCAGGTGGCATTAGCTGCTGTTGCCTAGAAGTGCCAGATGTGCAGTCCGGCCCTGCCTACAGATCACAACAAGTACCAGGAGAGGGATCCCTAGCATTCCTTACTGCCACTCTCCACTCAGACCACTCATGCACAGTAGCGCTGAAAGGGAAGTGAAGGTTGGAAATATGCTTTGTTTGTGTGCAACTTTTCTAATGTAAATTATTGTACCCAATCTGCATCAGCCGGGCCCCCCAACTACTATACATATAGGGTTTTGTGCGCCTAAGCTTCTGCTACCAGAGATAAGTGCTGACTACAGATATAGAACAAACCAAGCTGTAAAACACTGCTTTCAATTCAAATGTGTTTTAAAATAGTGCTTACAGTTCAAAAAACACTAAACTTAAGAACAAGTTGGCTAATTACATTCATAAATATGTACAGTATGCAAAAGTGTCAGGACCATTTTAGAACAAAGATATTTGAGGAAAAGTTGTTGGTCATAAAAATAAATTTGTGGAAAGTGATTTTACAGGACTACACACAGCATATTTTGGGGGTCATTCAGACCCACTCGCGAGTGGCAGTACGCTCGCAAGTGGGTCGATGTTCCCCACTGCGCATGCGCACGACGGAGGGAGCTCCGTCGTGCGCATGCGCGAGACCCGGCGAGCGACGGGCTTTCCATCGCTCGGGATCTCGCACCAAAGGGGGCGTGCTGTCGATGTTGATTGATAGCACGCCCCCTTTGGTGGGCGTGCCTGCCAGACGGAGGCGTTCCCATGGGAACGCCTACCGTCTGAAGCCGGCCCCACTGACATCACAAGTGATGTCAGTGGGAGTGATTTTGGCTCTGATAAAGCCAAAATCACTCCTGGCCTTGCTGCTGGGAAACCCGACCGCAGGGTTTCCCTCGCAAGTCCGATGGTCACGATGGTCAAGACCATCGCGACCATCTTTTTGCACGCTCGTATATGCTGTGGGTGGTGACCCACAGCTATACGAGCGTCCAGGAGGATGCTCCATTTTAATGGAGGAGGGCCCTGATCCAGAGCGAGCGCTCTGGTCAGAGCGTCCGGCTCTGAATCAGGCCTTTGTCCACTAAAGGACATCACAGTCAGCATTCCAAGGAACTACCAGATTCATACCACATTTATTGCCAGCCAGAGAATCGTCCTGTGCTGTGGTGGTCTGCGCATTTGGTCTCCAGATATAGCTGAGTATTGGGAACGTTACCAGCAGCTGGGAGGAAAAGTCGCACCTTAACATAGATACACGGAGGACAGGATCATTGGATTCTATAGTGTCTATTAATCCCGTATGCTGGGGATGAGCTTGCTTGGATACTGGTGAGATGAAGAACTCACTATATAATAACAACACTGAAATCACTTTGGCTGAACTTTTTCTGTTGGCTACAAAGTTACTAATCCGAAGCTAACCGTTGATTGTTGAATCTGCCTGTGTAATATATGGCCACATAATAAGAACATTAACTACAGCTTGCTGAATTTTCTGCTATCATTACTAAAGTTTAAGTCCACTAATCAAGAGCCAAGTGCCGTTTACAATAAGTAACAGCCAGATTTGCTTGCATAATATATGGCTTTACTAATATTGTTTTATGAACGAAGACAAATTAGATACTAACATCTAGGCAAAGCTGTATATATTGTTTGGTATACTATCTATGTGATCCCATACCTTATGCTAAATTTGAATATTTGACTATATAATTATTATTGTGCCGGCTGGCAATGGTCATCTATTGAATGGATTTATAGTATATTTTAAATAAATTTGCTCTGACAATCAGCGCTTCTATTCTTACATATATTTAAATATAAATACAGTATCAAACATCTTTCAAAGTATCAGAATTTTTACATATTTATTTATGAATGATAATAAAGGACTAACCTTACTAGTTACTGAGGGGCATATTTAGCAATAATCAGTACTTGGACCTGTTAATTATATATTTTTTTTATTGCTGCTTATTATGGAAATAAGAAAGTACCACAAGGACTTAAACACATTCAGAGACAGGGGCTCTGATTTTAGAAATCCCTCTCCCAGAAAGTTATGCAAACTGTAGACCATAGACTACAATGGCTACCACCATCTGAAGATAGCTTTAGATACCAGAGCGAAGCTTGGTAAATCTGGAATTTTAGCAACCCCCATAGATACCTATGGGGACTGCTTTTGCGATTGAAAATTGGAGACCACGGCAGATGTCTCCAATATTTATTTATTACTAGTTATTTATATAACTCACACCTAATACGAAGTGCTTTACAGAGAATATTTGGCCATTCAAATGAGTCCCTGCCCCAGTGGAGTTTACAATCTATATTCTACCGCATGCTCACACACATTCACACTAGGGTTCATTTTTTTGTTAGGAGCCAATAACTTACCAGTATATTTTAGGAGTATGGGAGGAAACCGGAGCACCTTGAGCAAACTCACAGGGAGAATATACAAACTCCACACAGTTAGGACCATAGTGGGATTTGAACCCAGGATCTCAGTGCTGTGAGGTAGTAATGCTGACCATTACACCATATGCTGCAGTTCTCAGTACATACATCCTGGGATGCTTAATGTTTGCAGGTTTAATATCTCCCATTTTTAAAGGATAGCCTGCAAAGAGTTTTTGATAAATATATATTTGAGTTTATGATCTGCTACTGTCATCAGAGGAGTCTTACAGCTAGCGATCTTGATCTCTCTAAAAACTCCCTCACACTATATTAAAACAGGAAGGGTGGCAGATTTCCCAACCAGGACAGGCACAAGTCCAGCTATACAACTTATCAGACAGCTGTAGAGACTTAAAAAAGTTGAGATGTATAGTGTAGGGCATATACCATTCTTGGCAATATATGGGAGATCAGGGAGCAGATATCTTGGTGGGAGAAGCTGTGGACATGAAAATTGCCTCAAAGCTGCACCACCCCCACTGCTCAATGCTGCAGTAGGGTCAGGGGCAAGACGAGGCAATTCAACATGAACCCCATCATCACGCCCACAGGACTGTGCACTGGGGATGTAGGCGGAATCTGGGAGGCTGATCTACTCTTACGGTAGTCAGAGAGGACTAACCATAATTTGTGAGTCTCCCGGACATTTTGGGAGGGTAGGCAAGAATGGCATATGAATTATGAAATGGATAAGTGAAACATAGCATTGTATTTACTAAAAAATAGATAAGATTATTAGATTTCAGAACAGCAACTAATTGATGTGTTAAATCTCTTTAGTCAAATATTAGTTTCTTATATTAGTGAACAATTTCATTAACTATTTTAAAAGAAAACATATTGTTCACTTCTCGCCTAATAGCTTAGCTAAGTGTCCTTGCACATACATTCCCAGCTCCCAAATGACTGTGCTAATGCTGCACTCATTAAGGAACATCTGTGGTAGGGGGAAGGGTGGTCTATACTGGAATTTGTAGCATATAAACATTTATTTTGTGTAAGTAAATGTTGTGTTTGAATAAGTGACTACTGTTGTTATTTGTCATTAAATGCCAAAGCATATAGCATTTCGTTTTTAATAATATGGATGATATATAAGCTGTCAGGCTTTATAAAAAAAATGATGTGTCAGTAATATTAATATAGGCTTTGCTGTAGGAGTCTAACTTTACCACATCAGCACTATTAATACATCTGTCAACCTTCATTTACATTCTTTTTGAAATATCTCTCAGCTCATAACCTGCACACTACCAAAATTGCCTTGGGGAACATCCTCACTCCACAGTAACACTGCAGACAAATAGTGAACCTAAGTTCAATATACTACTGAAAATTAACCCTTACTATTCAATCATTTTAAAGCAAAGTTATTATACAGTGATTAAAAAGAACATATGTGCAGTACATATGTTAATGTTAGTGGCCACTACAGAACACCATTAAGATTCAGATATTAGGGTAAGATATATCATTTTAGCTTTCACTGACAACTAACAAAAAATGGAAAGGTGATTTTTTAAGTTTGCATTTCCTCTGGTACCCAAATGAACCTTAATAAGACAACTATCTGATTGGTTGCTATGAGTTAGAGCTATATGCACCATCTTAGTATATATACCAGAACCCTAGGCTTGGGATGTAGTCTGGAACCCGACAGTCTAAATGCCAACCGCCGGCTTCCAGATTGCTTTATCCCGACTAGGGACAAATGACAGGCGTCTAAATGTAGACGCCTGTAATTTGCCCGACGTCTGGAGACCGGTGCCTGGCACCCCGATCGAGCGGAACCTGGGCGCCGCAGCGGACAGCCACGGGGGGGGAGGGTTAGGGCTCTCGTGGGGGACTTAGGGTTAGGCACCCCCCCGGGAGGTTAGGGTTAGACTAGGGGGAGGAAGGGTTAGGCACCCCCGGGGGGAGGTTAGGGTTAGGAACCCCTGGGGGGACTTAGGGTTAGGCAGCGGGGAAGGGGGGGTTAGGTTTAGGCACTTAGAGGGGGGTTATGGTTAGGCACAGGGGGGAGGTTAGGGTTAGGCACCCCTAAGGAGGGTTAGGGTTAGGGGGTTAGGTTAGTTGATACTTACCTTTAGGAACGATCAGGATTTCCAGCGCTGTCGGGTAGCCGCTGTTGGGAATTGAACCGCCGGCCATGTGCCCGCCGGTAATACATATCACACCCCTAGGCTTGTAACAAACCGTTCCTTGTATGCTATCACCATAGGGTCTATAAATACTGCAGGTGCTTATAGTGCCTGTATATTGTGACAGTGCCAGGTTCTAAAAAAAGGGTCAATTGATATATGAAAGTATGCTAGAGCCAAGGATAAAGATAACGACAACACTAAAAGAATATGGAGCCATAGGAAAATATCATTAGTAATAATTTGCCTTGCATCTAGAAATAATGATGGTATCTTTTGATAAGCAAAGACAGAAGTAATATCATGCTCTTAATATTCAAAGTTCTTAGCCAGTGTTATCTAAGATTATAACAAATGACTCAATATGTACAGAAATGGCTTAATATTAAGATAAACCACCGTTGCATAACTGGAGAAGGTATCATTAAGATTTCTCTGTAAGTTTGACCTCGGGGCCACCTGCTGAGCTGCATTCATTAATGCTATGCATTTTTTTAGTCTTCTCCTACAGTATATCCAATTATTGTGTTTTGACTAACTTCCAAAAATTTCCTTTATTTTAATTTTATTCAACTAAAATGACAAGCCATAATTGATTCATTCTAAGCCAATTAACCTTGGCAGGTTACAGACATTAGAAGACTTGCAGAAGAATTAACATTATAAGTGGTAGTAGGTGTCAAGGAGCCATCATTACTCAGTGTAAGTACATGTGCTCATTAATAGCCATACACATGTTCTAGATTCTGGCTTTAAAGCTTGAAAACATATTTGCAGAAATAGTAAATGTGGGCATCAATTATGTTAATTTTACATTCTATACATATGGTACAGTACCTGCCTGTTGTTTCCCCTTCAGGAGAGTTCCCAGAGGAGAGATGATTAAGGCCACAGTCAGGTAGCAAGGCAGGTGATCATATCAATTGGTCGCAGCACTTGTGACGCAATTATGCAAATTGTGGGTTCACATCATTGAGAACTATATCATCACAATCCTCATCCTGCCCATTTAACTAGGAAGAGACACATGTTACTCTACACCCCCTGATTTCAATCAGACATCCAAAGAGGCCCCTCTGATAGGAAGCTAAATTAAAATGCTTGGTTGCCTTTCTGACCAAGAAGCATTGCTACACAAAGTAAGGGACAACAGGCTACATTCATCTTTTTTTTAATATATTTGAATTTGAATATATATGCATTTGCAAATACATGGTAAGCCACCAGGCCAACTTCACAGCCAACCTTCTCTGATTCTGGTAAAGAGTATTGCCAAATTGATATGAGCAGCTTCCACTTTGTTATGTTTGCTATTTTGAGAGGAATAGATGGAACCAGCATTTGGAGGGCATGCTGATTCCTATAGTGCTAATTTGAGGTCGCATGGATGACTCCCAGGTAAGCTGTCTCTCAATTTGGATTTATTTCTGTATTTGCCTTTATCATGAGGCCTTACAATAGACAATGACATGGCCCAGGATGGGTACTGTTATCATGCAGTGTAGGTACCACCAGAATCAAAGAAGCCGTGAAGTTGGCCTGATGGTTTACCATGTATGCAACAAATATTTCAGAATATATATTACCATATAGTTTTCAAGTATTGTTGCAGGTACAATTTAGCGTGCTGGGGGACATCCCCCTTTTTTAGTTTAGCATGACCCCCCTTTCATGCACCTGAAGAGTATTGCCAAATTAATTTGAGCAGCTTCCACTTTGTTATGTTAACTACCAGTGATGTTTGGCAGCACTTGAGATGACAGTTAGTGTTTGAATATTCAACTGTGCTGCAGCCATGATGAATCAAACAGTCAGGACATTGCACAGAGGAGGAAACATTTTAGCCCTTTTCACCCCCTTAGGAGTCAAATTTAGAAAAATCCCTGCTTAGCAGGTACATATGTTATGAAAGGCATATACTCCCCAATTTTCATGTTTCTTGGCCCAGGGGTTTGGGCTGGGCATTGATGAGTTAATGAGTCAGAAGGGGCGATTCAAATGATTTTTTGGGGCGTGATAATTAATGAGCGCCCAGTTTGCTATACAATTGCTCTGAGTGCTCATTAATTATCACCCTCTTTGCCGACTATATGACGAGGTTTAGCCATGTAAAATGGTTAAACCCGTCTTCATTTCTGGTTAGGGCTATCTGCGGTTAGCACGCCCTAACCAGGGTGTTTCAGACACATTTCTGCTTGCACCCTCCTGACTGCATGCAGAAATGCCGGCGCCGGCGGCTATCGTGCCCTGACAGAGCAACAATTGTAGTGGAGTTTTCAATCTGTACTGTTTATCACAAGAACACACAAACATACACATACATGTACACTATAGTTATTTTTTTGCAAGAAGCCAAATAATCAACAGTTCAGGTGTGTTTGTGGATTGTGGGAGAAAACTAAAGTGCCACAGGGGAAAATTTCATCCAAAGAGAGCCTTGGTGCACGGGTGGATTAAGATAGGTGGCCTGAGACTACTGAGCATGCTTTGATGGCACCCATGTCATATTCCCAGTGATCACTCAATTGTGCATGTGCAGATCTTCAGAAAAATGGAGCCTGCACCATTTTTCCAGTGATTTTTGCGGTGGCAACATCGGTAAGTACCATCCATAGGTACTGGGTGTGGGCAGTAATATAACAAGACTGTGTAATAATAGACAGACATATAGGTAAGAAGGCCCTGCTTGCAACCTCACAATCTATAGGGAAACAGGCATTGATACACAAGGGTAAGTGCTACCTATTGCATATTGGTCCATTCAACTTGCAGAGGTTCTTGATAGGCTATATGATCCAATCACACAGAGTATGTGACAGTGAAGAAAGAGAAAATATGTAAGTTTTGTGTGGACTGTATATAGAGAGGAAGTAATTGGTGTGGATAGCTTATGACGGTTATGTGAGTGGTTCTTGAATTTGATAAGCTTGTCTGAAGAGATGAGTTTTCAGGGAATGCTTGAAGGTTTGGAGACAAGAGGAAAGTCTTATTGTGTGTGGGAGGGCATTCCACAGAGTGATGATGATCAGCAGCACTAGCTACAGTATCTACTTCCATTTATCTGATTGCATAAATAATTTATAGTAAATCCATTAGCGTGTCGGCTTGCATAAATAATTAATAGTTAAATCATTAGCGTGTCGGCTTTATAATATAAATTCTCAGACTTCTATTCGCAATACTTTTTTTCATTTACAGTTTGACGATTACAAGAAGGAACATTCCTAATTTATCATATTTTCTGTGAAAACTTCTAAGATACTATTCTGAAGCAGAAATCCTACATATATAAGATTAGATATGTCTTGAGGTGCAGTACATGGGGCCGAAAATCTTTACATAGATGAACATAGCACAAAATAGCCCCATTTTGTTTTAACGATTTCGACTTAAAAATACCTTTAATTAAAGTCTGAAGTATAGGAATCTAGCAAACTGGACACCTCATAATTCAAATTGCAAACTTTAAATCATGCCCTTCAGATATAATGTATCCTCATTAACCAGGAACAGTATATCCATAGACAACATTTATAGAAAATAGGCATTTCAAGATATAATGTCCAGCACAAGAACCCAGCATTATAATTGTCATGCTGTGGCCTGTTTGTCATGGGCAAATTAGGTCTTATGAGAACGCGAACCTCATAATGACTTTAACAGATCTCAGAAAATTGTTACTCTGCCCATTAAACTGTATCAAAAAGCCAATTATTTCCCAATTAGCTTAGCAGAAAAAGGTAATCATTGCCATGTTTGATTGCTGCATTGGATTACAAGTATATATCCAGCTTTACCTTCATTGCTTTAAGTTTAAAGAAGGTCTCTTGCCACCTCTTAAGCAAGCATAGGTTTTATCCCATTTAGAACAAAAGGAATTTGCTCATGTTATGGCCTCTTTTGATGCAGTTAAGCCTGGGAAATTGAAGTTAAAAGAGGCCCATTTACAACCTACATTATCAGTTACAATGAGTTTTCTTAAAAGTAAATATAGAATAGTACAAAGCAACTTAATGGAAACAGTTGTACACTGAATTGAGAGATGTTATCACACAGGCTCAGTTATTTTCATTTTAACTCAATCCAACTGTGAGTGAACGTGTAATAACTTTACGCATACCGGAGTCAATGTACAAGGGCAGGTGAAATAATTACTTTGCTACCTCTTAGCGATTACGCACGGTACTTGCCTTCTAGTTTGACTTTCACAAAACTTTCTCTCAGTTCTTGTTAACAGAAAGCAAGTCTGTAATTTCATTACATCATTACTAGAATAAATTCAATCTAAGAAGACTATTAAATCAATTCCAACACCCTCACCTGTCCCATCTTTTAGGACTTGTAGATGCTATTAATATACTTTTCAGCTGCGAATCTGAAAAGCACATAAAAAATAGGATATATTTTATGGGCTTATAAGACACATTTTAAAATTGTGTTTACACTTTTAGAACAAAATATGACCCTGCATTCATTTGCACCACCTGTACAATAGTGTATTGGTAAATTTGCAACATGTAAAAAATGCATTAAAAACACGTCAGTAAAGTGATCTAGTTTTCATGCGTTATCTATTTTCCCAGTGCATATGTCTGAGCTAGTCCATAAAGCAGCACACATTAATGTTTTCACAGGAAAAGTAAATTAAAGTCCCGATTTAAATGTGGACGGTATTACACAGCAGTAAAGAAGCGGCTGTGCAATATAGTCCAACTAATGTGCAAATGCAGGAAGAGGTGTCTGTAGGAAATAGATATTTCCTGCATGCATCTGCGATCTGAGGGCAGTGTCCATAGACGTTGCCTTGGATCACCATTGCGACCATCAGTTGCGATGGTTGCTACCCTGGCCACACTGCATAAACCAAAGCTTACTCCTGACTGCTTGTGAGACCAGAAATTCTACGTCCTACGGTGCAGACCCTGGGCTCGGCACTCCAAGGAAACAGTGTGACACTCGCCCGTTTTCAGGAACGCAGGCCGGCGCTGGCCCCTCCCCATCACCAAACAACTGCAGCCTGTCAATAAGACTGTTGGTTAGGGGGTACTACAATTTTGATCGCAGGACCCGTTCTGCACATGCACACATGTGCAGATACCCCACCAATGGATATGTGTGTAAACCATACTGTACATATCTGAATCAGACCCTAAGTGCTTTACAATTTTTCTAATTACCTCACAAAATGTAATGTTAAAAGATTATGGACAAATCTACATATCAGATAGAATGTAAATAGAAATCAAATCCCACCTGAAACCACACTACTTAGTGATGTAAAGTGCATTATAACAACCTTCTAATATGCAGTAATTGTATTACTCATCAGTCCCAGCATTGCCCACTCATATGTGTAGAAGCTGGTGCTCCTCTCTCGCTCTTATCACCTTCCTGGAGTAGCAGTCAAGTGACCGCTTTCATAAATTGGCAAACATTTAAACAGATGCTTATATTTAAAGAGCTATTTTAATTCTTCTCAGTGAGTATAAGGCTCCAACATGTTTCCCTGTGTTACAAACCTTGTTTAGTCATTTCTGTGCTATCCTGTTTATATAACTATTCTCCTGATAGCCATGCTTTGTCACCTTATAGCATACTAGTAATAGCAGATCTGAGGCCCGTGACCTGTGCTATGACCAAACTACTGGTAAGACATTACAAATCTATATTGATTGATTGCCACTAAGAATCCACTACATTATTGACTCAAGTGTGTGACACCTTGTAAGAACACTTTCATTCAAATGAAATGAAGACTGTACAGTAGTGTAATCTATACACTAGACATACAGTATATACATGTATTACACTAAAAGCTGCACTGCCATGAAGGGTAATAATTTTACTAAGGTGCCCCTCAGGTGCAGACATATCTGTCCATCGGCTGTGCAGCACAGCCAATGCCATATGTTGGTGAACGGCGACGTTCACCGACATATCGCGGTACACACTGGCCAACAGGCAGCAGATACATTGGCTGATCAATTGATTGTCCAATGTATCTGTCAGTGTGTACCCAGCATAAACGACAGAAAGCTGCAGAGAAAGTCTCAATCTAAATCATTATTTATTTGGTATTTAAACCTTCTACATGTACAAACACACTGATTTTTGATGGATCTACATAAACAAGTGTCAGAGTATCCTTTATACTATACTGCCATATTGTTTATGTTTTGTATGTAGCCTTTATCTACACTGAGATGTAGATAGAATATTCTGGAATAAATAGGTAAAGATACTGTATGTCATACCTCAGTAGAAAACTAATTTTTCAGAAAGGTCTGAAACCAATAAAAGGGAAAGCAGTAAATTATTGTTGCTATATGCTTGTTATATCACCTATAAAGACCAAATCATTCTACCTATATGTATTGGGAAGAGCTCTGCTACACCATATGCTGAAGAGAAGGGTGCAATGGGTACTGTAAGAAGAGACTGGTCATTTTGGAATATACAGAGGGAGATGTATGAAGTCTTGGAGAGAGACAATGTGGCGAGAGATAAAGTGCCCACCAATCAACTTCCAACAGTCATTTGACAAGTTGTGATGGAAGTTAGAAGCTGATTGGTTGGTACTTTTGTCTCACTCCACTTTATCTCTCTCCATGATTTCATAAATCTCCCCCAAAGTGCCAACCAATCTGCTTGTAAATGCCCGTACACACGGAATGATGTAGGCAACGATACGATCTCTTTAACGATTTCCCTTAAACTCTCCCCGGCACTCAGGACATGATGTGCAGCAAAAACTGCACAATCTGACACAAGATTTATCGTGCACGATCTAAAGACTTGCATATCATTAGATCATGCGTGATAGCAGACAGATGCTTGCACGGATCAGTGCGATCCATGCTACAAGCATCTTTGTAAAAAAAAATCAATAAGATCTATCCATGAATCTATGTTAAAAAAATTAATACAAAGTAAAAAATAAAATAAAAAATACAGGGGACCCTTACTCTTTTTGTCCCCTGTATTTCCAAAACCAGGGTCGGCTGTGAAAAGCCCGGGGCTGGTTGTGCTTTGGGGGGGAGGGGGGGGGGGTCACGCAGTCTCTTTTTTGTTCACTTTGTATTCATTTTTTGAACACAGGTGCATGGACGGATCTCAGTGATCCGTTCATGCATCTGTGTCTTGATGCTTACATCACGGATCTCCCTGATCCGTGCATCGAAGCGCCTGCAGCATCGTACGCTGGTCCGAACGACATATCGTTCTGGCATAAACACTGAACGATATGCCGCTTGATTGTGTACAAGAGCGACAGATCTTTCCTGCAGCAGGGAAGATCTGATGCTACAACGGACGACTCGTGGGTACGCGCATCGGCATTGTTATCGTGAGTGGAGACTCACAATTTGCACATATTATGCATGATCTACCGCTTTAATGTGTCAAAACTGGCCACATCATGCATAATATCGTATGGGCACCTTAACTGTCATTTTACTAGCATAACCTGTAAAATGACAGTTGGGAACTGATTGGTTGGTACTTCATCTCTCTCCACTTTATCTCTCTCCAAGACTTGATAAATCTCCCCCGCAATATTCTAGTGGATTTAATCATTGTACTCTAAATGACTTGGAGAACTAAATATAATACATTCAGGGTCATAGATTAAAGCCTGTATAAGTACTTAGGCAGTTGTCAATTTCTATTAGTCACTATATTGTTATATCTCTGTAGAACTGGCCAAGAGCAGATAGAGTTCCCCAGTTTCATTCTCCCCTTGAACTCCATTAAGCTAAATGAAATACATATATAATTCAGGATGTAAGTAGTCAATGCTATCAATACTTGTTCTGCTAGAACAGAAGCACAATACTTCCCTGCTTTTGCACTAAAGTGAGGAAAGATGGCAAAGAAAGAAGGAATTATTGTAAACACAAACCAATCTATAAATTCTGTTTTCCTTTTGTAGAGGTCTTCAAACCACTGAAATTTCTAGAATCTCAAAGCTCAGCAATTATATCGCTCATCTCTCAGAAATAGAACTACTGTACCATAAACGTAAAATGATTCACTGTGAACGTTACACCTGTAAAAATAATGTATATCCTCTTTCATGGACTGTTATAATAACAATAAAAAAATATATAAAATGTGAAAAACAAGTTCAGTATTACAGAAACCATGTAATCTGAGAAGGTCTGGACTGAAAAAACACAGTAGAAAGAGATTGAAATAAAACACAGCTATGTAGTGATGTGCATCTAAATTGGTGTTATCAACTGTTACAAAAATAACATTCAGACTTTGCTGACACAACATTTTGCAATTCACTTCTTTACATAGCAATTAACAGTGATTTGTATTGTCTATTCATTTCAGTGGTAGTTGAAATGGATGTTTATCAAACATGTAAATAACAACCAGAATAAAAGAAAGACGTACATAAAGTGTATATAATAGGAAAATGGACACCATCGTATCATTCTCTATTATTTTCCTGGCAAATTACAGTGATTCAATTGTTTTTTTGGGCACTCTAAGTAACTGGCGCCCGACAGAGCAATTATTATTATCCTTTATTTATATGGCACCACAAGTGTTCTGCAGCACTTTACGAAGTACATAAAATAATAGGTGACCAGCGACTTACAGAACAATACAATACAATGCAGGACAAGGACATGGATAATAAACATTGCTACATTTGTGACCATAACACCCAAATAAGCAATAGAGCATAAGCAACCAAGTGTTAGGTGCCCTAGTGGGGAGTAAGAAAGTAAAGTAAGGAGAAGCACAAGAGGGTAGAGGGCCCTGCTCATAAAGAGCTTACATTCTGAAGATTCAATTGACGCTCCGAATGGGCACGAATGCCGTGGGCGCCTACATTTTTGCTCGCAGCCTCCTCAGGTGGTGAGCAGAAAGTCTGGTTTTTGGGCACCCAAACAGCACTTTTTGCATTGTGCCATTAGTATAAATGGATTTAGCCGCTTTGTGCAGCTAATCCCAGTTCTTTGGCCGAGACAAGTGTGATATTAATGGGCGCCTAAAACAATTTAATTGCTCCGTCAGGCGCCATTAACTATTGTCACCCAAAATAACAATTAAATCACCCCCATAGTGTCTAAGTAAAAGTATAAGTAATAACATAAAAAAGGGAAACACTTGAAGTGCATAGTAGGACAATGGCCAACATATTATTACTTGCTAAATGGTACTGCCTGCTTGGACTCTATAGTGATACGTGCAATTAATAGATTTAGGGTTGTTAATGGGTTTTTTCTTGCATATTAATCACATACAGATACATCATGTTGAAAAATAAAGGTTGTGTACTCAGGGTCTGATTCAACAAGGAACGCATGGATGCAGACACACGCACCCACCGCGAGAATATGCTAATGAATGCATATGCACGGTACTAGCAGCAGAACAAGCAGACACCCAGTACTACATAATACCATCCACTTCCCTTTACTTGCATCCTCTATACCTGGCAAGACAGCGGAAACATGGGTAACATAGAGAACCATCAGACCCATACACACAATAGTGGTTGACCTGACCCTCTCGCAGACATAGCGAGACTTCCTGTGTGCAAATAGACCTCAGGCTGCATCTGCCGCTGCTGCCGCTGCTGCAAGGGCTTATTTATGCACACCCCTGAAATGCCATCCTAACACACAGGCTCGCCTCTGATTGCCTGACCACTCCCTGACCACTCCCCCATCACCACCCACAAATGGCACTTCCTGTCAATCACTTGTCCCTGGGGCCGCAGACTCCCCATTGCACTGGCCGATTTGCGCACGTGCACTACGATGCATGCACTGAGCAAAACCATCCACCGATTGGGTGCATCTGCATCCGTGCATTCCTTGCTGAATCAGGCCCTCAGTAGCCTCCTATTGCTGATGTCTTTCCCCTAGAACTCCATGGCAAAAACTGAACCACTGGTTCTTATGAAGGGAATCGATATGTTATACCACTGGACGTCAGTCCAGCGGATGAAATACCGACGCCAGAAGGCCAGCAGATGAAGATCCCGACAGGAGAGGTAAGTAGGCTATCTCTAACCCTCTTGCCCGATAACTATAACCCCACCTTAGGGGTGCCTAACCCTAACCTCCCCCCTAGTGCCTAACCCTAACCTCTCCCCAGGGGTGCCTAAACCTAACCCCCCCTCCCCGCAACCTAAACCTAACCCTCCCCGGGGGGTCCCTAACCCTAAACACCCCCCAGGGGTTAATGACCCTGACCCCCCCTTCCCCTAGCCTGACCCTAACCCTCCAGGGGTGCCTACTAACCCTAAGTTTCCCCGGGAGACTCTAATCCTAACGCCCCCCCACAGCTATCCACTCCCAATGCCAGGATTACCTACGATCGGTATGCTAGTCGTCAGGATATTGGTATGGGGCCAATGATAGGCGTCGGTATTTAAATGCCTATCATTAGTCCCATGCCGGAATTTCACTGTCGGGAAGCCGGCGGTCGGCATTTCGACCGCCAGCTTCATGACTACATACCCTTATGAAGTATCAGCAAACTGAGTAGTCTTCATTACTATAGCTCTTGTTAAATATGACCCAACAATTACTCCATCTGATAAGTTTCAAATACTCAAGCAATACATCTTACTAGTACTGCAAACATGTTTGCTTCTAGGTAATAAAATATGATGATTTTGTTAATTTTGATCATAACATTTAAGATTGCAGTACTAGAGTTAGCACCGATAACAAAAATTTCTGTTGTGTGTATATACAGTATATCCCAAGCAGCTGGTACCATGTACAATGTGTGCAGGCATCTTTTCTGCTTTTCTATTTTGTTTCATAGTACCATACATTTAGATAGCAATTACAAATCTGCAATATTTACACTAACAAACAGTATATTACCAACCTTATTCATATAGGATACCATTTGTAACCCTATTAAAAGGGTGAAATGGCAATATAATAACATTATTAATTTTACCTTAGATATTCTGTTGGCAACTTCACGGCCTACTGTAAGACCTTGGACAAAAGTTCGAGCTGCAACAAAAGCTTTGGTCACTTGTGTTTTCAGTTTTCTTGGTACCTCTCCGAATGGTTTTAGCTGGTCAATGTACTTGCTGACACACTCAAGATAGTCTTCAGAGAAATGATATTGGGGATTTAGCAACTGAAACATGCGTTCTAAAAGACGGGCCCAAAAATCATTCAGCATTTCCTCCAGGTTGACATTTCCTCCTGTGTAGTAGCGTTTCAACTCAGTAAATAAGTCCTGAAATACCTCCGAATTCTGTGTGTAGAGCAAGCCATATGTCCTTACAAATATTTCATTTAGAGATTTTTCTGCATTCTCCAGAAGTGATCTGAAAAAGTCTATAGAGGACAAAAGTAAGACAGTAACAATAATTATTATAATGCAAAACAAATACATTAAAGGAGTATAATGTAGACCTTTTGGTCATGTATCGGTAATAAATATTGCTCAGTTAAAAAAGAAGATCTGCACTATATAAGCATAATATAATGTAGACAATATCATATACAATGCCATTTCATAATAAAAAATAAACATATAATATACAATTGTTTGTTTGATATATGCTGCATATAATAAAGAATATTCTCCACATAGATCTATAAATATAGTACAACATATAAAGTCAAATATGGGTTGTTTTAAATAAGTACCGTAATGATGCGTACACGGTACGATATCTATGAACGATATGAATGATAATAATATTGTTCAACAATATATCATTCATATTGTTAATTTTTATGCAGTGAACGACCAACGATGCGTGTTCCCGCATGAACGATAACAATATCTATGATTGTCCATACATGCAGGCCAACTTGCACGATATCGTCAACCAGGGCCGGCTCCATGGTTCGGAGCACCCTGTGCCAGCCCTCCAAAGTGTGCCCTGACATCAAAATGGGGGCATGGCCTATGGTAATTAGTATGGAGTTATTTGGAGGCGTGCCCGCTTGGCATGCCTCCAAATAACGTCAGGCTGGGGGGAGCCTCACTAGCTGGGCTTCCCTTAGCCCTCTCCCATCACTGAATGGATGCCTCACGCATGCGCGCAGCATCCATTTAGACTGCGTGGTCCGGCACCTCCGCACAGCTGCGGTGGTGGGGGTTCCCAACCTCCCGGTTTCACCACCGGCAGGTCACTTCGGCCCACGGGTGGAACAGCGGGACAATACTGTCCTGCTGAAATCAGGATGTTGGGGAGGGGTGCTCCCTCTATGGATGGCACCCCTGTTCAACTGCACTGGTCGAGCACCCCTAGAGCCGGCCCTGTCGTCAACTTTGCCTGTTCAGAGATGTGGCAGGATGACTTCACTGAAAGATATCTTTCAAGTAGTTGGTGGTACAGATCGTACCGTGTGTATGCAGCTTAATGTTATTACATATATACAATGGTTGTATGTGCCATATCAAACAGTGACCATACATTTTTTTTCTGTCAAAGTTTATGTGCATATTACTGCTGAAGTTCAAAGCCATGTTTGTATTTGTAAACTACTTCACAGTTATTACTAATATTGTATATACTGTATTTCTAAACAATAGGGGGTATATTTACTAAAGTGTGGGTTTTTAGAAGTGGAGATGTTGCCTATAGCAACCAAATAGATTCTAGCTATTATCTTCTAGAAGGTGCTAGATAAATGTTAAGTAGAATCTCATTGGTTGCTATGGCCAACATCTCCACTTATAAAAACTTCCTCTTTAATAAATATACCCCTAGGACTCTACAGTCAATATACAAATATCTGCAGAGATACATATTGGATGTATACAGTTCCATATATGCTTACGATTTCCTCTTGCACTGGTTTTCACAGCATTCTTTCAGCCTTTCCTATTGAAAATGTATAACTGGTAATATAAGTTTTCCTAGATTTCAGAATACTCATAAATTCATAGAGTAAGTCATGGCTTTGTTGGGCCACCTAAACTTTATGTCATAGGTTTGTTTCAATATTCTGCTAAAAGAAATAGGAACCCAATACTGGAAATATCTATTACTTACAGTGCATCCGGAAAGTATTGACAATGCTTCACTTTTTCCACATTTTGTTGTTACAGCCTTATTCCAAAATGGGATAAATTCAATTTTGTCCCCTAAATTCTACACACAATAGCCATAATGACAATGTGTAAAAAGTTTTTTCGTGATTTTTGCATGGCCTTTGCCATGAAACTCAAAATTGAGCTCAGGTGCATCCTGTTTCCACTTATCATCCTTAAAATGGTTCTGCAGCTTAATTTGAGTCCACCTGTGGTAAATTCAGTTGTTCGGACATGATTTTGAAAGGCATACACCTGTCTATATAAGGTCCCACACTTGAGAGTGCATGTCAAAGCACAAACCAAGCAAGAAGTCCAAGGAATTGTCTGTAGACCTCTGAGACAGGATTGTCTCGAGGCACAAATCTGGGGAAGGGTACAGAAAAATATCTGCTGCTTTGACGGTCCCAATGAGAACAGTGGCCTCCATCATCTGTAAATGGAAGAAGTATAGAACCACCAGGACTCTTCCTATAGTTGGCCGTCCGTCTAAACTGAGCGATCGGGGGAGAAGGGCCCTAGTCCGGGAGGTGACCAAGAACCCAATGGTCACTATGTCAGAGCTACAGCATTCCTCTATGGAGAGAGGAGAACTTTCCAGAAGGACAACCATCTCTACAGCAATCCACCAATCAGGCCTGTATATTAGAGTGGCCAGACGGAAGCCACTCCTTAGTAAAAAGCACATGGCAGCCCACCTGGAGTTTGCCAAAATGCACCTGAAGGACTTTCTGGTCTGATGAGACAAAGTTTGAACTCTTTGGCGTGAATGCCAGGCGTTATGTTTGGAGCAAATGTTGCATGGTGGTGGCAGCATCATGCAGTGGGGATGTTTTTCAGCAGCAGGAACTGGGAGACTAGTCAGGATAGAGGGAAAGATGAATGCAGCAATGTACAGAGACATCCTGGATGAAAACTTTCTCCAGAGCGCTATTGACCTCAGACTGGGGCGACGGTTCATCTTTCAGCAGGACAACAACCCTAAGCACACAGCCAAGATATCAAAGCAGTGCCTTCAGGACAACTCTGTGAATGTCCTTGAGTAGCCTAGCCAGAGCCCAGACTTGAATCCAATTGAACATCTCTGGAGAGATCTGAAACTGGCTGTGCACCGACGCTTCCCATCTAACCTGATGGAGATTGAGAGGTGCTGCAAAGAGGAATGGGCGAACTGCCCAAAGATAGGTGTGCCAAGCTTGTGGCATCATACTCAAAAAGACTTGAGGCTGTAATTGCTGCCATTGGTGCATCAACAAAGTATTGAGCAAAGGCCGTGAATACTTATGTACGCGTGATTTCTTTGTTTTTTTTTTATTATATTTGCAAAAATTGCAAAAAATTTTTTTACACATTGTCATTATGGGGTATTGTGTGTAGAATTTTGAGGACAAAAATTAATGTAATTCATTTTGGAATAAGGCTGTAACATAAATGTGAAAAAAGTGAAGCGTTGTGAATACTTTCCGGATGCACTGTAAATTATATTTTCTTTGAATAGGCCTAATAATTTGAAGATGATGGTACAGCTGTACATCATGGAGCTCATTTATAGATGGACACATTTGTGTTCTCTAGATAGAAGATATATATAAAAAAAACATACAGTATGTTAGTACATGTGTTGAGTTGAACGCATCTCAAGAAGCATCTAGCTCAAGAAGAATGTTATCTGTGGCAGACATCAGATGATGTGTGTGTATACTTACCCCTTACAATAGTGTAGTGATCTTCATAACAGTGCTTAAGTCACACTACCCTATTTGTACACATTCCAATCCTGTAATCATATTTCATATACATGACCGTATAGGGTATTGACAGTGGGCCTGATTCAGAGATGGACGCAATCAAACTTTTGTTGTCATTTGCAGTGGGGATTTATTCAGAAAGTGACAGGCAGGGACCCTTTGTGGATGGCAATGGGGTGGTAACTGAAATGCAGGCATGTTGTGACCATTTTCGGGTCTTGTCTTTGCCTGCAACCGTGGTCCCGAATGCAGTCTAAATGGCTCCAGTGTCTCAGCTCCCATGGTTATTCTGCGTGACCATAGGGTTGCTCAGACATCTGATAATCGACTGATCTGTAATCAATGCTGTGTTTTTGTATGCAGGCAATTGGATTTGCAAAGCCACCATGGGCATCTCTATACAAATACAGGCGGCTGTGACAATTGCATATTTTTGCACAGCGGCTGCATACAAATTTGCAGCTGCGGTGGCATTAGTGTACATCTCTAAATCAGACCCAATCAATTGTGCAACTCCTGAAGCCCCATACATTATGATTACATTGGGCCTGAGCCACTATAGATCGTTTTTGTGATCGCAGCTGCAATTACGCACGCAGGTCCGTTGCGAAAATATGCTAATGACTGCAATCGCACAGCTATTGTAGAGATACTCAAAGCCAGCATAGAGACGCCCACTACCACTATCGCACATCTGTACTAGCTTGCTGTCCTGTGCATACATCGGGAACATTAACATTGGCCCCTCATGCACAATTACAGCAGCCCTGACCTTATGCACGCCTATGCAACGGCGTTCAAACCGACTGGAAAGCCTGCATTTCTCTGACCACTCCACAATCACCACCCCCAAAATACTGATGTCCAGTCCCTCTGTCCATGATGGTTTTGTATCTACATGAGCGATCGCAGTGCGATCGCATTGCTAACTCGCGCACACGGTATGTATCAATGACCGATTTGCACACGCGGTTAAAATTGTGATCCATGATGAATCAGGCCCATCATCCTGGAACTGGTCATGTGACATGCTAATCATGCACTTGCCAGTGTGCCATATACAGCAGGATTGCAATTTCTCATGTGAGAAAATCAGTGTACCACCCCATCACTGATGTACAGTTCCACTTCTTCATTTAGTTCCTAGAAATGTATTATTTTCCAGTAAAATAAAAGTTACAGTACCATCTACAGCCAATAACTGAACTTCTGACCTGTAGTAACTGGGAACATCCATTTGAAAGCTTGCCACCCACTTACCATACCACCACAGTTTAAAATATGTTGTTGCATTTGTTTTGCTTTATTCACTACAAAACAATTTATTTCTATATAAAATGAAGGTTGTACATTTATTTTATTAATGTGATATTACAATATGAAATCTTGTGGAGTGCCCACAGTGAAACTCTGTCAGGAGCAGTGGCGTAACTAGGGTATTTGGAGCATAGGGCAAATGTAAAAATGGACCCCAGCTGCCCTATGTGCGCCCACCTAAGGCGCGCATGGCAAAAAATGGGTGTGGTCACTTAAAAATGGGGCGTGTCAACATGACACACACCCCTTTATCATCACTCTGAACATTCCTCTCCATATGCACCTTAACCCCAGTAGTGCCCCTCATATGGTACCCCCAGTATGCAATGTCCCCAGTTGTGGTACCCCTTATGCAGCCCCTCAATAATTCCCCTTATTCAGTGCCCCCAGTAGTGGTCCCCCTTATGCATTGCCCCTTATATAGTGCCCCCAGTAATGGTCCCCCCAATGCAGTGACCCAGTAGTGGTACCCCCTATGCAGTGCCCTTTATATAGTGCCCCCAGCAGTAGTCCCCCCTTATGCAGTGCCCCCAGTAGTGGTCCCCCTTATGCAGGCCCTCAGTAGTGATCCCCCTATCCAGTGCCTTATACAGTGCCCCTTGTAGTGGTCCTCCCTATTTAGTGCCCCCAGTTGTGGTCCCCCAGTAGTAAGCTCCTTTATATAGTTCCCCCAGTAGTAGTTTCCCCCCCCCCAGTAGTAGTCCCCAGTAGAGGTTCCCCATCCCGATGCACCCGATGCAGTTCCCCCAAAAGTACCCCCCCAGTTGTACCCAGTAGTGCCCCACCCCCAGTATAGGTCCCCCTCCAGTAATGGTGCCCCCAGTAGTAGCCCCCCCCCCGATGTGCAGACACACGAGTAAATAAAAAAATACACTTACCTGAATCCACGCTCTGGCTCCTACCACTGCTCCCACCGCCGCACGTCAGTCCTCCCGGGCTGGCGCGCTCTGCATTATTGGAGAGACATCATGACGTCTCTCCCATTACCCACTGCAAGAGCTGGAAGGCAGAGCTCATGAGTGAGCTCCAGCCCGGCTCTTGCAGTGGGCGCTGCAGCAGACAATGAGAGTCTGTCTGACTCTCACTGGCTGCTGGTTAACACACTCATAGCTGCCGCTCGGCGGTGATGTGTGTGCAGCAGCAGCAGCCAATGAGAGACTGCCTGACTCTCATTGGCTGCCGGTTAACACACACATCGCTGGCACACTGGTGGCGATGTGTGTGTAAACTGCACAGCCTGAGCCCGCTTCCCATCCTCCTCCTGGCACTATTGGGTTAGCGCTCAGGGGGAGGGAAGGGGCTCAGCTGTGCAGCACAGTACCGGCGCTGGGCGCAGGGAAGCCTAGCGCCGGTCCTGTGTAAATGTGTAGCACTGACCGCATACACTGCAGTCGGCGCTACACTGCCTAACTAGGGCGGGCTGGTACCGTGGCCCCCGCGTCGCCGGTCCTACGGCGCCCAGGGCACACACTCTGCTCGACCCCCCTTAGTTATGCCACTGGTCAGGAGGCCCCTAATTGTGATGAGCGGTCCATCTAGGTGTTTCTAAACAAGTTGCTGTGGTTGATTCTGAGGTGGGGGCATAGCAAAAAAAAAATATAACAAAAAATGACTTTGCATCTGAACAAACCATATTGCAAATATTTTTTTTTTTGCATGCAGGGTTAATACTGGCTGCTTTTGTATGTAGCCCACAAATGCTGTACAGCTTTACTTTTACATTGCAATTTAATTTTGAGTTTGAACACATCCTTTCCAAATTTAAATGTAATCATTGTAAATCTGCCCCACCATGCAAAATGTATTTATTACCAGCTATTTATATAACGCACACACACTCTGCAGCACTTTACAGAGAGAATGTTTGGCCATTCACATCAGTCCCTGCCCCAGTAGAGCTTACAATCTATATTCCCTGCCACATGCTCACACACATGTATATTTTTTTTAGTGTGGGAAAACACCGGAGTACCCGGAATAAACCCATTCAAGCATAGGGAGAATATACAAACTCCGCACAGTTAGGGCCATGGTGAAAATTGAACCCATGACCTCATTGCTGTGAGACAGTTACGCTAACCATTACACCGTCTGTACTGCCCAAAATGACTTGCTTTGCTTGTAAATCAGGTCTTTTGTGCATATCAGATACATAGCATAACCTAAATAAACAGTAAATGAATTATCTAGTCTAGGACAGAATAGATGTAAAAGCACATTTTGTAAGTGATAACTAAAAATCCTTAAATATAACTTTACATCCATGTCCCCATATCTCCATAGCTATGGGTGGTCCTAGAAAGGATTTTAAACAAAAGACCAATGACAGACTTTTCACGGCAAGAATGACACTTTTAATTGATGGTATTAAAAATGGGTAGGAGTACTAAAACAGCAGCAAACTCATCTTGAAAAACTTTTTAAATACTTTTTTATACATAACAATATAGTGTTCAGAAACAAATTGCTTTAAATATAACAGGAAGACAGGAATAGCTGCTAAAAGAAGGTTAAATATACATCTAATGGTACACAAAAAATGATGTTTTCAACAAGTATGTCACTTCCATATCTTACAACAACTTAATTTTTCATTTTTAACTATTGTAGTCAACATTTCATGGACTGTAAAAAAATGACACTTAAATAAACATTTTCAAGCAAATACTAATACATTTAAGATTATCATTTTTCCATAGCTAACTTTGTCTTTTTGTAACTATTACTATGCCATTCCTGATAACCGAATCAGCAATTATTCAAATAGTATTGATCTTTCACTTCTCACGTTACGTGTAACAGTCTGAGCAATCTTAAAGTTCCTTCCTGGCTGTCATGGACAGTCAACAATGTGACTTATACCCTGGTCTACAAGCATCGCTGGTTGCCAACCAGCAGTATACTGTACGTCCACATTGATTGTTACAGGTATTTGTTAACTTCAAAAGTCAAGCATTAACATGGATATGGCAATTTATTTGAAGAGCTGCTGGTTAGGTATGGTGAAAACAATTGTATAAATGAGAAAAAGGTGGATTAAGGGCCGTATTCAATTAGGTGCGAAAAGTCACGATTGGTGACAAGCGCTTGCATGGAGAAGTTATCGCCACATTCGCCAGTTTTGATGCGATCGTTCCGCGTACTTTCTCACTGTGCGCTCCTGTTTTTCATCCTATCCAATTGCAAAACACACACGAAAACGCATTTGTGCAATATTTACGCATGGTGAAACTAACGAAAAGTACAGCACATTTTGGGGCAATCAGTCTGTACCCCATAAAAAGCCTAACTGATACTGGAAATCAAAATAGAAGTGTATTAATAGTCATACTAAAAGTATTTTGGGTTCTTAAAGAGAGTCAATTGGCTGTTATATGCATATTTGCATAAGTGTGGTAATAAGTGTGGTAATAAGATATAAAGCAATTTCTTTTGGGAAAAATGATAGTTGTAGTTAAATTTAGGGTACATTTTAAAAAATGTTAAAAATACAAGTGCTGTAGCCACCTGCGATCCTAAAAACACCCGCCCCATCCATACAGCCCCCCAAAATACCTGACCCAGTATTTTATACCCATTTTCCAACACTTTTTAAATTTTCACCCCAAAAATGACATGTCATTATTAGGGGGAATTAAGCTAATTTTATTTAATTTTTGCCTTTGGGGGAGGTGTCCAAAGATTTCTGAAACAAGTACCCACATTTTTAGCTAAAAATAGATATTTTACACTTCTTATCACCTGCCTCTGGGATGGTGAAAACTTTTCGTCGGTTTCTGCCTATGGAGTTTTTGCACATGTGAAAACTCCGGCAATTGGAAAGCGCGATACGTGCATATACGTGAAAGTTCACACCGGTGAATGCTTTTCGCCAAACGTGACTTTTGGCACCTAATTGAATACGGCCCTAAGGCTTTCACCATAGGTACTCAATAGTATATGTAATGAAAGGCCATTAGACACTGTGGTCCAAATGTAATAGTCTGTGATGGAAAGCGCAGATGCCGCAAATCACAGGTTATTACATTGGCCTATATGCTTTCTACTCTATCAATGCATCAGCTTTGCATTTGATAAAGTATTAAACTCGGCATGTTGTTGATATTTAGGAAAATATCAATCAGTTAAGAAATGATTAAGCACATTGCTTTTGCAGCATTTATCGCTAAAACCTGCTTCATACAATTTATAGGGCATAAAAACATTATTTGAAAGAATATTGATTTCTCTTTAAGGTCACTGGAATTAGAAATTGATCCAACACTGTCTTCTTGAGATATTGAAAAATACTTTTATCTCCCATTCAATTGATGGCATGCTATATTTATGCAGACCTCTTAAAACATAGTATTCTTTGGAACATGTATACAGTATAATGTATGAATATACTGTGATTATTTAATCCACTGACACAGTGTCTGATAGTGTATAGAATGCAATCTATATTGATTTTTTGTAAAATAAATCATATAATGTTCATAAAATGTATTTTCTATTGCATAATACATGATCTACCAAAACAGACATAGGAGGTAGTCCAATTGGCCATGGGCTAATTACCTGCGGCCGGCATTTCAATAAACGTGGCTAGCCCCGGTTGTCATTATCCCTGGGTAGACTTTTCCTTGAAGTTCGCTGAGAAACCCATTGGTTATGCAGTTTACGCGGAATCAGTAGGTTTCCAACTTTCCATGCATTGACACCTAATTTACCACACAAGGAAAATTGTATTTCTTTGAATAGCACTTCCCCGTACGGCGTAGCTAATTAGCAACGTTCCCCCAATAAATAGAGGAAATTAATTAATGGCAACTGAGAACTATTACTCAGCATTTCCAACAATGCATTTTGTGGTGCAACCATAGCTGCTAAACATTTACATATTAAAAATCTGTACATCTTGTAACAGAATCATTATTACTCCATTTTAAAAGATATGTCTATCTGTCATGCACTGGTATACTGTATACTCAGCATTATGCTACACTGATTCAAATTTAAAGATATGTCAACTTATTGGTCTCTGATGGAGTAATATATAATATATATATATATATATATTATATATATATATATATATATATATATACATACAGCGATACATATGAGACCAGCAGCAATGCGGAGTGCAAACACATAATATGTTACGTGATAGAGAAAAAGGAGTCAGCACATCCATGTTAATCCATAGAAAAATATATTAATCCAGTGTTAAACACATAACAATGTCAAGGTTTAGAGGGGCTTGTGAATAAATTCATAGCAACAGTTCATCATGGCAGAGGCAACAGATTATCATGAAAAAATACTCATCACAAGTCCTCCCTTGTGATGAGGACTTGTGATGAGTATTTTTTCATGATAATCTGTTGCCTCTGCCATGATGAACTGTTGCTATGAATTTATTCACAAGCCCCTCTAAACCTTGACATTGTTATGTGTTTAACACTGGATTAATATATTTTTCTATGGATTAACATGGATGTGCTGACTCCTTTTTCTCTCTCTCTCTCTCTCTCTCTCTCTCTCTCTCTCTCTCTCTCTCTCTCTATATATATATATATATATATACACTAGACAGTTTCCTCCGGCACTCCGGTCCTCTCCAGGGGTATCTTGCTCCAGTGCCTGCCTGAGGAGTTAGGCCCCAACCAGAGCAAGATAAAGTGATACTCAGGAGACTTGAAGGTGCATGACACAAGTGAGTCCGTGGACAGAGTCAGGCAATAGGCCTGTGGGTAAAGAGGCGGGCACTAGGCCATGGCGCTATAGTGGGCAGCAGGCCCAATAGAATTTAATTGGCCCTGTTAGCAGTGAGAGACCTGGGTGTTAGGCCCAGGTCACTAAATGTGCAAATAGTCGGGCCACCATAAAATGTAAAGTGGTCCCACTAAAGTGCTGTGGGCATCACTCATTATGCCCACACAGTCAGGCAGGCCCATGGCCTGAGACCTCATAAAAATAAAAGGGGATTCTGGGCAGTAGGCCCAAGTCCCTCCTGTGCACTGCAGTAGGCAGGAATAAAGCCTGAGCTGCCGGTAAGACCCTGGGCGTTAGGCCCAGGGCCCTGAGCCCATTGAGAGTGGCTCTGGGTATTAGGCCCAGATCACCGGTATAGTAAGTAGGCAGCCCCCCCATCCAAGTACCCCGTGGAGAGATGTCAGGCTCCCACAAAATGTAATGTTTTCCCAGACACAACTAGAAGAGGAGCTGGCCAGCTCCAGTTAGGCAGGTAGCTAACATTTAAAGGGACAGCACTATGTTTTACTCTGTGATTGTTGTTCCGAGCAGGGCAAAAGTTTAATGGTTTATTGTTATACATGCCGCACTACACACACTGTAGGCTGAGGGCGATGTCATAGTATGTGTAGTAGCGTGACACAGGTTTAGGCCCTGCATGGCTGTTGTGTTTTGATTAACTCCTCACAGGGACCTGTAGGGGAGTGAGCAGACGAAGAACAAGAGTGCACACGGTGAGCAATATCTGTGCGTACTGTCTCTCACTGTCTGTTTGTCCCTTTCTGTCTATCTTCCTTCTGGGCGGACAGTGGACCTTACACCCCGGTGAGTTTTCACCAGCCCTCAAAATTCAATGTCAGAACCAAGCCTAATGCTGGATCTTGTGTGCAATGAACTTCCACCCAGTACTAATGGCTCTCTAATATTTTATACCTTTCAGTAATCTTAGGTAACCTACTGTACATCTATTCAGCAGGAAATACAAATAATGCTGGAACTTATACCCCTTTTACACCAAAGTCCCAAGTCTGACCCGGGATTTGGAACATATTTCCAACCCGGATCAAACCCGGGACAGACCCCCTTTTACACTGCGGTGCCATCCCGGGCTATGCCCCGGTTTACATCGTTCACACCGGAGCGCTCTCCGGCGCAGGTGAGCTGCACTTCTTACCCTCCCTCCCCCTCTGTGACCCTCTTACCTTACTCCGAAGCAGCACCGAGGCACAAAGGGCGGGTGGGGTGCGCTGCTCCGTTCTGGTCGGACCGGCAGTGAACACGGAGATGATGTAATCGTGACCTGGGTCACGCCGTTTACAGTGCAGGGTGACATGGGAATGACCCATGCTCAACCCTGCAATCCAGCCGGGTCGGATCCCCGGGTCACTGGACCTGGGTTGATCCGTTTATACTGACAAAAATTAAGTCGGTGTAAAAGGGCTATCAGATTCAATAATACCTGGAGAGCTATAGGTTGATTAAGCTATAAATACTTTAGGAACCATGAATCAATAAAACATACCGCACAAACATTCAATTTAAAAATATATCTATTTGTATTTATGGTCTGAAGCAAGTTGTTTTCGTGTTTACAATTTCAGTCACTTCAATTTCTCAGTTAAGTGCTATGAGATTTTTCCATCAATAGTTACAGTATGAATTCCAATAAATCACTGTCCTCCTGAAACTAGCTAAGGAGGTTTCCTATGGCTCTTTCAGCAGTGCTCTTCCCGCAGTTCTGTTGACATGGTTACATATCGCAAAAAAAATTTCAGGGGGAGATTTATTAAAGCTTGGAGAGAGATAAAGTATAGAGAAATAAAGCACCAACCAATCAGATCCCAACTGTTATTTTTCAAACACAGCCTGTAAAATGACAGTTAGGAGCTGATTTATTGGTGCATTATCTCTCACAGTTTTATCTCCCCCCTCAATGTTGGCAAACTGTAATTGAAAAAAAAAATGTGCTATTTAGTACTTTTTAGTGTGAGCACATAAACAAATGATCAAAGTGGCTGGTATACAGCAGTATTCCACACTGCCATTCTCACCCTGATTGAACCTACTAACATGCCCTCCTTCATCTTCTCTGTTTGACAGGCAGTAATTAGAGTGAAGACTGACAGGGGATTGAGCCAGGGCCTTAATCTGCTGCACTGCACTATTAGGGTTGGATGCTGCGTCCTACCTGTCACTATGTTTTCCCTGTTGCTTCATTAACCTGTTTCTCCCCCTCATCTGTCTGTCACATGACAACTCTCTTCCTCCTGGTTCTGTTCTGGTTGGAGGCAGAAGTCAATATAAAAATAAAGGAGTTGAGCTACAGATCGCACATGGTGGTCCTAGCGTTGTCCAGTGGCATATCTAGGGGAGTCAAGTAGGTCACATGCGGGGGGCGCCGCCGGCCACGGTCCAGGACACTGGTCTCAAGTCAGTATAGTGCGGACTGCACGCAGTACGGTCCACACTACACAGTAACAAACGCCGCCTGCGCCAGGTAGTACTACTCGTACTATGCGGCAGAGGTGTGTTTGTTTTGGCAGCCAATGAGAGTCAGACAGACAGTGAAAGCCTCATTGACCCTGGTCATAGTCACTTACAACTCATCCATTGTAACATGAACCTGAATACAGCTCACCTTTGAGAGCAATTGTTCTATGTTGCTAACGATCTTGGTGTAGAGCAGGTGTGTAAAGTGTGTAAAATAATAGCAACTAGGTACTTGCCATCTGCGTCCTACAAAACCCATCAATTCTGAATCAGCAAAGAAAGAAAACATATGAGTCAACTAGAACATAACTTGCTACACTTTTTAAATCTGTGTAAATCTTTCACAGCAGTTATAGCGGAGATCTCGGTCATGGCTGATTTTGGGTTTTTTTCCATGAAAAATTAAGTGATGACAACTGAGAATTTAATGTTTGGTCTTTATAACAGGTGAAGCTTCTTTTCCCAAAAGATCAAAATGGACATCATCATCAGCAAAGACAACAGTGCCAGGGGCACAACGGCATCCCCTGTCGAGTGTGCTGCTTCACTTCTTGATTCCGCAGATAGTTTTTGTGGGGGGGTTTGGAAGGAGGCTTGGTCATGCCTCCTTACATTATTAAACTTTTACTATCACGGTGTGTGTGTTCTGTGTTTTTTTTATATTTCTATTGCTGTGGAACTACAGGTACCAGCAGGCCCGCAATGCCCTGCCTGCTGGTACTTGTGGTTCTCCAAGTACCAGCATGTGGGGGAGGCTTGCTGGGACCTGTAGTTCCACGGCAAAAGACAATATTTTTACTACTATCCATTGCACCACACTACACTATCAACCCGACACCCACCGGCCAGGGGTGCTGGGGATAGCCCTGGACTATCAGCCTAGGCCTGGGCTGCCCTGGAGAGTGGGACCCCTTTATTGGGGACCACTAGCGGTCAGGGGTAATGCTTTGGCTAGGGGACCCTGGCTGTGGCATTATCCCCCCCACTAGAAAATGTTTGGTGCTGGTTTTGGAATTTACAGGGGAATCCTACACATTTTTTTCCCCGGTATTTCCAGAACCAGGACCGGATCAGAGCCCAGTGCTGGTTGCGCTAAATACAGGGGACCCCTATGTTTTTTGTCCCTTGTATTTTGGCAACCAGTGCTGATTCTGAATAGCCTGGTGCTAGTTGTGCTTAATACAGGGGACCCCTATGTCATTTGTCCCCTGTAATTAGTACAACCAGTACTGGACCTCCACAGCCCGATGCTGGTTGTTCTCTGGGATGGGGGGGAGCACGCCATTTTTTTTCTATTTTTACATAGGTTTTAATTTTTTTAGACAAAGAAGCACAGACGGATCTCACTGATCTCGTCCGTGCTTCTGTGTTTATTTATTTACATAAAGTTGAATGTATCATGGATCTCCCTGATTCGTGCATACATCTGTGTAGCTTGAGATGTGAAACTGAAATGGAAAAAGGCAGTGGCAAATGCAGGATTTCCAGAGGGGGATTTCCAAATGCTTAATTTTAGAGAGAGTGTGACCTGTCAATGAAGAGGGCAGAATTAGTACTTAACAAGCTTTAATAAGCATCATACAAAGTGTATTGTGTGTATTAATTCCAGCATATGCATATGCAGGACAATAAGCCATTAGATGTGTCAGTAGGCCATCCTGGCTGAGCTGAATGTATTTATTTTAGATTCCAGACTATTGTAGCAAGTCCGGGAGCCTGGAGGAGCAGCAGAAGAACCTAGCACTGCCCTGGACATATATGTACATATTGGGCTCTATAGCAGTGCATCTCTAACAGTGCATGTTTTCCAGATCTTCTTGTTAGTGCACAGGTTATTTATTACTGACTGATACATGTTAAAGATCCACAGGTGGTGCTAATTATTTCATACTGAGAAGAACATGCAGCACTAGTAACAATCTATTATATTACTATCTCTATTGTGGTCATGGTGTGGGCTGGGGAGGGGGTTCCCAGGCAGATGGAACCCCCCCCTGCATTTGCATATGAAAGTTGTTCTGTTTGAAATATCTATTTGGGTTCTTTTTAATCTTTTGTGGTCAATTTGCACTATATTTCGGACGTTAAAACAAATACGAATCCTTAGTAAATTCCAGGTCCTATTGATGTCTATGGGAAAGTGCTGCCGAGTTGTACAGATGGTCTCTTTGTTCGTAAACATGTTACCGTCCGAGTTACTGGTATTGTCGGCAGAGTTTTAGACATTGAATGGAGCAAAGTCGGCAGAGTTTAGCCTTTAGTAAATTCCGAATATGCATTTAACGGTCGAAATTACCTCATTCGATCTTAATAAATGTACACCTTAGTGTCTAGATCATTGTTAAAGAGGTGCATATGATTACTTTAGATATGAAAAGATCCTTCACCAGATACACACTCCCCTTTGTCTGGGCTCTTACTAAAAATTGCCTTTAAGAGGGCTCTACTCAAGATTGTTGACTCCTAGGATGCTTCTCACATTCTAATTCAAATAAAGGCTCTGATTCAGATTTGGGAAAATAGTAAGATAGAGCAAGTAACTGTGCACTTGGACAAACCATGTTGCAATGCAAGGAATGCAAATACATAAAACAAATTGCATGTAGAGTCAATACTGGCTGTTTTTGCATGAAGAACACAAATGCTGGACAGATTTATGTTTACACCGCAATTTAGATCTCAGAGGGTCATTCAGACCCGGTTGTTAGCGCCGATGCGCTCGGACTGGGTCGATGGCCCCCCACAGAGCATGCGCACGACGGCGCTGGCGCCGTCGTGCGCATGCGTGAGACCCGCTACGACCGACAGTGCCGGTAGTAGCGGGTCTCGATCCAAAGGGGGCGAGCTATCGATGTTGATTGACAGCTCGCCCCGTTTGGAAGGCGGGCCGGGGGGTGGCAGCCCAAACGGGGGCGTTCCCATGGGAACGCCTATCATTTGGGGCGGCCCCACTGACATCACTAGTGATATCAGTGGAGAGCTTCCGGCTCAGACAGAACCGAAAGCTCTCCGGGGCTTACGACAAGGGAGACCCTACCCTAGGGTCTCGTCGTAAGCCCCGATGGTCGCAATGGTCTTGACCATCACGACCATCACCTTAGGCGGACGTAAGGCTGTGGGTGTTAACCCACAGCCTTACCACCGCAAAGGAGGACGTCTTGAAAATTCAAGACGTCCTCCCCTCATTCAGACCGACCACACGCTCTGTGCGACCGGCTCTGAATGAGGTCCTCAGTGTGCAAGCACCCCTCCCAAATCTAACTCTCTTTGCACATTTTAAATCTGCTCCATCTGCAGTGCAATATGGTTTGACCAATGTGCGCAGTATACTCGCTCTTTCTTACTCTATTCCCAAATTGAATCAGGCCCAAAGTACACATAGATCATAATATGGGAAGTTTTAAAAATATAGTGAACTTCCATATGTCATTCACAAACCAATTTATTACACTAGGTTATACTCACAGTTAAAAATTACAGACAGGCAATCCAAACTCATTTCCTTCAGAGTGCCTACGGGTATTGCATAAATAATGGCATCAAGAGTTCCATGCAATTCCAATAGGAAGGCGTGCATCTCCCTCTGGCTCTCCCACTACATGGGCTAGGCAGACATTTAGCCGGATTATAATTATATTGCCCAGGTTAATCTTCACAACGTATGCCCTAGAGTGTGCTAGAATATTTTATATTTATCCCCTTCCCATCATTATCTGTATACACGTTTAAATGTTATATAATGTATGTTTACTTTATTTATTATTACATTGTGTAAACTAATCAACTCTTGTCACTGTAAATCCTGGTCACCTTCATCAATTCATGCGCAAGTACCTTATCCTTTTCGCCAAGTGTGTATGTGTCAACCATTAGGGGTCTTTGCCTTGGAGAGAGATTAAGTGAACAGAGATAAAGTACTAACCACTCAGCTCCCAACTGTCACTTTACAAAAATGACAGTTGGGAGCTGATTGGTTGGTACTGTATCTCCATCCACTTTATCTCTCTAAGGTTTAGTACATACACCCATTAGTTACAATTTGCATCCCTTTGAGTCAGGACAGGAGTTTTCTGACTCAACCCCTGGTTGGAATCATCAATAAGTACTATCCCAAACAGGGAACCATATTCAGGTGGAGGCACGCCTTCAGAGAAGAGGTGAAATATATCCATACCAGGGGCAGGACTAAGGGAGACAATGGAGGCATCTGCCGCCAGGTGCCAGCACTGAAGGGGCACCTCCTCCATTGCCCACAATATAATCACCCCACTTAGGGCTGTAAATATGTACCCAGAGTGTACTCTCATGGCCACCCAATACATGGCACCTATTCCTGACACCTGAGAAGCTACCATAACTGTATACTAGTGGAGGGCTCCGTGCTGCTTCCGTCTATCTATAGCATGTCCCTGCTCATTGATGTCGCTGCTCCTCAGAAGCTTCCCATGCCTGTGTGACACATCTGGCACTCACAACTCCCCATCCCATCCCATTTCTCCCTGGTGGCAGCTCTAACCGTGGACATGTGTGGCAGCCCGAGCATAAGCGCGGCTGCAGATCTTCCAAGAGCTGGATGTCAACAAGGATGCACCAGACAGAACTGCGGGTAAGAGGGCATTGGAGGCAGAGGCCTGAGGCACTTACCCCAACTGAGTCTGGGGGCAGATCTTTGGTGAAGCAACTTCCCAGCATGTGAAGGAGTCGGCAGTAGATTGGGCATTTTGTGATTTGCAGTTCCACCACAGTAGCAGTCTTACAGTATCTGGGGTACCAGTTGTGGGGGCACCAAATTATAACTTACCTCCAGGCATCAGGGATGAACTTACGCCACTGATCCATACCCACAGTGACCTAACCCCAGTATGTGCAAGTACCAGGGGTTACAGATATTGTTGGTCAGAAATGTGTGTACATAGTATAATTCAAAATAACTGCTGACCTTAATGATAATACAGTTATAGTCTTCAGTTACTGATTAATAATAAACTAGGTAAGAGCAATAGGATGGTGGCTTACAGTATGTGTTGTGAAAAGAGTTGGGGGTACATTTTCTAAGTGGGAAAAACTACCTTTTTTGGTGTTTGTATAAGCAGAAAATTTAAAACAGCATATTTCGCTTTGAAAAGTATTGGCATTTTACATTTCCTGCGTAAGCTCAAAGGGAATCATTTCTTGTGCGAGTCATAGCGTAGTAAATTTATTCCTTGGACTTTTTCCAGCTACTGCAGAAGCAAAATTAGCCAGAATTCATTCATATGGACTGGGCTGTGTATTTTGAAACCATTTTTGTTATTATACTACAGATATATAAAAGGATTCTATTGCATTTTTCTTCATCATTTTTTTTTCATCTTCAAAAATATTAATGCCTAGAATGTAAAATGTACAAATGATCTACTTTTTCAGTTATATATTCCAAATGACTAATTATATATTCTCTGAATTAAAAACATTAAAAAGAAAAAAAATGTAGTCTGTAATTTATATTGTGATAAATAAGCAAGATTAAAAAAGCAATGGGAACAGCAAATGTCTGTGATGCGTTCTAGTTCAAATTCTCAATTGAACTGTGCTCTGTCTTTATTCTGTATTATTGAATTTTGTAAAACAGTGATATACAACTCAATCAAATTAGTGTTAAAATGCATTTAAAAAAATACACATCTATACATAATGCAGCCAAGTCCATACCTCCTTGCGGGGGTCCCTGGTGAACACCTCCGGCACATTAGACTCCGCACCTCAGTAGTAGGTCTCGCCAATCCCAAATACAGGTTGCACCCATTATCTACCCGAGAGTGATTCAATAAAAATCCCAAATTTCAGTTAAAATACAGCATACACAAAAACAGTAGAAATAAAGTATTGAAGACTTTTACAAAACCATTGAGACCAGAATTTTCTCTAGCTCACTTTACCTTTAATTATAAAGAGAAAGAGAAAGTAAAGATCTTGCAGATTGTGCAGGTTTCATAAGAGATTCATGAAAAACATTAGGATTTAGGATGATGACAGACCAAGCTGAAATTATGTATAATGGCTTGATTATTTCTAAAACTTCACATGGTACAATGTAGTTAGGACTTAATTTAGCTGTAGTAAGATGAAACTTGATATTCCTGGATGACAACCATAATATAGGGGTTCAAACATTATGCATGAATCGTTATAATATATTGTAAATAACCATAGTCTTCCCCCCAAATCTGTTTTAAATAGGAAATCTTATTTTATGCTTCTAGAACATAGAAAAAGCCAGCGCTGTGAAGGGAAAGACCTTGGATGAATGTTGTACTTACAGTATAGAGGAGAGTAATGGGTGCTGTGGACTATTATGGAAAGTAGATAGGAGGACACCCACGCAAGTTCTGACCAATGTAAATAAAACCAGTTCAGTTGATAACTTGACACATAATACATTAATCACGGTTTTACATTTATGGGAAGTTTCTGCTGGAAAGTGATCTTTGTATTGTTGATTCTGGATAAATATAAATATTCCTTGAAGTCTATTTATCAGGTAACAAACACAATTGAGATCTACTGTAAAATACAGAAATTCCTGCAAAAATAGGTAGATTTTTTTGAGGGTTAACAAAGAGTAAAGGTCAGTTCCATCTTCAGGAGCATGAACTTCAAGAATAATTATACTGTACATTAGGATGTTTGATAAAACTGGGACTGTAATATAAGTGTTACACACAGCTGCTGGAATTTACAATTAGATAATAATGCTCTTTGTTTAGTCGAGACAACAATTGGTATTAATATTATACGTTGATGAATTGTTCATAGTTACTTGTTACCATCAACCAAGGCCATTAAATAATTTTGAACTATACAAAGCAATTGGCTTATGCCAATTGAAGGTATTATAAGGGCACTGTCGTGCTCTTATATTAAGGCTTTATCGAAAAAAAATATAATTCTCCCATAGATAATTCCGGAGAGGGGGGCATGGTGTTTAAGGGGCTACAACTCAAAAGCTATTGGAGATATCAAGCTGAAATTTGGCATGGATGGGTAGAACTGTTGCTCGATGCAGCATGCCAAATTTCAGTGCAAACAAATAAAATATGAGGATTTAGGAGTACACCATAAGTACTATCAATATTAAATTGTATGAAAACGTAGGAGCGCTGCAACTGATGTTCTTATTAGAACAAAAAATGTTTTCTTAACCACATATTTATTATTCTTTTGACACACTATATATATCTATATTTTAACCAATTTTCGCTTTTTCTTTTTTTTTATAACCTGGTTATATTATATTGTATTTTATCACTTACTGATGAATAAAAGTTATGCTTTAAGATAATATCATCTCAGTGCACCATCCCTGGACATTTCATCGCTCTCCTCTTTTGTTGTTGTTGCCTTCACCTGGGTGCACCAAGATGGCTGTCCTTTGCGGGCAGTAGTAGCAGTGGGACTCGGGGGAAGGAAGTGGGCCTTAGCTGTGGCTGGGACCTGGGGGGTGTTGGGGGCGCAATTGGTGGTGGGAATCTGATTTAGGTGCTTGGGTTGGTGGTGGTGCAGGCAGCAGCAGATAGATGCAGGCTCGGATCAAGGAGATCCGTGATGCCTGCATTTGTGTGTTATAAAAATAAACACAGATGCATGGATGGATCAGTGAGATGCGTCTTTGCTGCTATGATAAAAAAAATTACACATATGTAAAAAAAAAAAAAAAAAACAGCATGCCCCCCCCCAAAAAAAGATCAACCAGCACCTGGCTTTGGAGCCCCAGTACTGGTTGCCAAAATACAAAGGACAAACAACATAGGGATCCCCTGTATTTAGCGCAACCAGCACTGGGCTCTGAGCCGGTCCTGGAAATTCAGGCGAAAAAAATGCATAGGGTTCCCCTGTACATTTCGGAACCAGCACCAGACCTTTTCTAGCAGGGGGGAGGGGGGTTATGCCATAGTCAGGGTTGTCCTTTCACCGGGTCCCCAAGCCAAAGCATTACCCTGAGCATGAGAATGCCCAGACCAGGCATCCCTTGGGACCTGGGGACCCCCCCAAAAAGGGCTCCTGTCCCCGGCACCCCTGGCCAGTGGATGTCAGGTTGATTATGTATTGTCTTTTGCTGTGGTACTACAGGTCCCAGCAAGCCTCCTACTCATCCTGGTACTTGGAGAACCACAGGTACCAGCATGCGGGGCATTATAGGTCCGCTGGTACCTGTAGTTCCACAGCAAAAGCAATATTAAAAAACCACAGAACATACACTGTAGAAAGTAAAACTTTATTAAAACATACATGCACACACATGCACACACTATCTCACATACTCATCTATGTACAGTATCCCTGAAGCCCATCATGTCCTCATCTCCAGTAGAATCCATAGGGTACATGTAAAAAAAAATCCATACTCACCTTCTCCTATGCGTGGATCACTTCCTCTTCAACCCATGTAGGCAATCCCCGGTCTTGGCAAAACAAAAAAAAATTAAGTACGCGAGCCACGGACACTAGTATCATGTTCGGATGGTACTACCCGAATGAAGGATTAACAGTGGGATTTCGCTATAGAAACACCGGTGCTAAGCATTCATTGGCTGAGAGGTAGAAGGCTTGCCTCTCTCAGCCAATGAATACTCAGCACCGGGGTTACTATAGTGAAATCCTGCGGCTGAGCGATCATTTTGGAAGTACTGTCCTTAGAGGACAGTACTAAGTTTAGTGGTCTGGGCTACTTGGAACTAAGAGGACATGATCCATGCATAGTAGGATGCGAGTATGGAATTTTTTTTACAGGTACCCTAAGGATTCTACATGGAGAAGAGGACTTCAGGGATACATAGGTACATAGATGAGTATGTTAGATAGTGTGTGCATGTGTGTGTACATGTGTGTGTGCCTGTATTTGTTAATAAAAGTTTACTTTCAACGGTGTGTGTCTTGTGTTTATTTTAATATTTTTTTGCTGTTGAACTACGGGTACCAGCGGGCCCGTAATACCCACATGCTGGTACTTGTGGTTCTCAAAGTACCAGCATGAGGGGGAGGCTTTCTGGGACCTGTAGTTCCACAGCAAAAGAAAATATTTTTAACTCTTTCAAATGCACCACACTATACACAATCAACCCGGCACCCACCGGCCAGGGGTGACGGGGATAGCCCCGGCACCCCTGGCCGCATGTATGTATTCCAATGAGCACACAATTCTGTGAATTAGCAGCTCCACCATTTTGTGAGTGGCAGCAATCTAACTCTGTGAGAGTGCTGAACCTGCAGTTAACCACAGGGTGTGATGGCATACCATTTCTGTATTGCGCAAGGAACACGTCCATTAAGGCATTAGCCTTAATTATCTGAATTTCATTGCTTTTTTTAAGTTTGAGTGGCAGAAATTCAATAAGTTTTGTGAAATTTCAGATCATGTCTAAGAAGCCTTAATGGGACATGTGAAACCGTAAGGTTTTTTGTCTATGAAATGTCATTGTTTTTTAAATGTATTAACTATCAGGGTTTGGAGGAGCAAACTGGGCCACCTGCAGGGGAGAAGGGCAACAAAATGGTACATTAGCATAGGTGGAGGAAGGCCGGCTCACAGGAGGTGTTTTGGGGTACACAGGGAAATACAGCTGCGGGGGCGGGCTGCAGGAGTGTAGGGCAGCAGCAATAGGGGTGCGGAACAGTGGGGCAGTGCACAGGGGCATCAGCGGGCAACAGAGAGGCTTACTGGCACTGGGCATGCATCTGAGAAAATAAAATCAAAAAGATACGGATGTATGGATGTATCAATGAGATCCATCTATGCATCTAGGGCAGCACAGATGGTGTAATGGTAGCATTACTGCCTCACAGCACTGATGTCATGGGTTCAATTCCCACAACGGCCCTAACTGTGTGGAGTTTGTATATTCTCCCTGTGCTTGCGTGGGTTTCCTCCGGGTACTCCGGTTTCCTCCCACATTCCAAAAATATACTGGTAGGTTAATTGGCTCCCAAAAAAATTTAACCCTAGTGTGTATGTGTGTGTGCATGTGATAGGGAACATAGGCCCTCATTCAGAGCCGTTCGCTATTTGCGGTCGTTCGTTTAAAAACAAGGGGTGGCTATTCAAATGATCCGTACGCACATTGTAGTCTGTTCACGCCTCTAAGTCTGAACGAGCGAGCAAAACATACGCTCGTTTATTTGTTAAAAACGCCCCCTGGCCGCTCGCATCCTACGTCATGTCCGCTATTTATTAGATTAATCGAGTACATCGACCAGCGTATGAACTGCTCGCTATTCTTGTGGTTGGTGTTTGCTACCACAAATTTGCGAGCAGTTCTGGCTCTAAAATAACCCAGTGACGTGGTCAATGACGCTGCTGTTTTAAATATACACACCCATAAAACGCCCGTTTTGACCTTTAAGCACGCCTGCGTTCTGATCTCCACTCCCCATTTTCAAGCACCATCCCCTGTTACCACCCACATACGCCTCATTCTGTCACTCAAAATAGCAGGCACTCGCTATATAGCGTACAAACGATTTTCGGCCGCACTGACTGGTTCGCGCATGCGTACTAAAAAGCGTACGCATGCGCAGATGTGCAAACATCGCTCGGAACGAGCGTACTGCCGCTAACGAGCGGCTCTGAATGAGGGCCATAGATTGTAAGTGCCACTGGGGCAGGGACTGATGTGAATGGCCAACTATTCTCTGTAAAAGCGCTGCGGAATATGTGTGCACTATATAAATAACTGTTAATAAATAAATACAATTGAATATGTGTAAAATATTTTTTTTAAAAACGGGTATGACCCCCCCACCCAAAGCACAAGCAGCCACAGGCACTGTCAGTCCTGGTTGTGAAAATACAAAGGCCAAAAAGTGTAGGGGTCCCTTGCATTTAGCACAATCAGCACTGGGCTCAGCCGAGCCGGTCCTGGTTTTGCAAATACAGGGGACAAAAAGCATAGGGGTCCCCTGTATTTTCCATAACCAGCACCGAGCTCTATCTAGCGGGGGGATAATGCCACAGCCAGGGGAACCCCTCCGCCGAGTACCCCGGCCGAAGCATTAACCCTGATTGCTAGTCAGCCCAGGCCAGTGATCCCTGGGGAGCAGAGGACCCCCACAAAAAAGGGGTACCCCAGACCTGGGCTGATAGGCCAGGGCTATCTTTGGCACACCTGGGTGGTGGATGCAAGGTTGATTGTATGAAGTGGCCCCCTCCCACTAAAGCGTAACCAGCCCTGGGCTCTTCACTGCCGGTCCTGGTTGTGATACACAGGGGACAAATGACATAGGGGTCCCCTGTATTTAACACAACTAACACCGGGCTATTATGAATCAGTCCTGGTTGCCAAAATACAGGGGACAAATGACATTGGGGTCCCCTGTATTCAGCACAACCAGCACTGGGCTATGAGCTGGTCCTGGTTTTGGAAATACTGTAGAAAAATTTAGTAGGGTTCCCCTGTATTTACCAGAACCAGCACCGGACCCTTTCTAGCGGGAGTGGGGGGTAATGCAACAGCCAGGGGAGCCCTTTCACTGAGTCCCCCAGCCAAAGTATTATCCCTGACCACTAGTCAGCCGAGGCCAGGGACTACTGGGGAGCTGGGGACCTACCCAATAAAGGAGTCTCCTTTCCAGGGCACCCCAGGCCTATGTTTATAGCCCGGGCTATCCCCAGCACCCCTGGGGGGTGGGTGCCGAGTTGATTGTGTAGTGTGGTGCATTTGAAAAAATATTATCTTTTGCAGGTAAACTATAGAAGTACACCACAAGTACCAACAAGCGGGGCATTTAGGGCAGGATCCTCTTGGATCCAGGCCCGCTGTCAATACCCGCACAAGTGCCAGGTCCTGCAGCCCACACCACCGCCGCCTGTGTAGCCTGCACCGATGCTGCCGCCCCCTGCTTTTCCGCGGGTCCTCGGTAAGTAACTATCACACCGCCACCAGATCCCCACCACCGCTTCCACCCACTGCCATTGCCAGGTCGCCCTGCCACTAATGCCCGCAAAAGGCAGCCATCTTGTGTGCACCCAGGTGAAGCCACCAGAGTACACCCCCCTCCTGGAAGGCTCCTACTGAGGCTGCGCAACAAGTTGAACTCCCTATCTCTATAATGGGGCATTTGTGAGGTAACAGCTTAAAAACTGTACATTTTTCAATTACCTGAACCCCAAAAGGCCCTACCCTGGAATAAGAGCAAACAAATAAAACAAACCCTAAGTCTAAATTCGCCCCCTACCCTGACTTATGCCTTCCCAAAAATCCCCCAAAGACTACAGCACAAAAGTGGTACTAAATGAGAATGTCAGAAAAAAATGACAGTTGGAACTTTAGATAACTCCTAAATCCTCATTTTTTATTGTGCCCTGAAATTTGACAGCAACACTGAGAAACAGTTCTACCTGATCATGCCAAATTTCTGCTCAGTACCTCCTATAGCTTTTGAGGTGTAGCCCCTTAAACACCCTGCCCTCCCCCTCCGGAATTCTCTATGTTTTTTTCGAGTCAGTCTTAATATAAGGGAACTACCAGTGTCGGACTGGGGCATGAAGGGCCCACCAGGGGATTGCAATAGTAAGGGCCTACTGAAGGGGCGTAACCATCTGTCAAAGTGGGTGTACCATAGAATAAAGAGGTGTGCAATACTATGTGCAAATAGATGGAGGAGTTAACTAGCAATAGACCTCCAAATTGCCAGAGAAAGGATTATACAAATAGACTGTCATGTTCTGACAGTGACCCAGAACATGCCTGGCAGCGCAGCTTCAGATTGGGATGGAAAACCAGCTTGTGAAATTTCTGGAAACAGCCCTTATTTTACAGGGGTGTGGTCTGAGGCAAGGCCTGTGGAGGAGGAGGACAGAAAAGAATGGAAATCATTGACTATATATCATGTACAGAGGATTTAAGGCTGTTCCCTATGTGCTGTACTAAGGACATCATACTAGTCTTTATTTGCTGGACTTAGAATTGAAATACTATATAGTGTGTGACATAATGGGGCCTTTTGACTAGAGTGTGTGATGTCCTGAATGTGATTTGGTCAGTGTGTGATGTCCTGTGTGTGTTGTCTGGTCAGTGTGTGATGTCCTGAGTGTATGGTCTGGTCAGTGTGTGATGTCCTGAGTGTTTGGTCTGGTCAGTGTGTGATGTCCTGCGTGTGTGGTCTAGTCAGTGTGTGATGTCCTGCATGTGTGGCCTGGTCAGTGTGTGATGTCCTGAGTGTTTGGTCTGGTCAGTGTGTGATGTCCTGAGTGTGAGGTCTGGTCAGTGTGTGATGTCCTGAGTGTGGTCTGGTCAGTGTGTGATGTCCTGAGTGTTTGGTCTGGTCAGTGTGTGATGTCCTGCATGTGTGGTCTGGTCAGTGTGTGATGTCCTGAGTGTATGGTCTGGCCAGTGTGTGATGTCCTGAGTGTGTGGTCTGGTCAGTGTGTGATGTCCTGAGTGTGTGGTCTGGTCAGTGTGTGATGTCCTGCGTGTGTGGTCTAGTCAGTGTGTGATGTCCTGCATGTGTGGCCTGGTCAGTGTGTGATGTCCTGAGTGTTTGGTCTGGTCAGTGTGTGATGTCCTGAGTGTGTGGTCTGGCCAGTGTGTGATGTCCTGAGTGTGTGGTCTGGTCAGTGTGTGATGTCCTGAGTGTGTGGTCTGGTCAGTGTGTGATGTCCTGAGTGTTTGGTCTGGTCAGTGTGTGATGTCCTGCGTGTGTGGTCTGGTCAGTGTGTGATGTCCTGAGTGTGTGGTCTGGTCAGTGTGTGATGTCCTTAGTGTATGGTCTGATCAGTGTGTGATGTCCTTAGTGTATGGTCTGATCAGTGTGTGATGTCCTGAGTGTATGGTCTGGTCAGTGTGTGATGTCCTTAGTGTGTGGTCTGGTCAGTGTGTGATGTCCTTAGTGTATGGTCTGATCAGTGTGTGATGTCCTGAGTGTATGGTCTGGTCAGTGTGTGATGTCCTGCATGTGTGGTCTGGTCAGTGTGAGATGTCCTGCGTGTGTGGTCTGGTCAGTGTGTGATGTCCTGCGTGTGTGGTCTGGTCAGTGTGTAATGCCCTGCGTGTGTGGTCTGGTCAGTGTGTGATGTCCTGCGTGTGTGGTCTGGTCAGTGTGTAATGTCCTGAGTGTGGTCTGGTCAGTGTGTGATGTCCTGTGTGTGTGATCTGGAAAGTGTGTGATGCTCTGAGTGTATGGTCCATATGTGATGTCCTGACACAAACACTGTACCCTAGCATTCTATAGGAGCGTATACACATACACAATATAAAAGGCAGTAGAAATATACACTAAAGCACCACTATGAGAAAGATAATGCTGTAGATGTACAAGCGAAAAATAGAGATCTAACAATCCAGAACTCAGGACACAGCAGACAGTGGCCCTGATTCAGACCCACTCGCAAATGGGCGTACGCACGTTCGGCGTACGTAAAAAAATATTTAAATTCAAGCACTCGCTCGTATTTTCGTACGCAGCTAAAAATCTGCCCCAAACTCAGGCGACCCCTCCTCTGACTAACGAGCGTGCCAAATAGCGAGCGTACATCCCCGAAATGGCTTGAAGGGAACGCACGCACAAGTACAAACCGGAAGTGGGACTGTCAGATTCCGATTACCTGCTCGTTTTTTCGCCCTACCTCCCTCAATCGTATCATGCCAATCAATGTATCAATTAGTTTAATTGTTGTTTTTTTTTCAACACAATGCAATAAACTTTAATCTTGTCCGTGTTTGTATTTGCTCGCAGAATACGTACGGCTGAAACCTTCGCTTTTATTGTTCAAAAGACATGTTAGCCCCAATTAAACAATTGTTCTATTTGTTTGTCTCCCCACAATTTTTCTGTGGTTCATTTCTTTATTTAAATTTGCTTACGCATGTCACTGCATCAAGCCTATCATAACTCTCAAGAGATTTGTGGCCCTGTCGAACACATGACTCATACACTAACCAATAGAATTTGTCCTGTTAATTTCCCAAATACATTAGCCAATCAAATTTTTTTGTGGTGCTTTATTAAAAATATTTTGACAAAAAAACACCATTGCCATCATGAGATCCGCCGCATTCACCAGGCGCGAACTGCTGGTGCTGACGGAGGTGATGGACAGGAGGATCACCAGTCAGCCTCCACCCATCTCCAATAGGCGCAAGCGTTCCGCATATGCGGAGGTACGTCGACGCCTGCGCTCCTTCGGCTCACGCCGACATATTGGCCAGCTGGAGCGCAGGTGGTCGGACCTGCACCGGCGGACGCCCCGCTTGCTGGCATGCTTTCGCATGCAGATTGCGGAAAGTAAGTGTTCTGGACTGTGGTTTTCAAGTTTATCTTGTGGGCCCTAACTGCGTGTGCATGTTTTCATGTCTGTCCTATTGAGTCATTGTAGTCATATCTGCATGTGCATGTTTTCATGTCTGTCCTATTGAGTCATTGTAGTCATATCTGCATGTGCATGTTTTCATGTCTGTCCTATTGAGTCATTGTAGTCATATCTGCATGTGCATGTTTTCATGTCTGTCCTATTGAGTCATTGTAGTCATATCTGCATGTGCATGTTTTCTTGTCTGTCCTATTGAGTCATTGTAGTCATATCTGCATGTGCATGTTTTCATGTCTGTCCTATTGAGTCATTGTAGTCATATCTGCATGTGCATGTTTTCATGTCTGTCCTATTGAGTCATTGTAGTCATATCTGCATGTGCATGTTTTCATGTCTGTCCTATTGAGTCATTGTAGTCATATCTGCATGTGCATGTTTTCATGTCTGTCCTATTGAGTCATTGTAGTCATATCTGCATGTGCATGTTTTCATGTCTGTCCTATTGAGTCATTGCAGTCATATCTGCATGTGCATGTTTTCATGTCTGTCCTATTGTGTTTTTTTTTTTTTTTTGGTTTCCTAACTACAATATTTTTGTCATTTTTTAGGGGCACAGCAAACACTACGGCGGCATCGCCACACAAGACGCCGGTCCCGGCCCCTCTCTCCAACCCCCAATTCCTCTATTATCCCCTCCTCCCCAGACCCTGTGGCCGAAATTTCAGGCCTACTTCCCCTCCAGCCCAATTCCCCCTCTCCTCCATCCGTCCTTCCTCCAAATACCCCCTCCCAGGATCCCGAAAACACCTTGCCCCTCGGGTTGGGGAATGTAGCCACCTCCGAGGTGGTCCAGGGAGTGGCTTCTGGCTCTGTCGTTTTGGAGAACGGTATGTTTTTAAAGTTTATTTTGGAGACCACAAACTGTTTGTATGTAATTATGTGTCGTCCCCATTTTTTTTGACTTTTTGTCACCTTAGGGTATTTTTGGGGGTTGTCTTTACCTGTTCCTGCTGATGTCACCATACACATATCACACCTGTGTGCCTTTTTTTAGGGCCCTTGTATTTTTGCCCTTAGACATTTTGGGGTGCTGGGTTTTATCCGTGTAATGTTTTTTTGGCCCACAAGCTTGTAAGTTTTGGTTTGCTTGTTTTTTTACAATGTTGCTTCATTATCGATTTATTAATCCCAAAACTTTTGTCACCCACAGAGGAACAGAGGCGTCGGGAAGAGATAGTGAATTGTGTGGGCCGTATGCGGGAGCAGGTCACCGGGCTTATGCAGGGCCTTGACCATCTGTTGGTCCTCCTTAGGAATTAGTTTTTTTTTTATTTTTTTACAAATTGTTTCTTAATAAATCAGTTTTAAATCAAGCTCTGTCTCATGCGTTTGGAGTAAATCCAAGATTCTTTACACTGACATAAGTAGACTCTTCAAGCAAGGTTTGCCACAGAATCTCACTACAGATTGTGTGTTCTATTTTGAATGCAAACAGACACAAGAAACACCTCCCAGTATCAATGTCATTTTCCTGTTTTGTGGTGGTCAACATGATAGTTTACACCATTTTTCAGGTTCCTATTTGGTGGCCAAACTGCTTCGGACAATCTTACGAAGGCAACTGATTGTACACGATTCCTTGTTGTGTTGGTTAGTACCCCGAAAACATATTACATTTTAGCTCCACTTGCTTCATTACTGGGTTACCCCTTAGGTAAAATTAACGTTTCGGAGTTTGTTTACACTTGCTTCTAACGTGCCCAAAAAGTGAACAAATTACACTGTCCAAATATTTATTCACAACAGAAATCAAAATACAAAGTGGTCACTCACAAACAAAACACACAGTGATAATCAGAAAAACACCACATACCAAAAACACTAAACAAACACACAACAAATCAAGAACTGGTTGACGAAGGTCCATGCCCACATGATTTCAAAAATATGGCGTTGCAATATTGGTGTCAGAATATATTCCCGAAGTTTCAACAGAAAGGTTTTTGAAGGGTAGCAGGAAGTAGTCATCGTGGGAGTGCCAAAGATTATGCAAACAAACAGAAGATGGTGCAATAATTAATATCAAAAAAGATGAACGTTAAAAAACCGTAACACATTGGGTATACACACTGTTGTTTGATCAATAATTACCTAAAATATCGGGACACCACATCATCGCGTATGGCCCCCCCACATACTGACCTCCGACCAACCTCGGGGGGGGCATCCTCAGGTAAGGCATCCTCTGGCTGCATTGGAACACCACTCCTTATGGCGATGTTGTGAAAGATCCCACACAGGACCACAATTTTCGAAACCATATCCGGCAAATACATGAGCTCGCCACCAGAGCGGTGGAGGCATCTGAATCGGCCTTTTAAAAGGCCGATACAGCACTCCACCACTTGCCTGGTGGCTGTAAGTGCGGTATTAAACTCACTTTGTGGACCTGGTGTGGGAGCCAAATAAGGAGTGAGCAGCCAAGGCATGCAAGGGTATCCACTGTCTCCTGTGAAAGAGAATAGACAACATCAGGATCACTGTGTATCAAGCTTAACATTGTTATGTACTAAAGGTCTCCACTTACCCAGAAGCCACGCATCACCAGCTTGTAGGTTGGTTAATTTGTGCCATATCCCTGATTGCCGGATGACGAAGGAGTCATGTGCACTTCCTGGTAATTTTGCATTCAGGGACAGGATCTGGAGGGAGGCATCACATACCACCATTACATTCAGGGAGTGATAGTGTTTCCTGTTTCGAAATATGGCCTCCAGCCGTGCTGGAGGCTGAAGTGGTATGTGAGTACCATCCACAACCCCTATGATGTGTGGGAAGCCAGCTATTTGGTAAAAATTGGCCTTGGCCACACTAAGGGCACCCATATGCAAAGGCATTTGAATAAAATGATGGAGGTGCTTGAAAAGTGCCTCCATCACTGCCCTCAGGATCCGGGAAAAGGAGGATTGTGAGATGCCTGCCACTATTCCCACCGTTGTTTGAAACGATCCTGAGGCACAGAAATGTAACACCGCCATAAATTGCGTAAGTGGTGTTATTGCTGTAGGACTGTCAATTTGCCGCTCAAGATCACTCTCTATTAATGAGAGAGTGTCTATGATGATTTTGGGAGGAAGACGGTAGCGTCTTAAAACCTCATCATCGGGCATTCCAAAAAGGGTGACATGTGTTCGAAATATCTGGGGGCTTGCACGCCTACGATGCCTACGCCTGGGACGAGATTGAGGTTGGTCGGCTTCCGGGAGCATGGCCAGAACAATCCGCCCAAGATCAACCTGAAATGGCAAGATTGGAATGTAAGGCTTTGGACCCACCCCAAAAGAAAATTAAAAACAACTTAGCTTGATGATACCATCCATTGCTGCTTACATGCCGGGGTATTGTCATGATATGTCCAAACTGAAATTAATCACAAAAATAATTTGACAAATTTCACTCTGTGCATTTTTGTTTCTAAATTTTGTGCTAGACAAAACTTAAAATATGCGAAACACACATTTGGCAAAAGAGCAAAACGACATTGCAACCAGTACATCAAAATGGGTTGAAATGTTTGCCAAAAAAGCGAAAGGGCAACCACAAAAAATTTTACAGGATTAATAAGCATTTAAAAATGCGCTAATTAGTTCGCAAATACAAGTCACAATAGTAAGTAGTAAAAATGCGCTAATTAGTTCGCAAATACAAGTCACAATAGTAAGTAGTAAAAATGCGCTAATTAGTTTGCAAATACAAGTCACAATAGTAAGTAGTAAAAATGCGCTAATTAGTTCGCAAATACAAGTCACAATAGTAAGTAGTAAAAATGCGCTAATTAGTTCGCAAATACAAGTCACAATAGTAAGTAGTAAAAATGCGCTAATTAGTTCGCAAATACAAGTCACTATACAAACTGAGAAAAATGCGCTAATTAGTTCACAAATACAAGATAAAAAATGGACTTACCAAGAGCAAATATATAAGAGTCCAAATCAAAATGTCTTTGGGTCCGAAATTAATAAAAAGCTAAAATATATGAAATTATGGATCCAAAAATTAAAAACAAGAAGAAACACAATGAGACAACAATTGATCAAAAGTTAGACTTCACAAAACTTACCAAATCAAGAAACGAGGCCAAAAAACAAAAAAACAAAAAAGAGAACGGAAAATAAAAACGCAAATCTAGCAAACAAAATAAACTCCAAACGCCAACTCCTTTATCCGCAAACAAGAAACTCCAGCCAAGGTAACCTCCAACAATCCAAAAACGCCACCTCGACTCGAGACACACCAAGCCATAAATAGTGTTTCGTTTCCCGCACAAATTAAGGAGGGATCATAGGAACGCACAATCAATGATGCGGCCGCAAAATAAGGACGCATGTATAAATACGTCACGAAAACACATTAAAATTCTGGTGTATTTCTTGTTTGGACCTCAGACATGGCGACAGACCAGGGAAACAATGCCCAAGAGTCAGGCGGTAAGTCTTTCATGCATTTTGTATCAATGATTAATTTGAAACATAAGATTGGGCAAGTTGTGAATTTGTGAAATATGAATATTTACACAAATAGGTGAGGAGGATGACATGGAAGAGGCTGCTGGGCCCAGTATTCCGGCCAAAACTGCCAAAAAAAAAAGGCAGCCACATTTCACAAGAAAGGAGATGGAGGTTTTGATACAGAAGTGTGTGGACATCCTGCCACAGGCAGACAGGAATATGAGTCTAAGCCAGAAGGGGAGAATGTGGGAAGAGGTAGCCGTTGCTGTCAATAGGGTGGGTGATTATGTCCGTCTAGCCCGGGATGTCAAACGGCGGTAAGTAAACACTTGCCCCCCCTAAAAACAAACACCATTTTAAACAAAAGGATAATGGCTTCCATTTTTTCCCACAGATGGGGCGACTTCAAATATCACCTAAAGCAAAAACTCGCGGACAGGGCTAGGCATGCAAGGGGGACAGGTGGGGGTCCCACCCCTGTGTCATTGGAGTTGACGGATTTAGAAGAGCTGGCACAGGGGTGTGTGCAGCCTGTGGAGGTGTTTGGCGTGTCCAACATGGATACGGACATGCCAGACTTTGCGGCTCCTCATGTTGTCCCAGGAAAATCTTTTGATGTCACCAACTCTGAAATGTTATTGTGCCAATATGTAGATTATAATGTGAGTCTTTTCTCTTTTTTCCTAACAGAGACACAGGCGGATGAGTCTGCTCCAGAGGGGAGCCTTGGCCACCGAATTTCTGCTGGCTCGGCAGGGGAGGAACCAGTACATCCGGCTGAGGACCCTGCAGAAGCCAGTCCAGGGCAATCCCCCTCGCAGGCAGTGTCCCTCCTCACAGAACTCAATTTCAAATCGGATTTCCATACGGAGATTCTGCAGAGGATGGACGCCAGTCTGCTACGGGTGGCTGAGGCCCTGGAGCAAAATGCTGCGGCCAACGTGACCATTGGTCAGGCCCTGGCGGAAAATACCAGGGCCAACATCCGCATCGCCAATGCCCTGGAGCAGCTCGTTCGCCAGCACATGGTGGAGCCGACCTCCCTTCCTGCCGGAACATCAGGATCCTCCACCTCTGGCACAACATCAGCCAATCCTCCAAATGTGCCTAGCCCTGTGCCTAGTCCAGAGGCCACAACATCTGCCTCTGGACAGGCCAGCCCGATGACATCCCGGACCCGGTCTGGCGCCCTCCCTCCCCCATCCAAACGTCTGAAAAAACGGTGACAGCAATGGCGACTTTTCCCACAATCCTTCTGTGCTTGGCTCATATTCCTTTCTGGTCAAAACTTCCCTCTCCTTTCTTGTGAAATGTTTTTAATTTTTTGTTGTATGTTTATGTCAACAGTTATGTTGGGCCAATTTGTTTGATTTTGGCACAGATCTTTGCCAAAAAAAGATGTCCCCAAATTTTTTATTAATTTATTTTTTGTTTGACCAATAAATTGACACCACAAATCTGACATTGGATTGTGAAATTATTGTACAAATGGGTTACATTTAATCCTGGACCAAAAGGCAAAAACTTGCCAAAAAAAAAAATAAAAAATAAAAAAAAATGGGCTCTTTAAGGAACGTTTAAAAATTCATATAACGAGGCAAATTCAAGAGGCAAAAATAAAATGGTGAGAAAATTAAAACATGATGACATTATTGTTACAATAGGCCCTAACCACCAAATTGAGGGCAAAATAAACCCCCACAAATGTACGCAAATTGATTGTGTCATCCTGACATTAGCAGCTCTGATTTCCACCTGCGTACGGTTTTGTGCTATCCCAAAAAACTGATTTCAAAACACATACCAAGCCGGTTTTCAATCCAACACTAATTGCTTTTCAGCCCTCCCGCGATTAATCGCAACAACATCGTGGAGTCCCAGGACGGAGGAGAAGGCCATCGCCAATGTGGTCGAGTAATCCAGACCCTAAGCTGTGCGAGCATTTTGAAGGGAAAGAGGATCATCCAGTGACGTATGAGTCGGTCCGAACACATTTTACGCTCGCATCTGCTAATGTATGTACGCCCCAAAAACGCCTCGCCACGCCTGCGTTTTTCCATCTCCACCCCCGTCAACACCCAAAAACACCCTGTTCTGTCAATCACATTTGACATGTCACTTCCTGTACGCTATTTGACGAACGAGACCAAAAAAGCTCGCAATCTGCCGAACGCACATGCGCAGTGTTACACCGACGCATGCGCGGTTATTCAACAACGGAACGCAACGAGCGTACTGCTGTTTGCGAGTGGCTCTGAATGAGGGCCAGTGTCAGCACAGCAACATACCAACATATAGGGATCTATAGGTGAAAGCACAGACCTACAGCATGGGGACACCTGCTGTATACATAGGCTTACCAGACTATCCCTTTAAACCGGGCCACTCATGAATTATTCAGGCTCTGTAGCTGGCTGACTTCAATCCTGCACTTCACCCAGTTTAAAAGGGATAGTATGGTAAGCCTTTGTATACACTAACACACAGCTCTATATAAAGGCCGGTACACACTAGACGAGTATGTCTAGTGTGTACCGGCCTCATAAGCGACGGCAACTGGCGGGGTGCATACACACTTGCCGATGCAGGCAGCGACGATGGGAGCCATGCTGCATTCGGGGTCTGACGGGCAATAACACCGAAGATGCGCATCAACGGGCATCGTCAGTGACATTGAGGGTACACACTAGACGATGTTCACAATATGTCATCCGATCCAGCCGGATTGGACGACATATCGTCTAGTGTGTACCCGACATAACACTGCAGCACCTTATATACAATACCGACACACGGCTCTCTCTAACACCCTGCAGCCCCGCCCATAGATACCAACACATAGCTCTATATAACACTGCAGCCCCCTGTATACCAACACACAGCTCTATATAACACCGCAGCCCCCTATATACCAACACACAGCTCTATATAACACTGCAGCCCACTATATACTGACACAAAGCTTTATATAATACTACGGCCCCTATATAAAGACACACAGTCCCCTATAAAAGGTAACACGGCCCCTATATACAGACATGCAGTTCCCTATAGGGTAAAAATAGCCACTATGTACACAAAGCACCCTATAGGGTAAAAATATTTAATTACAGATGCACCTATAGGGTAACACAGCTCCTATATACAGACACAGCCCCCCTATAAGGTAACACAGCCCTTATATACAAACACACAGCCCCCATATACAAACATCCCCCTACAGGGTAATACAGCTCCTATATACAGGCATAGTCCCTTGTAAAGTAACACAGCCCCTATGTACAGACACACAGTCCCCTATAGGGTAACACAGCCCCTATGTACAGGCATAGCACATGTAAAATAACACAGCCCCTATGTACAGGCACACAGTCTCCTATAGGGTAACACAGCCCCTATGTACAGACATACAGTCCCCTATAGGGCAACACAGTCCCCATGTACTGGTAAACAGTCCCCTATAGGGTAACCAGGCACACAGCCCCTATGTACAGACACACAGTCCCCTATAGGGTAAATACAGCCCCTATGTATAGACACAGTCCCCTTTAGGGTAATACAGCCCCTATGTACAGGCACACAGTCTCCTGTAAAGTAACACAGACCCTATGTACAGGAACACAGTCCCCTATAGGGCAATACAGCCCCTATATGTACAGACACGCAGTCCCCTATAGGGTAATACAGCCTCTATGTACAGGCACACAGTCCCCTATAGGGTAATACAGCCCCTATGTACAGACACAGTCCCCTGAAAGTAACACAGCCCTTATGTACAGACACACAGCCCCCTGTAAAGTAACACAGCCCCTCTGTACAGGCATACAGTCCCCTATAGGGTAATACAGCCCCTAATGACACTGGGGGTCATTCAGACCCACTCGCAAGCGGCAGTACGCTCGCAAGTGGGTCGATGTTCCCCACTGCGCATGCGCACGATGAAGGGAGCTCTGTCATGCGCATGCGCGAGACCCGGGGAGCGACGGGCTTGCCATCGCTCCGGGTCTCGCACCAAAGGGGGCGTGCTGTCGATGTTGATTGACAGCACGCCCCCTTTGGTGGGCGTGCCGGGGGCGTGCCTGCCAGATGGAGGCGTTCCCATGGGAACGCCTACCGTCTGAAGCCGGCCCCACTGACATCAGTAGTGATGTCAGTGGGAGTGATTTTGGCTCTGATAGAGCCAAAATCACTCCAGGGCTTGTGGCAGGGAGACCCTACCGCAGGGTCTCCGTCGCAAGTCCGATGGTCGCGATGGTCAAGACCATCGCGACCATCTTTTTGGCCGCTCGCATATGCTGTGGGTGGTCACCCACAGTTATATGAGCGGGCAGGAGGCCGCTCCATTTTCATGGAGGAGGGCCCTGATTCAGAGCGAGCGCTCTGGTCAGAGCGTCCGGCTCTGAATCAGGCCCACAGTCCCCTGTAAAGTAACACAGCCTCTATAAACAGACACACAGTCCCCTATATAACATGAATGACAGTCACCTGTTTGAGTGGCTCCTCAGCGTCACCGTCCGCCCTGGCTGTAGATATTATGCTCCTGTGCTGGGGGTATCAAAGATCCTGTGTGCTTGGAGTCAGGCAGCTCTCACTCCCTGGGCCCAGTAACTGCCAAGCCCCGCCCATTCCTCTCACACAGGCCCCGCACACCCAGACTGAACGCAGCCCTTGATTCAATCTGGAGAGAGGAGAGCAGGAGGCAGTCTGTAGCAGCCTGGCCCCAGGCCCTGTACTTTATACACTGGGGACAATCCTTGGGGGAGGCAAAGTCATGGTGGCCGATCCACCACCCATGCAGTGTACTCCCACCCCCGTTTGCGGGTCCCGCTAAGCCCCACCCCTTTCAGAAAGGGGCGTGGCCACAACACAGTGGGGCGCACCGGGGAATTACCCGATTCCCCGGCAGCCCAGTCCAAGCCTGGGCACGACTGTGCCTTTATAATATCTTATATTAATTTCTGCAAGCATACAAATATTTAGAGCAGTAGACATTTTATAATTGCTAAGTGACCTGTATAAGATGATTAAACAGCCAATGTTTAATCTACATTTTATAAGTGTTATAGATTTTAACACACCAAACTTCATCTTGACCTGTCACCCATGGTCAAGACCCCTTGTTTCTTACACCATTACCTGAAGCTGGGAGCAACAGAGCTGGAATACTGAAACAATCAATTCCTATTTAATAGTTCTGAATAGAATTTCCCAATTCAGCTTTATTTAAGAGGAATGGATGGATTCCGTCTTAACATGCTGTACAAATTGGTTCCTGGCTTTAGGGTTATTGGGTGTATAACCTGTCATGCAGGTCTAAAAATCACCTTAGATTGAGTTTTATCATATCAGGTCAGTTAGATATCTTATATAATGTGGATTTTTTGCTTTCATAAGGTGAATTTTAACTAATGTATTATTTTCTTTCTAGTTAGAGTAGATATACGGTTCTGAGCAGAAATACTGTGCCTTTTTAATATTTGCTAGATTGTTTTATACAGTATGTTCTACTGGGTTAGTAAATACACATTTGACTTATAAAATTGTAGAAGTCTAAGTTATAATGTTCAGCACAACTGTATTAGCTGTTCTGAACTACATGTTGAAATGTCATTTTTTATATAACAGGATTATTAAACTGTCTGTTACAAAAAAGTTCTTCTTTTTCCGTTTCCATGGCAGAAAATATCAGCAGTAAAGGAAAGAGACAAATTATAAAAGCTAAATCAATAAGGACTCACATATGTTTGTTTTTAACTGACTTGTCATGCATTTTGGACAGCATCAATAAAATGCATTGATTTATGTACCCTCATTTACATACTTGCATTGACAGTGGCATCACTCTTTTCATTATGTACACTGGAAGATATGTGCATGCATTTATGACCTTAAAAAAGTTGAACTATAACAAAAAAGTGAAAACATGGCCTAATAAGTTTATTTACATTTTTCATTCAATTATATTGAATGTATGTTTTGGAGGTAACCAAAGAAACAGGAGGAAACCCACACAAACATACTGAGAGAATAAACATTCCGCACAGATGGGCCATGACAATGAACTGAGCTCATGACCACTCACTCTCACTGGAGATGTGTGTTAGATGATATAAAACCAAAAGGATATTTTTCCATATCTTAAGGAGAGTGCTTGCTTTATTGTGAAGAATATTTAACCTCTGGAGGAGATCTATCAGAGGTTGATGTAATGAACCCCTGCTGATGGAACATTGTTACGTGAGAGCATGCTGCATTTCGATTGTATATATATACATATATGTATATATCCAGCGGGTGTAAACGGCAGTCACACAGACTTGGATAAATTAAGAAGATCACATATTCCTTTAAAACATTTTGGATCTTACTCCTTCATCAGGGAAATTATGCATATCGATGTTTGAAGCAGTGCACCTTGGCAATTACCTATATTTAACAGAGTACCATCTACACGGGAAATTTTAAATATATAATATTTTAAATATTTACATATATATTAGAAATGTGAGCAGACCCCTGTATTTTGGATTTAAATCTTTGTTGTATTTTGGTTTTGGCAAAATTACCCTTAATTATTTTGGTTTTGGATCTGAATTTCTTTAAAAAAATAAAAAAACATAAAAAATCATGTAATTTTTTGCTGTTTTTATTCCTACAGTATTATGAACATCAATAACGTTAATTTCCAGGAATTTACAGTTAATTTTGATAACATCAAACCTCACAATATTATTTCCAACAAAATTGTCCAAAGCCTGCAGCGAGCTGGCTGGCTACAGTAAGCAACAGAGCAGCAGCACAAAAACATGGTAATATAAAAGAATATAGCACATCTATAAAGCATAGTGGCACAGAAGTGGCAGACAGGATGGCAGTTTAAAAAAACTACAGTCTATGACCCTATAGAATGTTTTCATTAATCAAGAATGAATAGCTTAAAAGTAAAAGCCTAGAGGAAAGTATAATATTTTACCAACACACTTCTCCAAGCAGCAAATTACAGGTTTCAATCTGGTACAAGTAAATGGAGATGGAGTAACAGGCTAGTAGTCTTTACACCAATACAGAAAGGAGGGTAAAGTTTCATAATGAAAATTTGTAAATGATGCAATTGTCATAGGGCCCTCCCACCCACCCTTATGTTGTATATTAAAAATGACATACAAGGTTTAGCAAATCAAGCACTTCAGCAACAGGGACTGCCATTTTTTTGGCTGAAGTGCTTGGTTTGTTTGGGCCCTCACAAAATAAAACCAAGCTACCAATGGGCTTAAGACTAACAGTGTTAATCATCCTCAAAGTTCAAGATGTCATTATCCTCATCACTGCTTTTAATATTTTCATCACACAGTATTAGCTCATCCCCACTGGAATCCAGCATTAACCACTTGCCTGGCACAGTCGTATCAGATACGACCATACCAGACTGGGCTTTCCCTGACATGGTCAAATCTGATATGACCAATCATAAAAGCTCAGAAGGCGGCTGCTTGAAGTTGATCTTCTAGCAGCCGCCAATCTCAGAGGGACCTCCCGGTCCCAGGGAATATAGCCATCTCCCCCCTTCCACCTCTGCAAGCGGCAGTCCGGCGGGACACGCCTGGTGGTTCCAGAGGTCAGAGCAGCCACAGGGAAAAAGCAAACCAGCAGACGCACTGTCATCTTTGTCCTCCTCCCCTGCCATGCAAGCACCGACATTGCTGTGCTTGTATGTATTTTCCCGAGAGCTGCTCTGACCTCTTCAGCTGCCAGGAAAATACAGACCAGCACAGCGATGTCGGCCCTGCCATCTACTACCTCCCTCTGCCCTGTAAGCGGAAGTACGGCAGAACCCACTCTCGGCGGCTGCAGATGTCAGAGCAGCCGCCAGAAGAATACATAGCGGAGGAAGTGTGCCATCTTCTTTCTCCTCCCCCGCCATGCAAGCGCTGACATCGCTGTGCTGGTATGTATTTTCCCAGCGGCTGCTCTAACCTCTGTAGCTGCCGGGAAAATAAAGACCAGCACAGCGATGTCGACGCTGTCATCCTCTACCCTCCCCTGCAAGCGGGGGCCTGGCGGGATCCACACCCAGCGGCTGCAGAGGTCTGAGCAGCCGCAGGGTAAATAAAGAATAGCACAGCGCTGTCGGCACCGTCCTCAGCTACCACCCCCTGCCCTGCAAGCCCAGCGGCACCCACACCCCCTGCAAGCTCCACCCCCCACAGTATACCCTGCCTCAATATATACATATATATATAGATACATGTGTGTGTGTAAATATATATATATATATATAATATCTATATGTGTGTATCTATATAATATATATATATATATATATATATATAAATATATAGATGGCAGCCCCCAACCGATGTTAAGGAAACATCAGCAGCTGTGGTCACAATCGATGTTGCTATCGATGGCCATCACTACTATATACCATAAAAATTGCCATTTTTATGGTATACAGCATTTAGAAAAAATATTTTTTTTTACAAAATCATGTTGGATAAGTTTTATAAAGCTGTTCTTGACCTAATTCAATCATAAGAAAAACTGACAATTTCGGAGCGGTTTTCGGAAAAAGAATTTGTCAGTTAAGTGGTTAAAGAAGTATCTGTACTCTGTTGTAATTGGCTGCAAAGGTATTTCTCAAAGAATTTGTAGTTAATTTTGATGAACATCAGTTTTTACACATTTTGTTAGGACTACTGTAGCTTATGCAGCATGCTCACATGGTTGTGCTAAACAATCTTTCTGAGTACACAGTGGAGAGTAGGCACTTTAAGTAAACCAAAACAAGCTTTTACAAGGTGCTCCAAAATGCCGTTTTTACTCTCAGTCTTAAATGGGACTGTGTGACATGTTAATTTGTACATTATCATTAAAACATAATTATCTGTTATTCTATTGATGCTTACTGTATAAGATTGAGTCACAGTAGAGGTGACAATGATTGTGGGTAATTATTTTAAGCCTGACCAGATGTCATAATTTTTTACACTGGTGCACTTAGTTGACTCATCATCATCACCAGTAGCTTCTCTAGCTACTTTTCCAGCGGTTTAATTAAGGATATGACCTGACACAGGCCGGCAGTGTCTAAACTCAATTAATTGGTTCCAATTTTAAATGGTTTCAGTAGCTTGCATAAAACCAAGAGATTTCTGGAGTGTGTTGCAGTAAGGAGGTAACATTGTGTTGCAGTAAGGAGGTAACCTCTCCCTATCTCATGTGTTCATTTTGATAACTTGATTCTGTTCCTCCAGTCACTGAAGCAAGCTCGGAAGCTAAAATATCTTGAAGTGTACACTACCGTTCAAAAGTTTGGGGTCACTTACAAATTTCCTTATTTTTGACAGAAAAACACTGCTTTTTTTTCGATGAAGATAACATTAAATTAATCAGAAATACACTCTATACATTGTTAATGTGGTTAAGGACTATACTAGCTGGAAACATCTGGCTTTTAAAGGAATATCTACATAGGTGTATAGAGGCCCATTTAGAGCAACCATCACTCCAGTGTTCTAATGGTACATTGTGTTTGCTAAGCGCGTTAGAAGACTAATGGATGATTAGAAATCCCTTGAAAACCCTTATTCAATTATGTTAGCACAGGTGAAAATGGGTTTGCTCGTTAGAGAAGCTATAAAACTGGAGTTTCTTTGAGCTGGATGAGTATCTGGACCATCACATTTGTGGGTTTCGATTATACTCTCAAAATGGCCAGAAAAAGAGAACTTTCATGTGAAACTCGATAGTCTATTTTTGTTCTTAGAAATGAAGGCTATTCCATGCAAGAAATTGCCAAGAAACTGAACATTTCCTACAATGTTGTGTACTACTCCCTTCAGAGAACAGCACAAACAGGCTCTAAACAGAGTAGAAAGAGAAGTGGGAGGCCCTAGTGCACAACTGTGCTAGAAGACAAGTACATTAGAGTCTCTAGTTTGAGAAATAGATGCTTCACAAGTCTTCAACTGGCAGCTTCATTAAATGGTACCCACAAAACGCCAGTGTCAGCGTCTACAGTGAAGTGGCGACTCCTGGATGCTGGACTTCTAGGCACAGTGGCAAAGAAAAACCATATCTGAGACTGGCCAATAAAAGGAAAAGATTAATATGGGCAAAAGAACACAGACATTGGACAGAGGAAGATTGGAAAAAAGTGATATGGACAGACGAATCAAAGTTTGAGGTGTTTGTGAATCACACAGAAGAACATTTGTGAGACGCAGAACAACTGTAAAGATGCTGGAAGAGTGCCTGATGCCATCTGTCAAGCATGGTGGAGGTAATGTGATGGTCTGGGGCTGCTTTGCTGCTGGTAAAGTGGGAGATTTGTACAAGGTAAAAGGGATTTTGAACAAGGAAGGTTATCACTCCATTTTGCAATGCCATGCCATACCCTGTGGACAGCACTTGATGGGAGCCAATTTCCTCCTCCAACAGGACAATGACCCAAAGCACACCACCAAATTATGCAAGAATTATTTAGGGAAGAAGCAGGCAGCTGGTATTTTGTCTGTAATGGCTGGCCAGCGCAGTCACCAGATCTCACCCCAATGAGCTGTTGTGGGAGCAGCTTGACTGTATAGTTTGCAAAAAGTGCCCATCAAGCCAATCCAACTTGTGGGAGGTGCTTCAGGAAGCACGGGGTGAAATTTCTTCAGATTACCTCAACAAATTAACAGCTAGAATGTCAAAGGTCTGCAATGCTGTAATTACTGCAAAAGGAGAATTCTTTGACGAAAGCAAATTTGAAGGACAAAATTATAATTTCAAATAAAAAACATTATTTCTAACCTTGCCAATGTCTTGACTATATGTTCTATTCATTTTACAACTATTTTGATAAATAAAATTCAATTTTCATGTAAAACACAAAATTGCTGGTTGATCCCAAACTTTTGAACGGTAGTGTATATTACCAAGTTCTCCCTGCCCCATAACAGGGCACCAGTGCACCCTGTGCTGTTGATGACCCCAATCAATTGCACAAGCTGCATGTCCGCAAACTTTCCTGGTCTTATAGATTCCTTAAAACAAGTCCTTTCCCGCTGGAATAAACAAATTATTTTCTGTCCTGGCCGCATAGCTGCAGTTAAAATGACCATGTTTCCTTAGCTTTGATATCTTTGGCAAAGCCTCTCAAGTCCTGTTCCCTCTTTAGCTCTTAAACATTTTCAACAGGCTGTTTTTCTATTCTATATATTATAATATAATATGTATAATATAATAGCGGGCTCAGCATGCGGCGTAATTGAATAGAAGCGAATGTTGGTGGGGGATGGTGGTGAGCCATACAATTAGCTAAGTGAGGATGAATTGTAATGCATGATGGTGGGGGGAGGTGGTGAAGGGACTTGGGTGGCCATACACACAGAGACGGCCCTGTAATGTGTACAATACAATGTCTACTGCATAGCGGTTTAGCATAAAGTGCTGCTAGGTGGCATACAGTAGCATACAAATGCCAGGTGTTGGGAAGTTGAGGGCAATGTATTCAGTTCAGTAGACTTGGATAAGAATACTGAACTTCAAGTGCTCTGACTATATGCAATGCTGGGTGTGCATCTTCTGGTCAACACAGATACCTGTAGGTATTTGTATAAATGACAGAACTGTCACACACCAAGTGATTTATTTTTAATCCTGTAGTTAAGATTTCAAAAGAAAAATATTGTCCACTTCCAGGTCTCGAACCCGGAACGCCCACTCTGCAAGGTGCTCACCCAAACCTCTAGCCCACACACGCCACCCTTGTTGAGAGCAACACCTGTCGTGTATGTAATGTGATGTGTGCGAATTACAGCAGGGAAGGTGTACAATATCAATAGTGGGCTCAGCATGCGGCAGCATTGAATAGAAGCGAATATTGGTGGGGGATGGTGGTGAGCCAGAGAATTAGCTGAGTGAGGTTGAATTGTAATGCGTGATGGTGGGTGGAGGTGGTGAAGGGACTTGGGTGGTCATACACACAGAGACAGCCCTGTAATGTGTACAATACAATGTCTACTGCATATTGGTTTAGCGTAAAATGCTGCTAGGTGTAAATGTATAACAGACAGAATTCTGCATGGTTTTTAAAAACTGTGCACAAAAGCAACCTTAGTGAGAATTGAACACTTGGGAAAGGGTATGGCAATCATCGACAATACCACTAGCTTCCATTAATGGAGCAATCACCACCCAGCGGTGAAGCTATGTAATTGCATGCTGTGGATTCTCTTGCACCTTGGTGCTCCTTAGTGCGTCTTAGCTTGCCAACCTGTGCTATTTTTATGGCATGACTAGGCTGCCTGTATGACGTAATAGCAGCAACGATGAGTGTGGCTTCATCTGTATATGAAAAAAAAAATTAAACAGAAGACCAAATTTAAAAATAAATCTAGATAAAAAAAGAAATCCCCAAATCTATCTAAGGAAAAAAATTGACTGACAACAGAAAAGCAAAAAAAAAAAAAGATTTTCAGTTGTATGCTGAAATTATTGCAAATTGCTTGTAAGAATGTGCAAACTACATTCTTTACTGGACATATGTCATAAAAAGTAATATTAGATTAATATAAATATTTGAGGATGCCGGGATGGGAACAGAGACCCATTATGTAAAAAATGGGGTCCTACCTCACTTTTTTCTGGTCCCATTAGATTTATCTCTCTGCAAGCCCCTCAGACCTACCCACATGCAACTTATTTGCCATCAGACACCTTGATTTACCTCTTGTGTGCCATCAGACACCTCCACATGTCCTTTATATGTCATCAGGCTCCTCCACATGCTCCTTATGTTCCATTAAACCACGTCACATGCCCCTTATATGTCAATAGATCCCTCTCACATGTTCCATATGTACCACCCGCCCCCTCAACATGCCCCTTTTTTGCCATCAGACTTTTTATGTGCCATTAGACCCTTCTAGATGCCCCTTACATGCTATGAGATCCCTCCAAATGCCCCTTATGGACCATCAGTTCCCTCCACATGGTCTTATATATATGCAAATTGCATTAAAATATATTCTTATCCAGGGCAGGAGATATGAGATATTGGATGAGGGGGCCAGTGCTTTCACCCAGAGTGATAATATTTATAGTTACAGCTCTTCATTCAGGCTGAAGCATTAATGGACTGCAGGCGCTGCCATGGATGACTATATTTTGAAAGGGGGATGCCCCAGTAAAATAGAAATGTTGATGGTAGCTGGAAAAGGGAGAGGGATTCTTACACAAATAAAACTGTATACAGTATATAACTCCAAAGTGGATTCTTACCAAATATCTTTGCATTTTATTTTCTGAAAATAAATGGACTACTTCTATGCAAGTGCAATATAAATTATAAATTAAGAATACACTTGACAAAATAAATAAAAAAAAGAATAAAATATAATCTAGACAAGCACATAAGAGAATATTCAAACCTTTCAACAATGGTAATTAATTCTTGTTCTGAACAGGGTAATTGAGGTCAGATATTCAATTATACATGATATTGCTAAGCTGTCAAATGCACTGCATCTTCCTTCTATTTTAACAAATTTCAATGCCCAGAAATCCACTTGATTGGACAAACTTTTTAAGTGCATTCAGAATACCTCTTTTATAATTAAAAATTATAATAGAGAATGTATAATATGGCCATATATTATTATAATGTTTTAAAGTATGTTTAAATGATTAAAGTATGTTTTATAGCTCATGATTTTGCAAAATTATTTATAGCCTTTTCAAAGCAAACATAACCAGTTTTATAAATAACCTTACCATCACTTACAATTTATTTACATGTATGGGTTGAAGATTCATTCATCTTCCACTATTGATGCATATTAATGCAAATGAAAACATTCAAGTGATAGTAGTAAAATAATTTAAAGAGACATATACTGTACTATTGTTGTAACAGCCTAAGGAAAACCAATTTAGTAATGGTAACCTGTTTTACTGTATGTATAACTGAAGTTATGGGAATGATTTATCACACTTAATTGATGTCTTTTCTAGAGGTAAAACATACAATAGTTTGACAACATGTGACATTTACTCTGCATTGAATTTGGAAAATATGACCTAAATTTTAAATTCGATTTTATGTTCGATATAGCTAACATGAAATCAATTCAAATCAAATGTAGAAATCGCTGTAAAAATCCCACATTTACAAAAATTCAATTTTGTAAGCCCATGTTCGATTTTCATTCAATTTTACTTTTAGTAAATCTCCAAATGCAAAATTGGAATGAAAATCTAATTGAAAATCACACAAAGATCAAAACTGAACTTTGATAAATATACCCCCTAATGTAGAAAAAAGTTTCTGCAACTCTTTTTTATTTTCTCCTTTTCCATAGTCAATGTTTTACTATGTGATAAGAATCCCAAGTGATATGCCTGGATAATTTTTTACAGCTAAAGTAACAAAATTATGTCAATCAAAATAATTAATATGAATACAGATTAACCACCATTTTGCACACACATACATTAAATACTAGCTGGGATACCCAGCATTGCCCAGGTTGAAGACTGGAGCCTGAAGTAAACCTCCAGCCTTTTTTTTCATACATTGTCCTCACCTGTAACCTGGATAACTATGCAAATTATGAGTAAATTACAATGCAGGCGTATTTTCATACCATTTGTAATGGGGCATATCAGGAGCAGACTGACATACTGAACAGAAATCAGTATAGCTTCCAAAATCACTTGAGTTTAAAAAATTGCAGATGAGTAAAAGAGGCCAGGAATTCTCCATCAGCTGGAGATCGTAGCCCCATGGGAAATGGAGGCTGTCGCCACCCACTTCTCACCAATAAATGGCAGCAGACTGTCAATCACTGACATGCTGCTGCTGGACTGCATGTGGGATTGGAGGCCCATAATGCACATGCATGTGCAGATTCCCGATAATTGGGAATCTGCATGATCCCTCTCACTGGGTCTGCAGCTGATTTACCCACTGAAATCAACATTGGAGACCATGTCTAGCAGGGCTGCCATCAAAGGGATAATGTGGGGACTAAAGTTCTGTTCCCAGACAGAAGGTGGCCCACCCACATTGGAACTGTGTGGCTGCGAGCAATCTTCCCTGCTGTTAGTTATCTCCATATGTTAAGCATTTCCAGGATCAAAGACTGTCTGCCACAGTCTGAATGTATTGAGTGCTGAGCTGCTCATGAGCCTGCCAGGCACATGAGCCTGCCTGCCCCTCAGCCCCAGAACCTGTGTAATTTAAGAGTACCACAGTTATTTGGGATTGTGTGACAGTGTGTGGCCCCAGGGGCAGATTTGGCCAATGGGAGAGTGGGAAGATTCCCACTGGGCTGGTCCCATCCACTGTGCTGCTGCTAAGAATGCATCTACAGTAAAAAAGGTATTTGCTGGCAGGGCAGGGTGCTGTGTTAGGTGATTATTGAAGGGGGGGAGTGGTTATTAGAGGTTGGAGAGTGCATTGAAATGGGGGGAGGGGAATGCTGAGAGGTGGACATTGAAGGGGCTGGGTGGGATGTTGTGACCAGACCTGCTCCACAGAGTCTACCCTGTCACCCACCACATCTGCCCCACAGACTCTACCCTATCACCCACCACAGCTGCCCATAGACTACCCTGTCACCCACTACATCTGCCCCACAGGGTCTACCCTGTCACCCACATCTTCCCCACACACTCTACCCCATCACCCATCACATCTGCCCCACACACTATACCCTGTCACCCACCACATCTGCCCCACACACTCTACCCTGTCACCCACATCTGTTCTACACACTATACGCTGTCACCTACCACATCTGCCCCACACACTCTACCCTGTCACCCACATCTGTTCCACACACTCTATCCTGTCACCCTCCACATCTGCCCCACAGACTCTACCCTGACACACATCACACTTGACCCCACAGAATCTCTTACCCTGATACCCACCAAACCTGTCCTCACAGACTCTCTCACCCTATCAACCACTACACCTGTCCCTGCTCTGCAGACTCTCTCATCCTGTCACTTACCACTCCTGTCCCTGCAGATTCTTACCATGTCACCCAACAGACCAGTCTCTGCAGATTTTATCACCCTGTCACTTACTAGACCTGTACCACAGACTCTCTCACCCTTCAAAATACCAAACCTTTCCACTCAGACAGGGCTGAAAAGTTGGGACCACTTGATTGCATTTGCTCCCCTGTGTAAAAGTTGCCAGCTAGCCCCTAGTCCCCTCCACCGCCTGTCCACTCCTATCTTCCTGGGTTGGGTCGGGCCATCCCCTGGGGCTGCTGGAGGACAGCTGAATCAAACCTACACTATCTACCCTATTTTTCCTTTTGCAGGCCAATGAGCATGTTCTTTTTGTCCCTGTTGGAGTCTAATGTGTTTTTTTTATTTCTGTTAGTGGGTAGGTGTGCTTTAATTTTTTTCCTGTGGAGGCCAATGTGTTTGTTTTGTCATTTTCTTGGGGGGGCCAATGTTTTTTATTTTGTTTTGTAGGGGCTTTTTTATTTCCTGTTGGGGGCCAATGTGTTTTATTGTGTTCTGTGGGGGTCAATGTGTTTTAATTTTTCCTGCCGGAGTCAATGTGTTTATTTTTTGTAGGGTGCAATGTTTTTTTTCCTGTGGGGGCCAATATGTTTATATTTTTTCTTGTGCAATATTTTTTGTCTTTGCATATGTCTGAGATGCACCACACATGCGTCCCGATGGAGTTGCAGTACAGATGTAGCATAGTATGGCCGTGTTATTGGAGTGACATAGGCGTGTTGCTGAAAGTGGTTGCGTATACAGATGCTGAATTGCTCACATTGGAGGCCTTACTCAGATGGATGATCTGCACCTAGCATAGAGCAGGGGAATGTTTCAATGGTGCGACCGATTTTTGCATTTAAAGAAGCATAAAGCACGATTGCAGCGTCTGTAGAGACTGACAGTGGGCATCTTAGTCCTTGCATATTTGGATGCACACCAGGGAAGGGCAATGTAGCAGCATTAGCAAAAAGTTGCAGATGCAACTGCTGCAAAAGATCAAGGGAAGGCACTGCGTCCAACTCAGAATCATGCCCTATGAGGAGGGATCCCACCCTGCCGACAAATCCCACCACCTCAAAAGACCCCACCCCATTATGGCTGCTTCCATGAATTTCCCGGGCTGGTTTTCCATCCTAATCCACTCCTGTATGGCCCTGACAAAGTTCAAACCTAGGCAAAAACCTAATCCTGGTCAAACTATACCACCATGCCAAATTTCGTGGAGCTATGTACAAAACTCTGGCCATGGATAAAGGACAAGCAGACAGACACACACACACACACTTTGTTGCTTATTATATAGATGTCCTCTGGTTCCTTCTCTGGATACACACACTTTGTCACTTACTATATTGATGTCCTCTGGTTCCCTCTCCGTCACCCCTCGCTAATGAATGTGATGGTTGATGGCGGTGCATGCATAATACACACACAGAAGCCAAACCTGGATACAGAGTGATAGTGTAAGCTAGTACTTTTATTTCAATAATAACTCAGGGCCTGATTCAGCATGGATCGCAATCATGATTGCAGCAGCGTAATCGCATGCAATGCAGCTACGAAAATATGCTAATGTCTGCCACCACTCAGACAGCATGGAGACGCCCACTACTGCCTTCTCACATTGGTAATACCTCGCAGTCCTACATACACATCGGTAACATCAGGGACGTGCAGTCAGGGTAGGCAGGGGAGGCAGAGCCTCCCTCTCATACTTCCTCCCCTATCATACTCCCTGTCATGCTCCATCATTTTTATATAAAAACTGTGGGCTTGATTCAGCAACGATCGGTAGTAAGAGATTGCACGTACCTGGCCGCTGCGAGAATATGCTAATGAATGCATGCGCACGGCAATCGCAACACAAGATGCAGACGCCCAGCACTACATAAAGCCAGCCCACCTCCCTTTACTCTATGCTTGATCAGTACGCAAGCTTGCGAAAACATCGATAACATTGAGAACCATCGAACCCATACACACAACTGTGGTAACCCTGACCTGCTGCAGGATTGTGGCAGCTTACTGTGTACATCAGGACGTACGGCTGCGAATACTGCCGCATGATCTTAATTATGCACGCCCCTGTAACGCCGTTCAAACGCACAGGCAACTGCGTTTACACGACCACCCCCTGCCACTACCCACCATACTGAAATAATACTGTATCTTATACCATCATTGGTATTTCTGATCCTAACTAATCAATACTTGGAAACGTTAAATTAAATACAGTATAGTATGTATAATCCAGTTATATTAATTATGTGATTTGATCAATTTTCTGACATTGTTTTCATCAATCAGCAAACATCCAAAAAGATGTTTTACATTTATTACCAGTTATTTATATATCACGCACTTATTCCACAGAACTTTACAGAGAATATTTGTCCATTAACATCAGTTCCTGCCCCAGTGCATTTACAATCTATATTCCCTACCGCATGTACACACCCACCAGTATATTTTTGGAGTGTGGGAGGAAACCAGAGCACCAGAGGAAACCCACACAAACACAGGGAGAATATACAAACTCCACACAGTTATGGCTGTTGTGGGAATAATGTCTAGGGTTGCATGTATGAATAGGCAGATTGTTACCTTAGCATGGAAGATTTGTCCTCCTCCTCTTTTGCTTTGCAGACGCACTGGTTCATAACATGGGAATATACAAACTTGCTGTAAAATTAAATTGTTTCAAAGTGTCCAATGGTCAATTTTAAGATAAGAAAAACTTAATAAAATATAATCTTAAATTAAATAATAAAGGGAACATGTAACAAGTTTTAATGACATAGGGCCTGATTCAGAGTTGAACGCTATTCTGATGTTCACGCACTTGAGCGATTAGCGGTGGTCTGCGCATGCGCCACACTATAACTGAATTGCGCTTGCTATGAGAATTCCCTCACAATTGTTTAACAGGACGAGACTGTTTTGTGTGTGGTTACGGGAAGGACCGGCCAAAACACTGGCGTGTCGGGACGCTTCCTGGGCATGTACTAGCCAATGTCTGTGATTGCGTACGTAGAGAACAAAGCTGCACATCTCCGTTACCACAATCGTTGTTTTACGGATCTGCGTACAATGCTGCGTTTGTGTACACAGTTGCAGGCAGCTACGAGGGCTCTGGTGGGCGTCTCAATACAAAATATGCCTGCATGATGCATTAGCATATTTTAGCAATTGCTAGGCGACACAATAAGCAAATGCGTTTACATTAGCGTAGAACTCTGAATCAGGCCCATAGGGTGGGATGTATTAAAGGATGAAATGCAGTCAAAACTCCGAAAACCCCCGCATTTCCATATGTACCAAGCTCTGGAATGTGATACATTCTGGAGCTTGGACCCAATATGCTACTCCACTTTTACATGGGTTTACCCAATAGAAGCCTATGGACTTCTTACCGCAATTCCTCTGAGAGGATTGGTCCCTCCCAGCAACCCCCGTAGCACACAAGTCCTTCTATGCATGTGCAAAAGGACACCAGGGGGACTTCTGGGTCATAAACCCGGAAACTCCTCTACTGCAAAGGACAGCTCTTATTGGGAGAGCTGTCCTTTGTGATTTTCTAAGTACATACCGGCGATATTATAGCGGTATGTACCCGATAAGTGGCAGAATTTACAGAATCACAAATGTTATGCTTAGTACACCCACTCATACTGTTTAGTGAATCCTCTTTACTCATATCACTATGATTTGTTCTCTTCAATATTTATAACAAGATGTAGGACTCTATTTAGAACAATAAAAAAATGGATTTGCCTGACATGTTTAGAATTACATTGTTTTGAGGGATCACTTGAACTTAAGTTTTGCTACACAGTTATCAAATGTTTTTATAAAAAACCATATAAAATAATACAATCTGATTGACAGCTAAACGCTTATGAAACACATGAAGGTAGACTTCTATAATCATTAATGTACAATGTTTAGCAGCATAGATGACAGCTCTAGTACTAATAGGTATAGTTATTACACAGTATTCGTCTCTAGAAATGAGAAATATGGCCAACACCAAAAAAACTATCCTGACTGTCAATGGAGATGTGATGAACCTACAAGTGTATAGTCCTGTGAGGATTGGGTAGAGAACATTCAGCTGAAATTGCTTCCTAGAGTTAATAAATGGGATTAAAATCACAATTGTGAAACGACAAATTTCTCTCAGAATTCATGTCATGTCGGTTGGTAGCTTGGTTGGACTGCAGGTATTAAAACAATGCACTTTCCTTCACTGAGTTAAATCCCAAGAGTTCATTTAAACCATAAAGTAAGGGCTGCACTAACATTTTTATAGTGTGAGAGATTGCAAAGGAATACTGTGCTACCACATGCAACAAATTGCTGCATTGGATTTATTATTGACTTCTTCTGTTATCATCTATAACAGTCTATAACAACTGTATGCAACATGTAATATAGCCAACCTCTATTTTTGTGAATTAAAGTGTGTAACAGGTTTGTTTGGGAACAATTGTTTACTGTTCATGAGATAAATCATATAGAGATTGTCATGATACAAAATGAGTAAGTGTACCCTAGCTTAAGACAGCTTCCATAATACAATTATTTTCCAGCATAAAGTACACTAGAATAAGTATGTTGTTCTCACTCATTCATGTTCTTATGTTACCAGGGCAGCAAAAAACAACAACACGTAGAGTTGGGTTGACTTTAACATAGTCCTTTTTGTACATATTTTTAAGATGTGGAATTGATTTGTCAGATTATCTGTTAAGTGCAAGACACTCAAAACATCAAAGCAATGAGCCCACTGAAGAAAGCACTGGAGCTACAATTTAATTATCCTACACTTTTCGAACTTCTCATTATCATTAAAATGTCTGCTTTAGTCAATATTGAGCTTCTTTGGCTTCTTTTAATGAACATGTAGACAGTGCCAATTAAAGTGTCATTATGAAGCATTTCTTTAGATATGTTTCACAGGCACCACACATATATTCAATTATTCACCACTAATGAAAAACGAATACCATTTATTTATTAGCAGCAAGCTTTAGTGCCTTGCAGACCAATATCAAACTTGAGCGATTCACTGATTAATACTTTGGAATGCACAATACATTCACTAGTAATAAGGCATTTTACAGTTGATGTATAGCTTGTCCTGAGTTTTAAGGGAAAATATGTTAATTTAAGTAGAGCCCATAGACATTTTACTTTATAATGCAGCCCTTTTTACATGGGTGCAATGTGGGGTGCATGTTTCCTCCTAAACATTTAAACTCTCTCTCTCATTTAGGGCTCTATTTATTAACATTATTTTGACTAAAATAAAGTGAAAAAAGGTGTTTTCACACCCTTTTCACCTTATTTTAGTATCACCTATAGTTATTACAGGGCAAATGGAGTAGATTTTATAAAATTCTACTCCAGCCCCTAAGTATCACTTATTTTTAGTAAGCAGATCACATTTCCCATAATTGTAATGGGAAATGAGATCTGTCTGGTAGTTACTAAAAATAAATTGTGAAAAAAAGACCTAGGGAGGCCCTGTGATAATAGCGCCACCTGGAGGTGGTCAGGGCTCTGGTGATGTTTCCCCTCCGGTCAGCTGGTCTCCCATGCTGCACTGCGGCCCAGTCATCAGGTGATCGGGTCCCAGTGCAGTATGGGATATCACCTAACCGGAGGCATGGAGGACATCACCGGAGGCCCGGATCATGCAGGTAAGTGTAATTAAGGGGAGAGGGGGTCGCGGGGGGTCCACGATCACGGGGGGCGGGGTTTAGCACTGGGGAGCGGGGCTTAGTGCCGGGGGCAGCAGCGGTGGCCGGTCGGCGCATGCACGGGCACTTTGTCACGGTATTTTTTCGTCGTTAATATCACACTACAATCTGCATTCAATATGCGGATTGTAGTAAATAGAGCCCTTAGTCATTTTCTCAACCTCAGGTTCTTTGTAGGTGCAAGTGTAAATCAGGCTTGCTGACTTTCTGGCTGCCCCTTCCGGGAGGCGGCAGCCAGATCGGCATGACAGGGGCGTGGCCAGCAAAAGGAGGCAGGGCTGACCAGACGATGGGTATGTGTGGGCGTGGAAGGGGCCACACGATCTTGTCATTTTGACCCCGCCCTCGCTACACAATGCCGATATTACAGGTATTGTGAAGCAGGAGGCGTGCGTCACAGGCCCCCCGCTACGTGTGCTTTAAAGGTAATTGGGGGGGGATAGGAGGGTTGGGCAGCAGCCGGGAGGATTGCCTGCCCTCCCGGGAGTTTGGGAGCGGCACCTGATTTTCCGGAGGCTCCTGGCCAAATCTTGAGGGTAGGCAAGTATGGTGTAAATTGGGTTCAACGTTTGCAGGTCGGACAAATTAAAGTTCTTAGACATGAAGTCCTATGTAGGTAGTTGTACAGTACAAGTATAAATGTCGCACATGACTGGGGGCTAGACCATCCCCAGAATGAATACCAAAGTATTTTTTATAACACTGTTAGCACATTACATAGTAGCATTAAACAGATAATAATATGAATAAAGTCTATTTCCATCGATCACCTGCAGTGTAATTACAGCATACTTGTTAGCTTTTCAAAAGCTCCCTCCAGAGGGGATAACCATGTCCAAGGTGTGAGTTTGTTGTTCTGGTGGCATCAATTGCTGCATTTTACAGTGCTGGGGGCAGGGTCAGGATGATTTGATTCACTTAATTCAGAAAGAGGACGACATGTGGGAGACATTTCAGGAGTCTGGAAAAGTCCCTTAAAATTTGAGATTCTTTCTGACATTCCATTTCACAGGCTCCCTGACTGAACTCCATAGCTTGACAGATCTTTCAATTATCCAGAAGCTCTTTGGCAGAATCATACAAGCAGGTCTGTAGGGAGCGGTGCCATCACCAAGGACGCAGAGCCCTGGGGACGCCACCATCGCTTCCCCATGGCCCCCGGTAATTTCCTGATAAACACGGGTCCTTTTTCTGTCTGAAAGGGTCAACCCTGGTCGCAAATCCAGTACTTCGAGCCAGGAATTTACCAGGGTCGCAGACCCAGGAATTTTGACCCACGTTGACCCTTCCAGACAGAAGACATACCGTGTCAATCAGCAAATTACCAGGTTGAAATGGTTGACCAGGTAATTTGCTCTTCTGTCTGAAGAGGGGTACAGGCAGGGACTGGCAAAACAACCCGGCACGCAAATGATGGGTAAAAGCTGGGATTTCGTCTTTTCGTCTGAAAGTGGTATTAGTAACCTTTTCATCCCTTTAGAAAACAGTGCATTGCATCCAATATTGCATGGAAAATGGCAATGGGATACATTAACCAACCTCAGTTGCAAATTTGTCGAACATCAAATTTTTTGTTAAACTTTGAGAAAGGAAAAACAAATATTTAAACACATAAATGTGACACAAGTAATAAAGATAGTCCAAAAGATGTGAATACTTATGATTAATTTATGTTATAGATGAGGCTAAACTAGGAAATATTTTAGGAGAACATTTGAAAATGTAAGTGAATTATTATTATTATATTTTATTTATAGGGTAAAACAAGAGGTCCGCAGCACCGTACATACAGTAACATTACAAAACAGTAACCAACTTATAAACAGAGCACAAGTAACAATTAGCAACACAATTCTCCATACACAATACAGTTGGGAAGGTGAAGGCTGTCATAGAAGTGCTAGAGAAGAGGGCTGTGAGACAGTAGGGAGGAGGACCCTGCTCCTAGGAGCTTACAATCTGAATGTAAAGTGTTAGTAATTTGGACTTTTTACTGACATATAATAATATTAATAATAATAAGTAGAATAATAATGATTAGAGATGTGCATGCTCGGATCAGTTCAGATTTTCCCGACAAATTCTGATTTTTCACGCCAAATTTTGGGTCTCAGAAAGAGGCAAAACATCATCTTTCATGGACTTTTGTCCATGAAAGATGATGTTTGTCCATGAAAGATGCCTTTTCCTCAATCCTGTTTGTAATGGATCAAAAATATCATAGGTTGCCGGGTGGGTTTCCAGTTGAATCGTGACCACTTTCTCAATAACCTAGAAAAGGAAGGTTTGATACTCATCTGTAGTTGGTCATGCAGTCTGGATCTAAATTAGGTTTTTTATGGAGAGGTCTAACAATTGCTTCCATTAGTGGTGTCTGAAAAATGCCTTTTTGCAAAGAGCAATGAACTATTATGTCCATACACCCTATTAGAAGCTTGGTTGAGGCAGGATCCAGATCACAGGTGGTGGGATGCTATAGTCGGATAATTTCATCAATGTCTTTTACATCCATTGGGTCAAAGTTGGTCCATGAAGACAGGTGGTTTGCATTGGCAGGCCTGGAAACTTGCTACTCCTTTGATGGCACTGTGGAGATTCCAGCCTGTATGGAGAATACTTTATCTGCAAAGTTTGCAAACTAATTGCATCCTGACTGGGAGAGGGTTTCATCAGGCAGCAGGCAAAGCATCTCCACTGTACAGAAAAGCTGAGCTGGTCGATTGCTGTGATCTGTTTCCACCATGTGCTTGTTCTCGGGTACCACTAACCTAGCAATGTAGACTCATATTGAGTTTTACAAGGGTGTTTTTAAGGAATCGGTATGATTTACCGCTGGACCCATACCCGGCGGTTCAAATCCCGACAGCGGCAGCCCGACAAGGATGAAAATCCTGATCGTCCCCAGGTAAGTATTCACTAACCTATTCTACCCCCTAACCCTCCCTTAGGGGTGACTAACCCTAACCTTCCCCCCCAGTGCCTAACCCTAAGCCCCCCTCTAAGTGCCAAAACTTAACCCCCCCTTTCCCCGTTGCCTAACCCTAAGTCCCCCCCGGGGGTGCCTAACCCTCCCTCCCCCTAGCCTAACCCTAACCTCCTGGGGGGCTGCCTAACCCTAAGTCCCCCCCGGGAACCCTAAACCTAACCCCCCTGCAGCTATCCGCGCTCGGTGCCCAGCGTCCCTTCGATCAGGATGCCGGGCGCCGGTCTCCCGGCGCCGGTAAAATGACAGGCGTCTAGATTTAGACGCCTGTCATTTAACCCTCGCCACGATTAAGCAGTCGGGAAGCTGGCAGTCATGATGAGGTCCGTCTGTACCGTTTTTAAAGACCAAGAATGTGGGAGTGCACCTTGAAATGTGCTTGTACGACAAATAGGTGCATTTAAAGAAGTCTTGTGGGCCCATATTTTTAGTTGCTGCCCCAGTAGTTAAAGCACTTATTTGAATAT